>JAJMSC010000001.1:0-1200000 GCA_030578495.1 Starmerella sirachaensis | reverse complement strand
CCGAGCCAGGCGAAGGAATGGGAGCATGATGCGTTCCCCGACGATGTGATCAAGTCGCTGATCCCCGGAGTGCGTCGGGCAAACGCTTTACGCGAGTCCTCCTTGCCAGTCCTGGCCGTAGTCGGTGGCAATGACCCGCTGGTACCGCCTATTTACACAACTAACTGGGGTAAAGACTCAGGCCCTGATCAGCGCGTCGAGGTCATTCCAGAGAAACAGCATGAAGTCAGCAGTGAGATGATCAAACACATTCAGGACTTCTTGAATCAGTTCGTAGTGCATAATCTGTGAGCGCCAGAATTCTATTACCCACGCTTATAAGGGCAGCTACCCAGATCCTTAACTCTCGTAGCGATGGTGAGCATTCTCTGTTCCGAGTTGCATACTTACAGGAGTAAAACTTTCGAAATCATAATCCGCAATCAAATATGAGCTGTAGCTCCTATGTACCCAAGACAATGCGGGATACCTGCTTTTCTGTTAAGCCTTCCACTTCTTCCTCTTAGCCTAATTAGGCGGGTAGACTCGCCTCGAGGCTCTGTAATCACCTGGTTGCGAGAGTGAAATTTTGTCCGTACCCTAGGGTCATTGTCGTGGTTTCTCAGTTGTGAACGTTTTGGCAATGCTCAGAGCTGCAAAACCTGCTGGGGCAGTGCTCACAACGCTGCGGAAGTTCCCGTCGCTTGAGCCCGTGGCTGTCCAGCCCGTGGCCAGTCAAATTCTCGGCCTGCCTACTCGCCGTGACGTGCTGTGGCAGGCAGTCGTGTACGAGCGTGACGCTGAGCGAGTAGGCTCCAAGGTTATCGTTGGTCGCCACGACATGGGATACAGCCGGCGAAAACTTCTTCCTCAAAAGGGCTCCGGTCGTGCACGGCAGGGTGATCGCGGAAACCCGATCCGCCATGATGGAGGCCGCGCACATGCGCGCCCGGCACCAGGCGACATGTCCACGGGGCTGCCTTCGCGTGTGTACTCACTTGCAGTGCGCACTGCTTTGAGCCTTAGGTTTCGCGAAGGCCATTTATACGTCGTTGAGGATGCTGCCGACTTCGCTAGCGGCCACGAACTCGTTGGTCGCGAATTCCTGAAGCAGCACGATCTTCAGAACAAGTCGGTTACATTCATTGTCGATACTGGCCGGGCGAATCTACTTGATGCTACACAGACCTGTGAAAAGGTTGACATCGTGCCGAAAGAGTTTGTTACGGTGCAGGATATTCTGAAGCCTAAGCGGCTCATTATCGAGCGTAAGGCCCTCGAGTTTCTTGCCGACGCCTTCCGCCCTACTGAGGAGCTGAGGCCTATCGCATCTCACGCTTAGACTCGGAGCATTACACAGCATTCGTGGATAACATTGCTGCATTGCCCCTCACGCCATTACTTAGTTAGACCAGCCCACGGGATGGCTACTCATGTACATATAATTATCTCATGACTGGAAGAAGGTCGGCCTCGAAATGTGGCTTCTGGAGTGGATCTGTGTTTCGCTGATGTTACTACAGTTACTTGATGTTCATATCGTTAATATATACGCTCTTGTGTAAAGAACGGCTTCACATTAAGACTCCTCTCAGAACGCGGGCATGCTTGGGTAGTCTTCCTTCGGACAAAGCAGCTGCAAATGAGGAAACGCTGACATGCACGTACCAGAGCATCCAGGCTCCGGCAGCCTGCACAGGCCGCGTGGGTGCAACATTGGAGAAGTGTGAGGGACAGGGCTTAACAAAGAGAGAATCTCTCATCGCAAGGTGCCCACAAGAATCGGCACTGTATCCAACGCCATTATTCAATGCCACTGTCCCGACTTCAACACAAGCAAGCTGTTCACGCACTCGGTCTCTTTGCCCGACAGCTGAGATGGAGGCTGGAGCATGGGCATCGTGGCAAAACGTGCCGCAGGCATAAACTGCGGGAGGGGCGGTACCTGCATACTCGTGGCTAGTGTATTCTGGTGCAGCTGCTTCAGTGGCGAGCGCTCGACAAGCTCGGCCTTCCCATCAGCCGACATCGACAACTTCAGCGATTTGGACCGACGCGCGGCGGGAGCTGCTGCAGCAGCATTTTTATCAGTCAGAGGAGCGGACTTATCGTATGAGAGCATTTGCCGCTGGCTGAACTGATTGCCGAGGATGTTCAAGTTATTCGCGTGCTGTTGGGCCAGTGATGGTGGCGGGGTATGGTTCAGCATTGGGGGTGCCATCGGCGTCGAGACGCGGCCAATTGCTGGTCCCATTGCAAATGTAGAGGCTAAGCCGCATGCCATTAGGCTATTCTCATCCTGATGCATGATTACGGGCAAGGACTGAGTGCGGGATGCTGTAGCAGACACCTGGCTCTTCTGCCGGCGGCAAGACTGGCGCTTGTTTTGAAACCAGACCTGGACAGCCTTTTCATCCATACTTGTCAAAGAGGCAATGCGCTCACGTTCACTTTTACACGGGCGATCATTCCTCGCAAACGCAGTTTCGAGGATGTGCAGCTCATTCGGTGAAGTTCGGCGCCGCTTCCGAGGCACGTCTTTGATCTCGCGGACGGGCGGCTGGCTTGATCCCGACTGAGACCCTTGACTTAAAATCTGGCTGGACTGGTCCATGCTCGTGTCCTGACTCGAAAAGGAGGAGTTCGCGTCTGAGCGGGTGGGAGTAGATGCATCCTGCGGAGGACTGCTATGGTTGCTCATATCGCTACTCTCACCATCGCTCGAATGGTCATTACGTTGGTCCCCACCTTGGCTTTCGCTGCTGATGCCAGCGCCTTCTTTATTATTACTATTAACGGTTCCAGCAGCCCCCTCGCTAGACTTATCAGCGTCACCACTCTGAGTGCTTTCGCGAGAGGCACTGTTCACATTGCCGACTTCCTGCTTGACATCAGAAGAGGCATTAAGCTTTGCATCAGCCGTCTGCTGTTGCGGCTGCTGCTGAGCATTTTGCTTCGCAAGGCGCAGAGCAATCGCGTTTTTGTAACTATCAGGCGAGTGGTTGATGAATGCGTGCGCGCGTCGAGGCTGGTGAGGCGGCGTCGCGGCAGACATTACCGTGCCTTGCTTCTGCCTGTCTCCAGTCCGTTCAGCGTGAATGTGTGTGCTAAGGCCAGAATAGCGATTTAAGGCTTAATTAATAAAACTGACGCGTTTAATGTAAGTACCGAGGAACCCCTGCCCACAAAAACAACGCGTCGACTCGATCATTCATTACGGTGTCAAATTGAGTCGTATCTCGGGAATACTTGTCAATCAGCATTGTTTCATCTGTGCTCGTGGAATAAGTCTCGGTTTATGTGCTGGGCTGCTCATGAGTATGTCGTAGTCACAGAAAACTCAGACCACCAGCGGAATGCTGTGCCTGTATGTTTGTAAGCAAGAGCTCGGCCGCATTTGGCATAGTGCGTATGTGGCATGGAGCGCCGGCACATGCGCTGTGATGTCGAATGCGGGCGCCGCAGGTATTCTTTCCTAGGTTTTCGTATTATCTATGGGCTACCGAAAGTTGTTTGGAGAAACGTTTTTTTCTCAGTTGGGAAATCGCAACTAGCCTATAGTGAGGTGTCTGCCTCCCTTCATCCCCAATGATGACGTCATTTATCAACCAATGAGTCCGTCGCACTTTAATGGATCTGCATATCGCAAGTTTCCTTACCTTCTTCGAGGAAGTTGGGACAGGGCTCTATGCATAAGAATCGCGCATCTATATATGCTAAAGCGCCTTGCATGCAGCCCCAAATTTAAATACCACCACGATCTCCCTTGCACGCATAGCCATCGGAGCCTCGTGCAGATAATCTTTCATATGATATTAGATGGATTTATGGGCTTAATGGCCTCTAATGAAGGCGATGACATCACGGTAAGGTAACTCGCCTCCTTGTTTAGCATCGAACTTGTAGGCAACGCCTCGGTTATTTGAAGCCCGCAAAAAAGAAAAAAAGAAAATAACAGATACGCAGTATGGTGAAAACAGGAAGTCATTGAATTGACTGCGTGCTAGCGTGGTACGGCCTTGTTTCATGAGCAAGAACCTGGTCCAAGCTAATTCTTAAATGGGAAACACTCTCAGCCCGTATGCGTATCGATATATCTCTTTGTCTTTGGTACAGTTAAGTTCGTTCGTCCATTGCGTGCGGCAAAGTAGATACCGCTGAGGCCAGAGGCGAGAACTCGGAAGTAGGCTAATGCAAACTTCATTTTATCGAAGAACTGATAATTTTTGCCACACAAAGCTTTGCGGTTTAATGTACGGACTTGGAATTACAGGGTTCGAAGCTCTTAGCCTTGGACCGCCGCTCGAAGAGTGGCAACGTTCCCCCTACCCGCCTCCCTAGCACACGTAGTCAGCTCCCCGGTCTTGTTGTAGTTACACCTACACACGACCGCCACAGATGTCTGAGGAGTCAGATAGGTTGCTTGCTGCATTGGAAGGCGATGCAGGCGATGCTGGAGCATCCCAACAGTCGAATGATGCGGTCGCGGCCGCTGTGGCTGCTCCTGCTG
This sequence comes from Starmerella sirachaensis, assembly GCA_030578495.1. Taxonomy (NCBI): domain Eukaryota; kingdom Fungi; phylum Ascomycota; class Dipodascomycetes; order Dipodascales; family Trichomonascaceae; genus Starmerella; species Starmerella sirachaensis. The sequence continues at coordinate 1,195,511 of JAJMSC010000001.1, read as the reverse complement.
CCGCAGAGGATACAGAGCGTCAACGGGCATTGTCCGAGTACACCCGCAAGTTGAAGGAGCACCAAGATATGAGCGACAAGCTCAAAAACCTGCGACTCACACTCAAGGATCTTGATATCGAGTTCGACCGCACTGAGAATGACATCAAAGCCCTGCAATCCGTGGGCCAGATCATCGGTGAGGTGCTAAAGGTTCTGGATGAGGAGCGTCTGATTGTTAAGGCGTGTAACGGTCCTCGGTACGTGGTGGGGTTCCGCAACACAATCCCAATCGAGCAGTTGAAACAGGGAGTACGTGTCGCGCTCGACATCACTACGCTCACAGTTATGCGCATTCTTCCGCGCGAGGTTGATCCTCTCGTTTATAACATGACCACACTCGATCCAGGTGACATGAGCTTCGCTGGTGTCGGTGGCTTGAATGAGCAGATTCGTGAGCTGCGCGAGGTCATTGAGTTGCCCCTGAAGAACCCGGAGCTGTTCCAGCGCGTCGGTATCAAGCCTCCCAAGGGTGTACTTCTTTACGGCCCGCCGGGAACTGGTAAGACGCTTTTGGCCAAGGCGGTAGCGGCCCAAATTGGTGCAAACTTCATTTTCAGCCCGGCGTCCGGCATAGTTGACAAGTACATTGGTGAGTCGGCACGATTAATCCGTGAGATGTTCAGCTACGCGAAGGAGCATGAACCATGCATCATTTTCATGGATGAGATCGATGCGATCGGTGGTCGCCGCTTTAGCGAAGGTACTTCCGCTGACCGTGAGATCCAGCGCACGCTAATGGAGCTTCTGAATCAGATGGATGGCTTTGACTACCTCGGTCAGACCAAGGTCATCATGGCCACCAACCGCCCAGACACACTTGACCCGGCTCTGCTGCGTCCAGGCCGTCTTGATCGAAAGATTGAGATCCCGCTTCCGAACGAGGTTGGCCGGTTGTCTATTCTTAAGATCCACTCGGAGAAGGTCGCGAAGAAGGGCGAGTTTGACTACGAGACGCTGGTTAAGATGTCTGATGGCTTCAACGGCGCTGATCTTCGCAATGTGGCTACAGAGGCCGGATTCTTCGCGATTCGCGATGATCGTGACTACATCGTTCAAAATGACATGATGAAGGCAGTGCGAAAGGTTGCCGAGACGAAGAAACTCGAAGGCAGGCTAGACTACGAAAAGCTGTAATTGCATCAAAGATTAATCTACCGTTAAATCCATAGATCACTTGGGCTCATATCATTGGTTGTAGTAGCACATATCCAAGTACTGGCCGGCTTGGTTCAAGCAAGTGTACCGCTCGACAGCGCCATGCTTGTCATGTTTACCTCAATTGTTATGCCTAGTTTGATTCTAGCTAGTACCGCATCTTATCGCGACATAATAACAGTGGTACTAATGCCCGCGACCTCAGGTGTACTGCTGCTATTGCCACTACTGCGATGCAATGGGCCTTCGTATCCACGGCCATCTTCCCTTCGGTCCCCAACCCTCACGCAGTGGAGCTGCGCTCATTTAGTACTGTAGTAAGCAACGGTAGGTCTCCCAGGTCAGCGAAGTCGACTTGCGAGAGCCCTATGCTTATGTCACAGTATCCCATCACGCGACTCTAAAATTTTTCAGCAGGCGTCCCTAATCTAACCGCAGCTCGCCTTGACATCTCACACAACACACAATGGGAAAAGTCCACGGTTCTTTGACCAACGCCGGCCGTGTCCGTGCCAAGACTCCGAAGGTCCCCAAGAAGGAGGACAAGCCGAAGGTGCCGAAGGGCCGCGCTAAGAAGCGGTTGCTCTACACCCGTCGCTTCATTAACGTCACCCTGACGAACGGCAAGCGCCGGTTCAACCCGTCGCCCTCTAACCAGTAAACAGCTGGTATAGTGTGGCTATGTGGCATACTCACCTCTCTGCTGTCTGAGTAGCTCCTGTATGTTACGGATCGTTGACGTATCTGGTGGCGTACGCACATCGCGTATTTTCTCGGGACAGCTTAGAGGCCTAATTTAAGTAGACGAAAATCAACGTCATAAATTGAAGCGAATCTAACGGTGTGGCCTGCGAGCAGGCTTGCGACCGGTTAGTGTAGTATAAAGCGATGAAGGACGGCACGGGTGCTGATGTGGAATCATTAAGTACAGGAAGTATAGGCGGTTGATTGTTCATGTGTCTAGCTCAAGATCGATCGTGCTGCGGTTGATATTCGCGCTTAGTGTTATATTGCCTGACTGCATAGGCTCCCCGTGATAAAACAAAAGCTAACTAGGCTGTTTCGAATTCACCTTCGATGGGGACAACAAGAGGCATGTGAGAGTGGCGAAGCCAAGAGACCCGTGTCTCATCAAGTCATGTCGAGTCTGAGTTCAGATTTAATTGACCTATGTATTGAGTTTGTTTGTTTTTTGGTAAGGAACAGGGGGATGGAACTGGTTATGCCTAGAATTCGTATGACTTGTGGACCCTAAAGGGAACCTTCCTATTCTGATCTTGGAGAGCGTCATCAGGCGTTAACAGCTTGTTAGAAAAGATAATTCTTCTTTTTACGTATGATACTCCTAGCACTTTGTCCTCTTATAGCGAACATTTGTGAGTCAATTTATGCTTCGTGCCACGCATCACCTTCATGATTGCCTTTCATGCTGAGTGTTCTGAAGTGCTCAGAGTCCCAATCATACTGTTTGGTTGAATCTGCTTGATTGTTCTTCATTTTCTGAGATACGCGCTGCGCGGACTGCCCGCGAGGCCTGGCCAGCATGCGCTTCCGAATAAGTCGCGCACTTTGATCACAAAGCCGTAATGAGAGGCAGTTTATGGCGTTATACAAGGAATTTGTTGAGCCCTTATCCCATCCGGTACGCACAGACCGTCCTAGCGAAACCTCACACATTGCATACCCGCCATACCCATGTTCCCGATTAGGCAGTCGCGCCCGCACCTAATCTCTGGGGTGCCCTTGCACACCTCCCAGAGTCAATCACGCCTCAATATCACAGGCGATAAGTGATGCCAATCTAAATGTCTATATTATGTATATTTAAACACCCTGCTGTTCCCCTCGTCAAGTACTTCTTTCTCAGTCTCTCTCTCTTTGATGACTTTCGCAGGGCTGGCCGTGTTTCTCTCTTTCCTCGGCTGCATTTCAGCTGTACCAATCAATCCAATTATAACGGTATTTCATGGCAAGACTTACACAATCACAGGTCCTACGACACTGTCATGGGAATCTGCTACTAGCTGGTCTAGCTTGACTTCTGAGACATACACAAGTGGAATTGTCCACACTCATACCGCTAGTTATCGCCCAGTAAGTTCCGGCTACAGTGTATTGTATAAGAAGTCCAGCACTTCTCCAGGTCCTTCGACGCCATCGCTGTCCACGTCCAGCGCCACCACGTCCTCGTCATCTCACTCGAGCAGTACGTCCACTTCGGCAAAATCCACCACCACCGTTTCATCCTCAACTTCGACTCCCACGATCCCCAGGATCCCTCCCTCTGTGGTGTCCACATATACTTCAACAAGCACATCGACAGCTACTTGCACAACCTCGAGCACTTCAACTACAGGTACCACGAGTCAGTCATCTTCTTCCACGCGAATTGAGTCGTCCACAGTGAGCTCCACGAGCACCGCGAGCTCTGTTTCAACCTCAAGTTTCACCGCTACGAGCCCCACTACTACAAGCTCCTCGACTACAAGCTCCGCGACTACAAGCTCTACCACTACAAGTTCCACTGCTACAAGCTCTACAACTACAAACTCCGCAGAACCTTCAGGCTCTTCCACGTCTTTAAGTCTCACGGCTAGGAATTCCACCACGACACCTTCCACCACCTCGAGCTCTAGCCTGAAGTTTAGCTCTAGCTCAGTGACGACACCAAGCGACTCTTCAACATCAAGCACTCAGGTACCAAGTACTTCTAGAACCACCATTCCAACATCCACGTTCTCGACATCGACAGCTATCTCGACCACTTTATTGACGTCCAACATATCGAGCACATCAACCACGCCAACACCATCCTCTGGTTTGGCGTCCACTACGGAGAAGTCGATTCCGCCTCCATCAAGTGATGTGGTGGTTCGCACTAACTCCCTGTCTTTGACTACGAGGACTTTCGAGTCGTCGAGCACAGTGTTCGTATCTGTTCCTAGCACGGTAACCATCGGCTCGAGCACCTTGACTTACTTGACCCCAACTACCATTACCAATGTTCGCACAGTAACTACTACTGAGCCTTGTTTGACCTCTAGCGTTGTTTTCTCGTCAACTAATGAGCCAAGTTCATCTTCTGCTCCTCCGGCTGTTTCGCTCACTCCGGACAAGCCAGCATCGTCGCCTCCACCTCGAGTTCAAGAAGCTTCGACGCCCCCACCAAGGTCGTTCTCGTCTGATACAAGTACGACGTCTTCCCCACCCCCAAGTCCAGTTGTGCCAAGGCCAATTCCGTCTAGTCCTCAATCTCCTTCGAGTTCGAGAACAAGCTCAGGGCAACTGTCATCGGCGCCTGGAGTGCCAGGTACACCTGCTTCGCGCCTGACTCCCACAAGCACATCAAGCAGAGCACCACCGCCATCACTGATTTCCGCTGCTGTGTCCTCGCAAGTACCGCCTCCAGTGCCACTTGTCAATGCTGGATCTCGTGGGAGCCCGCATGGAATCATAGGCTTGGGGGCAGCTATAGCTCTAATGCTTATTTGAACACTCAATTGCTCCATAATTTGATAGTACTTATTTCGAATAGTTGCGCAAATTGCTTCGCCTCTCAATTGCTCGCGATCCCTTCACAGTTTGCCAAGCAGCACGGGCGCCATGCTAAGACTGAGGCTATAGTGACTCGCATGAGACTCTGAGCGTAGAAAATATGCAATTGACCTAATTTTACCTAAAAGGCATTTTGGTAGTGCCTTCACTTGTCTCGGCTTGGGCCAGAAGACCGGAGCAGGAGACATTACGCGTCCTACTGCTAAGGCTCCGCCTTGACCTTATAGGGCTCTAGGGCTATTTGATGATGTTATGTCATCATGTTCACTTAGCTGGGAGAATGCTTGTATGCCCGTACCCTGTATCCCAGGGTGCCGGGGGGTTCCGCTGCGTGAAAAATCCAGTGTGTCTTTCGCAACCTATACAACCAACCGCCTTTAAATATCCTATCAAACACTTTTGAGTTGAAATGGGAGGCGCCGCCAGTGAAAGAAAGACTGAATACTTCAACAAGCTCAAGGAGCTCCTTGCGAACCACAAGGCTCTGTTCCTTGTCGGTGTCGACAACGTCAGCTCGCAGCAGCTGCACGAGGTCCGTCGCGAGCTCCGCGGTCGCGCGACCGTTCTGATGGGTAAGAACACCATGGTCCGCCGCGCGTTCCGCAGCTTCATCGCTGAGACCCCCGAGCTCGAGCGTCTGTTGCCGTACATCAAGGGCAACGTCGGTTTCGTGTTCACGAACTCGGACCTGAAGGAGATCCGCGAGGTTCTTCTTTCCAACCGTGTTGCCGCTCCGGCCCGTGCCGGTGCCGTTGCGCCGAAGGACGTCTACGTCCCGCCGGGCAACACCGGTATGGAGCCGGGTAAGACCTCGTTCTTCCAGGCTCTTGGTGTTCCGACCAAGATCACCCGTGGTACGATCGAGATTGTCAGCGAGATCCAGGTCGTTGCCGCTGGTGCCAAGGTTGGCCCGTCTGAGGCCACTCTTCTGAACATGCTCAACATCTCGCCGTTCACCTACGGTCTCACTGTTGAGCAGGTCTTCGATGACGGCCAGGTCTTCGCCTCGGAGATCCTCGACATCACCGACGAGGAGCTCCTCGGCCAGTTCAGTGCTGCCGTTGGCAACATTGCGCGCATCTCGCTCGCCAGGTCGATCCCGACCTTGCCGGCTGTCTCGCACTGGCTCATCAACTCGTACAAGAACCTTCTTGCCGTGTCGATTGCCACTGACTACACCTTCGACGGCTCTGAGGCTATCAAGGATCGCATCGCGAACCCGGATGCCTACGCTGCTGCCGCCCCGGCTGCTGCCTCTGGCTCTGCCCCGGCTGCTGCTGAGGCCGCTGCTCCTGCTGAGGAGGAGGAGGAGTCCGATGGCGACATGGGCATGGGTCTCTTCGACTAAACGTAAGTACTCGTTTAATATTTCTCTTATCAGTTCAAAAAACTTGGCGAATGGTGCCTGCGCATGTATTTCTTCGTATGTGTAGCTATCGCTCTAGTTGCCTTGACGCGAAGAGCTAGTATTCAGACGGAAGAATATGCAGTGCATGTTTGAGTACCTGCGAGTACATACTTTTGATATCGACCCTGTTTAGCTCTCTTTGGGTCTGTGATTAAGGCGCTCACGCGCCGATAAATTAAGTAGCTATGTCTAGTTTGCATCTGTGACCACGCCAAAGGTCGCAGGTACGAGTCTAAAGCTGCGGGTTCGGTACAACACCAACGCGCTCGCGCGCAACGACGTCAAGGAAGAGCGGCGAGACAGGCTCGTCCTTGATGCCCTTTGCCTGCTTCGCGGCCTTGAACTCCGAAACGTAATTCAGGTACTTGTCAAAGAGGAAGGCAGAATCGAGCGGGCCACCCTTAGCCTCCGGGTGGAATTGAACAGAGAAGATGGGCCTTGAGACGTGCTGGATGCCCTCGTTGCTCTCGTCATTCAGGTTGATGAAGTAGGGCTTGAACTCGGCCGGCAGGGTCGACGCATCAACGGCGTAGCCATGGTTCTGCGACGTAATGTGGCACATGCCGGTGTCGAGGTCGAGGGCCGGGATGTTGTGTGCACGGTTGCCGTACTTCAGCTTGACGGTCTTTGCGCCCGAGGCGAGAGCGAGAAGCTGGTGGCCGAGGCAGATTCCAAAGATTGGGCCATCGTACGAGTTCATAAGCTCTTTCAAGTTCGAGACCGTCGTGTGGAGGTGCGTCGGATCGCCCGGACCGTTGCTGAGGAATACGCCGTCGAAGTGGTGCGCGACCTTCTGGATCGGATAGTCGTATGGGAACACGGTGATGTGCGCACCGCGCGATACGAGAGAGCGCAGGATGTTCTCCTTCGCACCGCAGTCAATGACAGCGACGTGGAACTTGCCATTCGGGCTCGGCACGTGGAACGGAGCCTTCGTGCTAACCTTGTGCACAAGGTTGATCCGCTCAGGATCGTCAAACGCAGCATCCTCATCAGCATCATACTCCTCGCCAACCGTAAGCTTGGCTAGAGAGGAGCCGCGCTCGCGGAGAAATTGCACAAGCGCGCGCGTGTCGACATCGGTAATGGCGGCAACGCCTTCGCGCTTGCACCACGACGCGAGAGACTCGACCGCAGTCCAATGCGAGTACTCCATGGCCGCGTTACTGACTACAATGCCCTTGCACTGAATGTGCGGGCTCTCAAAGTAGCGAAGAAGGTGAAAGTCATCACGGGCCTGGTTACTCGGCACACCGTAGTTGCCGATGAGCGGCTGCGTGAAGACGAGAATCTGGCCGCGGTAACTCGGGTCAGTCATAGATTCTGGGTATCCCACCATGCCCGTCGAGAACACGGCCTCACCACTGACGTTAGTGTTGGCGCCAAACGACTTGCCATGGAACACCGGACCATTACGGATTGTGAGCGTCGCACGGTCAACGGGCTTGCTCACAGTGCTCGAGAACCTCAGGCCTTTTAGGCAGGAACCTGCCAATTGGATCGACCTGAACATCGGTGTGGTGTGGAGTGATGGTCTGCTTCTTCTGCTCCCTTGTTCACCGTGCCCTTTATTATGGGTGTGTAATTTTTTGTGATGCAGCCTTAAGTTTGAGTCATCGGTCTGTAGTGGCGAGGCGCGGCCGGACGAGAGCGATCGCAATACGCAAGACTCGAATTGTGGTCAATGTTCTAGCTTAATTATACCTAATTGTTTAATTCGCACCAGCACAGACTCTACACAATGCGTCGAGTGCGACCTTGTGCAAAGTCCAAGATATATCCATCATGCGCCGATCAGGGCCAAGGGTGAAAATTTCTGTCAATTACTCCCTCGAGCCCGCGATCGCCTAAGACTAAGGAAGCAACCGGCACCCAACCCAGGGTAGCTCACGCACCCAGGACGTGGGAGCTCCTCGCAGCGGTGTCTCCACGCAGTGACTAAGTCACGCTTCACTCTTCCCACCTTAAAGCGTGAAAAAAACGACAAGTTTGACCAAGGACATGCTAGAGGCCCAGCTATGAGACTCTCTGACTTTGAAGGTAAGTAGGAGATGAGGACAACTTCGTTTATAGAGCGGCACATACAAGGCTATAACCCGTTTTGGGAGCCGTGTCGCGGTGATCCTTTTATGTCATAGTTACACTGATCCTAACACTTCTAGAATTCATAATCGACCAGGGAACCACTATTCTAATTAGTTCGTGTAGTACTATATCCTCTATGCCTGCGCATGCGGAAATGCGGCTCCGGGATTTTTTGTCACAAATAAGCCCTCACTCAGCTTTCTCTTTTTCACACACCCCTAGCTCACGCTACCACTGATTCAACCGCCACCCGCAGTGATCGCTCAGCCCGACAATTAAACAACTGCTACTTCGGCATAGGTGTCGACAATGACTAGCAAGCGGGTGACGGCAGATATCCGGAAAATTATAGCTGATGCGGCGGAGAGTGGCAAGCCAGTGCTGGTGGCCGGGCCCATGGTACGATACTCAAAGCTGCCGTTTCGGGAAACGGTGCGCGAGCTCGGCGACAGATTCGCGCCAGACCAGGCTGTAATTGTGTATACCCCGATGATTCTTGCCCGGGAATTTGTCCGCAATTCTGTGGCTCGCCTGGGCGACTTCACGTCGAGCAGGACAGACTCTCCGCTGCTCATTCAGTTTGGGGCGTCCAACCCGCTCGATCTCGCGCGCGCTGCGCTCATGGTACAGCCTTATTGCGACGGGATCGGTCTTAACTGTGGCTGCCCTATTCAAGAGCAGTGCCGCGAAGGAATTGGTGCGGCGCTCATGCGGAAACCGCACGCTGTAGCCGCCATGATTCGTGCAGTGAAGCGTGCGTGCGGGCCCGAATTTTTCGTCGAAGCTAAGATCCGCATCCACAGTGACCTGGATATCACGACGCGCTTTGCGCGCATCGTGGAAGCAGCTGGCGCCGACACGATCTGCGTGCACGGCCGGAGGAAGGCGGATCGCAGTGGTAGCGTTCCGGTCAATCTGGCAGGAATTCGCTCTGTCAAACGCGTCGTCTCGATCCCCGTCATCGCCAATGGGGACTATAAGGACCCACGCGACCGCCTGCGAATATTGGAGGAGTCTGAGGCCGACGGCGTCATGAGCGCGCGGGGTGTGCTGTCGAACCCCGCTCTGTTTGCGGGTTTCGTCCACTGCCCATGGGCTGCCGTGGAGCTGCTTTGGGACCATATAATGACCTCTGGCTTGCCGTTCCAGCTCATTCAGCACCACTTTGTTGAAATGTTTAAAGGCCGCGGAGAGCTCGCGCGCTACCGGCGTGAGCTCGTGACACGCACTACAACCATGGACTTAATCGACTGGTTCGATGCGACATTCGACTTGAAACGACGCGGTGACCCAGGTTTCGGTCAGCGCATTGCCTGGCCAACAAAACAGGGCCCGCCGATCGAGGTCGTGCGCGATATAACAGGCTCCATCTGGCCCTCTCCATATGCTGAGACCCCTGAATCCGCGCCTCATTCTCCTATTAGTACAACCGCGAAGCAGCAAAGCATGCACGCTAATGCCGCTAGCGCCTAATTCCCCTGGGCTTTCACCCGGTAGGCTATTTATTCTGTATTTATATTAGACTTTCCTGAGTATTGAGCACTCGCACTGCCGCTTTACACTGATAAAGAGGGCTCTCCCTAACCTTCAGGGCGTGGGTCGAAATTTTTCGAAACTGAACGCCATGAACGACGTCGAGCTGCCTCCGCACGCGCCTGAAGTTTCGGATGCTCCTGCGTCCAAGCGTCTTCGAACCGGGCGTGTGAAGGGAATTGCCCTCGTCAAGCCCGAGTACAAGGCTGTTCCAACGGAGACTGCTGAGGATCACGTCGACAGCGCGGCCGCAGATCAGTTCGCTGAAGAAGCGGGTCGCGCCGAGGAGCCAGGCAAAAAACCGGGCAAGCGCGAGAAAAAGCGCGGCCAAAATAAGGGGAGGGACAACTCGCAGAAGCATGAGGCGGTTAGGCTATGCTTGCGGCCTACCGACGCCGCCACCGGGAAGTGCGACCTCGGCGAGAAGTGCAAGTTCGAACACGACACGTCGGTATACTTGGCTTCAAAGCCAGCAGATATTAGCGGTGAGTGTCCTGTTTTCCAGGCGATCGGATACTGCCCCTCAGGAGTCAAGTGCCGGTGGCTTGGGTCGCACGCTGCTCTCGAGAAGCAGGATATCGCCAAACCGAAGCCCGGGTCGGTTGAGGACCCGACAGAGCTTAACAGGCTCGAGTTCGACACTATCGGCAAGCTGCAGAAGCGCCAGGTTGATATGGCCGACGCCGACGCCGTGATCAAGAAAATGGACGAGCTAGACGATGCGCGACGCGCCGAGGCAAAGTCGGACCTCACTCTTCAGGAGCGCCTCGAGTACAACGCAGCGTTTTTCGAGGGGCGACTGGGCCCGCTTGAAAAGAAGCGCATCGACTACCGTAATGCGAAGATTCTGAGTCCGCTGACGACCGTCGGAAACCTGCCGTACCGGCGCCTCATGAAGCAGCTCGGCGCCGACGTCACGTACTCGGAGATGGCGCTGAGCATGCCGCTCGTGCAGGGCCAGCGCAGCGAGTGGGCCCTTCCGCGCATGCATGTGTCTGAACAGTCGGCATTTGGCGTGCAGATCGCGGCAACGAAGCCATGGCAGGCCACTAAGGCTGCGCGTGTGCTCGCCGAGTTCGCCCCGCACGCCACAGAACTAAACCTCAACTGTGGATGTCCCATCGATCTGGTCTTCAGGCAAGGCGCCGGATCCGCCCTGATGGATGCGCCGGGCCGCATTATGCGCATCATCAAGGGCATGAATGCTGAGTCTGGCGATAAACCTGTGACAATCAAGTTGCGAACGGGGACAAAAGACAACAAACCGACCGCGCACTCACTCGTTTCTAAACTGATTGAGGAGCAGCAGGTTGCAGCGATCACCCTGCATGGTCGCTCGCGTGCTCAGCGCTACGCGCGGGAGGCCGACTGGGAGTATATCCGGGAGGTTGCCGATCTAGTGAAGGAGAAGCGTGACGAATACGACCTAAAGCCATGGGTCATTGGTAACGGCGATGTCTTCTCGTGGCAGGACTGGTACACGCATGTCGAGGACCACCACGTCGATGCATGCATGGTCGCGCGTGGTGCATTAGTGAAGCCGTGGATATTCGAGGAGATCGAGGCTAAGCAATATCTCGACAAGTCTGCATCGGAGCGTCTCGAGCTGTACCGACAATATTCCAAGTTCGGCCTTGAACACTGGGGCTCAGACGACTTCGGTGTGCAGCAAACGCGCCGCTTCCTGTGCGAATTCCTCAGCTTTACGCGCAGATACGTTCCTGTCGGCGTGCTCGAGTACCTGCCACCACATTTGAATGACCGCGCTGAGCCGTACTCACCACGCAGTGACCTTGAAGGTCTGCTCGCGAGCGGTAATCATAAAGATTGGATTAAGATCACGGAGATGTTCCTTGGCCCGGCGCCGGAGTCGTTCCAGTTCGAGCCGAAGCACAAGAGCGCTTCATAAAGTCCTCTCTGATACGGGCACATTAACAGCGCACGCTAATACCTGCTCGTGTCGCTCTTTCCACAGCACCTGATATATCAAACCCTTTCACGGGGCTCTTAGACATATACGTACTCGATGCCCCTGCCGTTACAGACTCTCTATTGACAACTAGAAAATATATGCGTATATAGTTGTGGGTGACTCTTAATGAAATGTGCTTTTACGAGCGTGCTCTTAGCAAGGAAAATGACAAGGCGACACACACCAATTCACTCTGCTTTCCCTAACTTCTTAGCTTGCTTGCCCTGAAGAACCTTCAACTCGTCTGTGACACGGTTGAACTCGCGATTCAGGTTATCGTTCTCCGCCTTAAGGACGTCGTAGTCACGCTTCTTCCGGTCAAGGCGCGCCTTATAATCCTGAGCCTTGAGGCTAAGTTCGCTCGAGTCGCCCGAGGCACTAGAGTCGCCGAGCTGTAGCTGCAGGTCGTTGTTTAGCTTGACAAGACGATACGTGCGGTTCAAAATAAGCGACAAGAACAGCGTAAAGCCACAGAGGTACATGTTCCGCTGGTCATAGAACTTGCGAGCAAGGTAGTCACCGCGATCCGCAACAGTAATGTTCTGACCCGTTGGCTCTGCGAGATCGGCACGGCGCGTAACACGTTGGATACTGTCAATAAACAACACCAGTATGAAGATGAACAGAAACTTCACAGAGTTCATGAAGCGCGTCATGATGGGAGTGCGCAAACCGCGAATGAGCTTCGCAGTCACCGCGGCAGGGATCGGTGCAACGAGCACTAGGAAGCATATCATCTCGACCACGAGAACGACGTACACAATTGAGTAGTAGAGCGTCATCGTTAAACCTGTTTCACTCTTGTTTGCTCAAGGAGAGGTTTAAAAGAAGAAGTGCGTTTCGTTGCGCAACAGCAGGCCTAGCATAAGCCACCTTTGTCCAACCCGCAATCACTTCACCCTTGCCCTCAATCTATGAGCGATTGCCCACGTCACTACCACGCATTCATAATTTTAAGTGAATAGATGCAGGTAGGGTGTGACGGCGCTTTTAAAGTTTTGCCTTGTTATGCGCTGCCACCTCATTTATTTATCTGACGGCAGGAGCTCTTTTCTTTCTACTCATTTGAAGGTTTACGAGTGATGCTCATAGCGCAGCGCAATCGGTACTCATGTAGATATAAGCAACTCTTTTTGAGATTACACAGTCCATCTCAGCTTTGCTCAACTGTGCTCACTTTCCGGGTTTGCAATACCACCTCTCTTGGTTGCCAAGCTGAAGCTGGACAGCCACACATGCCTGTCTGCATGACGCACGCAAGCTTCAAGCGGTTGGGAGAAGTTAATCAACCGGTTTTAACTACAACCCATAGGTAGCATAAGGCCGTATTCAGATGCATGAATTACTGACTTGTCTAGAAGTGTTGGAGTCCATCTGGTCTATGGCACTAATTCCATAAGCACCAACGCGAAAACATAACTTCTTCTGGCCCAGGCAAGTACGGAGATATATTCAGAAGATTCAGATTTTTTTCCTCATCAGAAACGACTGGAGACATACAAACTGTAAGGAATGAGTGCAAGAAGTCATGGGTAGCAATTGAACAACATACAGCTGGGATCAAGCATTTAATCTTACTCTGCGAAGCTGGCCAGCAGCGCACCGTCGTAAACTACCATTGATTAGAATAAGAACCGTTAGAGGTTGCTTGCTTACCGAATCTAGATCTTTATGCAGCGTTCACGTGTCACCGTCTCGCCGTACGGTTCCTACACGGGGGGCCGCGGTCCTCACCTGCATGAGCGGGACTACTGGCGCTTGTGGGATCTTGTCGAGAATCTGCTACACTGCAGGCTTGCCTCAAACCCTATCCCAGTTGTTACGAGTTAGGGCATGACCACACTTCTACTGATATGCATAACGCATTTTATCGTGGTGGCTTTTAATCCACACAACAAACACGCATGTCCACCGGTGGTAAGTAGGAACGCGCATAGTCAGGAGGTGACGAATTCGAAGTGTAACGCTGGAATGACAAAATTATTGTACTGCCGATTACTTTACCTACCATTGCGACCTTAGAGCTCATCTATCGATGTAGGGTTGTCTGGTACGATGAAGTACCGGCGCCCTAGAGTGCTCGATTAGGCAACCGTAGCGGTACGGCATGTGCATCGCTGTGCAGATTCGTCGTGCTATATTACTAATGTGTATGGTGACGTCGCTTAACCATTCGTCAAGCAGACCGCCTGGCCTCCCATACGGGAAGCTGCCCCGATGTGAGTTCCCAGAAAGTGCGCTAGAGATGCGTTCAACTAGAACTCTGCGGCGATGATGCGCACGGCCCACGAATGACTTCGGACTAGAACGGTTGTTGAGCAGAATGCCTTGCCTCTGTAGATGCTTGGCGTTAACGCGCCATTCAAACATGGACGTGGGCCAGGTCAAGTCCCCAGGCCTCAGCTACCACTCGTGCCCTAGATTTTTCGTCTTCGAGGCCTCAAAATGACCAGGGGGGACGATATACCTACGCAAGCGATCTGCACTGTGTATTAGTAAGAATATTTGAGTGGTTCCGAAGCGCGTCGCGTCATAGCCGAATGCACGCGTTCAGACATGATGCACGTTGGTCTGCGACGCGATTTCAAGTGCATGTCATATAAACGCATATATCTAATTGTTCTCATTAAATTTTAAACGGATAAGTCAATGTTACTGTCCTCATAATAGCCATCGAGTACAAGATCTCGGGATGCATAACCCTAACGCCTATGTGAATGGGGCATTGCATAGCCAGCCACACGCCCCCCGGCGTGGTTCTTCACGATTACCCGGCGGCAAGGGTCCTGGACGTGTATGAGGGTGAGCTGAGGGGTTAAGTAGATGAGGCCCTGCCCAGAGACAAGATTTCTCTAACTTCTGAGTTCTGACGAGAAACGTTCGTGTGTGACGATAAACTAGGATACCCCAGACTGCTTCAGCAGCTTTGATACCCCCACTCTTTCATTCCTTTCTTTAAAGCCGAATTCCTGTCTTTCTTTTCAAGCCACCGGCTAATTCTTCCTTTTTTTTGTTGTTCAGATGCGCTTCTCTAGCTCTGTTTCTCTTCTTCTAGCTCTCTCGCAGACGTTTGCTGCGGATTTGGCTCTCTACTGGGGCCAGGCGTCGGCCGGCTCAGAACAGTCGCTCGGCGACTACTGCAAGAACTCACCTGGTGAAATCTACATCATCAGCTTCGTCGATACATTCGGCAGTGGCCGTCAGATTAAGGTCGACATCAGCGGCTACTGGAACGACTTCCCTGGGACTGGTCTTCCTGATGCACCTGCCCTTGGCAGTGACATTAAGGAGTGCCAATCCCTCGGCAAGAAGGTTCTTCTGTCGCTTGGTGGTGCCTCTGGCAGCTATGGCTTTAACAGCGACGCGGATGCGGAGGATGTCGCGACGCAGCTGTGGAACTACTTCGGTGCCGGTCAGAGCAACACGCGTCCGTTCGGCGATGCTAAGATTGATGGTTTCGACCTCGACATTGAGGCCGCCGTGGGTGCGCAATATTACACCACCTTTGTGAACAAGCTTCGTCAGCTCTATGCGACGGACGCTTCGAAGCAGTACTATGTAAGTGCAGCACCGCAGTGCCCATTCCCAGATGCGTCAGTCGGTGATGCGGTTGCAAACGCGCAGCTTGACTTCCTCTTCGTGCAGTTCTACAACAACTACTGCTCGCTTACGGGCTCCAGCTTCAACTTCGACACCTGGCAGAACTTCGCGAGCACGAGCTCGCCGAACAAGAACGTCAAGGTATACCTCGGTCTTCCGGGCTCACAGACCGCCGCTGGCAGCGGCTATGCCACTGTTGACCAGGTCAAGGGCGCTGTAGACAAGATTAAGTCGGATGCTAACTTCGGTGGTATCATGCTTTGGGATGCGTCGCAGGGCAACGACAACATCGTTAATGGCCAGTCGTACGCGCAGCAGATGCAGAACCTGCTTGAGGGCAGCGCTCCTGCACCGGCCTCGTCTTCTTCGGCTGTTGTCTCTGCCTCGTCTTCCTCGGCCGCTGCCTCTGCCTCGTCTTCCTCGGCCGCTGTTGCTCCGTCGTCGACGCCTGCTGTGATTGAGACGTCTCCGTCATCGACGCAGTGGTGGACGCCCTCGTCGGCGGCCGCGTCTTCGGTTGAACAGGGTCCGGCTCAAACTGTCGAGGGCGATGCGACTGTGACTGTTGGCTCTACCGCGTACACGACGATTCCTTGCTCTACGCCGACCACCCTTGTCTATGGTGAGTCTACCTACACCGTGGTTGAGCCAACAACGTTGACTGTTCCGTGCACGACGACGCCTGCAGCCCCAGCTTGGACTGCACCCGCGTCGCCGACGGTGGAGGCCGAAGCTTCGGCCGCGCCTGCTGGTAACGGTGACGTTTACGTGACTCAGGTCAACACGTTCTACACCACCATCCACAACAACGCGGTTCAGGAGGCCCCGCCGACAAGCACTGTAAAGGTCCAGAGCACCCTCTCGTCGACCATCGCACACACATCGACAATCACGAGCGCGCCGCCGAGCAAGGTCACCTCGCCGGCGTCGCCCTCAGAGTACACGTCGGACGGCGTGATCATTGTTCTTGATACCGTTTGGACGACCGACTACACCACAACAACCTGCATTGACTAGAAGAATTGAAGGATCGTTCGAGTAGTAGTTATGAATTTTATATAATATTAGTTAGTGTCTTTGTAGTTTATATCGTCTGTCTTTGCCTTGGGGAACACCACTGGCCGCGCAGACAGCACCAGCCCAGAGCTCCGCGAAAGCTACCGCAAAACTGTGCTGCCAGATACATCATGAAGACTTCAGCTCACTGCCGTCCCGCCCCGGCCTCGTCACGATGGACACGGGGTCCGAACCAGGGAACGCAGAAGACTGACCGTTTTCTAAAAATTCGATATATACATAAACATACATCCACGCCCACGAGGACACCGCAGGGTGCCACACCGCAGGGTGGGCCAGCGGCCAGCGCAGCACTCAAGCGAAGGTGAGGATGTAGCCGAACACCATACTTCTGAGCTCGGCCGTTTCATCGTCCTCTTCGAACATCGGAGACATCTGCCGCTTGATGATTTGCTGCACTTTGAAGCCTTTTTCCTCGGCAAGCTCGAAAAACTCGAGGTCCTTGTGGTAAAGCTTAGGGCGGTGGGGGCTGAACACGACAAGCACCTGGCCGTCGGGCCGCGTCACCATTTGAATCGTCTTCACCAGCTCCTCATGCTCGCTGTGGTTGAAGACTAGGTCACTCATGATAACTACATCGAATTTTTCACCGTTCTGGCCCGGCGCGTCGAACAGGGGCTGCGGGTCGTGGCCCCATATGTATCCCATGGCTGTCATGGACATCGGTTTAGAGCAGTGCGAGCGCAGCAGCGACATGTTGTGCTGCATGTTCTCGATGAGGTTCGGGTCCGGATAGTCGGTTATGACCACGTTGCGCGCAACGAGGGCGGCGAGCAGCGACGGCACCGCTGCAGCGGCGCCAAGCTCGAGCACGGTTTTGCCACGCAGCTCATCGCGGTGCGTGTCGACCCACTCGGCCGACACGCGGCCGGCGTTCCACAGCAAGTGGCCCCACAGAGGAGACTTTGCGACGAGCCTCAGCGTCAACTCGGCGGGCTCGTCCGCCGGAGGATTTGTGCGCTCGTAGTTTATGAACGTAGGCGTGGCGTCCTCGGCCGCAAAGTCGGCAGGCTCTTCAAACAGCATGTTCAGGTCCTCTGATTCACGCGGAGACCCCATTAAACCCTCAGTTTATCCGGTTCCTGCACGGTCCCACGATGAAAAAAAATCGCTGCCTTCGCCCGAAAGTGACTTTTTTTGTGGATCAACCTAATCAGCAGGTGATAATGCAGGATCACGTCACATATTCATGCAAGCTTAGTGCTATTTCAGTTACCTAATGAGAAACCACCCCTACCGAATGGCCATGTTTCGGTGGCTGCCTAGCCAGCGCACGCCCTAGGCTGTTTAATAATATTATCGAGTCGTACGCCCGTGCTCTTAGCAAATAGCTGCGTGCTGCATGATTACCCCACCCCTTCATCGCCGCGATCCTGAGCACCTCATTAAGTCCTGAGCTCGCGGACACTGGGAAAGGCAAAGGCGAGGGGTTAAGGAAGCGTGGGAATGGAGCGCGGGGCAAGGGGATAGGCGTAGAAGAGGAGGTAGGGGAAGGAGGTCGATTACCCCATGTCACGTGTGGGCGTCAGGTACCAGGCTGTTGTTCCTCGCTTGGTGGTTGGGCCGCTGCTCACTAGACCTATATCGACCTACTCCCAACAGCGGGCTGGATTATGGCACTTGTGCGCGTGTTGGTATAGCTAGCGCGAATCTAGAGCACACCCGTAATCAGTCAAGCACCGGCATCTGTAGAAGGAGCCGGTCTTTGCGCGTCTACCAGGGCGCGTTCCACCCGTCACAGCCTCCGTCAGTTGAGCTCCTATAGTGCGGTAGTTACAGAGCGGCTAGTCGCTCGCTAATTGGCCTGCTGGATCGAACCGGGCTTCTCTAGCTGCACGATCTCCGTCTCATTTCTGCCGTAGACGTGAGTGGCACAGCCGTGTGACTCGGCTGCTTATTGTTGCGTCTTGTGTATCCTTACCCCTACAGTATTCGGCTCCGTCCGAGTCCATGATTGACTTCAGTGCGCGGCTCGAGAACACGCAAAGCGTCGCAAGGGATCACCTTGCGAATGAGCGCACGTTTCTCGCTTGGCTCCGCACGAGTCTTACGTTCGCGAGCGTGGGCGTCGCCCTGGCGCAGCTGTTCAGGCTGAACACTGCCGACGGCGGCCGCGACCAGTTTTCGCATCGCGCGAGCTCGATCCTCGGTGCAGTTTTTGTCGGCTCGGGCATTCTTGTGCTTTTTCTCGGTACCATGCGGTACTTTCATGTGCAGCGGGTGCTGCAAAGCGGCCAGTTCCCAGCCACGCGCTTGTCCGTCCTCGTGGGCTCTTTCATCAGTCTGAGTCTTGTGGTCGTGGCCCTGGCCATTATAGTGAAGTCTGCAGCATAACGGTTGTTGCTCACCTGGCTGGCTTGCGTCTGCGCCTTTTGCACTGTTTTGGTTATGGTCTCTTCTATAATAGCTTTCAAGGCCCTTCGTCACGGCGTAGCGTCAATTGCGGAGACGTCCTTTATCGAAAACACATACCTCATCTATAGACTTGCATATCACTGTCTAGTTCTTTTTTGCCGCAAGCAAGGAGTTGGAACATCCATCTTCGCCATGCGAACCCTCTGTGTCATGGCACATACAATGGCTATTTCACTAGCGCAGCGCGACCCTCCCCTCGGTTACGCAACCCAGGCCTTGGTGCGTAGCCGTCCATAGCGCTCTGATCAAAGACCTACGTCTCATTCATTCTAAAAAGTAGCATTTACGAAAATAGGAAAAAAACATTTGCAATCGTAGTTTGCCAATTTTTGTGTTCTCAGACTGTAGGACTGGTGCTCTTGTTGCCGTGGTTTCTTGTCGCGGCCGGGGTTTACAATACTCTGCCGCAGCACAACACAACACCACCCACTCTCGCTTAGTGAGTTTCGCGATGAGACTCGTGAACCCGTCGTGGATCGGCCACACCGATGAGAATCGGCGGTTCGAGATCTACTCGCTCGACGCGAGCTCAGACGGCAAGCGGCTTGTCACCGGAGGGCTGGACTCGAAGGTGAAGGTGTGGTCGACCGCCGCGATCGCCGACCCCGACGACGCGTCGAAGCCGCGCCTGCTCGCCAGTATGGCGTCTCACACTGGCGCGGTGACGACTGTGGCGTTCAGTCCTGACGGAAGATACATTGCCAGCGGCAGCGATGACCGGATCGTGCTGGTGAGCGAGCTCGACACAAGCAGGCAGCCGCGCCGCGAGCTCGGCAGCCAGAGCACCGAGACCGAGGTGTGGACGCCGCGCAAAAGGCTGGTGGGCCATGACAACGATGTCCAGGATCTTGCGTGGTCGCCGGACGGCCAACTGCTTGTGAGCGTTGGCCTCGACTCGGCCATTATCGTGTGGTCGGGCACGACCTTCGAGCGGCTGAAGCGCCTCGACTGGCACCAGAGCCACGTCAAGGGCGTCGCGTTCGACCCTGCTAACAAGTTCTTTGTGACGTGCAGCGACGACCGCACGGCGCGCATTGTGCGCTACTCGCGCGCGTCGCCGACGGAGCTGAGCTTCAGCGTCGAGGCCGTCGCAACGCTGCCTTTCACGGACTCACCGCTGACGACGTACTTTCGCCGGTGCTCGTGGTCGCCGGACGGTGAGTCCATTGCCTGCCCGAATGCCACGAACGGCCCGATCCCCACGGTTGCGATTCTGGACCGTGGGCAGTGGAGCGCGCCGAAGGAGCGCCAGATCAGCCTTGTCGGGCACGAGGGCACGACCGAGGTCGCTGAGTTCTCGCCACGCATGTACTCGAGCGATGGCGGATCCAGCGACGAGTCGGCGTCGTGCGTCGTCGCGACGGCGGGCGAGGACGGCGCCGTTGCCGTGTGGAGCACGGAGAACCCGCGCCCGCTTGTCGTGATCCAGAACGTTGCCACGAAGATGATCACTGACCTCGCGTGGGCGCCGTCCGGGCTGGCCCTCTACGCGTGCTCGCTCGACGGCTCCGTCGTCGAGATTGCGTTCGGTGCGAAGGACCTCGGCAGCGTCCAGTCGCTCGAGGAGTCGCAGCGCCGCCTCGAGAAGTACGGCAACGCCACGGACCTCATGGACATACCGCAGAGCGTCGAACAGATCACCGTGGCCAAAGAAGCGGGCGAGACAAAGCTGAGACAGAACAAGGGGGCAAACGGAAAGCCGGCTGACGGCCGCACCTCCACGGCATCGGCCGCATCGAAGTCATCACCCAGCGCTGCCTCAACGGCAGCACCAGCATCAGGAGATTCAGCAGATCCAGCGTCCTCAGGAGCGCCGCCCGCTGACTCTAACGCGAAGAACACGGCCGCGGCCTCAGCAGCTGGCTCAGCGAGGAGCACAACCAGAGACAAGGCCGCAGAGGACAGTGCGAGTGCCGGCGTGGACGCGGCGACCGCAGCAAATGCCTCACCCGCGGCCCCCGGTGCCGGCTCTGGCACACCCGTGAACACTCTGACTCCGGTGCCGGCACCGGCGCAGACACAACCTGCAGCGGCGAGCAGAGACGCCGGGGAACGCGCATCGGGGGCGCCGATCAACACCCTATCGGTGCGGCAGAAGACATCAGTGACGAAGGACGGCCGCAAGCGCGTGACGCCAATGCTGCTGAATAGCTCAGGCCCCGAGCAGGCGGCGGCGGCCTCGGTGGTGATGGCTCCCGCGATGCCGACGCGGGCTGGCGCGACGACGTCGATGCACTTCGATCGGCCGTCGCAGGCGCTGCCGCCCGGGGGCATCTCGACGCTGGTTATCGGAAACAAGCGGAAGAGTGAGGATGACCCTCAGCCGGCGCCGAAGCGCCACAAGGACGAGCCGACGTACCTGCGGCCGGTCGCGCTGAACCCGTCGACAACGGTGTCGCAGGTGAGACTCGCGACGCCGCGGGTGGTGTCGCACGTCAGCTCGGACGAGGCGGCGACGGCGGTGCTCGAGGCCCGCAATGCGTCGCGGGCTGGCGACCCGACGCGCGTGTCAGTTGTCGCGCACGGCCACGTTGTGTTTGTCGACTTCATTGCCGAGTACGCGAGCCTGCTAGCCGGCGAGTCGACGCGGTTCTGGGCGGTTGCCTCGGACACCGGCGTCGTGTACACATGGACGCCGCAGGGCTCGCGCGCGTTGCCGCCGCTCGTGCTCGGCGCTCCCGTGTCTGTGTTCGAGTCTCGCGGGCCTTTCCTCGTGGCGATCACGGCGACGGGGCTGGTGTACGCGTGGGACATGGAACAGCGCCGGTCGCTGTTCCCGCCGCAGAGCGTCGGGCCGTGCCTCGACCTTGGCAGCAAGCTCCAGGAGAACGGGCTGGTGAAGGCGCCGCAGGTCACGCAGTGCTTTATCACCGACGAGGGCCACGTCCTTGTCGCGCTCAGCAACGCCAACGTGTTCCACTTCAATGCGATGCTGATGACGTGGGAGCGCGTGAGCGAGAGCTTCTGGGCGTATGGGTCGCAGTTCTGGGACTCGACAGGTCTGCGCAGCAGCGACGGCAGCGGGCCGATCAGCCTGGCCGAGCTGCGCACGAACGAGGAGGCGCTGCTCAAGGCCGGCGCACGCGGCCGCCAGCTGCAGCGGCAGGCCGTGAACCGCATGGTCCAGGCCGGGTTCCAGGGCTTCGAGCAGGCGGTGTCGCTGGCGCACCTCGGCAACCGAGTTGCCGCCGCGCGGTCGGTGCAGTCTCCCGAGCTGCACCGGTTCACCGAGGCGTACGTTCGACGGCTGTCCGAGCGCGGCGACCGGCTCCGCCTCGGGGAGGTGTTTCGCGGCGTGCGCAACGACCCGCCACTGCTCGCGAAACTGCTTAATGTCGCCGCGCAGTTCAAGGGCGTGCAGACGCTTGTCGCTGAGTACGAAAACCTCTGAATACTGTAATACGAGCTACTGTAATGTATAGATAATTTGAGAAGGGCAACCGGATTCGACATTAAGCCGCGCGCACGCCGACTGCAGAGCAGCTGGTATTTAGTAGCATTGTCCATATATGTGTGTCTATATAAGTCTAAAGTGGCCAGTGTACTGTTTAGTTGGACTTCGCGTAGCGCAGGTACGGCTTGACCTCGTTGAACTCGCCGAACTTCTTCCTCGCGTCCTCGTTAGAGACGCTCGGCGGGATGATGACGTCCTCGCCAGAGACCCAGTCCGCCGGCGTGACGACGCCGCGCTTGTCGGCCTCCTGCAGCGCCTGCACAACCCGGAGCACCTCCGAGATGTTGCGGCCCGTCGACGCCGGGTAGACGATGAAGAGACGCACCTTCTTCTCCGGGTCAATCACAAACACGTTCCGGATCGTGGTCGCCTGCTTGCCCTTCTCGAACCCAGCCTGGTCGACCATATCGTAGAGGAACGCAACGTCACGGTCGACGTCGCTGATGATCGGGTAGTTCACGGGCGCCCCAGCCGAGGCAACCTCCTCGATGTCCTTCTCCCACTGCTTGTGGTTGTCAATGCTGTCGGCAGACAGACCAATAAGCTGCACGCCGAGCTTGTTGAACGCGGGCTCGGCCTTCGCGAACGCGCCAAGCTCCGTCGTGCACACGGGTGTGAAGTCCGCGGGGTGGCTGAACAGGACCGTCCACTTGCCATCGAGGAACTTGTGGAAGTTTATGGGGCCCTTCGTCGTTTGCGCATCGAAGTCCGGCGCAGTGGATCCAATGCGGATGCGGGGCGCCTCCTTCGAAAACAGTCCGTAGCAGCGCACAGACGCGGACATGCGCACGGGCGCGGCCGTCACAGCCTTAGACGTACGAAGAATCGAGAACATCGCTAAAAACTCAGCTGAATATGCCGATTCAAGGTGGGTGGTTAACCGTTGGCGTGGCGAGCCGCCTTATAGTGCTGGCCCCGGCTCCCCCAGGTCACATGGCAGCACGCAGCGCGCGTTAGGGGAGCAGGTTGCGGCCTGTGCGGAGGAGAGTCAGCCGACTGACGCTGGCGCCTTGGGTCGTGGACGGACCCTCGCTCCACGCTTGTAGAGCCCTCCTGCATGCGCGCGCTGCGGCAGTAGCTAATGGGAGCTGGCACGGCAGGCAGAAGCCCCGGAACAAAACGTCCACTATCCAGAGTCATCAGTGTCTGTTGTCTAGTTCAGCGAGGTGGGCTTTGTAAATTAGTAGAATGTGCCTCGACGCGGTGAAAGACAGGGCGGCGCTTCGCAGCTGCGACGCGTGTCGCAGTTTGGAAATTGCGCTAATTCAGATAGCTAAAAAAAGTATCGCCGCCTGCATTTGGTCCTCGTGCTGCAGAAACAGCCGGGCACGAGCGTGTGCGTCAGGCGTGCGCGCGTGCGTAACGTCTTACGCACGCGCATGGCCAGGCTAGTTTGTAATGGCACTAGCGCCGTCATGGCTCGAGGTGTTTGGGGCATCTGAAATTGTGTTCCAGGCCGAGGACGAGCTGCTGACGATCATTCCAAAGCAGGCGCTGGGCGCACTCGACCTTGCGGGCTGGCGCTCGCCGGCGCTGCGGCCGATGCGGCGCGCGCAGGTTCCGCTGTGGTTCGCGGTGCTGCTGAAGCGCCAGGACCGCTGCTCGATCGTCGTGCCCGACTGGCTCGACGGACCGACCCTTAAGAAGTACGTGGACGCAGAACGTAAGGACCCGACGCGGTTTGCACCGCTGCCGTGGATGTGGCAGCCGATGAGCCAGATCCTGCTCAAGGAGGCGTCAGACGACATTCAGGGGAGTGTAGACGAGATAATGCAGGCGCTGCAGGACCTTCGCGAGGTCCGGCAGACGAAAATCCGCCAGGGCATAGCCATGGTCAATGATAACCATCTCAAGATGGACGGGCTTGGCGCTATGGAGATCAACGAGGTCAAGCCCGTACTTGCGCGTACGATGCGGCTACTTCAGCGAATCAAGGATAGCACTGAGGAGGAGGAAGTGCCTGCGGACGGCGTCTACGCTTAGCACTGTCTCTCTGTTAATTTCATTGTCAAGGCCCTTGAGCCGGCTTCGAGCGCCTGGGTCGCCGTCCACTCGCTGTACATGGCAGCGCCTACTCACTACGGGTGACAATCATGGCAATTAGCAAGGCAGCTATCTTGGGTAGCCACCAGTCCGTGTGACCCGTTGCCCGTCATATGCAAACATCATCCCTCACCCGATGGCGGCCAGCATCGCCCTGCTCGATTTGGCCCGGGCTCGAGCTGCCCGGTGGCCTAAAGCAATGGATCACGGCCGTGACACGTATAGATAAGGAATTTTCTCGCGCATGTACATAATATCGTTAATATTTACTCACTGGTGTGTGTCGCGCTGTGGCCGCAGCCATTCACGTCGCTGCCTCGAACGCCGCATGCAGAGCCACGCAGCGCCCGCGCAGCAGTGGTGCTCGCGCCTTGGGTTATAATGCAAACTCCTGGACGTGGTTCTGGAAGTCCGCGACGGTTGCGTGGTGCGGCTCGACAAGTACGATATCCGCGCCCTTGATGAAGCACTCCGCCTCGGCATTGTTCTCAAGGAGCTTAGCCCGGTAGTACTCCGCCTCCTCGCCAGCGGGGATGCGCGCGCGGCCGTCGAGCGTCACCGACGTCTGGCTGAGCTGCGCCTGGTTCAGCTTGGCAAGAAACTGCGCAATGCCGGCAGGCTGCTGCTCGCGCTCCTTCTTCGTCTGCACGGACGTCCAGTCGTGGATCAGCACCGACACGTTCGGGTTCGCCCTCATGTTTTGCATCTTGCGCGTGTCCTTGGGGCTAGCAAGGATGATTGTCGCGGGCGACGTCTCTGTCGGCGCCACGTACGAGAAGTTCATCAGGCTCACCGACGGCACATCGTCCTTGCAGGTGCCGAGATGCAGCAAATTGTTATTCTGAAGAAGCTCCGCAATGATGGGCGGGAGCTCCTGCATCGTGGAAATTCGATCTAGGTTGGTTCCTTAGGCTCGAGAGTTCAACCGCTTAGGTCAGATTGGCGTGCAGAGGATCTGTTTTAGACGCTGCGGGTGGTGAATCTCCGAATTGCGGGGGACTCCTTGTTCAGTGCAGGCACGGAATAGCGTCTTAGGTTACAGGTGTGCCGGAATTGATTATGGATGACGGGAGGCGTCCACAGTGCCGGCGCTGCCACGCCCGTGTGGGCTGGGAGTTGAGCCTCGTGGACGGAGGGGGGGACAAGGTCGGTTCCAAGATGCAAGCCGTACCGCGTAGTGTCCCGGCGCCAGGCCCACGAGGGCTCGTCGGCGTGCCCTCGCCAGCGCGGTGTTGTCGTGTGCGTGCTGTGTGTGCAGTAGTAGGTGTTGGCAGGAGCTTTGAATGTCAGGTCCGTTGCGCTCTGCCTCAGGGACAAGCCTCGGCTCTCGCCGCGTCTCGGTCGCGACGCTGGACTCGCCGCAGCCGGCCGTGCCGGGGCAGTCGCAGTCGAGCGTGTATGAGCGCAGCCTGCACCGGAAGCGCAACGATGTCAGCCTCAGCGCGTTTGCATACATCTTTTCCGAGGCCATCCAGTATTGTCACCGCCAGTCGCGCGGGATTTCCGACCTCGAGCACCGTCTCAACCGCCTCGGGTACCACATGGGCGTGCGTGTGCTTGAGCTTCTCGTGCTACGCGAGGGAAAGAACGCCAAGCGCGAGACCAAAATTCTCGGGATCCTCCACTTTGTACACACCAGCGTCTGGCAGGCGCTGTTTGGCCGCAATGCAGACTCTATGCAGGTCTCCACCGACGAGGCGAACCAGTATATGATCATCGACCACGCGCCGCTCGTCACTAAGTACGTGAGCGTTCCTCGCGACATGCCGCAGCTCAACTGCGCGGCACTCGTTGCTGGCATTGCCGAGGCTGTTTTCACGGGCGCGGGCTTCCCGGCGAAGGTTAGTGCCCACAGCATGGAGACCGAGGAGCACCCGGATCGCACGGTGTTTGTTGTCAAGTTCGACGATTCCGTACGTCAGGCATAGCGTCTGTGGTGCGCTTGCTGTGCATTGGAGAAGACGCTGGCCGAGCACCGTCGTAGGTTGCATGCTGTCCTCGCTCTCCGCATTATCAACACGACATGGAGACTGCTAAGCGGCGCTGATATTTATACAGACTAGATAGTTGAACCCGTATTATTTTGTGTGCGTGGCGAGTCTCTGACTTCGGGGTCGCCGTATGTGTGCACAGGTATAAGTTTTAGTGTCCTCCAAGACCGCCACCGTTTTAGCATGCAGCAGCGCCGGCAGCACCAGAAGGATACGTCCCGCGGGGCGCAGGCTGTCGCATCACCGCTATAGCTGGCGGGATTACTTCAAAATCTTGCGCATCGAGTACGCATCTTCACCGTCTGCGTAGTAGCCTTTCGTGACCTCGAGAACCTCGAAGCCGAGACGCTCGCTGTACAGTTTGTAGGCAGCAGTATTCGACTTGCGAACGTGTAGGCTCACCTGCTCCGCAGCGTAGGCCTCGCGCATGCTACGCAGGCACTGCTCGAGCAGCTTCGCCGCGATCCCGAGCCGCCGGTACTCGCGATTCACGGAGATCGAGGTGATGTGTGCGGCCGGCGGCTCCTCGGGCTTGCGCTCGGAGTTGTCGTCCTCCATTTTTGCTAAGACGTAGCCGACAACCTGGCCGGTGTTGTCGATCGTCGCGACGTAGGAGCCCTGCGGCCACGACATGCCGTGGTACAGAATGTACTTGAACGAATAGTTTTCTGGCAGATTCGCCAGATTCGCCTGCTGAATCGCCTGCAAATCCGACGCCTCGGCCGGTCGAATCACGATCATCCTGGGACGAGCTCGTGCGAACGTGCGTGGGTCCGCCCGCTCTGGTCAGCGGGCCTTTTGGGAGGAAAGCTAAGACTAGGTGGACCCGCCAGGCAGCCGTCTGACAAAACGCCTTTTCCCGTAGGGCCAGGTAGGCAGGCCAGAATAGAGGCAGGGCCCCCAGTAGAGCGCTCTCACGCCATACCTCTTTAACCGCCACACATCCTGGACGATTGAAAAACAGGCTTGACTCCAACAAGGCGGGAATACCACTGCCAAGATTATTTGACACGACGACGCGGCATTCACGAGGTTAGCTAGCGCCTACAAGACCTGCATATAGACTGCGGCCATACAAACTGCCTCAAGTACTGCAACTGCTAGCTTCTCTGCGGTACCACAGGGAAGGCTGGACCTGTATTATAGTATAGAGAATGGACCGCCACCTGTCCCCCGGAATACGAGTCCCCGACAGCGCAGCACGGAGGAATCGTCGACCGCAGAAGGTAGCGCTCGAGCCTGGCCATTCGCCGCTCGACTGGGCCCGACTCAAATCCTCGAACGCGGACCTGCGCGGCCCAATCCCAGACTCAGATCTCGCGCGATCCGGGCGAATAACGCGCGAGGAGCTTGCAAAGCACAACAAACCTGACGACGCCTGGATGGTCCTTTCTGGCCGCGTCTACAATGTCACGCCGTACGTGTCTTTCCACCCCGGCGGCAAAGCCGAGATCATGCGCGCTGCAGGCAAGGACGGCACGCGACTATTTGCCGAGTACCATGCCTGGGTGAATTTTGAAATGATGCTGGATAAGTGTATGGTAGGGATGTATGTTGGCTAGCTGGACGGCCGCCAATCGCCCGCCCCGCCTCACCATTGTGACGGCCAAGCCCCATCACAGCGGTCTCGCTACTTACCTGTTGCAAAAACGGGTCGCGCCGTAGAAGTCGCGCAGAGATCCTGGGAGCGAACAAAGAAAGCGCAGCCACAGTCGCAAGCGGATCGGACATGCAGAATTAACAGCGACTAAGTTCTTAAGGCCGCCCGTGGTTTAATATCCTATCCTATTGCATTTATAAGTCCAAACGCTTCATTGTGGGCACACTAACCCCAGGCTCTATCCTATCCTCGAAGCAAGGCAAATTCCGGGTGGCATACACTGCGCCCGTTGTAAATAACCTTCCAGCGATTCGCCGGAGAAGGGGCCAAACTCAATGCAAGGGCCACGCTCGTAAGGCGTAGGGTGCCGGCGGGCCCCACACGTTAGCAGGGCATCATGATCCACCCTTTTCCGCCCTTCCCCCTGCTGCGCCCAAAAGGGTTTCTTGCCGAAGGCCCAACCCACGCGCCGTCAGCAGGTCCCATATTCGTGAGCTGAGAGCGCGCGCAGATCTCAGCTGGGAACTTGCCTCAGTCTCCGTCAGAGATTACTCAGCCAGCACCTCCGTCTTATGCCGAAGGCTAAAGATCTTTTACCATCAGAAGCGTTGAGGAAGCCAGTATGTCTGAACCCGCGAAGGAGCGTGCTGCGAAGCCGCGGCTGCGCGGGCCTCGGAGAGGCGGCAAGAAAGCCGATCCTGATGGCTCGGCGCGAGCCGGTGGGGCTGGCGCCGAGCAGCCTCGAGACGGAAAGGCTGCGCTTGCTGAGTTATTCCCGAACTGGTCGGCAGAGGACCTAGATGTCGCACTCCAGGACGCCGCAGGCGACGTCTCTCTGGCGGCGGTCCGTATAACTGAAGGCCTCGTCGCGCAGAGCGTGCAGGTCAGGTCGAAGCGCGATACGCGCGAGCGCAAAGAGGCGTCGCCGCGGGAATCGGCGAACGGCTCTCGCTCGTCGAAGCCGCAGCAGAAATCTCAACAGCAGCAACAGCAACCACGCTCGGCACGGGAGTCCGCAAAAGAAACAACTGGCAAGCCGCAGCAACCGCAACAGCAGCAGCCTTCGAAGCAGTCCAAGGCAGCGACCTCGTCACAACAGTCGCCGCAGCAGCCGTCGCAGCAGTCCACGAAGCCATCGTCCGCAGCGCCGAAGCTGTCGGCAACGCCGGGTAAAATGAGCTGGGCCGAGGCGGTCAGTCAGCCGCAGCAGCCAGTTGCACAGCGGGTCGAGCAGCCCCAGAGCGAGGCTGTCGCGCCAGTCGCACAAAACGAGAAGGAGAGTCAAGGCGAGAAGCTTCAGAAGGGCCGTCGCCAGCCTAAGGGTGCAGCTGCGGCCGCGGCCGCGGCAGCCGGCGCCTCAGCTGAGCAAACGGAGCCGGCGCCAGCGTCCGAGCCTGTTGAGAGGCCGCAGGATTCGAAGCCCGTTCAGGCATCAACTCCTGATAGACCCACGGGCGCGATCTCATGGGCAGCAGCGCTCGCTCCGCCGAAGCCGGCTCCGGTACCAGCGCAGAAGCAGCTGCCCGTGAAGGAGAAGGCCGATGCGGGAAAGACCGAACGCCAAGCGAAGCCGGGCAAGACTGACGGCAAGCAGACTGACGGCAAGCAGATCGACGCTAAGCCGACCGAGGCCAAGGGCGCAGACGGTGCTGCGGCTGCTGCGGTCGAGAAGGGCAGCGAGGCTGCTCCAAACGGCTCTGGAGTTGCACCTGGCGAGAAGAAGGAGAAGCGCCGCCGGTCCAAGAAGAAGACCCCGCAACCTGAGGACGATATTGCGGCCAAGGTCGAGAAGCTTGATCTCCCGGCCGATTCACAGCAGGCTGACCCCGCCAGAGACGCGAGTGCGCACCAGGCTCAACAACAGCATGCACAGCAGCAGTACGCGCACGCACAGCCGCACGACCATCGTGCCATGCACGCGCAGCAAGGACCGCCAGTCCCGCAGTCTCAGATGCCGCCGGTTCCTCAGCAGCAGCAGGCCCGCCACCCTCAGCAGCCGCCTCACCAGGCTCAGCAGCCGCCGCAGCCACCGCAGCAGCCCCAGGACTATGCACCATACGCCCAGTACGCGTATGCTCAGTATGGTGCGATGGGGATGCCGCCTATGATGTATCCGCCGCAAGCCCAGCAGGGCCAGCAGCAGTCGTTTGCATACCCGCCGATGGGCATGCCACCGATGCCGATGCCTGGCCAGGGGCAGGTACCGCCTGTGCAGGGTCAAGTCCCGCAGCAAGTTCCGGGTGGTGGTGTTCCTGGCCAGATGCCGCCAGGACAGGGCGCTCAGCAGCAGCAGCAGCAGCCGCTGGGCCAGGACTTCCAGCATGGCGGTTACTACGGCCAGCTCTACCAGCCTGCGTATGACTATGCAAGCTACGAGCGCTTCATGCCAGCTCCGACGTACTACTACTCGCCATACGTGCCGCCGGGTGGCCACTACCCGCAGGGCCCGCCGCCGGGCGAGTCGCCGAGCATGGGTTGGGCCTCCCCGCACATTCAGCAGCCGCATCAGCAGTACTACGACCAGAACGCTCAGAAGCCCTGGGAGATGCACTGAATCGGCCCCGTTTCATGGCAAACTCACAGTTAAGTTGGGGCTTTTCACTTTGGTGCACGCGAACGCAGACTTGAATGACTCTATTTCTCCTAGCAGAAGCTTCTATTAGCGCCAAAGAGGCTGGACAGGCTCTTTCTTGACAAAAAAAGCGCAACTATGCGCATCCTTTTACCTTAGGTCTTGCACAAACGTCTTGTGTGAGGTTAAAAGTATTGGTAGATTAGACTAATTCTGGGCTTTTTGTGCCATGAACATTGAACGTGGAAACGAAAACGAAAAAGAAGTTACTATATAGTTATGCTAGGCGTCGTGGACAACTGCTTTCCTCTCCGCTCTTTCCAGCTGTCGCGACGCCATCTTCAACTAACTAAGTGAAAGTGGGTGTAGCCGCGAATCTGAAAGGTTCTGGGTTCTGGTGGCCAGGAAGCTAAGCGATGATGCAGGCAAGCGGCCACATTTCCTCGCGCGGCTGCTCAATCTCTTTCGAGGATGTCATGGCTTCAACGTCTGAGGCTGAATGCATTGAGCCAGGCTCAGCCTCAGCAGACCTATCGCTGGCGTATGCGTATGTGTCCGATACAGGGTAGGATGGCATTCGAATGGAAGGCGAAGGGAGAGATGGTAAAAGAATTGTCGAACAAATCCGCCCAGTACCTCCTTTATATACCAACAATGCTAATTATACTAATAACATACACCAATCCCGATAAGCTTACCCTGGTCGTAAGCTGTCAGTTCTCGATGCGTCATGCACACCGAGTAGGGAATGCGAACGGCGGTGCCACAAACAACGCCGTCTACTACTAGCAGCTTTGCGTGAAAACAGCGTAAAACATAACAGACATTACAGAATAAAAACAGAAGACATGTTAAAAAAATTATGCCCCTGGCCGAGGCCGCGTTAGTACTTTACACACCACGCGTGCCCGCCATACATCCTTTCCCAATCAGGTAATCGCGCCCCACAGCGTCCGAAAGTGACGCAGGTGAAGACCTACACAGATCGGAGCGAGGGAACAACGACGTCCAGCGCCAATTAGGGTATCCGGGTGGGTTGAGAAAGCGGATGGGACGCTTCGGCGGCTCCCGCCTACAGCGTCGTAATGCAGGGCGTAGTGGATCTCCCCGACAGTACGGTCAAGGCTTCTTTATCTAGGCATTCTTGGACTTCGTTCGCTTTTTGGTGGACTTTGGCGTTTTGTTGACAGAATACTTAGACTCCAGGCGGTCGATAATGCCGCCGAACGACGACCGCTGCGCCTGGCGCCTCTGAATCAAAGCGGCAAGACCAGCCTCTGTCTCGATACCCATCGCCTTGCGCGACTCGTCAACCTCCTGCGCTTCTTTAGCTGCCCGTGATTTTCGCTTCTTGAGATGCGCCGTTTTTGTCGTAGAGCGAAATCTCGCAAAGTCCTTGAGCTCGTTGCTGCGAATCCCGTCGCGGATGATGGCAATGAGGCGGTCCATGTCGTCCTCGGTAGAGTGGATCACATTCTCGAAAATCAGGTCGAAGTCGCCCTTGTACTTCGAGTAGTAGCGGTATACGTCCTTGCGCTCCTCCTCGCTGTGCTGGTACGCACGCTTGTCTTCCTCTATCATCTCCTCGGTAATCTCGACGCGAACCATCTTCGAAAACAGATCGGCGATTGCCGCATCCTCACGGAAGTCCAGCTTCCCCGACTCGTCGTACTGTGCTCGCCGGTTCTCATCGCTGAGAATCGAGTACGCAAATGAGACCTTGCGGAACTCGTCGTCATTGCCACCCGTCTTGTCCGGATGCGTGCGAAGAGCGCGCCGCAGGTAGGCCTTCCGTATCGCCGGCTGAGGCTCTGTTTTAGCGACTTCCAGCACCTCGTATAGGTCAAGCTCGTAGTATTCAGCAGGAATTTCCATTGGCAATCTCAAACAAAGCTAATAGCCCAAGGGTGGGAGGGGCGTAGGTGAAACGCGTCGCGTGCCGCTATGGTGATTATGAGGCGGTGGATCATCTGGCCGTGGAAGGTGGTGTCAGTTGGGACAACGACTCGTTGTAAGCGGGCTACTGGTTACTGCTATGGTGCTATGCGGCAGAGGCGCTGGATGGATGGGACAAGAAGGTGCAGCAGTAGTAGTAGGTAAGGTGCAGCTAGTGCCGGCGAGCTCCACAACAATCTCTGTCGAACTCCGCAAAACCACGAACTCCGTGGCCCGGCGCGAACGATGGTGGTTTACTTTGAGTCCGCACCTGCTCGCGGCACTAAGTACACACTCTTCCAAAATGAAAATAAACAAGAGAGTAAGTAGACAGGCCACAATGACGTGGTTTTTGGCGATGCTTGAGCACAGTGCTAACACCTTCCCATTTCCTCAGTCGAGCAACTTTTGCAACATGGATTCTCCTCTGACGTCTGGTTTCACCTTGAAAAGCTGGGTTCTGCGCATGTGTATTTACGGCTCGAGGACGGTCAGGGCCTCGATGACATTCCCTCGGCCGTGCTCGAGGACTGTGCCCAGCTTGTCAAAGCGAGCTCCGTCCCTGGCAGCAAGCGGGACAATGTCCAGGTCTTGTACACATTGTGGTCGAACCTAAAGAAGAATGGGCCCACGAGCACAGATGGAGTGGGGTTCAAATCTGACGCGCCTGATGCCGTCCGCCGCGTGCATGTGAAGACGCGGAATGAGGCAGTCCTCGGCCGCCTCGACAAGACGCGCCGGCAGAAGCGGCCCGACCTCGAGGCCGAGAAAATACGACACGAGAAGGATCTCCGAAAAAAATATGGCGATGAGCACCGCCAGAGGCAAAAAGAGGACCTCGAAGCATCGCGCCAGTACAAGCAACTGGCCGAGCAGAAGAGCCGTGGCTACTCCGATCTGTTCAGCGAAGATGCGATGCAGCAGTCGAGCAACGAGAACCGCGGCTCCGACTGGGAAGACGATTTTATGTAGGTAGCGTAGCCCTTGATCGTAGTGCCAGCATAAGTTTTTTCATACATAAGTTAGTGCAATAGATGTACTGCCTTTTCCGAGCACCGGCTTATAGGTCGTAGGCCGGGAAGTTACCGTTCGAGCGCTGCTCATCCCACTTATCAGTCCAAGTGGTCGGGCACATGGCCTGGTATGTGCTCCAGAACTCCTTGCACGGCGCGAAGTCCTCACCCTTCGCCTTGATGCAGCGGAAGTAGTCGACGTAGTTCTGGAAGCAGCGATGAGTCTGGTTCTGGTTCGGGAACCGTGCGTCGTTACCGAATGTGTGGAGCTTCTGGCGGAGATCGTCGTTGTGCTCAGTGGTCTCAGACATGTTGTGTGCTGTGGGGTGTTCCGCCTTTTTGCTGCTGGTGGTGATATGACAGTCAGACGCTAGATTGTTGGAGGGAGGTAACGTAAGGCGCCCGACGGATACGATCAGCCAATGAACGCGCGACAATTACCTGGTTGCGAAACGCGTGGACCTGCCTGACTACCCACGTTTTCTTTTCTTGCAATCAAATTACGCACCCAAAAAATGTTTCGAGCTCAGGCCCGTACTACATACCTGCGCCATTCGCACCTATGTCTAGTTTCCGGTTCTGCCTGCCGCGGCCCTACCTGAGCCGGGAGTTGAATGGTCACGTGTATACACATCCCTGGCGCACATTCTTGTTGTCGCGCGCGCCAGTGGGATCCGGTAACCATTTGAGGTGTCGCGAAGCTTAAGCGCGGTGTTTCCTGGGCGTGGACTGGCAGGCTGCCTGTAAGATTACTGCCCTCACTCGCAGCGGCTCAGATTGCTCGAGTCCGCGACTACTCCTCGGTTAGCTGGTCAACAACAGTCGGTGAGGTCGGCTCCGCCTTACCTGCTGCCTGCACTTGCCAGCCTAGCCTGCCCGACGCCTTTAGCTTACCTGTCTGTGGATGCAAAGTGCACTTGGATCATTGCGAAATGCAGGCCCCACAAAGTCAATTAAATCGCCGGATGGCCGTAACAGTACATTCTACGGTGTTGGCAGTGACCATCTAGTTCTATCTGGCCACTATGACTTTCGCGTTATCAGGGGTGCTGTGGCACTATGTGGCGTAACCCTTTCATCCGGACCTGCCCTCTATCACGTGTCTGCGCCAGTGGCCCCATTTCCGTGCCTGGAGGCCGTGCATGCGCGGTCCGACGCCAATGCCGATTTGGAAACTGTGCCAGATCTGGAAGAGTTCGCCGCCGTCCTTGAAGTCATCGAGTCGAGCACGCCGCCGAATGTAAGTCAGCTAGCCCCGCCTTTCAGGGGGCTTTGGCACGCGCTGCATCGGGTCGATACCACAGCTCGTCATATACCTCTTGTCCAGACGCCGGCATCATGGAGATCAATTGACCTTATACAGCGACATGCCATCATCCTTGGTCCCAAAAATGCAGGAAAATCCGGTCTGGCGAAGTACCTGTGCAACCAAGCCCTTCTCTCTCGCGAGCAGGGCCGAGTATTTTATCTCGAGCTAGATCCGGGGCAGCCTGAATACAGCCCACCAGGCTGTCTCGCCCTTCATCAACTCGATCGTGCGTCGCCAAGTTCTCTGAACTTCTCGCCAGCATACGCGCATCCAAATTTCACTCACGCAGTCAAGGCTCACAATTTTGGATATAATAGCCCTGGAGAAACACCGCACCGCTACCTAGCCATATGTGAGGATCTATACCAAGCATATGTAGCAGTGGCAGACCGTAGCGATATTCTTATCGTCAACACTCCGGGGTGGACTAAAGGGCTAGGCCTCGAGCTAACCACCTCTCTTGCGGAACTTGTTCAGCCGGCTACCATCATCCACATGGGCGCTAGCGAATATGACATAAGTGATGTGTTGGTTGTGGACAAAATTGAACACTCTGCTGACCCGTCACTGTCCACAACCATCACTACTGGAGGATACTCGTCGGCGGAATTGCGGGCGCTACAGCTAATATCTTACATGCACCAACAGAATCAGAGCCACCCGACGCAGTGGGCACCATTTGAAGTTCCCTTGGGCGTCCGCAGAGGTGGCGTTCTTGCTTTTGCTGTTCTAGACGCACTTGGAATCAACCTTGAGGATGATCTAGCTATTTGCGTCGAAGGAACCGTTGTATCTATCAATGTCATCACTGACCCGTCGGCAATCTCCCAGGTGGAGGGACCCATCGTGCCACCTTCTTTAGCGGATGACGTTTGGAAAATATCGAGGTGCGCCGCGCTGGCAATTGTTCAGTCACTATCACTTGAGAACAACTGCATCAGGCTGCTTGTGCCTATTGACCCAGCCGAGTTAGATCTTGGTGAAAAGACAATCGTGCTCTGTCGAGGCCGCATCCAATTACCAGTCTGGGAGTTGCAAGACAAAGAACTCGGACCCGAAGTCCCATGGGTATTTACAACGAAACCGGTTGGAATCGGTGGTTCATATACTAAATTTCGGAGAAACATCCAACGATAGAAGACGTGTTTATATCAGTCATACGATTCTGTAACGCTTGGAGCACGCAATTTCTTGCAGGCGGGTCTACTTTCAATTTTATAGAAGCGCCATCGCCAGTTTTACATCGTGGGAAGCTAACTGCCTCCCAAAGTTACTGCAGCCACTATTGCATAACCCTAAACCACACACTGCTGATATGGTCGTGTGGCTGGCGTAGCTTGAGCACGAGGGCCGGGGAATCCACATGTGCGGCGCAATAGTGGCGCGGAATGCGAGCACCCGGAGATAGCGGCGCATATTTCCTCGGAAATATAGTGCGCGGGGACTGTTAATTTTGCATCTTGCAGCCAACTTCTTGGGCTTGATTTGACCATCGGCTGTTCTTCCAGCCTGCTACATCTGCACTCATTTCCGTATACGGGTGACTTAACACTTAGCCAATGAGGTTCTCTACGGTTATGAGTTTGACATTGTTAGGAGCAGCAAAAGCTCAGGGCTGCCATGATGACGGAGACGGCCGCTTCAACTATCGAATTGCTGCGTACCATCGACAACATGTTCTAAAGGCCCGCTCACAGCCGGACACCTATCTTCCGGCAGAGCCTGAAAAGTTCCGTGCTCTTGGCTGGGGAGAGCTCAATTTTATCCATGTAACAGACACTCATGGGTGGTTAGGTGGACACCTTTACCAGGACGAGTATGCGGCTGACTGGGGTGATTTTGTCTCGTTCACTGAGCACATGGAAGCAGAAGCTCAGAGAAGGAATGTCGATCTACTCGTTATAGAGACTGGCGATCGCCACGACGGCACGGGCCTAAGTGACTCCACGCCAATCGATGGCTCGGTCTCACAACTAGTTTTTGCCCAGGCTAACTTCGACGTCCTAAGCATTGGTAACCACGAGCTCTATAAAGCCGATGTGGCTGAGCAGGAATACAGCCTACTAAGACCATACTATGGTGACCGCTATCTCAGCAGTAATGTTGACATTTTCGATAACCGCAGTGGCAGATGGGTCCCTTCAGGTAATCGTTACCGACAGTTCACGACGAAGAACCGGAGATACAGGGTACTAGCGTTTGGCTTCCTGTTCAACTTCAAGGGTAACGCAAATAACACGCGAGTGACAAAGGTTCAAGATGCAGTCAAACAGAAGTGGTTCCAAGACGTTGTCAAACGCAAAGACTATGACATCATTCTAGTAACAGGACATGTCCCAGTCCGTCATTTTGATGAGTTCGATGCCGTCGTTCACGAGATTCGCCAAATCAATCCCAACGTGCCGATCCAGGGCTTTGGCGGTCACAGCCATGTTCGTGACTATCGGAGATTCGACGACAACGCAGTTGCCCTCGAAAGCGGAAGGTACCTCGAGACGATCGGGTGGGCAGGCGTTACGTTTGGTGCCACAGAAAATGCTTCGGCGGCATTTACCAGAAGGTACATTGATTTTAACCCCGAAAACTTTGCGTATCACACGAATACGCGAATAAATACCTCCTCTCACCTCAACAAGACTCTACCCGCCTTTCAGACGGAGCGCGGACTTGCAATTTCCCAAATGATTGCGAATATACGGAGCAATCTTACTCTGAA
This sequence comes from Starmerella sirachaensis, assembly GCA_030578495.1. Classification (NCBI taxonomy): domain Eukaryota; kingdom Fungi; phylum Ascomycota; class Dipodascomycetes; order Dipodascales; family Trichomonascaceae; genus Starmerella; species Starmerella sirachaensis. The sequence goes on along the minus strand of JAJMSC010000001.1, from coordinate 1,158,037 downwards.
TCATAAGTTCGGGTACGTTGATAGGGACTACCAAACAGACTGGGCGGCTTTCCCGAGTAACAATAGTCTGTTTTCCTTGGCCGCGGACAAGGCTCATCCACTACTACGAGGCAACGTCAGTAGAGATCACTTACCACGGCTGATCATTTGCAATACTGGAAACTACCGCTATCCACTGTTGAAAGGTCCCTATACTGACGATAGTACCTACGTTGTTAGCCCCTTCACAAATGCGTGGCTGTATGCGGCAGACATCCCGATTGATCTGGCAAACAAAGTGTTGAATCATCTCAATAACGATTATCCTTATATTAAGAAACGGGACAGCCAACTTGACGGAATAGACTGGGGTAAGATCACGTCACTGGACGTTGTGCCCAACGCGGGCATTGCCACCACTACGTACATGCCAGGACCCAATCCCACTGGCATCCCGCATAATCGCACTGTTGGATATGTGACCCACGACGACTATGGCAGTGACGGCGATGATGTTCCACACATACCGTACTCAGTACACAAGATTCCTAACGCGTTCGAAACGAGGCAGAACATCGATAACGCAACAACCCAGGCAGATGTTATTTTCGTCGATTTCCTGGAAGACGACATCAAGTCTTTTCTGACTCGAAACAATTGGAGCGGAGAGGTTAAGCCATATGGCGGAAAGTACAGCCGAGACCTGATCAAGGAGTACTTTACCTCTTAGTAGCAAAAATACTCCCCTAACGCAGTTTTATGTGTCCTTATTCTCTTGGGAGACGCAGCCATCTTTTCTTTTGTTCTTATGTTGCTCTTCAGCATTCTTTCAATGAGCATAGGCCTGCCGGCTGAAATTTCGGCGTTTTACCACGAGTATACGACAGAAAATGTTGAAATCACAGTACCTAAGTATATGTTTCCTAGATAGTCGAATTCTAATCTACATCCATATTCTCTTCTGAGCCCTCCACAGGCTTCTCATCGCGCTCGTTGTCCTCAAGGAGCTTAACCCACTCATCAACAAGGTACTTGTCCGCAATGCTCATAGCCTCCTCAGAGACGCGGGCAAGTTCGCGCAAGACTGAGCCGCTGAGATCCCATGGGTACGTCCGCCTCACGTCATCGGGCGACGGGGCCTGGAGGTAAAGGCGGAAGTCGTGCAACAACGACTTCACGTCGGCGGACACCTCACTCCACGTGTGCCAAAATAAGGTCTGGCGAGCTCTGCGAAGCTTCTGCTCGCTATTCTTCGCATCCAACAAACGCTCCCAGTTAGAATTGCGGACCAGCCGCTGAACTAAAAGGCTGCGCCTCACCGAGTCATCCGGGCTGAGCAGCGAGAATCCCTCCACGAAGTTATCATTTGTTTCTGCACGAAGCTGCGGCGGAGCCAATGCGAGCAAATCCACAGCATCATTCCTATTAAGCAGTCTCCCACTTCGGAGCTCTGTGAGGCCATGGCTCTCGAGCGTCGGAGCGGCTCCTTCAAAGCTCGATTTTTGCAGGAGCAGAGAGTTTTGTGCGTTCACGAGAGTGAGAGTGCGGTCGGCATCAGCGGGATTCCCCGATTGTGAGGTTATACTAGCAAGCTTGTACAAACTTGCGCTTACCCGACGAGCATCAAGGGTGGTTGAAGCAGCCATTGCATCCTCGAGGTACTGCGTGGATTCCGCTGAACCGGGATGCAAGGTCCATGCGATGTCGTAACGGTGGTTAGACTCGAGGTACGTTTTGATGCGCCCCGAATACTCAGGTGCCAGGCCAGTTACGAGCTCACGGGCATGACCAAGCTTGATGCAAGAGTCGAATACTGCGGTTGCATAGGAATCACCAAACCTTCGTATATTGTCATTAATAACGGAGATTGAAGAGTCTCCATTCAGCCAGGAGCCTACTTCAAGAGGGGCGAGCGCGGTGAATATCATGAACTTCCGAGCAATGTCAGCGGCACGGTCTGGGTAGCCTATGCTTGCCAGCTCTAGAATTAAAGCAGGTTCAGACTTTAGCTCGAGTGATTCTGCTCCCTCAGGCTTTTTAGCCACGTTTGAATCGTTGATTGCGCAGAGCAGCTCAAGCGCCACTGAGAGCGCGTCACCATCTTCCGCACCAGCAGCCTTAGCAGTCAAGAGCTCGATAGCTAGCCGTATCTGACCATCACCAGCCCACGAAGGCATGCCAATCCCGTCGGAGTCCACGGCTTCAAGGGTGGATACTAGCAACTTCGAAGCCACTATTGCTTCCTTGGATGCGGACGTCGAGGCAGAAGTCGCACCTACCCCAGTCGCGACGCTGCTGGCAACACGCGACAGAAGTTTCGGCGTGGAGGCGAGCACGTCTTGTTGTAGCAGGTCCTTAACTGTCGTGCCAAGGGACTTTGCGTATGAATTTAAGACTGATTGGCCCTCGCCAGTCTCGTATCGACGCCATAGGGCAGCAGCGGCGATAACAGTTTGCGAAACTTCGCCAACTTCGCGCTCCGGAGCCTGCGCATAGAGAAGTTTCAAGTAATGCGCGCGTAAATCCAGATGGTCACCAAGCTGAGCAAGCTTCGCCGGTAAGAACCTTGAGGTTGGGACCGCGATCTCCACAGCAAGCTGGGAGGCAGCCGAAGCATCTGGGTCATATGAAAAGGCGGGCCATTTTGTGAGATCCAGTGGGTTCTCTTCTTGGGAATCAAATACCGCTTGTTCAAGCCGCGCCTTGGTCGTAGATTCGGAGTTTCTCTCAGCCGAGAAAGCAAACGTAACGATACCTTGCGACGTTGCCACCATCACACCGTTCACTTGGTTGTTCGTCGCGCTACCAGAGGCGCCCGACCCGAGCAACTTAGCACTGGGCTTCAAAGCAACGGCTTCTTCCCACCTCCGCGATCCTTGAGAACGGCTTGGCGAGTCAAGCATGGCGACAGCATCGCCGAAAGCCATGACTAAAACACCGTCTTGAGCGAGCAGCGTCGTCTCGCGATCAATAATGCCAGACTCAGATTCATACGCCTGGACTCTTTGCACACTTACGATTTCGAAATCCTGCGTGAGCGATGCGACAATAAAGTACCGCTTTGCAGAGTCAGCACGCGGCGCAAAGCTGGCTAGCACATGGGTGAGGTCCGGCTCAGTAACGATGTCGTGCACTACCAAAGACAGCCCTGAGTTGGGATACAGCATGTTCATGTGCATATGTAGCAGCGTTCCCACTCGGTGCTCCGCCTTGAGCTCAGCACCACCATTTAGCCATACATGCCACAATGCAACATCTCCATATTTGTTAATGATGTAGAGTTCTCGAGCTGAACCGGCCAAGGCGCGCCCAGCCCGCACAGCCACCACGTCTCTCGCCCATGCCCCGAGCATGCGGAGCCTGCCGAGAAAACTTGAATTTGTACGAAGTGTAGACACTGAGAAATTGCGACGGCCGAGATCATCACGGAGATTCACAAGGTAGAAGTGACCGCGCGCCGTGGAGGCAACTAGTCCCGCTGGTGCGACATCAGCGAGATGCGTGATGCGGTCACCGTGTGAGAGCTTGATTTCGGCATCAACAGCATCCGAGTCGGCATCTGCAGAAGTAGAGCTAGCAATGAGCGCCCGTGTCACTGAATCCCAGTACCGCAGGGCGCCTGTCGCGCAGTTGACGGCCACAAGACCAGGCACGCGTGACGAGCCCGCATCCGGAGGTGGCGGTACAAAGATTGCAGAGATTGTGGGTGTCTCGGGGGCCGCGGCGACAGGCTCCTCACTGTCGCCAAGCGGCATCGGGAACAGCAGTGTGTTGTCGCTACCGGCGCGCCAGGCAAGCACGCCTTCGTGAAGAACAGCAAGTGCGTAGCCAGTTTTGCTGTCGAAAGAGATGCCTTGGATTTCATCTGCGCGCTTGGCTGCCTCGCTCGAGAGCGCCGTAAGTGTCGCAGTGTACTGCGGCGCGTGGGCGAGGATTGTTCCAGTGCCTGCTTCTCTTCCCGCAGGCTGCGGCGGAGCCGGCGCCTTTAACTGAAGCCCCGCATGGACCTTAGACTCCTGGGCCTGGAAAGGCTCTTCTCTCAGTCGCGCCTGCGCAAAATCAGCCAGGCGGACCTTCGAAAAGTCGACGTCCATCACTACGAGGTTTGAGGCTTTGTCAGGCTCTGGCACCTGTATGTAAATAACGCGCGGACAAAGGCCCAATCTTTTTCTGCATGCAAAGGGGCCAACAGTTCGCGGGCCTCCAAGCTAGAAAACTGGAGGTCCAGAAGTAAAATGCACAAATAATATTAACGAGAACTAATGTTACAATAGCGAAGTTAGACTGTTAGAAGCCGCGAACTTCTGAGAAAGAGGCGACGCAGTGCCCATACCCGCTCCGCCATGCGTGAGTGGGTCGGGTCACACACATCATCAGGTGAGCTCTGGGGAGCTCCAGCAACCCGAGACTGCCATAGCACGAATACGCTGTTCGGGTCGAAAAAGGAGCCCCCGCGAAGCAATTCTGTCACGAATTGGGCTATTATTTCGTGCAGATGCGAATGAATTCATCTAGGGAGATGCGCCCGTCGTCATCGAGGTCGAACTCGTCTATCATCGCGCGTAACTCCTGGTCGCTGATCACTTCACCAATATCGAGCGCGACCTGCTTGAGCTGCTCAAACGTGATGCCCTGTCCATCTGGAGAAAACAGGTAAAACGCTTTTCGTACTTCGTCGAGGGGATCACGCTGTGCGAGTCGCACGCGCATCTCGCGCTCGAAATCGTTGTATCCGATGTACCTTTGCGCGACGCGGTCATGTTTTTTTATGATTTCCAACACCTCGGCCTTCGCAGGATCGAATCCAAGCGCCTTCATCGCGCACTTAAGCTCGTGGAAGTCGATACGCGTGTCTTTGTCGCTGTCGAACACATCGAACACCTCGCGTAAATTCTGCCTATCGGCTTCGCTCAGCTCGTCTGGCCGCGCGCCGCGGTCGGATACGCCAAACACGGGGCGTGACATTGTCTCTGAGAAGTTCCCAGTCTCGTTTGGCTACTATTTACTTCTTGGGCCTCGAGAGTCGCGTCGCGCCTGCGGGTTTGTGTAGTCTACCCGCCGCCGCTTCTTCTGCTTATGTCACAGCCGTGTTCGCCGCGCCCTTCCTCCACAATCATCCACCCAAGGGTTCCACCACACTAACGCACCCTAACACGGCCGGTACACACGCGACAACGAAAGAACAACAAAAGGTCCATAAAGACACACGCTGGCTTTCGCAGCGCACACGGCGTAGAGTCATTTTTCAAGCGGATACGTTCTGGTAGTTTGCTCTGTGAAACGTGCGACGGATGGAAGTAAGTGGTGCTTTATGGAGTCTGAAAAGGAAGCGCGGTTAGCGCGCATCGTGCAAAAGCTCGAGGCAAAAATCAAGACAGTTTGGGATAGGAATCGTGAGCTTGAACAGAAACTTGAACTTGAGGGGCTTGACAAGGACCTCGCAGAAGAGCATGCTAGGGCGGCCGAGGCACGCGCAGCCGATCTAGAAGAGGAGATTCAGCACATGCAATTGCGCTTAGACGAGCTCGGTGAACTTGCGGGCCTGAACGCCGAACTAGAGGAATCGTATGCCGCGGAGAAGGCTGATCTCCTGGCCGAGATTGCCCGGTTTCAGCACACACAGAATGAAATGCAGGCGGAGATTATCTCGTTGCGCGCTGCGAACGAGGCCGTGCAGCAGACCGAGGGCCTGCACCAAGAGCTAGAATTCGCAAAGCTTCGTCTGAAGGCGGCCGAGCTAGATCTGGCCGTGGCCACACAGGGCCTCGAGCAGGCTCTCAGACCCCTGCTTGCACCTGAGCATCGCAATCTGTTGCCGTTTATTGCATTCCTGCACTTAGATGTCAAAGAGTCTTACTCTCAGATGAAGGTCGGTGACATCAGCGCGGCGAAATTTGGTGAGCTCCTCGAAGGCCAGGTCAATGCGGCGCTATTCGAACTCGCACAGCCTGAATGGCCGGCTCTCGTGGTGTTGGTACGGAATGTGCAGCCATCACCGCAATTGTCAAAGCTCCTGAATACGGCAGTGAATGGCGTCGCTGACGATGCGCTGGCATCCCTCACGCGCGAGCTTCTCGCATCGCACTCTGAGGAAAACATTGATCGCCTAGACGCCTATGTATCGCGCATGACACAAACTGAGAGTAACGAGGCTACTAGTGCAACGGAACACACCGGGAACCCCGCACAAGATACCGAAAATGCCGCGCAGTGCGCGTCGCGTGAGGAGGCACTACAGCTCCGCATCACTTATCTCGAGAGTAAGCTGGAGCTGGCGCAGAGCGTGGGCGATGAGCTTGCAGCACTGAAGGCGTCCCAGGCAGCAGCCCATGCGCGTGAAACCAGCCTCATGCAGCGCATCGTGGACACTGAGATGCTCTTGAGCACCCGGGACCGGGAAATCGCGAAGCTGAAGCAGGCTGAGCTGCCTGCCACCCTAGACGCGGCGCTGGCAGCTCAGCGGTTTAAAGCGCTCGAGTCCGCACTGAAGTGGTACTCATATTCGCCTGCACAAAAGCTGCAGCTTGATCCGCTGCGAGTCAAGCCGGCAGCACCAGTATCGGTGCTTACTGGCAACCGCCGCGTTGCCAGCCTGCGCCGGCTCGCGCCAACAATTCGGCTCGCCGAAGCTGGCGACGGAGATGCGCGGTGGCTCTCGATCCAGCAGGAAACAGCGTTAATGCTGTTGTGAGCCCCGCTTACGCAAGGCACTTGTCTCTTGTAGTGTATATATATGTCTATTTATTTTCAATTCCGACTAAGACCCCGTTAGAACCTTGTTTACTTTCGGCATCGGCAAGGGGCTGCAGATGCCGCCCTCGTTATAGACTTTTTCATGCAAGTTTGTGGCCGTATGCCCAGCAAAAAAGCCTGCCGCCTCTGGTTAGCAGCGGCCCTGCAGCCGAGCAGCACCAACCGTCAGTAGCCATCTGCTGTCACTAGTAGTCCATTATGCAGCTCTATGCATGTGATTGTGCCATATGGACGCTCGCGCGCGCGGTCGGTCGAAAGACTAAATTACAAACGCGACGGATATCACATGATGACGCGCTGACGCTTAGAAATGCGCGGGTCTCGCGTGCAGCTGTAATTGAGGCAGTCTTTGGATTCATCCATCGGAGGACGCGTCGGACCTCGAATTTCTGTACACCGGATCTTACCGAGGCTCGACCATGGTATCGAAGAACGCTCGTAAGCGAAGGAGTAAGGCCGCCCGCGCCCAGTCCTCGCAGTCGGTCTCGCCCCAGCGGGGCAGCCCTGAGCGTTCGGTAAGCCCGTTGTCTCCAGAGCGGTCAGAAAATTCACACGAGGGCCGTGCCGTCTCGTCGCGCGTGGCAGCGTTTGAGAATGCTGCACAGAGCGAGTCCATGCTTGCTCACGAAAAGCGTGACCTCGGCGCACAGTCTTTGGACTCTCGGTTAGACGCTAACAAAACACCTGATTTGAGACCCAAAGAGCCGACAGCCGGGTCTGGGATTGAGCAGGGTGGCAGAAGGGACAGTCTGAACAGCGCTCCGCTGTCCCCCGCTTTTTCTGCCGAATCTATATCCGGAATGTCCTCGCCAGAACCTGAGATTCCACAGCGTTCGATTGCTCGCGCGGTGGAGCCCGAGCGCGCGGTGATGCTCGAGGCGAAGTTAACACCACTGCTTGTCGGTAAACCCGTTGTGCGTGAGGTTGAGGTGGATGCATCGCCAACTGAAAGTGGAGGCGCCTCCGGTGCGCCTGCAGCTTCAAGTGCGGAGATCCACCGTCGCACCGAGAACGGAGAGGCTGAAGATGGCTCTGAGGCCTTCGATAGCAGCGATTTGCCAACCATTACCGAGATCACGGACCAGATTGGTGACTCCCATATTGCTGAGCAGCCCAGTCTCCAGCATGAAGGGACTCTCGAGCCAGTTGCTTTGCGCAATGGCCAGGGCGCTAATGGCAACGCCGCTGAAAAGGACTTCGCAGTAGACGCCGGCGCAGAGTCCGATTTTGACCCGGACTCCTACTTCAGCGGGCCTGAAGATGTGATCGTGGACACCACACCGGTAATGAACAATGGCACCCCTTCAGCCACTACCTTCGATTTTGATATGGATGCGCCCCAGGGCTCTCCAGTTTCTCAAATTGTAGAAGGCGACGGGGAAACTGCGGTTTCACCCGATGACGCTGGGAGCGATATAATTAGCAATGGTGCACATGAAACACCCGATGATGATGCGTCTGCTGCCGCTGTGACAAACGCGGGTGCATCTCGGCTATCCGATGCTAACCACGCCTTGGAGGACCCCATACAATTTGACGAGGATGAGACCACGTTGCATGGGGTTAAAGAGCTAGAGTCGGTGAAGCGCCCAGAAGCTGTTAACGGTATGATTCGAAAGGTAGACGGCGCGACTTCTGGTCATGAGGCGATGCTCGCTGACCCGGTTGACCTTGTCTATACGGCACACGAGCTGTCTTCTCCTCGAAGCGATGCCGAGCCGCATCTCCGCGACGGCTTACCTCGTGCAAATGAGAATAAAGCAGGTCTAGCCCTTGCCGAGGGCGATGATGACGTCCCTCAAATCCCCCATACTCTTGAGCCCCCGCCATCGTTGGGCCCGCACCTGTCATTGGCCAACCCTTCGTCGCCGGACGCATCGCCACGGGCTTATAAGTACGCACAGTCGCCGCTACCTGAGGCAAGTGCGTATCACCGGCCTGAGCCCCCGATCATTGGTGTAGGCGTAGTTGGTTTTCATCACAAGCGTGGCCCCGAGGTGGAGTACTGGGTCGGAGCTGAGGAGAAGCAAAGCAAGCTATGGCCATACCTGCCATTTCAAAGCCTCCCCGATGGCAGTCACCAGTTTGAGGAAAATGTGTGCTATTTCACCCTACTCTACGATCGGAATCGGAATGCGGCCACGTCGTTAACGTTCTCGCGCGACGAAGATGGTCACATCAAGGAGGGTACCTCCGACTTCCGCAACGTGACTACGCTATTTGCTATTGCTTGCTCGCGGCAGGTCGCCGCGGATAAGCTCCAGATTAGTGGGGATGAGGAGTACTCGCGCAGCACAGTTCAGAAGAGCGTCGTAGTGATCGCAAGTAAACCCATATTCGGGCCGATCAAGGAAAAGCTCACAGTCGTAACGCGAAGCTACTTCGAGCAGCATAATTTTGGAGATCGCGAGATCATTAATCACTTTTACGAAAACATGGTCCAGATGCCCCTTTGGATGAATGAGAACGATCTGCAAATGGGGATGAATCTGCAGCGCGTCGTGCATGACTTCGGTACACAAGTCCTCGTCTTGCTGAAGGCGATGCTTGCTGAGCACAAGATTCTTTTCTATGCGAATGACACGGATGTCCTAGGCACCACGCAGTTTGCCCTCATCTCTCTTATTCCAAACCTCATAAACCATCTTGAGGACAGCGGCTCCCCGCTACTCAGTAGCTACGAACTGTATTTGGAGAAACCGCACACGCTGAAATCGAGCGACAGACAGTCTCTCCTTGCGTACATGGGTCTTCCGCTGCAGATTTTTGCTGGTGGCGGTGTGCTTACCCCGTTCGTGCCCTTGCAGCAGTTCGACGACTTGAAGCAGCCAGAGACGCGTTACGGCATGATGGGCACGACCAACAAACTGTTTTTGGACACTGAGCTCGACTTCGACGTTGTAGTGGATATCGACTCGCACAAGATCATCGCGCGGAAGGCCGAGATCGCTCAGCAGCTGCAGCTGTCGGAGGCAGACAAGGCATTCGCCGCCTCGATTGTCGAGGCAGTGAACTCAGCGTGGGATACAGAGGACTCGTGGCAGCCGCAGGCTCTCGGCTACTACGGCGGCGAGGATTACATCCGCCATGAATTTGAAGAGTATCTAATGGCATTGCTGGCCAGTGCCAAGTACGCGAAGAAGGTCCCAGAGAAGGATGAGCGTACCCAAGCTATAAGCCAATGGGGTGCAGCATGGGTAGACAGGTGGCGACTGACGAACAATTACCGCGTGTTCGATAAAAGCACGGACGACCTGCTCTACGAGCTTGTCGAGCCCGTGCACCCTGGCGTCAAGCTGCTGAAGCCCTCTGGATTCGAGCGCTTTCTCGGCTTGTTCCGTCGAAGCGAGCCGTCGCCAATGGCGAGTCCCACTGCGCCGTCGGTCGCGACGCTGCCCTCGCCGCAGTCGAGCGCTATGGCCAATGCGCCGCACACACCGCAGCCAGACTCCGGCTCGTTCGACGCCTTGCCTACGACTCCTCGCAGGTGGTTTTGGAACACACCCCGAGAAGCCACGGAACCGAAGCAGCTGTCGTCGTCGGTGCAGGTGACTCCACAACAAAGTGCGGCTGCTGGTCCCTCAAAAGCTGATGAGAATAATGCTACGCCCGGTGTGACGAAAGCATAAATCGCATGATACTATTTTTTTATTCATTGTATCCAGAAAACAACATAAAATACTCTCCGAGCTTCGTTTCGCTGTGAAAGTCTTCGCTCGAGGCAAGGCAGAACAACGAAGAGAGGCTGAAATAGCCAGGCTCTGATAAAATACATAAAAACGTGAAAAGGGTGAAAGGCGCAGCGTGATTAGAATCTCCAAGACTTTGCTGCTCCATGCTGGACGCCCGACACAGGCGGCAGGATTATAACTGGAAGGCGGCAGGTGAACAGCTCGTAGTCAACCTGCCCTTTTGCAAGCATGCCATCACCCTCTTCCTCTGTTTCCGCAAAAGCAGATCCTATGAGCCCGACGAACTCGAGGCGGAGCGACCAAGACGCGTGGACCTGCTCAGTATCCAGTCGTGGCGTGATACTTGTCAGCGTCGGCAGGTACACAGACACCTCCTGGAGGCCATACGTGCCAAGAAACTGCTTGGCGTAGACGGTATAAGCCATTGCCGTTTCGCCTTCACCGCGAGCGGACGATGTCGAGCTTCGCCCCATTCCGGTGGCAGAGCTTCCCCCACTTTGCGTACCCGGGATGGCTGCATACGGATCTTCGATTGCTTCCTCGAGCTCAAGGTACGCACTGAGATGCAGACACGGGCGATGGAACCGCAGCTGGGCGGAAAGGACGTCTCCTACTGAAACGGCCGGCCGTGCAAACACAAGCGTCGCGATAGGCAGGCGGTTACGCGAGACCTCGTAATGAACCTTGGTGTAGTGAGCGCCGGGAATACCAGAAATGCTGCTGCTTCTTCGTGCCTTCGCCCGGGTGCTTCCCTCGTTCAGCAGCTCGTGCATGAATCGCTCCATTCCGCCGTCCACTGCATCAGCAGATTCGACATCGTCGTCATCAGCGCCGTCTTCTCCAAAGTCTCGCACCGCATTCAGCACCGGAGGTGGCGCATTTATTGGTCTGCGCAAGTCAAACTGCTCAGGAACGAAGCTGGCCTCAGTGGGCGGCCTAGGGAGGAGTCTGAATGGAAGAAAAAGCCTTGTATCCAATGGCTTGGAGCCAGGAATGACCCTCTCAAATCCGACAACCAGGTTATATGTAATATGCAAGGACCGCGAGCGGTATGTAGGGGGAAGGTTTGCCGGCAGGTCGACAGCTAGTCGAAACTTCTCACGCTTGACGAGCGGCAGGTCCGTGAACAGCAAGATCTGCGACGTCGAGAATATCGGGTAGTCTCCATCGTCGTCTTCGTTGCTGGATTGCAGACTAGATCCTCCGGGTCCGTCGCCAATGCCTGGATTCGGACTGGATACTACGAGGCTGCGCAAACCATCAAGCATGCCGGAAAACAGTCCGCCAGAGTTAGCAGGCGCACCGTACTCAAATCCTCTTCGCCCCAGCACTACTCCCGCCTTGCGGGTCTCTGCGAATGGTGCGGAGAGGATCATGTCCCCGAGGCGGAAACTGCCTTGAACCACCGCATACCCGCTGAGCAGTACAGGTGGCGGGCCCAAATCTGGAGGAGGCGGGATGAAATCAATGCTAATGTGGACCTCGTCTCCCGCAAATACGAGAGACGGGTCTATCAAGGCCTCGACCTCCATCGCTCGCGTTTACCAAGCCTGAGAAATGGGTGGAGATCTAGGTTCCGGCGCGCACTGATGTAAGCCGGTAGTGTGGGACACCAGCGACCCCACATTACGGTTCTGTAAGTCAGCGACGCTAGTGAACCACGCGCGATCAGGATATTCCGGGCAGGATCTCATGCATATAAATTAGGAATTGCTCTTTAATGCTAAATGCTGGGCTGTTTTTCGCCTTGTGCGACATCTATATACGAGGCAAAAAAGAATGGGACCGCGGTTTCGCAAGTATGCCGCTTGCATGCTGCTCGCTCTAATGTTTTACAGCCCATGGATGGGCAATCCTCGATCCCGCGCACCACTATAATAATGAGTGCACTTTACAAGCGATAAATGTCGAGGCGGTCCTGAGCACCAGTGACCTTGAAGTTGATCCGGGTGCTCAATTCGTAATCCTCAGGCCAGTCGCTAACGAGTTTGAGCCAGCGGCGCACTTGATTCGCATGCTGCTTGCCAAACTCAAGCCACTCGTACACCGCGCGCTCGTAGAGCACGGCGGGGCCGGCCCAGGGCTCGCCCTGCTCGTGATACGAGACTTTTTTGTTCCCCGTCCCCGCAACATCACCAGAGACGACCTTTGTCGTCAGAGCCTCGATGCGCTTGAATCCCTCGGCCACACGGCCGGCCCGCCGCATGTAGACTGCCTCAAGGAGGTTGCGGGTGAATTTGGCCGTGCTCGACTCGGGCAGCGGCGCCTTTGCAGAATAGCCAAGCTGTTTGATTGCGAATTCGGCGCTGTCCTTGGACATACGGCTCGGGCCGTTCCAGAAGTACAGCGCCTCGTACAGCGGCGATACGTCGACGGCATCGACGAGGTCGAGCTTGTGCTTCGCGGCCTGGCGCTGAAACGCCTCGACCTTACGGGCGACAAACGTGTCGAACGGCATCTTACGGCCGAGTACCTTCTTTTTCCCAGAGGCGTGCGGTGCCTTCGTGAGGTACTCGGTCGCGAGCTTCTTGTGGCGCAACGCGTCGGCGCCCGTCTTGTCCTCACATGCGCGATACAGCTCGAGCTGGCACGCCGCAGCCATGTACATGTAGAGCGGATGGCTCCACGTGCTGACGTCCATGAGAGCGATAAACTGCGTCGACGCCTCCTCGAGACGGGTGAGCGACAGCAGGAACATCGTGCGGTCGAACATGAGCAGCCCCTCGACTTGGCGCATCTGGTTAGGGCCACACTCAGGGCTCTCGAGGATCGAAACACCGCGATGCAGGTCATCATGCGTGACGAGGCGACCTTCCTGGAGGAGCCACAACACGCCGTGCGGGTAGTACACACGCTGCCGGCGCAGCGCGACCATGAGCCGCTCCTTCGTGTCACGGAGCTCCTGCGGCGTGAGCTTCGCCGTCGTTTTGGTGTTGCCGCGCTTCGTGGCATCTGCACTGCCGTACTTTTTGCTGATTTCCGCCTCCTCCTCGGGCGACAGCTCGATGTCCTTGTACTGGAGCTGGCCGTCGAAGAACATGAGCAACGCCAATAGCGCGAGCGAACCGTGAATGTTGCGATACTCCGTTGACGCGTGCCACAGCATTGACAGCGCCACCTCGCGCTCGCCATGCAGGCCGACCACGGAGAGAAGCCGGCTGATGTTTGGCGGGACGCTAGACAAAATGAGATGGAGCAGCCCTGCGCACGCCTCCACCCCGCTGCGCACGTACTCCTCGATGGTGTCGCCCGGAGTGACGGTATCTGAGTCGTCAGCGGTCTGTGAGCGCTGAGTGCGCTCGTGGTGGAGGCGCCGGAACTCGGTGAGATCAACCCCCGGGGCAACCGAGTGCTTCGGTTTCAGGCCCTTTGCCTCGACGTGCTCGACGTGCTTGCGCAGCTCCTCAAGCGCGAGATACGTCTTGCGGATTTTGTACAGCGCCTTGAGGATCTCGAGCTTACCCTCGGTGAGCAGCATCGAAATGGCGCCCAGCAGGGCAGACTCTAGCTCGCCAAGCTCGTACTCAGCCCCGGGTCGGAAACTCGACGTCACCAGACCGGCACTCTCTGCTTCGGAGCGCGCGTGCGCTGCGGCAGCCTCGCTGATGCTGAGCGAGTGCACGGCACGATGGATGGCCTCAGCCTCGAAGCCGACAGTGGCCTGGATGAAATGCAAGACGCCGGTGGCGATTTTGGGAAAAACAAGGTTTTGGGTGGCAGTCAAGCGCTCTGCAGCGTCGATTTGGCCGTCAAGCACGGCATCCATCGCAAGCAGCGCCCGCTCGAGCTCAGTACCCTCGGCGGCTATCATTCCTCGTTCTCGTGAGCTCGACGCTTCGTGCGGCGTCGCTGGCCGCGAAAGTCGCAGCGCCCGCAACATTGACAGCGTTAGGCGGGGTGTGTGAAAATCGGGTCAGGCGCGGGGTGGTCCGTCTCTTTCCGCGAGCCTGCCTGCGCGGAAGCCGGCGAAAGCCATAAGCCGGGAAGCTCCCGGCAGGGAGCCAACGCCGCCCTAGCCCTGGCAACGCATGCGCAGAGCGTCCGGACGCGACCTGTCTCCCTCATTCTGCTGCCCCCCACGCCGTTGCGCCCGAACACGCTCTAGCCTCTGCTGTCCACGGCGTTTTCCGCGACTCACACCTTCAGCTTTGCTCATCAGCAGCCTGCGAGCACGCCTGCTAGTCTCTTTCGCGTCTTCTTCGCGCGTGTCCGAACCTATAAACAAGCAACCTTCTTCGTGAGCGAGCGCTCGGACAGCTGAATTATGGACACTCCGTTGTGGCGCAATCGCCCTCCGCTCGCAGATGTCACGCCATCTTCAAACACGCGCTCGTCGCGCGTATCTCTGGGTACGAAGCGCGACATGCCGTCACCGTCGCCAAGCTCCGGACGCGCGGCCTCCGGCGCGGCCTTGCGCTCGCTCGCGGCGACTACGACTCCACCGGCAATGCTGCAGTCCGCGGGCACGCCCAGCACGCGCGGCCGTGACCGCATCAAGCGGCGCGTCCTGTCGTCGGCGGAAATCGAACAACGCCCTGAACTCACAGCGTTGTGGAATACTGCCGTAGGCCCCGCTGCATCGAGCATTGCCCTTCTCAAGACTCATAACAATCGCCTGCAGGCTGTTGTTGACTTCGCGAACCTCGAGCGCGAGTTCTCTGCATGACAGCATCTGCCTAATCCTGCCTGTACTATAGCCCCGATTATTTATTCAAAGGCCCGCTCCCTCAGGCACAGACCTGCTAGGTGTAACCACAGCTTGCAATTGGCAGGTTCGACGCGCGCAGCGGTGATTTCGCAGCAGCGTAGCTGCCGCTGCTACAGCTGCTGTAGCCTGCTGCCGCAGGGTGACGTACTCCCCAGAGCCTAAAGCTACTTAGTGTTTTCGGCTCATCTCTGATCAGCGTATGCCGTGCGTGGCATAGTTGTAAGCCCGTGTAGCGTAATGGTTAACGCGTCGCACTTCTACTTGAGGAATTTTTAGCTTGATTGCCGGAATGCGAAGATTGTGGGTTCGAGTCCCGCCATGGGTGTTTTTTGGAAAACTCACGGGATACTCGCCAATCTTTTTTGAAGTTAAATTTTGCGCTGGTTTCCCAACAATAAATACTATATAGAGGAATTGAGCGTACTAGTTTTGCGACCGTTTGTTTACGTCGATCCACTCGCGCAGCTCGGAAACGGGCACGGGGACCTGGACGAGCTTCCTGTTGTCCGAGATGTGGAGGGCGTACACGTGTGAGACGCCGAGTGAATCCAGGTACGCCGGCAGCTTGTCGTAGTTGAGCCCAACCTGCTCGACGCTGTGTGCGTCGTCGCTGAGGCAGAACCTGCCACCCTTCGCAACAATGAGCTCGGCTATGTCGCGCTGCGGGTACGGCTCCGTCCACCCCTTACGCAGCGCGGCCGAGTTGATCTCAAACATACAGTGCGCACGGACGGCCTGAGAAATCGTCCGCTCGACGTGCGGCCACACGGGGCTGGTCTTCAGGTCGAACGGCGGCGAGAACAGGCGGATGAGATCGAAGTGCGCAATGACCGGCGGGCGCAGCCGCGCGATGATGCCGTGGAGCTGGATAAAATAGTTCCGGTACACCTGCATGACGCTATTATCGCTCGTGGCCAGGGCCTTCTCCCACAGCGCGGCATCGTAGTCGATCGGCACGCCGTCGCTGTGATGCAGTGAGCCGACAAACATGTCCGGCTTGTAGGTTGCAATTATGATTTCCATCTGCTTCAGGTAGTCGTGGCTGATGCCTTCGCCCTCAAACCCAACTAGGATCTCGAGCTTATCTGCGTACTTGCGCTGAAGGCGCCGCGCCTCTTTGAAGTATGCGTCGAAGGTTACGTGCAGCGCCTCGACGGTGGTCTGGCTCGCGACCTCCTCCGGGTACAGGTGAGCGGCCTCGAGCCGGAACATGTGCTCGGTCAGGCAGTACTGCTTGAACCGGAGCTCGATGGCCCGCAGCACGATCTCTTCAAGCGTGTTCTTCGCGTGCTGAACAAACTGGCCGGAGTGGCTGTGGTGCGAGTGCATGCTAAGTCAGGATCCTGCACCGAACAAACAAATATAGAAAAATGTCTCCCGTTGATTGACCGCAGTCGAGAGAAGTGAGAAAAAAAGAAACAATATAAATAATATGCAGCTTAAGCGAATCTAGCCGTCGCACTTTAGGTACAAGAAGACGCTGAGTCCACAGCGTCGTGGGCTACGGTTGGGCTCCTTAGGTTAAGAGCCATACGTCTTCTTCAAATTCAAAACCTGCTCGCGTTGGTCGGGCGGAAGCTGCTGCAGCTGCTCATCCGGTATCGCAATTACGCTGCGGATCATCTCTGCCTGCTGCGGGTCGAGGCCAGCGAACGGGTCGCGGCGCGGTGCCGCTGCCTGCGGCGCTGCCTCTGGCGTGCCCGTCGCGTCCCGCGACTCTGATGGGGATGCAGGCTGCGGCGCTGGGTCGGCAGAGGCCTGGACGTCGGATTGCGCGCCGCTCACATGGGACGCCTTCATGGCCTCAGCCACCACGGTTTCGTCGACAAGCCCCATCAGCAGCTCTGCCTGGAGCACGGCGTAGGTGAGGTCCGGGTTCGCTTGAAGCATCGCCTTCGCCTGCTCGGGGTGCTGCGCGATGACCTGCTTGAGGCCGCGGATGACCTCGAGGAGATCCGCAGGCTTGAACCGGGCCAGCGTCAGCGAGATCGCATCGTCCTCGGGCACCTCGAGACTCGTAGACATTCTCGAAGATTATGCCGCCCTCGCGAGAGACCGAGACACTAGAGGAGAGAAATACGGTTGCAAGCGGACTGGCTTCAACCGCGAAGTCCTGAGCAGTCGAGTACGCTGTTCGAATCACCTTACTTTCCTCGCCTTATCATCTAAGCAGGTGCTGGGAGTGGAACCGCTTAGAATGTCATGCATGCACGCACAAGCAGATACACCCGCCTAAGGCTCATACCACTCTCACACACCTTACCTAAACTCCAGGTATAGATGATTGTGCGGTTCCGTGGCAAAGACGGCAGCTGGCGGGTCAATGCGCAAGCCAGCACGCCGTTCTCCGCTGTGATACGAGACCTCGAGGCTCAGCTCCCGCCGCACGACGGCACCCTGGCTGTGGCAGCCGCGCCCGGCGCTCCGGGCCAAACCGCCACCGAGAAGTGGGAATTGCCCGTCGAGCAGCTCGGGATCAAGCATGGCGACATGTTCTATGTGACATACGAGAGCCCAGAGTCTGAGGCCACGCATAAGCCGGGTGGCGCGGGCAGCGCGGCTGCGCGAGTCGAGGCCGACCCCGTGGACCGCCAGCTCACTATCACGGACGGGCGCATCCACCGTGACCAGACGAGCCTGTGCAAGCACGGCCCGAAGGGAATGTGCGAGTACTGCCAGCCACTGGAGCCGTGGGACGAGGACTACCAGCAATCGAAGGGGATAAAGCACACGTCGATCCACGCGTGGCGCAAACGCATCGCGGATGAGGGCGGCGCCCTCGAGATGCCGAACTACGGCGTCGACATGAACTGTACAAACGGGCACTCGCCATGGCCGCAGGGGTTCTGCAGCAAGTGCCAGCCGTCGGCGATCACGCTGCAGCAGCAGAGGTTCCGCATGGTCGACCACGTGGAGTTCGCGAACCCAAAGATTGTCGAACAGTTTATCGAGTTCTGGCGCCAGACCAACTCGCAGCGCATCGGATTCCTCATCGGCCGCTTCTCCGAGTACGACGGCGTCCCGCTCGGCATCAAGGCCGAGGTGCACGCGATCTGGGAGGCCGACCAGGATGACGACGTCGACTCGCTGCTCCTCAAGCAGCTCCCGACCGACGCGGCCCTTACGGCGGCGAACCTCTTGGGATGCCGCGTGCTCGGCATCGTGTTCACGGATCTCCTCGACGTTGGCGACGGCTCAGGCAAGGTCGTCACCAAGCGGCACCTGAACTCGTACTTCCTCAGCTCGCTCGAGGTCCTGTTCGCGGCCCGCATGCAGAACCAGTACCCGCACGATCTGCTGGGCGAGCGGTTCGGCAGCCGGTTCGTGACGTGCGTCGTGTCCGGCAACGAGTTCGGCGACATTGACGTGGCGTGCTACCAGGCGTCGGTGCAGGCCGAGGCTATGGCCGAGGCAGACCTCATTGTAGCGTCGACGAATCCGAGTGTAATGCGCATCCAGCCTCCTGGCGATCACCGCTACGTGCCAGATATCTTCTACAAGCGCATCAACGAGTACAAGCTGACCGTCCAGGAGGACGCGAAGCCGTCGTTTCCCGTCGACTACTTGCTCGTCAGCCTGAGCCATGGCTTCAAGGCAACGCCGGTCGATACGACAAGCGAATTCACCATCGAGAACCGGCCGCAGATCCGATCGCAGACCCCGGCGCAGCTCGCCGACGCTCTCGGCCTGCCGGAAGGAATCCAGCCGCACAAGTTCCTGGACTTCCACCTGCTGCTCTACCTCATCGAGCTCGGGGTGCTTCAGAAGGACGAGGTCGACTCCGTGAGCGAGCTCATAAAAGCGTACCGCCGCGATAACGACGAGCGCGTTGCTGAGCTCGCGATCGGGCTCGCGTCGGGGCCTGGCCTCAACACGCTGCGCATGCTGGCAGCATAGCGGCATAAAATATACAGAGAAGGAGGGGGGAGCAGGCTCACCCCCTTCTTTTTTGTTGGCATAGATAATGTAGTTTTGTTAACCTTTAGAGTCGATCTCTGCTGGTGTCGATGTACGTAGCCACAGAAGTTTGTTTGTTGAATGCTGGGGCGTCTATGAGTGATGACCGTAATATAATATACTATAAATAAGGCTAGCTCGACCGCACGGCGGTGGCAGATGCTGCCATTGCCGCCGACGGTGTCGCGGGCGACACCCGGTGCGACGGATGATGGTCGACCTGCTCCTCAGCATCCGCCTCCTCGCTGCGGTTTATTGACCAAAATGAATAGCCAACGAGCAGGGCACCCGCCAAGTAGACCGGAGATACGTACCGGTGGTAAATGCTGACCTCGCCGAGGATGCTGAGTGGGATGGTCGCGCTGAGGCCCACGCTGACGACGAGCGGCGACGTCATGAGCATCGATAGGACCCAGCAGAAATCGCTGATCATTATTGCCGCGCCATTGACGAGAAGAAGTGTCCACACTCGGGAGCTTGGAGGCAGCTCAAACTTCTCGACGCCCCAGAAGTGGAGCAGCATGACGACGGGCCACAGCGACACTAGCGTGAACGCGCCGACGAATCCGAAGAAAAGCTTCGTGTTCAGCTTGCCTTCATCGCCAACGCGCTTCTTCAGCAGCGTCGTGTAGACGCCGTACAGAAAGGCCGAGCACAGCCCCATAAGGTTGCCGAGCAGAGCGCGAGGTGGCGCCGTGATTTTCTGGCTATCCTGGCTCGAGATAAGAGCGATGCCTACAATCGACACGATAAGCGGCCCAAGCTTGTTGATGCTGAATTTTTCCACGCCGAGATACGCTCCAATAAGCAGTGTGAAGAACGACGACGAGCACGACGTTATCGTCGCGCTCTGGACCGTTGTGTAATAGTAGCTGGCGTTGTTCAGTAAGTTCGACGAGAACCACAATACAAAGAACATCAGGCTGATTTTGGCCGTGTCGAGTGTTGAGAACTTCACGACGGTTTCTTGACGTTGTCGCCGCATGCCTAGCGGCAAGTACACAAGCATCAGGCTCGTGTTCAAGTACGTCACGAAGTACGGCTTCCGGTACTCTTCCCCTAGGGCATTAATGAGGAAACCACTTGTCACCCAGAGGAACACAACAACCCCAAGCAGCGACAGGCCTAGGGCCCATTGCGTCTTTGCCATTCAGGCCGGAATTGATGCTAAACGTGGTGGTGGAAATGCTAGGTTGATTAGAGGATGATGATCCCCGGGCAAGGGCGCGACCTGAAGTTGCGTGCCTTTGGCTCAGTAACATCTACCCTCTATATAGGGTGACCGAGTTAGGCTCGCTTATCTCACCTCAGCTGACACGGTCCTAGCCCAGGACGCGGTCATAGCGCCAGCTTCGGGCCTCAAAGATACCGCTGAAATACTAAGAGAGGCATCGGTCTGGGGCCGCTCACGATGCCTCGACTCTCAATAAGCCTGAGATCCTATAGTGGCAAGACATGTCCAGGAGTGTGCATGATCAGGTAGGATGCCTTGGCATTGGCGTCTGGCGAATGGTGCCGCCGACCTCCGCCGTCTTCGTATAATAGTACATAGAGTTGAGCTAGCTTGAGAACGAAAGTCCCACAAAATTGGTTTTAGGCCGCTACAGCTATAGCTACCGTTTGGTTTATGTACATGGCCGAGATTCGGCTAGAAGTCCCAGCGACCCTGCTTCACGGGCTGATGCGAGTGGAAAGATGGCTCCGACGCACGGCTGATCGGGATGCTCTTAGGTGAGTGCGGTTCGATTTTCGTCACAATGTGTTGACGCTTGCTTAAGAGTTCGGCACCATTCGCATGTGCACGGATCTTGTTCAAGACAGCCACGGCCAGGACTTGATCCTCGAGCCTGACTGCGGAATCAAGTAAACCGACCAACGCTTCACCCGTACTATCAGTTGCGGTTGCAAGCTCGAACCACTCGCGCGCAAGCCGCGCCTCGCCAAACCAGTTCAGGAGCAGGTTCGCCAGCGGTAAAAATGCATCACGAAAGCCGTAGGTAGCCGCTGCCTCGAGGTGCCCGCGCATGGCGATTCGGTCGGCCTCGCGAAGCTGCGCCAGGATGAAGTGACAGTCGGAGACCTGCTTGGCGTCGTCAGATTCCTGGCACGCCTTGCTAAAGTACTCGCGTGCCTTCGCCAGCTGCGATCCGGCAAATGCAATATGCCCAATGTTACGGTAACACTCTACACGAAGCTTCTCATCATCAAGCCCAGCTTCTAGAGCAAGCTCGTAAAACCGTAGAGCCTCATTTGGCCGCGACAGCAAGAAAGCGAGGTCTCCGCTGACCTTGAACGCCAGCGGAAATCTTGCATCCATAAGCTCCTTCAGCAGCTTGCTTCCGCTATCCAAGTCCTCCGCAGAGACGTCCGGCTGACGCATGCGTGCGCCGCATAACAGCGAGATAGCTGTCGCATCGCCCATTTCGGCGGCGGCTTCCAGAAGATTAGACTCGGCCTCAGCGCCTGCGCTGCTCACCAACCCTTCGTTTTTTCGGCAATCCTCCAATGCGCGCTTGATCCTCACCATTGCCTCGGGTCTCCAGCGCTTTGGAAACGCCGCGATGTCATACTCAGGCTTTGAGATTGTATCCAGCAACCTCTCGATGTCCTTGTACCGGAGTGGCACACGAAAATGGTAAAAATACCGTTGTAGAATCTTCTTGGGCAGTCCAGCTACCATGAGATCCTTCCTCGTTGTTTTACACGCCCGCGACCGGCGCGCTCTCGCTCTCGCTATCAAACCTGGTCCTCACAAATTCCTCTGGTCTCTAGATCACGTGCTGTCCCTGCTGAGCAGCTAGGCGACCAGAGCGAGCCTGATTCTGCTGAGTCAACACTCCCTCTTCCACGCCCCCCACCGTCTTTGCGGCACTGCCAGAGCCTCCCAGGCGGTATCTGTCGGATACGGCAGGGTAGCGCGCTTTGGAGTAGAACCTCGGAGGTAAGGTACCGATTGCCGCCGCCACAAGACAGCCATCCATGAGCGGCGTCCATAGAATCAAAAACTCAATTCTGGAATTATCCTATTCTTCCCTCTGATCAGTCGCGCAAATGCCTGCTGAATCCTTCTTTGTATTATGGGGAGAACCATTTCGCAGTTGGGCCCCGATACGAGCGCTACTCTGAAAGCCTCCAAGTCACGTAGGGCACGCATTGACCCGCACGCGTCGAGCGCTTATGATACGTAACGCCATTGGTAAGGCGCAAAATGAACTCTATAAATGAGAGGAGGTATCATTGCAGGATCATAAGCAATTTTGCTTCGTGAGACGCTGAGATGAACTCTCTTGCTCGCTGCATGCCCTATCGGCATGGCTAGCAACCCCTAATGGCAACTGTTTCGCTATAGGCAAGTGACATGCGTTAGTCATCCGGGAATGACGCATTCGAAGCGATGCACCCTGGACATTCTCATACAGGCTCACATAAAGCCTTCGTCATTTCGTGAAAGGCGTGGGTGCCACCCGGTACATGGTGCCGCCACTGGATCCTAGTGGCGGCGAGATTGCTACCTCGAAGAGATAGCAATTCTGTAACTTCGCGCGAGTTTGAGACAGGCGCACTTAGCGCGCATTCGTACCGGCTGCTCATGCCTACAAAAGACCCACATCGCCTCGCTTCTGCCTCACCCGGCATCGCGCAAGCGCAGCTTATGTACGTTAAGCCTTGAGTGCATCTTATCATGTGATGGTCATGTGGAATTTGAAACGGTTTGCGACTCTTAGCACGATAGCCACATACATCATAGTTACATATTTGCTTGGGAAGACCGAACAATGGCCTGCGCTCCCGTGGAACTGTAAGAGCGTTACGAGAACGTCTATCGTAGGGCCTCTGGCCACAGAGACTGAGAGCTCGTCCTAACCCCGACGCTGCGTCTGCAGCTTATCACCTGCTGCGGCTTATTGAATGAAGCCCCAAGGCTGGGTACTATATGCCAGTGACAAAGGTGCGAAACAAGTTGGACACCTCCATATTTCTGGTAACATATTCATAAATAAATAAGGGGACCCTCTAAGCATATTTTTCCTCGCTTTGACCGGGCAATCCGAGCGAGGGAAGGGCTGGGTCGCGCGGACCCATCACCTGCCGTTAAAGTATCACCTGCCGTTAAAGGCTGTCCGTGTCGATGACATATTCTCAGGGTAAGCCGATTGGTCCGAAAAAATTTGTTCTTTGGGAGATTGGAGGGGTATCTCGGCGTCTAAAGAGTTAGAACAGGCCTAAAGTGTGCTTTAGACTAGAAACTATAGTCAGGTTGATCTTTCTCGCGCAATTTTATACTTTTGTTCTCGTTTGCAAATCACTTCCACGATCATTCCAACAAGTTGGGGCTAGGGCTATAAGCGACGAGCCTAAGCCGCGAGTCCGGATCGTGCTGAATTTCTCCCGTCTGTATTATTATAGTGGCCACCGAAGACCTTCGGGTGAGTACAGAGAAAAATCCCAAAAACCGTGAATGCCGAATACTGCGGCTCCACAGGATTATGGTGCGGACAGCGCTAGCACGCGCGATGTAAATTCTGTGGTAGGGAGCACAAATAAGGATCCGGAAAGGGGCCTGCCAGAATCGTATGCGACAGGCACAAGCTCCTCACTGAAGTCTGGAAAAGAGCCTCTTGGCAAAAGCGAGGCCGTCCAGTATGGTGAAACTTTAGATGAACACCGATCCTGGCCTCAGCGGTTTGTGGATTCTTTTAAACCGGCGAAAATGCCCGATATCGACACCACCGGCATGACGGAAGAGCAGGTCCATCACATTAGAATGGCGAGTGCACCAATGGCCCACAGCTTGACCAATTTTCACATTCAAATGATCGGTCTCGGTGGGTCCATTGGCTCCGGTCTTTTTGTGGGTAGCGGTGGCAGCCTCGCCCTTGGAGGACCAGGCGGTGTCATCGTAGGATTTTCTATTGTTGGTGTAATGCTGTTCCTCATGATGCACTCCGTAGGCGAAGTGGCCGTCCGCTTTCCTGTGCAAGGCAGCTTCGCCATTCACACCATGCGTCTCGTGGACGACTCATGGGGATTCGCCATGAGCTGGAACTACGTACTCCAGTGGATTGTTAGTTTTCCCCTAGAGCTCACTGCGGCAGCTATCATTCTTGGCTATTGGAAGGGTGACAATAATGGCGCCACTAACGTGAACCCGGCTGCCTGGGTCGCCCTGTTCTACGCAGTGCTTACAGCCATTGGATTTACAGGTGCGTTAGCATATGCTAACGCGGAGGCATTCTTCTCGATCGTCAAAGTTGTGGCAATCATTGGCTTCTGCATCTTCGGTATCGTAATCACCGCCGGTGGCGGACCGAATCACCACTACTATGGCACTCATTATTGGTGGGATCCGGGCTCGTTCAATCACGGCGTTAAGGGCACGGTGAATGTATTTGTTAACAGTGCATTCGCCATGTCTGGAATCGAGCTGTCGGCGCTGGCAACAAGCGAAAGCGCAAAGCCTCACATCGCGCTCCCGCGTGCTGTGAAGCAGGTGTTCTGGCGGGTGATTCTCTTTTACATTGTATCTTTGACAATCTGTTTTTGTTTGGTGCCCTACACAGACTCGCGGCTCGGCACTTCTAGCGATGGTAAGGCGTCCCCGTTTGTCATCGCGATCTCCAACGCTGGCGTTAAAGGCCTTCCCTCGGTATTTAATGTCGTCATTCTACTCGCCGCACTCTCTGTCGGTAATGCTGCAATTTTTGGAAGCTCACGTACGATCGCAGCCATTGCTAATGCGGGAGGTGCGCCAAAATTCCTCGGTTACATCGACCGCAAGGGCCGGCCACTCATTGCCATTGCCATAACGTGCGCCGTCGGCTTGATCGGCTTTATCGTGGCGAGCCCGTCATATGAGCCGGCATTTACATGGATGCAAGCTATCTCTGGACAGTCTGCGTTATTCACATGGGCGTCGATTTCACTGAACTGTATTATGCTGCGCGTGGCTATGAAGAAACAGGGCCGGTCCCTTTCCGAGCAATACTACACATCGCCATATGGCATTGCAGGATCAATCATTGCGCTGGGAATCACCCTCGCAATTTTGGGACTGCAATTCTGGACTGCCATATTCCCAATTGGCGCACCACCTAGCGCTGTAGCATTTTTTGAGGTCTGGCTATCGCTGCCCATTGTGCTCGCCTTCTTTTTGGCACACAAGATCTGGTACCGCAGAAAGCCAGTTAACCCAGCCACCGTGGATCTGGTCTCAGGGGCCCGTATTAAGAGCCCTGAGGAGGTCATGGAGGTCGATGAAGATGAGGCAAAGCTTATAGCCAAACCGAAGTGGAAGCGCATCGCAATCAGAACTTATAAAGCCTGGTGCTAGCGCTAGCATCTCGCGTAGCTGGAAAGAGCGCCTTTACATCCCTAATAGACAAACTCACCTTGCAACCGGTGTCGTTTCACAGCACGCTCTCTAATGGTGCCCTTATACATAGCTAGTCAGTATACAGCTAGAATGAAGTTTTTGAATGACGTCTACATGTATGGTTGTACTTTTATGCCTCTGGACGGCAGGGGCACTTGCATGCATAGAAAGAGGGAGGAGGGCGGGACTAGCATACGAGGTGATGTCATAGGTGTAAGGACCGTACCCTGGATGCTTGCCAACCACCCACGAGGGAGCCTGTGCTTAAAAACGATAATGGCTACCCTCAGCTCACTACCCGCATCGCGCCGCATTCCAGCGTCTATGTCTCGCGGTTGATATGGACTATAGCCATGTTGTCGTCGGCGGTGGAGCTGTTGGGCTCGCTATAGGCTCGCGCCTTGCTCGTGCCGGTCGGCGCGTTCTAATTATTGAAAAAAATGCGGAGCTGGGAAGGGAAACGAGCTCGAGAAACTCTGAAGTTATTCATGCCGGGCTGTACTATCCCCGCGAATCCTTGAAGTCCAAGTTGTGCATTCGTGGGAAGCAATTGATCTATGAGGCTCACCGAAGGAACCACCTCAGCGAAGTCAGTCAGTGCGGAAAATGGATCGTTGCTCAGACCCCTGGCGAGGCAAGCTACCTCGAAAAGCTGAGGCTCCGCGCCCAGGACATAGGTGTTCCGGTAGAGTATGTGCCGCTGGACCTGGCGAAGGAGGCGGAGCCCGCGGTCA
Organism: Starmerella sirachaensis; assembly: GCA_030578495.1. Lineage (NCBI taxonomy): Eukaryota > Fungi > Ascomycota > Dipodascomycetes > Dipodascales > Trichomonascaceae > Starmerella > Starmerella sirachaensis. The sequence goes on along the minus strand of JAJMSC010000001.1, from coordinate 1,131,841 downwards.
TCGCACGCGAGGCCGTACTGAACTCTCCGACTACCGGCATCGTTAGCGCACATGCACTGATGAATCTTTCTGAGGGCCGGTTTACCGAGAGCGGCGGCGACATCGCTCTGCTTTCGGAGGTTGTCGGCATTGAGCGCATCGACGCCTCGTCCAGCTACAAAGTCCGCTGTCGCAGCCAAGGTGAAGACGTGGATATCTCAGCAGATGTTGTTATCAACGCAGCCGGGCTGTGGGCGCCGCGAATCGCCGCGATGGTCGGCCTGAATTTCACCCCATACTATGCCAAGGGAAACTATTTCTCCTATCCTGTGGCGAAGCCCAGAGTCAGTCGGCTGGTCTACCCAGCACCGTCTGACTACGGCTCCCTAGGCACGCACTTGACAATTGACCTTGCTGGCGGGATCAGATTTGGCCCCGACTTCGAGTGGGTGGACTCGCCGACGGACTATAGGGTCGATAGCACCAACCTCAATGCTGCGAAGGCGGCTATCTCACAGTACATTGACATTGACACGTCAGCGCTTGTGCCTGATTATTCTGGGATCCGGCCAAAACTATCTAAGGATACGTCGGTGTTCCAGGACTTCGTCATTGAGGAGGGTCCGCCGGGCTTTCTCAATCTCGCAGGAATCGAGAGCCCTGGCCTCACTGCGAGCCTTGCTATTGGTGAGTACGTAGAAAACTTAGTTGGTTGAGTACTGTATATTTTGTAGCCCGAGGCGGCGATTTTAGTGACGCAAAAAACGGTGTGGCGTTGTATCACGACACTGATGGTACTGATAGCTTACGCGTACGATGCCGGCTAGAACTGATGCTTAAAGAAACCCCCTGCCCAGTAGAAACGGTACCCCGGCCTGCCAGATTGTATGTAAGGCGGGCCCAGGCGTCGCGGTTCAGGCTGGATTCGTACCTGCCTGCAGCCCTAAGAAGTGTGGATAGATAAAAGAATCGTAACCTGGACTGCCTTGAGCGGCACGAGTACAGAACATGGCAGAGCGATTACGGATGCTGATGGGCAGCCTTGGGTTTCGATCTTTTCATTCGAGGCGCTTGTCAACAATACCCCGTGCGCTGGATAATGTGACGAGTCGCATTGCGGTGCTACATGGCTCTCATTCAGGCAACTCGGAGCGCTATTCGCATCATTTGCAGGCAGAGCTCAGATGGCGGCTTGGGGCCGATGTCGTGTATGGGAACATCGCCGATTTCGACCCTCGCTCGTTCAGCGAACTGCGACGGACTGATATAGTCCTGCTGTTAGTGAGCACATATGGAGATGGCGGCCCGAACAAGAACACTGAGCCGTTTTGGAATTATGTTTTTAGCAATGAGAGCCCTGCGCTGTCGTTTTCGTACTCAATTCTCTCGCGGGGGTCGTCGCTCTACGAGGGTAATTTCAGCCGCGCTGGCAAGGAGCTGGACAAGCGCCTCGAGACGCTAGGTGCGCACCGCATAGCTCCCCTCGGGATCCAGGATAAGATCGGCACCTCTCCTGAAGACGAGTACTTCGAGTGGCAGGAACAAGTGGTCAGTGCCCTCAAAGAGGTTCGAGGCTACACAGAGCTTCCCTTCATATACCATCCGCCTGACATTCGTATGGAGGAGGTGCCGCATTCGGAGAACCTGGCATTGGACAACGAGCTACCGGTGCCAGCCCCCACAGAGGTAAAGCTCCTCGCTAAAACGGACCGTGAGTACCTGTACGCCGAGGCTGCCATCACGAGCGGCTACAAGACTGGTGACTACATTGTTCTGTGGCCAGAAAATTCTGGCAGCAAGGTTGCACTGTTCCTCGACGCGCTGTTTGGCGAATCCCCACGGAAGCACAGCTCCCTGAAGATTGAGGGCGTCGGCACGTTTTCGTATGACCAACTGGCAAGACATGTAATTGACATCAATGGTCAGGTCGAGCGTGGTCTCCTATCAAAACTAGTCCATTTCGCACCCACGCAAGATGCCAAGGCGCAGGCTGTTAAGCTCCTTGAGTCGCGCAGCACGCTCCCGGGTCTCGCCGATCTGCTGAAGCAGCTCAGCCCATCGACTCCATGGATCACTACGCTGCCAATAGCCGCCCTTTTTGATGTTCTACCGCGCCTCACTGCCCGGCGATATAGTATCTCTACGTCGAGCTTGGAGTCGCCGCACCGCGCAGGGTTGACCGCTGTCGTTGAGCGCGACGATGCAACGAACTTCACTGGTGTGGCTACTGGGCAGCTACGGTCGCTGATTGGAAAGGCCGATGCTGCGACCACGGTGTCCATTGAGGCTGTGCGCGGGTTCCGACCGCCGCCACCTGACGTGCCCGTTCTCCTGTTCGGCCTTGGCACCGGCGTCGCGCCCTACCGCGGGTTTGTCCGCGAGCGGTACTTGCGGCCGAGCGAAGCGGCCAGGACCGTTCTGTTTGCCGGGGCCCGCACGCCCGGTGACCTCGTGCATCATGACGAGTTCAAACAGCTCGAGGCGGACCCAAAATTCGACTTCACGGTCATTCCCGCTTACTCGCGGATCGCGGATGGGCCTGAGAAGGGACATATTGGCGAGAAGATTGCTGAGCACGCGGAGGCCATTTATGACATGATAGAGAGTGGTGCGCACGTCTACATCTGCGGTGATGTGCGAAAGGTTCGGCGGACGGTGCGCAACGGGATCGCGGAGATTCTCGCTCGATACAGAGGTCTCCCCGCAGAAAATGGCCAGGGCGAATTCAAGAAGCTCAAGAAAGCCGGAAAGGTACACACTGAGCTTTGGTGAGTGTTCCAGTGACACGTAGACGTCTACGACCTGTCCGATAGTTATGACCCCATACATACTTCCGATAAGACATGTGTTCAACGAGAACCTGTTAGTTTACGTGGCACAGATGTGAAAGATGGGCTATTATCGAGTACACGCTCGCTCAATCCGTTGCTATACACGCAAGTTGCGCTTCCACGCCAAGACCTTACGTGCGTATGGGAGCTAAATGACTGACAGACCTTGCCCCGGCCTATCTCGCCCTTCTTCATATGTGCTCTCCACCATCTAGAGACACCACAAAACCTTCCCGTGTCTCAAATGTGGCCTCTACACCGCCTTTAAGCCCATCGAGGCGGTTAGTGACGACAGCAAGGAAGGCCCTGTCGCACAAGTACGACCCAGTTCATTACGAACTGTATGCTGCCGCATATCCTATGCTTATATCATTTACCCTTAGCCTGCGTCGACGTGCAGTGACATAGTCGCATGCGGCACTTCCGGCGAATAAGGATCATTCGGGGAGATAGAATTATAATTCAGACTCACTTTTTCTTATTTATGACCTGGCCAAAAAGCAGGCGGCTGCGTCGTGATCCACTCAGACTCTCAGCCACAGTTCTGGTGCAACCAGCTGTGGGGTGAGGGCAGCAGCAGGCTCACGCCCTTCCTCATATGCTTCTGCTGACTACAGGTCCGCCTGAGTGACAGACGTAACACCATGGCTGAGAAGAGCGTATCGGTGTGGACGCCGCTGCTGTATGTAGCAACACTGGTGCTCGGTCTTGTTGTGTTCTCACGAATGTACCGGGCACAAAAGCTCAGAAAGCTTGCTGAAACCCCTCAGTTCTACCAGCACAACTTTGCCCACGAAATCTTCGAGCAGCTGAAGCCGCGCGAGAAAGTTCCCCCGAAATTGCTGAAGGCCGCATTACTTGCCTGGGCGGCTGAGGACATCACCCGCATTCTTCGCTTCCGTGAAAGTGAGCCGGTGCTCTCGTCGCTACTTGAGCAGGGTGTCATTGGTGAGGACACCTTCGAGCGGTTCGCCGGCTCTAAAACGCTGACAGAGAGGGAGCTGCCCGAAATCGCGGGCGAGGCCATGCAGCTCCAGCCGCAGTGGACTTCGGTCCTTCAGTCTGCGACCGAGATTGCACAGCAGCACGCGGTTCGTCGTCGCGTCGCCCAGCTCGACACATTTCGTCAAGAGTATCACGAGCTCGCCGGTAAAGCCGACGAAGGAGGAAAAGGCAAGACTGGAAGTACCGTAAGACTGCCTTCCGCGAACGGTAAAAAAATTAAGGCCACTTAGATCAACGTATAAGCATTAAGCCCAATGAACGTGGCGCCTAGGCCATAACTACATACGTCTGAATCTTACCAGTGTGTTGTGTCACAGGCAGTTGCGCGACCAGAGTAGCGCGTCATTCTGAGCTGATTGGAACATGGCATTCATTCGTTCCTCCCACATCTGGGACCCCACCACTTTACCGTGATGCAGGGCCGCCTTTCAGATGGTGCCTGCCGCCTATATCTTAAAACAAAACTACATTATGGATACTCTAAACATTGCCCCCACTGAATTGGCAAAGACCCGCTATGCACCATCTCTACACTCGAGACACTTTCAAAGCTATGTGGAGATTGACGCATACTTATTATGCAGGGGCCGAGAGCATTCGCATGGGTAAGGGCGGACACAGACCCGGTTCTCGGGCTTCGACGTAAGACCCTGGTTCCGATACAAAATCCGCTCTCGCACACTTCTTCGCGCTGTAAAAATACGCTTCTTTAAGAGAGCTTCTTTGTGTCTTTGAGAGCCTCCAGATCCGCAGGCAGTGGATCATCAATTGCATATCCAGGGTTTTCTGCCGATGCCACATCGGGGTTCGCCTCGAGCCATTTGATGTGTTCGCGCAGTTGATAGCAGATGATAGAGGAGTTGATACCGTCCCTCCAGTCGATTGGGACGTAGCCCCCTTCCTGGATCCAATCACACGTCATGCCCTCCATTGCCACAAACATGCGCTTCTCGAGGTCCTCCTGAGTGTTGACTTGACTCTGCACGTCCTTGAGACTACCAAAGAATCGGTGCTTGCGGATTGGCGGGGTCCCGTGTTCATCCTTGTGGCTCTCCAGTAGACGCATCGGGTTGGCCTTGATGATGTTGGCATGCAGGGCGACATAGCGCGCATCGACATCGTGGCCCTGATCCTGCTCATATTGCGAAAGCGGGTCCGGCTGGACCATGGCATAGCCCTTGTAGTTCCCGTTCTCAATGTGACCAAGAGTTTTGGGTTTACTTTGTGTTTGGTACCAAGGCTCCCCGCAAACAAACGACGCCGCCGCGTAGGTGTCCTTGTCGCCCTCACCAGGAGAACCCATCATTAGTAGTGGAAAGTACACTTCCGGCCCGTACAGATTATAGTACATCGTCAACACTAGCGACTTGATGTGCATGTCCTTGCGGACGAACATCTGCCCGCTCTCCGTGGACCTGCCTGGAATGGCGTTTTCCCGATCACTCTGAAGAAGGGCGTCACTATTTGCATTACCGCGGGCGCGGTCGCCAAGCTTTATCCCTACAATGTCATACCAGCTCGGAGCAACGTAACGGGTCCAGTAGTCCGATGACAGCAGAAGGCCGTTTTCCTTGAACAGCTCTGAGTCGAAGACAGGGGAAAGATTATGGAGCGGGTACGAGTCCGCATCCATGAAGTAAATGTCGTTGAACTTCGAGGCAAGGATTGACAGCGGCTTGAGAGCGTACTTCGACTGTAGTTTATCACTCAATGCTTTGCCATAAATGTTCCGCAAAACGCGACATCTAGCATTGATCTTGGGGAAGAGCCCATCACAAATGTCCTTTTCATACTCGCTTTCATCCTGCATAAAAACCTCGATGGGCGTCTCCTTGTCCGACTCTCTGATCCATCGGACGGCGGTCAGTGCCATCGGGAAGTACTTGCCGCCGCCCGTCAAGACAATACCACGCCCTTCAAATGAGTGTTCTGGCACGCCCTCAGGGAGTTTATCCATGACCTGGGCATGTGTTTTTTTCAGCGTCTCGGCTTCCTCCGGCGACACTTGCAGATACTGCTTGAGGATCTCAACGGTTGGCGGGAGCTCCCCAAAGTCATTTAAATGCAGATCCGCACTAGTGCTCCTAATGTACTTGTGGAGTCCACTGACGCCGGGAGCGACGCTAGAAACAGCATCAAGCGCCCGCTTGATCTGTGTCATGGCATCTTCGTAGTTCTCCGGGTCTTTTGGGTATTGATGGAAAGACGACCCACCAGACTGCCCATGAGCGTCATTGTTGGAGTCCACTGCCTCGGTGGTGGTGCCTGGGCTGCTGCTGTCACTCTTGGCACCATCACCACCATCACTTGACTTCTCGCCATCTGCTTGGTTTTCTTGCTGTTGGTGATGCCCCTTGTCCTTTTGTGGCGTTTGAGAGTAGCTGTTAGAGTTCGCCTGCTCACCATTGCCGTTGTGGCTGTTCGACCACCCACTGCTCCCCTTATGTGCATCCCCGCTGGTGTGTTTCGCACCTTCGCCAATTTTATCCCCGTGAGACCCAGAGCCGTCTCCATAGCTTTTGGGCTGGTCGTGAGACGAGCCGTCAGGCAACTGGTGAGATCCGTCAGTTCCGGCCACGACACTTGGCTCTTCAGAGTTTTGGAGGATGCCGGTTGACGGTTGCCTTAGGAGCCAAAGGCTGGTCAAGGCCAGAATTACCACCACAACACCGGCGGCTCTCCTCAAGTTAAGCGACATCAAATTTGGATTGACACCGAAAGCGGACAGGGCGTGCGCCTTACGCTCTTCGTTTTAGTCTGAGTCAGGCTGATATCTCGCGCCAGGCGCCCCTGAACCTGTCTACGCGCAGAGTTCCAACACGTCTGCTATTCTTGCATACGAACCAACTACATACGGTTAGTAAATCGCCGTGAACGACTGAAGCATGCTGTCATGCATCGCACTTAACCGCGGTCGGATCAAGGTGCAAGGCCTAAGCATGCCCGTCGCATAAGGTACGAGGCAAGTAGGACTCCAACCCCCATAACATACCACGGTGAATTACGCCTGGTAGACGCGTGCATGGCGGATGAAGCTGCGGTTATGCGAGCACAGACACATGATGCTCTATGTAAGGCACCGGGGGCCGGCTCGCGCAGGGGTGGATTATGTAAATAGTAATTCGAGCCGTGATGAGTCAACGCTGATTCGATGAGCTACGTGACTGCATCCCATCGCCCACATGCGTCTACATAAGAATGGAGCCACATCTCCCAGCTGCCCCGTAACCTTGCGAACTCACCAACAGACTAGACCTGTTGCACGGGACGACTGAAAATTTACCGTGTTTTTGGAGGCCAAAACTAACTCCGATGTCGGTTGGGTGGCGCGATATTAAATATCGTTCTTGGCGAGCGGTGTCGGGCTCCGCAACTGCTTACGGCGCGAACCTAGACGCACATTGCCGCGTCACCGGGACACCCCACTTCGCGTGCAGCGACAGACCTGCATTAAGCAGAACCCTAAACCACAGATGCATTGACCGGGAGAGCACCAGGTGAGCTGGACGGCCAATGTCGCGGAGACCTGGACAGTTGAAAGTCACTTCATCAGCACATTATAATCCCGGTGAATTCAGGCGGTAAAAAGATTGTGGAGCCGAACGTCGTATTCTATCTCTCTCTCCTCAAAGATTATATTACGGGAATAGCGTCTTATAGGTTTCCACCCTAGCCCCCGCTTTTCGAGTTGGGCTTTTTAAGATACCCTAACCATAACACGCAGTCGTAAACAGCCTCAACTACCTGAGAGACGTCTTAAGCGCTTAGCCGCGATGAGCCCTTGAGCCCTCTCCTTCTAGCAATTGACGGGACCGCCAAATAGGACGGAGGAGGCGAGGTAGTCAATTTGGACTATTCCGTACGTGTACGCGCGCTGTTAAATGTCACGACAAAGGGCGCATGTCGCCAACTCAAATGGGGCCGAAGCCAGCACAGGCACAAGCGCAGCGTTTGGAGCCGGACCCCGCCAACCGTTTAACTTCCAGGCCACGTTCAAGCCGTTCGCCCCAGAGCAACTAAGTCCGCGCAGCGAAGACTGGGGTGGCCCGTTCCTGGAGCAAAGAGCTCAGGCATTGCCACTTGAGCCTCCACAGACGGGAAGCCCGTACCAACAGTCTTCTTACGATCGACGCCTGGTTGCGAGTCGCACCGCTTCTAGCGGGGGTGCTGACCACGGCGAGGTCGATTTCTTCAGCCAGGGTCTGCCAAGCGGAATGAACAACGTGCCGTCGCGGCAGTCTTATTCGCGCGGATCTCAGCCACTGCCACTTCCAGCAGGAAGCTCGCCGTGGCTCATCGGCACCAACCATAACAACCACAACCACAACAGCCCCGGCTTGCATGCAGAGTCCCCTCCATATAACCAGCGAATTAGTGGGTCTCTGCCTTTACATGCTGCTGCGCCTGGGTCGTCATTGTTTATGCAGTCTTCGAATGGGGCCTCGAGCCCAAGGTCGATACCGTCGATGTCTGGCCTCAGCCTGCAAGATTTGATTCTGCAGCAGCCGAGTAACGGATACGTGATGGATGCAAGCCCGCCGACGGTTCATCGCGGCCGCCATGTGTATGGCACGGCGGCTGGATTCGGGCACTCGGTGCCCACTGACGGCAGGGGCAGCACCAGCTCTCTCGACGATTCTGGCAGCATGGGTCACTCTAATAGTATCAGCAGTGCGAACTCGATCGGAATTTTAACCTCGAGCAGTGTACATAGCCTTGACAATTGCAAGGACATGCTGCGACGGTACTCCCACGGGTCCCATATATCGCCGTATGGCGACAGCCACCGCGCGTCGGCGCCTACGTGGGGTAACGCAGGGGAGGTCAACAGTCGCCTGGCGCGACACTCTGAACCCACCCTTCCCGCTACCATCCACAGCAACCACAGCAGCCACAGCAGCAACAACAATAACAACAACACCAACCACAATACCAATCACAGCACCAGTCACAACAGCACGGTTACCAGCAATGCCAACAACAGCAGTAACAGCAGCGCCTCCGCCCTGTCGAACGAAATCAGCGTTGACGCCATCGACGCAGGGCTCGAGACCAGGGTGACTGTTATGCTGCGAAATATCCCGAACAAGCTCGGGTTTGATGATCTCAAACGATTCTTGGATGCCACCAATTCTGGAACTTATGACTTCTTGTATCTTCGGTTCGACTTTGGAAACCGATGTAACGTGGGTTACGCATTCATTTCCTTCATAAGAGCCGAGCATGTGGCGACTTTGGTCAGGCAGCGGGCTGGACTGAGATGGAGTCGCTACGGCTATAATTCTGAGAAGGTCATTGAGATCAAATACGCCCGCATTCAAGGCCGCGATAACCTGGTCGAGAAATTCCGGAACTCCCCGGTGATGGCCCAGGATCCTGCTTTCCACCCGAGGCTTTACTATAGTTCTGGACCGCTTGCTGGTCTCGAAGAGCCGTTTCCGAGCCGCCGCGAGGAATCAAAGTGAAAGCAGTGACAAAGCCTGATCGAGTGCGAACCAAGCGAGCAGAAACGTCACATTAGAAAAGTAATTAATTGCATTTTACGTGAGCCCTTGTATGGTGCAAGCCAATTAGATAGATATGTATAGAGTCAGGGTTTAAATTTATTTTCTATTATAACTGGTAGCTATAATAACAGGTAGCTATAATAGGTATGACCGCTAATCTATCTGCTAAGAGGTCTTATATTTTTTGCATTATTCCCTCGAAATACCTAGCAACACGCTCGACTCGGGCTTAGAAGGAATAACTTGAGGGCGCAATCACTCTCTATCTTCGAGAGATTCCTGCTTCCGCTGCTCCTTCATTTGCGAAAGCATATCTTCCAATGTACCCTGCTCCATGTTTACGAACTCAACCGGTACGTGACTTGTTGTGTGTGGCTTCGAGCTGAATGTACGGGTCCTGTCGAACTTATCAACTAGTCTAAAGTCGAGGTCATCCAATGAAGGTAGCTCATCCCAGGAGAACAGAATCGAGTCTGTTTGCTCATGCCACGGGTTGATGTCTATTAACCACGCCTTTTTGTTATTGGCGATATGGGCGTCGAAGACGAACGACGGGTCGGGAAACCTTGCGCTGATCTTTGCCGCGAGGTCTAAGAGGAGCTTCTCAATCGTCGGCTTGTCTTTTTCCAGAAAGTCATAATAGTTCATATCTCGTTGAGTAATGGCTACAAGTTTTCCGTCCCGCACAAAGCACCTGAACTCCGTGGACGGGTGCAAGTTAAACCACTCCCGCAAAACCAGCGTTACTCTTTCCGGTTCCAGCTGGAGGTCGTGATTGATATAGTCGCTCGACTTGAGCAAAAGGTAGACATCGTTGGCATTTTTCGATTTCATTGTATTCGATGTTGACATCCACGTTGAGTCTGTAGGCGCCGACCAGTTCAGCTTCGGCGCCACCTCACCGTTGAGTTCCTCGATTGCCGCCTCGATTTTTCGATGGAAGTCAGCTGGAGGCTGCAGCGACGGGGTCGGCTGTCCCCTGTTCGAACCGTTATCGCCACTGTTCGAGCTTTTTCGTGCCTCGTCTGCGATCTTTTTCTTGTCCTCTGCATCTAGCGTCTCCCACTCGCTATCAGACTCCGACTCATTTTCAGACTCATGCAGGACTATGCCATCGGCCAAAAGGTACTTCCTGAACTCCTCAGGGGCATCCAGAACGCGGGCCTTTGGCGTGATATCTCGAAACTGCGGGTACCAGTTCTGAAACTGCGTGTTTGCAAAGATTGGGTCAACCATGACGTTTATCCACCTAGACGTAGTCTGCCCTCTCTATATATCTAGTAAATCGCCACTCTGAGTCATCGACGACGATGCGCGCGCAGACGACAACGGCGTGCATGATATTTGTGCGGGTAGAAATAGGCCCGCATGCGAGCGCGTTAGCGACGCTTACCGGCGGTTGCAAGCTAGGCTTTCTCCATGGCAGACTTAGTAAGGAGCAAAAATGAGGCTGATGGACGACGCTGGTCATCTGGTATGCGACCTGGCCTATGCGGGCTTGTAAGCGCGTGTGGGGCGTGCACTGTCTGGGATTTCACGGCTTATAACACAGTGGTGCGGGGGGCCTCAGGTATTACAGAGACTATGCCTTACAATGGGCTAATGCAAATACGTGCGGGTGTAAGTAATTGGAAATTAGGAAATAATAAAGGTGCTTGTTTTTGTTTTCTAGCACAGGGTGCTGATTGTTCACAAAACCATCGTATAACCATTGCCTAATAAATTCATATCGTACGTCTGCATACTTTCGCGGCGAATATTGTTCTTGGGGTTGAGTACTAAAAGGTAGTGTGGAGTATCGCTAGGGATAGGTCGCGAACTTTAGCCGTGTTAGTCTATATAGACCCTCTTATCTGTGCATGAGATAAGCGGCCATATGTACTTAGACGGATAATCCACCCGCGAGCACGGCGCCCGAGGCTGAGGATCGGCTTCAGCCTCATGAGTAAGGGACGTTGCGACAGGAGTTTTACTTGTTGGAAAAGCTTGGTGTTGTGCGGAGTATTAGTTCAAGCTCGTCGTTTAAAACGCGCACGGCCACGCGCCTGGATTTTGCCGCGGCGAGGCGGAGAAAGACGATACCAACTGACGACTTGCGTCTGGGGCACGGGCTTTTCGATAATGCAGGATGCGGGCACTATTAGCCAATTGTTCGGTGTCAGACGGGCCCTATCACAAATATATATAGTCAGGGCGTTTTTATGTTTTGGGTTACATCGGCAATTGACATCCTCTCGAAATGGTGTGGCCATTTTCGCTAAAGCATACCAATAACAAAGCATTCAAACAAAAACAGCGCGCAGAGCGGATTGCTGCGCTGAAGGCGTACCAGGCACCGCTAACCGGCAAGGAGAAATCGATTCTCGACGAGAATGTTGAGGATGCCGTAGCAGAAATAAAGTCGGGAAGCCTCAAGCCGCGCGAAGTTTTAATGGCCTACGGAAAGAGTGCCCTCCTAAGCCACGAGCGGACGAATGCGCTCACGGAAATCATGTTAAAGGACGCTGAAAAATGGGCAGACGAGGCGAACCTAGACGGCCCACTCGCAGGATTCCCGGTTTCACTAAAGGATCAGCTCTATGTCAGAGGGTATGATGCGACGGCCGGCTTCTCTTCGATGGTGGAAAAAACCCACGTCGAGGATGGTATTGTTGCTCGTATCCTTCGTGACGCAGGGGCCGTTCCCTATGTGAAGACGAATGTACCGGCCACCATGATGACGATAGAGGGATATAACGACTTATGGGGGCGGACAGTGAACCCGCATAACAAGGACTACGCACCTGGCGGGTCGAGTCAGGGCGAGGCGGCTCTGATAGGTAGTGGTGGATCGCGCATCGGGGTAGGGACCGATATTGGCGGCAGTGTGCGGGTTCCTGCAGCGTGGTCAGGTATTTACTCCCTGCGTATGACGACATTCAGATTCCCGATGGACGGCGATGTGTCCTACGATATGGGATTCGAGGGAATTCCGTCTGTCGCTTCCCCTATGGCTGCGTCCATTAAGGATCTGCGGTACTTCACCGACTCTGTGATGAGCATGAAGCCCTGGAAGTACGACTACCGCCTGACGCGGGCAGATTGGCGCAAAGACGAGAAAGTGCCTGCAAAGCCGCGTATTGGCGTGCTTCGCTTCGAAGACTTTCTACCATTAACTCCTGCTATTGAGCGCGGGCTCTCGCAGACAACAGACGCATTGAGGAAGGCTGGCGCCGACGTCGTGGAGTTTGTTGCCCCCGATCCTGCGCGCGCCTACGACACTACGCTATGGGAGCTCTACCAGGCTGATGGATACGACAGCATGGCGACTTCAAAGATCCTTCACGGCGAGCATAACGACCCGTATGTGAGCGCAGTTGCTCTTTACACGCGGATCCCGACATTCCTCAGGAGGATTTTTGAGTTCGCGCTGCGACTATTTGGATTCACGGAGACTGCTAATTGGTACGCGAACCAGCGTAGAATGAATGTAAGTGAGTACTACGCGGCTGTTATGCGGCGCGAGGCACTTCGGAAGCGCTTCCGTGACGCGTGGCATGACACCAAGCTCGACTTCCTGATTACGGCTGTTTACCCGTCGCCGGCAGTACCTAACAACACTCCTCACGCGTTTAATGCCGGACTGTTCACAACTTTGTTTAATGTGTTAGACTACCCAGCCGGCGTTGTTCCTGTTGGACGCGTGGACAAGAAGAAGGACGTGCTGCCGGCCTCGTTCGACATGAAGAAGCTGAGCTATCAGGCAAAGGTCACGTATAAGGGTTACGATGCTGAGAAGATGGAGGGACTCCCCATCGCCGTTCAGGTCGTTGCGCTCAGGCACCACGACGAAGAAGCGCTCTCTGCCATGGAGTATGTCGTTGACGCGTTGAACAAGGCTGGCATAACCTATAAGTAGGTCACAACCATAAGAAGTAGAGGCACGATATATATTGACATTTTGTTTAGCAGAGGCAAATGAGCCGGGGCTGTCTGAGAGCTACATGTTCCTTGTCCTGCGCGTGCTAGTGCTACCCTAAAGCGGCATTCCACTTGTACTGATTCAGACGAGCCTCTGTACTATCCGTGGGATCCAACTCGCGTATTTCCTTTGTCTAAAGTCTTTCTACTACCTAATTTTTCGATACCACCCCTTTCAATGCCGAACACGGACCTGGGCGGTATCAACCCACCCCAAACCAAAACCACTTGATGCGTGACAAAGCCACACATCTTCATCATGTCTGCTATGGCTGCGCCCGCCCCCGTCGCGAATGGTGCTAACAGCACGTTCAAGGACAAGGAGAAGCCCGCAGAGGTGCGAAAGTCGAACATCATGGCTGGTCGCTCGGTTGCGGACGCCATCCGTACCTCTCTTGGTCCGAAGGGCATGGACAAGATGGTGAGAACGAAAAACGGCGAGGTGCTTATCTCGAATGACGGACACACGATTCTGAGCGAGATGGCTGTGCTTCACCCGGCTGCTCGTATGCTTGTCGAGCTTTCTGCCTCGCAGGACGCGGAGACGGGAGACGGCACGACGTCTGTCGTCATCCTCGCGGGTGCCCTGCTTGGCGCCGGCGAACGTCTTCTTGAGCGCGGCATCCACCCATCCCTCATTGCCGAGAGCTTCACTCGTGCAGCGCAGCGCGCTGTCAGTGTCCTTCTCGGCATGTCGAACAAGATTGACTTGACTAGCGAGACACCACTTGTTCAAGCGGCGACAACATCGCTGAATTCGAAGATTGTGTCCCAGTACTCTGCCAAGCTCGCACCAATGTGCGTCGATGCCGTCCTCCGCGTTGCCAATAACCACAAGGTCGACTTGAAGAACATTCGGATGGTGAAGAAGCTCGGTGGCACTATTGACGACACTGAGCTTGTGAACGGGCTCGTGTTGCGCCAGCGCGTTGTTGGCCAAGTTAAGCGCGTTGAGAAGGCTCGTATTGGTCTTATCCAGTTCCAGCTGTCGCCGCCCAAGCCAGATCTCGAGAATCACGTCGTGGTGAGCGACTACCGCCAGATGGACAAGATCCTCAAGGAGGAGCGGCAGTACCTTTTGAACATCGCGAAAACGATCAAAAAGCACAAGTGCAACGTTGTGCTCATTCAGAAGTCTATTTTGCGCGATGCCGTGAATGACATGTCCCTACACTTCATGAACAAGCTTGGCATCATGGTCGTGAAGGACATCGAGCGCGACGAGGTCGAATTCATCGCGAAGACGCTCGGCTGCCAGCCAATCGCCGATATCGACAGCTTCACAGAGGACAGACTTGGCAGCGCAGAGTTGTTTGAGGAGGTCGAGCAAGCAGAGGCGTTCATTCTAAAGGCCACCGGCCTCAAACCGGCCCCGGTCACGCCGCAGGCGCACCCACACTCAGCAACCAACGACAAGGACTCTGCCAGCGACAAGAAGGACGAGGCTGTGACCAAGTCGATCCTGGGCAACCACGAGGGCAGCACTTGTTCGATTGTATGCCGTGGCGTCAACAATCTTGTCCTTGACGAGACAGAGCGGTCTATCCATGATGCTCTTTGTGTCGTTAGGTCACTCGTTCTCCAACCAGCACTCATCGCCGGCGGCGGGGCTGCTGAGACCGAGGTCTCTCGGGTTTTGTCACAAGAAGCTGACACGCTCGGCGGCACCGAGGCTGTCTGCTGGAAAGAGTTTGCGGATGCTCTCGAGGTCATTCCGACAACGCTGGCAGAGAATGCCGGCATGAATTCCATCAACGCGTTGACTGAGCTTCGCCTCAAGCACGAGCAGGGCTTCCGTAACTACGGTATCTCCATGCGCCGTGGAACGGACGACATCACGTCGGAGAATGTGTTACAGCCGGTTCTTGTCAACACGTCTGCCATCACGCTTGCTGCTGAGTGCGTCAAGAGTATCTTGCGTATAGACGATATCCAGTTCACGAGATAGTCATTTCCTTCGACTCATAATTTCGTATACACATACATACGTACTCACGTCTAGTAACGTCTAGTAACGCTTGCGTGCATATAATTATCCACGTCGAGATATTTACGAGGCTTTAAGCTAATGTGCGCAGTTTACAGGTTTCTTTGATTATCTTGAGCTTTTCCGTTGATCTGAATGTTCACGGGCACGCAAACCCGAGTCATACACCGCTGTCCGCTTGACGTGCTCGATTACACTACGCCGTACCTGCTGCCCTTTCCCTAGGCTGCTGCCCTCCTCCTTCCGTGTGATTATTGTAAATCCGCAGAGTCGCTGGAAGGAGGGATGCTGCGCTGCAGCCTATATTCAGCAAGGCGATGATGATAACAACTGAGGGTATGGGTTCATGATAAATCTAGAGGTACGCACTATTTTTTCTTTGGTCTCTCACATGCGAAGGATAGCAAGTGGAAATGACAAAAGTGTTTATAGACTGATGTTTCGCCGATTACATCCCCTTTCCCCACCAGTTAGTGTCACCTTTTTCTTCTGTGCAGCTCCTCGTGCAGGAGGTTCGTGGAGAGCTGCATGCTGAACGGCGGAGAAGTGAGTTGCCCTAACAGTCCGCTCGAGCCGCCCCGCGGCTCAGCCTGGGAAACGTGAGATGGCGGCGTCAACGAGGAACCCGGAACGGTTCCGACGGAAAAAATAGGAAACTCCTCCGATTGTGTGATCAGATACCAAGCCAAAGCAAGACATACCCTGAGTAGAGTCCGGATTTATTAAAAGATCCTAATCTTGAGTCCAAGTGACTGCTTACTCGAGGACTTGCGGCACATCAAGGCGCATTACCCTACCATGCCGAGAGGATGCAGCGTAAGCTTGCATGAATGCACTTCAGATCTCGGGTATTACCGAGGCTTAGCAATCAACAAACCAGGTTATACTCGATGTTTGAGCAATAATTAGCTCCCAGAAGCTAGCCTGCGCGTTTGGGTAGGCGGAAGCGTGTCTGGCTGCGATCGATCGTGGCCAAAAAGGCGATGGATCGTTTTCTTAAGTTGCAGCTGGACCTGCCTAAACGCTACCCGCCTGTGTAAAAATGTGCATTTGATCATATAATAGGGGTAAGGGCCAACCCCTCAAGTTGGCCGTGATTTTTAGAGCTCTTTTACGACTTCTCCGATCGTCCAACCAAACAAGCCGGGGCACCCGCTTTTACCCTACTCACCAACGCATGAAAGTATGTGTGGTCCTACCCGCCCACATACTAGGTGCCCTTTATGTTGCCCCTCTCCTACGCAGCGTCGTGCATCCCGGCTAAACGCGCCAAAGAAATGCTCGCAATTGATCGGTAAATCGAGCAGTGTCTTGGGTCCTCACTGCAATTCCGTAACCTTAATCATACAGTAAGATAGCTGGTTGTTACCCTCGCTGGGAGCATGTGTGCGTTACCGATCATGCAACACTCATAAGACTCATGCGTGATGTCCCCGTGCCCTTATGCATTGTAGGGGATAGCTATGCAGTGGATACGACTCGACTACGCCCGCATTCTTCTATAATATTGCCGCAGGTCTATGAGGTAGACCGAATTCAAACTACTTCGAATTCTAGTTTTCTAGATCCCTATCACATCATCCAATGGATGGAAATCCTACTGACTCGGAGCTTCATGGCTTTCCGGGCGCTCGCATCGTGGCGAGCGGGATGAAGTCGGACGGACCGAGGAGCGTATCAGTACCTTCTTCCGGAACAGCAGAGTATCCCTCAGATACACGAGGACACACTGCTTCCGCAGAATTCAGAAGGCCCAGGTTTGTACCATATTCCGCTAGCCCTACGTACCACGATGGTGCGCGCCCGCTTTCGCAACCCCTTAGACCGAATGGTCTTCCAACACGGGCACACACCTTCTTTAACACTTTTGCGTCGGACATGTTTCAGGACGGCACTGCCGTTACCGAGGCAAGCAGGCCGCCTACTGGCGGCGGAGCTACCGCCACAAGCTTCGACTCAATTCCTCAACCAACAAGTCTAAAGTACGACCATCACAGTACAAAGAGAGACCCGACGCTGAGTGTAGAAGAGCCCAGCTCGTCCGTAGCTCAGGCTGAACCTGCATCATTTCCTTTCTCACAGGGTGTCACATCGAAAGAACGCCAGTCAAGAGGTAGGCCGAGCCCGATAAGAATCTCACCGAAGGGTGTCTCTGGAGTCGTCAAGAAACGGACTCGCAATAAAAGCTCTCCGACCACGTCCCTGTCTGCGCCGTTATCTCGCAACCAACCGTCCAGGCCATTCGCATCGGGGGCAGAGTTATACCTCGTGACGGAAAGCTATGTCTATTACGACCCACGCCTCAATACAAACGAAGATTACATGCGCCTGTATCGCCGCACGGACCGTGAGCTTTACAATATTGGGCCTGCCTGTTTTCAGGTCATGGACATTCCCGATGTGAATATCTCATGGTTCCCGCTTTACCCTTGTGTGAAGGAGCTACAAAGAATGGGAGCTGAACACACATTAATGTCCTTGGTTATCGAGTGCGCCGATTACGACAACTGTCGACGCTTAATCGAAAATGGGACTATCCAGGTCGTCCTGTCGGCCTACCGCAAGAGCCAGCAAACGATTGAGCGGCTCCTCCTCCTACTTTTACTCAGAGAAGCTTCTTGTGTTCTTGAGACCGGAGAGCTTTTCAAACGTAGTGCCTCAGAACTATACGACTTCTGTTTTGGAATTCTGTCGGCGGAGAATGTTCATCTCGACAGTCTCATCACTGAGAAGAGAGCCACAGACATCAGAGTATACTCGTATATGCTGGTAATAGCCTATGCAGTTCATTCGCGTAGAATATTCAGCGACTACAGACGGCTTCAAGGGCATGTGAAGGCCCTGTATCGATCACACGCCAGCTTGGTAATTAACGCCTTCCAGAAGCTCTTTGAAGACGCCCCGAGGACATACACCGATGAACTGCCAAAATATATGAAACAACTGCATGAGTCGCTGACCTCCCATGACATTGCTGCTGAAGTGTTCGTAGATTTTGCAAAATATGGATTGTTCCAACACTGTGCTGCAGAGCTAGTAAACCTTCACTGGTTGAGGGTAATCGGAAAGTATCTGAAGACCGCGCCGTTCAACATGGCTACAATACAACTACACGAGTTGCTTCTACAGGGCCCCCGGAATCTTGCATGTCTCACCAACTCGTCAACAGAATTCTATAAAGAGTGTTGGTCGTGCCTTTCATGGTCATTGGGCCAAATTATGGACAATGAGTACTATAGAAACCCAGAAAATCCCACCTCCGCAGGCCAACAAAAGCCGGCGGTGCCATTTTTGTTTGCAGCAACCTGTGCACAGCTTCTCGTCACCCTCATGAAAACCCCCTTCCATGAGCTTGTCCCGTACTCTGAAATGGCTAACATCATGCAGACACAAGCTTCAATGGGAGAGCTTGTCACTTATGTCCTCTCAATACCATTCTTCGTAGACTTGGAGCAAAATGAAGAGCACTTCGAGCTGTTTGAGGCTGTATGGGCGCTCATATTTAGCTGCTCATACACGTTCCCTCTGATGTCTTCAACACTCATGGAACTGGCGATTGACGATATGACCCCCCTCTGCCTTAGCGGGCACATAGCGATGTTCTTGGGCGGTATGACGGCTTTTGGGCAGATCCCAAGAACAAGGGAAGAGGTGTTTCTTTTACGCGAGAGGCTAAGAGATTTCGCGGCAATGGCTAGAAACCACACAGCAGAGATGTGCAGGCGTGAGCTGGCATTTCGCCTAACTGTACTCCTTGAAGAGCGCAAATACAAACAGGTTAAGGGCCCTAAGGCAGATGATGAAAGCCGTGTTCCTGGTGACCTTTTCATCCCTTATGAGTTCGAACCCACACATGAGAGGAAAATGATTCCGGCAATTGATCTCCTGGAGCTGCTTGATAATGGCAATGTCGTGAGACTGGACATGCCACTGCTTGGAAGCGATAGCTGGAATGAGATAGATCAGGCTTACGCGCGGCGGAAAGAAGGCGCTGATGACTTGCACGCATTTGATTTGGACTGCGGCCAAGATTATGACACGGACCAGGATATGTAAGTTGACTCTAACTGATACAATCTAGATAATTTTATTCTCACAGCTGGGCGAGGAAAGAGAAGCGGATAATCGTTTTCGAAGCGTGCAGAGGATCAGGCAGAAACTTTGCTTTACAGACGCCGTACAGCAGTTTTGCTGAAGATATATGAGAGACCCGACCAAATCGTAGTTCCGGTGACAAAAACTCCCATCGCGGCAAACAAAGGTAAAGGAACTATTGGGGCGACGCAATTTGCGAGACCAGTTCCTAGATAAATCATCTGAAAGAATGTGTTCCACTTGGAAATTTTGGTAGGTGCAACCTCCACACTAGAGAGACTCATGTCCCAGTATCTAAAGAATGTCTTCGGTGGTGGAAGCGTTCTCCACCGGATGATTAAAGCACTTAATGCTAGTAGAACATCCCTTCCTAAAATGGTTGAACCGCACCACCATGGCACTACACCTGCGACTGTTAAGCAGCTAGCGAGTGTCACCATGAGGGCCTTGTCTGCTGCAGGGTCCGCAATGCTGCCGAAGACAGTACGGTTATTATACTTTCTCGCAATGTATCCATCAAAAAAGTCTGTCACAGAAGCATAGGCCATTACACCTAACGCAGCCGGGTATGAGTGAGTGACAATGAGGTATCCCACACACGGGGCGGCAGCCAAGCGTGTCATCGTCAAAACATTAGGAACAGTCCAGATATTTTCCTTCATTGGTTTCCTTGGAGCATTACTGTAAGAGCGATACGGAAAAGATGTGCCAACGCTTATATGCCGCAAAGGCCGGAGTCCAGCACTTATCCTCAACATGAGGGAGGGGATGCAGTCGTACGATGTGTGCTTACCTCACATCAATTCTCGATGGATGGTTGGTGAGGTGGAAAAGGGGCAAGAGATTGTGGCTCCCTCACGTACGTATTCTTTGGACTTGCACATAGTTCTTAATTTCTCCTGGGGGAGGTTTAGCATTTAGACAATTTTTGGAATATTTTACCGGATTGCGTTAAGTCCAATCTATCTAGCATTAAGGGAGTTGTTGTGATCCGAGAAAGTCTTTTTCAGTGATGCCTGAGTCTCTACACATGGAGTGGAACCTCGAGCTTGTATCCTCAAATAGTTTTAGCGGGGGACCCATCTCAAGAATTTCGCCTTTCTCCATCACTATGATTCGATCGTAGGCGATGATTGTTTGCAGCCGATGGGCAATGCACATAATGGTGCACGCCTCAAACTCCTTCGCAATCGTGTCCTGAATGAGCTTGTCAGTCTCAAAATCCACAGTTGCCGTGGCCTCATCGAGCACGATGATTTTTGCATTCCTAACCAATGCGCGAGCAAGTGTGAGAAGCTGACGCTCGCCAAGACTAAAGTTACTACCGTCACTATCGATCTTGGTATCGAGATGGAAACGATGAGACCTTACAGCAGCACCACTGTGCTCGAATTCCTCCCTCCTGATTACGCCGGACCTACGCAAAGCGTCCCAAAGCTCGGCGTCAGAGTGGGCATTAAATGGATCAAGATTGGATCTGATGGTTCCCTGGAACAACACAGGTTCTTGAGGGATGATGGCAAGCTTTGTGCGTAGGTCCTCGAGTCCAATAGTAGAGATATCGATACCATCTACCACAATCTTGCCAGCGCTAAGCTCTGTGATTCGGAACAACGCTGATAAAATCGTTGACTTTCCAGCACCCGTTCTTCCACAGATTCCGACCTTCTCGCCACCCGCGATTTGTGCAGACACGTCATTCAGAACAAGAGGGAGCTCAGGGCGGTACCGCAGCGAAGCGTGCTCAAGTGTGATAGCGCCCCTGTCTGGCCAAGATGCGGGTGGTGCCGTCTCAGGAATATGGAAGGCGGCCTCCTGGGGAAGCGAGTGGCCAAGTTCGTACAATCGCTCAACTGCATTCATTTGGTTTTCGAGCTCAGCAAGCATTGGCAAAAACATGACAATGGTGATTGCAACACCGGGGAGCAGCGACATCAGCGTACCCACTTTTGACGTGTCAAGTTTGAACACCTGATAGACGGCTAGCATCACGACGATGAAAGTAACGCTGAGAGTAGCAATTGCCATCCTAAAAGCAAGCCAATATTGGCTAGCCAAATTAATTTGAAAACTGACATTCATATCATCTATGCGCTTGTTCAAATCATCTGCAAACTCCTGCTGACGCCTGAAACTCAAAATAACCGACAATCCGCTGATAGTTTCAGTAACGAGCGTAAACATCGAACCACGAAAGACAGAGTTGATACGCTTCAACTCTCGCGCGCTGGCACGATAGTAATTGAGAAGAACAAAAGCGATGACGACGAGCGGGATAAGAGCGAGAATGGCCCATGGGATGTACACAAAGATTGTGACAATAGAGGCGAGAAGCATTCCCAATGAGAACAAAGCCAAACGCAGTTGCATAAACAATTGCGTGTCCAGATTAGCAGTATCATCCGTGAATCGATTAACGATCCGACCAAGGGGAGTAGAGTCGAAATAGCTCATAGGCGCTCTGTAAATGTTCTCCACAGCCTGGTTGTGTAGATGAGACGACGAGTTGAAGCAGAACACACATAGCGTGATAACCACAGCTACAAAGAAAAGAGCTCGCATAAATACAATCAAGCAATAGAACCCAATGTAGAAACCATTCGGATGATGATAGCGATTCGATGTCCAGAACTGAAGGAAGACAGATTGCATCACTTGAGCACTTGCAACAGCGCATTGGACCACCACGACGACAGGGATTAAAGCCAGTCCGATCCTTGAACCGGAGCTCAAGTATTCCATCATGACCTTGTTGGAAATGGCTCCTTTGAGGCGCTGCTCATCTTTGACAAGCTTCGTATCCACATCTTTCGGTGCCCTCGACAATTGCTTCTTCACTGACATCTCATCAACCGAAGCAGCGTCAAATTCAGTGCCGTCACCTGCGTCAACATCATCATAGTCCTCTGCTTGGGCTTGCCGTTGTTGCAATGAATCATAATATAACGCCTCGCGCATGGGTTTGAGATTCGGATCCGTGAGGCGCTGCTGCTCTAGAAGCGCCCCATCATTGTCATCATCATCAGAGTTATTAGTTGCTTCCTGGTACATTCTCTTGAAAGCGGGTTGCGTACTCAAGATATCCTCAAGAGAACCCACGACGGCGCCGCCTTCGCCATTCATAAAAACGACTCGGTCAGCAGATGTTAAAAGTTTCAAATTATGGGTTACCATAATTCTAGTGCTGTCTTTGAGTAACCCTCGGATGCAATACTTGAAAATGTGGTTGGACACTCTACTATCGACAGCACTCAGAACGTCATCGAGTAGAACGACATCACCACCGGCGTAGACACACCTTGCAAGAGCCAGACGGGCCTTCTGACCTCCACTTAAGGTAATGCCACGCTCTCCAACTTCAGAAAAATCACGGCCTGCGAAAGTCTCGAAGTCAGATTCTAAGCTGCAAGCATGGATAGTCTCAGCATATCGCTGTTCATCATATTCCTTTCCGAAAAGAATATTAGAGCGGATTGTCGCATTCTGAGACCATGTAGACATCACTGTTGATACTTTACCACCGACCATTACAGCGCCCTTCTGTTTTGACACAATACCGACAAGCGCACTGAGCAGCGTGGTTTTTCCGGAACCAATAGGTCCAACGACCATAATAAGCTCCTTGGGCTGAATATTTATATTAATATCAACAAGACCGGGAAACTTTTTGGCGCCGGCTCGAGTGAGACCTTCAGCCCCTGTTTCTGATTCATCGTCATTCATTGGCTGGCTCTTCTCATTCGACTCAAGGTTCTTTTCTCTTTCTTCCACATAGTCGTCGACCGCGCTGTTGAGGGGCCGAATTGTCGCAGTTAGCGGAAGGGCATTTTGCTCAGCCTCAAGATTTGCTTCACGCTTGTAAAACCTAAGGCGGCGAAGCCATCTTGTC
This sequence comes from Starmerella sirachaensis, assembly GCA_030578495.1. Lineage (NCBI taxonomy): Eukaryota > Fungi > Ascomycota > Dipodascomycetes > Dipodascales > Trichomonascaceae > Starmerella > Starmerella sirachaensis. The sequence goes on along the minus strand of JAJMSC010000001.1, from coordinate 1,108,588 downwards.
CTTTGAGCAGGGATAGGAGCGTCCCCATCCCACTTGAAGTGGCCGTTGTTGATGATGATCGCACCATTCTCTACATTAGAGCCAATAACGTATGATGCTTCCTCAGGTGCTCGGAAAAACTCGTCGATACGCTTCACAGAGGCCCAAGCATCAGCATGTGTGGTCATACCTGAGCTGAACATCATACTAAGGGGAACAAACAATTGGAACAGTGTCAGAGAGGGAAAAGCAAGCGCAGCCGGAAGAGATTTCCCAATTATGATTCTAACTGCAAATGAAAGAGCACCAGCAAACTGAGGAATGCTAGTGAGGGTTGCATCGACAAAGCCCTCCGTCATTCCTAGCTTAATGAGGAAACCGGCCTCTTGAGATCTGGCACGAGCGACAAGCTTCACAAAACTCGACTCCCAGCCATAAAACTTGATAATGCGCATGTTCTCCAGAGTTTCACGAACAGTTGCGATGCGAGCATCGGCGAACGGAAGCGACTTTCGCCGCAAACCGGTGATGAATCTCGACACAAATATATTAATGAAGATTCCTAACAACACCAGCCCGCAACCAGGTAAGCATGCCACGCCAATATTGTGAACCAAAATTGCTAACATACCCCCAAATGCCGGGGCAAAAACCAATACGATCGCCGTCCACCGTCCAGCCATATATATACGGTTGGTGTCCGTGGTAATAACGCTCGTAACTTTACTCGCGGGGAACATCTGCCGTCCCGCTGGGCTTAGCTTGGTTAACTTATCGTAAATTGCCGAAATGAGCATTGTTCGACAAATCTCAGCAAGGTATCGCGTTCGATAGCCATTCCACACGAAAAAAAAAGAAAACCCCAGTTGTACTAGTGTGTTTCCAACAGCAAAGGCAACCGCACGCCCACGCTTGGACGTGTCGCCGTAATATATGTCATTGACAAGTTCGAGAAGTGATCGGCTCATTAGGGACATTCCCATCTCTCCAGCTACGAACATACATGCAGACAAGAATGCAAGTATAAAGGGCCAACGAATAGCGTATAACATGGCCCAAAATTCTGCATACGCTATACGATGGTCCGCAGTTTTGTACTGAGAAAGCTTTTTCTGATAGTCAGCCATTCGCCGCTCATTTCGCTCGTTTTCGGGTATGAGGAAGATGTCATTTATTTCCAGAATACGGTTGTATCCTTTATGTATGAGTGGAGATACCCAGCTCCAGGTCATCGCTGATAACGGGTTCTTGAGAGACTTCGGTGATGGCTGCCTTGTTTCTGGGATCGGCTTCAGCTTGGAGGCGAGTAAGAACCGGGTGATTCGGTTGTGTGGCCTCATGACTACCGGTGTGTCACTCCCCTCCAAGTATACAGTCTTGAACCCATTCGTATCGTCGCCTTCATCTTTGGAGTCAGCTTCGGAGGAATCAAGGTAAGGCGGGGTAGAATCACTACTACCCACACGAGACGCCGAGTCTTTCTGGCCGCTATTGCCACCGTGGGGCTTTCTTAACGACTTACCAGACATATCCGGTCGGGTGCCTCGACGATCTCTGATAACATGTCTAAGCTGCATTTTGCAGTTATATAGATTATTGCATGTTAGGCTAGGGTACCTGAAATTGAAATCGCCAGGCAGCGAGCCACGCGCGGTGCTGAGGGGTAGTCAAGATCTTTATTTGACGCCTCTCAAACCAATAGTAATGCACCAGCTATTATTGAACGTGCCCTCGAAAACCACGTCATTCCTCGGAGCACTGCATGGCACACCGAGATACTGCATTTCATAGAGTGGGATCGTGCGATCGGCTCAAATGATAAGGCACGCATACCTAGCCCAAGGTGGGTAATACACTTGCATATAGACTGACATCTCAAACCAACACTAAAACACGCACCCTGGAGCTTAAAGCCTGTAGTGTCTCAGGTCCGACAGTACCGAGGACAATCAGTAAAAGTGTTATTTCCCTCTAATGACCGATAAGGCCTGATTCGTCCATCGTGTCCCCCTTCGGCATATGATATGCAAGATTTGTCAGTAGTATCTCTCCGCTTTTGCTCAGGGCCACCCGCCCTTGCGTATTCAGGTGTCAGCTGGTGGTGGCTGGTGGGCGGCAGTGGGAACAGCAGTGGGAACAGCGGCTACCAGAAGGCATAGCGGTGGGAAGTGAAAAGACCCAGACCACTACCGTATTACTGAGACTAGGTGGCCGTAAAAAGAGCAGGGTAGAATTAAATACGTTTGAAGCTCTTGGTGCAATGTAAAGCGTTAGCCGAGAAAACAGATTACCTGGAGTCCTATGACTACCTTTTGAGAGCGTTAAGTCTATTGTCATTTCTCGTTCGGAAGACAAACAGGCAATTAGACAGAGTGCGACAAAGCCTTTAAGTTCAGCATAAATAAGAGTTAATCATACAAATAAATTAAAGAGCGGGCCTAGTATGACATTCCCGCTTCATCATCATCATCATCGTCGTCCAAGGGGCCGTCGATTAGCTTGAGGTTAAGATCAAAGTTCTCCAGACTCACAATGGGGTCGAGATAGTCTGTTTCGCTAAGTGGACCGAGGCCATCTGCGGTGAGAGGTGCGCCGGTGAGCTGCTGGAAGATATCCTTGAAGCTCCTACTCAGTGTGTGCAGACCTAGTTGAAAGCCGATATCAGACTTACCTCGGTGTGCTGGAGGAGCAGCAGCATATTCAGGATAGTTTTCAGCGGTGACGCATTGAGCGAAATCTATGAGACGGATAGAGATGTCCGTCTTGCGCGTTTCGGCTTGATCATACACCATAAGCAAACTTGCACCATACATCCGATAGTCCTTCAGAGTTTCAACGATGCGATCGAGCTGCTCGACACGTTTGACCAGTTTTGGAATATGTCGAATCACAGACCAGGCCGTCCCATCATAGAGGAACCTCAGAATACAACGTTGGAACTGTCCAATACCACGAATCTTCCTTCCGAAGTACTTATCTCGAAAGAATACTTCATTGGACTTCGAGTCACTGACCTGCATGCCACAGATACGCACGCCGAGTCTTCGCGAAGTTGTTGATCTGCATTTCGCCATTTGTGACTTTTGCTTGCTCAATGTAGCATCGACACCGTACTGTCTAGTGCCCATCTTCAAATCCAAAACGCATGGCTTTTTACGACTGTGTGTGAGATCTTCTAGCAAAATGAATCTCTCAGTCTTGGTGTAGGTAGACGAGTTAGTGGATGCCGGGTTTGGATTCTCATCCTTCATACCGGGAATGGGTGGTTGAGTTGGCAGGCCTGGCGCTGCGGCCGCATCTGCCATATGCGAGCTAAGCAAGTCGTCAGAGCGGCTGTGTTTGCTGTTTCTCCGCAAGCCAGAGCTGCCTCTCTCTGGGGCGAAAACCTCCTTCAAAACGAGATCTCGAAGATCTCGATTGACAGTGGTAGCGCCCTTGCTTTCATCGTCCTCTACGGCACCCCAGGTTACCATTGAAGGGCGCTGGTCGTTCAGGTTGAAAGAGCCCCTTGGACCAATAGACGAGGCTTTAGGAGAGGACGCTGCCGTCGTGGACCTCGTCGAGGATCTTGGAGGAGACTTTGGTGAGTCGCACACAGCATAGGCATCTCGACACCACGAGCGCATTGACCGCGGGAGAATATGCACATTATCGTCGAGTAAGACTTCGCTATACCTCGAAAGGGACAACGATGACTTCGCAGACGGAAGCTTGGACGCTGTGGCGGCTTTCGGTAACTGGGTCTCTGTCTCACATTCGGGATCAGCGAGCACCGTGTGCCGGACATTGAGCACGCCAATGTACCGTGGCATGAATGCAAGCAATTCCTGATGGTACTTCTCAATCGTCTCGTAAAACATATTCTCTCGATTTTGCAGAGTCTTACAAACCGCACGGTGGGAAAAGCGGAAGATCGCAGTGTGGCCACCTACTTTATGCTTGAAAGGTTTCAGCTCCACGCTTAAGGGGTACTGCGAGTCATCCTCCGTATCCGTATCACTGTGGTCAGTGTCACTGAGCGAGTTATCAGCATTGACCTCCTCCTTGGCAGTAGGATCGGCTAGCAAGTACTCGGACGAACCAGCAAGGGGCAAGGCCTGATGTGGAACATACGTGGCTTCACTTACTGCCTCGGCATGACCCTTGTGCTTACTGCCACCGCTCACATGGCTACTAAGGCTCGAGCTGCTCTCGGATGGCTGTTTCAAAAGTGGCTCGCTGTTATTGCGACTCGTCCGAGGCGACCGCGATGACATCTCAAGCGGCGGATCACTGATTTCCGGAGATGTGGCCGGCGATGCGGTTGACTCAGGCTCCTCGTCCTCTGTCAAAATAACTGCTCCTTCCTCGTCTACGCCAGGCAGAAGCCCTCGGCGGCTCCTTTCTGATGCGCTCGACCTTCTAGGCCGTGAGGGGGAATCTTGTAGGCCCAGGTTTTCTCTTATCGCGCTCCGCCGAGCAGAGTCATTAAGCTCGAATACATTGGGGGTCTGCGGCGGGGAATCTTGTTCCCCTTGAAAGACGCGCAGCGACTGGCTCGCCTTGCGCGCCCGCGGTGCAACTACGTCAGGCATGGTGGCCTTTGCAGGTAAGGCATTGATTACTTCTACGGTATCGATACTCAGAGTCCACTAAGAATGTGCTATTCTTGTGGTCTTCGCAGCTCTCACTTAATACACACACTTCGCAAGGGCAAGTGCGATTATAAGTGTGCGATACAAAAGAGGTAGAAGTTGTGTCTGACAAATCCACCTATCTTATTCACAAACACGGCCGTTCTCTCGCCCTTAGATTGTCCGCCACACTGATGCATAATCACGCCGGTGTAGTGGTATTTGCCACAACGTTGGCTTCAGATTCCTAACCGTAATTTAATATATGGGTGTATTCAGATTGAAGTAAATTAAGAGCCTGACAGACCGGTATTCGCACAATCGCTGTCCAACGGGGGTCAGGAAAGGCGCTCCCCGCACCTCTCTCTGCGACGTCCACGTGGTTGAAAACGTGGGGAGCAAACAGCAACACGTGCTTGAGCACGTTCTAAGCGATAGCAGTGGTATGGACTCTTAGACAGATAAGTATTTACGTGTAACTAGGGGAAGTGTTTGTTTGTGCACACTGCGGCATTTTAACGCGTCTAAAGCTGTTGAGGTAGGCTTGTTCTCGTCTGGTCTGACCCGCGTGACATTGAGCGTATCCAGTAGATACGGGAGAATCGCACCACAATGTGGGAACATCCTGCGGTTGATGATCGCTTGGGACAGGATAGCGGTTGTTTCATTACATAAAAGCCCTAAAGAATATGTGACTGCGAAAAACCTTTCCCAAGCCGACTCCGATTTGGTGTCCCGTGATCCGATGCAAAGGTGGTGGAATAATCATTATTCTCTAGCGCTAAACGCGAGTTATCCGTGAACACATAGGAAAATGCAGAGTGACACTGGTGCCACAGTTGAGCTTTTCGTGCCGCGTAAGTGCTCTGCCACTGGCCGTCTGATCAAGCCTAAGGACCACTCGGCGGTCCAAATCAACGTCGCTAAGGTCGACGAGCAGGGACATGCCATCCCGGACGAGCACTTCACCTACGTCCTCAGCGGCTTCGTGCGCCAGAAGGGCGAGGCTGATGACTCGCTCAACCGCCTCACCCAGGAGGATGGTATTATCAGCAACGTGTTCTCATACCAGCGCTAAGCGAGCCTTACCTTCTTCGCTTCTGTGCTAACTTAACTAATGTTGCAAGGTGACCACAACTACTCCTCGCATCCATGGTTATTGCAGAGTGTTTTTTATTCGTTGCAAGCTAGTTACACAGCTGGATGTGCAACACCATAACGTATTTAAGCTAAGTACGTCTTAAGATCAACGGAAAATATTCGTACGTGCTCTGGAGTCAGGGTCGGAAGTGCCATGCGAGAAAGCAGTGGACAACTATCATGGTTATAATTACACTTTTAGTTGGGTGTTTTAAGAAATGCGCTAACGACTGAGTCTATACCTCGCGAAGGGGCGCCCAATGCCCCATCTATCTCATGGATAACCTGCTCGAGCTCGCTGGTATATCCCGCTAAATCTGCTATGCGACCTTCGATCTGCATGTAAATTATGCGCATGAATATAGATGTGCACCGGCCCATAAACGAATCGGGGAGAAGCGTCTTGATTATTGTTGGAGGCTCGTACGCAATCACCAAACGCCTCCTTTTTCCATCGGTGCCCATAGTAATCTCTACATCCTCGTACTTTCCAGACACTAGTTCATGTATCTGCCTCACAGCCGTCCATAAATCCCTGCTACTTTCATCTTCATTGAACACTATGGCCAACGGATCCAATAGTTGGGACCAGAGCCAACCGTTGTTCAGAAAGAAAAGACCAACAATAACGTCTCGGAACAGCCTCAGATCGGGAAGAAATTCCCGCTTCACTATGAGCCCTAGTTCACGCTCGCGTTCTAAAATTGAGCCTAGCAAATTGTTGAGATTATTGTCGAGCAAGCCAGGGGGTGTCTGGGACACTTCATCCGCATTATCGGACTCGCTTCCCGGTATGCGAGGCCGTCTACGACCCAAAACTGTCGCTAGTTGAGCTGATTGTCCAGACACTAGATCAGCCGACAAAAACTCGGCGTCTTCTCGTACCAAGGACCACTGGCTGCTCTCTTGGACGTTTTGAAAGTATGTGCCATTAAGGGGACCAATTGTTTCTGAACGTACACGCGATGCCATGTAGTGCTTGCTGAAGCCAAGCTGCATCAAATGCTGGTAACAATTCAGCGCTGCAGATGCGACGCTGCTTGGAATAAAACACGGGATTTCGTCGTCGACGAGGAACACCGCGTCAGAAGCATCGTCAATGTCGATAAATATTTCAGGGAAGAAAGCTTGCTTTATCTCGAACGAAGCCGCGCGAATAATGGCTAAGTCACTGAGTCCGCAGACAAAATTGAGTTGCGACAGCCACGGATCAATACATGCGCGCATGAGCTCCATAATAATGCGAGATGAGCTTCGGCTCGATTGCAACAGCAGCGCGCGGCGGTATATGCGGTCCAAAATAGCCTTGGCAGGAGGTATTCTTGCGAGCCTGCCAGGCATGGTCAAGTCTGCGCAGCCAACTAGCTCTGCAAGCACTCTAGATGTCCTATGCGTACCAGCACTGGCAAGATAAAGTTGAACAAACCCATTACTCTCATAGGAACTTTCCTGCTCATCGCGGAACGCGCTCACTTGCTTGCTAATAGCGGCAGTAAGAGCCAAGGCCACCCGAGTGTCTCGATTTGCGGACAGGGCTCGGATGGCCACAGCAGCTTCTTCAACTCTACGTATCCAGCTACCTGTTTCTGCGAAATGTAGTAGGTAGCTTCTAAGCTTGAGGGGTGCATCCATAACTTGGAAAATCATTGCTACCGGGTCCCACTTTAGTAAAGCCGACTCGAGCCCGCGCGAGGCATTCCTCGCCGATATCAACACTTTGCTCATGTCATCGGAATGATAGAATAGCTTCCTTGTGGGTTCAGAAACCTTAAGGGGGCTTGATTCGTGGGTCAAGCCTCTGACTTCGAGATCATCCCAAGAAAGATCTCTCGTTGAGATGGGGCTATGAGTTTGAGTTTCCAAAGCACCGAGAACGAGTTTCTTTTCATTGATTGAAAGAGACAATCTTTTCTCTTCGACAGATGTCCCAGGGACGGGCAAGCCCGTTTCCTCAACACCCTTAGCGCCTAGCTTTATGCAAGATCGGCTAGAGTCTACGGCTTGAATATGGCCCCCCACCTTGGCTTCGCGAAGTTCACGGGTTAGGGTGGCTGCATGCAACGCAGTCGCCAGATTGAGCGATGCACATGCCTGCTGTTGGTGATGGACACAACAGCTCTCCTCAACGCAGGCAGGAACGCTTGCCTTGGCCCGAGCGGCCGACAAAATCGCCTCCTCGTGATCACTCAGACGTGCTCGCTTGGATACACGATCAGCAAGGTCTAGCATGTTAAATGAAATTCAGTAGTCCTGCTTTGGATCAATCCTAATTTACTCACGAATAGCCTCTGGTTTCCCAGTCGCTATCGAGATCTTTTACCGTGGATTGGTGAGAAGTCCTACCCTCACACGTGGAGAGATTATGCCCTCGCCTCGATAGCCAAGTAGGACTAATGTGTATAGCTATGGCGCACCCCAAATTGTATCTGATGCTGGCTGGCGGTTGTTATTTACGCGCACTCCGGAGCCGCAAGCGCACTGCTATCACGGGACTAGCCTTAATCGACGATATCTGCAAAAACTGTAGTAGAAGTCCTGCGACTGCAGGCTCAAAACTTGCAGCTTTTTACTTCCTGCGACCCACTCTTCGACCTCAACGTGTGCAGCGGTATGCGTAAGTGCTTTAATGAGTCCAGGTTACTCAGCACGCAGGCCGAACACACAACATCGGCTTCTCACCCAATGCTGTCGTCATGAGGCGCATCTCCCACTAAACCAGCGCCAGCGCCAGTACCCTAGCCCCACCAATAAGACTCCGCCTCCTTCATTAGCGGCACACATATCGGACACGCTGCCTAAGATCAATAAGCGGGGCTTCAGGAGCCTGACGGGTTGCAATCTTCTCGACTGCAGGACGCACTCTTTTCCAGTCTATATCCGAGGACCAGACCCCCACAATCGATATACAACAGCCAAGAACCGGTTAAGCGTCGATGTGGTTCTCGAAGGACTCTGGAGACCCGAAGGTACGAAAGGATTCGAGGGACGCATTGAGCTCAGTGGATCCTGCGGACTCTGGTGACAAGAACGAGGGGGGGATTGAATCCACTATGTTCGGTTCGGAAGGTGGTAGAGACAGCTCGGGCGAGCTAAAGCAACCGGGTTCTGAGCAGGACGGATTGGCATTGCCCGAGGACAACACCGGAACGAGCTCGGCTGGCTCCAGCGCGTTTGCAAAAGATAGGGACAGCCCAGGGAACAATTTTGCGCTGAAAATCAAGAACCTATTACGCATTTCATCCCCTTCTGGTTTGCATGCAAGCGGAGAGCCGCCACAGGGAAGCGACGTGAAGAACGCTTCAGAAGACGATCTGTCCGTGGCTGAAGTTCAGCCGCAGCGTGAGAGATCGCCAGCAGTAGGCGCAGACAGTGATCCAGCTACCCACACATTCCCATTGCTGCGTAACCCATGGAAGGCTGTACATAGCAGCTCGCCACACTCGCAAGCTGAATCGAGCGGATCGAGTGAGGCACTTGGCGATAATAAACATGATACGCAGGACGGGGACTCTGAACCATCTCCACTCATTGATCCGGTGCAACGGCCCATCTCTCCAGACATGAGAGATCCACTTGATGTCAGTTCATCGCCCCCAGAGCAGAGTATCAAGCCTTTCCCAGAGCTGGTGCTTCCGCCTGACCACAAGGCAGCAAACTCAAAGGTTGAAAAAAACCCAGCACCTCAACGCAAAAGCACAACGCGGAACAGACTCGCCGTCTTCAAGCGTTTCCGAGCGGGGTCAAGTAGCAACGCGAGCTCGCGCCATGGAAGTCCGGAGTTCCCAGAGCAGCCGGCTGAGGAATCAGCTGCTGTAGGCACGAACGGAAGTCGTAATGGTTCGGTAAGGGACCTGAAGGATCCAACAGATACGGCTGAGTCGGGCCGTCCGGAATCTCAGCCTGCTGCTCCGGACCGATCGGTGTTTAAGCACATGAGACGCGTAGCATCAGCCCCAAATTCTGTAAAGCAGGTGGATACGAAATCACGCATCGGAAGCATCAGTTTGAGTACCAGCGGGAGCAAAAATAACTCTAATGGGCATGCCAACTTGGGGAGCCGGTCTTCCCTGGGTATGACCTCTTCGGCCTCTGGTAGGCATCAGTCTTGCTCCTTGCAGCGAGGCCGCAGCTACTCGCGATCATCTATTAAGGTCAGTGAAGCCGAGGTGGGCCCAGGAGATTTTGAAAAAGTTAAGCTTATTGGGCGCGGCGACGTCGGAAAGGTGTACCTTGTGCGCAATAAGAAGAATAAGGAAAAGTATGCTATGAAAGTTCTCAGCAAACGCGAAATGTACGAGAGGAATAAGATTCAGCGGGCCAGAGCTGAGCAGGAAATCTTGGCGACGGCAAACTATCCTTTCATAGTAACGCTCTACCACTCGTTCCAATCCGAGGACTACTTGTACTTATGCATGGAATACTGCGGTGGTGGCGAGTTTTTCAGGGTTCTACAGGCCCGTGAAGGGCGATGCTTGAGCGAGCCAGATGCACGGTTTTACGCTGCCGAAGTGACGGCCGCGCTCGAGTATTTGCATCTTATGGGTTACATCTATCGCGACCTGAAACCTGAGAATATCTTGCTTCACGAATCGGGTCACATTATGCTGTCTGATTTCGATCTAAGCAAGCAGAGCGGAGAGCATGGCGAACCAACCATGGTATCTAATGGGGGAAAGTCTTTTTCACACAACAACTCTATGGCCCTTGATACCCGCGCGTGTATTGCGAACTTCCGCACTAACTCTTTCGTTGGTACCGAAGAGTATATCGCCCCGGAGGTGATTATGGGCACTTACCATTCGACAGCCGTGGACTGGTGGACCCTTGGCATATTACTATTCGAAATGCTCTATGGAACAACCCCGTTCAAGGGTGCAAACCGAAAAGCCACATTCGTGAATATTCTCAAGAAGGATGCCGTCTTCCCCGACGGATCGGCCATGCCCAATGGCCAGGGTACTTACCAGCATACCTCCTCACAATGCCGAAATCTCATTCGTAAGTTACTGATCAAAGACGAGGCCAAGCGCTTGGGCAGCAGGGCGGGAGCTTCTGATATTAAGAACCATCCTTTTTTCAAGAATGTGAGCTGGGCGTTGTTGCGCAATCAGCGCCCACCTATAGTCCCCACCGAGGACAATCTCGCACCGTCTAAGAATGGTGACACGTTGAAAGACTCGCTCTCACTCGAGTTTGGCGATAGATGGGAACGCAGAAGACCATCGCACAACTCCGAAGAGTTGAGTGACATGTTCCAGGGGTTCTCTTCAGTGACTATGCATTATGACATGTCAGAGATTGGATTCTCGCCCCTTCCAGAGGTCGTTCGGGAGGTATGACTGAGGCTCCAATGATCCTCAGACGATCCGCAGGATTGTATTTTCTACGAATTATGACGTACGAGTAGACTTATAAATTAGCAGCATACCAACATATCTCACTTAATAACGATATGATGGTAGAGACAAGTTCTTAAATATCAACCTGGTTGCTAGTTCTTCGTAGGCGCCTACGATGCTTATTGAGACCGTAGAGAGAAGAGAGAAGGGCGCGGGGTACCCAGGCCGGACCGGCCGCATCGTGGGGGAAGCGGAGTAGGGTGTGGAGCGTGGAAGGCTACCTGAAAGAAATAGGAGGCGGCCAGCTGGTGTCAAGGGCCAGGGTTGAAATTTTGCCTCGCGCGAACAAGCGAATTCAAGCGTCGAAAAGTTGTGAGCGACCATGGCTGCCGACAAGACGCTGGTTCTCGAGAACACGACCCGTCGTGATGCTCTGATTGCAATCGAGGAGAAGTACCAGGGCTTATGGGAAGATGAGAAGGTCTTCGAGCAAAATGCACCCGAAGCCGACGACGTCATGACTCTTTCCATGGCCGAGCTGCATGAAAAATATCCGAAGTTCACTGCCACCATGGCGTACCCGTATATGAATGGTGTACTTCATGCTGGTCACGCTTTTACTCTGTCCAAAGTCGAGTTCGCTATCGGCTACGAACGGATGCTCGGCAAGCGGGCCCTCTTCCCGCTTGGCTACCACTGCACTGGTTTGCCGATCAAGGCCTCTGCAGACAAGCTCAAGCGTGAGATCGAGCTGTTTGGTCCGATGTTTGAAGGCTACGAGGAGCCCCGCGAGGAGGACGGACAGGCCGAAGCGCCGGCTGCAGGCGAGAAGGCAGACCCGACCAAGTTCAAGGCGCAGAAAGCCAAGGCTCAACAGAAGCAAGGCAACGCGAAGTATCAGTTCCAGATTATGCTTCAGCTTGGCATTCCGCGTGAGCAGATCCAGGAGTTTGCTGATGCGACACACTGGATCAGGTATTTCCCACCTCTGTGCGAGCGTGATTGCCGGAAGCTTGGTGCTCGTATCGATTGGCGCCGTCAGATGGTCACCACAGACTACAACCCTTACTACGACTCGTTTGTGCGTTGGCAGATGAACAAAGAGTATAGGATGGGCAAGATCAAGTTTGGAAAGCGCTACACGATCTTCTCTCCGAAGGACAACCAGCCCTGTATGGACCATGACCGCCAAACAGGTGAAGGTGTGGGCCCCCAGGAATACGTTGGTATTAAGATCGAGCTTAAGGAGACCGGCCCAAAGGCATCAACCGAGCTCAGCGAGTTTGCGTCGAAGAACAAGGTTTTCCTTGTTGCTGCGACTCTGCGCCCCGAGACCATGTATGGTCAAACGTGCTGCTTCGTTTCGTCGAAGATCGAGTATGGTGTCTTCCCCGGTGGAAAGGATGGTGAGTATTTGGTCTGCACGGAGCGTGCATACCGTAACATGTGCTTCCAGGACCTTACGCCGGAGCGTGGTGTTATCAAGCCCGTTCTGACTGTAATGGGTTCTGAGCTATTTGGATCTGTAATCCATGCGCCGCTTGCCGTTTACCCGAAGCTTCACGTTCTTCCGATGGAGACTATTCTTCCGACCAAGGGAACTGGTGTCGTCACCTGTGTCCCTAGCGATTCTCCGGATGACTATGTCACCGTCCGGGACATCCGTAAGAAACCTGACTATTACGGTGTTGAGCCAGAATGGATGCCACCTGCCGAAGTGCCAGTCCTTGAAACCAAGTATGGCGATCTTCTCGCAAAGACTTTAGTCGAGGACCTTAAGATCAACGGTCCAAAGGACAAGGAAAAGCTTGCCGAAGCCAAGGACATTGCTTACAAGGAGGGCTTCTACAATGGCAAGCTGGTCATTGGCCCCCACAAGGGTGAGTCTGTTGAGGAGGCTAAGCCGAAAATCCGCGATGAGATGGTTGCTGCTGGTGAGGCTTTCGTATATAGTGAGCCCGAGAAACTAGTTGTGTCGCGTTCTGGTGATACCTGTGTTGTATCACTGGAAGACCAGTGGTACAACGACTATGGTGAGCCGCACTGGCGTGCTGCGACGGAGGAGGTTCTGAAGCAGGTCAACACGTACTCTGAGGAGGTACGTAACCAGTTTGAGAACATGCTTGATTGGATGAAGCAATGGGCGCTTTCTCGTACTTACGGTCTTGGCACCCGTATCCCGTGGGACCCGCAGTATCTGGTTGAAAGCTTGTCTGATTCTACCATCTACCACGCGTACTACACAGTGTCGCATCTACTGCACTCTGATGTCTACGGCCATGTTGCTGGTCCGCTTGGAATCACTGCTGAAGAGCTGAATGATGAGTTCTGGGAGTACATCTTTTACAATGTTGAATCGCCTAGCGAGAACGTGAAGGTGCCTAAGGAGAAGCTTGAGAAGCTGCGTCGTGAGTTCCGGTATTTCTATCCTCTTGACGTCAATGTGAGTGCGAAAGATCTCATCGGCAATCATCTTACCATGTTCCTCTACTGCCACCAGGCGCTGTTCGGCAAGGACTTCTGGCCTAAGGGCATCCGCATTAATGGCCATCTGCTTTTGAACGGAGAGAAGATGTCTAAGTCAACAGGAAACTTCCTCACGCTAAACCAGATGATCACAAAGTACGGATCTGATGCGAGCCGCATTGCTCTTGCGGACGCTGGTGACTCGATCGAGGATGCCAACCTTGATGAGAGCTCTGCTAATGCCGCAATTTTGCGCCTCCACACTCTGAAGGAGTGGCTTGAGCAAACTCTTGAGGACCCTAAGCTACGAGAGAATCGCAGCGGCTTCTTCGACGATGCTTTCAACGCTGAGATGGATGAGATCATCGTGGACACTCGCACGGCGTACAACGGGGCAGCGTACCGCCAGGCGCTGAAGCGTGGCATGTTTGACTTGCAAATCAGTCGAGACTACTATCGCGACGTGACGAATTCACTCGGAATTGGCATGAGCCGCGATCTTGTGAGGAGATTTGCTGAGGTCCAGGCATTGCTCATTACCCCCATTGCACCGCACTTCGCTGACTATGTTTGGCGCGACCTTCTAAAGCATGAGACGTCTGTTCAGCATGCTTTGTTCCCGACTCCGACCCACGATAACTTGCAGCGCGGACTCATCGATGCAGTTAATTACGTCCGCGATGTTGCGCGCTCAGTTCGTGAAGCTGAAGGACAGCTTTTGAAGAAGAAGAAGAAGGGACCTGTGTTTGATGCTAAGAAGCCCTCTAAGTTGACTGTTTTCGTTGCTCTGCAATTCCCAGAGTGGCAGGATCCATATGTTGAGCTGCTGCGGCAAAAATTCGAGACCCTGGATTTCAAGGAGATGACGCCTGAATTCAAGAAGGATGTTGGCAAGCTCGGTGATCCGAAGCGCGGTATGCAGCTAGTCAACACACTCCGCCAACAGATTCTAGCTGAGCCAGAGTCCAGCCGTGAGATTCTTGATCGGAAGCTCACGTTTGATGAAGTCGACGTGATCAGGAAGGCTTTCGACACGCTGAAGTTGGCTGCTATGGCCACTAATGTCACTGAGGTGCAGGTTGTTGTTCTTGACAACGGCAAAGGCACTGATCTGATTTCGGGCGAGACCGTAGAGGTCCCGTCGTCGAAACCGGTGAATGACGCTGTTCCAGGTAAGCCTGGTATTGCAGTGGTCAACTTGGATTAAATGCAAAAAAGAAATACATACACATATAAATGTATATAAATACAGGCAAGCCTAAACTTCACCCTCGTCTTCCTCAATTTTTTGTGGCATGCGCTCCTTTAATGAAAACATGTGGACTCGTTGTCGCATGGTTAGGTTACTCGGAGCAGTAGTCGCAGCAGCGGCGGCGACCTTTTTGGAGACTCCAGCGTTGGCATAAGACTTCCATCTCTGAGATGAATTTGACAGCTTCGGGCTAACCCCGCCCTTGGGGGAGTCGTGGACATCGGCGAGTAGCTGAGAAGCCTCCACGGAAGACTGAGACAATTGGGACAACTGGGAAATTTGGGAATAAGTGGACATGGGCCTGCTCATAGTGCTAACCAGTTGAGGCAGCTGAGATGTCACAGGGCTGTGCGATACGAAGGAAGAAGCAGACGACGTTGGTTGGCCCTGGTCCGATATAGGGGCAATTTTCCGGATTGGAGTATCTATCTGCGCAGATGGTGTCAGACTGGATAGGCTTAACATGGATGGTCGGCGGCTTGAAGGTGGCGTCTGCTCAGACGTCAATTCTGTCGGCACACCATCGCCACCAACCCCATTCGCATGATTTTCAGGGCCGAAGGAATTATCGGTCGATCCCGTAGCACCGTTGAGGCCCAAACCAAGGTTTTCGCTTGAAGACGGCAGTCCAGGACGGGTCACTGAAGGTGTATTGTCCAAAGTGGGCTTATAGTATGCCAGAAGGGTTTCACTCTGACCCGATCTTCTGAACTTGAAGGCAGCGATTAACTTCTCCATTGCCCGACGAGACTTCCCCATCGTCTTCTCTTCCACAAATCCCTGTTTCGTGATGTTGCTCGAGAATAGAGACTCCATCGGCTTTGGTGCATGTGCATGTTGCTGCGACGCTCGAAACGGCGTGGCAAGATTCCCTTCTTTCATGCTAGTCGCAGGAGCAATACTATTTCCGTCGCCAAGCCCCTCTTTCAGAAGGCTTGCGTGGCCATTAGCGGGGGCGCGAGAGATAGGAGAGGACTGCTGCGAAGGTTGAGACCTGCCAAGCTTGTAGCTGGCAAACGAACGCGTTGAGTGTATACTAGCCTTACTCCTGCGGCGCTGTACGCTCTCGTCGGCCTGCCCACCTGAGAGAGAGCGTTGGCGGTCGAGGGCAGTATACCAAAGGCCATGCAGTGGGTCACACTTGTGGTGAACAATCGACGAAGCAACTGCGTGCAAATTGATATTTAATGCCTTCATTCCTTTGAGAACAGCTTTCTCCTCCTTAGAAGAGAATATGTGTGACAGCTCCGGGTGAGCAATCATATTACGAATAAGCTGTTTCTGATGTTTTCCTGGATCCGCCAGCACATCCAGTATCTCCATAACCTTGGGGCGTTGATGTGGAGACTTATGCAACATTCTGCGAGTCAATTCTACGAGGTGCTCGCCGCCATCAATTTCTGGGAACTCGGGATCAGCCTCCACGATCTTATGTATGGTCTGAGGAGCATTGTCTTCATCAAAGGGAAGACGCCCGTAAATCATTGCGTAGAGTATCACACCTAGTGACCAAACATCCGCCGATTCTGGATAATATTTTTTTCGGAGGAGGAGCTCGGGCGCCATATAGCTTTCCGTGCCGCACACAGTCTCGAGCATTGAGCGTGGGACATAACTACGCGTGAAGCCGAAATCGCCCAGCTTCACGTTTCCATGCTCATCGAGAAGCACGTTCTCTAGCTTTAGGTCACGGTGGGCACAGTTCAATTCGTGGGCATACGCGACTGCTCCAGCCAATTGGGCGAACAGCCTGCAGGACTGTACTGGATTGATAACCTTGTTTTTGACGAGGAAGCTCAGCAGTTCCTCTCCGCCGCAGTACTCGAGTACCAGCCAGACCTTCTCAGGAAGCACAATGTACTCATACAGGCGAACGATATGCGGGTGGCTGAGAAGGCCCATATTCGCGATCTCGGAGGCAAGGTTGGTCTGATGTTTTTCAGCACTCTTCAGTACTACTTCGTGTTGGGTCATAACATGCACTGCGAGGTAGACCGATGAGAATGCTCCCTCACCAATTTTCCGAACAATCTCATAATTTCCGACATAGCGGCCAGTTCTGATGGACGACTGGACATGCTGCTGAACAATGCCAATGTTATCCTTCATTATTTATGAGATTGGCGTCCTTTGAAGGGACAACACTTCAGCTCTCCGGGATCAGTACCCGCGACGCTTTCTTCGACAGCCAGGATAGGGCAAGGTAAATAGTAGCAGGCATGACACGGGTCTTATCGATGCGATGATAGATCGAAACGCGTGCTAACACGCAAGCACAGAACGCAGTAATTGTCGCCGCTCCTGGTCGGTAACGGCGCGTTTTTTGACGGCAAGAAACTACAGGAATACAAATCTCAATAGAGCGGTGTCATATTTACATTCTTCAATTTAATGGATTATCCTGTGTTAATTCGCGAGGCGGCGTAGAGAATCGGTGGCAAATATCAGGTTTTTCCCCATGCTTTCTAAAAAGAGTGCCTCAAACGTGGCAATGCCTAGTGCATTCATATAGAAATTGTTTAGATGCTGCCCATGTGCCATGTAGTTGCTGCTCTCTCAGGCGCTAGTTGAATTTTAACCCGAGATCCAAATGGCTACACGCTAGTTAATGGGCGCACTAATTTAGGGTTTCTCACACTGCATCGTATCGACAGCGCTAGTACAGAGCGCGTCCAATGGATGGTGAGGGTGTTGGTAGGCCAGAAACGTCTATCTGTGTGAATTTGGCAATCCCCTCATCAAAAGTGATAAATGTACACGCCATCGCAGATCGGGTTTATCGAGTGCTGAGACATTCACTCACTGTTGACGAATTCGATATTCTGAGATTCGAGAGTGACGCGGTGGATTCGTGCATCTGTGGTAACACAATAGTTATTCTTTTGAGTACCGGCAAGTTAGTGATCCCCACAGCCGAAACTATACGAGATCCCTTCCATGAGTCCGTACTTGTGGAAGCATACGGCGTGCCTCGGTTTGCGGAGAGTTACAGGGTAGCACAGGGAATCTCGGCAAACCCAGAAGGCACGAGACTTGCGATTAGTCTAGGGAGTGGTGCTGTCATGGTTCTGGCCTACGACCAGGACAGTGGACTCACTCCTATCAAAACGATTCGGGTACATCCGAGCATGCATTCCTTCCAAATTACTGGGACACACCGGTGTTATCTGTGGACAATGAACATGATTCATTTCAACCTCGTCAACGTTAACTTGGAGCTATACGAGGTCACTGCTTTGGATTCAAAAAGCGTATCTGAGCGCCCTATCACCTCTTTCCCTATAACTTGGGGTGTTGAGCGAAAGCCGAAGGCTGGAATACATGTTTTCGGAGACCTGGATGATGATGTATTGGTGCGTGTTGGTGATTTATCGTATTTTGTACCCCTCAAGAGCACTATTGTGGGCGATTTCGGTGCCCTCTTAGAGCCATTCAGCTCAGGGCCTGGCTATTATACGGGAGTTGTGACCGCAAAGGGTGAGTATCGCCTATGTTTTGCGAGAAGCGAGAAAGAACTTGTTTTGGCTTCTTCGTTGATCCCATCAACTCGCCGTCAGGTCAGCTCTTTGCAAGCCACTCTTGGAGATATCTCGACGATTGGTGAGGAGCTGGCAAAGACTACCCTCGAGGCACAGAAGCCTTATTCGATACATCAGTGCGTGTTGGACTCGCGCAAACATCCCTGGCGAGCCATACTTCTTGGAGATACTAACGTCACAGCGCTGATCTCCGCGAACACCGTGCATTATCATGGCAAGTCTCAGCTCAAAGATATATCGAGTCATTCCACGTTGCACTACGAACCATCAATGAAAGTATTGTTCGTTTCCACACCTCACGGTACGGGTTGGATGTCTGAAAATCCCGTTGATTTTGAAAATTTGAGGGAAAAAAGTCTTCTTGCTGCTGGGGTGGTTGAAAAACATACGCTCTTCTTAGTTTTCCCGGACTCCATAGATGCGAGGAGCGTGTTCTCCCCACATCGAGTCATTAGCACAGTCCAGTTCGAAGACATCATTCTTGATGCCATAGTGACTCCCGCATATTGCATTGTAAGGTTTTACGATCGCGTTGTAGCGATCGACATGAACTTGAAGCAGCATATTCTTATCAGTGGTTTTGCTACTTCGTTTGTTAGTTTCAGCGAAGATCATGTCCACATCGGCCTCCACCTCAATTCTAGATCAAGTGAACTTATCAGCAGCGATGACAGCCATGATGGCAAGTTTCTCCTTAGCAAAAACTCAACGATACGTGGTGCAACGCTTAGTTTCTCTTCAACATCTCTCAACATGCTGGCCACAAGATACCATGAATACGTGCCGACGGATTTTACTGTCTTCGGCAGAACCCATTCGTCTGAGGCCGCCATATACGGGGTGGAGGGAATCGTCGCATTGTTCGATCGTGCATCCGATTCGGTTCGATTAATTGACGTTGGAAGTCCGCTTCAGTCCGCAGGTGTTATCACCGGACCCGAAAAGTGTGTCCAGGCATTAATACTTTATGGCAGAGGATTATGGGTTGTTTCAGAATCCGAATGTAAGCCTCTTAACGACACCAAGGGTAAGATCTCAGGGCAGTACATTCAGGCCGCGGTCGTTTCGGGCGACGATTCGGTTGCATACATATCTGAAGAAGGCTTGAGGTTCGCTGGAGTTTCGTTAAGCTGGGTGAAGCGGAGGCCCATGACTATAGGGAGCGTTTCTTTTCCTCATACACCCAATTTGAAGCTTCTGTCTATTCCTTCTAAACGCATATTGGTGCTTTATGGACAAAATGTGTGCAACTTCATGGACAGTTTCACGTTTGAACCTTTGCTTGTAAGTGGCTTGAAGGCCTCCTCGTGCGATACAGTGGCCTTATGGCAATTCTCTCAGGATGGCGACACATTTGAACATATCGTTTTCGCGGATGGACGAGGGGGAATTGAGTCCTATACCTTGAACCGACGGGGTCGTGAGGTAGAGCTCTATTGCAAGTTTAGGATTCTTGCGGTGGAAGATAACAATGGACCTCTAATGTGGGGCAGAGAGCATCTTGCCTGCGACGGTGACGCCATATTTCTCAGTAGAGGCCGCGAAGTGTACAAGCTCATTCCCAAGGAGAACAAACGTGAGGGAGTCAAGCATCTTACATCGGATGTTGTTGCCATCTCTATAGCTGGACACTTCTTGATAATCTCCACTGCTGAAGCGCTCTACATCATCAGCGTCCATACATTCCAGGTCATTAGGAGGTACGATTCAGTTGACATGCATGGTAAGGGCGGAGAGGTAGTGGCCCATGCCGCACATATATTCTCGAGTCCTTGGAATCAACTATATGTCGTTTGCGCTTTTGAGCGGACGCAGTTCGTCGTGGTAACGGTGCCTTTGAATCCCAACCTTCAAGACTTGTTGGAACCACATGAGCAGGAACCGAAAGTCATAAAAGTCCCGATGGAGCTTCGCAGACGGTACGATTGCGTGGTACGTTCATTCACACAAGTTCCTGACCTGCCTGGAGATGGATTTCGACTATTAGCAGTCTCCCGTGGGTATGACATTCTGAGCATTGAGATCGAGCCACCATCAAGACGCAATGGCAATGGCTCGGTAGTGAAGTTTCTGGTTTAATTAGACACCCTATTTATTAGCCATAAATAGTTTCAAAGGACACCTTTATTTCTATGCCCCTGCCACGTCTAGTTGTCCAAATTTCTTTGTGCTTTCTCACTCTAACCAGGTCTGCGCACAGCTGGACACTTCATTACGACTAGGAACTATATCACATAAGCAAGTACCCTTTAGAAGTGGCTCTTACAACCGGTCTTGCAAGAAGGCTGCTGCCTGGTCAAACCGGCGCATACGTAGAATGTCGCTACGCCAAAAGATTTGGGATGGAAAGATACTCCTGTACATATATATTGGGGAGCCTGAATCAATTGGCGAGCAAATTTATCTTTTGCCAGCGAACAGGATTTCCTATCTTCCGCAATATCTGGCCCAAATATTGCGATATTTTGAGCGATATATTGATCCAAACCAAGAACCTGGGGACTGGTGGTTTGAATTTAACAATAATCCGATCCCTTTCAATCGTCCAATTGGCTTGCTGCATGACTTACACGTAGGCCTTGCTACGAAAGAGCCATGGAGGCTCAGACTGCGACGGGGGAAGTTTCCTACCTCGCAAATTCTACAGATTCAATCAGTGAATGATTTGCAAAGCTATTGGACCAACCAGTTCAAAGAGAGTTGCTATATTCGCGATGGCACCACGCGGGCCGTGATGCTGCTTTCTCGTGAAAATCAGGAACTCTTGTGGAATTCAATCCGCGATTCGCCGTCAAAGAAGGGCGTCAGCGTTTACTGGGAAACCGTTGAACCCCTCATCGATAAGTCGCCCAATTCTGAATGGAATGTGCCATTGCGCTTTTACGTCCGAGGTGCTGACAGCTGGCACACCGCAATACAGAAGTTACAACCTTCATCGGCTACTCTGGCTGATGTGCTACAGGATTGCTCTCAGACGGAAGATGGCTTATTCGTGGATCCTATATTACACGGCATTCGCGCCCCGCTTGACGTGAGTCTCGGCGAGCTTTACCGTCACTGCATCTACCCAGATGGGTTTCTTCACATTACTGTAACGAATAGAGAGTCTAATTGATTTTTCTATATATGCATATATGACGATAAGCAGAAAATGCCAATTCCTATAACTCTCACCAGTTTGCTCCTCCGAGCACAGACAACCCCTATGTGCGATAACTAAGCACCACACCACCTTGGTGGTTCTCTAAATAATAATGTGGGGGGAAGAGGGCGCTGATAGTGGGCGGCACCCACTGTGGAGCTGCCTCGCTAAGCCATCACAAAACAAACTTTAAGTATTGTATGAAAAAGCTCACAGATAGGGTACTGAACAAATTCTGGTATATAATGAAAATCTCGTTCTATGGAGGTATATCCCCTTCCCCGCAAGCGATGTCGTTTATGCTTCGGGCCTGAATGCGGGGGTTTGATTATACTGCGTTATGCAGACTGGTACTATTTATTGATAAGAACGTGCGGCTTAGCGCACGTGCAATGAATTGATGGGGGCAAAACGGCGGAATGAAGCAGGCAACATAAGAGATGCATGGAATAGATATTGCAATAGTGATGGGCACGAGCCTGGTATAATCCTAAACTTAGACCTTTTCCGTACCAAAGTAGGTCACTCTGGTAGAACCAGCGATAGCTGCTATCAAGCGTATGTTAAGTGCTGCTGCTACTCTAGGCGATAAGTCCTTATCCATACCCTTAACCGGTTGCCGCGCCTGCGTGCGCACACGCAACACTGGCGATTAACATAGCTGGCTCCCACATATATATGCGAGCTCGCCCATTATTATTAGAACTACAAGCGATCATCTTCGCTAAGATATGGGGGAAGATGATGGAGGTAATATGAGACAGGATGATGGCATTGTTGCGATAACGTGCCAGAAGCATGGAGATTCACCGGGATCTAATGCAAAGTTAACCGAAGATGAAGATGATGACGAACCTAATATAGGTGGTTGTAGAGATCACCATGCTAGTGAATTTGATATCAGTGACTCCTTTAGCCCAGGATGGTCATTCTATTCTGCTATCAGCATTTTTATGACACTTACCGTCTTAGAATCTATCAATTCCACGTCTACTTCGAGTGCTCTTGTTAAGCTAAGCGAGAAGATGGAGAGCACGACAACACAGTTAGAATGGATTGGTAACTCCTACATGCTTGCTAGTGCTGTACTTCAGCTTCCCATCGCCTGCTTCTCAGATGTTTGGGGAAGAAAACCTTTTGTTATTGTTAGCTTCTTCTTGTTCCTTGCTGGGTCTGCTATATGTGGAGCTGCACCGAACATAGCTGCGCTACTAACTGGCCGCACCATCGCTGGCATTGGCGGGGCCGGCACGTTGGTGCTGTCTGAAGTGTGCATTACAGATTTAGTTCCTTTGCGTCAGCGTGCAAAGTACTATGCGCTTCTTAATGTAATGTGGTCCATTGGGAGTGGCCTTGGACCGATCATAGGTGGAGGGCTTAGCCAACTCGACGGAAATGCCTGGCGGTGGATGTTCTTCATTAACGTACCCGTCGCGGCGATTGCTCTTGCTGCAACACCATTTGCGTTGCAAATCAAGCCTCCTGAGAAAGGAAATCACTTAAACAAACTTAAGGTGATTGATTGGGTAGGTATATTCCTGATACTATCCTCCTCGACATCATTTTTTTTGAGTCTCACTCTGGGAGGTGTCACATTCCCATGGAAAAGCTGGCACACCTTGGTCCCCTTGATTCTTGGTCTCGTTGGGATGATTGGCACCTGCTGCTACGAATACTTCGGTGCTGAGAAGCCAATGATTACAGTGAACGTGCTTTTTGTCAACTGGAGTGCTGGAATTGGTTTTTTTCAGGCCCTTGTGCAAGGCTTCATCATAGAGGCGCTGCCGTACTACCTGCCGCTTTATTATGAAGGTGTGCTCGAGTACTCGCCCGTAATATCAGGCTTGGCACTTCTACCTCTTCCGATAGTTGAGCTTCCGTGCAGCCTTGTCGCAGGCTTCTCAATCAGTCTTTTCGGAAGGTACAAACTTGCTTCTTTCATCGGATGGGCTATGACAACCCTTGGACTTGGTTTATTACTGCTACCTTCAGCGACCAATACTGCAGTAGGTGTGTGGCTCGGGCCACTCTTTCCTATAGCGATCGGTCTCGGAACTCTGTATGCCGTTCTTAGCACTACAGTTCAGGCTTCTCAGCCTTCTAACAAATGGGCAGATGCAGCTGCGATGATGTCCTTCGTACGGAGTGTGGGTGAGGCCATGGGTGTCGCTGTTGGTGGCTCAATATTCGCAAGCTCAATGGCAAGTGGTGCCGCGGGCCTTCCTCTACCTCCCAGGTTGGATCCATCTGAGAGCGTTGACATCATTCCATTTCTGCTAGGGTTGCAGCCTGATGATCCACTAAAGCTGTCATTGAAGAAAGACCTAGCACATTCAATGCATATGGTCTACTATCTGTATATCGCTTTCAGTGGTACCTGTCTTTTGTTCAATCTCTTCATAAAGGAGTATTCGCTTGATAAGGCCTACAAGTCAAAGCACGTTTTAGCCTCAGGATCTTCCTCAGAAGATGATTGGAGTTTAAACTCTACGAGCTCGCAGTCTATTCAACAGCATACATTCTTGAAGCGAGCGTACAGCCACTCTGTTTAAGAAGAAGTCTTTGCTCAATTCACATTATCCGTCTTTTTTCTCCAGACTTGGGCCCCGAATTCCTTATTTCTTCATATATATCCTCCATTTATTATCATGATCCGTCAAAAGTAGCTATTAAGCGTTTTCCAAGTAATGGGGGGGGGGTAGTTCGAACCCTGACTGGCCTCATTGTCATTCCCACGCAGTCACCTGTGTGCCAATGGGAGTATCGCGTAACGGTTCATGGGAGCCTTTCCTCAGAGGCTCAGAATGCTCTATCTGCGATGGCGATAAGAAATTATGAGAGTGCTGTAAAATGCTTGAACACTTTGCAGACAAATTATAGTGTCATCCAAGAGATCCACAAGCAGTGGAAACTCGGAAAGCCACCTCGAGATGCGGGCCTGATACCTGAGATGGTTGAGTGGGTGAGACGGATCGGCTACAAGCCACAGGACCTAGACAGCATGCACCCAATACATGTCACCGGTACGAAAGGAAAGGGGTCTACCTGTGCATTTGTCCAGTCTATTTTATTGCGATATGCTGATGAAAGACATAAAGTCGGCCTCTACACAAGCCCACATTTGAAGAGCGTTCGAGAGCGAATCATGATACAAGGCGAACCAATAGCTGCAGAGAAATTTGCTACCTATTTTTTCGATGTTTATGACCGCCTCGATGCATCCTCATCGGACGTGTCGAGATTCCCAAAATTGCAAGATGGCGTTAAGCCGATGTATTTCCGCTTTCTCACGTTGGTGGCATTTCACGCATTTTTGCAGGAAGCAATTGACACCGCAATTTTTGAAGTCGGTATAGGTGGTGAGTACGATGCCACCAATATCCTAGTTCGTCCTACAGCGTGCGGAATCACCTCATTAGGACTTGACCACACCGCTGTGCTAGGCAATAGTATTGATGAAATTGCGTGGAATAAAGCTGGAATTATGAAGGCCGGGGTCCCAGCATTCACAGTTGAACAACCAGCAGAGGCACTAAAAGTTCTAGAAACTAGAGCGGCCGAGAAGGGCGTGTCAAAGTTCGAGGTCGTTCCTGTTCACCCTCAAATGAAAGACATTAAGCTTGGACTGCTCGGGACATTCCAGGAGAAGAATGCAACACTTGCGTGTTACCTTGCCGCGGAGAGACTGGGCATAAGACTAGACCCGCAGGGGCCTCTGCCGGAAAAGTTCGTCGAGGGACTTGAACTGGCGAGCTGGCCGGGAAGATGTCAGATCCTGGATACCCCTAAGGCAAAGTGGTTCATTGATGGTGCTCACACTGCCGAGAGCTTAGATGCAGCTGCAGCGTGGTTTAGCAGCATCATTGATCGGACCAAACCAATAAGTCTTGTTTTCAATCAACAGAAGCGTGACAATGTCGATGACCTTTTGACAGGACTATTCGAGGCGCTGCAAAAAGATGGCATAAAGGTGGAGAAAGCCTACTTCACAACAAACCAGAGCTTTGATGCGGGGTTTCAAGACGACATGGTTAGCCACAACGTATCAGAAGAGGAGGTCCAAAAGCTAATTATTCAAAAACGACTCGCCGCAGTTTGGAAGAGGCTTGATCCAGAAGCTACTGTAGAAGTGTGTTCAAGCCTTGAAAAGGTGACAGAACACGCGAAAGGACAGGTTTTTGCTACAGGATCTCTTCTCATGATTGGGGGCTTGCTTGCGGTATTAGAGTAAAGCATAATGCCAAGCAGATATATTGGTAACGGAAAATAGATAACTGTACAAATTATATTGTTGGAACTGTGAATGTTCCCTGAAGCCACACGCGATACATTTTGAGCTTACGCTGCCGATTCACAATTAGCCGACGGTCAGTAGCAATTTTGGCATCTTCAAAACCGGTGAAAATGTTAAGGACTTCCTCTTCCGTGAAAAAATACACGCGAGTCCCGTCTCCACGAATATAGAAATTCTCGTCGAGAAGACGGGACTTTTTGAATCTGATTTGTGTAAGATCGTAACGGCCGTAGTCCCTAAACAATACCTTCGCACCCGGCTTTGCAATCTTCTTTATGTTTGAGACAGCATATTTCCATTGATCTGGTGAGAGCGCGCTAAGAACGAAAATCAGGACAACCACATCCGCAGAGTGCTCCTCAACTCCTTCAGGCATATTCCCTTCAGGGTTTGCAAGGTCCCAAACTGCAGAATGAGCCATTGGATTAGAATAAAGTGGATTTTCTTTCACAATTTCGACTGCTTTAGAGCTGTAGTCAACACCAATGACACGGAGTCCCGGGTTTTCGCTAGCCTCTAGCACTGGGTACATTGTGTTACCGGCCCCACAGCCAACTTCTACGATGGTTCCTGGACCGGCTTGCGGCTTGGTCATTTCGAAGAGAACTGGAAATTCGATTCGCAGCCACTTCCGGTCTTTAAAGAACTTTTCTTTGTTGTTCTTGTAAAATTGATTCCAGTATTTCGCTGGATTAGAATTGTAAAGATTCTTATCAAAATCCGAGACTGGCGTCTGTTTCTGAGCCGCGAGCTGGCGCTCGGCCTCCTGGCGCTCTTCTTCGCCCCATTCTACATGGTCCCAGGCATTGTGACTCCAAACATCATCCTCTTTGGTCAAGTATCGTTGTCCAAATTGAAAGGGGTCATCGAGGTTACGAGAAACCCTTTCCTTCGGCTCTATTGGTGGTGTGTCCGGTGTCTCCAAGCCACTCATATCTAATGGGCTCGAGAAACTGAAATTTAATTTTTTGGGAATATCTTGACACGCGCAGCCCATGTGATCTCTATCACACATAGCCCCCTGCCGCCCGTTACCACAGCTGATATTAGTGTACTATAAGGCAGAGAAAGCGCACAACTTCATATGTCAAAATTTATATCAACCAATTCAATTCTTATTCAAGATGCGATCATGTATCTACGTATCGTTTTTTCACTATAGAACAATAGGGACTCAAGAAGAAGAGCTGGGCGAGGGGGTCCCTTCCTGACTACTCTGGTTGATCGTGCCTTTAGCTGACACTTGATAAGACCTGCTCAACTCACGCACTAGCTAATATATCAACAACCGGCTTTCTTCCGTCGAGGAGATGGCTAAAAAGAACGATAAAGCTGCTAAGGCTGCCAAGAGGCAGCGTGGCCTGGAAAAGGCGCTGAAGAGCCAGAAGAAAAATGAATCGAAAACAAAGAAAATGAATGCCAAAATCGGTGGGGAAGATGAGGACAATGTCGACCTTGACGAACTGTTGGCAGAAATGGCAAAGAAGCAGGAAGAGCATGAAAAGGTGGTTATCGAGATTAGCAAGCGTCCCTCAAAGCGGCAAAATGCGACGCTGATGCCAAACCCGGCAAACCGCAAGGAAATCTTACTGTTCGGTGGAGAAATCCTTACTGCAGAGTCTAATGCGCAATTTTTCAACGACCTGTATATATATAATGTTCAGACAGACATCTGGCGAACCGCTAGATCTGCGAACTCACCGTTACCACGGTCAAGCCATGCCATGTGCGCTCACCCCTCCGGAGTACTTGTCATGCATGGCGGCGAATTCTCTAGTCCGAAGCAGTCCAGTTTCCACCACTACGGCGACACATGGATTCTTGATGGCACGACCAAAGAATGGACGAAGATAGAGGCGCGTGGCAATGTCCCGACTCCTCAACCCAGAAGCGGGCACCGCATGTGTGTATGGAAAAACTACGTCCTCCTCCATGGTGGATTTCGAGATTTGAGTGTTTCCACCTCCTATCTTGGCGATCTTTGGGCCTTCGATGTCTCTGACTACAAGTGGCATAAAATTGAGATTCCGGCAACCCTCGCAACTCCTGATCCGCGAAGCGGGCACTCGCTTCTTCCGACTGCCGAGGGTGCGGCATTATACGGCGGCTACACTAAGGTGAAGGCGTCTCGTGGGCAGCAAAAGGGGAAGATTCTTCAGGACTCATGGCTGCTTCATATGAAATCTGATCTTAAAAACGTTAGGTGGGAACGCCGAAAGAAAGGAGCATTTGCACCGTCTCCGCGTATAGGTACTCAGCTAGTCCCCCACCGCGTGGGTACTGGCCGTGGTGTTATGTTCGGCGGAGTTTTTGACACTGAAGAGACCGAGGAGTCCCTCTCTTCAATTTTCTATAACACAATCTACTCATACCAGGCAGACGCAAACCGGTGGTACGCTCTGAAGTTGCGCCCTCGGAAAAAGCAGGCTCAAACGCAGGTGAAGCAAGCGATCTCCGCCACTAGTGGTGAGGACCTTGAAAGAAATCTTTCGGAAGTTCTGAAGAACTTAAACATTGACATGGAGGAGATGTTGGCCCCTGATGATGATATCGGTGTAGATGGGGACGATGCCTCCGATGAAGAAAGTGAAATGTCAATGCGTGAGTATCCTGTCACTTCCACCTTGCCTCATCCTAGATTCAACTCGGCAGTGTGCGTGAATGGAGATACGATGTATATCTATTGCGGACAATGGGAGGATGGTGACAGAGAGTATGTATTCGATAGCTTCTACGCTATTGATCTGGGGAAGGTCGATGGTGTCAAAGTTCTTTGGGAAGATCTGGGTATTCTAGAACACGGAGAAAGTGATATGAGTGCTGATGAGGATGATGACAGTGGAGAAGATGATGAAGACGATGAACAGAGCGACTCCATCCTTGTTGAGGAACAGGAAGAGGACGAAGAGGACGCGGGTGCTGAGGACGAGGATGAAAGTGCTAAGGATCCACGACCCTGGCTACCTCATCCGAAGCCATTTGAAACTATCACTGGATTCTACCGCAAGCACGTCGATGCTTTCGTCGAGTGGGCCCTCAAGATATCGCCTGACTCTCGAGGGAAGGATCTTAAGAAAATAGCATTTGAGCTGTCTGAATCACGATGGTGGGAGCGACGCGAAGCTGTCCAGCGCGCTGAAGATCAGCTTGAAGAGATGGGCGGGGTTGAGGACGTTATCGAAAGAGCGCATACCCGCTCCAGCAGGCGATAGAGAAATGACTCCAAACAGGATGATGTGCTACTGCTTTGCCTAAGTTAGTATTCTTGTTGATAATTGGCAGACTCGTGGTTGTGCATATTAAATTCATCATATGTAACTCACTTATTTATCTATAATGCAAATTATGGAAGTGACGAGAGCGCAAGGAGAAGAAAGGAGAGTGTAAGATATCTGCGTTCTCTGAAGCAGGGCTAGCACGCCGCTCAATGTCACGAGATATGGGGCTATGGCGTAATGGTAGCGCTTCTGACTCCAGTTCAGACGGTTGAGGGTTCGATTCCTTCTGGCCTCATTGTTTTTCTTGTCCACGATTATGACTATCGTTTTCATATTCTCCTGATTTAATTCACAGAGTATTTCTACGGGCATGCATAAGTCTAGTTGTAAAGTATGGTCGGTATAAAACCCACATATGGTTGTTTATTCAAAATAGTTAGGGATGCTCTGCCAGTCTTTGGCCTGCCTTCGAACCCAGTAGTTCTCCTTGCCTCGCTTGAGAACGTAGTGCCCTTGAGAGTCTCCTGTCTTAACGAAGAAGAACGGCTCGTGCTGCTTCTGTTGTGTTTCTAAGACTTTTCGGCGCTCGCGCTGGTGCTGTTCCAGTTTGAGCTTAGTATCCTCGGCCTTGCCAATTACCTGCTTTTCGTAAAGACGCAAGTCTGGCCGCAGTCTACTATCGTTTGGCGGCAACTCCCCTTTTTCTATGCTGGTAATTTCGTTCAGCTGAGATGCAAACACCGTCCATCCATAATGCTTCGTAGGATTTTCGACGAGGTCTTTAGGTGACCACACCACCTTCTTACCGTGATATATACCCTCAGTCCACTTTCCTTCGAACACGGTCTTGCCCCCCGTAATCTTCACTTCTTCAGACCTACCGCTGAACATACCCCCTGACTTGAACTCTATAGTTGCCGAGAGGCCAGAGGACGAGTCCACTGACATGCTCCCAGAAGGTTCAACATAGCGCTCACCAGCCAGCACATTACGAATGAAGAGTTCTGAATTGATGAATGAGATGCTCTCGCCGTCCGGGAATGTCACATTTACGTGGCCTACATCAGTCAGTTGCACAGATTTTGCCCAAATTTTTGTGTGCGGCCTCGACGTAAAGTGTACAGTCCAATGCGGGGATTCTGTCTGCGTTGCAACAACCTCAGGCTTGTGCATTACTTTTTCCGAAATGAACCTGAGACCAAGATCCTCACGGACGAGCTCGAACGTTTCACCTAACAGCGGTGTGAACGGTTTCCTCAGAGCTCTCTCTTTGCAGCGGTTATTAGAAGCCCGTGCGACCGCGAACACAGCAACCAGCATTACTCTAAGCTGTGAGTTCGGAGCTGCTTGAGATGCAGCATCAAGAAGGTCAGCGTTTTCAAATATCTCTGCGACATATTGAACTCCACTTAGCGGTTCATTTGAGGTTACGGGGGCCGTCATAGTTGATGGGTCTCGAGACTTCTTGATAATCGTCATCAGGCTCGGGGGCGCTTCCTTAGGTCCGATGATGGTCTTCCGCCTCTGCACATCTGCAAGCGGGAGAGGATAAAGAGATGTTTCTGCGCTCGCAGGTTCTTCATCTGTTGTGCTGACATCTTGTTGGTCGCTTGTTCCTCCTTTGCGCTGCTCCTTTGATACTCCTTCGACCTCTTGGTGTGACCTAAATGCCTCCGCCACTTCTGGATCTTCGGTTGCGAGATTTTGAAGTCTGTCCCTCTCGCCTTGAATCCGTTTTTTCGCAGAAGCCTCAGTCTCCGGTGTATACTTTGGCTTCTGAGGCACATAGGAGACCTTATTTCCCGATTCCTCCACGTCACTCTGATCACTGAGATCGTCTTCCTCATCGTCTGAAGCAGTTGTATCCAGAGTTCCCCTCGTACCATCGCTCTTCAAAGAAATCTCTGAACGCTGATCGTCGTGCCCGTACGCTCCCTTCCCGCCTTGGTGACGCTTCACCTTAGCTACGTAGAAGCCTACGAGTGACAAAAGGCCGACTACGGCCAACACAATAATGCCCTGAATTGGAGATATGAGACTGCCGAGCATCATTGAAAAAATGGTAGGCACCAACCTCGGATCATCTCGCAAGGATGATACCCACCGCTCGACCACCGATTCCGAAGGCCTGCTGTGCGAGTCGCGCCTTGCGGAAGTATTTTTAGTGGTGATAGTGGCTGATGAAGGCAGCGTCTTCGCCGCCGGGCGTTCCTTGTGGTCAGCATCATTTTCTAATTCCCTTGCGGCCGCATTCAAACGATCACGATGCGGCCCTTCCGGCAATGTTTGAATAAGGTCCTTCAGTTTATCTAATTTCGACGGCTTGGGAGTGTGAGTACCAGAATAATCTGGCTTGAACGTGAAATCGTTCACGTTCTCGGTACCATCTAAACCCCACGTTTCAACAAAGGACGATGCGCCTGGCAGTGGCTGATTAGAAGCTGATCTAGGCAAATCAGCTGCAGCGGCTTCTTGCTGCTGTAGCTCCTCTTCAGACTCAATCTCTGGCTCAGAGCCTGATTCACCCTCAGCTGCATTGCTCTGGCGTACCTCCCGAATCTCGGCTTGCCATGCATTGAAAGAGTTGAGATCTGGTACTTTCAGTGACCATTTCTCCATCCCCGAATTCAAGTCCATCTGAAGAGTCTTCTGGTCCGTCTTAATGCTAGCAATTTTTACTGGCATCACCCCGCGCAGGCTGCTTGACTTGCTGTTCAGGTAGTAGTTCAGCAGACCGGTCTTCTTGTCAAGGCTGAAATACCGCCGCGCAAACCCTTGAAACTGCTTGCGTCGCTTCTTTTGGAGGAATCCCTTGACATAGCGGCCATCCAAAGATCGCATAAGCTCATCATCGCTGCTGGCATTGTGATTGCTGAAAGTGTTCTGACGCTGCCGTCCAGTGCGGTTACCATCGGTCTCCGAGGAGAACGTTTGCCTCCGCTGCTTCGGGTGCGCTGTTTCCACCGAGCTGGTTGATACATCAGTGCTTGCGCGGTGCGGCAAACTCATACCTGGTGCGGCTGCGGCCGCAGCAATAGGCAAGTGGTGTTGCTGCTGCGATGGAGGAGCAACGCTTGAGCTGCTTCCCGAGCGGGCTTGAAGCCGTGGGTTGTAGAGCGCAGCGCTAGCGGCTGCAGCTGCATCACTGGCACCTAGCTGGGTCTGACCTGGGACCTGACTGCTCAGCTTCTCAGGTGGCTCGACATTGAACGAAAATTGGACGTGCTTGCTTTGGCTGATTGAGAATCTATTGTCGAACACAAATGCAAGAAGATGACCAGAGCCTGCGACCGCTGCCCCGGAGAAACCATCCCGGTTTTCCACCCGGACAAAGCCGTTACTACCGAGCGGCTCAAACCCCGCAGCAGCTAGCCGTTCCGATAAGCTTCCCTGGGTGCTCGCGAATGTTTCGATGTCATGATTGCCGTTGCTACCTCCTTTGCGCTGGAATACACAGAAATTGATGGAACGCTTAAGAGGTTGGACCTTCCATGACACGTAGCTTCCGGGCTCGGATTGGACCCAGCGGATCAAAAAATCCTTGGAATGTACTTCTACCGTCTCCATCCCGGTGGGCTAACTGTTACCAGGTTCAATTTCTTGAGCTTACGCAAACGAGAATTAAACGTTCTAGTCTGAAGCAAAGCGGGGATCCTGAAGTCGAGTTGCGCGGGATAGGGTGAACTTAGCGGTGAATTTATTGGGTTAGGGCTAGGCGAACGCTACCGTCGGTAATCCTCAGTCATGCGTGAGATGCGTCTGGTCTCTGCTCCTACTCTTCCCTCCTCCCCCATGTTCGGGTCCGGCGCGGGAGCAAAAGCCCAGAGCCGATAACGCCGAGCAAAGGAGGGTGCGGGTGGCCCGAGCGGGAGGAGGAGGGAGGCAACGTGCGTTCCACCCGAGATGAAAAATTGCAGATTTATTTAGATAATTTGGCAAGTAGTGCTGTGCTCGCTGGCGAACTTGCTCGATGCATCGCAATCTTATGTACATGGAATAAATAAAAGAAATGGCAGTATAGCCAACCCTACCAACGGCTACGAGCGGAGCCGCGCGTCTACAGTTTTAAGTCGTGCATGTGATTTTGAGAGCGACTTATCGACGTCACTCAGTCGGCGCCGAAGGGCTCTAAGCCTAGCAACGGTAGCGGTCTCCGCCTCGAGTGGCTCGGTCGCCTGCTTGATGCTCTCGAAGCGCGCCTCCAGCGAGCTCACGCAGGCAAGGAGCTGCTGGTGTGCTTCCGCGAGACTGTCGCACTTGGCATCAATTAGTTCAAGCTTGGTGTCGAGGGCCTCCTGTGCAAATCGGTCCATCGGTCCATAACCGGAAAGAGCACCCAATACCGCTGCAACCACCCATGTCCCACAAATGCTTCTGTGTCAGCAACTGTTAGCGCAGAGGTGCTAGCAGCTGGGTCCGCCCACCCTTTGTCGTCACGGCACCATATCCCCAGAGCCGACGACATACCGTTGAATTGTGCCCGCTCGGGAAACGGCGCATGCATGCAGGAGGCCCCTGACGCGGGCGATCGAAGGGCGAACGCCGCATGCGCCCAGGCAGACTGCCGCGGCCATGGACTCAGTCATGATTGGCCGAAGCCGCCGGGGGAAAGCCTCTTTTGCATTTTAAGCCGGGGCGGGCGCATCCAGCGCTTGCAGCCGGACGCTCTCCGCACGAATTGTCGAGTCTACGGAGCTGACGATCTCCTCGAACCGCTGGTCGTTGCCATTCATAACTTCATCTAGGTGATGGCTCGTGATACCGGATCGGTGATCGGTTATACGATTCTGGGGGTAATTGTAGGTGCGGATCTTGTCTGATCGATCTGCTGAGTTAACCTGGCTTAGTCGGTCCTCGCGGTTCCTGCGCTGCTGCTCTTGCCGCTCGAGCTCGGCCAGTCGCGCCTGTAGTACCTTCATTGCTTTAGCCTTGTTTTTGTGTTGCGACCGCTCGTCCTGGCACGTAACGATCATGTTTGTAGGTAAATGCACAATTCGTACCGCAGACTCGGTCGTATTAACGTGCTGTCCGCCACTGCCGCTTGCGCGCATCACGTCAATACGCAGGTCCCCGGGCTTCACAATTGTCTCGTCAAGCGCGGAGTCACCCAGATCCGGCAGAACGACGACCGCCGCAGTCGATGTATGCACGCGGCCTTTAGTTTCGGTTTCGGGAACGCGCTGCACACGGTGCACGCCGCCCTCATGCTGGAACTGGGCATAGCTGCCAGGCTCACTAATGTTCAACATAGCCTCGGAGATGCCGCCGTTCGGGTTCTCGTGCAGGCTCATGACACTGCAGGCCCACTTGCGCCTCACGCAGTAGTTTTGGTACATGCGCATCAGGTCTGCCGCGAACAGGGCCGCCTCAGACCCGCCAATCCCGGGCCGGATTTCGATCATACAGGGCTTCTCAGCGAAGGGGTGAGGCGGCACGAGCGCAGTTTTCAGCTCATCAGTGAGCCGATCGACGGTCGCCCGGTTTAGCTCCAGCTCAGCCGTGGCCTCCTTTCCGAGCTGAGGATCGCGGGTCAGCTCCTCGAGCTCCTCAAGCTCACTCTCAGCCTTCGTATACTCCTCAAACTTGCTGACAATGGGCTGCAGCCGGGCAAGTTTGATCGCCGTTTCGGTCGAGTACTTCTCGGTGATCTCGTCGGATAATTTG
The DNA here is from genome assembly GCA_030578495.1 of Starmerella sirachaensis. Classification (NCBI taxonomy): domain Eukaryota; kingdom Fungi; phylum Ascomycota; class Dipodascomycetes; order Dipodascales; family Trichomonascaceae; genus Starmerella; species Starmerella sirachaensis. The sequence continues at coordinate 1,073,942 of JAJMSC010000001.1, read as the reverse complement.
TTGAAGTCTGCCTGGAGAGAATATATCTTCGTTTTCACCTTAGGTGGCAGCACGTACGATCGCCAAAATTGCGCGCTGCTACCGTGTGGTCGCAATCCGCGACCCACTATACGTTGCAGGATCATCGAATAGAGATATGCTGCGTATATATATGACAACGGCCCAGGCAATTTTTCGAAGCCACACACTCACCAGGGCGTCGTCTCCCTCACAGTCTTACACTCCCAAACCCTGGATCCTATAACCGTCGCGAGGTGTCATGTCGAGGACGCATGAAAGGGCGTGGGCCGAGGACGGTACTCGGCCAGCACTGTATTCATACTTGCGCATATACTACTATGCAGCGACTTTTGGATAGACTCTGCTCGACATTCGGCGTCTCAGAAGCAGAGCGTCCCAGTGGAGCGACAACCCTATGTGCCAACCACTAACCACCTGACTAGTAATACGCTTGGGCAAAATGCTAGTGTTGGAAGCCTACCGCTCTGCTGCACCACCGCTCTCGCTATTGTTTCCTCCTTCGCTCTCTGCGCCGGGTCTACTCCTGTTCCACTAGCTGAATTGATCAAAGGCGAGGGATACCCCCGTGCAGTGACGGCACAAATGAGTGGCTGGTACGATAGCTTACTGGAGAGTCTCACTGAACGCGACAACACTGAGCAGGAATTGCTACCATACTTTGAGGCATTTCTCACAGCTAGTCGTCGTGCGGCAGACTCTAAGCCCGCTCCTCCCGGTACTGACATCGGCGAGAGCCAACAGGACGTGATCGACAAGCTCAATCAGAGTCGCGCACGTCTTGCAGCGCAGCTACGGATTTCCCAGAGACAGCTCGAACTCGCCCAAGAGCGTGCCCGTAAGGTTGCTGAGGAGCAGTACATGAAGACGCATGCTGTTGAGGCCCTCCATGATGAGATTCTTGCTCTCACAATGCAGCTGAATCTCAGTGAAGAGCGGCGCAAGAAGCTCCAGGATGAGCTGGGTCGGTGAACGTAGTGTATTGCCGCTTTTCTCACCTAGTAAAAATGGTTTGTAGTACCTAACTTATAACGCATATCCTTCCCTCGGCATCAATTGCGCCCTGGCCCTCAATCTAGAGCAGGCCTCGTTTGTGCATCGCACCTCAGGCGCCGGTCCCATCGAAACCCTCAGACAACGAACGCGCGCGTGACACGGCGCGGAATCATAAGCGTCAACAATAACAACACGAAACCCACCTTTCGGCTGGCCTTGTTCAATCAGTCACGCCGCTCACTGGCAATTCCCGAATTCCTGAAATAATATTGAGCCTAGATGGTGGTACGAAAAAAGACGGCTGTTGCGGCCACGGCAGACCCCGCCAAGCCCAGCACGCCTAAACTTCTCTCGCGATTTTTCATATCGTATCTGTTCCGGCTCGTGAACGCGTTTCTGGTGACGACATTCTTCCAGCCCGATGAGTATTACCAGGCGTGGGAGCCGGCGTACTCAGACGTGGTGGGTGTGGGCTTCCGCACCTGGGAGTGGCGCGCCGCGATCCGCACGTCCCTTGTGCCTCGGATCTTTGGCCTCGTTGTCCGCGCTGCGCAGGCACTCCGCATTGACCACCTTACTCTTTCTAAGTTCGTCATGGCAGCCGTAGCTGCGATTGCGGATGTCTACACTGGCCGAATCGCCGGCGAGGTATTTGGCGCGCGACTTAACCCAGGCCAGACCAGGCGAGTCGAGCGCGTCGCCTGGCTTGTGGCGCTTGGCTCGACATTCAACTGGTACGTCTCTACGCGACCGTTCAGCAATACGTTTGAGATGACCCTCGTCGCGGTTGCTTTTTACCACTGGCTCCAGCCCGACCTCGGCTCTTTGGCTTTCGCGCAAGTACTTGCTCATATCGCTATTGCACTGAGGCCAAGTAACGCGGTCTTATGGCTGATCCTCGGGTTGAATCTTCTGTGGGATGCGCGTGACGGCGCGCAGAGGTTTGCCACGATCCTGCTTAGCATTCTTGTTGCCGGCTTTACGCAGGCCGTGATCCTGAAGTGGGACCTCGAATATTTTCGCGGCAGCTATACTCTGCCATTTGTCGAGTTCTTGCGGTTCAACCTGCATTCGCGCATCAGTGAAATCTACGGGTCTCTTCCGTGGTATTGGTACTTCGTCCAGGGCGTTCCGTTCCTGCTGCTCGGGTATCTCCCGTGGTTATTCATGGGCTGGCAACGCGCACCACGTTTCTTGCGATTCACGATTGCTCTGAACCTCGTCCTGTTCTCGCTGATCCCCCACAAGGAGTTCCGGTTTATCTACTACTTATTACCGCTGCTTCATCCGATTGTTGCCGTTGGGGCCATGCGCTCACCGCGTGCACTGACCGCCCTGGTGTTGATCGTGAATATTGCTGCCGGCGCCTACTTTGGCTCTTTTCACCAACGAGGGGTCATGAGTGTTGTGGAATATATCCGCCGCGACGATAATGTCACCGATGTGTCGTTTCTCATGCCGTGCCATTCGACGCCATGGCAGGCGCATTTCCAACGGCCGCATGACGCAGCGTTTGCGCCTCTGTTTCTCACATGCGAGCCGCCGTGGAATATAAGCAGTGTGGGGTATGTGGATGAGGCCGATCAGTTCTACCTCGATCCGGCAGGCTTTCTCGCCGCGCACCCAGAGAAACTCGCGTCTGCTGTCGTTGTGTTCGAACCGCTGAGGGGCCTTATGGAAAGCCACGGCTACAAAGTGAATCAGACCTTTTTTAATGGACTCTTCAATGATGACAGCCGCCGCCAGGGGTCGGTCCTGCTCATGCGACGCGAGACGGTCCAAACCAAGGTCGCCACCACCAACACCGCAGCTAGTGTGGTACCGATAGATGCTCAAATTTAAGACGATTGTTAATTATATTATTGTAATGTTAATGAAGATAGTAATTTTTCCCTGTAAACTTCTTTCAGAACAATGTGGTCATGGGTTCGTTACTGATGTTAGTCGTGGCTCAGCGCGGCCGTCGTCGAGTGCATTTTCTGCACCGTCGACCTCGCTGCCTACTGGTGGCCCTGGCACCAGTGTTGCTGCTTGCGATGATTTCGACGATGATGAGGATGATTGTGATGATGCGTTTTCTGGTTCTTTCTGTTCCGCGGCCGATTTCTCAGGTGCTCCTGACGGCTTCGCTGGGGTCTTTTTAGGAAGAAGATGCCAATCTATGGGTCTACCTCCCTGCTTTTCTAGGAACTCATTGGCCTTGGGGAAATGTGCGGAGCCAAACCAGCCTCGCGATGCGCTCAATGGCGATGGATGCACGCTGCGGAGCACAAGATGTTCTTTCTGCGGTCGGACCCTCTCAACGCGCTTAGCGGCAGGAGTACCCCATGCCATCACAACTACATGGGGGTTGAATTTCAGAGCAGCCTTGATCACTTCCTCGGTGAACTGTTCCCAGCCGCGGTTCGCATGTGAGTTCGCCTTGTGCGCATCTACAGTGAGGCAGGCGTTGAGCATTAGTACACCCTGCTTGGCCCATTTTACGAGTGACCCATGCTTCGGGATCTCAAATGTGTCCGGATAACACGACTTCAGCTCTTTGTAGATATTTAGAAGAGACGGCGGTACGGGAGTCGGCGGGCGCACGGAGAAGGCAAGCCCGTGGGCCTGGCCAACGTTGTGATATGGATCCTGGCCAAGAATAAGCACTTTGACGTCGTGCAGGGGCGTCAATCTCGACCACGAATAGATATCGTTCTCTGGTGGAAACACTTGCGCCCGCGATTCGCGCTTAGACTTCAGGAACCGCTTGAGGTTCAAAAAGTACGGCTTCGTGAGTTCACCGTGTAAAACCTCCAGCCACGAGTTATCCATGGTGCGCATCTCAAGATCAAGCAGCTCTCGCGTCTCAGAAGGCAGCGAATCCGCCCACTGGTCTTTGTTCCATGCGGAACGCGATTTAGGAATTGGCGCTGCTGCAGAGGTCTTAGGCGCGCCAGCGGCAACCTTCTTCGCCGGAGACGCAGCAAAATAGTCGGTTACGCGCTTCATTCTAGACTCTGGCTTGGACACGTCCTCGAAAACGCGATCTCACTCAGAAACCCTCGCGAACTGTTTCAGATATTTTTATTATGAAATGCACAAGGCCACGCGTCGCTCCGCGCAGGCCTCGCTAAGATAAGCTGCGTGATCATGCCATAGTAACCTCTCGCCCACATGCACGAGCTTAGGCTCGGAGGATTTTGATGATCACAGTCCCGGGTAAATCGGGGACCCCGCCTCGATCTTCCAAATAGGGTGAGCCGCTATACTTTAGCCTTATTGGTGGGTCCCGAGCACATTATGCGGCGCCCCGATCAGCTCGTATACCCGTTGTTGTTCGCCGTATCCAGCGGCTAGAGTTGCAGCCCATGCATGAGGTCCGAGAGCGATGACGTATGTACAGGACCCACAATCGCTGACATTTGCGATAGACAGCCATTCGGTGTCAATGCCCTAGCCCTCGACGTGCGTTCTGGCAGGCCTCCAGTGGAAAACAGTGTTGCGATCTCAAGAAGGGCGGGTTAACTCATTCTCCCATAAAATCCTAAATGCAATGGAACCCGATGATTTGCTGACGTTCGAAGGCGCATTTCCTGGCGGTTTGGTCGAAGAATTGAATGACACCTTTGAACGCAGCTTTGAGAGCCATGCCAGCTTCTCTGGCGGCGATGAGAGTTCGCGACGCGAGGACGCGAACATCGAGCCTAGCGATACCCGATTGAACGTGTATTCTTCTGAAAAATCGTCGGGCTCGCGTGGGAACAGTTTTAGGCCACCATCTCAGCGCGACATGCCAGCATCAGGGACTGGCTCCGCTGGTGAGCCAGGTCCAGGCCCAAGTCTTGGCACCGAGAATGTACCCTCTCAGGCATTTTCCACAGCAACTGGCGACAGGGGCGATCTAATATCGCGTATCAGGCTCGCTTCTAGTTCTGCCGCATCAGCAGGCCGGCCTTCTGATACGACTACGAGCCAGCGGTCCCGCCAGAGTCCACCGACAGGTTCGGGCGTGCCAGAGACGGGCCACCGCACGCCTCCACGCTCGCAGGACTCGCGTCGCGCGGGAAGATATAATGATGAAGAAGAAGAGGAAGAACAAGGCAGCGTGGTTCCTTTTATCTTAGGTGTTATACTAATGGTCGTCATCGCAGCTTGGCTGTTTATGGGCTGGAGAGAACGCGGAGGCTATGCGCATGAGTTGGCACACCAGGCCCACCTAGAACAAAAGATAATGTCTTTGCAACAAGAAATTGCAGCCATTGCTATCGAACCGCGGCCCGTGGGAAGCAGTCGTGATTCTGCTTCCCCGCCAAGTGATACCTCGGTTTTAGGGCATGGCAGTCCGACTGCTAATGATCAAGAGAGTTACAACCTGGCGCAGGTCAGACGAGGAGCCCATATTATACGAGGACTAACTGCACCGCCAGCGGAATCCTGGTGGTGGAGATTAAGTCGATTTCACGCTGATCCAAATTGCATTCTCAGGGCGCCGTCTGTGGAATGCTGGCCAGTGAGCCCCGTGAGCACAATAGGAATCGGGCTAGGCGAAACGTCACAAGTGGATGAGATCAGACTAACGATTGCAGAACCGTTCGGCGATAATGTGATGAGTCCAATCTCTGTCACGGCATATGCGCTGGCCGCCAATGGATCAGGATGGAAATTGGGCTCGTATGAGGGCGAGCTTCGCAACGAAAAGCATCTGATTCCTGCTAATCATGGTGAAGAGGTGACCCAGGTCATTCTTCAGTTCAAAAGCCAAAACAGACCAGTGTGCGTGCACACTGTCGAAATCATAGGTTCGCCGACCAGGGTCTCTTGAGCCAGAAGTGATTCCGAGACTGGGGGTTGATTAACCAGTTATGTATTAAGTGTATTATCGTAATGAATTAACTGAAGTCATTAAAAGAGTGACATGCTTGTGATCGTCGCGTACTTGCAAAATAGTGTCGGCCAGCGAGCAGTAATTGGGTGATGGGGTATAAACGAACGTCGGCGCCAAGCCTTATCTCCAGAGGTCTTGCTGACTCTCGCCACAGACAAGAACCCCATTGAAACAACGGCGGGCTAGAGGGTGGGGGGGTAAGAGGAGAAGGAATTGGTTTGCCTTCCTGAAGTTGGCTTGCGCGTGCTGCGCGGAGGTGCACGGAGATCTTGAATGATTTCGCGGAGACTCAGCAGGCTGAGCAGAACATGGGCGGAGAACATGCAAGATCCTAAAGGTACTGGTAATTATACGGCCTCGCAAGCTCCACGCGTGCTCGGCAGATAGCGTCCAGCGCGTTCTCTAGCACTAGCAATCGCTCCTCTGTGGTCGAAGAAGAACTTGAGTGCGACGTTATTGAAGAATTCGAAGAGCTCATGCGGCGGTGTCCGCGGCGGTCAAGCTCCATCTCGAGATGCGATGCGCGTTCAATCGCCTGCGCAGCCGCCTGTGACATGGCTTTGAGCTGAGCTTCCAGCTCCTCTACCTCGCTTGCAGGTTGGTACATTGTAGATGGCGAGACACGGTTGGAAGAATAATGATTACGACCTTCGACCCGATGTGTGATAATAACTGTTGGAGCGAGATGAGAGGCGCGCGTGGACTCCTGCCGTCGCCAGCACGCGTCTTGACCTAACCCCGTGAAATTCTGGCCCAACCCTTAATTGATTTCTTTTGGGCCACGCGTCTGGAGATTCCAGGGTGGGGAATGGCCCCTCCTGAATCCTCAGGCTGCTAGTGGGATACAGGCAGGCGGGAAGCTTGGTGCATAGGCATTGCTGGTTACGTTCAGGTAGATTGATTCCCGCATCTCATCGCGCCAGTTTGGACGTGGTCCTACTGTAGATTCAGCCGTTGATTTCGCAGCCAATCATCAGTGGTTCTGCCGCCTCGCATTGCATTTTGAGTCGCCACGAGTAGGCGACACGCCTGTTTCGGTACCATGCGCTCTACTTTGCATACGTGAAAGGTGACAAATGGCACACTTTTTCCAACAGCTGACTCGGAAAATGCTTCCGCGGGTGATTATCTCCCCAGAACCAAGCAAACTCTTATGTATCATCATTTTAGAAGATACACTAATAAACCATGTGCAATCACCGACCCTTTCTGCCGCAGCACGATCATTGCCAGCTCAAGAAAACGCTCTCCTATTTTCTCCCTGTCGGCTCACGGCCTTGATCTGGGCCCACATTAACCCTGCCCTTATACCTGCTTCCAAAAGCTGTAGGCGACTGTGTCTTTGTCATCAACTTCGGCCTTGAACCCTTGAAGCTGTATGTACGTATGTCGTATTCCAACTCGTAAACACAAACACTACCTTATTACGTTTCTACAACGCTCGGTAACCAACAGGCTACAGTGTTCGTGCTCACAGGTAACGAGTGTCGCATTGTCTCTTGTAGGCAGTGCATTGTTACTGTGACTGATGGGCCTCGCATCCAAAGAGAACTCGGCAGATGTGCCGAATCTTCCTCTGAAGGCACGCGGATTTAATCCAAGTATGCACGGCTCGAAGCCGGCAGCGAAGTCTGCATCATTGGGGCAGCGCACAGCGCTTGCGGCCAAGCCCATAAATACAATGGAGTCTGCCCCACTTACAAAGGTCGGTAAGTCCCCGCGCAAGCGCAGCCCGAGGCGGTACGCTCCGCAGCTTGATGGACTCGCGCTCACCAGCTGGTCTGGAGGCGCGGAGGCTGCGACTGGACAGCGGTCATTACCGTTGAGTGCCAAGAGAATGAGATATGCGGAGGACAACCATGTATCGGCACCAATCGCTGCTCAGCGGAAGCTTAGCCGGAGCAAAGCGCTGTACCCGCGCCCACAATGGCCGAGCAATGGGGTGTACCCCGACCTGGGTACCGTCACCAGTGATAAGGAGAGTGCTCACTCATTCCTCGAGGATATTGTTGTCGACTCCAACATGGAAAGACCCCGAATGAGGGCTCCCTCGCTTGTCGCGCATCTGCTTCCATCCATTAAGCGCCAGATGAAACTGAAACTCAGCGACCTCCCAGACATTCCCCTGCACTCTGACAGTAGCGGGGAGGAAGAACCTCACACACCATCGAGTTCTTTATTGTCTTGATTGGATCGTCCCATCACCAATATTAACTAATTCCACGTGTGCTGCTATACAGTCAGGCGCATCCTGAGCATTAATGATCGACATGTTCATTAGTTGAATCTCACACATTGCCATCCTGATCCTTTCTCTGAGAGGGCTGTCGAACTCATCTTGCAATATGGCAAGGGAGTGCACATAGCCTTAGCTATGCATGTGTAAACTGATGATGGTAAAACAGCGGTGATGATAAGAACGAAATTCGATCATGTTGTTAATGAAAATATACAAGAAAATGAGATTACGACAAAGTAAAGAAATAATTTAAAAATACAAGATGAATTTGTACCTTCTCCGCTTAATGTTGGCCCGCCAACAAGGCCGCAAAGGTGAGGTACCAGGATCGCGAAGCACCGCCATCCAGGTAAGAGGTCTTAAAACTGTCAGACGCGAACCAGTTGTATGAGGTGGTTGGGTCGAAGAGAGCTTGGTTGGCTCTCAAAACTCCAGCCCAGCCCGAGTCAAGATTACCAACGATTGGCGCAAGCAATGAGTTCCACTCCTGTTCAGGGAATGTGCTTCCGCGGATCAGTACAGATGCAGGTGTCAGTGGAAGCATCTGGATACCCTGAATATACTCAAGGTTTGTACCGAAGTAGGTAGTATGGTCAAGCTTGTTCTCAAATGTGATTCCTGCGACGCGGTTTCCAAGAATCTGCTGTGGCTCGATTGAGTTCCCGTCGCTGAACAGGAAGTACTTGTTAAGTGACCGCTTTAGGATAGCCAGCATCAAGTCGCCGCGCAGCTCCATCTGTTTGTCACCGATCACTTGGCCCCAGAGTTTCATACCGTACGCGAAATTGTAGTCCTCCGACGTTGATTCCTCATCCTTACCATCACCACTAGCGAACATGCCGTGCGCCCATGAGTGGCCAGAGAAAAAGTCGAACATCCGAGAAACGGGGAAATAAGAATCCTCCGTGCTTGGATTCGCCACATCACGGACTAAAGAGTTCACCCAGTCCTTATGCTGGTTGATCCAAGTACCATCACCAATGTGCTTGTCGAGAAGGCCAATCACTGCCGCGGTGTGCACATAGTAACCATAGTGGAAATGATGATCGTTGTAGAACGGAGCACCAAAGTCGTCCATAGACGAGCCACCAGCCTTGTTCGCCGCAGAGGATGTGATTCCCTTACACAGAGTGTCATAGATGAACGGAGTTGGTTGGCTATTGCTAAGCCACGGATCCAGCGCTTTCTTCAAGCGATCAAGCCCCTCCTTTGCCACCTCGTTATTCTTGAGAACGAGCTGTGCGACAAGAGCAATATAAGCAAATTTGTCAAAGGCCTTACCAGCAGTGTACGTCGAGGTTGTGTCGACCTGGCCAAAAATGTCTTCGGAAATCTCGTCATTTACGACCGAAGAGATTAGTTTGAGCTCGTCCGCAGAAATCTGGGACCCCTTGCCGGGCAGCCATCCTGGTATGTCACTAACGTCCTCAACCATTTCGAGGCTGTTCGAGAGCACACCACCTAGGTAGCCTTTACCCGGAGAGTAGACGGTAAGATCTGGGACAGCTGCATTCTTTGTCTTGCCGCTGAATGACTCAATCAAGTGCGGAAGAGCGTACAGAAGAGTAGTTCCACTGCTTGAGGTGCCGCGGACATCGTACTCAATGCGATAAGTGACAGACGTACCAGCAGCTTCACCATCAATCTCAGCTCCAACCGGGTACGCACCAGCCGCGGAGTCAATAGCATCCTCAGAACCAGTGACAACAGCGACTTGGAGTATGATAGAGTCCGCACCAGAGGCAGCAAAGTTACCCATCACCTCAAAGTCGCTGACCGCCTTGAACTCGAAGCCACTTGGAGCACGAACATAAACGTTCCACTGGATGCCATTCATCAACGTAAGCACATACTTAACAATACCATCCGCACACTTGGAGTGCTTAGCCTCGACAATCTTCTTAATTCCGATCTGTGAAAACAGGCGGGGGGTGTAGCCGTCATAAATTCCGGTAACAAACCCCATTCCTATGGCCGTTGGCAGCTGCAGCGACTGGCCAGGGTAGTTGTTGTAAGTGCTGAGCGTTACGTTTGCGCTGAATGGCCCAAATGCCGATACCTCTGGCTTGTTAAGGTTTTGAGATGTGAATTCTTTGGCTGAAAGGACCAACGACTTAACGCCCAATGGGTTCGTATAATATTCTACTGGGTCCGCATTGGGGTCAGGGCCAAACACTCTCTGACTAGCATTGGAGTACGAAATTCCCCACCCGTAATAGTCCTGGTCGGTAGAATAGAACACGTCATACGGTTGTGCAAACGAAGTCAGAGTCTGATCATCAAGCAGTAGATTGTCATAGAACTTGTTTGTCTGAATCGGGCCACTCTTATCAACACGCTCGGCAAGGGTGAGTGGGATCGGCTCTTGTGAGAACATGTTAAGCGGTGCCGATGTGTCAATCGCATCGAAAATCGGTCCACTATAGCTGCCACCTGTAGCAGGCTTTGGCGCAGAAGTCTGAACGGCGGAGGAAGACGAAGATGAAGACGATGTCGAAGATGCCTGAGCGCTAGTCACATCGGAAGAGAACGGTCTACTCGCCGAAGAGGACGACGAGCTAGATCCTCCGTGAGACCGATGAGACGGCGTCTGATAAGCGTTCGAACTTGTGGTTCTAGACCCTTTTGAAGTGAGGCTCTGCGATGAGCTTGATGGCGCATTAAGACTCGACGAGGCTGAAGACACTAAAGGCGCCGAAGAAGATGCCGACGACGCCGAGGACGTCGGTTGCGCAGCCTCCGACGACGTCGTCGGCTCAATTACGACGAATCCACTAGTATACGTTGATGGATCGATGGTCGTCGTAAGCTGGCTCGTAGAGTATGAATCCTGTTGAGTAACTGGGGCGGACTTCGTGGACACAGGTTGTGTATCCACTGAGCCAGTTGGAATCGTCGTTACAATGGTAGATGCTTCAAAAATTGTCTCTGATGCATACGCAGTCTCATCGTCAGTGACTACAGCTGCCGACTGTGTCTGGTATACTGTCGTGGGGGCAGCGGTGGTCACATCCTCTACCGTGACAATGCGCGCATTGACTGCTGCTATAAGTGCAGCAAAGATAGCAGAGTGCTGCATTGGACACAAACGTTCCTCTTGAAGAGATCAACTTGAACTCAAAGGCCGATGATGTCTTTATATATCGCCGAACCATCAGGTCCACCGGGTATGCAAGATTAGGGTTAGGCACGTTCTAAATATTCAAACCAGCCACATCTCAGAAGGCGGTTGATGATTCCATTTAGCAGAGAGAAAGGGAGCTCACTCAGGTTAAATACGCGTCGGTGAAATCTAGTAAGTCAATTGTCAAGAATGTGTGTAATGTCTCAGAATAATTAACCAAATGCACGGGCCTGAGCGGGTACGCAAGGGGGGCCAGGGCTCGGGCTCTACGTCACGATGCTGGTTTCATGTTTCCAAGACTGGTAAATGGGTTGGGTAACCCAAGCCCATGGTATCGAGGATTTGTGGCACTCTGCGGCGCAACAATTGTGAGCACCTTTCCTACCATGAAGCTTAAGATGTAGTAAACCGGGGAAATGCGTTTTCACCCTCGGCGGACATGTTTTGCTAAATCTCCGTTATGTCTGGTGGGCTTTCTAGCGATAGGACGACTGCAATGGAAAACGTCGACCTGCAGAGGACTGCCGGCAAAAGATGACAAAGATACGATTGAGGACATCTGGGCCTCGCCACCTCCCCCCGGGTAAAGCCTCAGCACCAAGTCACTAGGGAACTCATGACGCTCTCCAATACTCCCCAAATCTCCCTGTTCGTTTTACCATCATGTAAGCCTCGTATGGGTGGATGGTCGTCATTATACATGGGGGAGAAGAAGAGCTTTCCCCACTTCCATCTCAGTACTATGGCAATAACTTAAATAAAATCATAACTAATTTACAGGCCGTCTGGTTCACCTCAGTAGTGATTCACAAGATCCCCAACACGGCTCAAAAGACTATGCAAATCATCGTCTTTGTCTGCGCCACTGCCGAACGCCTCTGGCAATGAGGATTCATTATTATCATCCGAGGCATCTTTATGGGCCTCAGAGTTAGCCTTCGCTTTAGAATCTAACGCTTGCTTCTCGCCCGCTCCTGGGGTCGTCTGTATAGGTACATCCGAAGACAGATCTGTTCCTGTTCCTGGCGTTTTGTCGATGCGCACTGCGGCAGGAGTCTCCTGAGCGTTCGAGGAGCTTTCATCACTATGCGTTCCCTTTCCTGAGCTTTCAGGGGCCTGGACCTCATTCTGGTCCGGTGCATTAGCCGAGCTCTCCGGTCGATTTTCATTTTCTCGAACAGACAATGCTTGGTTCTGATTACCCGAAGTGGAGTTGTTCCCACCAGCAAGTCGTGACATATCCATATCTGTGGCGTGTGTGCCGTGAATAGTGGCCTGCGGGTGTGCAGTCGTCGGTGGTGCTTCCGACGCTGGCTGGCGCTCGGGCCCCTGCTGAGCGGCTTGAGGGGGTAAACGAGACACCGAAGATTCAACCTTGGTAGGAGCTGTTGTTGAGCCCTGGGGACTAATGGTTGCTGTACTTTGCATAGGAGCATTTCTCGCAGCGGCCGCTGCTGCTTGCTGCTTCTTCTTACCAGAGCTCTTTCGTGTCTCGTAATCACCGGTGACATACTGAAACACGGCGGGGATAGGGAGGCCGAGCCGCACGAAAAACATCTTTAAATTGCGAGCCTTGTCCTTAAGCTGTACCTGAGATCTGTCCTTCAATACCTCACTTATCTTGCCTCCAGGGCCATAAAGTTCTAGGATTTGGGCCCAGTATGGTCCTTGAACACGATCCATGCCTTTCAATAAAGCTTCCTCCTCTTCTTTTGTCCACGACCTGCGCGTTGTGAACATAGAGGCCTTAGGTCTAATCGCGTCTGTCCCTTCAGCTGTAGCTCTAGCCGCTTCATAAGCTGCCAGTGTGTCGGTAGGTCCATCACCGATCTGAACTGGGTGTTGTATGCTATGGTGAGCACGCGGTCCAGGGCGTCGTACACGATCCGGTTCGCTGGATGACAAGCTTGGAGGAGGGATGACTTGCTTCGGTAACGGAGGAAACAACGGGTGGCCTGAAGAGGAGAAATCAGGCTGCTTCTTGCCCGGGCCATCCTGAGAGCCAGATGGCCCAGCCTCTACATTTGAGGACTGACCAGCAGGAGTTGACTTCTCTTCTTTATCTCCCACAAGGGGCTGCTTCGCAGCCTGGGAAGCTGCAGGAACAGCTGGGGCCCTCAACTCTGAGCCTCTACGCGTCGACGGCACAGCAGTCGACACTCTAGTCGATGGCGCAGGCGCCTGTCGTCTTGTGAGCGGTGCCGATCGCGCCGGTGCAGATTCGGCTTGAGAGGAAATCTGCTCACCTGCTGCAAAGCTATTCTGCCGTGGTGGGAGTAGGGTGTAATGATTTCTCTGGATATAGTCGCTTACCTCGCGAAGAAAGGGGACCCAGTGATACTTTGAGGCCAGATCCTTCTCTTGTTCAGCCTCGATGTTTTCACGTCTCCGTTGGCACTTCTCGACAAAGTCTTTCTCAGATGGCGCTAAAGTCACTCTCTCGCCAAACATATGCTGAAGCGTGTCTTCCAAGTTGGCCGGAAAGAGATCTTCCAAAGCCGCCTTGTGAACTTCTTTATCACTAGTTCCCTCCACAGCAGAAATGTATGCTTGAGTCTTGAGATCGAGGTAGATGTTTGCCTGCTGTTTGAGTAAGCGGCCATTCTCAGGAACAAACGTCGGAATGAACCATTTATCAAGCTCCCAGAATCCGATTTCAACGGTGCCGAAGACAGCTGCTACAAAAGTAGCCAGGTTCGCCCTTTGAACTGTGATAGCGTTTTCACGTGTGTGGTCGACACCGGAAATATTATAGCTCAGAAAGGGACGCGCCTCTTCCGGCTTCGCCTCTGGCTTTACTCGCGAGCTTGGGCTAGCCACGGGCATGAATATTCTCTTCGCATCCTCAAACGCGTCTAACAGAATCCTATACGCCATTCCTCTTTCACTCTGTGGCTGGGTTACTGTTGCCAAGGTCTCTTGATAGTGATTACAGCTTAGAGCCTCTAAGACTTGCGCAGACAGAGAATCCAGTAATATTATTGACCTTCTACGCGCAAGGAGTATCGTCTGATTGTTACTCAGAAGTGGAGGTGGTACAGTTTCAAGAGCGGCCTTTTTGGCCTCATCAACTTGTCTAGCAATAGACTTCTCATACTCCTCCGACAGTCTTGGTGGAGGTAATTGTGCCGCTGTCGCCGTTTTGGTTGCTGAAGCAGCGGATGCTGGTTGAGCTGAGCCTTCATGTGGGCTTCTGGTCATCTGTCTCAAACCGAGCGCACGAGCTCGCTCCTCTGCAGTAAGCGGCGCGGTTGGACTTGTAAAGGCCACCGGAGGCGGCGGCATTGGCGGCAACTGACCGGGTGGAGGAAGTGGCGGCAAATCACCAAGATGAGTAGGCGCCTCTTTCAACACCGTTCCACGGGGCATAACTGGTGACGCTTGGTCGTCCTGAGCCATCTGAGCAGAAGAGCTTTGAACATCAAGGCTTTGGAGCCTCGTAGACGCGTCAGTTCGCTGCTCTGTCGGCGCGCCATAATTAGGACCTGGCTTCTCCACCACTCTTTCCCCAGTAGGACCAGCTTGCTCCGTATCCCGCGCACGCGCACGCGCATCTTCGCCAGCCTCTGTGTCGCTGCGCTCCGGGCTCTCTTCCTGAGACAGCTGCGGTTGTAAGATTTGCGTCAGAGTTGGCAATTGGCTTAACTGTGAGAGACCAAGGCCGAGATCTTCATCTTCATCATCACTGTCGGCGCCAAATTCCTGAAGAGAGGATAGGGCGCCTTTGAGCTGCTGCTCGATAGACAGCTCTGTTTCAGGGTCTCGGCTTTCAGAGTCAGAATTCACTCCTCCCTTATGAGTACCAGCCTCATCGGGTAGGGGCGTATCTGTTGCCACTGCTTTCTCGCGGCGAGTCTCCGTGGGTTGCGTCTCGGTCGTTGGCTCAGTATCGCGGTCCTTGGCACCCGACGGGGCCAGCGACTGTCTCTTCAGCTCAGGTTCAGACCTGGCTAAACTAGAAACGGCCTCAGAGTTAGAATCACCATCCCCTATAGACTGGAGCTGTGCCCGCTCAGTATGTTGCTGAAGCTGAGCCATCAATGCGTCAAGATCAAGCTCATCAGTTTCCACAATGTTCACGTCCGCTATGGACGGGTCCGAGAGATGTGCGCGTTTTGCCGACGCGTCATCACCACTGTCTTCGTGCTGGCGCTTCTCGGCCCGCGGGTTTTCGATAGACGCGCTCTCCGCGGCGAGCTCAGTCGCCTGGCCCTCGACGAACGGATCGTGCGCTCCGGTAGCAAGCACGGACGTGTCCGAGCCCTCCGGATGCTGAGATCCTTCCATTGAGGTCCAGTGCTAACTAAAAACGGGAGATTGGTCGTAGATGGTCGAGCCAGATCCTCCGTATGAGCGGCGCACGGTCGAACACTTGTTGATCAACTGATCTGAGACAACTCGCGATGCGAAAAAAACCCGCTCATGTAAGTATGCAGTGATTCTCAGCTAATCAATCTTCCCTGCCTGTCCCCGTACGTTCACAACGATAGCCCTTACCCGCTGTTTCACCGCCGCGGGCAAGCGACACCCGCCACACGGCTACCGCGCCTGGGAGGCACATCTCCGCAAGGCTTAGAATGATACGTGATACTGTCTGAATCGAGTAGAGGCTGCGATGGTCATACGCCGTTGGCAAGAAGCTACGAGATAACCACGAAGGCGCTAGTCGAGTGGCTTTGTTGACGGCTGTGGAGCAGCGGCATCTTCGGATCGGCTAGTGTGTGCATTGGACTGGTTTGTGGAGTGATGTACTACGTCAAGCGGGCTATATATGGGCCTGATCCACGCGAGCAGAAGCGGCAATGTGACGCGTTGATTCGCAAGAACCAGCGAGAGCTGGACAAACAGATCAATGGCCTCAAAACCACTGAAGGAAAGACCCGCACGATGATAAAGCAGTGCGCGGCGCGTAACGATATGAAGAGCGCAAAAATGCTTGCGCGTGAGGTGTATCGGGCGCAGCAGCATCGCGAGCGGCTGCTGACGTCGAAGGCGCAGCTAAATTCCGTGAGAATGCAAGTCGCCGAGTCCTTCGCAATGCTGAAAGTGCAGGGATCAATGAAGAGCTCTACAACTGTCATGAAAGAGGTAAACCAGCTCGTCCGGCTACCAGAGTTGATGGGCACCATGAACCAACTCGGTCAAGAACTCATGAAAGCCGGGATAATAGACGAGATGGTAACCGATAGCCTCGAGTCGATGGATGAGGCGGACGCACTTGCTGATGATGAGGAAGTGGACCAAAAGATAGGCTCGATTCTGGATGAGGTACTGAATCCACCGACACGGCAGCCTGCTCGACGGGTTGCTGATCGACCAACTCCTGCAGCTGCTTCTAATGAGTCTATGGAGGATGAAGAAGAAGAGGGCGATCTCGAAGAGATTTCCAATATGCGAGAGCGCCTGAAGGCGCTTCAGAACTAGAATTTCTGTGAACTCGGCGCAGCGGTAATAGTGCATGCTGGTCATGCTGCTGCCGACGACTTGCGCTACCAGAACGAGCATTGCATTTTAGAGAAATAGTATTAAAAAGGGCTCTGTGCTAAATATTAGGCTGTCCGTAAACTGGTATGTTGATCACGATGATCAAGGGCCGTTGTTATTTTGCTGGTGCATGGTGTCGGAGAACATAAGTTACAGCGGTTGTTAATGGTACGGATAGCTCATTCAGCTATTGATGCGTTAAAGCGTTTATACTACTGATCGAGAGGTTAGCGCCGACGAAACATCACTCGCTCATACGTTTTTGCTATACTCTTAGAATGCTTACGCCTTGCTTGAATGATAAGCAGCCTAAGGATCTGACACTCGCTGATTAGTAGAATAACTATGATGTGTCTGCTCTGATTCTTGCCTCAGCTTGATTTTTGTGGAAGCCGGAATTTTCTGGCAGACCCTCACGTCATGGCCCAATTTTTCGGGCAAATCGACTGTTTTTGTACGTGTGTTAAATTATCCTATTTGTCCTGATGCTCTCTATAATGTTTACCATCGGATTAGCTTCCATCGTCTTTATATGTGTCATTGCGCTCGACGATCAATGACTGCGTTCCTTGATGCCGCAGTCACGACGCGCATGACTCCTGAATTCGCGTGGTTTCCAAGGTTTGGCTCTAACAGGATCACCGTACACAAATCGATGCATGCATGTCTGACTCTATGATGCAGCTACACTTGTAACTTGGATTGCCGCTATACGTACCTATCACGACGCCTCAGAATAAATAAATAAAAAAAGAATAATCCGTTCTACCAAGACAACTCTAAACTTATTGATTTTATCAAGAGAGGCTCACAAGGCCTGGCATTGCTACAGCCAACAGCATGGCATGTGGGTAGCCGAGGCCCTCCGTGCCTTGTGTCGTCATAATGTGAGTGCGTACGTATTAACGCAATGATGTGCTCACAGATGGGCATGCTATTCTAAAACCTAACCTCGATTTACCTCCAAGCATTCAACTTGTCGTTTATAAGCCAGCTATAGTGAAATACATTTTTTTAACACCAACGACAACGCACAGTGATGACCGTTACTTTGTACACCCGTTACCCGTTCAGCGCGTATGCTGCGAGCTCTGAGGCGCTCGTTAGCTTCCTCGGCCTCGATGTCAAGGTTGAGTACGTTTCTGGCAAGGGCGAGGCGCCGAAGGAGTTCCTCGACCTGTTCCCTGAGAACTTCCGCTTCACGCCTTCTCTATACGATTCCGAGAAGAAGCTTGCTCTGAACCAGTCTATCGCTGTTAATGAATACTTGGTTTCGCTTGCTAAGGACAAGAAGGGTCTGCTCGGAAAGAAGCCGGAGGACGCCTACGAGGTTTTGCAGTGGTCGAACATTGCCGACAGCGATATTTTCCAGAAGCTCTTGGTTAATATCGTTGCAAAGGTTACTGGTGGCTCCCGCTCACAGGAGGAGCTCGAGGAGAGCCTCGCTCGGGCTGAGCGTGGCTTCAGCGTGTTCGAGAACCACCTGCAGAAGAACACTTACCTCGTCGGCGAGACGCTCACCCTTGCTGATATCCAGGCTGCTGGCCTGCTCTCGATTGTGTTCCTCAATCTCGTCTCGCCGAAGTGGCAGAAGTCCCACCGTGCTGTCACTCGTTGGGCTCGCACAATCTTGAACTCGAAGGCTTTCGAGGGCAAGTTCCACGGCCAGTTCAAGTTCGGCTCTGGTGAGGCTGCCAAGTTCTTCGCTACTGAGCAGCCGAAGAAGGAGCAGCCGAAGAAGGCTGAGGAGGCTGCCCCGGCTCAGGAGAAGAAGCCGAAGCATCCGCTTGAGGAACTAGGCAAGCCGAAGATCCCCATCGATGAGCTGAAGCGCACTTACTCGAACAAGGAGACTCGTGAGGAGGCGCTGCCGTGGTTCTGGAACGAGTTCTACGACGACGAGGAGTGGTCCTTGTGGAGGTTCGACTTCAAGTACAATGATGAGCTGACTCTCACCTTCATGTCGAACAACCAGATTGGCGGCTTCTTCAACCGTCTCAGCGCTTCCACGAAGTACCTATTCGGAGCTGGAGTTGTCTATGGCGAGAACAACAACAACGGTATCCGCGGTGCGTTCGTCGTTCGCGGCAAGGACTACGCGCCGGCGTTCGATGTTGCCCCGGATTGGGAGTCCTACACCTTCACTCGCCTCGATGCCAACAAGCCGGATGACCGTGCTGAGCTGGAGGACCTCTGGGCCTGGGACAGGCCGATTGTTGTCAACGGCGAGAAGCGCGAGATTGTCGACGGCAAGGTATTCAAATAAACTAATTAGATCGGTCGAGATTTAGCATCTGCACTCTTATAATCAAATTTAGGAATGGCTTCTAGATCACTGTTGGCCATGTTTACACATGTGCGCTGCGCGTCGGTTGACCTATAATGTATCCAATCCACATGCATCACGCAGGTGGTGGTCGATGGCAGGCATGCAGGAGGAGTTGAGGTTTGGGTACTCCAATCTGGATCGATGATAAGCGGGGTAAAGATGTCTTTCATTCGCCCTGCGCTGATATGATTTCACTTAACATGCTGCTCAGTATAATCTGGAGTCTTTTCGCCATGATTTGTGCGCATTCGAAAGCTACTTTGAAAATCAATGTACTTAGCTTTGGTTAACCTAGCCCGTGTTTAGGCTGCTAACCCATCAGCATCGCGCAGCTATCCTCAGCATCTTGGATTGAGTTATTAAAGAGGTGAGAGTTAAATGCGTAGGAATACTTCACAAAAGAGTTATTGATGTCATCGACCTCGATGCGTCCGATGCAGGTATAAATGAGGGGTGTCTAATGCATGTAGCCCTTACCTTGATAGCTGCGAGTGGCATAAAAATGAAGGATTATGCACCTTCGAGAAATGTCGTGAAAAACTGAAACCCCACATCATGACGGTTACCTTGTATACCCGCTTTCCCTGGAGTGCATATTCTGCAGGCTCGGAGGCTCTGGTCGCCTACCTTGGTCTCGATGTTAAAATTGAGTACGTCTCAGGAAAAGGAGACCCACCACAGCTGTTCACTCAGCTTTTCGACGACCAGAATCGGTTCACACCTTCATTGTATGATTCTGAAAGGGATCTTAAGCTCAATCAAGCTATTGCCGTTGACATGTACTTGATTTCCCTTGCAGCTGATCCCAAGGGACTTCTTGGCGAATCTCAAGCTGAGTACTGTGAGATTCTCCAATGGACAAATCGCGCTGACGGCGATATTTGGAGGCACCTTATTCCTGTCATGTGGACAAAGGTTCTCGGGGGCACCATGACCCAAGCTGAGCTCGAGACATTTCTTGCGAAGACCGATCGCGGATTCGAGCTGTTTGAAAAGCACCTCCAAAAGCATGAGTTTCTAGTGGGTGGTCACATCACACTAGCAGATGTTTACGCCGCATCGCTGATAAGCGTGGGGTTTATGAATGTAATGACGCTAAAGTGGCAAGAGGACCACCCTGCGGTTGTGCGATGGGCGAACGCAGTCCTGAACTCGGATGCGCTTGCCGGCAAGTTTCATCACCAGTTCAAGTTTGGGACTGGAGAAGCCGCAAAGCTATTCGCAAAATAGTACACAAAGATTAAAGTTCGTTCTTTCACTAAGTTAATATGATTATCGCCTATTGTTTCAAAAGTATCGTGTACATGATTTGTTTAGTGCTGTTTTCTTCGGCCATTAGGATGGAGCTTATGTCCTTCCACTTGTAGTCATTAACCTTTCATTATAAATGGTGCACATTCAAGGCTTCAGCTCATTTCTCTGTATTGGGGGGCTGAGCAGCTTAGATTCAACTCTCTCAAGCTTTGGCAGCTTCGATGGCGGAATTTCAACAGAGGGTTCGGCCACAGCTTCTTCGAGAGCTTCGGTATGATCTTTAGTGAGAGAGCTGGCTTGCTCTTCAGTCTTCTCGCTCCTAGAAGGAGCCTTACGCTTAGGCTTGCTCTTTACTATGGGCGATGGAGACGTAAGTGATTCAACGTAGGGGCCGGCTCGCGCTTCCTTGAATACAGTCACGATCTCATCGTATGGGTATGCACGGTCCTCTACCGGATCTGGAAGAACACCGAGATATACCTCGTGCATAGATAATCGGTTCTCTCTAACAATTCCTGCGAAATAAGACTTACCATGCATGCCTTGAACGACATCACCCGGAAGAAGCGCTTCGGAGCGTTCGTCACCTAGTTTCGCATACTTAGAGACCCGATGAAACCGGCACATCGGCGCAGATGAATCGTGGTAGTCTACACCAGCCGCAGCTGCGCAAGATCCGTGATAAGACCGTGTACATGAAGGATACGAGCACTGAAAACATGGTCCAACAGTTTGCTTACAATGGAGACATTTGAGACCAAACCTTTCGCGATCAATGTCCTCCATGCCGAAAACAGTGTTACCCACAATCCAAGCCTCCGGAATCAGATTGGCGCAAACAACGTGGGCATACGCCGAATGCTCCTTATTATTGACGTAGCGTCCGTCATATATGTGAGGGCATAGAACGCACTTACCGAGTCTGCGAGCCTTCACTACAGATGGCTCAGGATCGCCTGACCTCGCCTTAGCCTGCACTCTCTGTCTCTCTGCCTCGAGCTCATCCGGATTCTGTATCAGATCTACCATGCGCTCCACGTCAATGGCAACCGAATGATTTACACAGCGGCATGACTTTGAACTCAGACCAATGTTGATCCACGAGTCATGCGCGAAATTTACACTTTCTGCAACGTTAAACCCATAATTGAACCCTGCGTGATAGCCGTAAGGGAACGTGATCATAAACTCCTGCTGGCGGTGCACCACTCTGTTCACAGGGATCCCCTGCTTGGCCAGCATTGAAGGGTCAACCAGAAATGTTTTATGACGAAGAAATTCTGGACATTTCTCAAATTCATCGGGCCACACTGCCGCCATGAAATCGTAGAACTGCTGGTGGTACTCTTGAGGGATCGAATACCACTGCTTTGGGGCCCCGAAATGGATATAGTTAATAGATGGCAGGTCCACATCCTCCAGGTGCCATGCAAAGGTGGCCTTCCACATTCCACAATAGAGGTATGCATCCGATACGCCTGGAATTGGCTCTGGCAAAAGCTGCAGCATAGAGTCGAGGTTTGCCACGTTCCAATCTTTCGTCTTTTCATCAAATAAAGATCCAGGGAGATCAGCTCCGTACATTGGAGCCCCTCCGTAAGCCAGCCCCTTCCAGTATTTAGCTTCCAGGTCCCCGAGGACTTCTGGGGTAAAGTCAGCATCGCCGTAATGTACAAAATCTCCCGGCTTCGCCGTGTACTTACCGAGGACACGCTGGGCCTCCCCACGTTTCGTAGGAGGCTGGTTGCTCAGGGTATTACATTGTTTCAGCCACTGCTTGATTGTGAATTTGCGGCGCCGCTCGATGTTGTCAATGCTATAGATCCCCCGGCCGCCATTGATATTGATACTTTGTGTTATAGGATTGCGAATCTCGATTTTGTCAATAAGAGCTGTTGGGAGCTTCGGGAGCTTCGATTTCCATTCATCAGGGGGAATAACTTTGACAATGCCGGTCTTCATCCCAATCGGTTCAATTTTATTGACGAACTGACGAAAGTCCTTGAACTGTTCATAAGTAGGTCGAAAAACAGCTACACCGCCTTCATATTCGAGGCTTATCTGCTCCATCGCTCTTCGAACTGACTGGCTTGATAGAAACGTCAAAGAAAGATCTCTAAAGCCAGGAACTGTCATGATATATTACGGCGGGGTGGTACTTATGTTACCCTAACCCGTTTGTCGCCTTCGAGCCTGAAAGGTAGGCGCCAACGCCAGCAGTAGTACATCCCGGGGCGCATCGTAGAACTCGTACTAGAGGAGGCTCCATTCGGCCGCTGGGCGGTTGATTTCTTTGGTGATGGATATAAAATGTCCCATATGCGAGCTCAATCTCCAGGTAATGACGGAGAGGCAGCGCGAGGAGCATTGCGATTCGTGCCTGGACACAATTGAACCAGCGGAGACAACGAACACAACAGCCCCTGAGAATATGGAAATTGATGTAAACGAGGTGACAGAAGAGGCTCATCGGCATGCTGTGTTGAAGACGAACGAGGAAACGCTCAATGTGGAAACGTTGAATATGGACCAAGTGACGAAATTTAGTCAAAGCGAGTCCACAAATGTACCAAATACAACCGTTAAAGCAACGAAGGTGGATAGCTCAAGCTCATGGTTCTACAGTCTAGGCAAGCGAGATAAACACGAGCTTGATGAAGCAGCCCCCAGCAAGGCGAAACGCAGCAAGTCGGACTCTTTGGCCAAGCCAAAATCAATTCCTTTTTTCAAGACCTTATCATTTGGCAATACAGTTTTCGCCGTGGATGCATTCAACTATGGCGCGATTCCAAATACCAGCACTTACTTTTTGACACATTTTCACTCTGATCATTATGGAGGGCTAACTAAGGGGTGGTCCCATGGCCACATCTACTGCTCGCCATCAACGGCAAGGCTTGCTGTGCTCAAGCTAAATATGAATCCAGATGTTTTTCGTCCGTTAGA
The DNA here is from genome assembly GCA_030578495.1 of Starmerella sirachaensis. Lineage (NCBI taxonomy): Eukaryota > Fungi > Ascomycota > Dipodascomycetes > Dipodascales > Trichomonascaceae > Starmerella > Starmerella sirachaensis. Next base: position 1,050,685 of record JAJMSC010000001.1, on the reverse strand, counting down.
GCTCGGCAAGTGCTACACAGTTGATGGCGTCGACGTTATCTTTCTCGATGCGAACCATTGCCCTGGTGCAGTGGTTATTCTTTTCAACAAAAGCATTTTACACACTGGCGACTTTCGAGCGTCTCCGCATCTTGCTGAGTCCCTCAAAGCGTTCTCTCCAGTTATTGATAAGGTTTACCTTGATACGACATATCTAGATCCCGCCAGGAGATTTCCGCCCCAGGATATCGTCGTGAAGATGTGCGCTGAGTACTGCTTGCAGGTTCAAAATAAGCCCATGAAACAAAGCTTCTTTACGAGGCAGCCGGGGAGTAGACGTGTTCTCGCGGTCGTGGGGACTTACACCATAGGCAAAGAGCGGCTGGCAATCGCCATCGCGCAGCGCCTAGGATCAAAAATATGGGCATCCCCGCGGAAGCAGGAAGTCCTTGCGGCGATCGATGACCCGTTATTAAACAGTCTGCTATGCGATAACGGACTTCAGTGTCAGGTTCATTTGGCGTCCATGGGTGACTTGTCAATGGCAAAGCTTGAGAATCAGTGGAAGTTCTTGAAAAAGCACTTCACGCACCTCATTGCCTTTATACCAACGGGGTGGACCTGGTCCGGGACCTCTGCAGAATTTTCTACCAAGACGTTGGAGCAGCCGCGCACGACGACCATAGCCAACGGAGGCATGATCAGGATATGTAGAGTGCCATACAGCGAGCACTCTAGCTTCGCCGAGTTGGAGGAATTCTGTGGTATAGTATCCTCAAAGCATCTAATTGCTACGGTGCATACCAACCGCTATGATATTTTGAGGAGTTGGGAAAAATCGGGCAATAAGAAGTGAACATGCGTCTGGTTAGATGTTGCGGATCCGTTAGACCTGTTAATATTAATAGGCCCTTTCGTGTCTGATGTATAGTATAGATAAAATAAAATAAACGAAAGAAAGAAGGCATGGAGAGTTCTTTTGAAGATCTAAGCGCACTCCTCCCACTCTTTGTAGGAGCCCCAAGGAGTAATTCACAGCCTGAGCAGGCCAAAAAACTATGGTCACGGGCGGGATCGAACCGCCGATCTTAGGGTTATTAGTCCTACGCCTTAACCAACTGGGCCACGCGACCATTGCTTGTTTGTCTAGTCAAGGTCTAAGTATAAGTAATGGGTATTGTTATTATGCAAAGTGGCGCCGGTGATCATGGACATGGTATGGGTCAGCTACCTCCTCGACTACTTCGATTGCTGCGGCGTAACCAGGTCGCTTGTCGCGCATCTGCTGCGTAAGCAATAATAGGCTGGTCACTAAAATAAGAGTGTTCACATTTTGAGAAGACGCTAGCAGCAATATGCTATGTCAATACAAAGAGTGCGGCTTTCCAGATGTAATTGCTGCTGCGGTGCCCACCGATTGATCATTGGCTCAGTCTGGGGAGAGTGGGGTGAGGGGCTAATCCTCACACGTATTCTCTTAAGTTGATGATGCAACAAGCCTCACGCATCTAGCGTGCCCTACCCTTTGTTGCACCAGGCGCGCGTGCTCGATACTACTTCGGCCAATGCTGAGGAAAGCTCGCCTAATGCCTACTCACGTCCAGATCTGGCCATTCAGTGGGAGAGCTTTTCCTGCGGAAGGCCAAGAATCCGAAGTACTCAATATTCAACTTCGCTTTGCCTGGCTTATCTATGCTTCTCCCGCACGCACTCTATACCCAACCCTGCTGAATCCACCAGCCATTGCTATTAGGTTATATATTGAGATGACGCACCCCTTTCCTACAGTTCTAAGTGTACCATGGCGAACTATATTGTTAGATTGAAGGAGGACTCAACTGAGGATGACCTCAAGGGGGTCCTTAAGTCGTTTGAAGCCGAGGGTGGCAAGGTTACTCACCACCATACCTTGTTCAAGGGATTCTCCGGCGAATTGCCCGATAATAAGGTGAATACCCTGAGCACGTCTCCGCACGTTGAGGCAGTTGAGAAGGATCAGAAGGTCAGCATCCAGCCTGTTTAGACCCATTCGTGTTAGACCCGTTCGTATTACACGACTCTGGGGCTCGAGGTAAGCCATCACGTCGTCTTTGTCTCTGTTCTCTGCTTACTTCCTCATAGAGGCTATGACGCCCCTCTGTTTTGGGCAAGGCACAAAGCGTTCTCGAATGCCTGTGGATTAGTCCAATTTACGCTAGACATTTTCGAAGTCAATTAGATATTGTGTTACTCGTTATAGCTTTGGCCTCTCTAATACCAGACATAAAGGCACCATGCACACATCCGTTACCGTCAAGCGTTGTGTGTTCGCCTGCGAACCGGATTCGACCGGCACCGTCGATATAGGGCTGGACCATGTCGTCGTATCCCTGTTTGATCGACCGAGCCGAGTAGCTCCCGAGGAAGTGTCTTGACTGGGTCCAATCAGATACAACACAATCTATAGGGACAGGGGACGAATCAGACCTGTCACCGCTCAACGCCTCGATTGCCCATTTCACATGCCCATATGCTTCAGATGGTGAGGACTCAACGATTTGGGTTAACGGCGGTCCAGTTAGGAGTACCAGTACACTGTCCTTTTCTTTGTATGGGTTTACTGCAGTGACGAGGTGGCCGGTCTTGCTGTTCGCAAGAAAAGCGATGTCCATGTCCGGATCCCAGAATGGCTGCGAGAACCTCAGGACTATTTTCCCTAATGCAGCAACATCAGTCTGTTCTATTGTCTCGATGAGCGGCGGAGGCAGGTCAATGTTTTTAAACAGTCCGTTACTGCCGACGGTGTGCTTAAGAGCTCCAAGCGGTATGGTACAAATTATGTAGTCCGCAGTATAGGCATCTTGTGCTGTCATGACAATTAAGTGATCATTCTCTTCTATGATCTCCAGTGCCTCTTCGTTGAGCTTGTACTCAACTCCTGAAGCATTCGTGGTCTGCTCCAACCACTCGAGAACTGTGGTATATCCCTTTCCTAGCACGAACGCATCTCTTCCGAGAGGATTCGCGTTTCCCCCTTCGCCGGCAGGAATGTTTTGCCAGGGCTGCCCGACGAAATGCTCCGCCTGGCGGTACATCAACGCAGCGAAGCTTTTCTGTTCGTCTGTGACGAGTGGCATATTGACGAGCGCTTGCTCGACATATTCCTTCAGAGAGCCTTCTTCTCTCAGTGGCTTCTCTTGGTGAAAGTCCTCAGCTATCATCGACTCGATTTCGTGGAGGATAGGAATGACCCTAGCTTTGCGTGGAAGCGGGCCGCTCTCGGTATAATGCTCAATGATTCCATCAGTGTACTTCATTGGCCAGCCACTACGTAGCCCCTCTGTAAACAGCGGGTTTGCTCGGGTTTCGTGCATCCACGAAGCACCGATGTCCACTTGAGTGCCATTGACATCAATGGATTTCACTCGACCGCCTAGCCTTGACGTGGCCTCGAGAACAGTGACCTGCCATCCCGGGACGTTTCCGACGTGTCTTGCAGCTGCTAAGCCGGCAACGCCTCCTCCAATTATAACTACGCGAGGCATATGTGTGCCTCTCGAGCTCACGATGGCCTAGGCTTTATAACTCTTTGTGCCACCCATTTATCCTGACTCCGGTAGATCCTCACGCGATATGCCTACCTGCCGAGAGTGAACAAGCGCTCCCGAAGCGCGGCCGTATATAAAGGCCGAATGCTGTAAATATGTATATGTATATATGTATATCTCTTCAATTCATTTTGTACCGCTGTTAGCATTATTCTTGGTCTTCGACCAACGCTAGAGGATGAAACATCTAAGCAGATTTGTGCTGCCACTTGCGGGTCTCATTCAAGCCGCATACCTAACCAGGAAACTCGATTCATCAAGTTGATGCCAAACCCATCTCTTAACCAACATGGGCCAAAGAGGTTGAACTGTTTCCACTAAAAGCACTATCGCGAATAAGTACCAATTTGGGATCACCGAGTGCTGCGCAGGTATAACTGTGTGGCACATATAAGTCCATATACCCTTGGTCGGGCTGTATCTGCACTACCGGCCAATTAATGATGAACACCTTTAAGGCATTTATAGTCGCGCTACAGGCCAGTAGAAGTTTGGCTGCCTTGACTGAAGAGGCCCCCAATAGCATAGAACCGAGGCTTCTTGCCGATGTTCTTCATGCAATCACGGATAAGTGCACAACCACCGGAGATCACGCCGCTTGCTCCGAGTTTGCAACCACAGAGCTAGCGAAATGCAGCCCCGACGACCACTACTGCCAGAAAACTAAGGTGATTAACATACATGCTTTTTGCCAGGGAGTATGCGACACTAGCAACTACGTTCCTTCCGCAGTGCGCTCCTTTCTAGAGCTCACAGGAACAGGAACGAATAAAAATCCAAAGGACTTGAATAATGAATGGTATGCAGACGAAGAGACCATGCGCGAGCTTAAGGACCTTACGCTGTCTATGCCGGTGAAGAATATCTTTGAGATGGAGAAGAGAGCGACTAGCATTGCCGTGAGAACAGACGAGAGTACACAAGACAACAAGTCCGATGACATCATAGCCGGAAAGTTGCTCAGCAGCGTGAAAGCGAGCGATCTTATTGAGGGACTTGCGCTTAAGCAGCTCTTCGACGACGGCGGGAACCCATTTGAGCGGCAGCTAAAGGAAGAGATAGCCAAGCTCCGCCAGAAGTTTGATGGGGCAAGAGACACTACGGCAAAGGAGGAGAGTAGCAATAAAGACCCATTGCGTCGCGAGTCCAGGCGAAGTATTGGGGGCATCGGCAGTTCATTGAAACATCACCTGCGCGACCCACAAACCGGACGATACCTTGAGCTTCCTAGAGGCTATGGATACAGCAATTCCGAATTGTACTACGACAATGGTTATTATGATGACAGTGGTAATGACGCAGATCTTTATTCTGATGAAGTGCCAGCTGAGCAAAGAGAAGAGTGGCCTGACAGTCAAGCTATCACGACGGGGTCCAACAGAGAGCACACCGGAAACATAGAAAGCTTACCAAGGACACAAACAGGGAAAACTTACGCTGGAAACGACGACCCTGCTGTCGCAATGGGGCCAATTGTTTTATACAAAGAAACCCCGGTGACCACGATCAACCAGCCCCATCAAACAGACACGGCTGGGACCACATCAGCGTCGAAAAACTTTGCAGAACGCATCAAGTATGCGTTGAATATACATGCCGGTGTCAACTCGAATGCAACTTCGCAAGGCATGAAGTCGAGTGCGCGCGCAAAGAACCCTGCAAATCGCTCCGCTATACAAAAGGAGAACACTTCGGCGCCCACAGGTCCTCGAAATGATGCCGATGGCCTAGCAGTTAGGCTAACGACGCTTGGGTTCGTTCTTGGACTGCTTATTGCCATGATAATGTGAGACCTTTCTCTTTCGACGACAGCAGGGTCACTGCCCGAGCTAGGCTCAATTTAGTCAAAATAGCGGCTTTATATATTAGTACTCGTAGCACTGAGACACTACGGAGCAGAGCCTCGCGATGGTAAAGCCTACTCCTACATAAAGACATGGCGTGATGGGTTGGGATCATGCAGCACATTACGTCAACATAACATACAGGCCTCATCCATCGGACACACGCGCACCGTGGTAAACGAAGGCCCTGTGGCTTCAAATTGCGGACTCAACACTCTTGGTTGGGTGCTGGGTATGATTCAAGCCACCCACAATGGGATTGAAACCCTAGCAAATGGAGCCATTGATGATGCTGTAAAGAGGATTATCCAGTGGGCTCACAGCAGTGGCACCTATGACGAAAGTCTTAGGCCACTCCTCACAGAGTTCCCCGAGATCGAAATGCAGTACCCACTCATATCTCAACTGTTCATAGAGCATTATCTGCGGGTTGTGAAAACCAAAACACTGCTGGAGCTTCGAAAAAGGCTTCAAAGCAGTTCTCCATCTACCATAGAAGGCAGCTGCTCTGCAATACTTTGGCTATGGGACAATGTTGCCTATCCCCAAAAGCTAGTCTCAAGCGATATTTGGCAAGAGGACTACATCATTCCCGTGAGTGTTGCATTCTCCACCGTCGTACGATATGTCCTCGACATGAAGTGGTTCGTGCGCGAGTTGGGTCGCTCAGTTGACAAGAATATCTTAATCAGGCTATCAGAGGCTGGCTTCATCGAGGAGGTTAATTCAGTGCTGGCGCTGTATGTATCCACTCGTATCAATCAGTATATTTCTGACCACTGGTCTAAGAGGTATAGTCCAGACACTGTGGACAAGGTTGAGGCTTGGATTGAGAACGATCTCAGTGCTGATGTTTTAGAGGTTTTATCGAAACAGCCGGACCCTACAGGACTAGTGCCTATTGCTCAAATGCGGCAAATTGCCCATGCGTCACTGGCGGAGCTGCGGATACAAGAACTTTACGACATTGTCGCTCAAGGCAACCGCGATGGACTGCAGGATTTGCAGCTGACCGTGACATCACCAGAGCTGCGTGATAACCTTGTTCGCAGCTTCTACCAACAATGCGAATGCCGCCTACTGAATGGCGGATCAGATACGGTCGACATCATCCAAATGTATTTAAAGGCAAATCTTGCTTTCTCCACGTTAGACCCTCAAGGCGTGCTATTCGCGAAACTTAGTCGCCCGATTCGGGCTACGCTCAAGGAGCGACCTGACACTAGTGTACGCCTTGCCGAAGGGCTGTTCGGCGTAGATATTTCGCCTCTCAAGTTCTTAGCAGGAGAGCTGAAGAAACAGAGCGAACCAAAGGCGAAGACGAATATTTCAGAGTCTTACAGTGATTGGATACCAGACCCAGTGGATACACCTGCCGACTTCGTTCGGCGCCAAACTACCGATGTAGTGTCGACTTTGATCAACCTATATGACAACAAAGAGGTATTCGCGAAGCAGTTTGCCGAGCTGTATAGCAGCGCACTACTGAATGCACCCTTTGGAAAGCAGAGTGGTGAGGAAGATATTCTTACTCGGCTTGAGGAGCACTATCAGTTCCTGGCTGCGGTGTTCGGCGAGTCGCATCTACATCGGATTCGTGTCATGCTTGCCGATATTAGGCAGAGCCACCAGTCGGCAGAAGCGGTCCATCATTCTAATTACGATCTCAGCCGCGTTTCAGCGTTAGTTCTGAGCCGACTTTATTGGCCATCCTTACAGCGCCAGCCGGACCTGATTCGAGGGCGCAGCTACCTCGACGCAGTCCCAGCGTACTTCCGCAAATCGATGGAGCAGTATGCTGAACAATTCAAAGACATCCCTGGCAATGAAATGCTTGATCTCAGGTGGTTACCGAATCATGGTAGGGTGTGCCTTTCCCTAGAGCTTGCCGACAGGACCTTAGAGCTGGCTGTGCATCCTGATCAAGCAGTGCTGATATCTGCATTCAGCGACGTTGGCTCATCGATGCTTTCACTCAGCGACTTGTCCGAAGTCACGAATCTAGACGAAGCCGTGCTTCTCGAGTCAATCCAGTTCTGGGTGGATCGCAAAGTACTAGGGACCGATGGCGAGAAGTACAAGGTTCTGGAAACGCAAGAGGAAGCAGATTCGCAAGCACATACACATACCCAAGTAATCACCGCAGGAGCATTGGCCGGCGGTAGTGGTAATGGGGCTGGAAAACAGTCGAAGGAGGCATTTGAAGATATGCGCATCTACTGGAGCTACATCGTTGGCATGCTCACGAACTTGGGTGCGTTGCCCACAGACAAAATACATTCATTTCTGGTGATGTTTGTTCCCAGTGATGACCCATACGTCAAAACGAAGCAGGAACTCGAGAATTACCTTCTCTGGATGGTCGACGAGGAAAAGCTGAAGTTCGAAGACGGTAAATTCAGTCTGGTCAAAAGCTGAGGCTCTATTATCGTATATCTGGTATATATGCATACATGTAGTTTCATAGTTCATTGCGTAAAGAAGAGTGATTGATGTGTGGAATCTCGGGTTGTTCATGCGCTCCAGGTGCGTGCATGCAGCCCGAACATCGCTAAGACAGGCACCCTTACCCCACCTTTGTATACTTCGCGTCGCCTTTAACTTTTGTACGCGCCGTTCATGCAACGTCCAGCCTATGGCTGATGCGGAGAGATCATTGAGAGATGCTATATTACGGGCAAAGTCCCTGTATCAACGCCAAAACTACCGCCTCGCTCTAGAAATACTTGATTCCAATGCGCATCCTGGAGCAATCGCCAGGCTTTCTACGAGTGACCAGTTTGTTGTGTATGAGCTGCTGGCAGCTCTGCATGAAAGAACAGGGAGTATACACAAAGCCCACAAGTACGCAACCTATATGGTAAGGTTGCGTGAGCGCGACCCTCGCGGATATCTCCGCCTTGGTAAGATTCTGCAAGGTGTGCCAGGCAAGCTCGGCGACGCAGTCAAAATATACCAACGTGCTCTAGTAAAACTGAGCAAAGCGGAGCCGACTCATCGCGCGTTAATTGAGAAGCAAATGACTGCTTGTATGGCACTGAACCGTGACAACTTACTACCTTCAGGAGCCAGCGCACAAGCGTTGACGCGAAGTGGTCTCGGGGTGCGACAGGACTTTGTCGCTTATTTTCCTCGAGAAATCTCAGTATTTATATTTGCAAGCTTTTCACTGCGTGAGTTAGCAAAGTGCTGTCTGGTGAGCCGCCGGTGGCGCGACTTCATTACGTCTGAGACTAGCTTTTGGTCCGATCTCAACTTCAGCTCTACGGCACCAGCTGCCGGCAGAAGCTCGAACCTGGATGGCAAAGCTCCAGAAAAACCTGCAGTCATTCCTGCGAAAACACTCATTCGCTATTGTGGGAGGTCTAGCACCTCGCGCAGTCTAAGCATTGACCTGAGCCAGGTTGTCCTGAAAGATCCACAGGCAGCACTCGTTGGAATTTCTAAGGAGCAACGTTTCTCCTCGCGAATACGTCAGCTAAAGGTCAACTCGAGAGCGCACACCGTATCCCAGCCTACTATTCGCATGCTGCGAGGGCCAGGATCTATGCCCTTCTCTAGCCTCACGGAACTCAGCATCCTCAGCGACTCCCCGGATAGCGATGTTAGATGGTGCATCGCGAACCTACCGGCCCTCAAAGTGTTAGAAATCGTGACGCTGCCTCGGCACAAACCACCTCGACATGCCGCTCTTGAGGCCTACGAATGCAAAGGTTTACACACCCTTCTGATATGGGGCCAATCGAACTCACGAGTCCTAACTGACTCTATGGCCACTGAGATAGCTGGCCTACCTAGTATACGCTCTCTGGACATGCACCGTGTTGTGCCTCGATTCTGGCCGACCATGCGCTCGGCAGTCGCCAATCCAGAAGTAACCCGCTTGGGATTCACCGCTGAAGGAATCCAGGCTAGAAACTACCTCGGGCCACTTCCGCAGTTTAGCGGAAAACTCAAGTCCATCACTTTGAACGAATTGGCCTTTTCTAGTGCGATGCCTGCTCTGCTTCCTGACGGCACTCGATGGTCCAGTGCGACGTCATTCGAGGCAACACGGTTCCTGGAATATATCGAGCTGAAGCGGGTCCATTTCGAAGAGTTCACCCTAGCCGGTCTACTCTATGAATGGGGGTGTGACAAGACATTAGAGACTTTGGTTCTACATTCGACAACATTCCATGGGCGTATGCGGCTGCCGCGTCCCGAAGACGCAACCTTCGCCGTTTTCGAGAGATTATCGGTTCTACAGTTTACGAACATGCAGACTTTGACTGATGATACATTCCAGTGGATAATCGCTGCGTTCCCCAACCTGCAAAAGGTCAATTTCGACGGAACTGCTATCACCGGACCAAAACTGGTGCGACTCCTGCGGGCAGGAGTACGTGCCGTACGATGCAAAAGCATAACCGATATGAGCGCGGACACAATTGCATGGATCGGGCAGCTTCATGGCGTATCCGTCGTATTTTGAAGCATTCAAACAAATAGATTTAAAATAAATAAAGGTTACGAGTAAGTTCACGCCAGTCTGATTTTTTGCATTCGCACTGCCGAACGCACGATCTTTGACCTGCCAGCGCACTCTGTACTGCCGGGACCAATTGCAAACTGAACCAAGTCATCATAACAAATGGCCAACAGTCTGTTGATGTAGGGGTGCCATTTAAGAGACGAGACGCGTGAAGTGCGAATTAATGCGGCCTGACATGCATCTACCTCCAGGTCGCTGGCGTAGTCACTGGGCTGCGTTACCAGAGACACTCCCTCTTTAGAGCCGCAGGCAAGAAGAGGTACCTGTGGTCTGCTTCCTTCACCAGCCGCGCTGCGAGATGCGCCGCCAGGTATGGCCTCGAGGCTCGGGGAGGGATTGCCAGCCAGGTTCTTAACTGCCAAGCGATACTCCGGTGAAGAGCAGTAAGCAGAGATCTTCACGAGATGGTGGCTACTAGTATAGCCCCATACCGTACCGTGTTGATTATCCGGACTTGTGAGAGCACGAATTGAGCCGCTACTGTTCATGGCAGCGGACGTGTTCACCAGACTCACGCTCCTCGACGCCCGGAGATCCCAGAACTTAACTGTATCATTCAAATTGGAACCCGATGCAAGCATTGGTGTCGGTCCAGCCGACACCCAGCAAACATCATTCACCTTAGAGCGCACGCGCTGACAAGTGGGGCCAGAGACAATAGCGTGTGCATTGTTCCATATCCGTGTTGCATTACGTGGGCCGATGCGAAGATCGAGCATCCCAACGGCTGCATTGTCAGTACCGAACGCAACAAGATTCCTGTCCGCTGGCGACGCAGCAAGGGCAGTGACCCCCATTAGAGATGGTCTCGCGGCATGGTCGAGGTCCGTGGAGATAGACGCTACTTCCCGGTTGAGATCTACATCTGCTACGCCTCGTTTTGTCGAGCAAAGCAAGGTATTCTCGGACGTGGGCGCAATTCCCGTGATGGGCCAGTCTTCTCGCAGGACTCTCAACACACTCGTGTCGCTCTCTTGGCCAGAGCGAGACCCTTCTTCTTCGCTGCTGGTGGGTATACAATCAATGATCTCAATTTGGCCTTCATAGTGGCCCACAATAGCACGAGTAGAGTTTGGGAGGTACTGCAAGCAGTTTTCAACAGAACCGGGAGCGAGCTCGCCTCCAAATATGGTTTCCCACTTTCCAAGATCTCGGCGCCCGAGCACATACTCTGGGGGCAAATTGTCCATACCTAAATGAAACACATCCTCGCGAGAGAGTTTTCGAGGCGGATCCACGAATGCAGGTAATTGAAGACGTAGCACATGGCCTTCGGGCGTGTGACGCCTCGCTCGCTTTCGTGGCGGGCCGTTACGCGGGCCTGGCAGCGGGCCGTTACATCGGGCGAGCCAGGAATCCAATGACATTGTACAAACTTAGTCAAGTGCCCGAGCGTAAAAACTAGCAGGCTTGGATCCCCAAGTCGAGCGAAACGCGTCGATTGTTACAGCGTAGTATGAAAGACGCGTTTAGTACCTAGCCCTACACTTCGAGGTCGCGTACGCGTAGGCCCACGACGCTGGATCTATGATCATCTTCGCAATATCACGGATCTCAGCCCGGGCGAGATATATCCCAAGCACAGTACACCGCGAGTAGTTGGCCGTTGGCTACTATATGAACACCCAGCATCGGGCCTTAGTAGTTTCAACGGAAGGATCCTGGTTAGGAATCGCTTCAAAGCGGCGTCGCCCAGCTTCAATTTTATCGTAGTAGCTGCGAGGAAACTAACCAATGGGTCAGCCTAAAGCTACGATAGTTCTCGATACAAGTGCACTCCTGCACGGATTATCTCTGATCCAGGCTCTGTCTAAACGAATTCGCGTATCCTCTACGGAGTTTTTGCTTCCTCGCACCACACTTCGAGAGCTTGACAAGATTAAAGACCGCGAGAAGTTCTCTCCTGCTGGATCCAGCGCGCGTGCCGCTATCAATTGGGTCAATGAGAGCATCATCAGGCAAGATCCTGACACACCTTGGATTCGTGGTCAGCGGGCGGCGGAAATGACAGACCCTACGCTGCGGGGCGACGATGCTATACTTGACTGCGCTGAATACAACTCAGACCACTACCGACGTATTACAGTAATGATGTCACACGACCGTAACCTTCTGAACCGTGCAGCAATTGAGGGTATAGAGACGCTTGACATAGAGAGCATGAGCGTTTCGGCCATAATTGAAGCACTACGGTCAATAACAGAAAATGTGATGGACTTTGAGGAATCGTGGCCCTCTTCATACTCTCAGACTAAGCAAGCTCCGACACGCCCGTCGCAAAATAAACCCCAAGCTGTCTCGCAAATGGCGCAGCTAGACCATGATACTGACCAGAAGCCACAGCAAGAGGAACAGATGCTTGTTACTGACGGGTCCAATGATATGGAAGTCGACGGAGACGCCGTTGACGTTGACGAGCCGCCGGCAATTGCGTTGGAGAGCATTCATGCTCCAGGGAGTCGGAGTAGCGCACCGAGAATGGTGCACGCTGGTCCCGAACCACAGACAGTGCATATTGCACGAAAAAATAATTCAAGTGATCGCGTCCAAAAGATAGCACCACCTGAGCAAGCAGAAAGTAACTCCAGATATTCACTGCGAATATCTAGGTCCGCTATATTGGAGTCGCAGCAGCCCGCGGAGCCGATTCCTTTGGAAAGCATGCACGATGCGAAAAGGCTCCACCACAAGACAGACCACAGCCGAAATACGCCGGTTCGAAGTATCTCGGCTTCCCAAGATACCGCTGCAGACCACAGATCTGATGTAAGTGCCAGGGATTCTAGTAAAGCAGAGCTGGAATCCTCCTCATCTGCTCCAGAGAGCCATGCACCCATCGTGCTCGAGAGCATCCATAGTCAAAGGACTGCTGCTGCGTCTATAACCGAAGGCAGACGCGGCAGACACAACCGCCACGCTTCAAACACCAAGCATGATTCACAGGACCCCTCGGAAAGTTTCTCGGGTATCCCTGCTCCTCCGGAGCATTACGACACTCTCGAGAAGGGACTTACGCAGATGATGTCAACTTTGATCGACTGGCATGTTCGGTGGCGCAACTCGCCAAGCAGACTAGCGCAATTGGCATACAAGCATAAACCTCGATCCTTTGCTGCGATCGCAAGCGTTCTGGAGAACTTCAAAAACGATTTCGAGGCGGTAGTTTCCGTCGATCTAATCGATCGATTCGTTGCCGCAGCTCGTGAGCATAATAGGCCATATATAAATACCGCCGCCATTCCCCTCATCCTCAATCTTTCTGGAAAAGACCCGAGGTACGTTCAGGCCGTGGCGAGGCTCAAGTAAATTCATAGGTGCTAGGTTCATCTCTGCTCCCGTCAAATGTCGCATCTGAATCCGTGTCCACAGAATCAAGAGTGCGCTCCTGACTTTCTCCGGAGTGCGAACTCAGCCCAGGGCGCGAAGTCTCTCCACCCTCACGCCTTTCATCTTCCGCCGCTGAAGATTTACGGGAGATCACAACAGTAAGAACCGGGGCTGGCGATTTCGGCCATAACTGCGACGCAAGGAGCACGGGGTCTTTAGAGGCTGGCGATGGCATAGGCTCAGTCCTGCTCGTGAACGCAGACTCAAGATGCTTTGGGATCCGGTAATCAATGCGACGCTGGTTAGCGTCTACAAGGCCCTTAATTACGACGTCCTTGTCATGGATTATCTGATCTCTTTGATTCCGCTCTACGCCCAGACACTCCACGACACCCAATAGACCCTCGATAAGCCCTTTAACGACGCCAATGGTTTCAATGGGACTCAATTCCAACATGTGGAACTGCCAGTCGAGTGGAGTGTGAAAATGCTCAGTATGTACGCTAATTTCGGGCAAATCGAACTTTGCTCCATCAGTTCCAAGGATTTTTCCGACTTCTTCGAGGAAAGCAGCACGCTGTCGCACCAGGTTCAGCACGAACTCGGTTTGAAGCTCCTTACCGCGATCCTCAACTTGACGTGCCGTCAGCGACTCGGCCCATGCACGATGCAGATTTGTTACTATGATCTTATAGCCAGCTTCTGAAGATTCATATGAGTACAGAAACTCTCCTGTTCTAGAGCGATTCCACATGGTTTCGTTACTGGTCTGGTCATTCCAAGTGCTGGCCTACCGTAACTTGTGGGTTTGGGTCTATCCCCAAAGCACGGCCACGACCGCACATGCTGAGCTGAGGGCTAGATCGAGGGCTAGCCTGCCACTTTGGTGCTAGCAGTTTGCAATTGCCAGTTTCGGAACAACGGCTTTGGAGCTTTAATCAAGCAAGAGATTATGGATTAAAAAATTAAATATGGTTTCATATGGAAGCCTCAGCATGCAAAAAGCGATCATCATCTCGACAATCATCTCTTGTTCCTGCTCGGCTCCGCTATTATGGACTCCTTTCCTGGCGTGGGGGCAAGAACCTCGTTACGATTCAGTGTGTACACTAGACGAGCGTGCCTACACGGGATTTAAGGTGATGCATGAGAACACGGTCGACTTTATTACATGGGAGCGGGTGCCGAAGGCGACCGTGATCGTTGAATGCGGTCTCGGTCGCGAGCTATACGCGCTCCACCTGCCTGCAAATGCGTCGGTGTTCAACGTCGACCTTCCGATCCCGGACACGACAGACGTGCTGCGTCTAGCACGCAGGCGTGCCTATAGCGCCATGAACCATACTCGGTACCTGCCGGGTACGGTGGTTGGCGCTGCGTTCAAGAAACAGGGCGACAGCACAGAGTGGGAGGCAATTAGCCCGCTAATCGCTGACACCTGGCTCAGCGTGGTCTGCGAAAGAGGTGGGTCTCAGATCCACATCACGTCGTCGCGGCTGCGATCGCCAGACGTGCTAGAGCGTACGTATCCACGATCTAGTTCGTGGGCACGAACGCTCAGTGCATACGAGGACGACTAGACTCCCATCCCATGGCAACCCACACATCGTAGATATTAATGGCTTAAAGCTGAGACACGCGCTGGATACCAAATGCCAAACGGCGCGGTCATAGACGCGTAGTCGGGACCGGCTTAGACAACAGTGGTGATGGCTTTGGCGGCGCATTCTTACGCCGCAGATAGACGTAAAGAGCCCATGCGAGCCCTACAGGTGGGATCCACTGCAAAAATGTGAGCCATGATGGTCGTGCGATTGGTGGTCGCGATATCAAGAAATCCAGAGACTCATATAGCTCATCGAGAGAGCCGTTATTATCCAGAACTATATCAGCACGGGCGCGCTTTGCATCTAGTGGCATTTGGGCAGCAATGCGTTCGCGGGCATCGATCACAGACAGCTCTGGGTCCCTCGCGCGTAGACGAGTGAATTGGAGGTCTGAGTCGCAAAGCACAGCAAGAGAAACGCCGCAATATTTATCCAAGCTCGACTCGAATAGCAACGGCACGTCAAGGAAGACGACGGCGTTGCCGGCGAGCCACGCGCGGATCACTGCCCACGACATTGCCTTGCGTACGGCTGGATGTACAATTCCGTTCAGCACCTTGCGGTGCGTGTCATTTCCGAACACGGTGCGGCCCAGCGCAGCGCGGTTCAGTTCGCCGGAACCGTCGTCATTCACGAGATGAGGGGTGATGCCGCCAAAGTAGTCGACAATCGCATTGTATGCGGCGGTACCGGGCTCCACGACCTCGCGGGCGATGACGTCTGCATCAATGACTAGCATTCCATAGTGCTCACGAAGCCGCTTGCTCACGGTGGACTTCCCCGTGGCAATTCCACCGGTCAGGCCAACGATTATCATCTCGCGCGGCTGACGAAACAATCCTCGGTCGAAGCTTGTGTGTGCCGTGGGATGCGTGTGTGGGCCCACACTGCACTGTGGGCATCCACGTGACACACATTATGCGTGAGCGCAGGCCGGATCAAGCACAGCATTATCGAACGCCGCGCGGGACGCCCAGACACTGCAATAAGCATCACACGGCCAAGCTAGAGCACTTGGTTCTGTTTGATCAGTCAATCCCCAGCCATTTGGCCACCGCCACACCTGACCAGGCCCCCACCTGCGCCTGCTGCTGGGTGATAGCAGCATGCGGCGGGATTTATAAGCCAACGGTCTTCGATCAACACCTTAAAGCCGGGCCCTTTCAACAAGCAAGCCGCTCTTTGTTGCAATCTAGACAAGCGTTAGTGAACGATGTCAGAGTTCGAGGGAAAGGCGATTACGTGCGATGCAGCGGTACTGAGGGAATTTGGCAAGCCACTTACCATTGAGCAGGTCACTGTGGAGCCCCCGAAGAGCCACGAGGTCCGTGTGCGTGTACTGTACACGGCGCTCTGCCACACCGACCTCTACACGGCCTCCGGCGCGGATCCCGAAGGCGCAGTTCCGGCGATTCTTGGCCACGAGTCGGCAGGGATTGTCGAGAGCATTGGCCCGGATGTCACGAACGTGAAGGTTGGCGACAACGTGATCTTGCTGTACACGCCGGAGTGTGGCAAGTGCAAGTTCTGCCTCAGCGGCAAGACGAATCTGTGCCAGGCGATTCGCGTGACGCAAGGCCAGGGTGTCATGCCGGACGGAACTGTGCGCTTCCACGACAAGGACGGCACTGAGCTCAAGCACTTCATGGGCACGTCCGGGTTCTCCCAGTACACCGTGGTGGCCGACATATCGCTCGTTGCGATCAACCCGGATGCCCCGCTGTCGTCGGTGTGCCTGCTCGGGTGTGGTATCACCACGGGCTATGGTGCGGCGCAGATCACTGCCAACGTTCAGGAGGGTGACACTGTTGCAGTGTGGGGTGCTGGTGCCGTCGGTCTCAGCGTTGTGCAGGGTGCGAGTCTGCGCAAGGCGAGCCGCATCATCGTCCTTGACCTCGACGACACGAAGGAGGAGTGGGCGCGCCAGTTCGGCGCAACCGACTTCATCAACCCGAAGAAGATCGAGGGTAAGATCCAGGACTACCTTGTCAAGATCACGGATGGCGGCCTCGATTTCACGTTTGACTGCACGGGCAACGTCGAAGTGATGAGGCAGGCTCTTGAAAGCGCTCACAAGGGCTGGGGCCAGTCTGTCGTCATCGGCGTCGCCGCCAGCGGCAAGGAGATCTCCACACGCCCGTTCCAGCTTGTCACGGGCCGTGTGTGGAAGGGCTCAGCGTTCGGAGGCGTTAAGGGCCGCTCGCAGCTGCCTGGCCTCGTCGAGCAGTACATGAATGGAGGTCTGAAGGTAGACGAGTTCATCACCCACCATCACACGCTGCCGACGCTCAACAAGGGATGGGACGACATGCACAGCGGCAGGTGCTTGCGGTGCGTCATTGATATGTGGCCGGAGGACAAGACAAAGCACAAGTAGGTCTATAACCATCCGTCCTCCGTGCTGTATGCACCTGATATACGACTTCACAGACTTAAGTAGTTTTACTCAAATTTCAACTTCGCCTTGGATCTGACTCAATTGGCCCGGCATAGTACATGCATTGACTATAGCCGTACAGCATGAGCCGTGTAACCATTGATATACCCCCGGCTCACGCCCGTCACGTTCCATCGAGCTTTCGATATTAATTACCCCGAACCCTATCGACAAATAGGACGCGGTGCAATGTAACCACACCCGCGCTCCAGAACCATGGTGGCAATCAAGCGGGAGCTGCCTGCGCTGCTTCCTCGCAAGCGAATACGTGGTAGCCGGGCAAAATTTGCCAAAACCGTTGAGCATCATATCGGCGGCAAAATTGAGCCCGACTCTGATAGTGATGGGGATGACTCGACTTATGCTCCTGAGATCGACGCCACGAACGCAAGTGAATCTGCAACGTCACACATACCCTTGATCAAACCAGAGTTGACTGCAGAGACAATCGCTTCGAGGAAGCTGCCTGTGCTTGATCCAAAGGCAGAGATCGCCGAAATCGAGGCTTTGGTGCCACCACGCGCTGCAAGGAGCGGCGAGCCACCGATGTGGAGGTTTATTCTCGAGCGCGTGCGCGAGATGCGCAGCCTCGTGGAGGCTCCTGTGGACACAATGGGCTGCGAACGGGTTGGAAACAATGGCGGACCAGCGCCGCCTGAGGTGGTCCGCTTCCAGCACCTTGTCGCGCTCATGCTCAGCTCGCAAACCAAAGATCAGGTCACTGCTGGTGCCGTGAGCCGGCTGCGGGCCGCGCTGAAGCCGGGGCTGACACCAGCGGCCGTGCTCGCCACGCCGGAGCCAGACATTGAACGGCTCATCCATCCGGTCGGGTTTTTCCGGCGCAAAGCGAAATATCTTAAGGAAGCGGCATCCATATGCCTCGAAAAATACGGTGGCGACATTCCCCAGACCATTGAGGAGATCACCGAAATTCCCGGTGTCGGGCCTAAAATGGGTTACTTACTCCTACAAGCAGCGTGGCAGAAGGTTGACGGCATTGGCGTCGACGTGCATGTGCACCGTCTCGCAAACCTATGGCGGTGGGTCCCCGAATCCACGCATCCAACGCCCGAGAAAACGCGGGCTGCTCTCGAGAAGTGGCTTCCACGCGAGCTATGGGCGGAGATCAACCCGCTGTTGGTTGGGTTTGGTCAGACATGGTGCCCGCCGAGACAGTCAGTCAAATCCTGCCAGAAGTGTATGCTCAGCAGTGTGTGTCCTGCTTCACTGACCTCATCATCTTGACTTCCTCAGTCCGTCGCGTCTATATCGTGCCCCCGGCATGCGCATGTATTGTCCGTGTGGTGCTGCCTTCAAACGCTCGGGCCTCCTTAGCAGCATACCTCATCTTTCCCATCATTCAAGCATCTGCATCACCCACAGCCCGATAGCGTGGAAATTTTTATTGTCTGCGTCAATGCCTGCTCAGCTGCGTGTACCTATAACTGTACTGTACATATGTTTAAAGCCAATTGTAACGCTGGGTAAAACCATGAGGGCGTAGGTTCTGATCATGTCGAACCGAGACAGCGAAAACATGCCGCGGGCTCGACCCGGCTCGGATTCGGAAGTAGGCGCCACCGTTGGTAAACGCGGGGGTGGTCGCCGCCATCGGGTTTTCGGGTAACGTCGGTTCTAAGGTCATGGGCCCTGTATGGGCAGGGGTGGGAACATGTGGCCCGGTGTCAGTTCGGGGCACACATAAGGCCGGCATATCCCCGCACTCGGAAGTTAACTGACACGGAGCAGTTTTTTCGACTTCCAGAAAACGATCCACACCAATTTCACGAGGCATGTCGCTCGAATACACATCCAAGGAAGCAATCGAGTCCAAGTACAGAACCGTCCTAAATGGGTTTCATTCTGGCGTGACCCAGAGCTTGGAATTCCGAAAGGGTCAGCTCAGGAACCTGTATTACGCGCTGATCGACAATGAGGAGGCTCTGAAGCAGAGCCTTTATGAGGATTTGCACCGCAGTCCGTACGAGTCCGAGCTGGTTGAGCTAAACCAATGCATGGGTGAGGCCGTGCTTGCCATCTCTAAGCTTGATGAGTGGGCGAAGGACGAGCCGCTGCGCGGCGATCTTAAATTCGCCCTCAGCAAGGTGGTCGCCCGCAAGAGCCCATATGGTGTGACTCTGATCATCGGCCCGTGGAACTATCCCATTCTCTGCACGGTCCTGCCGATCATTTCTGCGATTGCGGCTGGCAATACTGTGCTGCTGAAGCCGACGGAGGTCGCTGTTTCATCGACGCGCGTGCTGACGCGCGTGCTGGAGTCTGCGCTCGATGCGTCGGTCTTCCAGGTCGTGTGGGGTGCTGTCCCAGAGACGACAGCGCTGCTGAACCTGCGGTGGGACAAGATCATGGTCACTGGCTCAAACCGCGTAGGTAAAATCGTCGCGCACGCTGCTGCCGAGCAGCTCGCGCCGGTGGCCCTCGAGCTCGGCGGCAAGTCGCCAGTCATCATCACGTCGAAGGCGAACCTCAAACTCTCGGCGAAGCGTTTGGCGTGGGGCAAGTTCCTCAACGCCGGCCAGACCTGTATCGCCCCAGACTATATCCTCATCGAGCGCGGCGTCGCCGACAAGTTCACTGCGTATCTGCGCGAGGCAATTGAGGCGATGTACCCGGCGCTGAACAGCACGTCACCGGACTTCGCGCATATAATCACCGACCGCCTCTGGCAGCGCGCGTCCAAGCTGGTGAGCACGTCGAAAGGTGACGTGTGGCAGTGGGGCACACCGGATGAGGCGACGCGCTTCTTCCCGCCGACGGTTGTCCGCGGCGTCACGGCAGCGGATTGCCTGATGGAGGAGGAGATCTTTGCCCCGATCCTTCCCATCATCGAGATTGACAACGCCGTCTCTGAGGCGCCTGCGTTCATTGCTGCCGACGAGCGCGACCATCCGCTCTCTCTTTACGTGTTTAGTGAGGACCAGCGCGAGATTGATTCGCTTCTTGCACGTACGCGCAGCGGCTCGGCAATGGTCAACGACAGCGTACAGCAGGGCGGCTCCAGTGTCATTCCTTTCGGCGGTGTTGGTGCGTCTGGCACCGGCCGCTATCATGGCAAGTATGGCTTCGACGAGTTCACCCACGAGCGCCCAGTCGTTACCCAGCCAAGCTGGATCGAGTTGGCTCTACGCGGCCGCTATGCCCCATACAAGGCACGCGACGTAGCGACGATCCGCCTTGTGAGCAGGCCGCTCACAGTTGCATTTGGCCGCACGGGCAAGGTCGGTCGCCAGGGCTGGATCTCGTGGTTCATCAATGTTCTTCTCAGCAAGTCCGGGCTGGCAGCCATTGCCATCATTGCTGCTGTTCTTCTTTCACGACGCGTTTAGACGAAATCAAATAATTCTCTACTTATGTTTCTTCAAATATGCAAATTATCCATAGCCGCGAGCATTCCACGGCCATCCTCGCTCCGTTTGCCATGCGGTGATGCTGTGTCGCCCTTGTCGCTGCGGCCGTCGTTGTCGCTTTTGCCGCTCTCGCTACTGCCGCTCTCGGCCTTGTCACTGTCGGCATTGCTGCCACCATCGCCCCTGTCGCTTGCGACGTTGACATCTGGCTCCTTTTCTGTGCTGCCAGTGCTATCCGCTCTCTCGCTCGACTGTTCTTCGACAGCTTTATCAGTGCTGCCCTTGGCTGGTTTGACCGGCGAAGAGGCGGCAGGCGCCTTGGCTGCCTCCTTAAACTCTCCTTTGGTAGCTTCTGCGCTCCGCTTGCGTGTTCCAGGGGAGATGTGCTTCGCAAACAACGGGTCCAGCTCCTCAAGTTTGCCGAGAACAAGCACGTCGTTCTTGCGAGTACCGAGCGAGCCCGCCCGCTCGTAGTTCAAGAGATAGCGCGGCACCGTGGACGGCACCATGTCCGGAAGCTGGTTAAACGGCCCCACTTGCAGCGACGTGCCGGCAACAATCGCAAGGTCAACATCGTCAAAGTCGACCTCAAGCAGCTCGAAAAACCGCTCCGGCAAGCCCTCGCCAAAGAATACAATATCTGGCTTCACAATACCGCCACACTCCTCGCATTTCGGCACGGTGTGTTCCTCGAGCACAATGCGCTCCACCTCCACCGCATCTGCCTCTGTGCCACAATCGATGCAGTGGTTCGCGCTGAACGAGCCATGAGCCTCGACAATTTTATCCGCATGGACTCCAGCCCGGCGCTCGAGCGTGTCGATGTTTTGCGTGTACACACGCTTCAGCACGCCAAGGTCAGACAGCCAGCGTATGAACCGGTGGAATGACGTGGGCTCGAACCTTGACGGGTACATCTCGCCAGCAAGCATGAAAAACGGCTCAGGGTGGTCCCGCAGGTAGTCGATGTCGAACACGGCCTCTGGATACGGCAGCTTGAACCGCTGCAGGTTGGCATACAGCCCCGTTTTCGGACTGCGAAAGTCAGGAATCCCGGCCGCGGTTGATATGCCAGCACCTGCCATCACAATTACTTTTTTGTACTTGCCATCGGCGAGATCAGCTAGCAGCTTCTCCATGGGGCTCGGGCTCGCTGATCCCGCTGATGAGGCCGCGCGCTTGCTTTCGCTCGTCTTCGGCAATGGCCCTCGCGGCGTCTCGCTTGTCGGCTTGGTTGAGGGCATAGTTTCCGTACAATGCAACGGCGAACGTGCTGATACCAATATAGAGACGGACTTTTGGGTTGAGTTTCAGATATGAGTCCAGAACTCCCATTCGATTATGTGTGCTGCTCGGCTAGCTGTTGTACTCTTGAGTGGCCAATACTCAGAATCGGTTACGACTGAGTCCCGCAACTATCGCACACTTAGATTTTTGTGGCCCGCTCCCACTCCTCTCAGGTCGTGATCCCAAAGCTCGCTCTCATGTAGCAATAACAGTATGTAGTGGCCTCTAGACGTGCCCCCTACCGTGTGGATGTCAAGACTGGGGTAAGGGCGATGTGGATCGCCTCTCTAGCCGGCCCTCTGTCATTGCTGGTTCGTGAGGAACGTGAAAGAGCCTAGCCTTCGGTGATACCCTTGCCCATAAGAGCTGGACCACGGCTCTATATCATCACATCGTGCACCCATCCGCTGCCACACGGAGCTACTCGCAATAGTGCAACAGATGAGCGACTCGGACCGCTTTGCTCCCAAGGAAGCGTTCAAGCTCGATCCACCGCGATCCGACCCAATCTCTATAAGCCAGCTCGCTGAGGCGGACGGCGTGCGCAGCTCGAAGCTGTACGTCGGAATCAAAGGCACCGTGTTCGACGTGACCCGCAACGCTGCTACATATGGCCCCGGCAAGGGGTACCATATTTTTGCAGGCAAGGATGCGTCTCGCGCGCTGGCGAAGTCCAGCCTTCTCCCCGAGGATGCGGTTTCAGAGTGGGAGGACTTGGGCGAGAATGAGAAGAGGACTCTTGACGACTGGTATAAGTTTTTCAGCCTCCGGTACAATGTCGTGGGCAAAGTCGTGCGCTAGACACGGGCATGCGCTATTCTCAGCTACTTTATTTATGATCTTGATGAACTATCTCACGGCCGCGCGCAAGCCCCATTTCGCCCTCCTCTCTTGTCCTTTTCTTGTTTGACGATGTCGGTTTTCTTGATTGCGCTCGGCTTGCAATGAACTTCCTTTAGACATCGACCTTCTACGTAGAATAATCTTAGTTTATGTCTTTTAAATCGTAGTTTCCACCAGCAGATCCTATTGGGGTCGCGCGTCCCCCAGAGTTGGTTGTGGTAACTAATTAGGCTGCAGAACGGATATGATCCCTGTTCACATCGCGAATTGCCATGCGATGTACTGGACTAGACTTCGCAGAAGTAATGTAACTCTGGAGTAAATGCTTCGATTAGTACTTTCTATCGTGTTAGCCCGCCACTGCTTCTGAGTTGCCGTGGGGCGGCGGTCTACCTGTTGAAACGCATCTTGGCTTATTTAGATAGGGGTTCTAGGGCTAGATATGATTACCGGTACAGTTGGCTGTTCAATTGATATGCACGCAATTGCCGTTCTTTTTCGTCTTCCCAGTGCTAAGCGAAAGCAGTCTTAGATTGTGTCGTGGCGTATCTCTACTTTTGGAGCGCTGACGTGGTACAGTATACGGGTAGACTTACGCCGATGACTAACCGAACAATTTGCTGACCGGTGAGATCGCGCGGGTTGGACAACTCTCGCCCTCTCGTCACCTAAACAATGTTCTCCAGGTCGTTGTTCCGCGCTGCATCCGCTTCTGCTGCTGTTCGTCCGGCTGCGATGGCTGCGCCTCGCTTTGTGCGCATGCCGCAGCTTGCCCGCTTCCAGAGTACCATTCCGCGCCCTGATGTGGAGGCGCGCGTGCTCACTGTGTTCAAGAACTTCCTTAGCAACGACGACAAGCTTACTTCGTCGGCGTCGTTCCAGGAGCTCGGGCTTGACAGCCTCGACGCCGTCGAGCTCATGGTAGCTGTCGAGGAAGAGTTCGGCATAGAGATCCCGGATAAGGAGTCTGACGAGATCAAGTCTGTCAAGGATGCCGTCGACTACATCTCCGCGCAGTCGGCTGCTCGCTAGAAGCGTGTGCTGTAGTTTCTTTTGGCTACCTCAACAGAGGCCATAGCGGCTCGGGTCTGCTTTGATGGCCTACTAAACTGTAAATAAATCGAACCGCTAGTTGAGAAAAGCATCATAAATTCCTGTTTATATCGTTGCGGGAGAAATAGACACAGTCCCAGAGACATATTTTATCGTGGAGGCACATGCATTGTCCGGCCACGCGGATCCCGCTCCTTGCTGGGCGCGGCAAGACCGCCGTCCCCCGCAAGCCTCCAGTTAAGAACCAGTGCCTATGCTATATTCCTTGCGCAATATACTCTCTCATGACTGGGTTGTTAAAAAATTGTAACTCGTCAAAAATATTTAATCTATATCCGAATACCTTAGATTGTGCCCGACCAGAAACGATCGCGTGTTCTGCCAGTCGTGCCTGGGTTCATTCTTGACGATGCCCGCTGATATTCGCCACGCGGGCCAAGAAGGCGGGAGGAGGTGGGCGAGAGGCGTGGGCTGTCTCATACCCTTTGACCCAGCTTGCCGTTAGTGAGCCATTCCTCATCCCCCCCCCCACCAACCATGTCGAGCGCCGCTGAGGAGAAATCGCCACTCGCGGGTGACAAGCACGCTGTGCTGTACAAAAGTGAGCTGGTCGAGCCTCTGGAGAGCATTGATGCTGACGAGGACCTTCTCCTTGACCTCCCGGTCGATACGGATGAGATTGACCTTACGCATCTTAAGATCCACAGCTTGCGTAAACTAGGCCTGTCGCGATTCCCGGACGTGAAGTCTGCTTGCTTCCGCCAGAATCTCCTCACAAGCCTTGGAGGACTAGAGGACCTCCCCAAAGACCTGGAGCAGCTGGACTGCTACGACAACCGGCTGGAGCGGATGGACCATCACCTCGAGCACTTCACGGATGGAAACCTAGAGAGCTTGGACCTCAGCTTTAACAACATCCGCCACATTCGGCATGTTGAGAATCTGGGGAAGAAGCTGCGCGAAATATACCTGTGCCAGAATGAGATCTCGAAGATCGACAACCTTGACCAGCTGAAAGAGCTGGACAACCTCGAGCTTGGCGCTAACAAGATTCGGGAAATACGCAACCTTGAGAACCTTACAAAGTTGAAGACCTTGTGGTTGGCGAAAAACAAGATCACCAAGATTGAGAACCTGGACACGCTGACGAACCTTCGCCTGTTGTCGATCCAGTCGAACCGCATCACGAAAATTGAAGGGCTCGACAAACTTGTTAACCTCGAAGAACTGTATATCAGTCACAACGGCATTGAGAAGATCGAAGGGCTTGAACACTGCCCGAAACTGACAACCATCGATGTCTCTCACAATCGCATTAAGGAACTGACGGGACTCTCGCATCTCGGAAACCTTGAGGAGCTCTGGGCCTCTGGTAATCAAATTGAGAGCCTGGACTCTGTGGAGAAGGAGCTTAAACATCTCCCGAAGTTCCACACTATCTACCTCGAGGGTAACCCCGTGCAACGCAACACGGGTGCTATGTACCGCAAGAAGGTCCAGCTCGCACTCGGCCCGTCGCTCGAACAAATCGACGCCACGCCAATTGTGAAATAGTGCCATGGCCATGCATGACATTTTTCATACAATCTAACAAGTATTTTAATATATTCGCTATATCTGATACCTTGAGTCGCGCCTCTCAGCCACTGCATAGTCAAGAAGCTGCGGCAGATGGCCGAGTAGCTGCCGTTCTGCGCGCAATGCCTCCTTGGCGGCGGCCAAGGGGTCACCTTCCCGTAATATCGTGTGTCTATCTTGCCTCTGCATCGGATGGAGTGTCGAACTCCAGGGGCCCGGGCGGCGTCGACATACGAGTCGGCTCGTTCAAGTCCCCAGGGTGAGAACTGCGGTCAAGGTCATGTTCATCCACAAAGAAGAACGAAAACAAGGATAGAAGCGCCCATACGAAGGCAAAAACTTGGGTGGCAGTGCCCGCAACACTGTATGACCTCACGATGGCGCCCTGGTACTTCTTTGGCGCTTCCCAAATGGCATCAATTGACTTGATGACGTCTTCGATGATCTGCAATTTCTTCGGGGTGTCAGTGCCGACGTTTTGGGCCAGGTTTTTGGAAAGCGTGTTCTGGAAAACCGAGGCAGCGATTGCAACGCCAAGAGAGCTGCCAGCGCCGCGGAAGGTGTACTGGGCCGCGGTAGTCGTAGCCTGCCACTTAGGGGACACAGCAGCGATAAGAGACAGCAGCGTTACTGTGAGCATGCCGGAGTAGCCGGAGCCATTTAGGAAGTACGCTAGGCTCTGATAGAGGGCTGAGGCACCGACCCATGGCGGGAGCACCGGAATGAGTGCAACCATTAGCGATGCTACACACAGAACGACGCACATGAACAGACCAAGGCCATAATACTTGCCTGTGTGGCGCATGATGAGACCGGATCCAAGGCTGGACACCGCCGTGCCAATGAATGAGACGACAATACGATGCCCGATCTCAATGTACGTGTACTTGTAGACCGGTTGCAGAAATAGTGGCGTGTAGAACATGAACGTGAACGTCGCGCCGCTGCCGAAGAAGTTCGTGAGGCATGCGCTCAGCACGGTGCGGTGGGTCACAATCGAGATCGGCATGACCGGTTCGATGGCCCGATGCGTCTCCCAGAAAAAGAACAGGTACAGCAATGCGGCCGAGCCAACAAATAGTAAGAGGATTTCAAACGACACCCATTTGAATTGGTTGCCTCCAGTCGTGACTGCTAGCATGAACAAGAGTAGCGAGGATACCAGACCCGCCGAGCCCACCCAGTCAATGCGCTGCCATGAAGACTTCGCATTGGACTCTGATACTTTCGGCTGCTTCAAAAGAATGAGCTGGGCGAGAAAGCACAGGAAGATAAGTGGAACCTGGGCCAGGAATGCCAGGCGCCAACCGCCATAGTCCGTCATCCAGCCACCGAACAGACCACCGAGACTCGCACCGGTGCCAAAGCAGACATTACCGATGCCTTGGAAGACGCCGCGCGACCGCAATGGTACGTAGTCCGACTGCGTGATAGTGCCCATTGACAAGACACCGCCTGCGCCGAAACCGCTCACAAACCGGCCGAACACGAGCACATTCACGTTCTTCGCAATTCCACACAACAGACAGCCAATCGCGAAAAGCGCTGTGCACACCAGTGATATCCGCTTGCGGCCCCAGATATCACTGAACTTTCCATACAGCGGTTGGAAGGCCGAATACGCAATTGTGTAACCCGTGACTACCCACGAAACAGAGTTCAAAGCCTTGAGATCAGATCCAATGTGTCCCATTAAGGTTGTGACAATCGTGGTGTCCATGGCAACCAGAATAACATCAAGGTAGATCGTCCCGAACAGCAGGATCAGGCGGCCGCGACTAAGTTTAGGTGCCACGCCCGCTTCCGAATCGTCTCGAGTAATCAGCGGCGTGCTCTCCGTAACAGTAGCACTGTTAGAGGAGGCCGGCCCTTCTACGTGATTCCTCGACTCTGACATTTTCTCGAGGTCTGAATCAGTGAATGGTTAGATTAACCTATCGATATTGATAAGCCTTATCCTTCGCCTACTACTCCTCAATCCGCGCATATGTTCCCTGCCCAGCCAGAGACGCACCAGGCACTGCCCGCCCGCGCCATGTTGGGATCTATCGCATGACCTGACCACTGGGTGACGCGATATGGCGCGAGGTGGTGGGTAGTCAGGCGTCGCCAGTTCCCGCTTCGTCAGGAAACACCCGCGGGGGCCAACCGCTAAGCTAGCAGCACTTTGATGACTCAGGCTCGAGCTTGTTCGTTTTCTCACCTACATCCAACAATGGTCCAGTCCGTGTACCGTTATGCGCCGAAGTATCAGCAACCGGCTGTCGTTGCGAAGATTGTAACCATCCCGAAGGTCCTTGGATGGATGCCCACGATGGCCCTCTGGGGTGCCGGCGCCCTCGGCGCCGTCCTCTTCTTTGCCGACTCGATCCCTCTCTACCGTCACGACGTTCTGGAGAAGCTCCCGCTCGTCGGCTGGTACTATAATGATGCGGTTGACCCCGAGGACACTCCGTTTTAGAGTGCACAGCTTCCGGCTTCCTCGGGCTCCAAAATTATAAACTCCACACCTATAACTATGCATAATTTACCTAGGCTCTAGCGCGACTCGGCGTGAGCGCGGGTGCCTGTATCGGCTGTGGCTAATTGGCCGGTGGGCTCGAATGGTCCCAGCTACGAGGTATGTCCATTGCCGCTCTCGGAACCAAAGGCCTCAAGAAAGCTCCGAGCGCGTTCCGAAGACATCTGGCGACGACATATTGCCATATCTGGGTTCCGAAGCTGAGTTGGATCGAATGGACGCACCTTCTCGCGAACAATTTTTCTCCCTCATCTGCCTCAGTGCGCGACGTCCGCTGCTTCGGCAACTTCGGCATCTTCGGCCTACGCATTTCGGTCAGATGAGAAGCAAATAGTATGATGAATCATAAAATGGGAATCTCTCTGACAAAACCATGGAGAGCATTTTAATATCAAAGTTTGAGACCTGACGCTAACCAATATTTTTCAGTTTTTCGACAATATGATATTTTTCCGATTTCGCACGTGGCGCGGTGCTTCCAAGTCGTAAGTAGCAATGATTACAATTTTAGGCGGACGTTTTATGACGAAACAACCAAATTAACTTCAGTCTTCAACATGAGCACTACTAACCACCATTCATAGATTTGCGTCGCCGAGTGGCATCACAGATTTCCGTAAGTAGATCACTATATAGAGATCGTATATCGCGGCGATGCGAATAAACGATGCGTCAGTGACCGTGAAGCACCGAGCGATGCCAGGACCGAGTCTCGGTGGGCACGCCGTACATTATTTCGTCATGTAATATTGACGCATGGCCAGGCGCAGCAAGGATGAGGGGGAGTGAGGTGTTACGTGGTCTGAACCCAAGGATAGGGCTGGCTGCGGCGGGTACTGAAATCCCCAGAAAGAAGTGAGAATTGCATTTACCCCATCATGACTTTTATATTTTTAACCTGCACTAGATAAATGTTGAGTTTGTGCTGCCCACGGTGCTGGGTGGTGGGGTTGTGGGATGGCCGGACTCTTCTACCCTTGCAACCGTGTTAGAAGTTGATGGCACTATGCGAGCGGATTGAAGCGCGGAAGTAGCGGCTCGACATGCGCACCGGGCTGAGCTGACACCCATTCAGCCCTTCCGTAGGAACCGCTTCCCGACTGTGCATGCCCTGCGGGCCCGCCCTGATTTAGGTGAAACCCTTCATTACGTGCCACTGCCCGCCGAACGGTAACGGCTCGTCGTACTCAGAGTCAAGGCACACGTATGCCCGCCGTCTTGCTCAATGCCAGCCAATGTCACCGGGACCCAACGGTCCCAGGTGGCCTGGGAATAGGGCAGCAGCACCTCCACTAGGGTTATGCGTGGCTTTCCGCCCCGTCGCGAGCGTGACCGGTGTGGCACTTTGCCAGGAGACAGAAACGCCGCGGACAAAAAGCAAAAATGTCAGAAGTCAAAACCCTGTATGATTCAATTACTGTAATGGCTCACACCCTGCCAGAACTGGCGCTATGGCCATCTCCTAAACCCCGCTTGTTCTTTCCAAACCCTTCGTTCGCGTTCTACGACGTAGGCGCTAAACACGATTTGATGACAACGCCCATGCAGGTCGATATGGGTAAGGAACCGCAATTCAGGCGTTGTCAGCAACGGGTCTGACAGCTATATAACGGCCCCTTGGAAGTCCGATTGATAAGTGCAGACACAAGTTCACACTCAACTCGACTTCAAAAATGGCTCAGTTCACTGTTGGTATTAACGGCTTCGGTCGCATCGGCCGTCTCGTTCTCCGTAACGCTATTAGCAACCCGGACGTTCAGGTTGTTGCCGTCAACGACCCGTTCATCGTCCCGGAGTATGCGGCGTACATGTTCAAGTACGACTCCATGCACGGACGCTTCAAGGGCAGCGTTGAGGCTGACCACGAGAGCATCACCATCGATGGCCGTAAGATCTACGTCTTCAACGAGAAGAACCCGGCCGACATCCCGTGGGGCAAGCACAACGTGAGCTACGTTGTTGAGTCGACCGGTGTCTTCACCACCAGCGAGGGTGCGAGCGGCCACATTAAGGGCGGCGCGAAGCGTGTTGTCATCTCGGCTCCGTCCAAGGACGCCCCGATGTACGTCGTTGGTGTGAACGCTGACAAGTTCGAGAAGAGCCACCAGATCGTCTCGAACGCGTCGTGCACCACCAACTGCCTTGCCCCGATTGCCAAGGTCCTCCACGACAACTTCACCATCATCGAGGGTCTTATGACCACCGTCCACGCCTACACTGCCACGCAGAAGGTCGTTGACGGTCCGTCTCACAAGGACTGGCGTGGTGGCCGCACCGCCGCGACGAACATCATCCCGTCGTCGACTGGTGCTGCCAAGGCTGTTGGCAAGGTCATTCCGGAGCTCAACGGTAAGCTCACCGGTATCTCGCTGCGTGTGCCGACTGCCGATGTCTCGGTCGTTGACCTTACTGCTCGTCTCGAGAAGTCGACCTCGCAGGAGCAGATCAACGAGATCATGAAGAAGTACTCTAACGGTGAGCTCAAGGGCATTCTCGCTTACACTGATGAGGACCTCGTCTCCACTGACTTCGTTGGTGACACTCACTCCGCCACTTACGATGCGAAGGCTACCCTCGTCCTTAACCCGAACTTCGTCAAGGTGATTGCGTGGTACGATAACGAGTATGGTTACTCTGCGCGTGTTGTTGACCTCCTTGTCGACATCGCCAAGAAGGACTCGGCCTAATTTGTTTACTGTGCCGCGGATAATGAGCTCATCCTGAGTTCGCATTAAATATCAGTATATAAGTAGATTGATGTATCTCGCGTTTAGCGATTGCACAAAGTACAAAGAACTGGCTATGGTGAGTCTGATAATAGTTTTATGGGGGACTTGACCTTTATTATTGTGTTGTAGCCATCGAGAATAGTGAACGGCTATGCTGTGTTTACGATCGTGCCGTGATCGGTTATTTCTGCCCGTGCCCGCATGTGTCGAACTCCGAGAATCGCGTGAAAAGGCTCAACGCCCGGGTGTTGACGTAGCCTTTTTTCCGCGAGCTCAACAAACATGGTCTTTAATCCACCACGATCGCCACGTGCAGAAGCGGGGTTCACCTCTGCGTCGGCGCTAGGGTTTACCCAACGCTTCTAGGAGGAAGCGTGCCCTCAATGAGACGTGTCCTCAGCGCACGACGATCACTGTAGGGCAGGGCTCGAACGAGCTGTGACAGCGCATGCGAACGGTATGACACGAACCCTGACAATGAGCACAGGTGTTGGGTAGTCAGAGCGAGGCGCGGATCTGGAGCCCCGGGTCACAGGGTCACGAGGTAACTTCGCGGTGGAAAGAAAACGTGTATAACAGTATAGTGTATCCAGGTGGAAGGCGTGGGAGATGACGACAAACTTGGCGGCGAAGGGCCGCGGCGACAGCAGCGAAGAAGATCCAGGGACGATAAAGCCTACCTTCGTCGGCTCCACGACTTAACGACTCGCTAGCCACCACAACAGCACGGAGAGGATGGGAAACGCGTTCAGCTCCCTTTTCGGACGGCTCTGGAACACTTCCAAGGAGCACCGCATCCTCATTTTGGGACTTGATGGCGCCGGCAAAACAACAATTCTGTACCGCCTCCATCTTGGTGAGGTCATCTCTACGGTGCCAACCATTGGTTTTAATGTCGAGACTTTGAAATACCACAACCTGCAATTCAACGTTTGGGATCTCGGTGGACAGACAACGATTCGGCCCTACTGGCGCTGCTACTACCAAGGCACACAGGCTGTTATATTCGTGGTTGACTCGACGGACAAGGAGCGGATGGAGACCTCCTCAGCTGAGCTCAAGCAGATGCTCGACGAAGACGAGCTCGCGGACTCGGCACTGCTTGTGTTTGCGAACAAGCAAGACCAGCCAGGCGCACTTGGCGTCGATGAGGTGTCCAAAGCGCTACAGCTCAGTGAGCTAAAGGACCGCTCTTGGACCATTGTGCCGTGCTCTGCGATACGCGGAGACGGCCTCGAGCAAGGAATGGACTGGCTCGTCGACAGAATAAACCAAGAATCTTGAATCCTTCGTCGCGCCGGCTTAGCTACACTTCACAGGCATCATCTGCGTCGGTACCGCTAGATAGGTTTCTGACCGTATAAGAGGCTGACTCTTTTACCGCTGAGCGGTCTCTCTCTCAGTTCACTGAGACAAGCCTCTCTGAACTGAGCCACGCTTGATTGAAGAGGGCCTCACTCCCGCCGTACGTAAATTAGTGCGGCACCTTCATCTGGATAATAGCCTTTTGGCTGGTCCGTCAAGTCTTTTGGAGGCGTTGGGCGATGGCCAAAGCGGAGGCACGGGCCTGACGCAAGCTTGCGGCACAGCATGGTGGCGGGCTTCCCTGACAAGCTTCACGAGCACTATTCTATGACTTCCTTATTGAGATGCTAATTATAACACTGTTAATAGTGCTTGGTAACCACTCCAAGAGGAAGGACCACACCGTGCGTCGCGTGATCTTCCTCGCGGTGCTCTCCGCTTTCTGTGAGGTTCATATTACTGTATTATTGTATTACCGAGACCTTTTCCTACGCTTGAAGACTACTAGGAGTACATCCTTATTTGATCAATGTGGGTGGTACGCTGTATGTATGATAAACAGCTGGAGGAGAGCTGGATAACAACCAAATGTACCCTCAGCAACTCCATGCTACCAAATCAAACTAACTTACAAGCTAATCAGTTTGCGCTGGTAGCTGCGCGAAAGTCAACTTACGCTAACCAACTAGCTGTATGTCATTACATGTCAATTCACGATGGGTGCTTACTAACGACCCGCTCTTACAGCATGCTGGGCGGAAGGCGCACATCGCGGCACCCTCTGCTAAAAGCGCGAGTGTTTCCGGCCAAGCCGCAAAGAAGCCAACTCACTGTTCTTGAGTTAGATGTAACGCTATATGCAGCAAAACTAATTACGGCGAATACATACTTCCAACCTTGCGATACTCTCCATATGTCAGTGTACCCTCTTATTTTCGCATTCTGATTGCCAGTTTACCTCGCCATTTGATACATTTCACACATGTGCTTCTGCCAGGCGCCACAACCAACTAAGGCGTAGGCCGTTCTGAAAAGTAGCCGCCTCCAGCAGCAGTCTATATTAGCTAAGCATGGTGGCCGCACGGTGCTTCATAATGCGGCAGCTCCTGCAAGCCTGGACCCGCAACCCACTGGGATCTGCATGGATTTCGACTTACGCGGAAAGATTTCCCTGGCCCCCCTCTCGTGTCAAGCTGCGCATAAGCTCGCTGCAGACCCCAAGCGGGGTTTTCATGTCGGGCGCGACGAAATGATTTGGGCGTTGGGGAATCTAATCAGGCCTTAAATAATAATACATTGCGAGTTTTGGAGCATAACAGTTACGGCGGCCTGTGGGGCCTGGAGGCGCAAGACAGGCGGTGGAAGCAACTCGTGACGAATTCACTCGGGCCAACCTATGCAGATATGTGTCTAGATCGCGCCCCACCATGCAAGTTAAGGTCGAGATCGGCCAAGGCCTAGGCCACTGAAATCGCTTGCAATTGCTCTCATTGGGACAGGGTAGGGTCAAATATGCGGGACCGTTATCCTGATATATAGGTGCCAGGGCGCTCACGTTGCGGGTTATAATTGAAAAGTCAATTGTTTCGAGTATGTCTAACCCGAAGCCTGACGGAAAGACTGTGTTCACAAACTCGTTTGGTTGCCCGGTGTTCTCGCCGTACGCGGCCGAGATGATCGGTACGCCAGGCCCTCTGCTGCTACAGGACAACTACCTGATTGATCTCTTGGCTCATTTCGATCGCGAGCGGATTCCTGAGCGTGTTGTGCACGCGAAGGGCCACGGTGCTTTTGGCGAGTTCGAGGTGACTCACGACGTGACTGACCTCACCTCCGCCGACTTCCTCTCCAAGGTTGGCAAGAAGACGCCGCTCGTCACGCGGTTCAGTACTGTTGGTGGTGAGTCTGGAAGCGCGGATAGTGCGCGTGACCCACGTGGCTTCAGCGTGAAGCTTTACACCGATGAGGGTATCCTTGACTGGGTGTACAACAACACGCCTGTGTTCTTCATCAGGAACCCGGCCAAGTTCCCGACCTTCATTCACACCCAGAAGCGTAATCCGCAGACTCACCTTAAGGATGCGAATATGTTCTGGGACTTCCTTGTCCAGAACCCGGAGACGCTGCACCAGGTCATGATCCTGTTCAGCGACCGTGGCACGCCCAAGGCATCGCGTTTCATGCACGGCTACTCTGGCCACACTTATAAGTGGGTCAAGGCTGATGGCAGTTTCAACTACGTCCAGATTCACCTCAAGTCTAACCAGGGAATTCAGAATTGGACGAACGAAGAGTCGGGCAAGATCGCGGGCGAGAATCCGGACTATGCTATGCAGGATCTTTTCGACTGCATTGAGCGCGGGGAGTACCCGAGCTGGACTGCATACGTCCAAGTGATGAGTCCGGAGCAGGCCGAGAAGCAAAAGTTCTCGGTGTTTGACCTGACGAAGACGTGGCCTCAGAAGGAGTTCCCGTTGCGCCCGTTCGGCAAATTCACGCTTAACCGCAACCCGTCGAACTACTTCCAGGACATCGAACAAGCGGCATTCAGCCCAGCCAACAAGGTTCCTGGCTGGGAGCCGTCTGCTGATCCGGTCCTGCAGTCCCGTCTGTTCTCATACCCGGATACGCAGCGCTACCGCCTCGGTACGAACTACAATCAGATCCCAGTCAACAGGTGCCCAGTCATGCACGCGCCGTTCATGCGTGATGGCTCAATGAGCATGGACAACTACGGCTCGGAGCCGAACTATCCGTCTAGCATGCAGCCGATGCGGTACCCGCAAGGCACGGCCGCCGTTGGGGTTGCTGCCACGAAGCACGAGAGGTGGGTTGGCACTGCCTCCGCATTCCACTGGGCCGACGATGGAGACTACAGCAATGCAACTGCCCTATGGAACGTCTATAGGAAGACTGACCAGGCCGATGCCCTTGTTCACAACATCACTGCGCATGCGTCGGCGGCGAAGCCTGAGATCCAGAAGGCCGTCGTCCAATACTTCGCTAAGGCGTCGCCGGAACTTGGCCAGGCCCTTGAGAGTTCGTTCAGCGGCAAGCAGAAGCTTTAAACTGCTTTGGCATAACGCGGAGCCTTGGCCGTTTATCAGGTTAAGAAACGTCAATTAAAACAATGTACATTTCTGTCTGTTGACAACATAACTTTAAAACTTGGTTTAATAAAGAGAAATTGAATTCGGGAAAGATCGAACCAAAAACTGCAGACTCTTTTTCAAGGCTTTAGCTGCTCCCATGCATGGTCTATTTTGCCCGTGGCTTTCCAGTTTTCACCGAGACCGCGAAGCCGCAATGCCGGAGGGTCCATGCTGCCCTCAGTCCACGCGTCCCATGCCATGTTCAGCAGCTTCTCGGCCTGCTTGCCGAAAGCTTCGTGAAACCTCACCGCAGTCATGTCCCACCAGGCAGCGACGATGGCGTAGTCCGCCTGCGTCACATCGACCTTTGGTCGGTTCAGCGTACGCGCGAGGAACTGCCATGAATGACTGAGGTTGTAAGGATGCTGCACCTTCCGATTTCCAAGGCGGGTCTGGGTCATAGCTGCCCACACAGCGCAGATACCCGACATGCGACCCATGTACTGCTCCATCGTCTCGAACTTGCCAGTATCCTCATCCTTTTTCCAGCCCATGCGCTTGCGGCCCTCTTCTGTGTTGATGCTCCCTGAATAGCCAATTATCTGGGGACACTTCTTGATGAATCGCGGGATCACAAAGTCACCGATTTGCGGAAAGTCTTCCCACAACAGGACTGTGAGCATTGCTAATGGCAGAGCATTTTGAAGCTTCACATTGGCTTCGCTCTCGCTCTGCTCAACGAGCATCTTGGCGTACGTATTGAGCGTCCAAAAGTAAACCAGCTCGTTCCCAGAGCTTTGCACGGTCGTCAGTATACTTTTCACAGCGTCACGCGTCTGTACAAGCTGTCGCTTGCTGTTTGTGAGCATGCCAAACTTGGGCCGCAGCTCAAGCTTAATGTCCATAGTGCGATTCTTCACGTCCGGAGGCTGGGAAGACATGGCGTAGCGCACATTATTCTTGATCCAAAGAATGCGCTCTTGATTTGCCTTGAACTCAGAGTCGACCTGCGACCAATCTGTTGCTCCAGACGAGCGGGCTTTTTCCTGTTCGGCCTTAGCCGCTTCTTCAGTCTTTCGGCGAGCTGCAGCATCAGACTCAGCCTTGGCCTTTGCTTCAGCCTCAGCCGCGGCAGAACGTCTTTTCGACTCCGCTTCGGCCTCAGCTCTCGCCTTTGCTGCTGCCTCGGCTCTCTGCTTGCGCAAAGCCTCTTCGCGTTGCCTGCGCGCAAGCTCAAGGCCCCGTTCAGCTTCCTCCTTCTCAGCCTTCTCTCGCAAAGCACGCTCTTCCTCAGCACGTTTCTTGATGGCCCTCTCTTCCTCAGCAAACTTGCGCTGTTCCTGGGCAACTCTCTGCTTCTCCGCCTCAATGCGCTCTTCCTCGGCGAGACGCTTTCGACGCTCGGCGTATTCGCGCTGCAGGAGCTTTGCACGCCCTTCGGTCTCGAGCAGCGCGATTCGACGCCCGCGCGCGAGTCGTAGATCTGCAAGAAGCGAGTCGAGCTCTGAAGAGGCACGTTCGACTTCAGATTCCGACTCCTGCCGAAATCGTGACCGCTCAGCAGCCTGCTCGGCTTGCCAATGGGCCCGAGACCCAAGCATGGTCTTGTTACTCAAAGTCCTAGCGTAAACTTGATTAGGTGATTCGCGGACCCTATGCAAGCATAAATACACAACAACCGTGATCCTAGCAGATAGATAAAGGAAAGAGGCACATAGGAGAACACGAATGATTTGTTCACATTTTAACTGATGTTGTTTTTAAATTGGTATTTACACTTCTGTTCGTTGCAAGAAACCCCTTAGCGGTTTCAAAGCTCTTTTGAGGTTGGGTTTATAAGAATATTTTGTTCGATCTAACGCAGTCAGGGTAAAATATGTACATTAACGCTCATCCTCGACGGGAAAGCCGTATGCGCTGAGAAGGGTGCGCGCCTCGGCGTCTGTCTGGGCTGAAGTGTGGATTTGAACGTCGACGGCGAAAGTGTCCGGCCACAGCTCAAGGTTTCCCTCAAGCTCTGGGAAAAGGCGCAGGTCGTTAGCCGTGAGGCTGAATGCAATGTTGCCGTTGCGATCTCCACTCTTGCTCGATATGCGCTTGAACGTCTTGGACCGCGGCAGAACCAACTCCGTCATTGTTGAGATAAATTGACTCATTGACTCGCCGCTAAGCTCCAACTTCGCTCCAACAGGCATTCCAGGACGCAGAGTCCACTTAGGCACATTAGTCTTAGCGTAGAGAGACTGCGGTTTAACTCCAGTGACTTGCTGCAACATGACTTTAGCTGCAATTGCGAGGTCATGATTTTGGGTCGCTTCACGTACAAAACAGTTCAACGTTATCCTATCAAGGTGCGGCACGTTCTTCCACGTCCGTGGCTTGATATCTTTGGTAGCCTGCGATCCACCGAACGGTGCCCGCATTGGCTGATACACCTCGTACGGCGTGGTATTCGATCGCGGCCGCGGCTTATGACCTGGGATACGTTGCTCGCCGTGTTTGTATCCGATTAGAAGCATGTCTGGCTCTACAGTCCTCCTATAGTGTTCGCGCAAGCGGTCCTGGCCGGTCACCTGCGGACGGAAGCCAGGCGACGTAACCCAAGACTTAGGGTCACGCCGCTTTGGCGAAAGCTGCGATTTCCGGAATCGCACAAGGTGATGAACAGGTGGCACAATCGACACAGCTGTGCGGCCCAGTACGGGCGCGGAAGTGCTGAACTTTCGCATCGCTACCGAAATCGTTGAAGTCTCTTGGGGATTTTTCAGTCTGTACAGGCTCACGTGCTCTACAGACTGCCCTCTTTGCCTGGTGGGAGATAGTTCTCACCCATAATGGACCGGCAGTATGACGTGTGATGACTAGCAATGGTGGTATTCGCGACGCCATATAGGGGACACGGTATGGCCTGAGACTTTAGATGGGCGAGACGCGCAGGCCCAACCGTGCTGTGTCCGAGATGTGACATCTCGCTACCCCACTAACCTCTAGTCTATCCTAGCTATCAAGGGTACCGTGCTGGCGAGGCTGGCTCGACCCCCAGTACTGCTGTTGGTGGCATATATCATCGGCTGGCAGCCTTATTCGCTATCACAAACCGCTTGACATCTGATGAAGGCTTGACTGAGCCATCACTAAGAGTATGGGAAACAGACCAGTACCTGTCGTTCATAAATTTCACTAGCTAAGTCTACATTGAGTCCTTGCTACTCAGCATTATTTCCTATAACGAGCCAGTTATTTTGGTAACCCAGCCGTCCTCTGTGTGGTATACATTTCTTATCAGACAGGACCCTTTCCCCGCCCTCGCATAGTCTGACAACGTAGGTGACTTTTGGTACACCAAGACTTGAAGACGTGCCCTAAGCGCGGGAGAACACCGAGGATATCAGTGGCTTTTCACTTCCCATAAGCCGCGGCTACGCTTTCAGTGCCATCGTGATCAGCACCATTTCCCGGCATGCACGGCATTCCCCGATCGGGGCCAGTGCTTGCCCTGCATTCTGGCACACCCTCTGCACGAGAGACCACATGTCTGCCAACCAAGAGGGGTAGTACAACAAGGTGACGTAGGCGCAAGCAGCGGAACGTTTAAGGCGATGGATCAATGCAACCTATCCATTCATTAAAATCGCAGCTAATTAAGAAAGTTTACACTCCCGCGCTTAAGCCTAATTTACTCAACGCTCAGCACGTGTGGCTGGTGTGCGAGCCGCTTTCTGCGAAGCGACGACGAAGGGACAGGGTTAGGCATAAACCCGTACCCAAGCACATTTTGACTGGCACTCACTCGTTCTATCATTTTAGATAGTCCTGTCTTGTTCTCTATCCAACTCCCTGGCTCGGTGCGCTTTGCGGAAATAGCATATTGTTCTGTTTGCGAATCAGTTCAGTGCTTCCTTTGATACCCTGGGGCGACAATTCGTCTCCGCTAGTTGCGCCTCAGCCTCCCCACACTTGATGGCTCTTCCACAGAAGAAGATGCCGACTCTACCTACGATTGATACCCAAACACCGGTCCATACAAGCTCCCGTAAGCCATATGGAGACTTGGATGCCCCAAAATTCACGTCTCCTCCACCAACAACGCCCCCCTTACAGCAAGGCGCGAAGTGGGCATCCAGCGCCGCTGATTACTCGGACTATCCAGACTCTCCAGTCTCTATCGACTCGCCGATAAATTCTACGAGCCCATTGAGCCCCGCAACGCCCCAGACTGGGCGCTGGGCCTCCCTCGACCAGCAGGTTTCTGTCGTCAACGCCGACACCCCGGGGTCGCTACTGGGGCGACTTTCACGGTCTTCATCGATCCGAAGAGTTTCGTCAACGCATTCCCGCAAGGTTGGGGAGTTGGTGTTGAGCCGACAAATCGGCAGTGGTGCGTTTAGCCGCACTTTCCAGGCACATGGCCCGGCTGGCGTTTTTGCCGTTAAGGAGCGCCTGCCGTCAACCCACCCTGAACTTTTTGTACATGAACGTCGCGTTCTTGAGAAACTCGGCGGTGACCCTCACAGAGGTGTTGTTCGATTTTTCCCGGAGCTGTGCCAGGACGACTACCTTGTGTTTAAGGTCTATGACTCCAATCTCTTGGCTATTGTGAACTCACCCAAGTTTGCTCTAAACCCGGACAGCATAGATTTTTGGGACTTCCGCAACCTCACGCAACC
Organism: Starmerella sirachaensis; assembly: GCA_030578495.1. Lineage (NCBI taxonomy): Eukaryota > Fungi > Ascomycota > Dipodascomycetes > Dipodascales > Trichomonascaceae > Starmerella > Starmerella sirachaensis. Next base: position 1,010,927 of record JAJMSC010000001.1, on the reverse strand, counting down.
TGTTGTCAGACTTGAGAGGTGGGCGCGCTGGTCGCGTCAGCTTGCTGAAGGCATGCAATTCATCCACTCCCGTAACATCATACATGCCGATTTTAAGCCTGACAACGTGCTTATATCGGGAGAGGATGTGGTTATTGCCGACTTCAGCTCTGCCGTCGACCTGGACACGGAGTCATCCACAACACTTTCTAGGGACCTAGCCACTGGAATTGCCTGGGATCCCGCATTCACCGATCCTCTGCTCCGTTCGGGCCGTGAGCAACCCAATTTTGGTAGCGATATTTATGCCTTGGGACTTGTACTTGCCTTCTGCGCGACGGGTAAAGAACCTTATAGCGGGAGCAAGAACCCGACACAGAGGATGATGTGGATGGTAAAAGTTGGCCCCCTTGAGAGCTTTGACCCCGATGTTGAGCAAAAACTCTCCATTGTACGTCCCGTAATCGCTCGTTGTCTCGCCCGCGATAGCATTGATACCATTATCTCGGCGATAGGCACGCTGCCAATATGATAGCTAGTAGCCACCCCGATCTACCAAATGTCGAGGATATGCTATTATTTATTGATGTGTGCGGCTCTTGTTAACTTTTAAAAAAATAACACAAGCAGACGCCTATGTATGTGCTAATAATTACTCTGGTCTCAATGGGCATATTCATGTACCTTCCAGACTTTAGTCTGGGACGAATGGCTCTGGTTTGAGTGTAGAGATGACCAAGCCTGTCATGGCTCGCTAGCGATCGAGCTTCTAACACAGATTAGTGGCTAGGACCTTAAGGCGGAAAGGGGTGGAGGGTGTTTGTGATCGGAGCGGTGTTGATATTGTCAGTGCCTTGATTAGTCACATATATTTTTTCGGATCTCCTCAGTGAAATTTGGAAAGGCAGCTGGACGGCGACGTATTGCACATGAACGCTGGTGATTCGGGAGCGAATACCGCAATCAGCGGCCAAGGAAGTCTGGCAAGCCATTCTGTTGATCACGCACTGGGGGGCTCCGGCCCAACAGACTTAGAGGCATTACTTGATGGCCAGCCCTTAGACCCGCACCTCAGGCGCCAATTGGAGCAGCTTGATCAGCTGGACCTCGACAATTTAGAGACGCCTCCCACCAGGGAAGCGACACCGTCTGCAATGGCAAGAAATCCGCTCGCCCCTCCGGGCACAACTGAAGATATAACGTCGCGACAAGGATCCCCTGCGGCCTCTCGCAGTACGTCGCGAGAAAATACTGTGACCCCAGTTCACACTGGCGACCAACAGCGCCCTTCCTCTACTATTAGTACCCCTAATGGATCCGGTGCCGCATCTAATGTCACCGCATCACCTGCATCGGCATCTCTCTCGAGCCCGGCACATGCTAGGGCATCAAACCCAGAGATACCGAAGTCATTGCAAATTGATTCTGATCACGACTTCACGACGCAGGATAATCATGATCCACCTGTACGCGAGACCATGCCAGCCACCACCTCAATGGATGACGACAGCGTCAACCGGGTGAGCGCTTATGCGAGGCTCGACTTCGACTCGTTTACCTTTTACGTGCAAACACTACAGGTTGTTCTCGGACGCAAGCCAGAGCATGGGATCGGCACTGGTGATGTCGACGTTCATCTGGGGGGAGCAAAGGCGATCTCTCGGCGTCATGCAAAAATCTTTTACAACTTTGCTACTCAAAGATTCGAGCTCACGGTGATAGGTCGTAATGGTGCTTTTGTCGGCGACGTGTTTGTCGAGAGCGGCAGTACGGTGCCATTGCGTGACTCTACAAAGGTGCAGATAGGACAGATTGCGTTTAATTTTGTGCTACCCTTACAAGTGGGTAGGAATGACGAGGATGGAGACGAGGAGCCGGCAGACCCGGCTCTGGACACCGAGGATTCAGCGGCTGGATCTTCAAAGAGATCAAGCAAAAATGGGCCCCAGAAGCCGAAGGATAAACCCACACTTGGAAGTGAAGCTGGACGCGGGGGCAAACTGAAGCAGCGATCTCAGGCATCGGAAAAGGTACCAGAGAAGGGTACAACTCAGGCCGCGCCGCCGTCTACTAGTGCGACGCCGAAAAAACCTACTAATCCGACGCCAAAGCCGGCAAAGCCTGTAGGCACAACCGCAGATTCCAGTAGCCGACAAGGTGATGAGAACAATTTGTTCGCTCATGTTCCGGCCGACCAGCTCGCGGCAATGCATGCACAGGTAGATGCTGCCATCGCTGGTTTGCCGGATATACCCGGATTTGATACTATTCATCAGACGCGAAATCAGAAGGGAGCAGGTGGTAATTCGGATACTCTCGGTCAACTCATGGGTTTGCAAAACCCACTCGCATTACAGGGCTCGAATTCACTACAGGACCAGGGGCTTGGCGGGAGCTCCTCGGATCAGCTCAGCCTAGATCAGGCAACGAAGGCTCTGCAAGGGTTCGATGGTCTTCAAGGCTTGCAGGGTCTACAACTTCAGCAAATGCATGGCTTACAGGGCCTACAGGGTCTTGAGGGGCTTCAGGGTCTCCAGAATCTGCAGGGCCTTAACGGCCTTCAGGGCTTGCAGGGCTTGCAGGGCTTGCAGCCTGCTGCTTGCCTCGGCCTTCTCGAGCAATTGCAGGCGCAGCAGAGAAAGATGCCAGCTCAAGGTGCCCAGTCCCAGCAGCGCCAGAAGAGAAAACCGAAGCGTGAATACAAGCCAGAAGAGATCCCTGAGCAATATAGAACAAAACCGGCTCATTCTTACTCACATCTCATAACCGCTGCTCTCCGGGACCGCTTACCAGCGGTTTCAGGAGGCACACATGGTGGACTATCCCTTGGAGACATCTATGAGGCAATTATGGATCTTTTTCCGTACTACCGGTATTGTCCAGCCGGCTGGCAAAACTCTGTTCGGCATAATCTTAGCAGCAGCAAGAGCTTCCGCAAGGTCAGTAAAGAAGGCAAGGGATGGCTATGGGGACTCGATGAGGAATATCTTGCTGAGAAGGAAAAGCAGAGGCAGCGGGCGTTACAGCGTCAGCAGCAACAGGCTCTAGCTCAACAGCAGGCTATGGCTGAGCAACAGGCAAGAGAGCAAGCGCGTGAGCAAGCGCGACTGCAGCAGCAGCAGCGCGATCAAGAGAGGGAGCTGGAACATCGGCGCATTCTGGCTGAGCGTGCAGCTCGAGCTGCTCAGGCTGGAGTTCCCTTGCACCAGCTTAGTATGACGCTCGGAACAACCTCGCCTAGCCCGTCACCCGGGTTTACCGCCACTAGCTCGCCATCGCCGCGACCTAATGTGGATGGTGCCTCTGGCCAGAAACCAACGGTCCTTCCGGCTGAAACAGTAAAATTGCTTGCAGGGCTGCAGCAGCGCGTTCAACAGGAACTCGCCAAGGACGGTCAGCCTCCGCTGAACCCTCAGCTTCTTAGCAACGCCTTAGCAGTAGTGATCGCCCAGACAGCCAAGCAAGCGGGCGGACTGCAAAGCCTTGGAACTGTACTTCAACAAGCAGGTGCTGTCCAGAAGCTGCTCACACAGGCACTCCAGCTCCTCCGCAGCACGCAGCGCGTGCCTCCGCCGAGTAGCGAACCAGTCAGGCAAGATGCCATCGGCCACTCACTTGCTGCGTCTGCGCAAACGGCAGGTAGCGTATCGTCACTCGCCGGGGGGCTGTCACAGCAATCTGCTGCGGCAGTCAGCCAGGGTGCGGAGGTAGCATCCTCAGCTGTAGCAGTCCAGGACCAAGCGCTGCCGCAGGCCTCTTCAACAGCCGAGTCCGATTTGCGTAATTCTTCGGAAACGCCTATGAAGACGGCCCAACCGCATGTAGCGCCTTCGCTTGATACTGAAGACGCCCCAGGTGGAGCTTCAGCTGAGTCTGGGACGAAGACTGATCACTCTCAATCCGGTGATGCCCCTGAAACCTCTGCTTCTGCTCATGGAGTCGTGTCCGACGCTCCAGTCGCGACAGCAGCACCTACAGCCGCAAGTGCTTCTACTACCGAGCCAGGTTCGCCAACAGCCACCGCGAATGCCAACCAGGACGGCTCGAAGGCTTCACACTCTAGCGACCGCACATCTATGCCTGAAGCCAAATCACCTTCAAGGCAAGGATCGGTCGTGCCCGCAGCAGAGCACGCATCGTCTTCGGGTTCGACGGCAGCGACTCCCACCGGCGGTGCAGGGCAGTCAAAGAAACCCCCCAGCCTTGAAAAGATTGCCGAAATCCTTGCCAAAGCGGAGGCCATTCCAAATCCGTCGAGTGAGGTTAAAGGAATGATTGAAAAGCTGAAAGCGCACAAGCGCCAACTCGAACTCAAGCGCGCGTCTCCCGACAGCCCCTCCAATGCGACGCCATCTCCCAAACGGCACTCAACAGAGTAGCTGCGGAAGCGTGCCGCAAACAAACACACTATTTATTGTGCATCTGGCACTTATTTATATAATGAGAGACGACGACTACTATTTTTAAGAGTATTTGCGGCTCGCCTTACGAGATGAACTCTAAATCACGATGCAACAACAAGTGCAAAATCCGCAACGACACAGTCAATCGGAGAGCTTGAAAGGCACTATCGTGGGCTTCAATTAAGTGGAAATATCGTTGAAGGAGCCCTCCTCTGCTTTCACTTTCCAGATCTCCGGACCAACGTTGTAATTTCCATGGTACTTCCATCCATCCTCTGTAATATGATAGAGGTTTACCGAGCCACCCGAGTAGGCATCACGGTGGGTTGCTGCAAGAATCGAGCGCTTACCCAGATTTAGTGCCTGATCGACGCTGAGGTTCCAGTCATACCCTTGGTCAAGCACGCCATATGCAAACGTCTGGCCAGATCCGACGCTAAACAGGTTGCCGGGCACACGGGAGCCATCGCTGTCAACGTAGTAGATTTCAGGAACCTGCTTGTCGCCGTAACGGGTGTAGCCGCAGATCATCGTGCCCATGGAAAGCCCAGCTCCCTTGTACTGGAACGTGACATTGGCAAGTATTTTGGAGGCGGCAGATACGGAAATGCGCTCCTTGTTGCGGAGCTCGTGAAGTCTGCATTGCGATCCCAACCATTTCTCCCAGAACTGGCAGTCCGCTGCACCTCCGGCCATCGTGCCAAGTAGATAGGGGTTGATTTCAAGCACCTTCTTAACGCTCTGCGACGCGACCCAAGATCCAGCAGTAGCACGGGAGTCTACAGCAACAATAATGCCACCCTGAAACTTGAACGCCAGCGTTGTCGTACCGTGCTGGATATGGATGCGCGCATCCGGACTTGCTGAATCGTCAGTATGCGCGCGGAGGAAGGCGGCAGGTCGGTCTGTAGCCGGGAGCTCAAAGTTGCCAAGCGATTGAGACGGCCTCATAGCCGCCACAGACGCTTGTTCGCCCGCATCTAACCGAAACTGAGAGGCTATAGCGTCCATTGTATACCTATACGGAAGAGGGAGAGGGGCCACAGTTGGGAGCTTACGCGAGATGGCGGGCGAGGTGGCGCTCCTATCCCTGACCGTGACAGCCGTAACCCGGGGTTTGGTGTATGGAGGTTCATCATGTCAGTGCGGACTGGCCGTAACTAAGGCAATTAGTGACGGACTAGACGAAGTGAATGATGCCCAGCATTAAATCCAAACAGGAACATGTGAAAGCGCTAGTTCGAGCATAAGTACGCTCGTTCTAGTCCGCGCGCTTCATCAACCAGAGATAATTATGTATAAAGTTGGAATTATGTCCTACACGGCTCGAGAAGGTATTAACCGAGCCAAGAGGCGCACGGTGTGACAATTCGGAGCTTCCGCTATTCTTGGCATCACAACCACCTGTTCCGCGCCTAACCAAGATTTGCCACATCGGCTGTTACTGTTTTTCTACAAGGCCTTCATCTAGGCGGGGTGACATAAGCGTTTTCTCGTCACGAAATGTCGAGTGAGGACGCGAAGGATAGCTCCAAGCCTGTGGTAGAAGCCGCCAAGGACAACAAGCTTGAGGCCACCAAGACCGAGGCTTCCGCGACTGCTGGCTCCACCTCGAGTGAGCCGGCCAAGGAAACCCCAAAGTCGAACAACGTGTTTGCGATGTTCGGCGGCGCGAAGCCGAAGCCGAAGGAGGAGTCGAAGGAGGAAGAGTCTGGCGACAAGAAGGATGACGATGACGAGGCCCCCGAGTCGCCTGATGTCCACTTTGAGCCGCTCGTTAAGCTTGAGAAGGTCGAGGTCAAAACTAACGAGGAGGACGAGGACACTCTGTTTAAGATGCGCGCGAAGCTCTTCCGCTTCCACAAGGATGCTGGTGAGTGGAAGGAGCGTGGTACTGGTGACGTTAAGTTCCTCAAGCACCACGACTCTGGCAAGGTCCGTCTCCTGATGCGTCGTGACAAGACACTGAAGATCTGCGCGAATCACTACATCTCGCCTGAGTACCAACTCAAGCCCAACATCGGCAGTGACCGCAGCTGGGTCTACAATGTTGCCTCAGATATCTCTGAGGGAGAGCCTGAGGCGCAGACGCTTGCCATTCGTTTCGCAAACAAGGAGAACGCGGAGAAGTTTAAGGAGGAGTTCGAGTCTGCCCAGAAGCAGAACAAGAAGGAGTAATCGCAGCTACAAGCAAACTCTAGTAACCAGGTCATGTCTTTACATAGGGTTATTCCGTCCTTTAAAACTCCAAGTCGAGCCTATGTGTAATGAGGAACCCAAATCTCTGGCTGCTACGATTGTGATGTGCACGACAATCTCTACCATTTATATAGCTTAAATGTCCCTAGTGGCTCTCGCTGGTGGTTGGGAAAGTCAATACACAAACTGAAGCTACTAGAGTTAGCGTCGATCTTACTATGGATTGTACTTGGGTCTTCCTGAGACGGCATAATAATACATTAATTGAACATTTTACCTAAGGCCTATCGATTACTCTTTCGCCTATCCCATCCCATGTGCTTGTTGCTATATAGCATATATTTCACTTGCCTACTCAATTGGTCTTTCCCTACTCAGTGTTATACTACCATTCCTATCACCAATATCAACTAGACTCGCCTACCTACCCTTCAGTCACGGCGCATCTTCCCTTCCCCGGACCGCTCCGCTACCTAGTGTCGTCTCGCTATCTTGGCCTTATATGTGAAGGGCTTAGGGCCCTATCGTACGAACACACGTGACCGCACATATGGTCCAGTGGCTTGCTGAAAAATTCACTGGGAGATTCATACACGTGACTAACAACCACCGACTCCGCCCTAGGCACTGCCGGACCTTGGTAGAACTTCGCGAAACCAAAATCGGATTACACCCAACAGTTACTCGAAATGAGCAGCGAGAAGAAGGCCGGTAACCCGTTCCGCGAGGTGAAGATCGAGAAGCTTGTGCTGAACATCAGTGTTGGTGAGAGTGGTGACCGCCTTACGCGTGCGGCCAAGGTGCTCGAGCAGCTGAGTGGTCAGACCCCGGTCTACTCGAAGGCCCGCTACACCGTCCGTACCTTCAGCATCCGTCGTAATGAGAAGATTGCTGTGCACGTCACTGTCCGTGGCCCGAAGGCTGAGGAGATTATCGAGCGTGGTCTTAAGGTGAAGGAGTACGAGCTCCTCGAGAAGAACTTCTCGGAGACGGGCAACTTCGGCTTCGGTATCCAGGAGCACATCGACATGGGTATCAAGTACGACCCGAACATCGGCATTTACGGCATGGACTTCTACGTCGTCTGCGGCCGCGCGGGCTACCGTGTCGCGCGCCGGAAGCGTGCCCGGGCCCCGGTCGGCAAGGGCCACCGCCTCACGAAGGAGGAGTCGATCGAGTGGTTCAAGCAGAAGTACGACGCCGTGGTTCTGTAAATTAATTTATCGCTACGTATGCAAACTTCCAACGTTACCTAAAAGGCGTAGTTATCGTCACGAAATGTTGATAATCTGTTAGGAGAGGAATACACTTTTTTGTTTGTGAAATGTGTGTGGTGTAACACCATGTGGGATCGTGTCTGACTTCCCGTTTTTCTTCCTAGCTCCTTTTAATGAATTTCCAAGGCACTTGCGGTGTGATTGCAATAAGTAGTTTCCATAGCACATATGCACACACTCTCTGAAGCGGATTCGTAGGCTATTAGCCCTTTTCGTGCTATGATCAAAACAACACGGAAGGAGCAAGCGGCGTGACACACAGCGGCCACAGCTCAAGTGATCGGAAGTGAATGTAGAAAGCAAAAAAGTATACAGCGCCACGTACAATATGAAACAAAGACGGGAGAGTCTATGGCAACGAGTGGTGAGGCAGGTCCAAGAAAAGGACTCATGCTACTGAGTATTGCTGTGTTCTAGAGTCGCATGACGCCACCTCACAATTGTCCAGAATAAGGACCACGGTGTGTATTCTGGCCACAAATTATGTACGAAGTCCAAGTATGTCGTTTCTGTGATTTCCCATAACAAAAAGTCGCTGAGCCGATGTGTGCCACTGGTTCTTACTAGAATATCAAGCGGCAGAGTTTCGCGGGTTCTCAGATGTTTGCCTATTGTGCCCACGTCAATGTTCTGGAGACCCTCACTGGCAATTTCTGCAAGGGAGTATGCAAGGTCCTCACGCGCAGTGTAAGGCATACAGAGGTTGAGCGTTGCTTGGCGATTCTCTCGCGTGGAGTCCATGACAGTATGTGCAAGCTTTTGGATGTCCTCCGGAAGCAGTTCAAGCTTTCCAATAATGTTTATCCGCACGCCGTACTCCTCAGCCAGACCCTGGTGAGATATAAGCTGGGTGAGGCGCTCGCGCGCTATGTTCATCAGATCAGCTACTTCCTCAGGTGTGCGGCTGAAGTTCTCAATACTGAAAGCGTAGACAGTTACCTCCGCGATTCCTGAAGAGTATGCGACGCTTAAGACTCTGCTCATGGACTCGAATCCGGAGTTGTGACCCACACTCACGTTCTCGTGGCCATGACGCCTGGCATAGCGCCGGTTGCCATCCATAACTATGCCGACATGTCGTGGCAGGCGGTCAAAAGCCTTGAGGGTGCGAATAACCAACGTCCGCAGCGCCTCGCCGAGCCAGCCATCGACCATTGAACTGACACCTGTTAGGGTTAGCTCTGACACGCACACCTGTGTGCACCTACGCCGAAGATAATACGGCCAATATCTAAGGAAACCTGGGAGAGAAACCAGGAATTATAGTGCGATCCCTGTCCGTACTTGCAAAGAATACAACGCACTAAAACTTCCTCGAGAAGGTGCGCATAAAATAGCTTAGAGCAGCGTTTGGCCTGTCACGAGATAGAATTTGAGGTACAGTAAAATGTTTAAGGCATCAAAGTGTTACACTGGTGAAACTAGCACACCGGAATATTATATGCTTTTGCCTACACTTAAGGCATTATTCGTCCAACGACGCCGCTAGAATACACTTTCGGCCATTCAAAGCAGTGTAGACATCGTAGTGTAGAGCGCCGAACCCTGCTGACAGAGTCTCAACCAGGCAACCATGCGATGCTCGCAGCATAGATCGGTCATTTCCGGGCTCTTTCGGCGCGTGGTGTTCGGAAGCCCGCCGCCGGCACCGTTTGAAGCGGAGTTGCAAAAGGCGGCGGAGCTCGTGAAACCGGTGCGCCCGATGAAAGACCCGTTCTCGATCGTTTCCAATGAAATGTCGAACCTTGCTACGAATATCGCCTCACTACTAGGATCCGGACACCCAACTCTCAATAAGGTTGCGATGTATTATTTTCAACTCCAGGGAAAGCACATCCGGCCGCTTATTGTACTACTATTGTCAAAAGCTTTGTCCCAGGTCCCACCTGAGCAGCGTGTCTCGGAAGGCGATACGCGGGATGTCAAGGCTAGTGCCTTCGACGAAAGCATCAATGACCCGCTCTCTCCCTTGAGTATTTTGCATGGCATCAATCCTGGTATCATTTTGAACCCTCTTAGCAAGCCGCAAGAGCCTTTTCCGTCTGAAATCAGCGGAGTTCTGCCAAAGCAAAGGCGTCTTGCTGAGATCGTGGAGATGATTCACACTGCTAGTTTGCTTCACGATGATGTGATTGACAACTCTGATGAGCGCCGTTCAATGCCGTCGGGTAACACGGCCTTCGGCAACAAAATGGCTATTCTGGCCGGTGACTTTCTGCTTGGCAGGGCCTCCGTTGCCATAGCAAGGCTGAGGAATGCCGAGGTGATTGAACTGCTGTCTACGACGATTGCCAACTTGGTGGAAGGCGAATTTATGCAGCTCAAGAACACTGCCACAGACTCGGGGAAGATTGCTACCCGCGCATCATTTGAGTATTACATTCACAAAACTTATCTGAAAACTGCATCCTTGATGTCGAAAAGTTGTCGTGCCACTGCGGTTCTTGCAGGCGTTGAAAGACCCCTCGTTGAGAACTCCTATCAATTTGGCCGTAACCTTGGACTTTGCTTCCAAATTGTAGACGATATGCTCGATTACACGGCTGCTAATGATGAACAGCTGGGAAAACCATCAGGGGCTGACTTGAAGCTCGGTCTTGCCACGGCGCCTGTTTTGTACGCTTGGGAACAATTCCCAGAGCTTGGCGCTTTAATCAAACGCCAGTTCAAGCAGGAGGGCGACGTTGACAAGGCCAGAGAGTTAGTCAAGGCAGCAGATGGAGTGTCAAAAACTCGCGACCTCGCTATTCATTATCACAACCGGGCCCTTGATGAACTCGACAAGTTTCCGGAATCCGAGGCTCTGAATGGGCTACGCTCCATTACACACTCTGTGCTGTCACGTACTAAGTAATTTAAAAGAGCATTATGCTTGTACATAGAAACTGTGATACTTACCTAGAACGGCATACTTCTACCAGAGTATTTAAGTACTAAAGGAAAGTAAGCGACCTGTCGCGTGGTTTAGAAATTAAAGCCCAGAAAACTCGCAGTGACTTAAATGCAACAGAAAAGGAATACCCAACGCACCTGCGTGTCAACAGCAGCCAACAAGGGGCATCTTGCTCCAGATAGCCACGGGGGACTTTCAATGCATAGCGAGACACAGAGACAGCTTCGTGACCCGGTACTGACGCAACCCTCAAGGTCTCACATGGATGGAGTCTCCGTTGAAGTACAAGCGGACAAAAGAGCAATTACCACAGGTGCCGCCGAGGGCGATGGCTTATTGCCAGACGACGGACTTGAAGAACTCGAAAGGGAGCACAACCAGGACGTAGCACCACTTGAGCCTACTATACCCGAACGGCAGCGCGATAATGAGCCCTATCAACCTCTGTGCAAGTTCAAAGCACTCGCACGCCGTAGCTGGCTCTCAGGTATACCCAATGACACAGGGATGAACCCATTAGAGTTCTACGCCGACGTGAGACTGACCCCAATCACAACTTCCCCAAGTATCTTCCACGTTGTTCAGTGTGCGGCTGGGTTGAGAGAATCGGCATTAACTTGGAAGTACACACTAGTTTCACATGGCTCTTTGACGCACTCGTGGTCTCTTCTACCGATCAAAGGCTCTTTGGAAGCCTCGGGGAGTATATTAAGACCGATAGGAGTATTAGAGACGTTCGGGAAGCACATAGGGTATGCGGAGACACAAATTACGGACCTTGCGCACACCTGGACGGCAAGCTCGATACGGGTTTTCCACTTTCCAGATTCCTGGAGCCTTGGAGGTATCCACGTTGGTTTCCAAGTAGATAATGACCACTACTATGAGTGGAAGCCAGTAGAGTTCCCACCTGGTAGTGGTAAGAACAAGCTGATTCTCTGGAGGGTCAACACCATAGACGGAGGTACAGTGCCGGCGGCAAGGCTGCTGGGGACTAGCATATTTCAGCATCCAATTGATAACTCAAATCTGTGGAGCCTCGAGCTGGATATCGACCGCATTGAGCCACATCTTGCATTGCTCTCTGCTTTCTCCCTGAAGCTCCAACACACTCAATTTCATGCCTTCTTCGCCTCAAAGAAGACTAGAATCCCACCGGCAGTGCCATTAGTGAATTTTGCGTTTCAAGATGAGGGCCACGTGTATCAGCCTTCGTCGAAATATTGGCCAGATTGGGAAGCTTCAAGAACACGCCGGGAGCAGAGCGAGAATAGCTCTAGCCTCGACGTATGCAGGATTCTGCTTATAAGAGTTTTCAACAAGGCTTACTTGGAGCAGTTCGCTCTTCCCTCCGAGGTCCTTGCCGCCCTAGAATTTGAGACAAGGCAATACGTTCTCAACAAAAAAGCGAAATACGGCATATTCTATTAAATATACTAGTGAAACAGGCATATCTACCGAAATCTTTGGAATGTGTTTGGTTGCAAGCTCATTAGAGACTTGCTTGCCTAAGTTGAACAAGCTGCTCACGCATGCTCAGCGCCAAAATACATCACCACCCCTCCCCCAAAAAGCCTCACCAGCAGGATCGCCAGAGGGTACGGGTAATGCACATATAACGCATAGCCATGCGCTAATCTTGGCACTATAGGTTACGTCAGAAAAAAGATTGCGTCTATATAATACGGCAATGGTTGCTCGAGTCATCGTTAGAAGAGAAAACGCTGAGTTAATGGGCTATCTGTCGGACCACGCTGCGAATGCGTGCATCTACAGCGGTTACGCTGGAGTTCTTATCATTGGACTTGCCGCAGTTTGGTATGGTCGTGGCAAAGGCCAATACTTAGCAGGGAATGGCACGCGAAGTGCGATCCCGTTAACATTCAACTTTGTTGCTTCTGGTAAGTATCATTTTGCGCCGTTTTAGTACGGTGCGTCTTCTTTCATTCTCTGCATTCTCGCTTGACGAGACATTTATTTATTCATATCGAGGCTAATCATGTTAGCCTTCCTAGGTTCTTGGATTAAAGAGCACCTTGTAAGTGGAACTATACAATGTGCGGTAGTAGGTGCTTGTCTTCGGACTTGCAAGCGATCTGAATGCGACGGGTGCTTGATTTATTCGTTAATTCGAGCTGAGAAATACCGTTTGAACTCGATCAAGTTAGAACTTGCGTGAGAACTGCATTCGGACTTTGGTACTAACTTTATACGAAAGGTTTGGGAGTGGGAGTCTTATCAACGTATCCCCAGATTGGTGCACAGGCTGGATTGCATGGGCTCCTTGTTTATTCCCTCTGTGGTGCGATCCCGTTTATTCTTTTCGGTGCGCTCGGTCCGATCATCCGTCGGCAGATGCCCGAGGCATTCGTTTTGACTGAATGGGTTCGTTATCGTTACGGGGTTATAACGGCTTTAGTGATCTCCTGCTGCACTGTTCTAACAATTTTCCTGTTCATGGTCAGCGAGCTTGCCAGTCTCAAGGCGTGTGTTGAAACATTGACGGACGTCCCTGGTCTGCCTGTGCTTATTGTAGAAGCTGTCCTTGTGTCAATATACACCGCGATGGGTGGATTTTATGTGAGTTTTCTGACCGATAATGTTCAGGTTTTCACTTTTTTGGTCCTCCTTGTGGTTTGTATCATCGCGACTGGATGTACGGTCAAGATTGATAAGTATGAGGTGGGACCGAGTGGATTGCTCAAGGCGAAAAAGCTAGGTTGGAAGCTTATATATATCCTATTCGTCGCGATCGTCACAAATGACTGTTTCATGGCTGGTTTCTGGTTGCGCACTTTCGCGGCTAAGACCAACAGGGACTTGTATATTTCATGCGCTCTGACAGCTCTTTTGCTTTTCCTACTTTGTGCTGTGTTGGGCGTCCCTGGAATGCTTGCAGTCTGGGCACATTTGCTTGATCAGAACTCGAAAGATTTTGGTGACGAAGCGGAGAACGGCTTTTATCTATTGGTACATTCCCTACCGTCATGGCTTGGAGGGTTTGTACTGGTTTTCTGTGTGATGCTCTCTGCTTGTACATTTGATTCACTCCAGAGCGCAATTGTGTCGACGATTTCAAATGACTTCTGCCGTAATCGTGTTCGCATGATCTGGGTGAGGTTGTTCGTGCTTGCGACAATGGCGCCCTGCATAGTGGTTGCTTTGAAGGCAACGAATGTTCTAAACATCTACTTGATTGTGGATGTTTTGTCTTCCTGCGTTGTGCCTACTCTCTTCCTTGGTCTGAGCAAGTACTTCTGGTTCCTTCGCGGCATGGATATCATTCTCTCGCTTATTGGTGGTATCGTTGGTGTTTTCATTTTTGGAACTATCTATTACAAGAACGCCTCCGATGGTGGCGCTCTCTTGATCATGGAGCAGGGTTTATATGGGGATGACTGGGGTGCATTCGGTGCGTTTGTGGCAGCTCCTGTGTGCAGTGTAATTGGATGTGCAGTGGGGGTCGCGCTTCGTGGAGTTTATTTGGCGATTGCGAAGCGTAGGATTTTCGCTGTGTTTGACAAACCGGAAGATGGAAAGGATTTCTTCATTCCGGTTGACCATAACTTGTTTGTCCTTCGCAAGAAATGGTACGAGTATATGCCAGTAGCGAAGAAGTTCGCTCAGAAGGTGGACTTCTGGATCTTCGTTCAGAGCGAGACTGACAAGGAGGAGCTCATCGCTGGTGCTGTTGTGCCGCCAGCAGAGTCATTGTCAGATGCTTCCATCGAGAACATTAAGATAGATCAGAAACTTGACTTTCACGGTTGATTGAATTTCACGGCTGATTAGTATGTAGATTTCGCCTATACCGTCTATAAATAATTCTAATTATATTTGCTTCCGCCTGCGTCCCTGCGTGAGGCTGGCAATATGTGCTTTCACTCTGGCCTTGAATAGGTGCCAGTAATGACTAATTCAACTCATTGAGTCAGCACACTAAGGACAAGTGAGTCATTACATGGCGCTTAAGTGAAAAGTTCAGCCTCAGATCTTTCAGAGATACCAGTATTTTTGTAATTTTCCGCGAATAAAAGATGTGTGGTATTTTTGCAACATATCATCATCCGGCAGTACAGGAATATCGCAAGCAAGCTTTGCAGCTTGCGAAGCGGGTGCGCCACCGAGGACCCGATTGGTCTGGCAATGTTATCCAGAATGACACTTTACTCTGCCACGAGCGCCTCGCTATTGTGGGCCTCGATTCTGGAGCTCAGCCAATGGTCAGCCCAGATGAGGATGTATCGCTTACCGTTAATGGTGAGATTTACAACCACAACTACCTCCGTGCTGAGTTCCCGGACTACAAGTTCAAGACACACTCAGACTGCGAACCTATAATCCCGCTCTACCAAAAGTATGACACTGATGTTTGTTCGAAGCTCGACGGTTTCTATGCATTTGTGATCTATGATAAGACTCGGGACCGTGTTGTCGCCGCGCGCGACCCGATTGGCGTGACGTCGATGTACTATGGAAAATCATCTAAGCAGCCGGGTACACTCTATTTCGCAAGTGAGCTGAAGTGCCTGACTGAAGATTGTGATGAGATTAAAATCTTCCCTCCAGGACATTTTTACGATTCGAAGACGAATGAGTTTACACGATATTATGAGCCGCAGTGGTGGAGCCCAGAGTTCATTCCGACGAAGCCCGTTGATCTCATGAACATTCGCGACTCGCTAGTTAAGGCTGTTCGCAAGCGTCTTATGACAGAGGTTCCATACGGTGTCCTTCTCAGCGGTGGTCTTGACTCATCGCTCATCGCATCCATCGCTGCTCGCGAGTCTCGTGAGGCTATTGATGACCGCGGTATTCACCATCATCTTGCTGGTGTGAATGCGGATGGACGCTTGTTCAACACTTCCGGGTCTAAGCTGCACAGCTTTGCAATCGGTCTCCCAGGCGCACCCGACCTTGTGGCGGCGCGACAGGTCGCAGATTTCATTGGCACGATTCATCATGAACACAACTTCACAATTGAGGAGGGCCTTGACGCTTTGGCAGATGTCATATACCACCTTGAGACATACGATGTTACGACTGTTCGCGCGTCGACACCTATGTTCCTTCTTAGTCGCAAGATCAAGGCGCAAGGTGTCAAGATGGTTCTAAGTGGTGAAGGTTCTGACGAGATTTTTGGTGGCTACCTCTACTTCGGTGCCGCACCATCTCCGGCGGACTTCCACCGTGAGTGCGTCCAACGTGTGAAGAACCTGCATTACGCTGATTGCCTTCGTGCGAACAAGTCGACTATGGCTTGGGGCCTTGAGGCGCGCGTTCCTTTCCTGGACCGTGAGTTCCTCGATGTTGCAATGATGACTCGCCCCGAGGATAAAATGATTACTCCGGACCGCATTGAAAAGTACATCCTTCGTAAGGCGTTCGACAACGGTGAATTCCTCCCGAGCGAAATCTTGTGGCGCCAGAAGGAACAGTTCAGTGATGGCGTCGGCTACTCGTGGATCGACTCTCTCAAGGATACGGCAGAGAAGATGGTCACCGATGAGCAGCTCGCTAACCCGAAGCCGGAGTGGGGCGATGATGCGCCGACTACTAAGGAGGCGTATTGGTACCGCACAATTTTTGACGAGGTATTCCCCAAGAACAACAAGGCGGCGGCCTCGACAGTTATGCGGTGGATTCCGAAGGCGGACTGGGGTTGCCACGCGGATCCTAGTGGTCGCTATGTGCAAAGCCACTCTGCCGCTGTCAAGAAATGAGGTGTTTAACGCGTCTCAAATAAAAATAAAATGGAGTTTACCATTCACCGGGGCTGTTTATTAACTAAACTAAATTGCTATAAATTAAATATTATTCACAGTCGGTCCACGCGTGCCCTCTAGATATACATTCTCTACCTGAATCGGTGTGTGACCTGGATCCACCCTTTTCGCCATTAAGGGCTAGGTCTACTAGACGCGTGCTCGACACACGAACTTAGGCAGAGACTAAGTAAGAGAAAGCACGTCTGAGAGTACGCGTACACATACACTCCAAAATATACAATGAGTCGGCAGGACGAAGCCCCCCAGGAGGAAGTGGACGATGTTGTCAAGATCACTGATGAGATCAAGGAGACACAAGACCCGAAGCGGAAATTCGCGTTGGCTCTTAAGCTGGCCGCGTACGAACCTGAGATGGCGCGTCCGCTATTACAGATGCTTGATCCCACTGTAGTGGACACTAAGGATGTGATCACTCTCAAGCTTGGCGATAAGGAGTTCTCGCCCTTAGTAGCATATGCGATCTTCCCGGCGGACTTAGTACGCGGCTTCCGGAAGCCGCGTCTACTCATCGAGTTCGATGCGGTTTCTCTACTCCCGTTCGTACAATTCACTGCTGCGGAGAAGGTTGATCCAGATGCGCCTGAGCCAGTAGAAATTCTCAAGACGTTTCTACCTGAGGAGACAGTATATGAAGACAGAGAAGCATGGGTGTCCCAGCGACTTGTTGAAAGGAAAAAGCTAGAGGAAACACCCTTCCCCGAGCTATTCAAGGTTGACACTAATTCGGTATCCCTGCTCAGATTTGGTGAGAACGCCCGTCAGACCGCCTTCCTCCGCCGAATGCTTGTCTTCAGCTGGTTCTTCATTGAGGGAGCTCGGTTGCCTGATGAGTCTGACACCACTTGGCAATTCTACGTGCTTCGTGACTCTGATCAAGGATTCCTGGGGTATGCGTCGATCTATGTGTTTTTGTATTATACAACGGGGCAAGAATTTGAAGCGGAGGGAGCCAATGCTGCACTAAGCCGAAGCAGAATCGCACAGTTTGTGATTCTGCCGCCGTTCCAACGCCAGGGTCTGGGGTCGGGCTTCTACCTAGCTCTTCTTGACTACTTTAAGGCCAACCCGAACATCAAAGAAATTGAAGTTGAAGATCCTAGCACTGAATTCGAACTTCTTCGTGATCGTAGCCACTACAAGTGGCTAACCGGCAACCCACAGGCTTTGCAGGCGTTGAATGATTATGCTGATAATTCTGAAGAATCCCTGGCCAAGCTTTACAGTATGCACAAGTTGGCTCAAGTACAGTTCCAACGCGTCGCGGAGATGTTTATATTCATGGAGGGCGGTCAGAAAGAGTCCCGAACATTGAAGAAGCTCATCAAGTCTCGTTTGTGGAAGCGGAATTGGGAGGCTCTTCGCGACATGGATCCTCAGATGCAACGTACGAGGCTTATCTCTGCCTATGATGGCGTGCTCCACACTCATAAAGTTGCGCTGGGCCTTGAGAAGCCAGATGAAGAGGAAGATGACGAAAATGAGGACGATTCGGATGAAGGTAATGCAAGTGCGCATGTTGACGCTCTGCTTTCCTCCTTTGGAGCGCTCCCGCCGCCCAAGCGCCGGAAAGCCGACTGAGGGAGGATATTAGAACATAAAGTCAAACAAACAGGGCGTAAAAGCTATAAATAATTATCATCTTAGGCACGCCAGTACTGGGCCAAGCTGTGCAATCTGTCAATGACCATTGGCAAAAAGGCATTGACGCTGTCGTTGATCAGATTCTGGAAGTGAAGAATTGACTCTTCTTCGCTCATCTCGAGGCAGAATCGCTCTTCCACCTTATGGACTGCCTGGTCGCGCTCCAGAGCGATATTTGGGATTGTGGATTCTGTCATGAGGTTGAGCAACGCAAGGATCAGATTTGCCGATTTGCGTAGCGTTGTGAATGCTGTAAAGCAATAACTCCTGAATTTAGTGTAGTTCTCGGAGTTGATACCTCCCATTCCATCAATTAGCTGAATGGGTAATTTGATCATGGGCGGAAATGGTTTGGGGTCTTTGCCCAGAATGTAGCCAAAATCAATATGAAAGAAATGACCTTCATGATCTATCAGCAGGTTATCCAAATGTCTGTCTCCAACGCCAAGCAGGTACGTAATGACAGCATAGCCAGCCGCAGATCTGACGAAGTTGTCCATGACATCTTGACGGACCCCTAGAGGCTCGGATTCATCGGCAGCATGTATTTTCAAATATGGGAGAATCCCGTGGTACTGCGAGATGACTTTCGCAAGCGGCTCATTTGGTATGAACTGAATGGCACCATCAGTCATGCTGGTCGCTAAGATACGATACGGAGTAAGCTTGAGATCCAGATTTTCTTTTCGCAACAGCTGGTCCATTAGCTGTATGATTTGCATCACGAGTTGGTCTTGCCTCAGATCGTCGCCGCTCTTGAAGATAAGCGGGTAGAGGCCACCAGTACTTGTTCGAAGAACAACCTTAAGTGGGAGCATAGAACTCTTGAATACAGAGCATTGTTCAGGGACACATCCAACAACCACGACTGAAGGATCTAGGGGAAGAGAGGTTGCCGGGAACTTGACAAGCTCGTTACGCGGGTCTGCAATCCATGCCCGCATTTGCTGAATTTTTCGTGGCCGCGGCTCTCGCGATTGTTTGACAAACTTAGCCAGCTCCAAAAGTTTGTTCATGAATCGGACTTGCGCCCTAACTTGCTTGAGAGTACTGGGCTCTATGATTGGGCCCGCTGTATGGGCAATTTGTTGACGATGAGCTTGGATCTGTGAGGGCGTAGAGGGCAAAGATGCGAGGTAGTGGCGCAAAATAGGCTGGTAGACTTGGACACCGTACTTTCTATCGGTGGACTGGACACTCACATACCAGTAGAAAAAGTTACCCAATGACGGATTGAACACGGCTCGGTTCGCCAAGAATCGTGCAAGGTAAGACTTAGTCGAGCTACCCGTCCATGGTTCGAACTTCAGTGCTTCAACTAACTGTAGAAGGTATAACTCGAGATCATGATCGCTCGCCTTCCGCAGGCGGTCTACTGCGTAGGCCCGAACTTGAGCATTTGTTACTTCCGGCCCAAGGAGCTCCAGAGCATCAGCAACGTTAATGTCGACCCACATATGGAGAACTTCGACCGCTTGAGTAGCCTCAGCCTCCTCGTCCCAACTAACGGACTTAACAAACTTCGTCAATGCATTTTTTCGTTTTGTCAGATAATACCGGTATTTCCATAACAGAATCTTGTCATCGCTGGTTAACTCATGAACAGGACTGAACGCAATTATTCTCTCGAGCTTATCCCTGACCTTTGCGGTGGGTCGCATATCCCGGTCAAAATTAGATAGACGCACGAGCCTTCGGTACTTAGCCTCTATTGGCGTGTCTCTGCTGAAATCAGGGTCATATACGGCAATCAAGTGCTCCTCATCATCCTCGTCAAGCTCGGCGGCATCATCTATATCAGTGGCTAGTTCTGAGTTTGCTAGCGAGTTGTTGTTGCCACGCGCCCGCAGGGGCAGCAGAGTCACCGACGTGCCAAGCTGCTGAGTGTTGGAAATCACGCTTGATGAGAGAACTTCGTTATACCGCTGCGGTGTCCACACAACATCGTGGTCCCACAGAGGCAGCTCCACGAACAAGAAGTGCCCACCGGAGTCACCGTCGCGTGATTGGTTTGCAGCGAGGGTTTCTATTTTTCGGAATACGAGGTTGTCTAACCATTCAATGGTAGGTATTTGGCCCATTTGGTGCGCCTTCATAAGGGTTTCTAACCGAGAGAGCTCAGTACCGTCTGGTTTATCATCTTTCAGGCGGTTGTCAAGTGAGTCTCGAAGCAACACATTCGGTTCTACATCAAGCACGGCGCTCAGTTTTTGACGGCCTTGCTTCAACGAGTCATCTTTAGTGAACAGCGGAAGAACTGAGCTGCAATAAACTTTTGGCTCCGGACCACCGGAAGGCCCCCATACTGTGAACAAGACGCAAGAGTCTTGGGGCAACTGCGAGACGGGGACAGGCAGTTCGAGCCATTCGTTCCACTGGTGAGACTTAAGTGGAGTACTTTTGTGTGACGGGGGTGGGGGCTTGTATGAGGTCTGAACGGGTACCGCTAGAGGAGTAGCGCCACCATAAATCTGAGCTTCTACGGTTAGCGATGTTGGAGTTCGCGATCCCAAAAAAGAAAGAGACTTTGCGGGGTCTTCGATTACTTCGCTATAGGGGAGTTTGTCCCGGTAGCCCTCTAAATGACCGATCCGTATTTTGAGCGCGGAGTCCAAGTCAATTGACTGATAAAATGTGAGCTCTGGCATGCATCACACAGGTTGTTGTCTCGCGTGTATGGGTCAACGTTAGTTAGCTAAGGTGTGGTGGTGAGCTTTCTAAGTGCACAGTCAGCAAAATCCGGCCCCACGTAGCTGAGAAACCCTTGAGGACTGAGGGCTGTGTGGAGAGCTGCTGCTTTAGCGGGCAAAATGGTAATTGCCGTAAAAGCCTGAATGCACTAGCAACTGCAGGAAGCGAGAATGCCATGATTCCGCTTAAATTATGTTAACTTGAATTGACTTAAATTCATAAGTAAATCGATGATCTGTAATAAAATTAGGCAGTCATTTACTCCCTGAGATTATGCGCAGGCTCTTGCGTGAATATCGCTAAGCGTTTGTCTCACCATACCTTCTACTAATCATGTTGAGGCTCATAGCGCAAGCGAGGAGGCCGCTGCTTCAGCGAGTCGCTCCTCTGAGATTGTACTCTGATGCCGCTCCGAAGGAGCCGAAGGACCAGGACATCATGTACGTCGACCTGAACAACCCTGAGAGCTCGCCGGAGTCTGCGGCGGCAACAAAGCAGTTCTTCGAATATCAGACGGGGCGGTGGCTCCAGAACGACCGCGTGGAGCGTGCAAACCGTACTGTTAACTTCGATCTGAAGGGGTTATTGTCTCTTCTAAAGAACAAGCTTGACTACCTTGAGAAGACTCCGGACCAGCCGAGCGGACTCGCCATCGAAACGCTTGAGCCGTTTTTCGAGGGCAAGCACAACAAGTTGTACAAGATTGTGCTAAAGGATATGCGCTCTTATGTACTGCGTATCCCTTACAATCTCGAATCGGAGGAGTATCGTCGCAACCGGCTTCTAAGCGAGGTTGCGACTCTTGATTTTATTGGCACTGAAATCTTCGGAACTGAGCACGAGAAATTCAAGGTCCCTGTTGCAATCTCATACTCTGCAACAAAAGATAACGAGCTCGGCACTCCTTATGTCCTTTCGAGCTTTATCGGCGGTACGAAGCTTGCGGCTGAGTGGAAGCCGTGGTCAGTTGATATCGAGGAGAAGAAGCCAGTGATTGAGCCGATGGCAGAGATGGCCGGAGAGCTTTTGAAGTACGAATTTCCGGCGTATGGAAGCATTTTTTACGAGGAAGACATGCCCAACGGTATCCGGATCAACGATAGGTTTGTGATCGGCCCGTCGATGGAAAAGCGGTTCTGGCGCGGGAGCGGTAAGTCTGGAGAAGGCCTTCGTGGCCCATGGACGAAGTGGCAGGATTATTTGAAGGCCACTGCTGATGTGCAGCTGGCGTATGCGAAGAGCCTGCCAGGCTCGCCTAACTTGAAGGCAGCAGAAAGGTATGCGAAGGCTGTACCAGCTTTATTCACCGAGGCTGAGGTTTCGACTGGAGGAATTGCGAGCCCACGCCTGTATGACCCAGACTTCTCTCCCATGAACGTGTTCGTTCAGGATGGTAAGTACTGGCTGATCGATGTCGAGAACAGTGTGGTTAAGCCGTACGTGTTCCACGGCGTGCCGTGGTTTGTCCGCAATCCCGGCGAGCGCATCTACAACCTTGATGAGATCCCGAACTTCAATGCACTTCCTGAACAAGATAAGCGTATTCTCCAGCACTTCCACAGCCTCACGCAGTCGGAATTAACCTACGAGATGAAGCTGCGTGATGCAATTGACTCGCTGATCCTCGCTCACCACCCGAACCTGAAGCGCCGCGAGGAAGTCGTGAATCGCGCCATGCAAACAGACATTGAAACTGGCTTCTTCAATGACATCGACTATGCCATCTACAGGCTTGCGGAACTTTGGAAGCTGATGCAACTCGGCAGGGAGTTTCCGGTCGAATTCAATGAGGCTGAGACGGACGAACTTGCCAAGAGCATTGCTGAGTGGAACCAGCATCTCATGCGCAATAAGTATCTCGAGTCGAAGGGCTTTGTCCCGGCCGAAGAGTTCGACCAGCTTTTGGGTACTGGTGCGCTCAAGGTGATTGATGATAAGAAGGGTGATTATGAGCTGACCAAAGAGTTCCTTGACCAGCAGGACCCGCTTAAATTCTAAATAAATGCACATATTTCTTATATTAGATCTATC
The DNA here is from genome assembly GCA_030578495.1 of Starmerella sirachaensis. NCBI lineage: Eukaryota > Fungi > Ascomycota > Dipodascomycetes > Dipodascales > Trichomonascaceae > Starmerella > Starmerella sirachaensis. The sequence continues at coordinate 988,024 of JAJMSC010000001.1, read as the reverse complement.
CAACTTAGCTTAGCCCAACAAGCAAGATCCATCTTTTCCGGTGCTTGTACAAACCCTTAGGTAGGAGTCCGCATCTACAGTGTCCAGAGGACTCTCGAGTAGTGTACATATTCCTACCGAGGTGTTCATATGTATGTACTTATATATGTAAGTATGAGTATATGTACTTTCAACAGCTGAAGTAAGTTATAGGTGCTTGCGATGCGAAATATCGAGGATAGGACGATTCGTCAAGATATTGGCCATGCGAAGAGGCGCCTCCCAGTGAACGAATGTACCACGACGCATATCGACTTCAGTCTCGCTATCCCAGAGGTCAGAGACAGGCAGAAACTTCGCATGAGATGAGCGCACGCAGAAGACTGCAGCAGCTTGTGAAGCGTCGGGGCGCGATCTGAAGTCGGTGTTCAGATGATTCTCAAGGAACTCAACACATTTGATGCTGTAGCGTACAGCACGCACATGGTCCATCGGCGAAGGCAGGCCACCCTGCTGCAAGTGACCTGGGATGGCCTCCCGGGCATCGAAGCGGCCGTGACTCTCGGTCTCAAAGATCGAAGTCAGATTGGCAGTGGTGAACCCTGGTGAAGCCATTTCATTTCGAATGACAAGACGACCAGCCCTCATGCGGCCCTTATCCTGCTCGAAACAGTTACGCAGATGCTTGATGTCGGCCTGCATCTGTGTCAAAGAGATGCCATCTTCCGGTGTATAGATGGCATATGCGCCACAGATCAAACCAGCCATACTTGCGATGAATCCAGACTGGGCACCTTGCACCTCCACCACGAAAACTCGGCGACGTGTCGAGCTGGCGCTCTGCTTCACGATGTCGCAGTACTGCAGCAACTCGTTCAAACAGGTATCTGTGCCAAGCGAGGACTCGGTACCTGGTACGTTATTCGAGATTGTGGCCGGAAGACAGACCATCGGGATGCGGAAAGCGGGGAAGGTATTGCGTGCTTGATCTAGCATATGCAAGGAGCGGAAAGCTTCAAAGCCACCGACAATGATCAGACCGTCGATATTGTGCTTGCCGAAGTGGTATGCGATCATACCGAAGTCAACGTCAGGTAGCGAGCGGTTCGTGCCAATCTCGCACCCACCCCGTGCATACCACGCAGATATATCCAACCAAGAAATGGTGCGGAAGCTCTCGTGACGAGCAAGACCGGTCCAGCCGTTGTAAATGGCTACTGGGTTGTGTCCCTTGGTGAGGCAGTAAGATGCGGCCCCAGCAATGGCCTGATTCATACCTCCTGCCGGGGCACCACATGCGATAATGGCGAAGTTCTTACCTGACGGCTTCACTGGCTTGTCTGATGCCGAAATAGTCAAGTAGTTCTGGAGATGCTCGTTGAACTCACTAGTTCGCAAAGCCCGTGCCTGCTTAAAGTCCCTGGCTTCAATGGCGGCAGCAGCGGCCTTCGTCTCCTTCACAGCTTCCATCAGGTTCACACGTACAATCTTGTTCTCGCGGATGCCGATCATCGGTGATGGCGTGGTTGGAGTCGCGTCAAGGATAGCGTCAACTGCCTCGGCACCCTGCAGTGTTGCAAGGACGCGATCAGCAGCAACCGCAGTGCCACCGCGCTGAATATGACCGAAAGTTGTGACGCGCGTGTCCAGTCCAATGCTCTTGAGCTTCTCCATAACGGTCTCTGACTTGATCGGATGCAGCTGATCGTCAATAGCGCCCTCTGCAACAATCACAATGATGCGGCGCGAGCCGGCTTTGCGGTGGCGCATGACTATTCTGTTCATGTCTTCGCCCCATGTCTCAGCATTGGGGGGCATTTCCGGGACAAGCATGTAGTCGGCGCGCGTTGCAATTCCGGCCATAAGAGCGAGCCATCCGCAATGGCGGCCCATGACTTCAATAACGAATGCCCGAGAATGCGAGTCGGCAGTGGCCTGAATCCAGTCCACGTTCGTGCAGATACGGTCCAAACTCGAGAACGCACCGATAGTGGTATCCGTCATTGCCATATCGTTATCAATACTGCCTACTAGACCAGCAATGTTCAAGTTGCCATGTCGCTCGATCTGCTCCTTCGTGATTCTACCCTCACTCGCCAGTTCCGCGACAAGCTCAGGCCAGTCCTTACGGAGGAAGTCGGCACCAGTCAAAGAGCCATCGCCCCCGACTACAATCAGGGCATCTATACCGTTCTTGATCATGTTATAGCACGCCGTCTTACGCCCCTCGTGCTCCTTGAACTCAAGACAGCGTGCAGTACCGATAAGCGTGCCACCAAGAGTGAGCCAGCCGCGTACGTCGTCCCACTCCATCTTTCTCATATTGTCTGAAATCAGACCTGCATAGCCTTCGCGCACGGCAAACACCTCGCATTCTTTATGGATTCCGTAGCGTACAACGGCACGTACAGCTGCGTTCATACCTGGGGAGTCACCACCGGAAGTCAGGACGGCAATACGCTTCCTTGGATGCTCAGGAATCGGTGGAGAGGCAGGAAATTCGAGGTATTCTATCGTCTCTACTTTGTCGACCTTTACAGTCTCCGGGTCCTTTGCCGCTTCGGGCGCAGCCTTCGGCACTGGATTCACGCGCATCCGCGTAGAGGCCCCGGAGTTCTCGGTTGTGAATCCGATCAGATTCCCGATCGGATCCACGACGTAGACAGCAATGGGCACGCCAAATTTCGGGTGAAACTGACGCGGGCCCTGACAATTTGATTCAGTTTCGGACAGAACAGCATTTGCGATGTCACTGACGGAAAACACCGTGGCCGTTGTCACACCACGCCAGTCGTGCGACTCGGCTACATCGAGCAGACGCATGCGTTGCGCAAGGCTGTTCTCATGCGTCGGCCCAACCGGGGTTAACCGCAGGTAAATAGTGGACATGTCTGATGCAGTCTTTCCAGGAAGGACCAAAGTGTACTCTTCGATGGACTCTGCCGTCCGCGTGGCACTACCACTACTCTCGACATCTCTTGAGGACCACTCGGCGTTAACACTGAATCCCAGCGCCTCATAGAAAGTGCGGGCCCTCTCGAAGGATTCTTGGTCCGACGTAACAATACTAGCAGAAGTCGACCCCGTGGACAACATTTTTTACTGGTATGTTCAAAACCGGTTAAACCTCTACTCCCGCAAGATGCGTCTGAAATATATCGATATCTAAAGGGTTAGGTAATGACATCACACGGAGGAAGACGGGCTCTCGAAGCCCCAATTCAGAGTGAAAGATGATGGGTCATAGGACTTGCATGAAGACGCGGCCAAGCCGGTACGTTTGAGTCACCACATCATAATGCAATATAAATGTCCATAAATTACAGGGAAAATACTATGGATCGCCGCTCCTCGTAATCGTAGCTGTCGGGGTAGGGTACGACGGATGCGAAGCGCCCTTCGCAACGGCTGGGTTCCAAGCAATGGGTAGGGTCTTCGCGCACTGTTAGCGCGAGCGTACAACGGCATCGATAGTTGACTGTAGGCCCCAACACCGGTAAACGGTGCCGCTTGGCGCACTAACCTAATTGCTTAGATGACCCACCTAGTCGCTAATCCTGAAATCTGAGTCAAAGTCTTGCTTCGGGCGGGCGCAATGGGGCGCTCATTTCTTACTCTTCCCAGGCGGAACCCTTGACGCGCAGCCGTTAGAGGTCGTTGACTGAACGTGCATCTTCAATCTAAGCTATCTTGAGTTAAATCGTCTCAAACCCGGATTGGGACTGACATTTAATTGTCAATTGTTTATCAAGCTGGGTGATTCGCTTTTCCAATTTCTAGCTTGCTTCTGTCTGTAGGCCTCGTGCTTTTTTTTAGTAAGTTTAGCTACCATCGCCTGTACGGCTACTGCGCCGGCGGCGCTATTATTACGGTTTTGATCGCTGTGAGGGGAGGGAGGACGAGTCGAGAATGCAAAGTGGCCCGAGACATATAAGAGCTTACTACGTACGAAATGTCTTGCCGGGATAGCTCCAAGCCTGACGGAGGCAGGGGGCATGAGGAAAGGTCAGTGCTGGCTGGGTCTGCAACCCTAAAGTCGCGCGGACGCGTCACTCGAGCCGTGCGCAGCATCCTCCCTTTGTTGTATACACACACTGTGAGCCTACTAAAAAAACAACATGAGCGTGAGCGGAAGTTATGCTTCGTCTCCGTCCTTGCTGGCAAAGCGTGCACCACGAAAGCAGACGCTGAGCGTACTCGTTTGCGGCGCGACCGGGACTGGCAAAACATCGTTCATCAATACGTTCGTTGGTCAAGAACTACTGCAATCCTCATCCGACATACTCACTGGTGAACTTGAGACGAAACTGCGCCTTATACCCACAACAGTTGAGCTTGATGAGACTATGACTGAGGGTACTCGTCTACTGCTGACTCTCATCGATACTGAAGGTTTTGGTGCAGCCCTCGACCATTCCGGTGACGTTGAACAGCTTGCAGAGTTTATTGAAAACCGATTTGATGAGGTCCTTGCTGAGGAGTCGCGGATCCGCCGCAATCCGCGGTTCAAGGATAATCGTGTGGATGTGTGCCTGTACTTCATTGAGCCGACCGGGCACGGCCTGCGCGAGCTCGATATTCTCACTCTACGACGGTTATCTCTTATTGTAAACCTCGTGCCTGTGCTTGCGCGTGCTGACCAGTTAACTCTGGCCGAGCGTGCGGCGAATAAGCGCCTAGTTATGGAGGATCTGCGCGCCCACGACATCGAGATCTTTGATTTTCACTACGATGTGGAGGACGAGACCGAGGAGGTCGAGGACCCAGAGATTGCAGCCGCCCTGCCGTTGGCGGTTATGTCGTCTTCTGAATTTGACTCCGATGGTCATCCATCATACAAGAGGCAGCTGACATTCGGTGTTGTGGACCTTCTCGACGCGAAGCAGAGCGACTTCGTGCTACTCCGTGAGGCGCTTCTCGTAACCTACCGAAATGATCTGAAGGATCGGACCCGTGACGTGCTTTACGAGACCTACCGCACTAACAAGCTCGATCCGCAGCAGAATCATCGCTCGTCGCTGCTCCTTCCACAGGAACTCGCTGACCATGCTGCTCGACTCAAGGAGGCACAGATCGCTCGTGAAACAGCTGATCTTCGCGAGGAGTCACGCCGTGTCACGGCCGAACTCGATGCGAAGCGCGCGCTGTTACTGAAGCGCGAGCGGCAGCTGCGCGAGGTGGAGCAGCGCATGGCTGAACAGCTTCCCATGTCGGACGCGGTGAGCGATGCGCATTTTGAGGACGCATCTTCAGGCTGGGGAACGGTCGACGCGAGTAGCGCTGGTGGAAGCTCGGGTAGTGCTATAAATGCCAACGGCGCTGATGGGGCAGCAACTAGCATTGCTCGCACTGGCAGCGCCTCGGACCCGGGCTCGGCTCCAGAGGCGGATACAAGCATCGATGCCTCGAACCCGTATATTGCGCCAACGAACGAGCCTTCGCAGGAGCAGCGTATTCGCCAGACACGCTCAAAGAACGAGTTGCGCCAGCACGCTGAGAAGCTCCACGCTGAAGTCGCTGATCTTGAGGCGCAGCAGGCCAATATCCAGCAGCGACAACTTGCAACTGAAGCATCGACGCGAAATTTGCATGCACAGCTCGAGGGAAACGGCACCTCCGAGACGCAGCTCCCGCCGACAGCTCCACAGGCGGTTCCAGCGCCAGTCACGTCTGCACAGGCTGAAACTCAGCCCAGGATTCCCCAAGAGCCAACGCAGCCGCCTGTGACCGTGCAAGCACAAGAATACGTAGCCTCGGAAACCCTTCAGTACAGGGACACCTCGCCCTTGCAGATAAAGAAGGCGACGGCCACCTAGACAAAACGCACAGAGGCTCGTCCTGCATTCTAACTTATTACTCTTCTTTTTAAGCAAGCATACCTTACACCTTTCTCCTCTTACTATAGTCTTTTTTTGCATCATTAATAGTGACGTTGGCCATTTCAGGCGCCAGCAGGGACGAGCGTGAAAAGCGTGTTCAGCGGCCGCAGTCCAGGGTAGTTAAGAATCGACAGACCACAAAGCGCGAGAGCAGTGTGGTACGGATCTGCAGATTCGCCCTTCGTCTTAACAAACCCACCAAGGAGATTGTCGTAACCAGGCCCAAGCGCAAATCTGATGGCCGCTTCACGGGCTTCGCCGTTCAAACTATGACCAGTGACATCAAGCGCTGCAAGTGTCCAAAACATGTAGCAGACATCGTCGGGTTTATTTGGGCGGCCATTGAACCCACCGGATGATGTGTTCTGCCTCTTCGCGAGGTAATTTTGAAACCCCGGCCGAAGGCGGGCAAGATCACCCGACATGTTAAGGCACGCCAGTCCACAATACATGAGGGCGGCATGCGACTCGTCACACGGCTTATCACCGATACCACCATCGTAGTTCTGGCAAGTCAGAATGTAATCGGCTGCTTTACGCATCCATACTGGCCTTGGCTTTTCTGCGGTGTTTGCTGTTAACTCATCCTCCAGCTTCATAAGCCTGAATGCCGCGTGAGCCGAGTAAGCGTGTCTCAGACTTGCCTCCCCACGTTCAGTTGCCCGAAAATTGCCATTACTGCACTGGCATCTCCTTAGGAAGGCTTCAACCGATGACTGGTCACCAGCATCAAGCTGAGGAAGATTCACCATGGCGCGAAGCGCTAGACAGAAATACGTTGAAGGGACATGCGCATTTTCGGGCTTCGTCAAATAAGATACAGACGCCTTGTAGCCGCAGCCCACCCAGAGACCCTGCGTGTATTTATCAATGTCTCCTCGGTCGGTGTCATTGAGAGCATCAAGGAGAGCTAAACTGAGTATACAAAAGTAGACCACAGCGGCGTGCGATGCGTCCTCACGGTCGCGAGGAAGCATCACGAGGACGCGACGAATATAACGCACACATTTCTCTTTATCCAATTTCGCAACGTCCGGCATGCCAAATGTGTCTTATTATTTTCACTACAGCAGATCGGAAGCAGGCAGTACTAACCGAGAAGCGTCTACGGTTGCTGCCTCCCTGATGCGTTCCTAATTTTTTTCGCAGGACGCTCGAATCAGCGGATCTCTGCCCCTTTCCCACGAGCCCCGCTCTCGAATGTTTTTGTTGTGGTTAGTTTGACCCCAGGCCCCAGATCAACATACTCTCCTGCGTTCGTATCTGGATAGTCCAGCCGCTGAGTCACGATAGCCACATATATCAGTAAGAGAGTGTCCGGCAGTTTGGGGAAGCGCTTCTTCAATCGTCGACGCTACGGACTATCTACGTGTGAATTACCAAAATGTCTATCGCTGAGCAGCCGCCGCGCGAGGTCATTGACTGGGGTATATTCAGCCAGATTCTGATGATGGATGAAGATGAGAACGAGCGTGACTTCTCCAAGTCCATCGTTGAGAACTATTTCGAGCAGGCGGAGGCGACGTTCGCTGATATGGACACCGCGCTTAAGAATGGTGACATCGAAAAACTGATGCGATTAGGCCACTTCCTCAAGGGATCAAGCGCATCCCTTGGCCTCATTAAGGTGCAGAGCACTTGTGAGGAGATTCAACATGTCGATGTGGCGGAGGAGGCTCCGGAAGAGCTTCTTGCTCGTGTACGGCAGGAGTACGCCGAAGCCCATATGTGGCTCGTGGGTTTCTTCAACCCCCAATTATGTGAATAACTGCAGGACCAGATGCATCAATGAGAGAGATGTAGCTCAGATAAGGACCCCATTGTGCACCGCGCCAAGCCTTCTTCGCACTGTTGTTGTGGTGATGACATCTTGGGGCTTCGTAGAACGAGATGCTCCTCCTTTTTTAAGCAGCTCCGTAATCCGATGATGATAGTAATAATAATAAATAAATTCTCATGGTAGTGAGAGCAGTGGGTTTTCCAACCTGTCCGCACGCATGGAGGCTGCTAGCAGGTGGCGGGGACACGCAGAATGGGCGGTGACGGCTCAATTGGTCGGCGGAGTGTCCTCCTGAGAAGGCTGCCACATTCCAAGCCATTTACGGCCCTTGATTTCTCTTGGAAGGTATTCCTGAAATACTTTGCCTTTGAAATCAGGGTTATATTTATATTCAGCCCCATAACCAAGGTCACCCATGAGTTTCGTAGGGGCATTGCGTAGGTGGAGTGGGACTGGGGCACCACTAACGTTCGGGTCCTGCTTTATCTCTGCGACAATTGCTTTCTGCGCTTGATACACTTCGACGCTCTTTGACGCGCGAGCAAATTTCACGGCAGCGTGAGCTAACATGACATCGGCTTCGGGCATACCAACCTGTTGCACAGACGTATGCACGGCAACAGCAAATGGCAAGCACGAATCATCAGCGAGACCAATGTCTTCACTAGCAATTCGCATTAGACGTCGGCTCACGTATAACGGATCCTCACCGCCGACAAGCATACGGCTCAGGTAGTATAGCGCGGCATCAGCATCACCACCGCGAACGCTCTTATGGAAGGCACTTATCAGATCGTAGTGGTACTCCCCTCGCTGGTCATAGACCATGGTATGCTTCAGGACTAGTTTCGGGTCGGATCCCTCTGGCAGTTCCCGCACCGTCTCCAGCATATTAAGTGCTTGTCGCGCGTCACCAGTAGCTGATGCAGCATTCACGACGATATCAAGCGTATCAGATGGCAAGTTAGGCGCAGCTCTCTCCACAACGACGCGTAACTCGTCCTTCGAAAGAGGTTGCAGCACGAACACGCGCATCCGGCTGAGCAATGCACCACTCAGTTTGAAGCTCGGGTTCTCCGTGGTCGCCCCTATCAAGGTCACATCGCCGCGCTCCACACCACTGAGGAGAGAGTCCTGTTGCGACCTCGAAAAGCGATGGATCTCATCAAGAAAAAGGACGGTCCGTCGCTTCATGAGCTGCCATTCTCGCCGAGACTCACTTATTATTCGCTTGACGTCGTTAGTTCCGGTACTCGGCGCGCTTAGCTCCACGAACCTTGCTTTCAATTGCGATGCCAGTACACGAGCTAGTGTTGTTTTGCCGACTCCGCTCGGGCCCCAGAAGACCATTGAGGGTAGTTTCTGTTGTTCGCTAGTTAATAGCTGGCGAAGGACTCCATTCGGACCAATCAAATGAGCCTGACCAACGTAGTCCTCGATGTTAGAGGGGCGCATCTGCTCTGCAAGTGGCGCCAAAGAGTCCATCTGACGCTGCCGTTTGGAAGGAGGGGAGCCAGCTCCACCATCCACATTTTCTGTACGGGCTACCTTCTTATCTGTGTCCGAGGATTCCACAGTATCTTTCATCTCATTGGGCTGTTTAGATTCCGTTGAAATTGGTCTGGGTTTGTCTGATGCCGTCTTTGCCTCCTTGGTGTCCTGAGAGCTCTTGGGGGACCGGGTTTTCCCCGTCAAAAATGACCATTGCTGCTGCTGCTGTGGCTGTTGCTTAGACGTAGGGCATCCCTTGTCAAGATGGTTGTTGATGCTCAGTTCAGAAGTCACTTCGCCACACACTGGACATGCGGCTGCCATCACGACGCGTCAATAGCTGGGAATACGCGCTGTACGCTGTATAGAAGAGTGTATAACGGTCACGTTATTTTTGTGAGCGAGAGCGCGCTCGCACTAACTAAGGCAAGTATGTGAAGGTCTCCAGAAAGGCTGGCTTGGCTCAATAAAGCATGGCGTTCTACGGATAAATAAAAGAGCAGTTATAAAAGAGCATGTCTGACGGTTGGCTAGAATAGACCCTGATTTAGGTGGCATCCCTATAGCAGGGTATGTGCCATAAATAGCTGTTATATGCGGGGAGAACAGCATGTGTAGATGATGAGCCCTACCAGGATGTGCGTGATCGGGAGAATTTTAATTAAGAACGATTTTGTTACCAAAGCCAAGAAATATAAGTATTGAAGTCCAACTAAACCTCATCGATACCCTTCCTTTCGGACTCTAATTCCCTTTATCCTCCTCCCCCTGCATACAGCACCCGAAGATATAACAACAGCCTCCTCCTCACCTTGCCCTGTGCACCAGGCTCGAGATCGTAGCCATGAAAGCCCAGTGCACCGTGTGGGCCCACGATGCATCGGATCCGGACGTTTACTTAGACCCGGAATTCTTAACGGGCGCAAAGGAGGGTGACTTTGCCGAACTGTGGCCCCGCTCTGATCCTCAGGACGAGGTTGCACCTCCACTTCCGGATTCTGATAGAAATGCGAACTGGGGATCTCAAAAGCAAAAACGACGTACATCGCTGGCCTCAATGCAATCCTCTTCAATTCCGCAATCTCCTCAACAAGCGAAGCGATCCCGTCGAAACTTCTATTTCCGTATCAAGAAGCCCGATGGCGTGAAGTCGTCCATGCCTACAGTATCAGTGAGCTCTACAGTGCTGCGAACTTTACGGATCAGGCCGAGATCTCATGTGAGTGTTCGTCTTTTAAAAAGCGCCGACGAGGTGCGAAGGATAACGCTCGATGTCGTTGAGATTCATTTTAAGGGAGTTTACCTCACGCGAAACGACCATTACAGAGTAGCGAAGCGGCTTTCCCACAGATGCGTGTTTGTTGGTCAATGCATAGATTACCTCAATGATGCAGTTAGACTCACCGTCTCTACAGCTTTCAAAGGTGGAAACAAGAAGTTTAGCGGCTACATCGGTGAGAACACTCGTCTAGTGTTCCGTAGCGATAGCTCCAGAATGCTGATCTTTATTCAAATGTCGTCGGAGATGTGGAACTTCGACGAGACGGGTGATGTGATGTTCCAGCGTCTTGTTAACAGCTTTATCCCAGAAATGCTCCATCGTTGGCATATACAAGGCGACTCGCACCTAGTCTCGATTATTCTGTTCACCTCAGTTGCCGATGGAAGAAAAGGAAATACAAGCCGGCTCAAAGCTGGGATTTTAGAAAAAAAAGTCTACAATTTTTACCGAGTTGTTGTTGATAGCGTTCACATATCACGATGGCCTGCCATAATGCAGAAACTGCGTATGGAGTTCGAGCGGTTTCCTGAGGAGGTCTTGGTTGATCCAGGAACCCATGAGCTCAGAGGGTATTTTTTGCCGAGCTCGAAGGCGAATATACTTGAAACATTTTCCATGGCGACGACCTTGCTTACGGGAAAGTTTGTTGACAAGGACTTGTGCCGCACCGGTGTACAGGCTATGATCGCGACTGCTGGTTCTGCATTCTTTGATGTGGACATGAGTGACCTCTACCAGCTTTCCAAGCGATTATTAGGAGTGGAAATTGGCATTGAGCTGGTATCATTGGCACGGCCTCCGCTGCATGTCACCCCATTATTTAGATCGCTTCTTCCAGCAAATGGTACCTATGCAGACCCAGAATTTAACGAGGAACTACAGATTCCACCTGACACTCGTCTTGTGTTTTGTGTTCCGACATGGATTAATATGTCATTCTGGAATGCTCCTGACCTGTCAATGAAGCAGTGGATCCCCAGATCAAAGATAGACGACCTTCAAATGGTCGGCCTTACGGAACAAGGCTCTCGGACTATGAAATTAAAGCACCAGCCATTCGACCCCAATCAAATTACAAACGATTTCATGCGTCGGTTTGATGCTGGCGTTTTTAAATCTGTAAAGCTTCTTGAGTCGCAGAAAGAAGTTGAAATGGCAGCACAAAACCCCCAATCTACTATCTTGCGACCTAAGGCGTCGGGAATAGCAGCCGCTAGCGCTGCTCCCGTGGTTACCACAGCTGCATTTGCCCAACCAACGCTCGCAACAGTTAGCGTGGCGTCACCCGTGGTAAACGAAAGTGCTTTGACAAAACAGATAACTGAAGCAGACTCAACATATACCGTTTCACAACCAGCAAAGGAAACTCTTGGTGCACTGCTATCCAGGAAAGTCAGATCCATGTCGAGTAAGTCTTCGTTCGAATATTCAGCCCCGCCTGTAGAATCTGAGTTACCGAAGGTGACTCGCCACCACGACGCAGTTCCCTATGATCCGAGCCATGTCAAGGCTGTGAATATCGAAAGGTCCATAAAAGCACCGCGCCTTTCCCCATCGTCAAGAAAGTACGCGACATCGCCACGTTCAACCACACGGATAAGCCCATATGGATCAGGTTCTCCTGACAGGGAGAGAGCTGCATTGAGCAATAACGTGATACATGGCTACTCATGCGATCTGCTGCGGCCAGAGTTGCAGTCTCCTTCAATGTGGCGTGTTTTGCCAAACCCAGCTCTTATTGACCGGCCGTCGCGGGTCGACGCCTATGGTCGCTGGGCTAATGTATATCCACCAAACAAAAAGAGGTCCGCCGTGAGTTGGCAATCCCTCAAGGCACCTGCATCATTGCCACTGACGAGTGAGAGTTTTCCCAGCATCAAGGCATTCCGTGAAGAATATAAATTTCAGTTCTACGACCTTGATGTTGATAAGGATGAGATTTTACTGCCCGACTTGCTAGACGAAATGATTGGCTTGAGACTGCAAATGGGGTTTCAAATAGCCACTGGCCCTAGTGTCAGAGCTATAGAGGCCTCACTTCAAAGAGGGAACCCAAATCGAGTTGTTACGATCATACCGAGAGCTGAAAGAGAATGCATTGGTATACGTGTGTACATGACGAGACTTGGTCTTGTTCATCGTCTAGCGGTTGATGAGCTCAGTAGCATCAATGTTAGGCTTTACACATGGTCAGACTCCAACTCACGGCGGCTCAAATGTGACTTCAACGCCGAAAGACAAGAAGAGGTAAAAGTCAAGACGCGACATGATTCGTCGTACCATGATATCAGTCCAAAGTTTTTGGGACAAGGAATCGAGCATTTGAACTGGTCATTACTGGATCAGCAAGTGAGTGGAGCCGATGATCCGCTAATGTATCCGTCAAGTGCCAACACTAAAAACCTCGTGGGAATACGATACGTCATTTTGCCGACGGATTCCGTTTACGTTACGTCTCACGAGACTTTATCGCCAGAGGAGAGCCAGGTGGAAGGTATATCGCGCTTCGTGAGATCCCTTCTTCGTCATCGAGAACCGGGTTCTGGTGATCCAGACTTTATGGTCTCCTTCTATACTGGACAACTTGCCAAAGCTATCACTGATGCTTTAGTGGACTCTGGCAATAAGCTCGAGCTTAACCGACTTAATAAGTCCATATCGCACGAAGATCTTGCAGCAGAAATGCAAGGTAAGATGGGCTTAGTTTTCCGAGATCGTCGATGGCACTGGAAACACTATCATCAAGTCTTTACTGGTCATGATTTTGTTGTTTGGCTCGAAAAGACATTTTCTGACATTAATACTCCCGAGGAAGCCGAGGATTATGGCCGTCAGTTGATGAATGAAGGCGTCATCAGGCATCCAGAAGATAGGCATCCCTTCTTCACTGGCCACTATTTCTATGAAATTTCGAAACGCTTCAGGGTATCTCAACATGGAGATTCCGACTCCAAACTTGAAATCCAGACAAAAGAGGGTACACAGAAAAAATCAACAGTAAATGTGTCTGAAAATTTTGTGATCAATATCGATCCGAAGGGCGTGAGCAAGCGTCCTGAACGCGTGAGTGTAAGCCTGGACCGCATGCACAATCCAAAAAATGCATTTCATGTACTAGTGGAGTGGTTGAATGCCACTCCTAAACTCGTCGATGAAATGTTCAGCGGACTCGGACGGATTGCTGCGCCATACGGGTTGAAACTTGTGCAAGTACCAGTCGCCGATGTCTCAGGATCAATTGAAGACTCGCCATTCCGGTCTGCTCTGGTTTCAAAGCTTGCAATAGATCTTACCGATCATCTGGAAATGCAGTGGTTCAGGTATTATATGCTTCGCCGCAATGGCTATATCCTAGATATCCACGATCAGCGGGGATTAAGGCGCGAAGACATCCATGTTTCATTCTTCTGGGGCCGCCTGAAGTCTGCATCGCCACAATTTATCCACAAGAGTGGCTATGTACTTGTTCAGCTCGAGGACGATGGACGTGTGTGTATCACCCCTAACACGCTGCACTTGTCCCGGGTCGTGCTTGGCAGCAATGCGATGACGAAGGCGGAAACAGAGTGTGAGCACATCATGAATACTCTATACGAGCTCTGCCAGAATAAAGAGAAGTTAGAGCAGCTCCTCGTTGAGGGCCGCCTGAATCGGAAAAAGATGAAGGCCTATGACCAGCCTTCAGACCATGCTCCCAGCGAAAGTCTGGAGGTCGATCCAGATCCGGAAGGAGCCAGCTCAATCGACTCCCAGATCCCATCCAGCGTCACCAGCAGCAGACAATCCAGCAGGCATTCTAGCAGGCAGTCAAGCATGCCGCCAATTTCGTATGATAAACCGACGAGCTGAGCAGGGAAATTAATACGTTGTGTTGACCATAACTAGTTTAAGTATTCTAAGCTAGGCGTTGAGCTACCTTGATCAAATCCGCAAGAACACCCATCGCTGTGACGGCATCACCAGCACCAGCACCCTGGATAATCAGCGGAGAGGGATAGCGCTCTGTGAGGAAGCTCACAACATTGTCAGAGCCCTGTAAGGACGCGAAGGGGTGGCTCTGGGAATACTCCTGGATGCCAACCGTAATTTTCTTAGATGGAACGTCGATCGTCCCGACGAACCTCAAAACCTTCCCTTCCTCAGCTGCCTTTGCCTTGCGCTCGGCAATCTCACTGTCGAACTTCGGCAGCCCAGCAAGGAATTCATCAGCTGACGCGGCAGATTCTAGCGGCTTCGGGATGAGGCTCTCAACCTCGAAGCTTGTCGGGGACTCAACCTCCAGACCAGAAAGCCTACCTAGAATCGTAACCTTACGCGCCACGTCAAGGCCGTTCAGATCCTCGCGGGGATCGGGTTCAGTGTAGCCACGGGCCTTGGCTACCTTAACGATCTCAGAGAAAGCCGGGGCATCTGGCTTGGAGAATTCATTGAAGATATAAGAGAGCGTGCCGCTGAGGATTCCTTGAATCTGCTTGATTTCGTCCCCGGTTGCCACTAGATCATTGAGGGTACTCAACACAGGGAGGCCAGCACCAACAGTTGCCTCGTGGTAGACAAGTGCCGGGGCTTTTGGCTGTTGTAGCTTGTTCCAAAGCTCCAAGCTGCCGCTGAAGGCCTTCTTGTTCGGCGTCACAATAGACACGCCTCGGCTGGTGAACTCCGGGTAGGCCTGAGCCAGCTCCTCGTTAGACGTATTATCGATGAGGACAGCAGGAACTGGGGAGCCTGCAAGGAATTTAGCAACTTCGATGGGGGTCAGCGCTGATGAGTTCCCATCGAAATCACCATGGGGCACTGGAAGTGGAGCATAGTCTTTGCTGATGAGCGCTTTTGATGAGCGCGAGACCAGTACAAGCCCGATCCCATACTTTTGTGCAATAGGCGCAAGCTGTCTCAGAAAACAGGATCCAACAAGACCGGTACCTACAACACCAATGTTCACCTTCGACATTTGTTGTGTTAGCACGTTGGTAAATTCACGTATTCACTCAGCAGTTATGTGCGTAGAATAATGCGCGCGTGCAGCCTGATTTCTGATGGTGCACGTGCATGACATGCACCACCGCAGCTTACGCAGTAGTAACGGACGCACCAAGATAGTCGGGATCAGCTACTTGTGCGCGAGTTCATTGAATCAATAAAGATCAAACCGCTATCATCGAGTAAGAACAACCTAGCAACGCAGAATGCTTAAGTATCTCCGATCTTTACATCAACTCCGCTCCTCACCGACATTCGAGGAGTACACTGTGGTCGCCGGCAATCAAGCGGCCGACATGGACTCATGCTGTTCAGCCCTTATCGCGGCATTTGTGGAGACGAAACATGGGTCTAAAGCCATTCCCCTTATAGACATTCCGCGAAAAGATTTATCCTTGAGGAAAGACATAATATTTGTCTTCAAATCTCTAGGTATCAACTCGGACTGGCTTATTTTTTCTGATGATATCAAGACTACAAACAATACGTCACTCTTTTTGGTCGATCATAACCACTCCACTATTCCTGGAACCATCAAAAGCGTGATCGACCATCACGCCGTTGAAGCTACAGAGGCCGAATTCAAGGACGCCGACCCAAAGGTGATTATAAAGTCTGGCAGCTGCATGAGCGCTGTCTTGATGTACTATACACGCGGAGATGGCGCCCTGAAATCAATCTTTGAGGAGGACAATACGCTGGCCCCTCTTGCCCTCTCGCCCATCCTCATCGACACGGCAAATATGACCCACAAGGTAGAGGATACTGACCGAGAAGCAGTGAAGTTCTTGTCACAATTCAAGTTTCCTGTGTTTTCCCCGATCCAGTCATTTTCAACTATAATGCAGGAGAAGAAAAACATCACAGGGCTATCTACTATGGAGCTTCTGCGGAAAGACTATAAGCAGTGGGATAACATTGGTATCAGCTCGCTACCCAAGCTGTTCGATAAGTTGCGGAAAGTTTATGGAGTCGATGATTTGGCTGAGAGCATTGTCAAATATCGCAAGGAAGAAGAACTGGCCATCGTGATCGCATTGGCGAACGGGACCAAAGACGGTATATACATACGTGAGCTTGCTTACTCTGGGCCGGCGGAGTTTGACATTGTCAAGGAATGTCCCGACTTAGACTTGGATTTTGTCTACGAAGATTATGGGACGAAATTCTACAATCAAAGGAACACGCTAGCATCGCGCAAGCAAGTAGCACCGCAAGTACGAAAAGCGTATGTGAGATTCACACACTCAAAAAGTTAGAACATTGTGGTATTAAAAGCATAATAATCAGGCCATGAGCCTAATTGATGTACGTGTACCTGAGGGGAGTCAGCGAAAGAGGTTGGGTCTTGGAGTTTCATAGCAAGGCGACCTTCCAGGTTCCCATTTTCCTTGCCTGGTTGGGCAGACTCTGATTTGCAGATTCCATTTCAGCAGCAAGCTTCGCAAAAATAAGAGACGGTATTGTCACTGGCTCAGGATCCGGCCGCAGATGTCTCAATGTGGACGACTCTCCGTAGCAGACTTTGGTGCCGCGCTGAGGCTTGGTAGAGCCGGTGATCGTATAGCGCACAGACGCATTGAGTACCCACAATAAGAGCTTTTCATTAACTTCAAACGTAAACATGGCATGTGCATCAACTAGATCGACTAAAATTTGTCGTATGATTGGACTCACAGGCCCCTCACTTAGATCCCATTTCCATAGTTTCACTTCGTTCTCAGCTTTCTCAGCGCATGTCAGAATAGGACATTCAAATGCATGACCTGCCTCAATGATATTCAATCTGTGCAGCAAATAATAGGTATCCGAGTAGTACGCTAGGCCCACTTTGGGATGAAATCCGTTTGTTACCAGGTCATACATGCCTTGGTCTGAGGTGACTGTCTCTGCGGGCTTATGACAATGCCAGAGATCCATAAGTTCTGCCCAGTGCTCAGATGGGAGACGTTTCCAACGTAGATCTTTGCCTTGTGCAAGACTGGTCCCACAAATACAGACAGGAAGTGTAAATTGTGTTGCCGCATAAGTATCATCAACCTCAGCTTGCTTCGCAAGCGGCTGTAGACGTATTCGGACTTCGGTATTTGCAAGATCTCTGCTGGTAGACGAAACTGGTACAGGGAGCTTCAACATATCTGAGATGCTCCCGGGGCTACTCAGAACAAGAGTTTCTGGATCCACGGACTGCACCTTTGTGCGATAGACGCTATCAAACTCTATGTAGATCCCGACATAGTTTAGGTTACTCAAGTACTCAGCATAGTACTTCATGAACAGAAGTTCATATGTAACACTCTACTGAAGGGTCTTTTTCAATGAGCAATGCGAAAGCTTGTTTAGTTCACCCAAGACTTCTTCGCCTGTTCCAAACTACTCACGCACTCGCGCACCCTTGCCTCAACATTATTGGAATTTACACACTCGCGGCCAAGCCGAGATGAGCTCGCATTAATGCAGTGTGAACTAATTTAATAGCAAGGATATTCAAATAGATATGTCGATGTCACAGGATTTATGAAAATTTGGTTGAGGGAGTCCAATGGTGGCTTGCAGCCCTCCAAGGAGTAAGCCTTGAAATTTGTGGGTCCGGCAGTTATCGGCTATCAGAACTAAGTTTGCCGCGTTCGAAATTCTCTTTTCCTTCTCTAGCCAACTGCTTGGCACATCTGTCGGATGGTCCATGATGCAGCCTATTTCTGGGTGTTTCTGCATTCTGATCTCGTTAAAATACGCCTCAACTAACTGCTTCAAGGGCTCAGGCGTGGATGTAAAATTTGCTTGAATGAACTGTTTAAGACGCTGTTCACGCTGCTGAACATACTTGCTAATGGCATCTTCATCGTGCTTGGTCCTTATATGCCTTCTCGACGCATCAGGCCGGCTGAAAACTCGTTCGCAGAAGGGACAGACTCTTCTCATGTCTAGCATGTGAGCGTGTTCAAGGTGGCTAGCTAGCTCGCTAAACTCACGAAACCCGAGTGTGCTAAACGCACATGTGCCAATAGGACAGAAATTCTTGTTCCTATACATCCTGCCGTTAGCCCCGACCCAAGACGCTTTTCTCTCTACGGTTGATTTGAACTGATACCGTCTCTTTATTTTTCGCTTCCGCATCATATCCGCCACGGCACGGAACATGTCTAGTCCACTCTTGACACGCTCGCGTGTTGTCAAAAGCTCGGTGGTCACAGAGAGATGTTGCCCATGAATTCCATTGAGCCTGGGCGGTGATGTAGCGAGGTAAGAGTAAGTGAAGGAGTCAGCATCATGAACCCTCTCTACCGACGGATGGTCGGCTATAGGTAATGGTTTCTCTGTAATATCTCGGTCTAAAAGAACCTCGGCGCGACCGTTGTCACCGTCAAGTGACCAGAACTCTGGATCCACATCCTCGAGGCTCACTCTTTTGATTCCACCTGCATGGACATTCCAGCCTCTTCTGGATGTGAGCACCTCCTCCTGTGGATATGGATTCTTAGTAGGATCACTATAAGCCCCTGGAGTTCGTGACGGAGCTTCAAAGTCTAGTATGCGAGGTTTAACCGCAGAGGTCCTTGTTTCGAGAGCGTACGGCCCGCTCACTAAAGTCTGGTTCATATGCCTCGCTCTTACCTCTGACGTGTATGTTGGAACACCAGGCCGTGCCTGACCCAGAGGCTGCTCACCCGCGCTGTTTGAGTACCTAAATGCGGCCGAGCGATCGATGTATCGACTCGGGTGGGGATAAAATGTAGACGTAGATGGAGCTTCGAGAATAGGCATTTGTTCCATGCGTAAGTCGCTCACAATATCTTGGCCTAGAAGCATAGAAGTAAGAGGACCCTGTGAGCCGCCTCTATTATGCTCACCGCATATAGCACTCAACTCTGCGGGGGTCTTCAGCATCACACTTGTTAAAGGTCCCTGACTTGGGCGCTCGCAGTACGTGGGGCGCAGGGAAGTTGGCTCCAGAACAAGTGGGGCCCGTGGGTTGAGATCCAACATATTGTACCGTGAGTGGTCTAGAGAATTGGCCTGCAAAACCCATGGCCCCGAACTGTTGCTGCTCGCGCCTTCAAATAATTGTGAGTTTAGCACAGATTCGGGAAAGATAGATTTTCGCTCGCAGCTCTCCATATCTTTAATCTGTAGGATATTCTCGACTGGGGTAGTTTCGAAAACCATTTCATTGTCCAAAGTCTCGGTAAACTGTACCACAGCAGTGGGTTTTGTATTTTGCGTGCCCATGTCAGAGATATGACTTGGAACTGGTGAGTCTCTGTAGCTGTACATTGGTACTCAGAAATAGAATACGTACAAGCGGGTCATCTTTTTAATGATTTCCAACATAGTCAAGCGAGGCGGTATGCAAGACCCATTGGACCAAATTCTAGGGTTATGCAAATGTGAATATCTATCCTGACCCCAAAACGGCACTATCTAAGGTCCCACATCGGCGGTCCGGATGTCCACCGCCGCAGGTGGGTCCTCGGTAGAGATGCTGGTGCCCATGTAAAAGCGTGCATGGTTTTTAGCCGAATTGTAAGAATGGAAAAAAAGAAGCATGAAAAGATATACCTATGGCTTCTGAAAGGATTCCGGAACAAGTGGTATACCGTTCTCGTACCATGAAATATTGCTTGTTTTCCAAGTCACCTATAAGGTCAAGGGGGGTGGTGGATGCCAGACAGCATGGTAGTTCTAGCCTTGAACTCGAGCCAGCTTCGTAATGCACTCTCCGATTAACCCTTGACCTATAATTTCCAGGTTCCTCTTGGTTTCGCGTCGTCACGCTGCGGAGTGGTTTCTTATGCCATTTTCTGCAATTAACACATATGAAGAAGAGGTCAAACAGCGTAATGAGCGCCACACACTCGAGATCCAGCTTGAGCAAGCGATGGAAGTTTACCAATCTGCTCTAGAGTCACAACGTGAGGGCTTGTATGATGATGCCGAAGAATTCTACATCAAGCTATTTGCGTTCGACGTTTTGAAGCCTCGAAACCTATCCAACAAAAAGAACGACGATAAGTCTCCCAATTCTATTTCCGG
Source organism: Starmerella sirachaensis (assembly GCA_030578495.1). Lineage (NCBI taxonomy): Eukaryota > Fungi > Ascomycota > Dipodascomycetes > Dipodascales > Trichomonascaceae > Starmerella > Starmerella sirachaensis. The sequence goes on along the minus strand of JAJMSC010000001.1, from coordinate 967,599 downwards.
CTCAGAAGCTGGTTCTTCAGTGAAACCATCCCCGAGGTCCTTGCAACTTGGGCCAGCCATCAGGCTTCGTGCTATGGCTCTCAAAAACTACGCTCTATTAATACTGTCGCACTCTGTCGTGAACAAAGACATGGTCAACGAGGCTCTGACATACATAGCTGAGTCTCTAGAGCTTGTGGGGGTCGATGATCACGAAGAACTAGTGATACCGTCTCTGGTTCAAGTGGCCTGGGCGCTGGGAGACGCGCGTACTGCCAAGCTAGGCCTGGAGGTACTAGTGCAAAACGACGAGGGAAGCGCGTTGGTTCCAATTGAGATTTGGAGAAAGAATTCGGCGGGCGCTGAGCTTCTCTTAGGGCCGCGAACCTTAGAATATTTGAAGGCGTTGGACTATATTGACACCCTGGACTTGCAGGAGGAGGTCCCTTCATTTTTGACTCGGTTCAACAATATTGAGAAAGACCAGACTAGCTTGAACCATCAGCTCGAGGAAGAAGGCCATATTGTCATTCAGCTCGCTTCGAAGTCTTGGGGCCATGTCGTCTCGTCCTTGAACGAAGCGCTGTATACTTCCTCAAAGCGCCAAAAGCGCAAAGGAACCAGGGATCCTTACGCATGGTCACAGCGTGAGCTTTCCAGTGTTGAATTTGTGGGGATTCTTTTCAACCGCCAGGATAGCGAAGGGCCTCGAGGAGATTACTTAGACAAGGCAGATCACGATGATGAGCAGACGGAGGAAGCTCCTCAGTCTGGTGGAGGTAGATCGACGCCCCCGCCCGAACAGTCTCCACAGCCACCCACCACGCCTTTGCAAATTTCCACCGAGATGGGAATTTCTCCTGCTACTTTGGAGGTCGTGTCGCCATATGCAAAAAAAAGGCGTATCGACCGGTCAAAGCGTTCCGCCCTGGCGTTGCCTAGCGACTTTGGTGTAGTGGATGAAGTGTTTGCTTCCCAGATCAATACGTTCCTGCGCTTTTGCACAGCCGAGCTTCCTGAATTTATCTCTCCTGCATCTTTGTTCGTGGACCAGTCTCAAGATATACCTTCGGCGTTGCTTGGTGCGGCTGACCTGAAGGATCTTTTGACAGCGTGGAATTTGCGCGAATCGAATCAATTTTTATTGGAGGCTGCAAGCTCAAGACCTCAGAAGGGTGGAATAATGTCAATATTGCGCAGCAGTAACGTCTCAAGTCACAATGCAGCAGAAATCCCGGTTACTGAGTTTGAAGAAGACGAAGACGAGGAGGAAGTCGATCAATTCGTCGCTGCACATAATTTCCAACACATGCAGCAGATTCGTCTTGCATTAGCGCGGACATTGTTGTCTAAGTTGTCAATTGGTGGAAGAAGTCAGGCTTTTGCCTCGATGACCTTTGATTTTGTTGATGGGATAGAGTCTCTTCTTTGGAAAAGACGGAACCTCCTAAGCTCCGACGAAGTCACAGCCCTTTTTGGACTGTACGCAGATATGTGGATTCAGAAAAGGAAACCTGACCTAGAGATAAAAGCGGAGCGCTGGAAAGTGGCTTCTTCTTGTTCTGGGAGTTTACAGCATGCATGGATACTAGCTTCATTAGATCAAGAGAATGATGATGCAGACCCAGAGTCGTCAGTGGCATACTTCGAGGCCCTTGTAGAGAGTGGAAAATTCCAAGACGATCCTCAAAAATTCACACACTTGAAGGAAATTTCTGCTCTAACTCGGGGTAACGCACAGCTGCAGATCTCTAAATTTAAAGCAGCCGCAGCTTTTGAAAAGGTGTTAACAAACCAACCTGAAAACCCGGAAGGTGACGATGAAAATGTCTCGCTATTGGAAGCAATGCTAATGCCAGAGCAACATGCCAGACCAGAATCTAACACTGAACTCGAATTTAATGCCATACAAGAATTTCTCGCATACGCTCAGCCTCAATTCCGTATGGGATTGTGGTACATCTTGTTAGAAAAGTATGAGGCGGGCGGTAGCATTACTGATAGCTTGACAGGACTAACCCAGATTTTTGTGTCTGCTATGGCTGCATTCGAGAGGGGTGAGCCGTTGCTTTTGACGCTGAGCGTAGCACACGACGTAGGCCGAAGGCTGGTTAAGCTTCTTGAGAGGCATCCACGGATTCTTTTAGAGCATGTGGAGAGAGATTCAGCGAACGCTGTTCTAGTTCAAATCGTTAAGCTCTTACAGATTCTAGAGCTTTTCCTTCTTTATGATGATGCCGTTAATTCAAACGTTCTCCAGAAACCTGCGATTCCGAATTGGACAAGTGCTGCGTTGCCGAAATTCAGAGAAACTGTGGTACTATGGTGGTGCATATTCTACCCCTACTGGCTTCGATCCGCCCCGGATAACATTGGTTCTGCTGCTGAAACTGTCAATGACATTCTTTCTATAATACATGAACGTCTCGGAAATCTCGGCTATTGCAGCCTCGCAGGTGGTCCACTTTTAAGGCTTCATTGCAATGAAATTGTGCGTATGGACTGGGAGGGAAGTGCGCTGGACATGTCCCAATGCTTGCGATGCCGGTTTGGCCTCATATTTGGGTTATATGGAGAGGTGGCGAACCATCATACTGTTGTGCAATCGATCACAGAAGATGACGCAAAAGCTCTACTTCCCTACGTGATGAAGATGATCTTCGCGAAGCGAAACTTTAATCAGGTTGTGATGCGTACTGACACAAGGACTGTCATTGACGAATTCGCCAATCATTTAACTACCAAAGATACTGAGCATCACCAACAGAGGCGAAATCTTATCGAGAATTATCTGAAAAGGGATTTTACCCCGAAGTATTTATATCAAGCATGGAACGGGCATGATAGCTTCCTCTTATCTGAAGCAGCACCTGGTGATGATTATGGGGTATGGCTCGTTCAAGGATTCGTGCTCCTGAACCAATATCGTATGCGACGCAGACAAACGTATGGTTCATCTATAACCAGAATAGAGACCCTCGAAGGAGCGATAAATCTATTTGTTGATGATTTATCCTCCAAACCTGCTCGATTTGAATCTTGGGTAGGCCTTGCGCAAGCTCTGTTGTACTTCTGTGAGGATACACTTGCCTTCGGGAACGAGTTAGAGACAGATCAGGCCCCTTCGGACTACTGCCGCCAAGGGCTCCTTGCTGTGAGTCGTGCCGTGGCTCTCAAGCTCCACGAGCCTGATAATGCGTCAATGGCTGCAATACAACCGGAGATATACGAGAGCTCAAGCTCGACAATTTGGAATATCCTGGGGTACTTGCTTATGCTTGCTGTAGTTCCTCCTCTATCTATGACGCCTTTTTCTCTACGGGATTCTTCGAAGCCATTCTTGGTTGAGCTTCCTGATAGGAACAGGATTGCCGTATATAAGCGTGCCACGATCAGCAAAAGCTACGCGCTGTATATTGCCATCAAATGCTTGAAAACCACCCCAGATCCCTCTGCAGACTGGATAAATGCGGTAACTCAGGCTCGTGCCGCCGTTATTATAGAGCGCCCTGCAGATTTCGTGATGAAGCATGCTCTGAAGGGCCTAATGCTAGCACCTGCGAATACCCAGGATGCTCGCTGCTTGGTAGCTAATCTGACTTGGAGGTTCTATCACGATCGGAAGATTTCAGAAGAGGAGGCGATGAAGTATCTTCAGCAGTTAGAGGTCGTGGATAGCGAATCTTCATCGGTTCCACAGCTTATCGAGAGTAGTTTGCGAGCATTGATTGAGAAGGATAAATGGCACCACAGATCGAGATACATTCTCGCAAAATTTTATGAGGTTGAATTGAAAGATTACAAGAGAGCCCAAGAGGAAATGCTCCACCTATTCAGTTTAAAGTCGCCAACAAAACCGCTAGTCATATGGAAGGCTGAGAGTGAGCTGCCTGGACAGCATGGAGTCGACATGAACAAGTATCTGCATTATGTTGCATATCTCATGTTCCACAACACTGACAGCGCAGGTCTAGCTCTCCTGGTGCGACGATTCCGCAAAAATGGCCTTGAGATGTGGAACCACTCTGAGGCATATGAATATATCTATGGTAGAGCCTACCGTCTTGCCTTAAAAATGCTAGGAATGGATTCCAGGCATACCAAGTTCAGCGACGTGTTGATGTCGGAGATCGGATCTAAGGGTACTGAGTGGTTTGAGACAAATTCGAAGAGATTTGAAGCCTCCTCAAGCTTACCTGAAGATGATGCCTGGGTGCAGGCTCTATTCTACGCAGTCGAGTTGAGGAGGCTAAACTCAGGCCCTGCCACTACCGCAATGGCTGACGATTTGATCATTGTGGTTTACATACGAATGTTCAAACAGTATATGTCTGCTCAAGAGCCTTTGGTAAATCCAGCTCCAGATTTGGAGAACAGTACTAGAGACACTACGAAGAGCTCAACTGACGGCCCTAATGCAAGCAAGACTAGTGTGCGCAAAAAGGTAATTCGGAAAGACGTTATCAATGCCGCTCAGCAATATTTGAAGCCTCTACAGCCAAGGCTCAGCAAACTAGAAGTTATTGAGATGCCCAAAGGACTCACATACGAGTCTCCAGGGAGAACGGCTTCTGAATAAATATGTAAGTTTGTGTTCATTAAGCATTTAATCGTCAATGGCGGCAGCAGAGCGGGCGACGCCCCATTTTTCTCTGTCGCGCCCGTCTTTAACGTGGTTGACATTTTCAGGCAGAAGTTGTTGACCCACGCTATTGCGTATTGCCTCAGCTTTAAGCTTTGCATCTTGTTCTCGTTGTTTGACTGACTTGAGTTCTTCCGGAGTTTTGGTGGCAAAGTCCTCGGGTGCCAACTTCCCCTCTAGTAGCAGATCCTTGAAGCCATATGTTTCATTCTTGAGGCTCACAAACAATCGACGGAAAACTGTCCTATAACCAGGTGATAAAGGATGATGTAGTTTCGTTAAAGATTTTTCAATTGATTCAGCCAGGGCTGCAGCATTCTCCTTCGTGCTAGGGCCATCTTTCAGAAGCTCTGTGAACTTGTTGAGAGTCGCTGCGCGTACAGCGGAAACATCGGTCTCTGGTACCAATCGTGACATTCTTGAAGCGGCAAGAGCCTGCTTCTTCTTCCTAAGCGTTTGTCTAGTGGCACTATTCATTGCTTCAGTAATTAAGACATTGGCCCTTTTATGAGGTTGTCTCGGGTAACGCCAGATGACTAGGAAGGGTGCTCGCTATTACTAAAGACAATTATCCAACGTAGGGGGTTGATTGCGTGCGGCAAGCTCTCTTTTCAAATGCTAGTAAATAAAAAAGTAGCCAGCTATCCCATAAGTTCATAGTCGATAGCAAGAGTGTCACTCATTATTGTCACTGACATACCTGACGGTGCTACGATCTTTTTTGGTCTCTGGACCCTCTCAAGCGACACAATACGCGCTCCGTCTCTTACAAGTACAAACCAAGATTCGCGCTGCGGCTTGTGGAACATGGGGCACCACACAGGTTCCGCAGTTGGCTCAATGGATGCCTCCTTCATATCATCCGATACAGTAATGGTCTTAATCGAGTTCAAAGCATTAAGGAACTTTCGTTTCGTATGTGCAGACATCTTGAGCCTATCGGCATCATCTGGCGTGATGTTCTTAAGAGTTTTGTTCTTCAAGCGATTCATATTAGTGCGAGTCAGCCCTGGCACAATCCCTAGCATATTGTCGTCTGGCTCGACTCCTTGTTTGATACTTCGCAAGACTTTTATTGCCACTGTGACCACGCCGAAAAGAGAAGTCTGGGCAGCAGTATCAATAAATGCCTGCATGATACGAACAGCCTGATCAAGTACAGTAACTGTGTCCTGTATGTAGTCCTCAATCGGGAGCTCAAGGCGGCGCATCCGGGCTTGCACGAGAAGATACGCCTTGACATGAGGATCAACCATTCTAAGTTTCAAATCTTCGCCTGGATACATGACGTTTTTCGAAAGTTCAGTGTTCAAAATATCCTCGTTGTGGCGAATTGCAAGCTCGTCGTACTCCGAAGCAAGAGCAAGGCACTGGAGAACCTTACGAGGATTGGTTGACTCCGGCAAATTTGACAAAAACATTCGCATAGTCAAATGACTGATATAATAGAAACTTGCTATTGCAAGATATGCAGTGGGCCTAAACAAAGAAGATGCGGTTGACGTTACAGATAAACACTGTGATTGTTGCAATTCAGAGACGACCAGATTCATACGTTCTATGAGCCAACGTGTTATCGGAGCCTCCTCCTCCTTCTCCGGCAAACTTGAGTGGAAATCATCGTCTTGAGGAGCCTCAGCCACGACCCCATAGTAAGAAGGATTTGCATATATGCGGTGAAACAAAAAAGTGTGTTTTAAATATCTCAGCGCATCATCCCGAGAGATAACACGCTTGGAGCTAATCTCGGCACCCAAATGATTCTCAAGGACATGTGGCTTATGCAAGGAAGACTCCACGGGGAAACCAAGATTCAAGAAGTATTTGTAAAACTGTTTCGTGCTTTGCTTTGTGAACACAACAGCTACTCCAGAAGTATCAAACGCTGGACGTCCCGCACGGCCCATCATTTGAAGCACATCAGTAAGATCCATGTCACGATATTTGTTGATCTTAGCATCAAAGAACTGCGTGCCTTTAACAATGACCAAGTATGCCGGAAGGTTCACACCCCACGCAAGGGTGGAAGTTGCGACCAACACTTGTACTTTTCCAGAGGCAAAAAGCTCATGGCTTAACTGACGGTCACTATATTCCAGACCAGCATGGTGAATAGCAACGCCAAATTGAAGAGTGTGGCGCAGAGTGTCATCTTTGACGTTTTCAAGTTTCTCGGCCAATTCAGATTCCGACATATGCAGCCAGCGTCTTGGATTGTCATCATCTCCGGTGCCACACATACTGATCAGGTCCATTGCTGTCATCCTAGTTTGTCTACGGCTGGGAACAAATACTAAAGCGGGTTTGGAAGGCGCGTGACGCTTTATTGCTAAGTAGGCAGGCTTGTTCATGCTTTTCATCAGGGGGCAAAAGCCTCCCTGTACTTCAGCGAAGCCATCGATGTACATTTCCAGAGGTACTGGACGAACAGAGCTTGGAAAGTTAAACAGGCCAACATTACTTTTGACACCAAGCCAACTCGCGAGGTCTCCGGCGTTTGCCACAGCCGTCGACATACCTAAAAGTCGGATTTCCTTACCAAAAAGATTAAGGCGGCTGACAATCATCTCTAGAATCGCGCCTCGATCACTTGCCAACAAGTGCACCTCATCCATGATCACTAAAGACACATTGTTGATAGCCCACGAATTATGCCTAGAGACACCATCAAACTTTTCAGGGGTAGTAATGATAAGATTAGCTCGTTGGATATCCGATTGTGCCGGGGCTGTATCACCGGTAAGCTCAATCAGGCGAGGCTTTCTCCCACCTGGCAGAAAAGGGACAGTGCACAATCCCTTCGACCAATCATGAACCCTTTCTTTCACGAGTGCTTTCATTGGTGCAATATATACCACCTTAGCCTCTGGGCGATCCCGTAACGCCGCCCAAACAGCCATTTCGCTTGCCACTGTTTTCCCCGATCCAGTGGGGCTACCCAGGAGTACTGGTCCCTTTTGATGATACAAGGTATGGAAAACCATAGTTTGCATAGGATTGAAAAACTTGAATTTGGCACCATAGTAAGTTTCCAATGCTGGATTTTGCCAAGCTGTGACTGGTAGCGGTCTTAGTCGTATCAAGTTAGTCCGAATAGTCTCCCTCGAGAGTGGCAGTTTCAAGTTACTCATATCAATCGTGGCCATCGCATCAGAGCCAATGAATGAATCATTTTCGAGTCGAACAACTAATTGCTTCATGTTTTCTACAACAGGGACCGCAAATTCAAAACGTTGCGTTTCATCGTAGTTCCGAGAATTCACGATATATCTCTCAACATGGAGAAGGGGCGAATCAGGCTGATCTTCATGCACGAATAGCCAAAAGTAAAGAGAGGTGCCATGTACCTTACTATCCCAACTGAATGGGGCTTGCAAACCCACCTCTAAGTCTATGCGGGCAACGCTGGAAGTCAGAGGGCGCGCCTGAGCGAGGTATATTAAGGGAACCGGGAATTTTAGAAGCATACCTTTTAGTCGAGAACCCCAGCCTTGGTTGCTTATCAGGTCGCCTAATTCGTGAGCAGAGTATGCTTTGAGATCCTCAGTCTTGATGTTGGAATTCGACAGTTTGCGTTGTACAGTTGCCGGAGGCTCACCGAGCTGCACCAGTGGGTGATGGTCTCCAGGCCATAATCGCCGTTTTAGAGCCTTTTCCAATGTTAATACCACAATTGATGTCTCAGCCCAACCTCTACTCACACACAACAGGAAGAAAGCCCTGATTATTCTCCCTGAATTGTCCGCGACATATGCCATATCACTTGCCAAAGCGGACTCTGAGAATGAGATACGCAAGATCCAAGCTTGAAAAAGGGTGCTTGCTTTACCACCACTAGATGAGAGGTCAACCTCAAACGGTATGACCTTAGCAGCCTTTTCTAAATCGTTAGTTTCTTCCTTGCGCACCTTCAGGCCTTCGAAATCCGCTCCTGCGCTCAAGAGTTTTAATACTTGCTGCTCGCTTGAATGAGGCCCCATTTTTTCATTAAATTGCTCCACAGTGGATCGTAAGAGGTAGAACTCGCTCGCGATACGACCAATATCTTTGGCTATTAGTGATTCCATAGGGTCATTCTCATCAAAAACTAGCATCTGAGTATCCCTAAGTAGCTGGGCTGCCTCCACGGCCATCTTTCGTCGCTGCAAAACAAGTGCAGGATCATCAGAAAGATCTCGAGGGAGGAGTCCGTAAACCTGAGGTGCCCTCCTCATTCTAACATGCATATATGTGTAACCAAGCCATTGAACTGCTTCATTTATGTTTGAAACAGTGCCGAGAGAGACTTCCGCGTTCAGATTCTCGGATAAACGGCGAGAAAATCTGGATTCAATGGGATTTTGGTTTGTGATCGCATCAAGATAGTGATCTAGTTTATCGATCGAAGTGCAGAGTATACCAGTACCAGTCTGTTCAAACTGAGGGCGGCCAGCGCGACCGAATATTTGAATAACGTCGGAAATGCCAAGATCTACAAATCCACCTCGTTGAGCGTCATAAACCTGGGTACCCTTTATAATAACAACAGCAGCAGGTAGGTTTACACCCCAAGCAAGAGTAGCTGTGGAGCAGAGAACTTTAACACCTCCATTCGCGAATAATTTTTCACTCAGGTTCCTCTCTGCACGAGACATACCAGCATGATGCGTGGCGAAACCTGCGGCAAAGAGCTCTTGCATACCGCGACTATTGAACCTTTGCATTTCTCTTGAGAAACTGTCAGCTTCTGGACCCTTAAAAAGATCGCTTAAACCATCTTGCTGAGCAAGTTGAATGAACGCCTCAGCTGTTTTTGTAGTATCACGCCTAGAGTGTACGAATATCATAACTGAATGTCCTTTACGCAGCTGCCGCACACATTCTTCGTATGCAACATTATCAAGGGCTCGTCCCAAGGCCATCGGATTGTTTGCAGCCCTTACACCAAAAAATTGCTGTTCCAATGGTACAGGGCGAAAGCTTGCATCAAAGAAAAACAAGCCTCGCTGAGGGTTTACACCTAAGAATTCGGCAACATCTATGAAATTGGGTAATGTAGCACTCAACCCCACTATGCGAATAAGTCGTTGTTGTGCTTCAACTTGTCTCCGAGTGCGAGCCACAATGGATTCGATAACTGCACCACGTTCTTCGTGGAGGAGGTGGACTTCATCAACGATAAGAAGCTGAAGTTGTGTCGCAAGGCCAGAGTCATCATTAGACTTTCTTGTAACAACATCCCACTTTTCAGGAGTGGTCACAATAACATGGGTAGCAGCTATTTCCGCACGGGTAAGTTGCATATCGCCCGTGAGCTCACGCACTTTTATCCCCAGCCAAGCAAGTCTTGATCCAAGTTTATCTGTGATTTCTGCAGCCAAGGCTTTTAAAGGCGCAACATATACAATTTTCCAAGGCTCCGTACCATCGCTAGCCCCCTTAATTGTGCTCAAAATGGAAAGTAATGCAACATCAGTCTTCCCAGCACCTGTAGGGGCACAAATGAGCATGTTTTCACTTGTTTCGTAACATACGGGATATACGAGAGATTGCATTTTGTTCAGTGCATCGTAACGAGAGAACGTGGTACGGCACAACTCATCGAGGTCTGCGACCTTGATGAGATGCTTTGGATGAAATCTCGTATCTGGAATTTGCGCCGGAATGGCTACATGTTCATAATTTGGCATCGATTCACGGGTAGTCCCCTCTGGCAGAACGCGCTTGATATTAGTTAGTGACAATGCTGTAGGCGCTTGCTGCCGCCGGTACACATGGGGATATTTGGGATCGATCATAGTGCTCATGGCGAGATTTGCAGCTCTCTCTGCGGCCTCAATTCGATTCTTCCTTTTCCATTCTGCTACTTCATCCTCAGTGAGACCAGGGGTTGACCGGGAGGACGCAGGCACTGAGTGGTTAACCCCACGAAGCAGCGAGTCCTTATGTGTGATGACGTCTGAGACAAAGTCCAAATAGTCGAATCCGACCATGTCAACTAAGGAGTTTTGTTGGTTTTCTGCACTTACTGTACTATCCTGTAACGTGGACAATACCATTGCCCCAAGCTGATCTCCATCAAGATGTACCTCATCGTTAGAGGCAATTCCCTTGACTCTCTCCCAAAACCATCTTATGGACGAATCGCCTTTAGGTGTAGATAAGCTGGCCTCTGAACTCAGAGAATCTTCATCCGAATCAACTGTGCCAAATTCAGCGTAACGAGCCTGCATGTTCAAATCAGCAACTGGATCATCGTCAATCTTGAGAACGAGGTCATCCAGTAACTTGAGAGGAGGTTGTGAGAGCCTCAGCTCCTCAAGCAATCGGTCCATAAGTTTCAGCCGATATGTTGCCTTCTCGTCAATCCTGAGACCGATGTGAGAGCGAACCGAGGAGTTGTACGCTTACTCATGCTGACGGGCTGCTTGTACGTTGTGGTGCTTCGCAGGCCTGAATGGTTGCAGGTAAAGGATCTTTCAATGACAGAGTCTATTGAGATGGCAGAACAACATATTGAGTCCAAGATCATCGTATATGAACGGTTGAGTGAGTCGTCAAGCGAAGATGACCCCTCAGCAGATGAACGGCCTAACGTGGACATCGATACCACTAAGATCACAAGGGACGAAGCATCGCGTCACTTTATCGAATCGTCGAAGCCATCCTCAGAATCATTAAAGTCGCGTGTCTCTAGAATCCGTCTCGAGATTGCGAAGCTATCTGATGACGATGTGACGCTGGAGTCGGAAGAGCTCCTCGCGGAGCTCACAAATACGCTGGAAAAGATCAGGAAACCTCCAAAGGAAAACAATGAGACACATATGCCTCCTCAAGATAGCAATTCGAGCGATCTGACCTCTTCTAGTGAATTTGCTAGCCTTGAATCCCGTGTGGCTTCACTTGAAGCGTGCATAGGTGCATCTGCAAGATCATATCGAAATCGACCTGTCAATATCGTAGAGCGGCTCAATACGATTCAGCGAGCGCTTGATATTTTCGCAAGTACCTCTGAAAATGTCGCGTCATCTAAGTCAGAGGCTATTTCGCGGTCTCAAACACCTGAAAAGGGTGACCTTGTCATGCCTGACAAGATTGGTATTCTCTATGAACGTTTACAAGAGGTTGACCAGATAGTTACAATAATCCCCTCTCTGGTAAGCCGTTTACAAACGTTGCGGTATTTTCACGCGGAGTCTATCGGGTCAATAACGCGTCAAAAAGATATGGAGAAATCTCTAGCCTCCATAAGCAGCGACGTCCAAAGTTGGCGTGAAGCACTTGAGTCTCTAGAAGGACGCGTAGGCGATTATATCAAGATCAGCAACTCTAATATCGAGAAGCTAAAAAAACGATGACACCTATGAAAGCCGAAACCGTTTTCAAGCAATTTTCATGATTATGTACTTAGCTAACAATTTCCCGAGTGGAGTCTTTACTGGAGAGTGTGTGAGAAAGTAGAAGCAACTCGTCCAACATAAGATCTCTGTTCCAGTCTTCGCGGCGTTTCCAAACTATATCCGAGAGCACTGCAGACAGTTGCTCTAACTCTTCCAGCGTAAGATTTCTAGAGGAAGATATGAGAACATCCTGGAATTGCCTTAGCTTCTCAGGGCTATAAACGATTCGTTCTGGGTACTTCGGAGAATCCACACGGGAAGCTTCCGAGGTCAGCACGCCTGGAACGTTGTTCTCCGCAATCATTTCATCGTTTGGTTTTTCCGCAGGTGAGATGTCTTTCACCTTCGCTCCATTTAGAGGCATCTGTGTCGATCCGTATGAATGAATGTCTCCATTTGCTGTCAGTTCCTGGTGATTTTCCTCAGATATATTTATGGCTCCAATATTCAAGGACGCATCTGTAGCCTGCATTTTACTCAAGCGCGCACGAGCATCTTTCACTCTGAGTGAGTGACACGCTTCAGCAAATTGCTTATCAACGATGATGTCGTCAACCGCGACCTGCGCATTGGCGAGCATCTCAGATGCTTTGTGCATACGTTCCCGATCGCCAAACACGACGGAATCTTTGTATATCATCTCGATGTCTGACAAAAACTGTTGGGCTTCAAAGTAATATCCATTCCACAAGCGGTCCTCAACAGTCTCCAGGTCCATGTTGAAGTATTTCTTCCCAGTTTCTCGGTCTAAGATCATGTTGTCAGAGGTGGGCACATATTGCTCGGCGGAGTCGTCATCAGTTGGTTCTGCCGTTTCTTCCGGGACAACAGCAGGGGTCGTCTCTGCGGCCTCGACAGTCTCGACAGCCTCGACAGCCGGAGCTTTCGAAGCATCATTTTTTCTGTCAAAAAGATATACCAGCCGTTGCTCATCAATGACAGGTTTCCTAAATCTCCGGTAGCGTTGCCGAAAGCCATCTAGGAGGACGCCCAATTTCAACTTCAGCTGACTGAGTATTCTTAGATCACGTCGTTCCGCCTCTGAAAATACCGACTTATGAGGCATTTTGCTTGGAAGGTCTACTGACTCGACTTTAGGTGTGACGGGGACCTCAGCTAGCTTCGGAGGCTGCGGCCGCGGAAGTTCAGATGCCTCTCGGCATTGCAACGGTGTACGCGTAATGAAATCAAGAATAGGCGAAAAAAACCTTAGAATAACCGGCGCGCTAGTGTCTAGCACAATTTCTTGGCAATCAGGCTGGAAGAACGAACTTAGTTCACCCTCCTCGGCACTGTTAGCCGTTGCGACGATCAATACTTGCTCCGATGGTAACAGACTACGCAAGAGGCCCAACAATAGAGCCGACAAATGTGGAACCCCTAACCAATCCCCGATATTTGGCAGCATAACGCATGAAGGGGCCCTCTGTCTGGCTTCAGCAATTGCCCCAACAATAGCACTTTCAGGCTGCAATGTTCCCAGGTCGAAAAGCGAGGCAACACTGAGCTCGCGGACGTACACCCCTTCCAGCAGATTCGCTATGGCCCGAATAAGATACCCTTGGCCATTTCCCGCAGGACCTTGGAGAAGAAGACGAGGCCTATGTACACGATTTGCCGCAAACTGCGATACCTCTCGGGCCTGGAGAAACTCCTTGTCATCGAGGAATAACGCAGCTTGCGCCTCACCACTAGTGTGAGTTGGAAAGATTGCAGCAATGTGTTCGCTTACCCTCGAAAACGTTGGACGCAATAGGGGCGAGATACGTGCCGGCAATGGCTGAGCAAGGGTCGTCCCAGCCGCTCTAGCAGTTGAAGGTTGAATCTTTTCGAGCGCTATGGCGAAATCCTGAGGCCGCACTTCAATGGTGTCAGAATCTACTTCTAACTTGACCGAGCTTGAATATATTTGCGGATAAGCGCGCTGAATCGATAGCAAGGCAGCTTCCGTTGTAAGGGCCCTCAAGTCGGCACCACCATACCCTTTAGTCTGCCTTGCTATGTCGGCAATAAGATCGGGAGAAGGAGGTGGAGACCATTTTCTCGTATGTATTTCCAGAATACGCTGGCGTCCTTCGTAGTCCGGGAGTGGAAAGTAGAACTCGCGGTCAAAACGCCCTGGCCGCCGAAGAGCTGGATCAACGCTGTCTGGTCGATTCGTAGCACCAATGACTACGACTTGGCCGCGATTGTCCATCCCATCCATGAGTGCTAACAACGTCGAAACAATGGATGCATGATGCTGTTCCTGCTTCGCCGAGCGCACGGGTGCAAGACCGTCTATCTCATCGAAGAAAATGATAGACGGCTGGTTTGCGCGCGCCTCATCGAAGAGAGCACGGAGTTGCCGCTCACTCTCACCAATCCACTTCGAGAGAACATCAGCACCCTTGCGCATGTAGAAAGTTACCTTTTCTTCACGATGACTCGCTGCTAACGCACGTGCCATGAGTGTCTTGCCGGTCCCTGGTGGTCCGTGGAACAAAACACCTCTCGGGGGTGTGATCCCAAACTTTTCATACAGCTCAGGATAGAGGAGAGGCAGCGAAACCATTTCCTTAAGTTTCGCGATATATCCATCTAAGCCACCTACCGAGGAGAAGTCTATGTCTTCTCCCACATCAATCGGATCCACGTCTGCTGTTTTTGCTGCAGTCGCGACGTTTCCAGCTCCCACTTGTTCAGAGATGCTGGTTGCACCCAGAGATGATGATGCGTCAGTCTCTAATACGCTTTGAAGCTCATTTTTGTCTGTCTCAAAGAGGATGTCGACGTCATTACCTCCAAACGGCCCGCTGACATCAAATAGTCGGCGAACACGCGAGTCACCGCCTCGAGATCTGCCAGTGTTAGTGGTGCTATTGATTCGTTGAGCGGCACGCTCGGCAGCTTGGGCAATCTCTTCAACAGTGGGAGGCGGAGGGATCGTATAGTCGACAGGAGGGCGGACTCTATAGTTTCTTCCACGCCTCGCTGGGGAGTCATTGCGCCTTAGTTCCCGAAGCTCTTCAGCGATGCTGCCGTCACTAGCACTAAACGAATCATCACTGTCATCAATTGTAGGACCTCCCCGCTGGCGACTACTTCTCCGTTGAACTTTATGCGCCCGTGTTCTCACTCGTGGTCGACGCGACCTCTTACGACGAGATCCATAACTGGACACCAGATTATCATCTGAATCGACCACAAAGCCGCCATCAGAATATTCAAGTCCTTCATCTTCAGCTGCATCAGATGCGCTCTCCTCGTCCTCATCTGAATCAGGCTCTACGTATTCGTCCTCACTTTGCTGTTGTTGATTGCGTCGTGTGCCGTTCAAAGGTTCAGACTTCTCTTGATGGGTTTTCAATACAATAGGCCAATGTGCGTCCTCTTCATGGTCGTCGCCTTCAGACTCCATACCTGGGTCTCGCCTCAATCTACGCCGACGGCTTCGCGCCCGAAATGATCCCTCAGGGTCTGAGGGCGCATCGGACAGGCTCTGCTCTGATTTAACTTCGTGGTCAGCTTCAGACGCACTGTCACTGTCACCAGAATCGTCTACAGCTCCACGCCGACGTTTAGACATCCTCGCGGCCAGGTCCGCGTCCCAGCCTATATGCCGCTAGAGCTAAGGTTCGAGCCTAGCTCCAATCCTAACCCGTTCTTAGCTAGTCACGTGCTCACGTTTTTAGGCGATGCCGTGAGTCTGCTATCTCTCGCCAGAGAGATTTGTGGTGGGAGCCTGGTGGAGAACAATGACTTCCTGAGCGCACGCGTGAGAATTGCGACTGACCACGATTAATGAACAGTGCTTGCGTTACGCCATAGGATGGTACGCAGACCTGCGGGCCCTCATCAAGAGGCCGCGAAATATTTCCGCAAGGAGAGCCTACCGAAGCCGCCTGTGGTTGCCACTAGCTGCCAGTTAACCTATTGTGATTGCTAGTTGGAAAGGTTGACTGAGGCCAACCTACTCTTTAGTCTATAGCGCCTAGCAAAGAATTTGAGAGATATTTGGTGTGACGTTTAATCTTAATATGTAAATGATGACCTCGGATCTGGTAGCAGAGCGAGGTGTCAAGCTGTAGCCAGGATGCGGGGTGATTCATTCCTTGTACATATTCCACGCGGGAATAACATGGCCAAGTCAAGATGTAGCGAGGTCTGGGAGCTTTACATGAAAAATTATCAATACGTTGAGAAGCTTAAAGCTGTATGTGCGCCCTTGTATCTTGAGTACTAATCGCTAGAAAGCTATAAACATTGAGCTTGGGATTTGAACGTGGGTGGAAATCAACTAACTCGTGTAATACCAGACAAACTAGCAACCGTTACTGAGTGTTGTAATGCTATTTTCATTCTGCATATGCTTGGCCGTGAAGTTCATGGGTACATGCCCCAAAGGCGGGGCCATATGCCTAACCCTGGAGATAGTGGAGGACTAGCGTGATATGGATATGATATAGGGGCCAGATAGTGCCTTGGTGGCGGGGGCGCACGTGTTACCCGCGCCCTGAATCACACCCCTCCCTGCTTCTCAACCTCCCCCACCTGCCCATGTTGCCTCACATTTAAGGGTAGACATCGAGTCAATCAACCTTCTTTCTTCTCCACTACATAAGTCAATCGCTGGAGACGGCACCGCACTCACTCGTCTCCTTTCGCTAAAGTTTGGTTGGACCGCGCTTTGCACAGTTAAGACATGCAGATTTTCATTAAAACGCTCACGGGCAAGACCATCACACTCGAGGTTGAGTCCAGCGATACCATTGAGGCGGTTAAGAGCAAGATTTCCGACAAAGAGGGTATTCCGCCGGACCAGCAGCGCCTTATCTTTGCTGGAAAGCAGCTCGACGACGGCCGCACACTGTCGGACTACAACATCCAGAAGGAGTCGACCCTGCACCTCGTGCTGCGCCTGCGTGGAGGACGTTGAAAGATATCAAGAATTGCAAAGTTCTTGGCCCGTAACTTGTTCCATAAATTCAAACGAATTAACGTACCTACTTGGAACCTATCGTAGCTTCAACTTATGTCTCTCTATCATCCCCCTTAGGATAATGCTGGGGAAGTGACGTTCTCTCAGGGTTGCCAGCGCGGCAGAATACGCATGGTTCGGTATCATTCTCGTAGGTCCTGGCCTTTTGGAGTCGCACAGACCCGGGTCCACTGTGGCCCACCATTTTCATGGGCGGGCGCAGCACGGTCTCAGATGGTGACACGGCATGCACGCGGGCAGGAGCCGATCTCTTAGACGCGTGCGCAGGGTACGGGCACTGTAAATAGACAAGGTGCCTGGTGGAATTTCATTCTTACTTCGTGAAGATATGCCTGAAAAGGCTGCAAGAAGTCCTCAATTACGGTCTGGTTCAGAAGAACGAAGAAGCGTCATATCTAGTGCCGACGACATTCATTCACCACCGCATCCCTGGCGGGATCTCTTTGAGCCAGGCGGAGATCCGCCGCATACCCTTGAAACAAACCTAGAAACGAGCGACGATAGCTCGTCCCCTCCTAGAGATCCATTTAGAGAGACTCAATCGCAGTATGCCGAGCGTTTATTTAATCCCTATTTCAAAGAGCTTGCCAAGCTCCATCGCAAGTATGGACATCACAAGAAGCTTGCAGACACGGTGGAGTCGCCCCGGCGAGACCCAAACGGGTCCAGTAACTGACATCCCTTCAGATAATGGTTGTAGTACCTCGCCTGAGCGCCTTAAGAGCACGATCAATTTACACCAGCATGTTGAACCGGTTTCAGCCGGCGCCTGGCTCTCCTCAATTGATACCGCCCATCAATATGGCACGTGATGAAGTCCGAGCGCATTCTCGCTCAACGGCGGCAAGCAGCGCCAGTAGCAAAAGCGGAAGCCGCGGTTACTCCCTAAGCTTGAGGAAGGATCATCAGACGATACTCAGTTGTCGGCCTCTACGTTTTCGGGGTTCCCAGAGTTTGTGGAGAACACTTGCCACAGCAGCAGCCTGCTTATGACAGAGAGAGATGCGCGCAGAGAGCTTGAGGCCCTTGTTGCGCAGACTGGGCTAAGCCAAGCCGAGGCCCGGCACATTCTTGGCCTCAAGGCCGAAGGCGAAGACCCGTTAATAGACGATACTGGGCCGGTATCGATCACCTTCGAGGAGCCGGAGGATTCAGACCTTGCCTCACTCTCAAAGATGTTCCCAGCGATCCCGACAAGCCACATAACTGAAGTCCTAGAGGACACCGGTGGAGACATCGATAAAACAACTGAGGAACTGTTGAGCTATAGCGAGATTGCACTTCACTTGGAGCGTGAGCAGAGGCAAGATGCTCCCGAGGAAGATCGCCCTCGAGGCTGGCATAAGATAGAGAAGCAGAAGCGCAAGCAGCAGCGTAAATACGAAAAGCGGGTGATGAATGAAGACGAAGATATTCAAGTGCTTGTGTCAGTTTTGAAGATTAGTGAAGAGGCTGCCCGCTCGCTCTATCGAGAATATAGTGGCTGCGTGTCGGATATTTTGAAGCAATACGGAGAACAGCCTCCTCCACTCACCACGAAATTAGTATCGGAAACCACGAATGGCAGCAGCACAATGGCTTCGTCGCGAGTACTGGGGGGATCAACCTCGGTCGGGTTTCAGTCGGACATGTCCGATGTCAGCCGATATACGACCATGCATACAAACCAGCTTGCCGACCTTGTTGACGACACACGTGCACGGCTCAAGGCCGCTCTTGAACGCCGACAGGCTGTTCTTAAGAACCCGAATTCTCGGGCGGTCGCCTCTGACGTCTCGGAAGCCATCCGTGAACTACGTCGCAAGCTGCGACTTATGGAGCTGGCACTTGACTCCCGGTTTGCAGTTGATAAGCGGACGGAGCACATGCGTATCGATGTGCATGGATGTACCCTTGCGCAGGCTAAGGTTATTATCGGACAAGCTCTTCAAAAATTCCGAATCAGCAAGTCACCGGAGCTCGAGATTGTCACGGGAGCTGGCAGGCACTCTGCAACTGGACAAAGTGTGATTAAAAACTGGTTGAGAGGATACCTACAGACTCAGCATGTGCGCAACGCCGAACTAGAGGGCTCGTTTGTGCTATCCAAAAAAGTGTTGGTGTAACCGCGCATACTACGTATTTATTAAACTCACCTACATTGCAGTCAGGAACCGCGTTTCGACGAACCATTTTGTAGCAAATGTGATTTGTTTTATTTTCAGAAACATATACACCGAATTGTTTATGTCTCAAGCACACGAGAGGCGAGTTCCGGTGGTCACAACCGGCAATTCGCCGGTCGCGTGTTGACAAACCCCTAGCCCTTAATTACATCGCGTGACTAACCAATATATATCGAAAACGCGTCAGCCACGCGTTTGGTTCGCCTCCCAAACAACAACAACATTTGATCGCGATGGCGGACGCAGTGGTTCCTGTTCTGAAGCAGCAGCTTCGCGATAATCTCCATGACAATGCTTTCTTGCATGATCCTCTTGTGTTGCAGCTGACAAAGTTCCGCCCGAGTGCTGAAAAGGTGTCTCTACGCGTTGGAGACGGCGAATCTTCTATTGCCGGCCTTCTCGCAAGCGACACTCCGTACTCCTTTGGTGAGCAGCTCCGAATTGTCCGCGTTCTAGAGTATAAATTCCACTCACACTTAGATGCCAATCGCGTCTTTGTTGAGATCAAGTCCTGGGAAGATGTAGGTCCTTCCACAACGGTAGTGGGCTCGCCACAGCCGCTGAAGTACTCTGACGTAGTTGCCGATCAGAATAGTGGCAACGGCCACTCAAATACAGAAGCCGGAAATGGTGCCGGCCGTGACTTCGAGAGGCCAGTTTCAGCTGACGGCACCCCCATCGTTTCGATTGAGAGCCTTTCGCCATTCATTACTAAATGGAAGGTGCTTGCACGCGCAACGAAGCGCTCGGAAATTCGTGAGTACACCTCTAGGGCAAACAACAATACTGGCAGGTTATTCAACGTGATTTTCACGGATGAGACTGGTGACATTAAGGCCACGGGTTTCAACGATTCGGTCGATCAGTTCTATGACTCGGTTGTTGAAGGCCAACAATACTACATCTCAAAGTTCCAGGTCAGAAGCGCGGAGAAGAAGTTCAACACCACTGGACACGATTTCGAGCTTTTTTTCACGCGCGATAGTGTCGTAGAGCCAGCCTATGATTCCCATAAGACTCTTCCATCTGTGTTCTTCAAGTTCGTGCCCAATATAACTGCGCTGAGTGAACTGAAAGTTGACTCCAACGTTGATGTCATTGGTGTTGCCATGGAGGTTGGTGACGTTCAAGTGATTACTTCGAAATCGTCGAATATTCCTTACAAGAAGCGTGATATTGTTCTTGGCGACGATAGCGGCCGATCAATCTCTCTAACCTTGTGGGGTGCTGATGCAGATGAGTTCAATTCACCAGTTGGTACAGTCGTTGGTGTCAAAGGCGCGCGTCTTTCGGACTTCAACGGCCTCTCTCTATCAGCAACCCGAAGTGCCAAAGTTGTAGCCGATCCCGATGAGAAACAAGCACACCGGTTGAAAGGATGGTACAACGCGAACGTTGGGAATAACTTGCAGTTTGAGAAGGTCGCGGCCGAGGGGATTTCCTCTCAGAAACGTGAAGCTGATCCTTTGATGACGGTCCAAGCAGTGCATGATAAGCGACTAGGTCTCTCTGATCGTCCAGAGTATTTCAAAATTCGCGCACGCGTCGCACAGATATATCAGCGTAACGTTGCTTACCCGTCGTGCTCATTGACCGCGGAGTGCAAGAAGAAAGTAGTTGAAGAGAGCGGTGGTACCTGGCGTTGCGAAAAGTGCAACGCGAGCATGTCTGAGCCACACTGGAGGTACCTGCTTAGTCTCTTGATTTCCGACGTCACTAACGACGAACTTGGTATGCAGGTTAGCGTTTTTGATGATATTGGCAGGATTCTATATGGTGATCACGCCAAAGAATTCCAGGAGATACATGAGGCCGAACCCGACGGATTCAACCGCCAACTGGCTTCTAAGCTTAATACAATCAAGGGATCAGAGTTTATTTGGAGTCTCAAGGCCACGCTCGATGTATACAACGGGAGCGAGCGACCTCGATACACTGCACTATCCGCGAGTCCTCCTGATGCTGTCAAAGAGGGCTCAGAACTGCTCTCTGATATGGGATTTTAATGCTTTAACAATGATGTATCCCTAGTATATATTTACCACTTCTGCTTTTTTGTTCTCTTACTGTATATGCATATGTACAGACGAGAGTCTACTTCGTCATGGGGTCATAAGAGTCGGGAATACCTCGACATTTGAGCCAAAAGTGATACACTAGATCTTGTGTCTTCCTCGTTCCTCTTACCGCAACGAGTTGGGCAACAAATCTGTTGCGGACGGCTATGTCAAGCTTGGCTATGGCCTTATTGAGTGGTTCATCAACGACGAGCTCTTTCATCCACTTCGGAGATTGAAGAGTTTGAAACCACATCAGCGCCTTAACAACATCGGAGAGGGGCCGCAAATCGGAGCGAGAGGCTTCTCCCGAAACTTGGAACAACAGGGCCCGCGTAAGTTGCAAGCCCAAGTCATCGGGTATTGGCTTTGTGAGAAATTCCTTCCAGAAGGCTTCTGCACTCCGCAAAATGAACCTGTCACCCGAAGAAATTCCCGGTAGAGCAAGGGAACTGACTACTTCGGCCCCTCCGGAAATATCGAGAAGACTTACATCGAGCCGTTTCGTTAGCATTACAAGTTGGGTCGCCATATCAAGCGCAGAAGATACTGCGCTCGAGCCATAGCCCACCACCACCTGTATAAGGCTCGCGATCAAAGATGCCCCTAGTGTCGTTCCCTTTCTAGCTCGCATACTCGCAAGCTGGGTGCTAACGAAAAACTTGCCGAGATCGAATAGCGTTGGAAGGACTGAAACGGGACCTAGGCTGGACTTTGTTACAAGGAACTCGACAATTTCATCTGAATGAAAAACATATGGACCTTCATACTCAGGCATGCCTGCTTTAAGGATATCACAGACAATCTCAATGGTGGTCAAATCTGAGTCTGCTGTATATGCACGTACGACATCGGCAATCTTCTCGTGTACTGCGACCGCAGCGGGATCCTCCGTCCAGAACCCGGTGGGCTTATCTGGATATAGTTCTTGCAAGCTTTTGCCCAAGGCAACTATACATCTGAGCCTCGTGTGTACGGCATCGAGTGATTCTTCTGGTGTCTGCATTGTCAACACTAATTCCAACATAGTATCTATTGCCGCAACCTTCTCCTTCCCTAGTGGCAATTCTTGAATAACGTATCCGATGGCACTCACCGTTCGAGCATGCGGCGAGCCAGGAATTGCATTTCGAATCTGTGAGTACACGTTCAAGAATGCCGATATTTCTCCTTGTAATTGCGTTCTGCAATGATCACAGAGCTTTTGAACGGATCTTGACGCACTACTTTGCAATGGCGAGTGCTCCAGGCTTTGGAACAAATAGGTCAAGGTCACTGCCAGGTATGGACCACCTTCCTCGGATTCGAAGAAGTCCACAAACGATCCAATCACATTAACAGCGGTTTGCCTAACTCGCACATTATCACACTGAGGTAATTGGTCCCATAGAGTACTTTGAAATATACGTCTCACGCCCTGACTTTCCTCACGAGAGACCATATCGGCAAGACCGTTTAAGCAAAAGAGCGCACTCTCAATACTAAACCAGTCGGCTATTGGCTCAGCTGACAACGACTCAAGGACAACAATTGTCAAATGGTCAAATAACTGAGAGCCTAGTAACATATGGGCCAGTCCCAAAAAGTCTTTGAAGTCTGACCGGAAGCTGGAGAACTCCTGCCAGTCCGCCTGGCGCAATCCGTTGTAGAGCTTTATCCGAGGCCAATAACCCGATATAACTGAGGCGAACACTTCTTCGTAATCTCCAGACAGCTCTACTGACACTACTTCTTCCGCAAATTGGTTCCAGTAGTCCAGAGTCTCCATTGCTAGCGGATCTTCAACCACTGGGACGGGTACCGCGGCCAACTGCGCAATATAGGGATGGAGTTCCTGATTATCAGCAAAATTTTCGACGCATATGGAGATCATGGCACTGCTGAAAGCGAGGAAAACTTCATCATCAGCGAAGCCAGGAGGGGGAAAGGCAGGGTAGCTGTTTGCCTGTTCTAGAAACACACGCAAAAGTTGCTGCCTAGCGCTACGAGGCCATTCCCGTCTATGAGTCGCATATGAATCTTTAAGGACTTGAAAGATGGCCACGACGCCGTCTTCTGACTCTCGAGAAAACGTGCTGAGCGCCGTGAATAGCACAGGAAGAAGATCCTTGAACTGCTCAAAAAAAGTAGCACTCCACACAGCGTAGCACTCCAGTGACTTCGGTATCTGGAGCTGAGAGCTCTCTAGAAGGTCGTGAACAAGGAGGCTCACCCTTGGAACAAGGCGCTCGCGTAGCTGACGAGTCTCCGCCTCCGCATCTTCTAGTAAAATGAGAAAAAACTCGTAAATAAGAGAGGTCTGAGGGCCGAGAATCTCTGTAACTTCAAAGGGGCAATCTTCCCACTCTTTTGCAGTCCAATAAACCTTCGTGATTGCGACAAGTAGTTTGCGTATCACAAAAGGAAGGCTCCCACGCTCAAGCGAAGACCGCAACGAAGCTATCAGCGTGGCTTTAATTTCATTTACGTCAGGAAGAGCGAATCTACCATTGATTTGCACAAGAAATGTCTGAGCCCCAAGAAATTGAGCATTAGGATCAGACGAAGCTATCAGAGCTTGAGCAAGCGACCAACCTTGGTCGGACTTCTGGGCAGCCTGGAGTTCTTTTTGAGCGACCTGAACAATTTCGGGACTAGATCCCGGGTCGTACAGGGCAGCGACGACTTGCTCCATAGAACTTCCAGCCTACCGTCGGTTCAACGCAGTTAAGGCTTACCTACTTGATACTGTCATCACTTGCTTATATCGTATGTCTAACTATGGTGTGGTGGTGATGCCATCGCGTGGGTTGGGACGCCTAAACTGTGAGCGCGCCCTTAATGCTGTGGGCAGGTAAGTCAGGAGGAACTCCACCACAACAACTCGCAAAGTCCTTTGTGCAACACACACACTCATGGCTCGAGAGCAATTGGAGCAACTCCAAAAACTTATCAGTGATAATGGCCTCGGGTACTATCTGGTTTTAACTCAAGACGCCCACAACTCTGAATATGTTAGCCCCGCGGATAAGCGACGTGAGTTCATCTCGGGCTTCACCGGTTCCGCTGGCACGGCTATAATCGGTCAGGACTCTTACGCAGAGCTTGCAACAGATGGCAGGTACTGGCTGCAGGCAGAGTCTCAGCT
This sequence comes from Starmerella sirachaensis, assembly GCA_030578495.1. Classification (NCBI taxonomy): domain Eukaryota; kingdom Fungi; phylum Ascomycota; class Dipodascomycetes; order Dipodascales; family Trichomonascaceae; genus Starmerella; species Starmerella sirachaensis. The sequence continues at coordinate 943,269 of JAJMSC010000001.1, read as the reverse complement.
TGGGAAGGCCTGGACTCTGCGCAAAGAAGGTTCAGCAGGGGTGTCGCCGTGGGACAAGGCGATTTCTGCGCGAGCACTTGATGAGGGCGTTGCTATAGGAGTCGACCCTCGTCTCATTAGCTATGACCAAGCGCGCAAAATACTAGATAGCGGCGCTGATCTCCGCCCGATCGAGCCCAATTTGCTCGATATAGTCTGGGGAGTAAAGCGCCCGCCAGAGCCAGCAAGCGAGGTCTTTGAACTGCCCACGACTGTAACAGGTCAGTCAGTTGACTCTAAGCTCGCTGACCTGCGCCATGAACTTAAGCCTGCTCATGCCGACGGCATAGTTTTGTCCGCCCTTGATCAAATCGCATGGGTGCTGAATCTGCGCGGATCTGATATTGCCTATAACCCTGTTTTCAAGTCGTATCTCCTTGTCACTCAGAATGAGGCAAGGCTATACCTCTCTAGCAACCGAGAAAAGCCAAGCTTTGGGGCTAACATCGACACGTGCCCCTATGACGATATTTTCGACGACCTGCGTCGTCTTGCTAGCGAAGGCAAGCGAATTTGGGTTCCCCCAAAGTCATCTTGGGCTTTGGTGAATGCCGCGGGACCGTCTGCGGTACTGCGCAGGGAGTCCCCGGTAGAACTCGCTAAGGCAGTGAAGAATGCAACTGAAATAGCCGGAGCCAGGAAAGCTCAGCTTTACTGTGGGCTCTCTGTTGTACGCCTCCTAAGCTGGTTGCAGCAGCAACTCGATAATAAACAGATTGTGACTGAGTATGAGGCCAGCCTCAAACTTTTACAGCTGAGGGAAGAGCTGCCAGAGTTCCGTGGACTAAGCTTTGAGACTATCTCTAGTTCTGGCCCAAATGCGGCTATAATCCATTACTCGCCATCGGCGGAAGGCTCACGAATCGTGTCGCCTAACGAGGTGTACTTGCTTGACAGCGGCTCGCAGTTCACCTACGGAACTACTGATACGACCCGGACGGCATGGTTTGGCCAGGACATCCCTCAGGAGGTTAAAGAAGCGTACACTTGCGTTCTCAAGGGCCACATAGCTTTGGCAACTGCCGTATTTCCCCAAGGTACCAGTGGATACCAGCTTGATCCTTACGCACGACGCTACCTGTGGCACTACGGCCTTGATTACGCGCACGGAACTGGCCATGGCGTAGGCTCGTTCTTAAATGTCCACGAAGGCCCAATTGGAATTGGGTCCAACCATGACCGAGCATCGTCGGAGCTCCATGTCGGGAACCTCATCAGCAACGAGCCGGGCTTCTACAAGGACGGCCATTTCGGGGTGAGGCTCGAGAGCTTGATTGTTGTGAAGCCCGCTAATACGAAGCATAAGATAGGACGTGAGTTCCTGCAGTTTGAAACAATCACACTTGTCCCGTTTGATACTCGACTCATTGATCTGGATCTCCTCGATGCCGACGACTTGTTGTGGATCAATGAATACCATGCCCGTGTGAGGCAGGAGCTTGAGCCCCATCTCTCCGGTGCAGACCGCGACTATCTTTTGCGACATACCGAGCCTCTTATCAAAACGAAAAAAATAGAAATTGGTGCATAAATAAATTCGGGGTTAAAAGCCTCTCCATAGTAGATTGTTAATGTTAGTAGGCAACACTATCGCTCTCGAGGGTGTGTCAAAGGGAGACGGACGTTAGTCAGTCATATGACAATATCGTGGAGGAACGCCTCTCTTTTCAAACATGGCGCAAGTTTTATGGGCGAGAAGGTCTAAGCTTCAAGGTAATGACACGAGCAAACGAAGAAACGCCACACGTTTAAATCAGAGTCAGATTTCATCTGATAGTGTTGGAACTAACCCCATTTGCATTACAAGTCTAGAGGGAGTGGCGCCGGCACCGGGCGGCGCTCGTAACAATGATGCCTATCCAGAAACTGAAGGTATTGGCCTAACAGGAAATGCTCCACCGGTTCTAGAACATGCTTCTAAGCGCCAGCGTCTTAATGTTTCTGAGGGCGAAACTCCTAATGAGGAATCGCAAACTGAGGAATCTGGTACCCACCCCAACTTTTCCACGCCGGTTGTGGACGCCAAAAGGTTCCGAGCTAGAGGTGACGCACTTCATCAAACGCGCTTGTTCGACTCTGAGCTAAATGGCCCTAATAGTTCCCGGAAATCTGCTGCCAGTAACATTCGATCCTCTACAGTGATGGACTATCAGGGCGGTATCTGTAAACAGTATAAGAAAACTGGCCATTGCAAATATGGTGATACATGCAAGTTCCTCCATGACAGAGGGGAGTATGTGGCCAGCTGGCGGCTCGACCTGAAAGATGATAAAAATGGTGGGTCACAGGTACCTGATCATGAAGCCGAAAAAACGGCAGGGGGGTGCTCCGTGTGTCAAAGCGACCCCCCTAATACTCCCGTAAAACCAAAATGTGGACATGTAAGCTGCGAGTCTTGTTTTCTCAAGGCATCCAAAGCTGGTTCATCATGCCACGTATGCAACAAGCCGCTCAGCAAAGTCGCTGACCTCGTATGACCTTATTTATTATTTAAGAATGTTCAAAATAAACACAATTCTACCAATCGTGAAATACCTAGGACTCAATGGTGACTGTTACATCAAGATGACAGCCACGAACATTAGTGTCGGCGCGTGTGTCCAAGGACGCGAACAAGTTGGTGTGTGAAGATGCTGGGTGGCTAGGGTTCTTTATACTGATGACGGCTCTACATAAACAAGCCCTGACAGTCTTCGACCTACCACGAAGCGGAGAGGCAGGATATCGGGCCGATGATCGATGGACTCACTGCTGCGACTTTCCTGGTATTCCTGCTGGGAATCGCATTCTGGGTCGCTTTGAAATATGTGCGGGTGCGCTTGCGACTCCCGCCCTCAGGCTTCCAGGAAACGGTGGTCCTAGCTCGAGAAAGTGACGCACCTATTCCGTCAAAGTTCCGGACACCACAGCTTCGTCGTCAACTTATTCTAGCCAGCTCTCGCCCCGCTGAACTGACGAACTTGCTCAGCATGAGTGTGAAGACCCTAGATCTGACAAAAGTTTCAAAGAAGCCTCTCATCTACGGATTTCTTCATCCGAACGCTGACGCCGGTGGCGGAGGTGAGCGTGTTCTGTGGGCTGCCATCAAAACACTTGTGTCCACTGATCCTAAGGCCGTGGCAGCAATTTATGTCACGGCAAAGAAGGGTGTCACTCAGGCGAGCCTCCTCCAGCAGGCTGCAAGCCGGTTCGGCATCAAGTTCGACGCGCAGGAAGCTAATCGCATTGTTCTCATTGCCTTGACGCAAACCAGGTTGGTGGACCCTGATGTATATCCTATCTTGACTTTGCTTGGACAGGCCATCGGCATGATGATTCTCGGCTACGAGGCGATCTCAAACCTCATGCCGGACGTGTTTATTGATACTACGGGTCTTGCATTTAGCTATCCAGTTGTTTCTTACCTCGCGAAGGTGCCCATTCTCACCTACACTCACTACCCGTTTATTCAGTCTGAGATGCTTCAAAGCATTAGAGCCAAGGGGCTTCTCAAACCGAAGCTCATGGCCAAGTTCATCTACTGGAAGATCTTGAGTGTCGCATACAACTGGGCGGGATCATTTGCCAACGTTGTGTCTGTAAACTCGACATGGACCAAGCAGCACTTGGGATGGCGGAATGCACAGGAGGCCACGATTGTATATCCCCCTGTAGCTGTCCAAGACTTTGCTATGCCAACCGGGGCGGACAGATCTCCGGCCATCGTCTATGTTGCTCAGTTCCGCCCGGAGAAGCGGCATGAGATGGTGGTCAAGTCGTTCGCGAAGGCTCGTGCTCTAGCGCGCAAAGATAGCAACATTCCGTCGAAAGCCCGTAAACCTCATCTGATCCTGATCGGCTCGGTTAGAAACGAAGAAGATGCACTCCGAGTTCAAAGTTTGCGCGTATTGGCTGCGGAGCTTATGCTGGGGGACCAGGATTACACGATTGTAGAAAATGCTCCGTGGTCTGCAGTCAAGCAGATTCTCCAGTCATCGCTCATTGGCTTGAACGCCATGTGGAACGAGCATTTTGGAATGGGTGTAGTGGAAATAATGGCTGCCGGCCTGATACCCGTGGTTCACGCCAGCGCTGGTCCACTCTTAGATATTGTCAAGGACGATGAGGGCACGCCCGGCTTTTTCTTCCGCTCAAATAAGGACCCCGACGGACTCGGACTCCAGGGGTACCCCTTATTTAGTGAAGCTATCTTGAAGGCACTTGCCCTCAGCCCTTCGGAGCAGCACCAGCTTAGTATTCGTGCATATAACGCCGCGCAGCGGTTTAGCGATGCTGCCTTCATGGAGAGCTGGCGGAAACGCCTTGACGTGTTGGAGGCAACTCAGTCCGAGTTCGCTAGGCAAAGGAAAGCAATGAACCTTTTCGACTAGAAATATATCAAAGTTAAAACAAGCTAGTATGTCTGAACGCGTATTTGAAAGACCAACCCTTCTGAGCCTCTCAGCAAAGCTCATTGGAGCGAAAAGTGGGTGATGGGTGGAATAAGTTAGGCAACTAATGCTGCTGACCTCCTGACGTAGAGTCTGGCACGCCCTGGGAGAAGTAAAGCGCCGAGGTATCGCCAGACAAAGCGGCTCTCTTTTCCTCGCTGCTAATTTGACTGAGCGGCTTCAGGTCCTCATCACCATAGGAACCAGTTGCTTTGCGAGACCCCTTCCTCCGCAGGCCACTGGAGGTCTTGGCGCCGACACTGGAGCGACGACGCTGAATTACAGACTGAGGATCATCCTTTGCATCGGAGGTTGTGCGAGTAACGTCCTCAAACGTCGGGTTCTCGTATTTATGGTGCGTATCAGCAAGCGTTCTTTCAACCTCGACCGGGACATCAGACTCGGCAGGCTGGAAGCCCGGGTCCGGTTTGAACGTGTCTACTCCGTACTTGTGATCAACATCATATTCCCAGACACTCGGGTCGCGCGAGTTGTCGACTGTAAAGCTCGCACGCTGATCCCGAATTGCTGCTGGAGAGGCAGCCGCCGCGCCCACTGGTTGCTTGAACACATTTAAGTCCTGAGATGCCTTATACGCCATCGAATCCTTGAATGCATCTTCTTCTTCTTCTTCATGGTCGAAGTACGAGCCGTAACCCTCTTCAACATCGCTAACCTCGGAGTCACTCTCGTGCGTGGCCGCAGCATCAGTGCCCTGAGGGCGTACCGCTTCACGAGGATGAGCGAGCTTGTCTTCTGTGAGGTCAAACGTGCCAGTGCCGGGTGCTGCCTTGTCAAAGGAGCTTAGCGACGTAGCTCCACCAACATAAGAGCCAGAGCCAGCATTGACATTGGTGATGGAATCGGTTATTTGGCTTTGTCTCAGATCGAAAGCGCCGCTGGTCGGCTCCGGTGCGCGCGCGCTCCCCGCCCCAGCGTAGACGTTGGTCACCGGGTCCTTGATCTTGTTCTCATCAAGGTCAAATTGCCCCAGTTGCGAGGTTGGCGGTGCACTTGCCGTTGATGTTGCGGGCTGCGAGTACGCGTTGTTGATTGGGTCTGTGATCTGGTTCTCCTTTAAATCGAAAGCGCCGCTTGTGGAGGTCGGCGCACGAGCACTACCTGAGCCGGTGTTCGCGTTCACAATTGGATCGGTCACTTGGTTCTCGTTCAAGTTAAAGTTACCGCTGATCGGTCCTGGGGTGCCGGCCGTCCCTGCTTCTGCATTGACATCGCTGAACGGGTTGACAATTCGGCTTGCAGGCATATTAAACGCACCAACTACCGGCTCAGGCGCACGAGCAGTTCCAGAATCTGCATTGGCACTCGACACCGGGTCCGTAAGTTGTGACTCTTTGAGGTCAAACGCACCGCTAATAGGACCAGCCACACGATCGTCACCTGCCCCGGCGTTCACGTCGGTAACAGCGTCTTTAATCTGGCTCTCACTGTAATCAGATGCACCACCAGTCGGGGCGCTGGTGTTGGTAGTGGCCTTGCTACCTCCAGGAATAGCCGAAACACCGGTAGTGGACTCCGAAGCTTGAGCCTTAGCAATTTCCGCTAATGAAGGAGGTATTGATCCGGATGTGATATACTTCAGGTCACGCTTCCAGTTCGCAGCCACCTTAGCGCGGAATACCCAGCGGTGTACTCTGCCAGAGGTAGAGCCGTGCTGCTTGGCTTCGATGACGAACTGGTCATCAGCAGCGGCCCTGTGATCTTCTAGCAAACGTGCACCGATGAGGTCAATAGACCAGACTGGTGCATTCTGCCTGAATTCAATGAGACTCTGCGGAGTGAGAATGTAGTCGCCGGGTTGGTAACTGTGCAAAAACTTTGTGCGTCGCTCTAATTCACCAGCACGCACAGCCTGCGCATACACAGACCCTTCCTCTGCGTAGCCAAGCTCGCTTCCATCTTCACGTCTCTTAACCTCTGAACGCATCTTTCCACGAAATGCCTTCGGCACGTCATCACCACCAGACTGGATCCACTGCCGATACTCAAAAAGCGCAGGCTGGGCGACAAAGCCACTGAGCAGCGTCGACGATGCCTCGACGTCCGTCTGTCCCAGCTGTCCAAGGATCTCAGCGTATTCACTGACGACCTTCTGCAGCCTCTGAGCCACACCGGCGTCGACATTCTGAGTGGCGTCCTGGACGTAGGCATGGGAGTCTGCCAGTCGATTCTGCTTGCGAACAATGGAGTCGATGCGGCGGTCAATACTCACCTTCAGAATGTACGGGTCCACCTTCGGCGTCTGCCTTGCTGATGCAGAGCGTACAGCGCTCTCGAACTCATCGATCTTCTTCTGCAAATTAGGGTCCCCAGCCGACGCAGTCTGAGACGGGGTCAATGGGGTCTCGAACGAGGGCGAATATCCTTTGAAATCACCAATTGACTTGGTTATATCTGATTCGAGCAGACTCAGCTCATTTCGCAGAGAACCAAGCGATTGCGCTGCCCGCTGCGCTGCCTCAGCTTCCTTCTGGTTCTTGGCCTGGATCTCTCCAAGGACGCTGTTGATGCCGCCCTTTCCCGATGGAGCGAATTCCGTCGAGTGATTAAGTGGAACTTCAGACAAGGCCCGTACCGACGTCGCGCGCTGCTGGTACATTTCCTCAGAACGCCGGAAATACTCGTTCAAGGTCTGCGTCACAGCACTCCATGCCTCCGCTCGCTTCACCATAAGTGGTGTTGGATCATATGCAGCCTCGCTCATCGCTATTACCAGTAGATCCTCAAAGTTGTGCCGATTGCTAGATCTCGCGCACGCTATATATGTGCATGAGCTAGCGATCCGAAGAGAGATGGGCTAGGGCACGTAGCAACGGCCACGACGGTATAGAGTAATAACAGCCGACGCGAGCATGGCGTATGTTGAATTATGAAACTCCCGCTCTCGCGGTTGATGTGGTCTTTGTATGTTATACACCTTTGGAGACAATGAGAATTTGGCAGCTCCCCAGCCTGGCCCACTCAACGTATCGTCTCTCACAAGCCCCCAGGCCATGAAGCTAGGGCACTGCAGCCCAGGTGCATCAGCGTGACACATAGTACGAGGGGTAGGCAGCAGACACATACATGACTTCAACTGTCTTATCTCAGACCCTACCTTAGATATCCAAATCACACGTTTTCTAATAATGGCTCACAGAAGGAATTCGGTTTATTTGTATTAGTCGTACCGTATGAACCGCGGGAGCCCCCCTAGCAATAATCTATGTAGCATCTGGGCTCCTAAAGGGCAGAGGAGAACCGAGTGGTACGGTACGTAGTCTACGAGATAGAGGTACCCTTTAAAGCTTAGGGATTTTCAAAGTTTTCGAGACGTATGCGCAGCCAAGAGTGAAAAATACAAGCACAGATGGGTGGAACTCGAAGAACGACCCGGCAAACAAAACTCCTCCTGGTAGGTCCGTGTGGACCCGGCTCGAGGATTTCAAGAGCGCCATGAAGCCTACGAGCCCAAGCGATGTCGGGATTGGGAGGCCCTCAAAGTATGATACCTTCGCCTGGCCTTTGGACAGAATTGCTGCGGTGACATTATAGCGAGCAAGTCGGAGCAGGCCGCACAGAACAAAGAAGCTGAGGATCAATAGGTCGACGGTCGTCTGCATTCCTAAACTGAACCCAATCGTTGCAGGAGCAACACCAAACGATACAAGATCCGCAAGAGAGTCTAACTCTTTGCCCATTAGGCTTGACTTGCCTTGCCATCTCGCGACACGTCCATCGAACACGTCGAAGAAAAAGCCGGCGAACGTGAAAAACATTGCGCGATACGTGTACTTCTGCTTGTGATAGTCATACGCTATGTATCGCGCACTGGATATTATCGAGTTGAATCCGCAGTAACAGTTCAGCATTGTGATCCAGTCAGCCCATTGCAGCTGGCGGATCATGCTCAAGTGTCTGCTGTCTTCAACATAAGCACGCTGCTCCCGCTCCGCCGGCGGAGGGGGGGACGGACTCGGCGAAAAGAACGAGGAGCGACGCCTTACAATTTGAGGAGATCTTCCACGCTCCATTAATGCTTTTCGTAAGTGGTACTTGAGGTGGTGTGTTGGGCTGAGCCTTAATATGCTGGAAGTGCTAAAGTAAACGTAAGCCTGGGGACATCTTGGGCAGAGAATTTAGGGGAATGGGTAGCATGTGACAACAGGTGCTGCGGTTTGAGGCAGATATCCCAGCGCGTGTCGCAGGGCAACGAGCGCCTCCCTGCTCAGAGGACACGCGACACTCAGCACCGCGGCAGGGGTACATGAGGCTTACGGGCTTCTTTAGATTGAAGCCGGAAGTCACTATTGACCTCGAATCTAGGGTCTTGTATGTTTTAGGAGGAATATTTATCAATCTACATTGCAGCATGATAGTCGAAGAATTGTACGACTTTCAGCTTCCTCGTCTTCCTAGCGTTACTATATGATCATTATTCTGAAAAAAAAACCTTAGAAGGGTATCTACAACTGTGTATGCACGCTGCTCTTTAACAGCAGCAGAGATGTATTTCTACGACTCGACATCGCGGGATTAGAACTTTTCATCCGGGTTGGCGACTTTTAGTACTTGTCGGGAGTAGTCGCGAGCGTCGGCAAGAGACGCTATTGATATGCGCGCATCGCCCAACATCATTGGATTGAGGCGAGGATCGCGAAGTGCCGGGGGTGGAGGGGCAAATGGATCGTGGAATGCACCAAGGTCGTTTTTGAACCTCGAAGGGGAGGCTTGAGGAGAGTAATATTCGTCACGCTGGTGACGGCGGTGCCGGATGACAAGCAGTGCTATGATCGCCGCGACAACGAAGACGCCAACAACAACACCCACCACAATGCCAGCGATGGCTCCACCACTGATACCATTCTTCTTATTGCCCGAAGTACCCTTGCTGTTCGGGTCGAGAGCAGTACTCGACGGTGAAGCAGAGGAGGTGGCACTATGCGTTGCAGACGCGGATGAGGCTGACGTCGCGCTACTACTCGTACTCTCACTGTGCGTGCTGGAGCTAGTCGATGATGCTGAAGACGACGAAGTTTGCGACGAGCTGTGTGTGCTCGATGTGCCAGAGCTCGTGGGGTTCGATGAAGATGAACTAGACTGCGTCGATGCCGCCGATGACGTTTGCGAGTTCGTCGCCGATGAAGAAGACGAGCCCGTGTTTGTCGACGACGACGGCGCTGGCGAAGACGAAGACGATGAAGAGTCGGTTGCACTCGAGGACGATGGAGAACTGGATGAAGCCGAGCTCGTAAGCGACGACGAGGCGCTGCTGGATCCCGAGCTTGTCGCCGACGAAGAAGTGCCTGCTGAAGTCGACGCACTCTTACCAGGAATATTGTACACCACAAATACACCCTGGTTACCACATGTGTCGGTAGGTACAGACTCGCACTTAGCTTGACAAGTACCTGCCGTAGACTTCGCCGAATCTGCCGGCAGTTCATTACCGCAGTAGCAGTTCTGTCCACTCAGCGCAAAAACCGAGAATCCAGCTTGGTCACAGATTTTACCACAAAAGCCTGACGATTGAAAGGTGTTACTTCCGTATGATTTCCAGCCTGGAAGTGAGCTGTAGCATGCTGCTTCTGTCGCGCCATAGAGGATGTCTTCTGCTGCTGCAGCTCCATGCACCCACAATATCGCGGCCAGCGCGATAGTATACAAATGAGGTAGTAACATTGGCAAGCCACGCAGTTAAGTGAGGCGAACCTGCCGGAGAAAAAGAAAGAAGTAGAGGAGGAGGTTCGGTGTGACGTAGGGAGATATACGAATGAGCAAAACGAGGGTGGGCCTCTAGTCTGCGCACTTGTAGGCACTGGCTTCACGGCTTCACGGAGGATTCACTGGGTCTCCTGCCCTCTGAGTATGACGACGTACGTGCGCACGAGGATGCGGAACTTCCTAGTAGCCCAGAGTACTGCCGAACGACGAACGCGGAAAGTCTTGGACAAATGCACGTAATAGGCTCTGAGATTAATGATTCTTGTTCAAGGGGAATATTCATAGGGCTTGGGTTGATATTGGTTTAGGGTGCGTAATAAATCTTTACTAACCGGCGCGCGAGACGCGACCCCTATCACACGCCGAGCGCGACTTTAACCCAAAATGTGTCTACCTAACACGCATGCAGGTCCCTCACCTCCACTCCTTTGCATCTAAGCGCGTGGACACATTGAGCCAGGGGTGGTTTGGCGGCAACTTCGTACACTAGGAACGCGTCGCTCTTTTCTGGTACTAGAAAACAGACTCTTGCCTTGAACAAACAATTCCCAGGGCAAGCGGCTAACGTCGGACAAACTGAAATTTGCACTGCTAAATATAGCCCGATTTTGAAGACGGCCCTTTAAACCGCTCAGTAGATAAGATGACCCGAAGTATCCATAAAACAAGAAGCGTATGTAAAAAGAATACATAAATTGTGAGCATAATTAACCTACAAGACTGACCTGTGAGAAACGTAACCCGAACCAGCGGGTTCGGTCGCAGCTGCTTCGGCGACCACGCGCGTCTGCACGCGAGCTTGCATTTCCTCCATATCACTGACGGCGGGGCGAAGAGGACTACGGTGCGGACTGTGTTGGTGGCTTTCTCCATTGGACGACCTCCGAGTACGCAACCCGCTGCTGTTTGACCCGGCCGCATTGAGACCAGCTCCGGCGGCCGCAGCTGCGGCAGCAGCTACAGCCGGTCCCGCCGGCTGAAACAATGCTGAGTTGAGAGACTCCCATTGCATTTGGCGAGGCGTAAACTGCACACGGGCAGGCGACGGCGTCTGAAAATGCAAGTAGTCATTAAGGTTGAAATCTGGCGTCCGAGGGGTGGCCACACCACGGCCAGGCGAATGGGCAAAGTGCAACAGTAGACTGGCCCCATCACTATCAGAGGGCCCGCCATGAGGATGCAGACCACCGACAGTGCCCCGCTCCGGAGTCTTGGGGAATGCACGACGTCGTTGTGGCGGGGTCTCTGGCGCCGGGGGAAGCGGGTCATCCTCAGCCTGCGATTCAGAAATGCTCATTACGCTGCTCACCCTCGGAACACGCAAGCGCGGGCTCGCGTGAGTGGACGAAGAAGGAGGCTGCGTGAGCGACGAGCTCGTTGACGTATATGAAGCGACACTCGACATTGATGCCACACTCGATCGGCGACGCGGGGACGACGTATTGCAGTTAGAAAAGGTTGAACTGTAGGGCCTCTGTCGGCGCGGCTCCAGGGGTGAGAATTCAGTAGTTGCATGGCGTGGAGCCGGCGATGCTCCGTCAAGGGTCTTTGCGCGAGTGCGGCCACTGGTTCGATGAGGTATGACGAGCTCTGGAGTAGCCCCTGCGCTCGTGGAAGAGCTGGGTGCACTCTCTGGTGCAATTAGCTCAGTCTTGGTTGGAGAATGCCTCGTTTTTCGGCTTGCCAGGGCGAGCTTTGATTTTAGATTCCTAGTGAGTCGCGAGATTTCGGCCTGACGCATAAGCCTCTCAACAGCGTCACTGGCAGACTTTTGCGAGCTCATCGGTCCCGCGGCTTGATGCATTGAGGATACACGAAAGACAGACTCTACAAAGAGCGTCGTTGTGGACGAAAGATCGTGGCCCGACTATTTGTAAGGATGATCTTGCCTCACACGAACGGGCTAGGGCTTAATTAAACGGGACGCTCATCGACGCGTACCTCGCGTCACGCATTAAGCAAGGCTGCACTGGAGTATTAGGATAGCGCTGTCGGCGCCCATCAAATAGGTAGTGTGCCTGGGGGCGGCTACAGCAGCTCGCTCTACAGACTTTACATTAAAGCTCACAACCGAGTTAGCTATTCATATCTAGCAAGTGGCGTATGTTATTATTACACTACGCCCGTCAGGAGGTGTGGTAAATTTTCTTGACGCGTACATGGTCGCGTACAACCAAGGTGGCTTGCTCTCAATACGCTTTGCGTAGTTCCCCCCTCCACCGTAATCCTCCTTTCCTCCCTTTTTCCCAATTACCCGTCCCTTCCGCACTCAGGCTGACCTAACGTAGGCCTTGGGCCTGCGGCTGCAAACGCCCATTCGCCGCAAGATCCCGCTTGCCGATCCTTTCTGGGAACGGCTTTGACACCCTTGCCCTTGGTTCATTCAGAATTCGGCGACGCTGGCCCTCCCTCGCGTCTTTGTTGGTGACGCAAGGATTACTGGTGCGGCGCGGCGAGGGTCCGGGTAGGCTGCGCAGAGCTGAATTAGCCGCCGCATCCGGCAGCCCCTCCCGCACCTTATGCACACCAGGGGTCATGGAAAGAAGCGGCGCTCGGGCGCTTACCTGGAGGCTCGCGCCTGCGAAATCCATTCATTACTTGTGTGATGGTGGAATTGTAACCCGGGAAGCCCGAGTCAATCAATGACATACTTCGACAGGCCACTTCTGTAGCGTTCCGTGAATGTAGAAAGGACGCCGCGCTACGGTCACGGCCACGCTCATGCGCTGTCGGATAGCTTACGAGCAAGAGTTGTGGTTATCGCAAGGTGCTGTTTTCTTTGACTTCAGGCTCCAATTAGTTAAACTACTGGTAAGTAACCTCATAATTCTCTCTCCCTGTTAGCATCTACATCAGCCCAGCCGGCTTCGAATCTCTGGGGGTATCCGCTACTCTCTGCCTGTCGTCCATTACCTCGAGGTGCGAATGTGTGGAGGACCCCTACGCCCCGCATTTGTCATCACGTTGAGTGTCGACACTGCGATTCGGTAACACCAAACATATACATCGTTAACTCGACTGCTGCTCCCCGCATCATCCAGTTGCGAACACAACCAATCATGTCCGCATTGGAGCTAGCGTTGACGAACATCAAGCAGCAGCTCTCAGACCTGCGTAAGGACAGGTCCAAGTACCTCTCACAGCAAAGTGTGACGCAGTTATACCAAGTATTCGGGGATGTGATTGGCGACTCTTCTGACGCCGAGATAGAGGAAAATGAGCAGCTTCTAAATGATGTACTGCTCCTTTTCTCGCTTGCCCTCTTGACAGTGGGGATGTCTCACGTCGTGCCAGCACGTTACGCCAGCGCCATTACAATGCGGGCATTGCTGAACTATATCAGTAGTGACGCTGCTTTGACATTGAAGGAACAAGAAACTCTGGAGACTGACGTAAACACACTGACAGCAGAGGTTGAAAGCGACAGGGATGAGAGCCCTTTGCCCCACGTTCCGCGCGTGTGGCAGATAGTTAGGTCTGTTGTTTCTGATGTCAATCAGTATAGTGCGAAGGCTGCAAGTCTACTTGCAGACCTGCAAGAAGATGAGATTCCGGTTTACAGCCAACTTACTCATATGCGAAGAGGTATATTGTCTGAACTTGTGACAGGTAAATCTTCGCCGGAGCAGTATGAGCAACTCAAGGCAAAGTTGGAAAAGATCAAGACCCATGTGGCGGGTCATTCCTCAGAAGGAGAGCCTTCTCGGCCACTCGGCATTCAGTTATCTAGGGTCTCAATTATCGTGGAATGGACAAAACACACAAGCCTGTCAGAGGATGATATAGCTGCCGAAGACCCGAAGCTCGTGCCAGTCTATGTGACCCTCACCGACATACTTTCCAAGCTTGAGGTTCTAGTGATGACCAGACGCTGGACGATGCGCGGTACTGACCTGTACCAGTATATCAAGCAGCTTGCGCAGATGATGCCTAGCCTGAAATTCTCTCTCAGCTCAGACTGGGATGATGCGTCGAAATACCGATTTATGTGCGGATACATGAGCCGCCGGTGCTGGGTCCTCCTCTACAAGCTCCTGACAACTACTGAAGCTATTTCAGAATCGCTTCTAAGCATCTACAACCAATTGCTAACTATGAAGCGATGCCTAGGCGAGGTTCAATCTGCCGGAGGTATCAGCAACCTTCGTGAGCTGTGGCCATATCAGATGAAACTTGCCAGCCTGGACAACCTGCGAAGTGATGGCCAATTTGTCGTCGAAGGCGAGATCCCACCCGGCCAGGGGCGCTTGAACGAACTTTTAGCGCAATGTTTTGATATCGTCGATGAACTTAAGGTCGAGCTCGACGAGAATGAGGGAGAGGACAGTACTGCGGCCGACGATGACGATGATGACGAGAACGACTTTGTCGACGATGACGATGATGATGTGGACATAAATGATGTGGACAGCACCGTCGAAAGAAAAAGCCCCGCTCCTGAGAACGACGATTCATCGTTTGTTGTGACGGGCTCTAAAGAGCCGCGAGATATCGTGCCCCCATCCAGTGATGACGCTGACGTCGATACACTCGCTGACGTACCTGAAGCCCGAGAGTGAGACTTAGAAGAGTACACCCCGGCCATCTCTGCTGTGGCCATTCACATTAAAACATTCTGCCATCACATATGGTAGTACTCTTGCCCAATAAGGCACTGTGCCACTCGAGGCCGCTCAGGCCTTTTTTTCTCTTGCATCTAGCGAGTGATTTTGTTTAGCCAGGTTTTCATCTCGCACTTACGTGTATGCTGATGCCTCTGACGCTATCTTCAGGATTCCCTGGACTGGGAATGGTGTCGAGCAAGCGAAACAGGGGCCGCTGAATGTGAAGCAACGTGACGCTCATCCCCCAATTGTAAAGCCCATATATCGACGAAATTTTATCGCTATCTTTAGATATCAACTGGCAAGTTGTTTTATTGTGTGGCTTGCCCTGTGTCATAGTTCATTCCTTTGCTCTCGATTGCACATTTCGCTCAAGTTGCAATGGCCTTCGTTCCCACTGGCTCCCACTGCCGTATGTGAGCTTCGCTGCCTTCGTCAACCTCATTATGAAGTCCACATTTGTCATCGCACTAGCGTAAGAATCATACACTCAGGCTTTT
Organism: Starmerella sirachaensis; assembly: GCA_030578495.1. Taxonomy (NCBI): domain Eukaryota; kingdom Fungi; phylum Ascomycota; class Dipodascomycetes; order Dipodascales; family Trichomonascaceae; genus Starmerella; species Starmerella sirachaensis. The sequence continues at coordinate 927,972 of JAJMSC010000001.1, read as the reverse complement.
CTAGAGCTATCTATTTTTGCTTTACCCCAATAGAGGCTTTAATTCATCGCTAGCGACCTGCGGAGATGCCTTATCGGGCGTCGCCTTTAATCTCCACTTGAGCGGCCTCTCCACTTGGGCGGCGGCCTCTCCACTCGAGTGCGGCCCCCTCAGCTCATTCTGGCGGGGAAGAGAGGGGAGGAGGGGGTTCGCGTTAACGGTGCTTCGCTTCGTGGGGACCTGTCGAGGAGTTAAGCCAGAACAGATACAATATGTACTAGCGCGCTGAAATGCACTGTCTTCCACTCCCCCCCCCCCCCGTTGCCTGGGTAGGGCATATAGAGCTCGTCGTGTTGATTGCCCAATTATCGGCCTCGGCCCAGACCCAGCATGCTTGAGAAAGAAAATTCCTCGCGCTGAATCTCACGGGTTTCTCCTGTCAGCGGCGACTATGGACAAATAGGTAGACAAAATATACTCATACTACTCTGAATCTAAGCTGTCAGCTGTCAGTGGCTTCACATCGGGGAAGAGACTTCTGTTCGACCCTTGTTAAGTTAGGATATTCCTTAGCGGAAGGGGGGGACAATGACGTATTCGCAGGATGCGCGTACATACCGTATGTCCCACTCACATAAAATGCAGACCTTACCCTCTCCTGTACCCCGCAAAATTTAGCATCCGGCGCTCGAATATCGCGGGACGGAAAGTGGGTATGGGTAAAACCGAGGCCAAGTGGGCGGTATCCAAAAATACAACCCCTGGAACCGCTACGCTCTGTTTTAATACTCTCGCAGCAAGGTCTAAGTACGCCTATACATAATTCCGACCCTCTTATCGAGGCCACCCCATCCCGCCTCGGGTGCCCTATTCTCCAAGTAGCATCTTGTGATCCAGGCTCCCAAGGTTTTCCTGTGCCTTGTTATGCAGCCCAACATGGCGCCGCTTTCCAGCATCTACGGGGTGCCACCGTGCACACAGCCTTACGTCATGCTTCCCACCTGTGATCTTGCTTGCAGCTTACCCCGCCGGAGATTTTCTTACAAAAGAACTGTTTTGTACGCGAATTTTTAGTGTTTAAAAGTGGTAGACAGGACCAAACATCATTTGAAGTCTCTTCGACTTCTCTGCGTTGAACTGGGACGCTGGGAATCCCTAAAGATCTCAGAACCCTGATATCTGTTATGCATCAGGTGACGAACTAGAAGTATAAGCGCCTTACATACCCCGCGTTCTTGGCACAGAACCCTAAGCCTCCATATAGCTTTGGAAAAACTATTGAGCCGGGCTTGACCCTTGACCTACGGCTTCCACGAAGTATATATTTGTGGCTAAGGCGAACCATGTAAATTCCGCATTACCCGTTATTAATGAGAAATCTTGATATTGGGTTCAAGTACAAGTTTTACAACCCTTATGTGGTTGCTCTAGTGGCCGTCATGGGCGGTCTACTATTCGGTTTTGACATCAGTAGTATGTCTTCATTCCTCTCTCAGAAGAGTTATGTGGCATTCTTTGGTACAATCCCCGAGGGTAAGACTCAGCCTGAAGTCAGCGCGATTCGCCAGGCAGGCATCACCTCGTCGATGCCGGGTGGCTCCTTCTTGGGCTCTCTTGTGTCCGGATATGTGTCAGATAAACTCGGCCGTAAGCCTGTTTTGCAATTGTCTGCATGGCTATGGATGATCGGTGCGGCTATCCAATGCTCTTCTCAGAATATCGTTCAGCTTATTTTTGGCCGTCTTATTGCCGGATGGGGTGTCGGATTTGCCTCTTCCCAGGTCCCCGTGTTTGTTGCCGAGATGTCACCTAAGAAGATCCGTGGAATGTTGGTCGGCTGCTTCCAATGGTTCACCACAATTGGTATTCTCGTGATGTTCTATATCGGTTACGGGTGTGGTCATATTGGAGACAACAAGGAGGACCAGAAGAACAATACTGCGCCATGGCGAACCGCTTGGGGAATCCAGATGGTGCCGGGGTTATTCTTTTTCATCGGTACGCTGTTCCTCAACGAGTCGCCGCGTTGGCTTGCTGCCAAGGGGCGCTGGGAGGAGGCCATCGATATCATCTCCAAGGTCCAGGCCAAGGGTAACCGTGATGATGAAAATGTGAAGATTGAGGTCGAAGAGATTAAGGAAGCTGTTCGCATTGAGAATGAGTCAAAGTTCAAGTTCTGGGACCTGTTTAAGGGTAGGACAAATCTTCGTCGCACCTTTGTCGGTATGTCTTGTCAGATGTGGCAACAGCTCACGGGTATGAACGTGGATATGTACTACATTACCACCGTCTTCAGCTTTGCGGGCTACTCAGGTGATAGCAACCTGATTGCGTCTTCCATCCAGTATATCATCAACGTGGTAATGACAATTCCAGCGCTTCTGTTTATCGATCGCTGGGGTCGCCGACGCCTGCTCTATTACGGCTCCTTCATTATGATGGTTTGGATGATTGCAATGGCTGCCGTCCTTGGCTCTTACTCCGTTCCTATCCAAGACTTCAATGGCAACCCGCAGATTCGTATTATGATTCCAAAGGATCAAAAATCTGCTTCGAAGGGTGTTATCGCAATCAGCTACCTATTCGTTGCTACTTTTGCACCAACATGGGGTCCAGGAGGCTGGATCTACATCTCAGAAATTTTCCCGTTGGAGCAGCGTGCTACTGCCAACGGCCTTTGCGCGGCCGTCAACTGGATCTTTAACTTCGCTATTGGCATGTTCACGCCAGCTGCGTTCGTCAACATCACCTGGCGCACATACATCCTCTTCGCTGTATTTGCCGGTACTATGACCCTACACGTCTTCTTTATGTTCCCGGAGACTCACCGTCTTACACTCGAGGAAGTGGGCGAGCTCTGGGAATCTGGCACGCCTGCGTGGCGCACGACCAAGTGGAAGCCGACTTACGTGCCGAACATTTCCGATATCAATGCCGCGAACGGTGGCCGTGCTCCGTCTATCAAGGAGCAGGGCGTTGCGGAGCACGTTGATGATGCCGATGATATATCCACTGAAAAATCAGTGAGTGTCTAGGCCGAGCGTGTTGACTGCTTTTAATTAATGAATCTTAGTTTTACAGGGACTGGTACTCGACTTGATAATGTTATCCCAATAAATCGTAATGTTCTTTCCGCCCTCAATATCGGCCCACAGCAACAGACTATTCTCTGCGTCATGGTACTAGCTGCACTGGCCGCGGCGCAGTACAGTGGACCCACTGATTATATATTATAGGGCTTGGGTATAGAGTGTATATTGGTTAGGGGCGGGTCAGTGCGCTACGGCTCGTCATCTTCATCATCCCGTCTGATGTCGACTTTTAGCGAGCAATCCCTAGCAATTGGCCCAAATTCGTCTCACGCCACCCACGGTATAGCGAAAGCTGTGAATGACAGGAACATGCGAGTCAAATTGCTTCTAGCAGATCTAAAAAGGCTCAATGAAATGATAAATGCTCTTGAAGCAGAGCTTGAATGCAAACAGCACGCACTGAATCGTAGCAACGTGTACATTCCTGGGGGAACGAAGGTGTTGACACGTAAGTCGATGCTGTCGATGGACGCAAACGCCGTGAAGGAGGCCGTCTATGCACACGAGTGCGTTAGCGGAATTCTCGAGTCTCTGTTCATTTCTGAGATAAAACTCAATTCGCGCTTTATAGGCTGCAAGTTACCAATGGCGACAGATCTGGTTGAAGGTGCGGAAAATCTCGCTCTGCTCATCCGTTTTGTGAACGAGCGAAATACGAGTCTCCGCAAACTACGAATCCGGCGTGAGAAACTACTCGCGGGACTTATCGCTACTCGGGCTAAGCTCACACATCAAACATCCCGTAAAGGTACTTGGAACTCAATTGTCGGTGTTGTACGTGGAACACTGAAGAATTATTGAGCTTTTGAGCTTTTACTGCTTTTCTAGAACCTAGATTTTTATCGTAAATGTTTTCCGCATACCGCATATTCCGATACGTACCCGCCAGAGCCACCCTCTTCCAATTTTCCGAGCATTTCCGAGTTCCTGCGGCGCATTATGCTCTGGAGTTTCCGGTATATGCGGCGCGGGTGAATTACCTAACCGCAGCCAGGGTTGTGCACCCGGGACCCGCTTGAGGTGCAACCTGGTAGGGCCTACACCACGCTGCGCTAACGCTGCCCACCGCCAGTACACCTGACGGCCGGCTGCCCTTGCCTCGGCAAGGCGAGTGAAGTCGACCCCCCCCAAGCGCCTGCGCGGGTTAAGCGGTTACCCCACAATATAGATACGACACGGATAGTGAGTTTTGCGCACCAGACGTAATGACGAAACCAGCTGTTATTACCGTAAAGGAGCTGCAGATCCCGGGTACACGGATCTTGTTCCCTGGAATGGCGGTATCCCTTCGCTTTGAAGGAGCAGTGAACCCCGATTTGCCCCCGACGGATGCGGACTCGATCAATATCGCCCGCTCAATCCTGCCTCAGCTGCGTGCGGAGGAGACACTTCTCTTTGCGAACCCTCGGATAAATGAGAGTACCGGGACCACTGGCACTCTTTGTAAACTCGTTCATCCGTCAGACACGGCCCAGCCCTCTGTGCTAGGATTGTGCCGTGCCACCATAAGGAAGCGCTTGGACAAGTCACGGGTTGAAATTGAGCTTGTATCCGAGGACTGGGCCACTCCTGCCTTCTCAAAATCTCTTTTGGCTAGTCTTCAGACTGCCGTCACCCACTTCACCAAGACGTACCCTGGAATCAACCGTGCGACCTCACATATCATCCAATTGGCCGAACTTGCCCTCACACCGCAGGGCACCGTCGATATGCTCGCTTCCGTGCTCCCGCTAAAGCCTGCTGATAAGCTTGTCCTCCTCCAAGAGCTTGATCCTCTGGTTCGCTGCACTAAGCTCATCGAGATGCTAACGCGTACGAAGCCTGTCTCTTCTTCACCCTCCTCAAAGGTGCAAGGCCCGGTGGGAAAACCAGGTGCCATTGCCACTCAAGCGCATGGTCCCGAAGCCGACGACGATTTTGCCGATGTCAAGAAAAAGTTGCAAAATGCTTTGCCTTTCATCTCAGAGGAAGGTCGTAAGGTCATCACGCGTGAGCTCAAGCGAATTTCAAAGATGCCATCTCAATCTGCTGAACTTAACGTGACGCGAAACTATCTGGAGACATTGGCGGACCTTCCCTGGGCCAACAATCAGGTCCCGGAGCTGACGCCTGAGTCAATCAAGCGCACGGCAGAGACCCTCGACGCGGAGAATTACGGTCTTAAAGTTCCAAAGAAACGGCTTGTGGAGTATGTTACCGTCTCCTACCTGAAGCAGCAGTCACAGAAGCAGCAGCCAGACAAGCAATCACATAAAGAAAAATTGGCCCGCTACGGTGCTAACCATGCTGCCCCAATCATTCTTCTTGTTGGCCCTCCGGGTGTTGGCAAGACTAGCCTGGCTAAGTCGGTGGCCGAAGCGCTTGATCGCCAACTCTATCGCTTGAGCCTTGGCGGGGTCAGAGACGAAGCTGAGATAAGAGGTCATCGTCGCACATACATCGGCGCAATGCCTGGTGTGATTGTCCAGGGACTTCAGAAGGCTGGAACAATGAACCCTGTTCTTGTGCTCGATGAAATTGACAAAGTTGCTTCCGGCATTAACTCTGTTCATGGCGACCCGTCGTCAGCTCTACTGGAGGTGCTTGATCCAGCGCAGAATAACGCATTCAGGGACCATTACGTCGGGTTCCCAATTGACTTATCGCACGTCACCTTCATTGCCACTGCTAACACTACAGATACTATCCCACGCCCTCTCCTCGATCGAATGGAGGTCATTCGAATCGAGGGTTATACCTACTATGAGAAAGAGCACATAGCACGCGAGCATCTCTGGCCAAAGCAGCTTCATCTGAACGGTGTGGGAGAGTCACAACTTCACTTGAGTGATGACGCACTGCGCTACGTCATAATGCATTACACTCGCGAATCTGGCGTGCGCGAGCTTGAGCGACAACTCAGCGCCCTCTGCCGTGGGTGGGCAGTGCGGAACCTTGAATACACGTTCGATCGCCAAGGGTCACCCTCCTCCACTTTGGAGGTTGGTGATATTCAGGAGTATCTTGGCGTCGAGTTATTCCACGACGATGTCGTCGCCGATGAAACTGATAGCTACGAAGCCAATGGCAAGAAGCTAGTTCGGCACGTTCCTGGCGTTGTGAATGGCCTTGCCTACATGGGCAGTGGCATGGGCGGGATTCTTGTGCTAGAGGCTAATGTAGTGCCTGGCGGCACTGGAGCGCTCAAACTCACAGGCCAGCTCGGAGACGTGATGAATGAAAGTGCTAACATAGCACTGTCATGGGTGCGTGCTAACTCAAAGGTCTTGAATATCGATGCAGAAAAGTTCACAAAATACGATTTTCATTTGCATGCCCCTGCTGGTGCCATTCCGAAAGATGGTCCCTCCGCTGGAGCGGCAATGACTGTCTGCTTTGTGTCTCTCCTCACCGACCGAAAGGTTCCGCGTGAGCTTGCGATGACTGGAGAGATGACTTTGCGTGGTAAGGTCCTCCCCGTCGGAGGAATCCGTGAAAAGATGCTCGGTGCTCACCTCGCTGGTGTGCATCGCGTCATACTCCCGTTCCGCAACAAAGCCAATGTGGACAAGGAAACCAAGGATAACACCAGTTTTCCAGATCTTCAGGTTCAGTATGCCAAATATATCTGGGATGTATTCTCCTATGTTTGGCCGGAGGAGTCCTCATTCTGGCAGGCTCAGAGCCATCTCTAAGCGCCCTGAAGACCTGAAAGCATCCCTAGCTCGATCCAATAATGTTTTAGCAACAACATAAATACATATCATTCTATCTCATGCTCATCCTCTTCTTTAGCATCATCACCCCAACAACGAGTGCCTCATTAAATCTCTCAGGGCAATGCCATCAACACCGCCTTGGACACCACCCTCACTTGGCATCACCAGTAATCAGTAGCAGTGGGGATCAAACAGCACGCACGTTAGTAGGGTAGCATTCCTTCTCCACTCAATGGGCAACCTTCTGTCCCTATCGGGCAAGTCACCCGGAATATGTTAATGAAGTAAAGGATCTGTATGCACTATGTGTTTCAGGATTTTCGAGTCATGGCAAGCCGGCAACCTAGTGCATACATCCATATGATCAGGCAGCACGAACGGCACCAAGATCTAGTGATTTGTCATTCCATCTACCAAGTATGCAGACCGCAGGTCGGATTAAATATTAGGATTTGAAGATGTGGGGCCAAAGAAAGTAGCATGAATATAAAGCGAGGGCGTCGACGCGCCCTCATTGAGATAGCTTTATTTGGGCAGACCTTAACTGATGATTACCTCAAGCCTTACTATCACTTGCGTTCTGATGTCGGTAGCAACCGCCTCGATGGGTGAGATCGCCAGAAACAATTCTAGAGCCGCTAGGTCGATTGAATACCGGCCGGCAGTTCATTTTACCCCACCTCATGGTTTCATGAATGATCCTAATGGATTGATCTGGGATCCGATCCTTGGCGTTTACCACATGTACTACCAGTACAATCCTAGCGGAACGATCGCCGGTAACCAGCACTGGGGCCATGCAACTTCTGATGACCTGGTGCACTGGCAGGATAAGCCGATCGCACTTGGAATTACAAAAGACGGCGGCCTCGCTTTCTCTGGATCCGCCGTGCTCGATGTCAATAATACTTCGGGCTTCTTTCAAGACAAAAATGGCTCTAACATCGTGGCAATATATACCCGAGCATACTCTGGTTTACAATATCAGAGCATAGCTTATAGTCACGATAATGGCCTCTCATTTGAAGACTGGTCGCATAACCCAGTGCTTAACCTGAACCTTTCTCAATTTCGCGATCCACAGGTGCAGTGGTACGAGGACCGGTGGATCATGACAGTTGCACTCGCGCGCGAGCACAAAGTTCGCTTCTATGAATCATACGACCTTAAATCCTGGCGGAAGCTCAGCGACTTTACAGCGGGAATTCTCGGTGTTGACTATGAGTGTCCGAACCTGGCAAAGTTGACAGACGAGTTTAACCGCACGCGGTGGGTGCTGTTTATATCCGTGAACCCCGGTATGCCTTTAGGTGGCTCTGGCACACAATATATTATTGGAGACTTTAATGGTGAGGTGTTTGTGCCAGAGAGGAATACAATTAACTTCCTCGATTTTGCGAAAGATGACTATGCCATGCAAATATTCAATGGCGCCCCGTCTGGGATTGAGGATACTACATACATTGCCTGGTTTGGCTCGTGGCAGTACGTTCAGGAGACGCCGACAGATACTTGGCGTGGTGCTATGACCCTGGCAAGGCATATCGCTCTCAGGATGGACTCGGAAGGCGACACAAGGCTTGTGCAGGAACCAGTTGGAATCGAAAATCTCCGTCAAAACGAAAGTGCGAAGCATTACAGCTTCATTCTGGACAGTTGTAAAGATGCGGAAACTGATATCACTGGGTCGTACTGGAAGAGTATGTGTCTACCGGCGTCCACCGCCTTTGAGATAGTTCTTAGGTCCGACCTCAATATCACAGGATTGGAGCAGCCAGGCTCAGGTCGGTTTTATCTCTCATTCCATAATGAACTCGAGTCTCTTGACTTAGGCTTTGACCCGTTAGCCAGCCAGATTTGGATCGATCGCAGTAAGCTCAAAGGATTCGACAATCCGTTCTACACCGGACAGTTTTCTACATCAATATCAGCAGGTGCTACGCATTTTGAATGGCGAATCATTGTTGACAGTAGCCTCCTTGAACTGTATGCTGATGATGGCTTTGCCGTGGGATCAGCCGTGTTCTTTGCCGCATCTCCGTTGACGCATGTGCGTGCGAGCATGCCTAACGGGGGTTCCGCCACTGCAGGACTAAGCATCTACCCCCTGGAGAAGACCATTGATCGTGAGACACCATATTGAGGCTGAGTTACAGTTGATCACTATGATACAATAACTAAATTTCATATTACTAGGAAACGACCACCTGTTGACGACCAGGAAGATACAAAGGAAGGGAGAGTTCAAGAAACACCCCTTACCCAGAAGTTTAGATCGAGTATTCGCGAGACAAGACGATACTCAATGGACCTGGTTCATCGGTCGCGCAATGAGCTGTCAGAGGCAGATCTTGCGCGCCTTGAGGAGTACGAAAGTGAAACAGGGCCGCTGAGCGTTCTCCAGCGAGCCGTTGACGATGGAAGCCCTGTCCTAATCTCCCTCCGCAGTAACAAGAAGCTCTTGGCTAGTGTTAAGGCTTTTGACCGCCATCAGAACATGGTCTTAGTCAATGTTAAGGAGATGTGGACAGAGCGGCCCAAAACTGTGAGCGGAAAACATGGCGCTGCTACGAATCGGGACCGTTTCATCAGCAAAATGTTCCTCCGAGGCGACGGTGTCGTTCTCGTCGTTGCCGCACCATGATACTCATGCTATTGATAGTCTAGCCTGAACTCTCATATCCTGGTTTTGTCTTATGATTATGGTTCAAAGAATTGAGTGTTTGCCGCCGCCTTCCCTGGCATCTCAAGAGCGTAAACCAGCTATTCCAGGTCCAGGCTTTTTTCTAAGTGTTTTAGACTCTGCTCGCGACATATGATATTCCTCAAATGTCTTTTGCTAGGCGCAACTCTTGCTCGGTTTTGCTACTATGTACATATAAATGACACCTTTAATACTATGCAAGATCAAGGTTGAGATCAAGGTCAGTTGCCTCCTTCGTCTCCTGCTTCAAGAGGGCACCAAGTGTTGAGTCGTCCCTGCTGTAGACCCACCTGTTCGTGGTCTCATCCCAATCATAACGCTTTGGTCCCGAGATTGGGCTCGAGAGCCAGATCTGCTTGTTCGGTGGCTGCTTGTTGATAACGTAGGTGCCAACGGGCGGAAGCACAAGCGTCAGGACTCCTTGGCTCAAGTCCACGTCAATCTCGGGCTTCTTCTCAACCAGGTCCTCAAAACTCATTGTGATAGACTCTAGCGCCTCTTCCGAGAGTTCCTGATACTGCCCCATGCTGAGCCACCTCTGTGTCACAGCAAGTGGTGAGGTATGTGAGCGCGAAGCGCCAGCCCGCGAACTTCTCGTCGCATTTGGAATAAACAATGTTTTGCTCAGCGTGCCATTCGCGCACGCCCGGCTACCCACGAGCTTCCACATTCTAAGAATTAACCGCGCGCTCAGAGGCTGAGGTCCACTTTACGGCCAGTTCCGAGTTCTCTCCCTGAGCAGCGAGCAGGGCCGCGGGGTGAAGGGTTAATGGGACTGACTGGGCCTCCATGGCCAAAGTGTGGTATGATGACCCTGGGCATGGGAGAGGTGGTATGGACAAGGGTATTTGTCAGGGGCCCCGGAGTCCCACAACAGTTCCATCCTTTGGCCGTCGTATTTTGAACCCGAAGCGCAGGTATACCAGCGTCAAAGGAGCAGCATACGTCACATTGCAGGTTACAAGATGAACCCAGACCATGGGACGTATTCTCGGCAGTTTACGCGCGCCGCTTACCCGCTGGCGGATGCGCCGACGCCGCATTATCTCCGCCGCTTCTCCTACATTCACAATGGCGAGGTTCGCATTTTCGACGAGGCACTACATGGACCAAGTGCTCTAACTGATGTCCAGGGCTCTTCTATCTCGCCCAGCTCTGTCTTGGGTACAGTTAAACGCGCATCACAGCTAATGGGTCCAGAAGACCCGGCACCGAAGCGCCGCGAGAAAGAGGTCGACGAAGAGTTTATCGTTGTTGGTGACGACGAACTAGTAGCGAATGCTTCTCACAGCGCCCCTCCGGCAACACCGGAACAGATTCCGCTGCCGCCGTTGGCACACACTCAGGTGCCATCTGTCCACCCACGGGAAGCGGAACAGCCAGCATTGCTTAGCCCCACAGCATCCCCGAGGTCGCCACCATCGCCTGAAGCGTCGCCGCCGGACATTTCTGGGCTAGACGAAGAGGAGGAGTCGCCCTCACTCACACCAGCTACGGCGGCGTCTACGCGTGCTTTTGCCCCATATAATGGCGCACAGAGACCCCAAAGCAATGATCCCCAAACTTCGCGAGCCCTGACTTTCAATTCTCAACCGCGTGCGGCTTATACAGTCCCGTTTGGTGTACCATATGGAGCTCCCCATGAAACGCCATACGGGCTGCATCAAGACAGCGACGAACAGAGGTCGCTGCTGCATTATTTATCAGTTCCACCAGGAGTGGCCGCCACAAGCCAAGACGAGCTTCCCACCCAGCTCTCCGGAATTTCAAACCTATTCGACCGGCTCCCTCCATCTCTGCATCGTTACACAATCTTCAACCTTTTCCGACACTGTAGTCGGAGCACTCTGAGTGCTCTTTATAGCGAGCTGGAGAGTTCTCTACGGTTTGACATTGTCGCGCATCTTCCTCCTGAGCTGGGCAGCATGGTGCTACGCCATCTTGATGTGAAGTCTGTAGCAGCCGCTGCCCAGGTAAGCAAGAAATGGTATAAATTGGTGGACCGTGATGAACACCTCTGGCTCCAATTTGTCGAAAATGACGCGTTGCGGGCGACGCAAAATGACTTCAAACGAGCCCGTAAAGAAGGGTGGGGCTACTGCGGCTGGCCTACGGCGGAAAATCCCGCGATGACCCCCCCTGTCAACGCGTTTGGACAGCCGGTTAATATCTATAAGGCGGTTTACCGGCGTCTTGCGCTAATGTATGAAAACTGGATGCGACCCGACCTTGCACCTCGCCAGTACACCATTGCCTGTCCTGACCGGGAGACCATCACTTGCCTCGAATTCAATGAGGATATCATAATTGCCAGCACCGAGGGTAAGCGTCACCTTAATGTTTATGACACGCAAACTGGTAAGCTCTTGCATGAGTTCACCAGCCACGAAGGCGGTGTGTGGGCCTTAAAGCGGGTTGGCAAAGATACAATCGTCAGTGGCTCGACTGACCATACCGTGAGGATATGGTCGTTGTCGAAGAACCGCTGCACTCATGTTTTCCGCGGCCACCATGCCACTGTGAGATGCCTTGATGTCGTGATGCCTATTCCCGGTGTCACCAGCCGCGACTACCCTGTCATACTGACGGGGAGTCGAGATACTTCGATGCGTATGTGGCGCTTGCCGGGTCCTGATGATGAAGATTATGACTCCTCAAGCGCATACGGAGACTTGGAGAATCCATACTTTCTGGCAGAGCTTCGCGGTCACGAAGAGTCTGTGCGTGCTGTATGTGGCCATGGAGATGTAGCTGTCAGCGGTAGCTATGATCACAAAGTACGAGTCTGGGATCTTAACAAGAAAAAGTGTCGCCACACCCTCGTGGGCCACGACCATAAAGTATACGCTACACTGATTGATCCCGAGCGTAACCGTTGCATCTCGGCTTCTATGGACAACACAATCAAGGTGTGGGATCTTAATAACGGCTCACAGTTGTATACTTTAGCTGGGCACACTGGGCTCGTGGGACTTCTTGGGCTTCGTGACAACACGTTGGTCAGCGCAGCCGCCGACAAGACCCTACGTATCTGGAACCCCGAAGATGGCCGTCTGGAGCATCGCCTTGCAGGTCATGACACTGCCATCCTTTGTTTTGACCACGATGGGCGGCGCATTGTAAGCGGAAGTGAGTGCCATCTGAAGCTTTGGAATGCGCGGACAGGCGAGTTCACGCGCGATCTCCTTACGGATGTCGAGCATATTCGGCAGGTCCGATTCGATCGCCGCCGCTGTGTCGCCGCAGCTGCGTGTGGGCATAACTCTTTCCTCCAGGTTCTTGACTTCGATTTCGACCCGCAAAACCCGCCCTCCCAAGCGCTGCAGCCGCCCCAGACGCTAAAGTCGCTTCAATCCGCACGCTCGCGCATCCATGATATCGACGATGATGCCATGAATTCTTAGTATGTGGGTAATTCATTTAAACACATAAATATAAATGTAATCCGCAGATATCAGCAGTCTTGGCAGGGACGTTATCTGCTGTAACCGAGAAATAATCCATCTAGAGAGTTTCATTATATTAAGTCCATGTCGGCGTGAATATATGTATGCTCGTGCAAAATGATGCTAATAAATAAACTCATCCTTCACACCATGAAGGATTCGCCGCAACCACATTCTCCCTTGGAGTTTGGGTTGTGAAAAACAAATCTGGAGCTCAACTTATCGTCGATCCAGTCCATCTCCGAGCCAATCACGGAGAAAAGAGCTTTAGAGTCGATAAGGACCTTTACACCGTCCTGGACGACCTCCTCATCGAATTTTCCGGGTTTCTCAACGTACTCAAGGTTATACGTTAGCCCGCTGCAGCCACGGTTCCTCACGCCTATCCGGATAAGTTTCGGATGCGGAGAGTCAAGAAGCAACTTGAGATGAGCCACGGCCGCAGGCGAGAGGGTAATCGCTGCCTTCAACGGGCGAAGCGGCCGGCGTTTCGCTCGAGTGTCGACGGACGGCTTTTCAGAAGCTATGTTGGTCTTTGCCTTAGAAGCTCCTGGTGCGGTAGAAGTCTCGTCCCTCGCGCCGTCTAAAATCCGAGACTCGGGGCTTTGAAGCTTTGTTGTCAATTTGTGCGTGCTCCATGGCCTCAACGTTCGAGTATTGAGTGTCCTTGAGGCATATGGAAGACGGGGAGGTACTGCAAGCGCGTGCTTCGATAGCCTGCACAAGTTCATCATCTTCAAGTGTCACTAAAGAGCAGTGAAACCTGTTTGGAGCGGAAGTGTGCGGATGCTGCTACTATTACTTAAATCTCGGCTCAACTAAGCATCACGTGATGCGGGGAACCGGAATTACCATTGATGCGATTGGCTTGGGAGATACGCCCCGAGTTCTGCACGCAGCTCGGGTTGGTGGCGGTCATGATAGGACGCTGTGTGTTACTCGATACTGGTACTGGGACCCCGCGATGAGGAGGTGGCTTCGGCTGTGCAACGCAGGCTTTGGAAGGTGGGTGGGAGGTGTCAGTCAATTCTGCCACGGCATGATTGGGTACCGGTAATGTTTAGGTACACATCCTCTATATCAAGATTGAGTTCTTCGGCCATAAGGTTGTCTGCACTATCACGAACCCCACAAAATATTAATTTATAGGTTTTGTACATCGATAAAGCCATTCCTTCTCATACTCTTCGGACAGATAAGGTTCCAGAGACGCACGGCACCGCGCATGGTACGCATTAATCAAGTCTGTTTCCTGAGTCGTGAGTCTCGCGACATCGATTAGCTTCGGTTCATAAGGGACTAGAGTCAGAACATCGAAAGTGAAAAATTTCCGAGTGTCTACTTTTCCGTCCTCACTATTTCCTTCGAGTGCCGGAACTACAAGGATATCGTTCTCAAGTCTAACGCCGAATTCGCCATCCTGATAATACCCGGGCTCGTCGGAGACAAAATGACCGGGGCAGAGAATGGACTCCTGGCCGCTCGTCGCACCGATCCCGAGTGGAAGTTCATGAATGTTTAAATACGAGCCTATTCCATGGCCCGTGCCATGCCCATAGTCCAATCCCTCCCGCCACAAGAATTGGCGCGCGAGTATGTCAAGCTTGAAGCCGCTCGTTCCCTCGGGGAAAACTGACGAGGAAACAGCAAGCTGACCTTTCATCACCAATGTATACGCCTTAATCTCCTCACTGCTGGGCGTGCCATAATGCACTGTTCGGGTAATGTCTGTGGACCCCTGAAGGAACTGGCTCCCACTATCAAGCAAATATATAGCATCACGCGTGATCGTTGCAGAATCAGTGTTTGTCGGAGCATAGTGGGGCATTGATGCATTCGCGCCAGCCGCTGAAATGGTCTCAAACGAATTTCCCATGAAGTCTGGAAGCTGTTGACGAATCTCAAGTAGCTTGAGTCCGCCAGCGTATTCGCTCATCCCCTCGTCTATGTGCTCGCCCAACCAGGCCAAGTACTTGACAATTGAGATGCTACACTTAAGCTGCGCCTCTTTCGCTCCTATAATCTCTGCACAGTTCTTCACGGCCTTGCGGAGATTTACAGGCGAGATTTCGGATATAACCCGATGCTCCTTCAATGCTCGGCTTACGGCCCATGAACCGCCACCTCCCGGTGCCCAAACTGGACTACTCAGAGTACTAATGTCCTTAAAGAACTGGTCGTAGTCCAAAACTTTGATGCTTAGACCCTCGTGATGGCTCAAATCGACAGCAAGTTTCGATTTGTCGGCATAAAGTGTCACAGTTGTACTGGTAACTAGAATAAATGCTTTGAACGCAGGTAGATAAGGTATATCTCCGCCACGAAGATTGAGCAACCAGGCAACTTCGTCAAGTGCATACACGATGAAGGTTTTTGCGCCCTCCTCAAGCATTCTCTTACGCAGGAACCTCACCTTCGCGTGCGCTGGCTCACCGGAAAGGTACAAGGGATGCGATACTATCGGCTGCGCAGGGAGAGAAGGCCTATCAGCACCCCATATGGTATCCACCAGGTTCTCCGCAATGGGGATGAGTTTGCGCCCTTTCGCCTCGAGGTCACTTGCAAGCTTTCGGGCAATGAGAGGGTCTATCAAGCGCGGATCAACACCAACATTGAACCCCTCGGATGTTGCGCGTTCTATTAGCGCAGCATCCCAACTCGAGACACCGGGTAGACCAGTCTTTCTTAGCGACCATTCCGGACCGAGCTGGCGCTCGGCAATAAGATAGTAACGTGAATCAGTGGCCAGCTCTGCCCAGTCCTGTCCAATAACCACAGTGGCCTGGGAGCCCGTAAATCTAGAAATAAAGCGGATCCGCCGGTCAGTATCAGCGACGTACTCAGAACGGTGTTCATCCTGCTCCATAACTATATATGCACCCACGCGGTTACGCCGCATTAGGCACCGGAGTCCACTCAAATGGCTTGTAGCCTTCTCATGAGCTTGGTCCGACTCATAAAGGTTAGGCTCAATTCGTACGGCATACCCACGAGGAGGCCAAAATCGATGCTCGTACCCCGAAGAGCCACTTAAAATGTCCCAGATCCCCATCGACCCGTGGAAACACCGACGTTCGGGGCGGTTGATCGTGCCAATCCCGGACCCCTCCTCACTTAGTCACCCCCGCGTGAGCGAGCAGGCCTATATCCCGAGACGCCAAGCGTTGACTGTCGAGCCAGAATAGCGCTAATGACCGCACAAGACAAGACGGCGGCCATTGAGGCTCGCGCAGAGGAAAAGGTTGCGGCTTGGCGTGAATCTCGTGCCGAGACTGAAACCCTGAAGAATGAACTACTTAAGCTGATCCGTGATGAGACTGTGAACTCTGCGGCACTCATGCGCATGCTCAGCGAAGTTCTCCTGTACAACTCCGAACCAGTTGAAGCGTTGGCTGCATTCAACACATATATGGATGATCAGGACCTTCAGCTGTTGAAGGCACGCTCGGGGGCGCGCGCAAATCCGGATCCGTTGGAGCGGACTGCATACATATCCGCCCTTTTTTTGACGAAGGTGGAAGGCTTGATAGAGGTTGGTGAAGCTCGCATTGAACGTTTGGAGAAGCAAATCAGCATGCTCCTAGAGCGGCTTGATGATGAAAGACGAGCCTCGGTGAGAGCGGAGTCAGGAATGGCTGCCCTTCTAGCTCGCATTTCATTGAATAGGGCGTTTCACACTCAAGATAGTCATGATTATGACAGGTTCATGAATGAAGCTGGCAAAAGATTCGAGGATGTACCTGTCGACGGTAACGTGGATGTTGAAACTGAATATGCTAGGGGCTTGTATCTTGTGTTGACGCAGGGCCCTCATGAGGCATTTGCTCCAGTAAAGCGTGCTCTAACCAGCTGCCCGAACCACATACGGACGTCTTTGTTGTTTGTCCAACTTCTGAGTGCGGAGAGCCAGTACGAGGCCTCTCTCAGGATCGCCCAAGCTTACCTTAACCAGAATCTTGTCGCGAAGACAGAGCTCGATAAGCTGGCTCTCCTCGAACTCAAAAAGACGCAAATTGCACTGCTAGAGCTTCTTAAGGGTGCCGAGGCTGCCTTGGCGGAGCTGCCAGACTTTATTACACTTGCAGCCTCGCTTTTCACTAACGCCCAGGAAACCAGGGTAGTGCCGAATGGAAAGGAATCTAACGGAGCGGTGGCCTCTCCTACGTCTTCTGTGAATGGGTCGGCTGCACAGTCACAGCAGGCTCCGCATTCACCACATCCTCAACAAAACGGCCACGGGAGACTTTTCCCGTTCCGAAGACGAGCGGCAACGGTCTCGTCTATTGCCAGCACGACGTCAACACCGACACGAGGTATGTCGAAGAAAGAGGTCACAGCTGCAGAATCGAGGATCATGGCTGCCCAGTGGTTCTGGGTCGCACAGCAATATGCTAAAGTTGGCATTGAGCCCGAAGCGCGCCTCGCAAACGATGAGGCTAGAAAGTTCTATAACCGCGACACAAACGGAACGTCAGAAAGCAATACCTTGCAAGGCCAGCTTCTGCATGAATCGAACCCTGTAAAGGCTTTGAAACAGTACCGAGCTTCGCTTGAGGCCAACCCACTGAATATCGGTGCCGCTATTGGTATCGCTAGAATCATTAAGGACTCTAAGCCAGAGGATCATGACAACGAATTACTGGGAAACCTTGTTGTGACTCTGGACGCGATCTGTGCAAGATGCCCCGGCAGGTTCATACCCGAGGTTTGGTTCGCGCGGGGCCTTCTTTACGATGTGCTAGGAGGTACCGCTGAGGCGCGGAAAATGTACTGGAAGACAGTCGAGCTAGAAGAGCGGCGATCGGTTACCAGGTACTTGCTACCGATAGCCCCGCTAAGCTCGTAGGCTAGATAATTTGTAAAAGTAGGAACAGTTCTCTAATATTTTTTTCTTTTAATTACTTGTGGGCCCGTCTGATCTGACCAATGCTAAGAGGACGTATGACTGCATGTCTCGTGTTTCGTTATAATTAGTTAGGCTTTCTCCTCTACAAGCCATTGTATCAAGTCTTCAAGCGGCTCGAATTCCTTCTGGTTGACCAATTGGAACTGATTGCAGAACAGTACAAAATGCTTCAGCGAAGTGTTCAAATGCGGCTGAAGGTTTAGCTCTGTAATCTGGTTGATGTGGTGGTAATAAATATGAGCATAGACGCGGAATAGGCGCTTCAGGATCTGCTGAAACATGTTACGCGCATCTGGGGCAAATTCTACACCTAGCTCGGTGGGGAAATATGATGGGTCTTGGAATATTGCATGTATCCAGTTCAGTAGGTTTTCAATATACTCCGGAGCGCTGACTTTTGCCGGTTTTCGGAACTTTGGCGAGCTACTGTCCTGCCACAGATACTCATATTTCTCTCCGGCAGTCATCTTCGGGCACGTAGTCGGCGAACAGAGAAGGGTGATAGTCGAATAGAGCATGTTAACTTGAGTGTGGAAGTCTACCACGTGTACGGCAATCCATTCGTTTTCGTCCTCTCCTGGCGGTAGCTTCACGGCCTCCTTAAGTGCATCGCTTCCCAGTGTCGCCTGTGCAAACTCTCGAAGTGACTCACTGGGACTCGTGCCCCTGCTTGTTTTAGACCGAAACGTCCGCGCAGTGCCTTTGTTGAGCGTGTTGAGGAAGGACGACATAACCAACAATACACACCAACGCTCTTGTTTACTGCTGGCTTAGCGCGATGTTGTGTCCACAGAGGAACCCGCTGCCCAAGATCGCCCTCACATGATCGTGCCGCCTCCTTTATCGCGGCAGCCTGCACCACCGCACTCCCCCAGTACATCTGTGTTATGTAACTCTTTATGTCATTCGGAAGCCTAAACCTGTGCCACGAGACTCAACCATCGTCGAATACCCTAACTCAGCCTAGAGCATGCATATTAGAGCTCTGTCCGAGAATGTGCTTGGATTGGTCTAGCCTTCGCAAATCAGAATCTGTCTGCACAAATAGCTTATCGTGACGCCCAACGCTATGGAAACTTGATCGTCCTTTTTTGTATTATTTGTCATTTTATATACGGTCTTTTAGAAACGCTCACATCCAAAACACGGATTCGGCGACTTTACAACTTCAAGGATGCACTACGTGTCCTAAACTACGATCGTATGACATTACAAAAAGATGGTGGGTGCTGAAAAGTCCAATGAAAGGCAATGACTTCCTCACCATGCGCCTCGGGATTATTCATGATTATTAACATTTTTCACAGTGTCATTGAGCTGTCGCGGCACAAAAGGTTCTCCATCACAAGCGTCTCGAATGTGCTATTTATTATTCTTATCTAGAGATATTTCGAATACCAAAACAAACAAATACTTGACGTATACGAGACCAAGTGGCTGTTTTTTACTCTTCTCCCACGCATCACACAGTGAAAATATTTACACCCTAACATCTTCATTACTACGCTAATGGATTCTGTGAGTAAGCACATCGGAGTGACTCGCTTAGCGCCGTCGACCGTTAGTGGTTTTTCATTATGAGAAGGTCATGGTCCCGCATTTGGGCCTGCTATCGAATTCCCCGGTCCCTATAAAGTGACGGCGCTCATAGTTCTATGAAAAATTCTAGTTTGTTGTTGAAACTCTGCCGCTGTATGGTCCGGGTGCTGCGGCCCCGATGCAGTGCTGCCCTGCATTATGCGTGCATAATGTTTACATACGATATTGATAATTTGAGCCACCGGGTGCGGCGTAGTACGGGGCGTATATATATCAGAAAATTGGGACAGAATCGAGCCCGCTTCTAGTCGATCCGTTCTTTTTTCTTCAACACCATGATTTCACTCATTCTTGCACTCCTTTCTGCTGCATCCGCCCAGGACGAGTCGGCGCCGTCGGTCACTCGGGTGACCCAGTTTATCAAAATTACTCGGGCTGTCGGCACCATCACGCACCAAGCGACGAACGCCACCGCCTTCAGCAACAGCACTGCGATTGCCAACGGCACTGCTCCCGTTAATAACACCGCCCCCGTCAACAACAACACCGCTGTTCAGACGACTGCTGCCTCGACTAAGCCGAGCAAGGCGAGCTCGTCCTCGCACGGCCCCGTTGCTGCCAACGCCGCTTCGAACCTCGTTGCGGGGCAGGCTGCCTTTGGTGTGGTTGCCCTTGGCGCCGCTGCCCTGCTGATTTAAGGCAAGTTTGTTCAGTCTTTTTGATATCCGTGTATTTATTATGCTTTTTAGATTTAATTGAATTCCTCGTAACTGTCGTTGCCAACAGTCGACTTGGCGGAAATGATGGAAGTAATGGAGCAGCATGGTGAACGTTTCCTTTTGGGTTCTCGTTAATGGCTATCTTCAAACTTATACTAAATTTTTCAATGGCAACCTACTAGAGCAGGCCGCCATTCCGACGCTTGCACCGCTAATAGCCTGCCTTCGTTCTATTGTCACCACCATAGACCCATGGGTACTACAAAACCTGGCCCAGAGTCATCCCGCACCTGCCCCACGCATATTTCGAGTCAACTTACCGAGCATAATGTGGATGCCACTTTAGGACCCTCAAAAGTATATAAGCGAGCGCACATTGGTCCTTTGGCCACTTTATTAGACCATGCAGCAATCTACGCTCTATTTTGTCGCCTGATAACGTGCCCGCAAGCTTGTGAGTCCAAAAGTCATATTGCGCAATGCCACGTGATCGCGCGTCGAAATACCACATTGTAGCTGGAAAGTTGAAAGGAACGGACCTGTGCTATGGAAGATATTGACAATTTTGAGAGCGCCCAAGACCATTCAGTATCGCGCAAGGTCAAGGACACATTCGCAGGCTTCGTCGGTGGCGCTGTGCAGGTGCTGGTCGGTCAGCCCTTTGATCTTGTCAAAGTGCGCATGCAAACGGGACAATATAAGTCAATGTACGAGGCTATTACGCAGACACTGAGGAACGAAGGACCACTCGCATTTTACAAAGGAACCAGTGCCCCCCTCATCGGAGTCGGCGCTTGCGTGTCTGTCCAGTTTTATGCGTTCCATGAGGCCAAACGCCAACTGTCACCCTGGTCAGCCACCTTCCCTGGAATCTATACTTGCGGTGCAATTGCTGGCCTGGCGAACACGATATTCTCCTCGCCAATCGAGCATGTGCGTATCCTATTGCAGACTCAAAAGGACACAAGCAAAGGTGTCAAGTATGAGGGTGCCATTCAGGCGGCCCGTTCTATCACTAAGGAATATGGAATCTCCAGGCTTTACCGTGGTGCGACAGTCACGGCCCTCCGCGAGTTCCAAGCATACGGAACTTGGTTTCTCACATTTGAGTATCTTATCAGCACTCAGACAAGGCAAGGCCTTAAACGAGAGGATATTCCAGCTTGGAAGTTGATGGCGTTCGGCGCGCTAGCCGGCGAGGCTCTGTGGATCGCATCTTATCCCCTGGATGTCATAAAATCCCAGGTCCAAGGTCAGCCAATTATTGGCAGCAGGTACAAAGGCGCCTTGGATGCCACCAGACAAACATGGCAGGCCCAGGGTCTCCGCGGCTTTTGGACAGGTCTGACCCCTACCCTGCTGCGAGCGCTGCCTGCATCTGCGTGCACGTTCGCATCGGTCGAACTAACCCTGAGATTTCTCGGATGAGACAATTCGGCGGCTTAAGGCTCAGCGAATAGCAAATTTAAATAGTCTTAATTTTCTTAGAAGCAGGCAAGTCGCTCTCCTCAGCACCGTAGCCGCCCCCGCCTGGGGTCTTGATTATAACCCGATCACCAAGCTTGAGTTGGACGGTGTTCTTTCCACCCAGCGAGCGAATAACCTCGTCCTCCGATGATATCCAGAGATTCCTTCCCATGGCACCCGGCTCACCACCATTCAAGCCTAAGGGGGGTCGAGACCTGCGTTCGCTCAAGATAGACAGTTGCACGGGCTGCCGGAACTCGATCTCGCGAACCACGCCATCTCCTCCAACCCATTGGCCCTTCCCACCAGATCCATCGCGCAAAGAGAACTGTCTGAGAACAACCGGGTAGCGTTTCTCGAAGATTTCTGGATCAGTAGAGCGCGTGTTCGTCATATGAACTTGCACGCCGCTTTGCCCATTGAAACCAGGCCCTGCTCCGGCCCCGCCTCCGATAGTTTCATAATATCCGAAGTTTTCGCATCCAAATGTCAGATTGTTGCAAGTCCCCTGAGAGTCTGACACAGCCTTAAACGCTTTGAATACAACGTCCGTGATACGCTGGCTGGTTTCGACATTGCCGCCTACTGTGGCCGCAGTGGGGTCCGGCGATAGAAACGATCCTTGGGGGATTCGAATATCGAGCGGCTTCAGACAGCCCTGATTCAAGGGAATATCCTGCGATATCATCGTGCGCAAACAGTACAAGATTGCCGAATAGGTTATGGCCTTTGGAGCATTCAGATTTCCGAAGATCTGCTCGCCAGTGCCATAAAAGTCAAACGTGGCTGATCCTGAGTCGGGATCAATCTCGATTCGAAGTTGGATTGGAGATCCATCATCAAGATAATCTTTCGAATTTAGGCGGTAGGGTGCCCCGGTCTCATTGGCGACCTCGCGTAAGAGTCCTCGCACGGATAGTTCTGCGTTGTCTTGGATAGCCAGCATATATTTTTGAACCACGGGCAGCGTGTACTCTTCAGACAAACCCGTCAATAGCTGAATTCCCTTATTATTAGCTGCGACCTGCGCCTTCAAGTCAGAGATGCTATCTTGCAGGCTGCGCGAACCAGAGCACCCTGGAAATTTGGCGGGGTCCTCGTGAAGAATCCTCACGAGCCCATCGAGATCGAACTCACCCGCAGAAATGACTTTAAATCCTTTTATACAGGCTCCCTCTTGCCAAAGAAATTGGCTGAACGGAGGCATCGATCCAGCAGTGATCCCACCTATGTCAGAGTGGTGTCCGCGTGACGCAGCCCAAAAGATAATCTCCTCTGTTCCAGGTAAAAATACGGGGGTGATCACAGTGATATCTGGTAGGTGCGAGCCACCGTATGCAGGGTGGTTGGCCACTAGAACATCACCTTCTTTCAGTTTACCCTGCCACAACTCTTTCTGATATGCGACAGCCGATGACATTGAGCCGAGGTGCACAGGAATGTGTGGAGCGTTTGCCACCAGCCCACCACTGGGGTCAAATATAGCACAGCTGAAGTCCAGCCTTTCTTTTATATTCACTGAAATGGAGGTCTGCTGCAGCGTCTTGCCCATTTGTTCAGCGATGCTCATAAACCGGTGCCCAAACACACTGAGCTGAATCGGATCAATCGAAGTATCTGCAGGTGACTCCTTATTTTTCGACAAAGACTTACTGATCTCAAGCAGCACATGCGCTGGAAGTATTTTTGCAGTTACATTGGGCTCCACCACAATGGTTTGGGTGTTATCAAGAATCATCGCCGGTCCATGGAGCTGGGTCGCACTTTTCAGATCTTTTAGTTGGAAGATCTTCGCGGTATGCCAACTCGTTCCAAAGTACATTTCCTGCTCTCTGTATTCTATTCCAGATGGCTCACTATACTCGGCTTGGCGTAGAGGTAGCAAGCCGCTGTCTTCTGAACCAGTTTTATATACCGCTCTCGCTCTGACGTCACCGACCAAGATTTGACGCTCTAGTGTGAATCCGAACTCTCGGCGGTGCTTAGCCACAAAACTTGAGCGAAACTCGTCAACATTGCCTGAGCCATTTTGCTTGATCATCATAAAGCTATCTGACCCGTCGTACCTACAATTGAGGTAGCGTTCGAACTCAATCCGCTTGTCATCTGCAAATCCCTGGGTATAAAGTTTTTGCTTCGCCTGATCAACTAGCCCTTCTAGTCTTTCATGGAGTTCCCCAATGGTCGACTCATCAAGAACACTAGTCACCGGATGCTGTACATCGGTAACTACGTCCGCAAGAGCGATACCATAAGCTGACAGTAGTGAAGAGAACTTGTGAATCACAACTTCGGAGATTCCTAGGGTGCGCGCTATTGCCGAAGCATGCTGCCCTCCAGCTCCACCAAAGCTCGACAGAACGTGTTCAGAGGCATTGTAACCTTTACCCTCAGTAAGGCTACGAATAGGCCGGCTCATAGTTTCATTTGCAACGTTTAAAAAGCCCTCTGCCACCGTCTCAGCATCAATTTCATGATTCGTATCCGAAGAAATAACTGAGGCAAGCCTCTGGAATTTTTTCTTGACTATTTCAACGTCGAGCCCTTCATTTTCGTTCGGCCCGAAGATGTGAGGGAAACTCGCCACATCAATGCGTCCGAGCAGTAAGTTGGCATCGGTTACAGTGAGGGGACCCCCTTTACGATAGCATGCTGGACCTGGATGCGCACCGGCAGATTCCGGTCCAACTTGAAATAGTCCATTCTTCCAGGCGAGCATGCTTCCGCCCCCCGCAGCCACCGTGTCAATTGCTAGTTGCGGCGCTTGGATGACGACTTGTGACGTTGTCGTTTCGAAAACATGCTCAAATCGGCCACCAAACCTGGAGACATCAGTAGAAGTACCGCCCATGTCAAACCCGAGCACCGGCTTCGTGCCATCATAGGTAGTGCGGGCGTATCCCACTACTCCTCCGGCAGGCCCGCTTAAAATCGCCTTCAAACCACTGAATCGCTTTGCACTCGTAAGACCACCATCACTTTGCATAAACAGAAGTCTATTCCCGAGAACCTCTACTCCCCCTACGAAGGCATCTGCTATGGTGCGTAGATACCGGCGAATTATCGGGCTCAGGTACGCATCAGCTATCGCCGAGTTCGCCCGAGATACGAGCTTGATCATAGGCTGGAGCTCAGACGAAACACTCAGATCGCTAAAGCCAATTGACCGCGCAATATCAGCTACTGCATTCTCGTGGGCGGGGAATGTATATGAATGCATGAACGCAATTGCCAATGATCGAATCCCACGATTCCAAATACCTTGCAGCGTTGATCTTACCGCTTCAGGGTCAAGGTGCTTCCGAATATAAATACCGTCTCCACTTATACCTGTCGCATCTACAGGTTCGTCGCTCTGCCCGGCAAGCACAACCCGCTCATCCACTTCCCACACCTCTTCATATAGAGTGTCCATCTTCTGAACTTTTAGATCGAATATGTCCGGTCGAGCTTGTTGCCCAATCGCTAAAATGTCTCTGAACCCTTTCGTGACTAGAAGGGCTACACGGTCCCCCTTCCGCTCTAAAAGCCCATTCGTGGCAACAGTCGTTCCCATCCGTATACTCTCGACCCCATCAAGATCGAGAGGAGTGCCCTTAGGTATGGTCACATTGCGGGCAATCTCCAAGACGCGTCGAATCCCCTCGGTCGGGGCATCCGCGTAGTTTGCCGGATCCACGCTGAGAAGTTTAAAAACAATCTCCCTGCCATTAATATCAGCAAAGACGTCGGTGAACGTTCCACCACGGTCTATAGCGATGGTGAGCGGCATTGGAAATACTGATTTGTTGGGTTGGCAGAGACCACTGGACCTTTTATCTCACTGCCCTACAATGACTGTAAGATATGCTGCAGTCTAGCCACTCCGATCGCGTGACGGGTGTGTGGCTCCACCGCTTATCGTACTGTCGATATCATGTACAACTTTGAGCGGGGAGATGTCAGGGTGCACTGAGTGTATAGAGGGACCACCACCCCAAGCCCAGACAGGTGGGCGCGCGTCCAAGCCACCACCCTCTAACCCATTACGCGTGCCTCCACCACCTAATGTGCGCTGTGGATCAGGTGAGAGATCTACTCACGCTATAAGAATGTTCGTGTCATACCTAGCCCACTTAGCCTCAGATCGTGCAGTCACTGCCGTTCGTGTCAATTCTAGCATCAGGTCTGTGACGGATCTAATACGCTGCTCTATGTGGCAACCTTGGCGATGCGTTCTTCTGTTGCTCATCAGCGTCGCGATTTGTGCGCCGGTAGATGAAGGTCCTGTCGATGCACCCGCGGAGCTGACGCCGGACCAGTTTTCTGCAATGAGTGGAGTTTATTTCTTGAAGTTTTACTCGCCATACTGCGGAACCTGTAAGGCCATGGCTCCGAGATGGCAGGCTGCGTACCAGAAGGTGGGCGGTGAGTCGTTCACTGCGTTCAAATGGGGAAACGTGGACTGTGTTGAACACGGTGACTTTTGCAAGTCTGAGGAAATTCAGGGGTGGCCGACGCTCCGTATATACAAAGATGGTAAGAAGGCATATCAGTACAGCAAACCTTTCCCCAGCGAGGATGATCTTGCAGAGTTTGCCACAAACTTTAAAGTTCGTGGTGAGGAAGCCTTTGGTTCAGAACTGGAGGCTAAAGTACCGGAGCCCCAGGCGACTCAAGAATCTGAAACAGTAGAGGCAACCGCAACCGCACCTGTATCTAACGATAGGCCTGGACTCGCCAGTAAGCCCAAAGCGAAGGAGTTAACAGCGGCGAACTTCGGTCCAGGAAGAGAGGCGGGACGCTGGTTTGTTTTGTTTACTGGTGTTGACTGTGAAGAGTGTGAGCCCCTTCTTTCTCATTGGAATGGGCAAGGAGATGCTAGCTCCCCGCTCAGTTGGGGTACTGTTGACTGCGTGAGGGAAGCAGTACTTTGCGACGTTGAAGGGGTTGTCGCAGCGCCAACTTTACGTATCTATCAAGATGGATCGAAAGTTTATACTTACGAGGGCACACATGACCCTGGCGCACTTGATGAGTTCGCGGCTCGAGCAGCCGTGGTAGAATCCCTTGAGAGCTTCAAGTTGGATGACCCTGACGCACCTCCTCACGAAAGCTTTAGAGGAAGTAATGCATTGTATCCGCCTGATTCTACAGTCCCGAAGCCGAACTTTGGCGATGGCACTAGTAAGCCAGAGCTTTCTGACGTTGTGCAGCATGCACTAGATACACTTGGAAAGGCTATTGACGAAGATCCAGGAGCTGTGGTATTTGGGTCTCCTCAGGAAGGTGCTGGCAGCCTCTCAGAGGCGATGCCAAATGCTCCGCCTCCTGCTTTCCTGCAGGAAGGAACTAAAGCGACTATGAGTGGCGATGAAGTTCGTGAACTTGATCCAACCGAGTATGAAAGGCTTGTAAAAAGCGGGGATGAGCCTTGGCTTCTAAAGTTCTATTCGCCAAGGTGCCCTCATTGCCAACAAATGGCACCAGCGTATGCGAAGACTGCCCCCCTACTCAAAGGGCGGATCAATGTCGGGGCTGTTAACTGTGAGCTCCACTTAAGTCTGTGTCAAGCAGAGGGTGTTACTTATTTCCCATACCTGAAAGTAGTCTACGGATCCATGTCAACGGAGCCTTACGACGGCAAACGGACCACGGAGGCGTTGGTCGAGTACGCAACTACATTGGCTCTAGTTCAGGTACCGGAGATTGATTCGCAAGCTGATCTGGTTAAGGAAGTCTCAGCAAACCTGGCTCGAAATGAAACCACATTCATATACCTCTATGATGATACGGTGACTGATGAAGACTGGAAAAGTATCTCAATTGTTGGCGCGCGGATAGCACCATGGGGCGGCAAGATATACCGTTCCAACTCTTCTGAACTTCGTGGGGCCGCGGAGAAGACGTCAGTCGGGCCTGCGTTTCTCCACGTAGACATTTCAGGGAGCCCAGGTGAGGAGGAAACCTATTGGTATCCTTACCAGTGGTCCAATATCCCAAAATTGATGCGTGATATCGAAATGGTTTCTAAGTGGGCATATCGCACTAAATGGACTGTTTTGCAACACTTGGACCCTATCAGGCAAGGCGAGTTTTCACCTTTTTTTGCAGTGATGATCACAAACAACACTATTGACCCAAGCAATCAGTTACCCTTCCATGACTTCAAAGCGCTTTCCCTGGAAATGCGACAATACTATAATGAAAGGCAGAGCGATGCTGTTTCTGGGGTAAGAATTGATCGCCTGAAGAAGTATGATGAGATGCTCGCGCGAAATGATTTCCGAAAGGCGCGTCACCTCATGCAAGAAGTAATTGACCTGCCGTTATACCAGGATATTGCGTTTGCTCACATTTCGGAACAAGAGTGGATGAATGACTATGCAAAATACTTCGCCCCTGCGGCATATAAGGCGGGCGCCATTGTGTTCATAGACTTCCGCCAAAACGAGTATGCGGACGAGCTTGCTCACCTGTCTATCAATGCAGACCGAAGAATGCTTCTGGACCTTGTAACTCTCTTTGACAACAGACGGGATTATTCTTACAGGATCATTCGCAAATTCACCAAGAGCTTGCATGGTATTCCGAGTCACCCCCCACGCCCAATGATATTGTACTCTAGGGAGGGAGGAAAAGTCGCGACGGGAAATGGCACATCATGGTTCTTCCTCTTCAAGGTCATCTCGAGCCTCGTGGTACTCTATCTTGCAATAGTCAAAATCCTGCTACCCAAGATAAGCCCTTCTGTCAATAGCTTGCCAGGCACTGAGAGCAATTCTTCCAAGCATGAGTGATCTGAGCTATGGCGGACAACATATGACTATGCAGCTATGTGCTATTAAACATTTGCATAGAAGTCTTGCTGGCCGAAAAGATATATTAACACATTTTGCACATGAGCCTTTATTTGCACCGGCTCCTTAAATATAGGTTTTATTCTTGTATACTTTATACATATTGCCAGACTTTCATAATAGAAGTGCTCCCTACCCGGTTCTAAATAATGGCGGAGCTGACTGTTCAGAAGAAGCGTCGAAACCTCTATGCTTACAAAAAGTATGAAGAGCTGCTTCTCGCACGTTGAAGCATTGGCGAAATGTGGCAGCAGCAGGGAGCAAGAGACTCGGTATAAAGTTTAGAGTTGCTGCTAGCATAACGATACGTTTCACAATAATTAGACAATAGGTTGAGTACAGGGAGTCTACGCCGAATTGTATGTATAAATGTATATCTAATATTCAGTAACTGGATCATGAATGGACTCTGGTATACATAGCATTTGCCTTACATCCTATTTATTGGATACATAGTCGGTATATAGGGTGACCCATTGATGCCACGTGATCATATGTGTATCAAGAAATTTCTTGCAGACGATGGTCTGCATGAGTTCCCATGCCCTAGGCGCATGAGATCAGACCTAAGACGCGGGGTCCAACACGACACAGCAGATGCAACAGATCCAATGCGACAGCAGATTTACAAATGTCATTACAATTCAGATAATGCCACTTTTAGCTCGTGATCCCTTTATTTATCGCGAGAGTCTTTGTTCGCCAGCGACAAAAACAAGACTTAACTCAGTTAGGATTGTAACTCTACCTATCAGCATCCTCATACAAGAAGGCACTATTTCTTCTACGAATGCTGCCATTGAACCTAAAACCCTTATGCATGCATATACTACGCAGAATTGAGATTACATGACTATTCTGAAGTCGTATTAAATAGGTCGCCTCTCACAGCGGAACGTTAAAGACAAGTTTGTTCTAAACTGAGAGGAGTGGCTTTAAACTATCTGCCGCTTCATCTGCTTTAACAAACCTCTGTGTGCATAGCCTGCACGTCTTGTTTCAAACTAGCAGTGACTTTTCACAATACATCTCGTCACACACACATTTGCTCACCCTCGTCCAGTCCTCCCGCGGTTCCACAAATTACCGTCTAACAGTCTATTACACGCTATCAGCCACTTTGGGTCGCTTAGAGTCAAATTGAATCTCTCTACTATTGAACGTTGTGCGCTATTGTGCTTGTCGTCTCCGTGTGTGCGCGCAGTTGAAAGGCTCACGTATACTTGAAAGGCTCTTCCGAGTCTAATTGGATATTGTGAATCTGGCGCCAATGTACGACGCAAGTGGCCCACTTGTCCCTACATACGAGAATTGTTTCGTGCATGATCCGCAAGACGCACTCTTATTAGTTCAAGCGGTTATTAACAAAACACTTCCCGCTGTGGACAGGCGACCTCAGGATCAAGAGAGAGCAGCCTTGATAAAGTCTGGAAATGTTTTCATATTTGATGAAAAGAAAGGACATATACAGCGATGGACAGATGGTGTATCATGGTCCCCCTCGCGTATCCATGGCGAATTTCTCTTATACAGAGAGAAGAATCTCGGTCCGAGGGGAGCAGCAGTTGCTAACCATAGCAAGCACAGGTCTTCCCATCATCTCTCCAGCGGATCTGGAAACATTACGAGGCCAAACAGTAACATCGGCAGAATCCCATATTCGTCTTCGTCTAGGCACAGGCCTTCGTCTTCGGGTAGCCGAATTCATGGGGTCTCGATAAACTCAAACAATCGTCAATACCCGCTTTCGCATGACCATAACGTGCCCTACGGTTCTGCTGCTTCGCCACCGGGTGATCGCGGTATGTATTCGGACTACAACCTGTATGGCTCACTCACCAGCAATGAACAGTACAAAGAAGGCGGTCTGATGAAAAAAACAATCAGCGTTCCCTTCGGTGGATCATCGTATCGTCTCATCTCCTATTACATACCTGAGAATGTGAAGGCCATGAATTTTCTAACGCCTACTCAAGACCCCAAGTTCGCACATATTAGCATTCAGCCTGAGCTGGCGCAGACGAAAAACGTCAAGATATCTATCACTGTCAATCAACGAGACTTTATGAGCCAAACAACGTATGGTGGGGGATACCTCCCTGCTCACCAGATGAATGCTTATCCTTATGCTCCAACGGAAATGATGCAACACCCTTACACCAGCATGCCGCAGGACTCCATGAACTACCCACAATCCGCGATGCCTCCTGCCTATCAGGACATGACGTCCTCACTCGTGAATTCAATGCCGCCATATGTGGGCGGCTATTCGTATGGGAGCGGTGGTTATCCAGCAGGGATAGGCCAAGCCGAGGTTAATAACTTCAGCGAAGGTGTACAATCCTCGACTGTTACTGTAACTTCCCCGACTGCACTCTATGCTCATAGCTTGCAGTATCCACAATCATACCGCCGCGACCATTGGAATTCAAGAAACGATATGAGCAATGGATACCCACGGTCAAGCACACTAAGTGGTGGGGTGCAACCTAGCGATGGTACAAATGCCGCATCATATCACGCGGTTCAGGCGGGTTATGACATGGTGGATTCGTTTCCCTCAGGTACAACACATGGAAGTAACGTTGACAGTCTTGGTCCCTTGAGAGGTGGGGGTGTTGGCGAGAGAAACTATACTAGCGCCATTAGCACAAAGCCAGTTAGCAAGAGTGAGACACATCGTCGGTCCCGAGTGATTTCTCAGGTGGGGGATCAGGAAGATATTCTTAATGTCGTCAGTCCTGACGAGTCGAGCCCTCTCGATGGAGCAGTGTCGTCGAACAACGCGCGGGGCATTTCAGCATCTGTGATTGCGCCTTCAGACTCGGACGATTTTGAGCATTATTATCCTGAGCATGACCAGAGTGCCACACATGACTTTGATTGCTCGGTCAAACCGAAAGTACCACATCCCTTGGCAACACCGCAGTTACCTGGTACACAGGATGAACCGTCGTCAGCGCAGCAACCGCAACAACGACAACAGCGGTTTTACATGCAAGCCGTCCCGTCAGCGTCTCCCTATAGTATTGGACTAAACGGTCGCCGACTGTAGTACTTAGCAGCAGTTTTCATCTGAAACGAAAAAAAAATCAATCATATCCCGTATTCATATGCATGAGCGTATCCGAGTGCGCTGAGCTTGCAAGAACAGCCTTTCTTACATCTTTGTCACAGCTGGTCCACGCAAAAATCTTTATTTGGCTATAAATTTCATTGGCAGCTCTACGTCTAAGTACACGTTGGTACTGTTCACATTGTGCAGCTAGAGATTTATTTATTTCTAAAACCAATCTTAAAGCCTCTGGCATGACCTGCAATCTTTCACTTCTACGGAACGGTTGAACTCTTGGGTCGAGGTCGGCACGTCGATGCCAGGATTTTCGGTGAAGAAACCGTTTGGTACGATATGCACCGAAAGCTTCTCAACAGGCATGATCGGGAAGTCCTCCGGGCGGACGTGGTGAGTCAAACCGAATGAATGCCACAGCACGACATCATTGTTCTTGACATTCTCCTTGCGCGCAACCGCATCGGCAACTCCGCCCTTTTCAACAGATGATTGGTTGGTCCAGACGCCGCCTGCGAATACTTCTTGATCCTTGTATTTGGATACCCAATAATGATGGGTTGCAAACCTCGCACGGTTACGTGCAATAGTCCCTTCCGGAGCCATGATCAGGGCTGACGGAACACCTTGAACCTTATAGCCAACTGGCTTCATAGTGATCGGATTTATGACGTTCTCGTTGATAATCTTCACATAGCGATTCTTGGCGGTATTAGCGTCAAATGCCGTCGAAACCTCAACATCTTTTATGTCGTTGAAGAAGCCAGTTCCCTTGGGGTTTTTGGCATCCCAAGGGGGGAGCTCAGTATCACAAACCTGCACGGTGTTGTTATGGCCGTCAATCGCAGGATCTATACGCAGATTGAAAATGTGCTGATGAGATGACGCAAGGGTGCTGGGAGCTACAACCGTTCCCCACTTTGAGGTTTTGTTCGGGTCGATGTACTGCGTCGAAACAATACCAGTTGCACGAACCTCCAGCTCGATGCCGCCTGCCTGGTCAAAGTGATAAGCGAAGATATATTCATAGTTAGCCACCGTGAGGACAAACTGCAGAACAAGGATGCGTCGGCGTGCCACGCGACCAACGTTGGTTCGGAAATTCGTGTGCTTCAGCAGAATACCATCATCCTGCTCATGCATACACACGACATTCTTACGGTCTTCCACTGTGCCGTCGGCCATAACTAGAGTACCATCAAAGTACTTGATCACACCAAGGCAGTCGCAACCAAGACCGAGAGAGTTCGCAGCATATCCAGCTCCAATATCACCCAAATCGAAAGCCTGCTTACGATGCAAAGGCGGACGCGGGTCGCCGTACGGGACAGTCATCTCGTTAACGCCAATTCTGTAAAACACGAGACGACCGTCATATCGGATGTCATGCAAGGTGGCACCTTCACGCGGGTTAAAGCCAACTCTGAACGACCACTTCTGCCATTCAACCTTTGAGCCGGAGTTGGTGAAAGATGGGCCCTGCGGCTGAATGACGTTGTATGGTTTCAGATCAGACCTTAGGGGTTGCGACCGAAGCTCTGGAATGTACTCGACATTGTCACCGTACGTCTCAGTGATCTTGACAGCATTGTTCCTGGTAGTGTAATTGATTCCGTCGTCGTCATCCCCGTCACCTCCAGTGGCGCACCAGTCGATGCGAATGAACTCATGGGTTACAATGTCAAAGATGGGAACGAAGGGCAGGGCACGTCCGTAGATATTCGAGTCCGGGTGGTTACTCTTTGGATCACGCATGTACATGAGGAAGTTGGCCATGCGTGGAAGAACATCAGCGGAGTCTGATCCGTACATCCAGCAGTCTGGACTTATTGCCGCAATTTCTTCGTCAGTGAGCTTGAACTTTGCGAATGCCTTCCTGACCTCTGGATGCTGCATCATGACTTTTTCCACCGCATCGCCCTCTAGCAGGTCACAAGGAGGGTGAATTCCTACGGGGAACTTCTCGCGTTTAATGACCTGCTCGGTGTCAAGGTTGATCCACAACTCCTCTGCCTGGACATTCTTCAAGACGAAGAATACAGTGTAGGCGATACGCTCAGGTGGAGCAATGGGGGATCCTGCGTGCTCAGCCTCCAAGTATTTCTTCATGTACGCTTTAGGGGGCTCAACTGCCTGGACATTTTTAATGTGGATGGACAGCCCTTTATTCGCTTTC
The DNA here is from genome assembly GCA_030578495.1 of Starmerella sirachaensis. Lineage (NCBI taxonomy): Eukaryota > Fungi > Ascomycota > Dipodascomycetes > Dipodascales > Trichomonascaceae > Starmerella > Starmerella sirachaensis. The sequence goes on along the minus strand of JAJMSC010000001.1, from coordinate 894,337 downwards.
TTGAGGATATCAACAGCTTTCTTTGCCTCAGCAACAGTGAGCTGATCAAGAGGATGCGGCCTAGACATGATTGACGTAACTATTGACAGTTGAATTTCAACTTACCGATGAGTTCAGATGATGATTCCTTCCCTTCTTATATTGGCGACGAAACAGTATCGGTAAATGCGGTCTACTGCGCGATAAGGCTGCAGAGCTGGTTTAGGTCAGGGACGCTGCAAGGGAAGGGGGAGCTGTTATATTACGCGGGGCCTGTGGGTGACGAGTATCTTGCTACGAATCAGGGAGCACAGTGTATAGATGGAAAACGCGATAGTCTTCTACACTTGAGAATTTAAAGAAACGCAGGCAGCCTTATTGAACCATATAGTGAGCTTTGACGAGCATTATCCGTATGTCGCTTGGGACTACCCTGTCCGGATATCACTCCAACTGATAAGAAACCAAAGGTTGGCCCTTACCTCTACGATTCTCAGGAATCGGGTAAGAAAAGCCGGGTGCTTGAGTTGATGCCCGGAGGCGGTTGGGCCGTTAGGCTGGCGATCTGCAAGTGCTTTATCTTGAGCCCCGTTATATGTATGCACCCTGATGCTCTTTCGAGTCATCGCGCCGTCAACGACGGCATGAGCAGAACCACAACTAAAAACGGCCACCGTGCATCAAAAAGCAAACGAGCTGAGGCTTTTGTGACTATCATATTTACCCATATGAATTAATTTGCTTGATTTAGAATAATTTAAAAGCCAATAAGTTGTTATTCACGGACGCGCTTCGGCGGCTGCCGTTCGTTGACGCATACGCCGCCGTGTTATGACGCCTCGAAATGTATCGGCATTTACGAGCCGGTCAGCTGCTGGCTTCACTAGTTGGATGGACCTTACGGGGTCCGGCTAGTAGCGAAGCAGCCCGCTACTACAGACGTGACGTTAGCCATATCACGGCATCTCTTGCGGCCCATGACACGGCCAAAGGCGGCCTTGGGAAATTTCACATCTCCCAGCCTGTACGCGTCACGCATAGTTAGTAGTAATAACCTGTAATCAAGTGTGTACGCGCGTCGACCTCTAACGGACGCAGCTAGTATATGTCGGGTGAGGCAGGCCCTTCCGTGAAAAAGCGGAAGGTTGAAGCGGATACAGGAGGTCTTGAGCTTCCATGGGTTGAAAAGTATCGACCTCACGTACTAGACGACGTCGTAGGCAACGAAGAGACTGTTGCGCGTCTGAAGGCGATTGCACGCGATGGCAATGTTCCGCATATGATTATCAGTGGTGCCCCCGGTATTGGAAAGACAACCTCGATTCATTGCCTTGCACATGAGCTACTCGGTGGAAAGCTTTACCATGACGCTGTACTTGAGCTGAACGCTAGCGACGAGCGTGGCATTGACGTTGTTCGCGGGCGCATCAAAGCCTTCGCGCAGAAAAAAGTCAATCTTCCTCCTGGACGGCACAAGATCATCATTCTTGACGAAGCAGATAGCATGACCCCGGGCGCGCAGCAGGCTCTGCGTCGCACAATGGAAATATACTCGAACACAACCCGGTTTGCCTTCGCATGTAACCAGTCAAGTAAAATCATCGAGCCACTCCAGTCTCGATGCGCGATTCTCCGCTTCGCAAAGTTGACGGACGAGCAGGTTCTTCACCGGCTGCTTCAGATCGTCAAGGCCGAGCATGTCGACTACAGCGACGACGGTCTCAGCGCGCTGCTGTTTTCGGCGGAGGGAGATATGCGCCAGGCTATCAACAACCTCCAGTCAACATCCTCGGGATTCGGGTTTGTGAATGGCGACAACGTGTTCAAAGTGGTCGACTCGCCACACCCTGTCGTTATTGCCAGGATCCTGGGAGCGTGCGTGTCTGGGGACCTCGAGGTCGCGCTAGACGAGATGGATGGCCTCTGGGTGCGGGGATATAGCGCCGTCGACATTGTCACGACAATGTTCCGCGTATCAAAAAGCTTTGACAAGCTTAATGAGGCGCAGAGACTGACGTTCCTCAAGGAGATCGGCTTCACGCATCTCCGCGTGCTGGAGGGCGTCGCCACCAAACTCCAGGTAGCGGGGCTCATATCAAAGCTGTCTACGTAAATAATGCTGATGACTGAGGTACACGTACTTCTAGCAGTTAATATTTTACATTAAGTACCGGAATCCAAGCAGGAAGCCAGCCAAGCAGACGTATGACATTGCCATGTACCACCACCGGTGGACCCACTTGGGAGGCCCCAGATAGTTGCACATAATGTGGACGGCGATAGCTGGCCACACCGACGCGGTGCACACGGTCACGGTCGCAGCATACAGCCCGAACAGGCCAGTCATCGCGAAATGGACCAGAGCGCGCATGATTGCCTGGTAGCCATCCTCGTCGTCATTAAGCCAGGCCATAAGCGCGTGATGGATGTGCGCGAACCCGAAATATAACCAGTTCTCGCCGACTGTCTGCTTTATGGAGTAGCCTTCGCGCAAGTAAACCGAGATAATCATGCCCCTGTATACCAATTCCTCGGTGACGGGTCCGACGACATAGTCGCGTAGTGTACGGACTTTGTCCTCGTTCGTGACTACCTTAGGATGTTGTACACCAAAAACGAAGAGTGTGGGTAGATACAGGATGAGCACTTGGCCTAGGACACGGATAACGCTGACGAGGGTGGGTAGACCGTGGAAGCCAGCCCACTGCTGGGCATTGAATGACATGTTGAATGTAGTGACTATTGAGAACATAGTGACGCCGATTATCCGACGCACCATGACGCCCATATCATTACGGTTTTGACGCGCGCCGGGAAAAATGTAAACGGACCCCACATATCCGAAGGATGCAATGGAAGAAATGATTCTCGCCCCCATAGTCTAATATTGAGTCCTCCCGCCAATTTGACTCCCGCAACTGCTTCCTAGCTCGAGTGGAATGGCAACAAACCGAGTGCTCTACGCTTCCAACCTCTTCTCTAAGGCGAAAGTGGACGATGCCGGACCTAACAACGATAGTATATATGGAAGGCGGCGCTCAGGTGGTTTTGGTTCTAGTGAAGACCTGACCCTGACAAGTGTCTCGCCGGGCCGAGCAGTTCCGGATTCCTACGCGGATGGCTCGAGTGATGCATGATAGAGTGGCTGAATTACTTGGCGTGTCCCCGGGTGAGATAAATGCCTTGTCCACATCTTCTGGACCTGGAGATAGTCTCACGGTAGACGAGACCGGGCTCGCCATCAGCCTCGACGAGCTCGCGACTCTTGAAACTGTAGCCGCGTCGGCGTCAGATGCGCTGGAGCAGCTGCAATCCAAGTCCTCAGAATTTGAGAGCGACATTCGGCAGCTTAGCGGTGATATGAATGCCCTCGAAAACCAAAGCTCGTCTCTGCACAATCGGCTTCAATCGCGCGACATCGCGCTTCAACATATCGAGCCTCTTCTAGACGCGTATGTGATTCCGGCCAGCATCGTTCAGGAGATTTTCACGGGCGAAATTGGCCCTAAGTGGTACGCGGCCCTCGCAGTTGTCGAGGGCAGCGCTGGTAAATTATTCAACGAACAAGGGCCAGAAGGCGATCGCGACTCCCACAAGAGTCGCAGCAGAGAAGGCGCGCGTCACGTACGCCAAATTTTGCTGGCACGCGCAGTCGAGCGCGGAAAAGGCTTCTATGTGGCCAAGCTGCGCACGCTGCGCCGGCCGGGTGTGAATGCGCAGTTAGTCCAGGCCGAGCTGGTACAAGCCCGGCCAATCCTCGAGTTCCTGCGTCGGCACACGCCGCGGCTCTCCCAAAATCTTGGCCGTGCTTATCGCAACACGATGCGATGGTACTACACCATGCTTTTCGGAAAATACGGCAGGTGGCTTGATCGGCAGCCCTTGGCTACGGCGGATGCTCACAAAACACTCGGGTCCGCGGCCTCCCAGAATATGGGCGGCATATTCACCATTTCTAGCTCGGCCAAGAAGCTGGACACATTTAATATTGGTGCGAGGCCCACTGTTGTGAGGACGGGCCCAGATGTGCTTCCTGCGTTGCCTATGACCGCCGAACCGCCTGCGTCTCAGCCGTACTACACCATCGAAGTTCTCGTGCGCAGCATGCTAGTGGCTCTCAGCAACAGTTTCAGCATTGAAGCTGAAGTTACAGAGGCAATGCAACTAGCGGCCTTGAACCCATCGTCTGACGGACTGTCGGGAGCTGGCATCCCGCCCTCCACGCCGTCGAGAACCGGGACCCCTGTTCGACCATCGACTCCCGAAACCTCAGCATTGCCGGTTATCCCTCCAACACCTGGTACGCCGTTCGGCCCGGGTGACACGACGGAGCAAGTAGTTTCCTCTCCTACTGGTTCCAGCGCTGCCTCCTTTGTGGAGCCAGCGTCATTCCTCGAAGTGTTCGAGCCGACGCTTACATTTTATGGCGAAGTCATCTCGAAGTGGATCGCTAATAGCAGTGCCGACATTTTTGGGCTCATGCTTGTGTCCCGCCTCCTAGAGCAGTCGCCGCTGCAGCAATGGATTCATCCATGGCTCTCTAAACTCATTGAGAAGTGCATCCCACGTATACTGGCTGTATGCTCGGAGCAAGCCAAAAGCATAGAAGACGCAGCGCTGAAGCCGTCCCTTGCCAGTACAAGCTCTGCCGAAGTCGCTGTCGCCGGACCGAGCCCTATGACACAGCTCGTGTCCGTGTTTTTGTCGGGGATTCTCCAGCTTTGCCCTGACGAAGCCGATCCTCAACTAGCTCGGGCGATCCGTGAAATAGTCGGCGCCTACGAGCTCTACATTTCGAAACTTGCGAAGGGCAATGAGGCCATTCTCTATAATAACTATTTCGTCATGTCTGCCTTGCTCAGCGATATCGAAGGATCGCTAGCACAGGAGTTCGCAAATCACTTTCAATTGCTAGTGGGTGCGCATTCGAAAACAGGTTAAACTTATTTACATAGAAAGCTTATGGATTCCCTGTGGTTGCTGCCCTCGTTAAAGCCAGCCCGATTGGAGGGAGGAGGTAGGCCAGCTTTCTTTTTGGCTGGAGAAAGAAACGAGCGAGAGGCGGTAAGCACAGATCAACGCTTTCCCTAAACTAACACACTTTCTCAAGCACGCCTCGGGTATAGCCACAACCACCAAGCGGCGAGTGCGCCGACCGCTATGGCGGTACTAGCAGCAGCGCCAACCAGCACAGGAGCCTCGGTTTCGACATCGTGCGGAACAACCGTGGCTTTTCCCGGATGCATTGCAATATCCACTAGCTGCACAAATAACGCGCTCAAGCTCGATGGCCACGCTGAGCTAACATGCATTGGTGCAGCAATGCCAAGATTGGCTGTATATACGTCAGGCTGTTCCTCGTATCGCTGCTGGACACGGTCGAGGTCCGCCTTTAGCGCGGCGAATACAAGAGGCATGTCGTCAAGCTCTCGATGTTTGTTGCGGAGCTTCACAAGGTGGACAAAGCTATCAGGATCGGATGAATCATACGTCAGGCAAATGACATCGCATTCGTCTAGCTTGTGTGGAGTAGTCAGGACTATATCCTCTAGGTCATCGAACTCCTGAAGAATCAAATAGCACTGCTTGCCACCGGGCATCTCCACAGAGTTAACCACGGTGTGCTGATGTTCACTGATGTTGCCAGCTCGGTTTCCGAGAAACGAGGACATCAGGGATGACTTTCCAGCCCCACGGCTTCCAAATACAAAGCAGTTAAAAACCTGTCTGTCCCGCACCGTGGAGTTCAGGTACATGGTTGATCTCGGGTTTCGCTTTTTAGCCGGCTTCGTGACCCGAATCGCCGATTTGATGTCCGGTCGGCCAGACCTCGATTGATACCCCAGCATGGCGATATACGCCAGCGCATTCTCGTGGTCCAAGAACACAAACATCGACCATTGTGCGAGCCACCCTTGTAATGTGACATAGCCGTTCTCATTGCGTAGCGTCGAAAACGGGAAGTTGACATCGCTCCACAACTCGGGGAGTCTCGGAGTCGGAGTGAACAGGTTCTTCACCTCTTCTGGTCTCAGTCCGCCATCGTTATCCTTGTCGAACAGAGTGAACAAATCAACGAGAAATTGATATCCGTTAGGGCTCAGCTCGACATGGCTTTGCGGCCCTACCGAGATAGGCGGGCGCAAGAACTTGTCGTCTAGGCTCAACGAATCAGTATAGTGGAAGTGCCGTATTATTATCCAAATTGTCTCGTGCCGACCGCGCTCACAGTACAGTTCTGCCAGCGTAAGGAATCCATCAAGTGACATTCCAGTCTTAGGGTCGTAAAGTGTTTTGTGAGACTTCTCGTTGTCCTCCCTATCCGCGGGATCACTCTCATCATGCTGAATGCTCAGGAGTGTCTCCACGATGAGCTGATACTCCTCTTCGGATAATTTCGATTGGAAGGCCGCCTTTTGAAGCTTCTGCAGCTCCTCCTGGGTTAGAAATCCTGACTGGTCTTCGTCGCACAAGAAGAAGATTCTGCTCAGCGCACGCTGGGTGAGTGGTTTCAAATGGCCATTCTTTGAGTCGAAAAGCGGTGCCAGAGGATACGCAATGGCGCGCTGGCATAAGTAAAACGCTTCGTTGACGTTATGCTTTTCCTTGGCACTGCATTTGATGAAACTTTCGATCTCCTTGAACTCTTCCATAAGTTGAATGACATCTTCCTCTTCCTCCACCACGTTTGCCTCTGGGGGCGGCGACTCGCCAGTGGCATTTTCGTGGAAAAGCCAGTCTTGCTTATTTTGACACAAAATAATTGGCAGGTTCACGCCATTGTTACGGAGGAAAGGGAGCCAAAATAATGACACCCGTTCCATGGTATAGTGATCACTGAACACCATCCAGATGCAATTGGCTTGACGCAACTCTGACAACAAAAGTGGTTGTTTGTCCAGCGATGGCGAGGTATCGACCAAGGCTACGGTCGTATCATCGTTCCGTGGAAAGTATAGCGTGGGCAGCACATCCTCGATGTTCGGTATGAATCTGTCTTTGAACAAGCAAGTTACTAGCGAGCTCTTCCCTACACCGTCGTCCCCTATGACAACTATTCTCATTAAGGTGGGCTTGGTATGGTCGGGAAAGCCTGGCTTCAACAGGTCTGCTCAATGCTTCTCTCAACACCCGTCAAAAACAGAGAGAGGCGTTTCTTTTTACTTCCCGCGAACCCGCCTTTTCAATGAAAGGGCCGAGATGTTCGGCGTCGAGGCAGGCGGGAGAGAGGAGTTGGCTAGACCGCCGACCATATCGAGTAGCCGATAACTTAGCGGAGGATGGAGGTACTGCTGTTCCCACTCCCGCCCGCCATTTGATAGGGTTAGGTGTGTACTAAGTGTAAACAACACCTGCAGTCAGTTTGCCGACTTCTACGTGCTCATTTCTTGTAATTTCTCAGGAACATGGAAGAAGCACTGGTCGAGGCTATAGGCCTCATTGAAAGTCGTGAGCCGATGCAAATGCAACAAGCGGCTTCGGCGATTGAGCATGCTATTCTCAACAACGACACAGACTTCGCCGCGACGCAGGACTCGTTTGCATACAACATTGCCGGCAGGTTATCCCTTCAGCTCGAGAGTGCTCTCGACCCCAGCTATCCCACAGATGCATGCATTGCGTATCTCCATCTTCTACGCGGGGTGTGTCTTGTTCATCGGCCGTCGCGGCTTGTCTTCGATAATGACCGAAGCCTGACACTGCTTCTCCAAAACGGAGTGAGGCATTCCAACGCTGAGATCCAAGAGGCCGCTATTAATACGCTGGTGGCAATCCTTGTGCGACAAGTCCAGTCGATCCGCAGGTTTGAGAATATCGGTGGACTGAAAGTCGTGTGCGATGTGTTCAAGAAGTCTAGCACCGCGAAGTCAGTGAAGCTCGGGATCTTACAGTTTTTATTCTTCTACTTAATCCCCGAGACGCGGTACCCCGATATTCACAAGGCTGTGCCTCGCAAAACCACGCAAGATAAGCAGGCTTTGCTCGGCAAGTACCTCTCAAATGTGGACGGACTAGTGCGCGAGCTTGAAGTCAACCAACCATTTGGAAAAACAAGCATTGAGTGGTGATTCTGGAAATTTCAATGAGAAGGAAGCCAAAATTTAGTGAGGCAACCGCGACTCACAGCGCTAGTTCTCCTCCGCATTTACTTACCCAGCCCAGAGAAGCATTGGCATAGAAGAGACCGAAGTAGCATTGCATACATTAATTTATTTCATTGCGACGATATTTGTTCCAGAAGGCTCTGCATTTATTGCTGTACTACCTTAGTTAGACCTCCGACCGCGCGCGCGGTACGAGCCTTGTGGGTGCCTTTGTGACTGGGTGGTGCGTGACTAACCTACTGTCAGGCATCGGCAGGTGGGGCAAACGGAAAGGCCCATCCATCAGAACGGGCTAGATCTCGAAATCTAACACTCACAGCCACCTACGCCAGGCCACATTGAGTGAGCACGGGGTTGCTTTAGTGCGCAAATGATTTCGGCCATCCTCATTTATGGTCGAAGGGGTGAGGTTTTGGCTTCTCGTATCTACAAAGACGGCCTACGCCGAGCCGTCACTGATGCATTTCGCGTCCAGGTCGTGGCGTCATCAGAGGTCCATGCACCGCTTCTTACATTGGGATCAACGAGCTTCTTGTACATTCGCTATGAATCCTTATACGTAGTCGCTGTTTCTCGGCACGATGTCGACGCCATCGCGATCTACGAACTCCTCTACAAATTGTGCGAGATTTGCGTAGCACAATTTGGTGCGTTTGACGAGGATGTTCTGTATCGAAATGTCACTCAGATCTATGAGATTCTTGATGAGCTCGTGGATTTCGGCTATCCTCAAAATACCGAGCCGGGCGTGTTGAACGTATCTGGCGCGTCCGTGGAGTCAGCGGCCAACGAGCTCGGCGTTGTGAGCTCACTGAAAAGAACGCTTACTGGCCGTAACAATGGGCCATCCTCAGACGGTTCCGGTGGAAGCAGCGGCGGTCTTGCGAGCCGTGCGCTGCGTAGAGCAGGCAATGGGACAGACAGCAGCGGCAGCGGGAGTGCAAGCGGAGGGCTGAGCCCCACTCTCGAATCGACAAGCGAGGTTCCGTGGCGCCGTAGCGATATCAAACACCGCCGTAACGAGGTTTATGTTGATGTCATTGAGCATTTGAATATGGTCTCCGACCTCAATGGAAATTTGCTGAGCGCGAGCATAGACGGCAGCATGAAGGTTCGTGCGCAGCTGTCGGGGCTCCCGAACTGCCAAATAGACCTCTCTCAAAATGCTGTACTCGAGAACAGCCAGCTGCACGCCTGCATTGACCATGCCCGGTTTGAAAAGACGGGGCAGGTGCGGTTCATTCCGCCAGAGGGAGAATTCGAACTGCTGCGATACCGAGTGACACGAGGCATCAAGATTCCATTAACTATCGAGAATCAGTTTACAGGGAACGAGCACGTCGTGCAGATCCGATGTCCCTTGGATAAGCAGCGCCATCTCACGAATGTAACGATATTAGTGCCAATTCCGCCTGAGCTTGTCTCCGAGACCCAGCGTGTGAAAAGCACGAGCGGGAAGGCGAAGTTCGTGCCAGAGAAGAGTGCGGTTCAATGGAAGATTGGTAGGCTGTCAGGCCAACATACAGCAACCTTGCGTATCGCTACGAGGCGCACTCTCGCTGGCCACGGACCTATTTCGGCAAAGTTCACGATAAACATGTTCGCGTCGTCGATGCTGAAAGTTCAGTCTCTCCAGGTTGTAGAAGAGTCAAAGTACACCACCTTGAAATGGGTGCGGTACCTGACCGAAGCTGGTTCCATTGAGGCGCGCATGCGATGAACCCCAGCATTGAGTAAATGTTATCACGAACACGGTATAGCACTCTCGCTTTACAGCCCAAAAAGAGAAAGCCTTTTCCAAGCTGCTTCTCCATTTTTGTACTACCACGGCTCTGGGTACGCTACGGAGGAGGGACATAACGGGTACCCGCACCTTCTTTATAGAATGCACTCTGCCTATTCATTCTTATTCGACGAACTACACCTTCACTATTCATGTATATTTCTGCGCAATTGCGGTAAAGAATTCACTTATAACCTGCTTGTCGTCCGCGTCCTGGTCGAGGATAACTGGTGCCTGAGACTCCATATTCGAACCGACCTGTCTGCCGTCTCGTCTCGCGAGATATTCATCTATGACGCCGTGCAAAGCCGCGGATAAGGACGCCTGCGGTTGCTGGGCCGAGGCGGGTTTTGTTTCTACCAAAGGCGCCAAAGACAGGCTCCCGTCAAGTGCTGCGTCGTAGTCGAATGAGGGATTAACGGCTAGGATCTTCTCGCGCGAGTCGCTTGACGCGCTATAAATGACGTACGACGGCCCAAAAAGATTCTCCTTGGGCGGCTCACTAAATGCAACAGGAATGCTGGTCTCTTTCATCAGGATTGCACGCCAATCGATGGCTGGCTTGTCATCATTTGTGGCATTGTACACGAGGCCCGCCTGGTGCTTCAGTGCCACAACGCGCAGAAATTGGTGGCAGAAGTCCACCTTTTCGCTGAGCGGAACAGACTGCGATTGTTGCAATAGCTCAGAAAAGCTAGAGGTTGTAAATATCAGCTTGGTCCCCGCCGGAATGTCCCGCAAAAGGGCGGCGAGCTGGCTCGGCCACAGTTCCGTGTGCAGCCAATTGAATGCGTATATTGCGAGTGTGGGCACGTCATTTGGAATTGCGCGTCGCGAAAGAGCGTCCATTTCTCTGATTCTGAAGATGTTCAGTGCTGCAGAAACGTCGCCGTCCACGTTCACATCTCGCCATCGATGGTAGGAGACGACCTGCGTCTTCTCAAGTGGATGCCCGGGAAGATCCGGTATTTGTGCAGCATCCGAGCCGATCAGGAGCACAGTTTGCGTGCTCGCCTTTGTGTAGGCCTGAGATATCTCTGCCCAGATCATTAGGCTGGGATGGCAGTGCTGCGAATGCTGGCCGCTGAATGTTTTGGAAGGCACGCGCTCACCAAAGTCAGGGTTAGGCGCCAGGCACATCCACACAGGCGGCCACCTGGTCGGTATATACTGCATGCCGACTGTATCGATGCAACGTGTGTCCTGCCAGTCCTGCACCTCAGTTTTTATCCTGCACCTCAGTTTTTACGCTTTCCTTGGTGGGATAGCTGGATAGCTTGGAAGCGAGCACCTTTTCACAAGCCGGACATCGCCTGAGCAGGCCAGCATCGCTGCATAGCTGCAAGCGATTTTCGAGTAGGCATCGGCATTTATCAGTAAGAATCGTATCTATTTAGCGAATAGCTATTTTTCTTGCCGTCACTTAGTTGAACGAGTCAGTGAACTTCTGGGCAGCCTCCTTGAGCTGCGCAATCTCCTCCTTGCTGAGCTCACCCTTGGTGTCAATGGCGTCAAGGATGCTCTTCTCGTTGGCCTGGATATAGTCAGCGAACTCAGCCTCGTAGCGGCGGACCTCACCGACGGGGACCTCATCAAGGAAACCATTCACACCGGCGTAGATGATCGGGGCGATCTTGGACGCCGGGAGCGGGCGGTACTGCGGCTGGATAAGCAGCTGCGTAAGACGCTCACCACGGGTAAGAGTCTGCTTCGTAGACGCATCAAGATCAGAGCCGAACTGGGCGAACGCGGCGACCTCACGGTACTGCGCAAGGTACAGCTTCAGCGAGCCAGCGACCTGCTTGACGGCCTTGACCTGGGCGGCGGAACCGACACGCGAGACCGAGAGACCGACGTTGATGGCCGGGCGGATACCCTTGTAGAAGAGGTCGGCCTCAAGGAAAATCTGGCCGTCAGTGATAGAAATCACGTTGGTCGGGATGTAGGCGGACACATCACCACCCTGGGTCTCAATGACCGGGAGGGCAGTGAGCGAACCGGCGCCATGAGCCTCCGACATCTTCGCGGCACGCTCGAGGAGACGCGAGTGCAGGTAGAAGACATCACCCGGGTACGCCTCACGTCCCGGCGGGCGACGAAGAAGAAGCGACATCTGACGGTAAGCGACGGCCTGCTTCGACAGGTCATCGTAGATGATGAGCGAGTGACGCTTGTTGTCACGGAACCACTCACCCATGGCGCAGCCAGTGAACGGCGCGAGGTACTGAAGCGGGGCGGCCTCGGACGCAGTCGCGGCAACGATGATCGAGTACTTGAGCGCACCGTTGGCCTCGAGGGTCTGCGCAAGCTGGGCAACAGTGGAACGCTTCTGGCCAACAGCGACGTAGACACAGTAGAGCTTCTTGGACTCGTCGTTGCCGCTGTTGAGCGGCTTCTGGTTGAGGATGGCATCGATGGCGATGGCAGTCTTACCGGTCTGACGGTCACCGATGATCAGCTCACGCTGACCACGGCCGATCGGCACAAGGGCGTCGACGGCCTTGAGACCAGTCTGCATCGGCTCGTGGACCGAGCGGCGCGGGAGAATGCCCGGGGCCTTGAGCTCGGCCTGGCGGCGCTCCTTCGCGTTGATCGGGCCCTTGGCGTCGATCGGGTTGCCCAGCGCATCCACCACACGACCAAGCAGCTCCGGGCCGACAGGAACATCAACAATCGCACCAGTGCGCTTGACAGTCTCGCCCTCACGCACAAGCGCATCAGAGCCGAACAGCACAATACCGACCTGGCCGGCCTCGAGGTTCAGGGCCATGCCCTTCACACCCGACGAGAACTCGACAAGCTCCTCGGCCTGAATCTTGTTAAGACCGAAAACACGGGCAACACCGTCACCGATCGACAGGACACGTCCGGTCTCGTCGAGGCTGGCCTCGGAGTTCACACCGCGAATGCGCTGCTCAAGGATCGAGGAAACCTCGGTCGGCGCGGCCTTGGCGTAGCCGCGGCGGGCGCCGGCGCCGGCAAAGACGCGCGGCAGCGCAGACACCCGCGGGGAGATACGAAGGGCAGACTTAAACATTGCTTCTCTAGTCTTGCTGGGGTAGAGAAAAAAGAAGAGGTGGTGGTGGGAAGGGGGGGAAAAGGGGATTGGGCAGCCGGGCCTCTGCTTAGCTCAGCCGCATAGTTAGCTTGGAACTGGCGCAGGTGGTTGTGTGCGGCTAAGGCGCGTGATAGGTCAAAGGCATCATCACGTGTAGGCTCCCCGGGAATGACGCGTGCCGCGCTAGCGGAAAAGAACACCACGCCAAGTGCATATATATACGTACGGTTGTGAGCAGAATACTGAGGTTCAAGCTCTAAAGATGCTGCTCGGGTAGACGCGCAGGATTGGTGGTACCCGAGCCACTGGAGCAGTTTAGAATTTCATTCTCGCTGTTTAAGTCACGATTTTTCGACAGTTACTATGCACAGATCGCAGTCGGCTCCGAGATGCTTTGGGGGATTTTTTCGGAAAGACGTTGCCCTAGGTTAAGCGAAGAGGTATTGTTAAATTTGCCTGTATAGAAGTTACTACATAGTATTCACTGAGGCCCGTCACTTCGTAAACTAAATTGAGCGGCCCCACACAACCCCGACTAACTTGCAAAAACGGTGATGAGGCACTAAGCGTCTGCGTATGCTTTAAGAAACAATCACCACCAAGCACCCACTGCATATACTCTACATCCATCGTCTCTACCTAGTCAGCCCGCGCTGACTAGTGATGTTGTCCTGGGCACTAAGGGAAGACGAGAATCTTGGGCGCCCCGCTACACAAAAACCAGAACCGCATGTCGGCGCGTGTGCTTGAGGTGGACCAGTGGGACAACAGCAGGCCTATAGTGATCACGTGTTTGCTCGGTTTCTATCCGGAGCGAGAGGAGAGTGTGGGTGATTACCAAAGGATTGTTCCTGTCGAATCGTCTCTCATCCAAATGTTCCGCCGTACTGTACAGCCATCGCGCATGTTTGCGCGGTTGAACCACCACTTTTCGCAGACTCCAAACGCTGAGCGTGCTCAGGCGTACAAGTCTCTCTACGAGGCCACTGAGCACCACGCGAAGAGCACTACTACGCTCTGGCGCAACATCTCGATCGGTACCATCCCGCTTCTCGTCGCATGCGCGTGGTACGTCTACCCGCGTGAGAAGCACCATATTGAGCACCTTGAGCACCTGGCGTCGCTTCCCGACGATCAGTGGCCGGCGGAGATGGAGTACCAGAACATGCGCCCGCGCAGCTTCTGGTGGGGCAGCGACAAAAGCTTGTTCTGGGGCCCGACAAACCACCACAAGAGGGATTAAATATGGGCTGGACATACTAGTTTATCAATAAAATGCGTGATCTATGTCATCTTTATGTTCACTTAAATATCCGGCGCACAGCGTGCCGCTCTGCTTGAACTCGTGGAGAAGCCTTGCAGAAATATAAATACCGGCTGCTTATAGTGCGCACAGTGACTAGGTCCAGCCTCAGTAACAGTCGGGGCCAAAAAAGGACGGTGAGCGATGGTGGGGAAAGATCCTGGCTCGGCCGCAATTTCGCAAGCATCGCAAGGTTTGTGCACGGAGGGCCAGAAGTGTGTTGGTTTTACGTGATTTTGCACTTAAATGTTTCGGCGGGGGCTCGCGCACACTTGAAGATGACGAAATTCAATTATGGTGCGTTGAAGACAAACAGGTTATTCGTTGCGGCAATCGCAACCGTGTTCTCGAATGGGTGCCAACTCAAATGCAAGATGTTCTTGCGGAAGTCGACCTTGTTGCTATTCCTACGGCCCATGCGCGCACGCGACGACGAGTCGCGCGCAGTTTTCCTAAACACGTTCTTATCGGCAGTGAGGGCGACCACCTCACGCTCGTGGCCGCTCCCGCCGGAGCCGTTGCCGTTGCCGTTGTTGTCCTCGGCCTCATCCGCCTCGAGCTGCGCATCGCGTCGACTACTGCGCCGTGACCGTCCAGCGTCACCATTACTGCGCAGAGTTCTGCGCCCGCTTGTGCGAAGAATTGAGTCGTCCTCCATAGCATCCTCGTCGTCGACGTATTCCTCGTCATCGTCCATGTCGGCGTCCTCAGGCGCGGCGTCCAGAGCGGAAGGCGGGTAGGGCCTCAGTCCCATAGCAGCTTCCAGCCTGCTCGATATGCCATCCATGGCGTGGGGGTAGATGTAGAAGTTGTTCGAGTACGACCCTGTCATCACCGATCGCGAGTCGCCGCTGACCTCGACCTCGAACTTGTCGAAGATCGAGTCAGTCTCGTAAGACGTGCACAGCCACTGTTTGACGTTGTCATGCACATGGATGGTCTCAACCGGCTCGCGTCCCATGTGGACGTCCCAAATCTTCACCGTCATAAAGTCACGAGCCACGACGTACCGGCCGTCGCGCGAATACTTGACGTCACTGATCGAGGAAGTGATCTCCGTGAAGAAGCTCTCGGCCTCAGCATCCACGGGGTCCTCAAATAAAATCGTATAGTTGTCACACAGCGCGCCCTCGCGCATATCAACCAGCCGCACGTTGCCCTTGCACGTACTGTAAATGAACTCGTTGCAAAGAGTCGGGTGGCACTCTGTGGCCGTGATCACTTCCGTCAGCTCCTCCATGCTCGCTGGGCGGATGTCGACGATATTAAAACTGCGGTCCGGCTCGTCGAGGTTCCAAAGATTGATGCGCAGATCGTCGCTCGACAAAAATGTTTCGCCGTCGCTGTTCACGCCAAGCGAGTTGATGTGATAGGCATGGGCGTTTGCATAGGTCCGCCGCGGCGCAGTCGCCACGATTGTGTCGTGCAGGTTCATCCGCGGCAACCGCAACTGCGACATCGGCACATTCGCAAAGTTGCGCGGGCCAAGCCTATCGGTGCCGTTGTTTTCCGCCACCACTTTTATCGACTTCTCGAATACCTTCCAAAGCTTGATCGTCTTGTCGTTTGTCGACAGCAGATACCGCGCATTGTTCGTGGGCCGGCACCACCGAATCTGGTTGATTTTCTCCTCGATTTCAAGCGACTTCAAATAGTCGAATTCGCGGTCGTGCGACTGGAACTCGGTGTAGAACCGGTACTCCGGGTTCGTGGGGCCCGAGGAGTCGTCGCGCTTGAACAGGACAACGCGGCCACCCCGGTCTCCAGTGGCCAAATAGTCGCCCGTTGTGTCGAACTCAACGGCGCTGATCACGTCGCCCTCTGTGATGCTGTCAAGATCAGACTTGTCTCCGAAACACTGCGTGAAATCCCAGTTCTGGGACCCACTGTCCTCCGCGGTGCGGTGCCGTGTGCTTCCCATGTTCTGGTCTGTCGCCCGCGCCCGTCCAGATCCAAGACTGTCGTTCCTCTCACCCACCTCTCGCGCAGGCGATCAGTAAGCTCGAGTGCGGCGGCATGTGACTCTTGATGGGTAAAGCACACGTTCGCCTCACGAAAACGGATGCCTTTAGGCTATCGCCACATGTTTGCGCGGACACGGCAGTAGATGATGCAAGGAACCATGCGTCTCGCTAAAAGTAAATTTACATAAACCAATGAAAATGCTCGAAACGCTTATGTCTTCGGACACAGCTCAAGGCCGCTTTGTTTACCTGAATGACTGCAGGCTGCCAATTACTTCGTATTAAAATTAGCTACACTAGGGGTAACGCTGCTACTCCCATATGGGGATTTCTTTTATTAAATCGCGGCTACTATGTTCTTGCTTCTGGTTGTTTTGCTGTGGTGCAACCACGGGAGCTCTTCCGAACCGCCGCCAGCATACCCGACCCACAACCACACAACCTCCCACTGGACTTCCCTTCTTCCGCCTCTCTCTCGTAACGCCCTTACCCAATAGCTCCGGAGCCGCCCCTCCCTCTGCGTAGCGGCTGGCTCACCGATTTTGAGGACGGATGGGCACGTGCCCAAAAAGATTCAGACATTCTGAATGCCTGGGTCCGACGGGAAAGACGAGTCTAAGGATGAGAAGCCTGCGGCGCCGCGAAGGCTACAAAGCCTTTCAGCACGAGGCGGCGCGGCAGGCCCGCGTGGCGGTCGTTTCATGCCCAATGCTGTGGGAAGAAGGTCTAAAGAAGAGCGTGAAAGCTCAGCTCCGGCGATGAAGCCACAGGCCAGTCCCGACCAGTCCCGCGACAAGCAACCACCGCAGACGAGAAGCAAATTCGACCGGAAAAAGAAGCAACTTGGCACCCGTGCCGAGGCGGCAGGCCCTCTCGCTGCACCGACTATCAACGCGCCGGGTGCGTCGAGGAGGGCGCCGACTATGAGCTTTGGATCCTCCGGGGACAGCGTTGAGCCGTCGAACTCCCGCGGAGGTGTTGGTGGCGGTCGTACCGTCAAAAGCGAGCGCGATATAGAGGCGGCGCAATCGCATCTCATTATTGGTGAGGACGGTCGTATAGACATGGCCTCTGGAGGTAATGGCGAAGCATTCTTCCCGTTACGAGTACCCACTGATGCTCTTCCTGTCGAGACAATCAAGGAAGAGGATTTGCATGCCCAGCCTGAGGCGCCAGGGGAGGCGAAGGCAAAAGAAGAGACGGCGCAGGCGTCGCACGAGCACATACAGTTGAAGGAGGGTGAGCTCTACCTAGTCCAACTTCCAGCCTTTGGCCTCAGAGCGGGTCCTCCTCCTGATGGAGCCGCTCTCAGTGGCACAAAACCAGACGAGCAGCTTGCTGATAAGGTCAAACAGGAGGAGGGGGATGTCGAGATGGCGGATGCCCCTTTCGATCCAAATGAAACCGTGGACAAGACTTTACCAGAATCGCAGCATGGAAGGTTGGGAACGCTTCGACGCCATGCATCAGGAAAAATGACTCTGCTCATCGGCGATTCTGTGTTCGACGTTGCCCAAGGCACACAGAGCGTCAGCGTTGAGAACCTCATGCTCGTGAACCCCAGAACTAAGGTCGCCCACTCCTTGGGCAACGTCAATAGCCGGATGTTGGTAATGCCTAACCTCGACAGCCTCCATATTTAAATTCAGAATTATGCATAAATAATAGCGAATAGCGATTCGCGGCTCTCGAGCTGTGCCGACGTTGACGTCGTCTGCGTCGCATTTTGTGAGGCAGGAACCATAACATTCGTACACGGGTTTCTCTCAGTAGTTGTCACCTGTTGGCTCTTATCGCGGGGAGTGGCCTAGAGCCCTGAATTTCAGGCTTGTAGGTTGACAGTTTGGCGAATCAATAATAGGCAACTTCTTAGCTTGAAACGACAGATGTCTGGCTAACGATTGAATGTGTCTATTCCGTTTAAAATATTTACGCTAGAAATTTCCATCAAAACGATCCCCTCAAAATGGTAGACGGAGGGGAAAAGTCCCTGGCATAAGCATCTGCTCTTAGAACCTGGGCATCAAACTGCTGTAAAGAACAATTTGACATGTTGGCACACTAGTCGATACGAGGAGTTTCACTGTATGCTCATGATTCTGATCTCCTCTCACATTTCTGCTAAACGCCGTGAACATAAGATGATTAGTCCCTCTAGAACTCCGCCGTGGTGCGCTCCGCCCTGGTGCGAGCCGCCCTGGTGCGATCCTGTAGTCCAGGAACCTGCTGGCACGCCGATAGGCATATGCGAGACTTTGAGATGAACCCTCTCCTAGAGCTTGGCTATCTTGGTTGTGCATGCCGCGCTGTGCTGCCGTGCGTTCTGTTGCATATGTGTGCTGTATGTGCCTGCACGGTAGCATGCTGTTGGGCACGGTCAGGCCGCTCGCTTATGCAAAGATTCCCGCCGGTCAGCCTGATAGTGAAAGTCATGGGTGTGCCGCCCAGGCGCCCCTGGAAGGTCGTTAGTAAGGCTGGCGCTGCTTACCATGTGATTGTGGCTGGGGCGTGGATGCCTAGAAGGGACCTCTTCTAGCGATCACAGCCCGGACAAGGAAAACGCTCCTGTTTTCAGCTAATTCACGATTAGAACATGCCTTTGGCCGACTATCTGACGTACGAAGCAGGGTTCGTGCCGAAGCATGACGCGGACGCGCAACTGCGCTGCTACAAGTACCTCGAAGAGACTATTGCCATGCTTGATCAGAAGATTGCTCACGGTGAGGCGAGCCAGAACATGGCTAACCTCCGAAAGATCTTCGAGGATATTCGTTCTGTCACGGATGTTGCGTCTGGATCGATGCGGCTCGGTCGCGCCAATACGTTCTGGCGTTACTGGGACAAGAACAAGAAACAAATAATATCGGTGAAAGAGAACACAACTGATGAGTATGTTATTCAGGATAAGGAATCCGAGCTCGAGGAAGGTCGCTACATTCAGGAGTAAGCCTCGGGCTTGCGCCAGTGTCGTTCCTTGTGCGGAGTGATTAACCAAGTATTTTGGCCCGAAGGGATCCCCCCGCAGCGGGCAGGCGACGTCTCTCGGTTAATTCACGTCCTACTTTTGCGCTAAGCACGCAGCTTTGACCCAGTTTGTTTCTCTCGGCGTTTTCATGAATCTCATAATATAAATAGATAGGTAGCTATGGCTGTAATAACCAAAATGATGAAAAGATCGTATGTTCACTGACCAGGGTGTTGACCGTAGCGGAATCGCGTGCAGTCATGTGAAGCTACCGTTGATGCTTTGCTTTAAAAGCACCTCCCCAGCTCGAGCTCATCGATGACTTCGTCGGCTTCGTCGTCGTCGCCCTCAACAAGCTCAACAACCGAATACTTGAGCTGGTCCCACGTTCTCCAGAACTGAGCACTGGAATGGGGGTCTGAGGCAGATGCGAAATGCGACAGATAGTATTTAGCATCGACAAGGCGTGTCTTCTGGCGCATCAGGCTCTGCGATTGAGGCTGCATGCTAATGCTGTCAGCTCTTCTCCGCGATTCCTTTGGTGATGTCGACAGCATCGACTTCTTCTCCTTGACTTCCCATTCCTCGCCACCTGACGAGCCAATCCCAAATACGGGATCATCAGTTTCGCTTACTGGAGAGTGGGGCATGTACTTTTGGGACTCTGCGAACGACGTCGAGTCGCAGTATTGAGCCCAGACCGCGTCAATTGCAGTATGGAGATAGTCATAACACCTTTGCCGTGCAAACGTATCAGAGTCTGGAACACTCACGCTCTTTCTTCTTCTAACAAGAACATCATCGTCGTCATCTAGAGACACTGCGTTTTCGAAGACTGGTGGGGTATGGGTGAGCGACGACGAAAAAGGGACGGATCCTTGTGGGTGTGCAGTCAAAGACGTCGTTGTGCGTCGTCTTTTCCTCATCCTTCGAGAGAGGACTTTAATGTGTGTTCTTTCTTCATCCTCCTCATCACTGCTGATACTGAGGTTCTCATCCTCGCGTCGGTGGATTCGGCGGTTATCGTCCTGATCCGGTAGGCATGAAAGGTCTCCTTGCCCTGGTATGGGCAAGGATTTTGATGGCGCTGCCAAGTCCGCCGTGATCGTGCTTGTAGTCATCATCTGCTTAGTGGTCTGCTGATAAATCTTGCCACGACAGCAAAGTTCGCACAGCGAATAGAGGGGCGGCGACGGCGGTGCGACGGCAGTGAGACCTGGCTCAGAAGTGGCGTTTCGAGTAGACGTGGCCGGCTCTAACGCAGTAGGCTTAGTGCAGCTGAGTGTGGGGTTTACCTCGAGGCCTCAGGCTTCTCTAAGTCGCTCCCTTTGGTGTATCCTGCCCGAGTCTGTTCGCGAACACGGATTTAGGCACGCCTCTTTCCGTCACGGAAATGATTGCGATTGGGGGTTGGCAGGTCTTTGCTTACTGTAGAGCCTACATGATATATCTGTGCCCCTGTCGTGTTAGTAATCCTGCGTTTGTGGCGGCGGCGGCGGTACCGCAGCAATGCGAGCAGACCCAAGCTTAATGGCTTGAGAATTAGCTTGGTCTGCCACAGAAATTTGTGAAATCTGTCGTAACTATGCGTGAATTTTAGGTTTTCCTGCCGTCGTAACCGTTACTGTGCTATTTTCATTGTACGGACCTCTGGTCCGCATGGTACGACCCAACTCGTCGCGACTGTGATGCAGCCGCCACATCGACGTGCAGAAACCCAGATCCCCTGCAAATCCTTCGGCCTGGTCATGAACAAGACTTCCCACGCCTATGTATATACTTTTAGACACGGAAGAAAATAATTGTAGGTGTAATTATAACTGTTGTAGTTCGGAAAAAAAAAAAGTAAAAATTAAATCAAAATAAAGAATGAATATTGTTTTCTATCTTTATATGTGTAAATTTTCGTTGTACTTCCTTTAGTACATCCTGAGTGTCCTAAATAGGTATCGCACTGACTGGTGTGAGGAAACGAATTTACATCTTATGTACCATTACGAACCTAAGGGACACAGAGGAAGACCTACCCCAGGCTAACACATTGAAATACAACCGGGCCACATAATCGAGGACTATCAATTCGCCATGGCCTCGGTCGTATTTACGCAGACGTCGAGAAAGACGTGCGTTGGTGCATACATATGGCGAACAGGTAACGTTACGTACAGCTGCTGACGTGATCGAGCCACATCACTAGCCATATAGCCTAGGCGGTTTCTAACCATTGCCTCCGTATCACAATAGAGGACCTAGGACAAATGCCTGGTTTCGAGCCATTTCGTCTAAGCAAGACCATCGAAGTCCATAGCAATGATATCCGAGCGGTTGACTTTGTTGGCACAGACACGGTAATCACCACTTCCCGCGATGGGACGGCGAAGTTGAGCGGTGCTGATGGCACGGTTACTACGATCGTAGACGGCGCTGCATTCCTCAATGCAGTAGCGGTCTCAGGAGATGCAAAGTCTGTACTTGTTGGAAGTCATGACTCGACCATAACACGGGTAGAGGTGACGACAGGGCAACAAAGCTTCTATTTGGGTCACGAATCCAACGTGTCCTGCCTTGATACCAATGGCGACATGCTCGCATCTGGATCTTGGGATCACACGGTGCGCATATGGGATTCACCCGAGCAATCCGCTGTATTGAAAGGCCACAGCCAAAACGTATGGGACGTTAAATTTATCGACGCCACGCACGTCCTCACCGCAAGTGCAGACAAAACTATCAAATTATGGGAAACATCCAGTCAAAAGTTGCTTCATACGTTCACCGGTCATAGTGACGTGGTGCGGGCCCTGCTGGTTCTGAGCCCCACGACGTTTCTAAGCGCCTCAAACGACAGCACACTGCGACTATGGGACATAGAGACAGGCAAAACGAAGAGCGTGTGGTCCGGTCATACCTCATTTGTGTACGCACTTGCAAAGGCTGGCGACTTTGTCGTTAGCAGTGGCGAAGACCGTACGGTCCGCGTTTGGGACACAGCTAGTGGAACGCTACTGCAGACCATATTAATGCCGTCGATCTCACAGTGGTCCGTTGCTGGAAACGCGCTCGGGGATTTTGTAGTCGGATCATCAGACAGCACTGCGCGCGTGTTCAGCCAGAGTCCCAGCAGGTGGGCTAGCGAGAAGGAGAGAAACGCATTCGACGAGGCAGTGAAATCGTCGGCAATGGGCGAACACGAGGTCGACGAGTCCCAAATCTCCGATGCGACAGTCCTGTCTCGCCCAGGAAAGCAAGAAGGTCAAGTGGTCATCGTTCGTGGGTCCGGACATCAGCTGGAAGCCCATCAATTTTCAGGCGGAGTGTGGACGAAGATTGGTGATGTCATGGGCGCGGGCCAATCCACCGGGTCGAAGACGGCGTCCTTCAATGGGAAGCAGTACGACTATGTTTTTGATGTTGACATCGAGGATGGCGCTCCGCCGCTCAAGTTGCCATATAACAACAGTGACAACCCCTACACCGTGGCCGAAACATTTATCGCGGACAACGGGCTGCCCTCCTCGTATGTGGACCAGGTCGTTCAATTTATCATCCGGAATTCTGAAGCCAAGAAGTTTGGCTCGGTGGGGTCATCTCCATCGAGCACCCACACTTCTGGTGCCTCCGCCACAGGCCCCGCTCCAGCCACTTCCGCACCCAAAAATGGGGCGGCCATTGTAGAGTACTCCAAGCTCGTGCAAATAAAGGCCTTCCAAACCCAACCATTACTGAACGCTCTCAACAAAGCGGCAGACGAGAGAGGAGACAATCTCAAGCCATACGATATCGAGTCGTTACTGAACTCTTTGCCGAGTTCTGCGACTAGCCTTCTGCAAGTAGCGCTGGAGTTGCGGGCCAAGTGGTCAGACAACCTGCCACAACTTCTGGCTGTCTATGATTTGCTGCGCATTGCAATTGCTGACGCGGCAAGTATTCCGTACCAGGCTGTGTTGATGCAGCTTCTCAGCGCGCTGGATCCGAGTGTCCCGAAGCACGCGCTACTTGCGACTCGCGGGATAGTAAACATACTCACACGTCCTGACTTTGACAGCAAGTCTGGGGTCCAAAAATCCATGCTCTCTCAAGCAGTGAACATGGAGCAAGAGGTTGCACGCAGTGCACCCAACAGCAAGCCACTGACCGTCGCGCTTGCGACCCTTGCACTGAACCTTGCCGTCCTCGATGTCCCAGGTGTCGATTTATCTGGCCTGCTTCGGGCTGTGGGTCCTAAGGTTAAGGAGACCCAGGATGCTGAGAGCACGTACCGCTATGCTGTCGCTGTGGCTCTCCGTAGCGCGTCGGCACCGAGCGAGATAGGCGCTGTAAAGCGCGAGTGGCTGGACAATGCTCCGTCAGACCCCAGGCTCGATGAGCTTTTGCCAAAAGTCCGAAGTCGCCTGCACTAGAGCAGGTGGGCAATCGTCAGGTACAGAGTAATACCGAGACAAGTTGACATCCCAGAGGGTGCGTTCCGCAAGCCGGGATTCGAACAACCAGAAAGCCGCAAGGGAGTAGCAACAAGGAGTAGCTCAAAGGTAGCAACTTAGTTGACCGGCCTAGGT
The DNA here is from genome assembly GCA_030578495.1 of Starmerella sirachaensis. Lineage (NCBI taxonomy): Eukaryota > Fungi > Ascomycota > Dipodascomycetes > Dipodascales > Trichomonascaceae > Starmerella > Starmerella sirachaensis. The sequence goes on along the minus strand of JAJMSC010000001.1, from coordinate 870,624 downwards.
TGAGCCAGCTGCAGACCTTCATGAACTGAGGGGTTCTAAAGGAGGCATAAAATCATTGCGTAGAATACGTCTTATAATCGCATTCGTCTTAGTAGCAGTATAATTACTCAACTACCATAGAAAGACAAGTGCGCCTATAGTGCACGGCCGCTATCGACTAGTGCCTGTTACCTAGGAGGCTGAGAAGGGTGTACGGGAATTTGTCAATCGTGCGTGTGATAGATGCCTCTAAGAGAAATATATATGCAGAACCTGAGTTGCACATACTCAGGCTGGATTTAAGCTCGAAAACAACGCGGAAATCCGCCCTCCATCATGGGTATGCTTGCAATGTAGGAACCCTCGTACGCGTGGACTGGATCTCGCCAGCCACAGCCGGGTGTCCTCGCGAGATGATGGGTCCGTGTGAGTAAGCTACCACCACCACCTCACGACGATGTCTGTGAAGCGCCGCGTTTCAGCGGGCGGGTCGGCGACGGCTGACCGTCACGCACAGCTACTGAAGAAGCTGTACCAGGTGCGCATCGATGGAAGGTCTGTGGTGGAGCTGTTCACTGAGATTCCGGACGTGCAGATGTACCCAGACTACCGTGAGGTTGTGGACGTGCCAATTTCCCTAGCTGAAATTGGCAAGCGCGTTCGTGTCGGGGCGTATGACACAGATGAGTCGCTTATTGCCGATTTCGAGTTGATGGCGGAGAATGCGAAGGCATACAACGGGGATGACTCTCCGGTGTATGACGACGCGATCGACATCCTCGATTTTGTGCTCCTTTATCTCGAGCGTGGGCTCAGCAAGTCATCGCGCCAGCGGCTACAGACGCAGGTGCTCGATGAGCTCGAGGCCTACAAGTACAAGGGCCGGAAATTTAGTGATGCCTTCGTTGTCGAGCCTGACGCGAAGACGTATCCTAACTATCGGGATATCGTGAAGCATCCCACGTCGTTCACGAAGGTCCGCAAGGAACTAGAGGCCAATGGCCCGAAAGATACATGGGAGGATTTCCGGGCGCTGGTCGACCCGATCTTTGCGAACGCGATGCTGTACAATCAAGAGGGCTCTCAGATCTACAACGACGCGCGGTCTCTACGGAAGCAGCTCGACACGAAGATCAAGAAGTACTCGCCGATTCCGAAGCACCTTGCTTCTGCGTTACCGCGGTCAGTACTCGCTGCTGCCTCGGTCGGTGACGACAGCAGTGACGAGGACGCCAGTGCTGTTAGCGACGGCAATGGCGACGATGATGACGACGATGACGAGGATGTGGCACCCGAGCCCGTGCGCTACGACGACGACGACGATGAGGACTTTGAGGCGGACTCAGACGACATGGATGAGGAGGACATGGGTGATGCCGACAGCGCGCAGGAAGGCGATGCGAACGGAAACGGCATGGGGGATCCGTCAATGATGGGTCCGCAATTCATGCAGCCTGCCATGGTGTATGACGAGATTGTATACCGCCCTCCGGAGGAGGGTGTCAAGGATGCACTTCTGAGGATGGTGACATGCCACTCCACGCCCATTCCACCACAACTCGCCATGAATCTGCCAATAGAAGACGTCAAGCGTGCTGAAAATGATATGCTGCAACTGCGGATACCACCATCGCCCATGAAGGCGTTCACGACGTTCGCCACGACGCTTCCGTACTACCAGTCCACACTACGTCTATCCGTACTGCCGAATCGCGACGTCCAGCCGCTGCAGCTTGTAGTGCTTCTGAATGGTGCCAAGGTCATGCCGCTCGCCATCCCCGCCCCGGTGCCGCCACAGTGGGAGAACTTCGACATTTCGCTTGCCCCGGGACTGAACCAGGTCACTGTAATCGCGATCAAGTCAACATACGGCGGATACATGCGCCAATACGGCCCACCACCGCTAGCTGACGCGCCGGCTGATGAGGAACGCATGGTTCTCTTCCTGAACCTCTCGAAATAATGTATTATATAGCTGGGGGGTAGCAACTTCGAGGAATGAATCCGCTCCTCCGTTAAGCATAAGTCTCTACAGAGAAGACTAAAATAGTTATCCCACATACGTTTTAATTGCAAAAGCTTGCTATCGATACGGAGTGAGTTCGTGCAATCTTCGCCTAGCTATGTATAGATCCAGCTATACATGTCAGCTCATAGACCGCCTATGTACTAGTCCAACAGCATGGGCAAGTTGTATGCAAGCAGTGTAGTCGTGCATTGGAGGTGCCATTGAACAGGTAATCGCACTACTCCTTGTAGTAGTGGGGGTCGAAAGTACTCATGCACTCAAGAGCTTCGCTCAGCACATCCATAAAACTATTCACACCAAGCCGCAGAGTGCGCTCAGTAGTAGCCCCAAACCGCACTACAACATAGGAACCGTCAACAGACAGCGTCTTCATGAACTCCTGCGGCTTCAAATCAGGATCAGGCCTTAACGTGTTGTAGATGGCCATAGCCTGCTCGTGGGTCGGCAGAGGCACCTCGAGCAAGAGGCTGTGCTCCATCGCTGTTACACTGAACTAGCAAAGATAAAGAGCGAGGCTAACGCTAGGTCGAGGCCTTGTTAAAGGAGAACGTACCTAAGGTGAGAGGTGTCCGAGCTGATCTTTCTTCTTTTACCGAACCCTCGATGTGGTGGTTATGCTGCCATAACCGTTAGCAGCATCTCGGGCGCGGGCCCGGCCTTACCACCGCCCGAACGCCTGGGAGGAATCATGCGCGTCTTACTTAACCAAGGCGAGCTTCCCGCAGGGGCGGTACTGCCGCCGGGCTGGGCCCCTTCTCCGCATCCCTCCAAGTTGTAAGGCAGAGGAAACACGTCCACTAACGCCGTCGGCATTGAACGTTCCCCAAACTCCAGGCTTAAGTGTAGGTGTGATGGTCGTGTTTAGCGAGCAACCGCAGTCCCTGGTGCTGAGTACAGGCCAGTCGACTGTCGTAATTGACCGTGCCTCGGGCAAACTGAGTCGCGTCGAGCCGGAAAAGGCGGCGGCGAGCACGAATGGCCGCGAAATCGTCGGTGTGCTCGGGATAATCGAGCTGCCGCAATCTAAGTATGTTGTGCTCGCCACGTCCAGTGCGCGCGCTGGCGATATTGGCGGCAAACCCGTGTACAAGATCACGCACACCGAGATCGTCCCACTCGCCGCGCATTCGGGCATCGGGCGCCGTGATGGCGAGTATCTCTCGCTTCTCCGCAGCCACCTTTCGCGCGCCACCCTTTACTACTCTCCGACTCACGATCTTACGAGTAGCACGCAGCGCACAGCGCTGCGCGTGCGCGCTGGAGAGTCGCCTTTGGTCGATGACCGCTTTTTGTGGAACTTCGAAATTGCGCGCGATCTGTTTGCCTTCCCGGAGTTCGTGCTTCCCGTCATCTACGGTGTGTTCTCAATGACGCGAGTGCAGGTCAACGGGCAATCAATCGAGTTTGGCGTCATTTCTAGGCGCTCGCGGTTCCGCGCTGGCACGCGCTACTTCCGGCGTGGCCTTGACAGCGACGGCTATGCGGCAAACTTCAACGAGACGGAGCAGATTGTCGTTGCTGGCGACCGGCTGTTCTCTTTCCTGCAGACGCGCGGGTCCGTCCCCGCGCTGTGGGGTGAGGTGAATACGCTGAAGTACAAGCCGAAGTTGAGGATTGGGGATCTCAGCGCGAGCGTAGCCGCTGCGGGAAAGCATTTCGCCGACCAAAAGGAACGCTACGGCGAGCCACAGTACCTCGTGAACCTTGTGAATCAGACCGGGTACGAGAAACCAGTAAAGGAGGTGTATGAGGCGGTCGTGCGCGAGCTCCGCGATCCTGCGCTGCGATACGTCTTCTTTGACTTCCACCACGAGTGCTCTCACATGCGGTGGGACCGCGTCCAGCTGCTTGTCGACGAGCTGGTTGCGCAGGGGTTCGATGAGGCCGGGTGGTTCGAGGCGCAACGCGGCCAGATTGTACGGCTACAGGACGGAGTCGTGCGCACAAACTGCATGGACTGCCTCGACCGCACGAACGTTGTGCAGAGCACACTCGCGATGCACATGTTGCGGCGCCAGCTGCAGGAGGCTGGTGTTGTGCAAGGCGCCGATGATCTTGCCCGCGACGCTGTATTTGTGAGCCACTTCCGCAACGTCTGGGCGGACAACGCCGATGGCGTGTCGGTTGCCTACTCAGGCACGGGCGCGTTAAAGACAGACTTCACCCGTACGGGCAAGCGCACAAAGAAGGGCGCGCTTCAGGACCTGCAGAACTCGATTGTGCGTTACTACCGTAACAATCTCAGAGACGGCCCGCGCCAGGACGGCTATAGCCTTTTCCTCGGCGACTACGTGCCGAGCAACAAGGACCCGTTCGTCGATCGCCGCTCGCTGTGGATCCAGAGCGTGCCGTACGCCCTGAGCGGCGCGTTCCTAGTGTTCGTGCTGTCAGTCGTATACCCGTCCCAGGATCACTCAAAGCTGTTTAATACCTTGGTATCGCTCGGGTTCCTCACGGCAGCAACGGTGTCGCTAAAGTTTATCTTCGATCACGGTCTGCAGTACGTGAACTGGCCGAAGCTGACGAATGTCGAGTTCGTGGAGTGGACGCGCAATGGCTACGCTGTGCAGGGTGAGCACTCCTCCAAGGAGGATTAATATTACTGTATCCCTTATGCTTGCGAAATCCAGAGGTGGATACTCCGCGGGCTCTGTAGGTCCCTGGGCGGCAGATCCCTCAGGGTTGCTCGCGCGAGGAAATGAGACATCCTTACTTCAATAAGGAAGAGGAATTCCATCTATGTAAACATATTATGAACTCGATAAGAGCAAAATGACAAGACGACCTGCAAGAATCAGGAAGCCAGGACGTCTTATCAGTTTAGTTTTTTGGCAGCGTGTTTCGCACACCGCTAGATATTATGAAGTAGCCGGCGTCCATGGGCTCGTGGAACTCTGCGAGCCACTTTCGCAGCGCTGGGACGCCTCCGTCGGGTGGCAGGCACCGCGCGGCGAGCGCGCGCGACAGCTCGGTAGGATCGAGGTCGTCAAGGTGACGCTCATTTTGACGCAGCGTGGCGTCATCGGCGCGCACAAGCGTGATGTGCCGCAGAACAGCGCGCCTCACGAGGGCCAGTGGAAGCACTTTGTATGGGCGGCCAAGATCGAGGGTCACTGCCAGCTTCCGGAGAAGGCTCGATGGAAGGCGGAAGACTGACTCCGATCCATCAATGCGCGCAATCCGGGCTTCTGAAGCCCTGCCGCTGCGGTTGTCGGCATGAGTGGATGCGGCACTGCCGGCCATAGGCGCGCTACCGCTTGATATAGCAGCAGCAGCCTCACGTAGGTCCGCGCGGCGCTGGCTGAAGGTCTCCCCTAGTTTGTTTACGAATTTCTCTGAATAGCAGGTCGACGGGGCGAGCCGCGGGAACATCCAGAGCACAATTGGGGTTGTCTCAAAAAATACGGCAAACACCACGCAAAATAGCGGCAGCTTGCGGAAATCACGCTCGGTGCGCAGCACCGTGAGCAGGTCGGTTCGGCTGACGCTGATGGGCGTGGCAGAGCGCGATTGCCGCACCTTTTTCTCAACATCGGCAAGATGCGAGTTCTCAACAATTGACCGCGCGAGATCGAGCCCGGACCGCGCGCCGTAGGCGTTACGGATCTGCGTCGCTATCTTGCGGTTCCGCCAAACATTAACGATCCCGGTCTTGTAGAATTTGACAAGCGACTTGCCACGGGCAAGGAGGCCCGGTGGCGGCGGTGGCATACGCGCCGGCAGAGTGGTCAGTGCATTCAGCGAAGCACGCACGCTCATGTGCAGTCCTGCTCAACAACAAAGGGATACACCGGTCTAAAAAGCGCACGTACTATCCAAGCGTAGGCGCAAGAATACGTATGCACAAGCAACTACGAACGCAAAAAATGCGCACCTTGCTCCAGATTTCTAACTGAGTAACTATTTAATTCACCGCCCACCTACCCGAATATTTCACTTTACGGGCTACGCACTGCGACCGCGGCCGGCCCAGGCATGTGACCGGGCTCGTGAACGGTGGGGAACTCGGGTGCCCACGCTGTCTCTGATGTGTCGTTCCCTAGCCCCATGCGCTCTCTGCTACTCGCAGCTGGTGTGTCCGGAGCAGGTCCCACCTGACGCATACGTATACGCGCTACACGCAGACACGCACGCTTAAACACTGTTGTCAGCCGCAGTGGAAGCGCTAGACAGTAGCAGGTAGGTATATATGCCTGACCTGGATAATCAATTTTGGTAAAGCCACATCGCCGTCTTTTCCGCACAGAGACTGATCGTTCGTTTTTATTGGTTTCTGGAGCAATCGTGAACATCGTGGGATCGAAGCGACGCATGCGCCGATGAATCTATTTTGGAAATGCACTGTCGTAGTTGGCGCGAGTATCACGCAGAGCCTTGGACTGACGCTGCAGCGGGCATCGCACGATGAGGTCTCGCTTCACAATGCGCCGCGCGCCGCCAGACTGTGGCGCACCGGCATTGCGCTGTTCATCACCGCGAACATTGCAGGGTCGACTGTCCAGCTCGCGGTGCTGCCGCTCGCTCTCGTGTGCACGCTGCAGGCAGTGGGCCTCGTTGCGAATGCCGCGTTTGCCGCACTTATTCTTCATGAGATCTTGAGCCGCCGCGCGGTGTGGGGCACCGTTCTTGTCGTTGTTGGCGCCGTGCTCGTGGCCGGCCTTGGAGGGGTGCGTAGTGACCCGGACGTGTCCCTAGACGAGCTCCTATTCCTGTTCACGTCGCCGCGGTTTCTTGTCTGGTTTTTGGCGAGCCTCGCCGTGATTTCTGGGTCAATTTGGTGCGCGTGCTTCTCAAAGCGCGCGTCGCTGTGGGGCTACGAGTGGGGCGTCGCCGCCGGCGTTGCGTCCGCGCACTCGCTTCTCATGGCGAAGCTCGTCGTGAGTCTGCTTGTTCGCGATTCGCGGCATCTGCTCGCAGACCTGGTAAGACCGCAGCTCTGGCTGTTCGGTGTGATGTTTGCATTCTTTGCCTTGTTGCAGATGTGGTGCGTAAATCGCGGACTGCAGCGCGCGTCGACCTCGGTCCTGTACCCGCTGGTGTTCTGCATTTACAACCTGACGACGCAGATGAACGGCGTCACACTCTACGGCTTCGATGCCATGTTCGACCCAGCCCAAATCGGCTACGTCTTCGTCGGCACGCCGCTACTCATTGTAGGCGTGCTGCTGCTTTCGACGCGGCTCGAGGAGCCGGTCGACCCGGAGCTCAACAGCTTTCCGGATTGGCTCCCGCGGCACGAAGCAGCCTCGTCAACGGGGTCGGCTACCGCGTCACTGCTGGCCGGGGCGCCGCTGACGGCCACACCGGACTCTGCGGCACCGCCAACGCCGCCGTCGCCGCCGCCGCCGCGGCCGGGAAGACTAAGCCGCTTGAACACGTATTTTGGCGTTGGCGCGCTGAGCCCAGCGGCGCCTGGCGGCGCAGCGGCCCCGTCAACGCCCGGCACACCGACGGCCGCGGGCTCGCTGCATGGATCGATGAGCTCGCCTCCATCTCCTCTGCTCACTGGCCCGGGCTACACGTCGTTTGACTCCATCAGTCCCGGCATCGCGAACCCGGACAAGGGTCGCAGCAGACACACACGCGTGATGCTTTCGCGCGAGCAGCAGCAAATGCTGAAAGAGCTCGGTATGCAGTGAATAGTCACTCAGCAGACCGGCGTACCTGCGTGTCCTCAACAAGCAGACACGATTGCCACCACAGATTCTGTCCCTCGGGAGATACAAGGTGCGCGAAGACTCGATGCGCAGACCAGGATCTATGAGGCCTAATTGATGCCGGGATCTATAGTGACGGCTTATGCTCCACACTATTCGTAAATCTCCGACTTCGTAGAATGTGCGGTGACTGTAGAACATAGAGGTGGAATGGCGAAGCCAGCAGTTTCCATCACCAAGCTACGAAGAAAGTATATAAGTCTATTATATATGCACCAAGCTCGGCACGGAGACGCTCCCGTTTCTCGCGGATTAACTATGGTAACTTTAGCCACAAAGAGTAAGAGAGCAGCTCTCTGTACCTGTTGCGCAAAGCAACCTGGCATCGTGGAAACAATTAGGTGAGCTGCTGGTGCTCGAAGCTCGACAGATGGAATCCAATCTCAATGGCAGGCTGGTCGAGCGACTGGTGCTCGTAGGAAAGCACGCCAAGACCGCCGGCAGGCAGCAGCATTGGGATGTAGTTCTGCAGCTCAATGCCGAGCCAGCGCAGCGCAAGCATGCGAAGTGAGTGTCCATGCGCGAAGATGATTACGTCGTTGCACGGATCCTCCATCTCCATGGCCTCAGCGTGGATGCGGCGCACATCGGCGATGATTGAGTCGAGGCGGGCGCTGATCTGATCCGGCGTTTCGCCGCCCTCGCAACCATCCTGGTAGATCTTGAACGGCGTCGAAAGGCCCTGCAGTTTGCGGTGGTTGTTGATTTGAGCAGTGGTCCAGCCCTCGTAGTCACCGTATTCCCACTCGCGCACGCGGTCGTCGGTGGTGATACGATGCGACGGGATGCTCCACTTCTTATCGTGCAGGAACAGGTCCATCGTCTGGTGCGCGCGCAGCCTCGGCGACACGAAGACGTGGCGCACGAATTTCGGATCGATCAGGCGGCCCTCACCGACACCAATGCGCCCGTCTTCGGCAACCATCTCGGCGCCCTCCTTCAGCAGCGGGAGGTCGGTAATGCCGGTGTAGAAGCCCTTCTTCGACCACTCGGTCTCTCCGTGACGAATAATGATCAACCGGGGAGTTCGCATTTTTTTCTCTGTCTAGTTCGCAAGCCTCACAAACACCGGCCTCTAGGGATGAACAGACGGTAGAGGTTATGCAGGAAGTGCCGCCTAGCACCATTATTATGGGCTTCCCGTTACCCCGCCTAACCCTGCCGATCAGGATCATACCCGTGTGCTGCGGGCTTATTCGCAGGCCCACCGTTGGTCACGGGTGCCGCCGGTGGGCCCCCAGCGGTGAGCTGTCAGACAGCACTGGGGTGAGCCAGCTGGCGGACCTCGCTTTTAGGGCTGCTCATCCGATGTGTATGTTTAGCCGTCATTTTTAACCCAAGTCAATAAGTAGGTAGCTGCGGCCTGGCACATAAAGGCAGCAACAATCATACGTACCCGCATCCGCGCTTAGACATACATGCACATGCTCAGCCCCCGCAGTGATGTCTCGATTTCCCGGCGTCTTCTCCATGTACCTACAGAGCATAAAAATACAAACTGACAGCATTAAAATACAAACTTACTAGAGTACGTGTACATGTCACAAGCATTCATAAAAAGGGCGGAAGGGCGAGCGGAAGCCATATTCCAATACATAGGGTGGTTGGCCGAGAAGCACAAAGGGCGAAAACAATGCCTCTGCGAGCCCACACAAAAGCTAATGTCTCAATAAGTTATGCAAGTCGTGAATTGAACTCAGCATTGTGCGCGCTCAGCGCCACGCCCGCGAGCTCTGGCCCATCCCCGTCCTGGCGACGGCGACGCTTCACCAGTTTAGCTGTTTTCCGCTCAATATGCTCAACCAGTGCGTCACCACCACGCTTCCCGGAATCGACTGCCTTGAAGTAGGCACGCGCCTCATCGCTTAGCGCCGTGTGATCGAAAGCCGCTGCCGCGTGCGCCTGTGCTGTGGCATCGCCGTACCGTATACGCGCCTCGTGGAGCGAGAGCTCCCAGTTATCGTTATCTTCATTTTCTGAATCATGGCGATGGTCCCTGCTACCACCGTGGCGTGCAGCACTGCCAATGGCGCCGCCCTGCAGAGCAGTGAGCACGGCGTGGTTGTCGTTTCGACCGGCCAGTGCTTTCTGTCTCAGCAGGGCGAAATGCTCCATTGCGTTATCCTCGCTCACTTTGACTCGTGTCAACTCCCCTCGAGCAGTGTGCCGCTGTCGTTTTTCTTTTTGAGCTTGCCCCTTTCACCTAACAAGCGGCAGCCTTGATGAGATGAGGGAATCTCGTCGGGACCCCGCTTACCTTAGCGAGGCTATAACAGCGGGTAGGCGCGGGTAGGCACCTGCAGCGCTCAAGGATATACGGCGAGTATATCAGTGGGTTCGTTGCGCTATTGGATCTCGAACAAGGACACCCGTCCTTCGTTATTGCCCCCATCCTTGAAGGAAAGTAGCTACGAGCCTAAGCGAAAATGGCCGAGGACGTGTCTATGCGCGAATCGGAGACCCCAGGCAGCCCCGCGCTGGCGTCCGCAGACGATGAGAACAATGCCACGAACTCGGGCACCGCCTCGGTGACTGGCGCCGAGTCCGTGTCTGGATCCGACATGGAATCGTCTGGTGGGGATACCGAGTTCGACGTTGACGCGCGTCTCACGAGCCTGAATGCGATTGATGCGCAGATCGCCGACATTCTCAGCACGGGCGCCGACGTTGTCGCCGCAATTGCTGAGGGAAAGCAGCCACCGTACTCTGCCGACAAACGCCCGAAGTTCGAGTCAGCAGTGCGGCGGTATAACCAGCTTGTTGAAGAAGTGAACCGCCAGTTGCGTAGCGAGGTCAAGTTGTTGCACGATGCGTCTCACACAGAGTTGTTGCCCATCAATGTTCCGGTGCAGGCATCGGAATTTGGACAACAGCAACGGAACATGATTTTTGAGAGCATTACTGCTGCTAAGCCGGGCAATAAATAGAACGGCGTGTATGGCAGCTAATTCAGAGCAGTACAGGATAATCTTGCCATTAATGCCAGGTGAGTCGAAGGGCTGCTCAAGATCTTTTTTATTGCGGCACTTGGGTAGCTCGGTGGTTTACAGACAGCATGCTATGTTTATCCAAATTAGATGCTGGCTGAGCCCAGCCTGCTCGACAGCCATTATTTCCATACAAACAGAAACAATTGATGAGTTTTTTGATTTGCGTCTAAAAGCTAGATACTTGTGGCTTGCGCTGTGGGTGACATGTGCCAAGTACACACGCATCACTCGCTGTGCGACGAAGCAGGCTCGAGCCTGCACTTGTGGCCGCTCGACACCAAAGGGCTAGAGCCCTAGGTGACTCAGCTGGGGACTGGCACAGTTATGTGGGGAACTCGCGGCCGGCTGCGTTCGCTGGGTAGTGTGCTTAGTTAGACATAGTTTTTCCGCGGTTGAAATTTTAGATCTATCACCTTATTGAAAAATGTCGTTTGTCGAGACTTTGCAGCTTCGCGGCTCCCTTGAGGGCCACAACGGTTGGGTGACGTCGCTCGCCACTTCGTCGCTGAACCCGGACATCCTTGTGTCTGGTTCGCGTGATAAGAACGTCATTGTGTGGAAGCTGACCCTCGAGGGTGAGCAGGTTGGCTTTGCCCAGCGCTCGCTCCAGGGCCACAACCACATTGTGCAGGACGTTTCTATCTCGCACGACGGTGAGTACGTTCTCTCTGCCTCGTGGGACAAGTCGCTTCGCCTTTGGTCGCTCGCCGACGGCACCTCGCAGCGCTTTGTCGGCCACACCGGCGACGTCATGGCCTGCAACTTCTCGGCCGACAACCGTCTTATTGTCTCGGCTAGCCGTGACCGTACCATCAAGATCTGGGACGTCGTGGGCAAGCAGCTTCTTTCGTTCGATGGCTCCAGCGGCCACCAGGACTGGGTCACTGCCGTCCACTTCACTCCGGAGCAGGACCCGCAGGTTATCTCCGCGGGTGCTGACAAGCTTGTGAAGGTAAGTACTAACCAACGATCGGGGATCTCGACGTCGTTACCACGAGTATCGTTGCTGTCTCTGTCGCTGTCGCTGTCACCGTGTTATCGCGGTGGGCGCCGGCGGCAGCGTCTTTGTCGATGCTTTGGCACGAGTTGTCGGATCCGCGATCAGGAAAATTCTCGTGTGGACATGATGTTACAATATTTGCTACTTCCGAGGGCATCTGTGAGGCATTTTATTTCCACCAAGATCTCTGATCCACATCAACAGAATACTAACTATTATTACAGTCTTGGGACGTTACCTCTGGTGGTGAGCTTCTTGCTGACTTCGTTGGCCACAAGAACTACATCAACGCGGCCGCCCTCGCTCCGGATGGAACCCTCTGCGCCTCTGCTGGCAAGGAGGGCACCATCTTCATTTGGAACGTGTCGCCGGCCAAGTTCGCCTACTCGCTCGAGGACACTGACGAGGTCTTTGACCTCGTGTTCTCGCCGAGCCGCTACTGGATTGCCGCTGCTACCGCGTCGGGTGTCAAGATCTACGACCTTCAGACCCGTGAGCTTCGCGAGGAGCTCCACGTCGAGGTCCCGCGCGGCAAGGAGCCGACGCCGATCTCGGTCTCGTGGTCCACCGACGGCCAGGTGCTCTTCGTTGGTTACACTGACGACGTCATCCGTGTCTGGCAGGTCATGTCGATCACTCAATAAACGTGAGTGGATCCTGCCTAGCTTAATTATTTTATATAAAAAGGTTAACCACGCATTTACTCGCTTAGTGCCCTGTTGCGTTCGCCGCGCCTATCGCAATTTACAAGCCATGCGACAGGCAGACTTGGTGATGTTAGAGCGGAGGGATACGCGCACCGAATGCATCTTTCTGAGACTAAGCAACAGCACAAAATAGATTGATATGACGAACACTTGATGTGCAGGTTTATTTATATGCAGACATCCCCGCATACTACCGGACTCTAAAATGAATACAGTTGGGGGATGAGTTGTGGCCGGTGCGCCACCATGATTTTTTTTAGGACCTAGGCGCCAGGCTTGAAGCTGCATCCTTCGCATCAAACTTGCGACCGAGAAGCGACTCAAGACACGCCTGCGGATCCTTAGCTCCTCCCCATTGAAGAACGGCAGTTTTGAACTTCTCCCCGCCGGCCTGCCAGTCCTGCGGGTCCTTAAATAGGTGATCCCATACCATCTTGGCGAGACATCGGTCTAGCAGATAGCTATAGTAAGTCGCGCCGTAGGAAACTAAATGCCCAAACTGAGCATATTGCTGCGTATACATCTGCTCAGGTTGCACAGCCGGGAACAGCGAAAACGTCCGCGTGATGTCATTAGCGACCGTTTGGGCTGGGTCTTCGTGCACGAGCGCCTTTGCAAACTCAGGGCCATGCAGGGCCTGGTCTAGCGTGCTGAGTCTGAGCTGATGCCAGGTCTCGCGGTTCTCGGTGGCAGCGTCCACGCGCGCTTGCTTGGTCAGGAACTCGCGAGCGTTGAACCCGGGCTTCATCTTCTCCAGCACGATTGGGTCAGAAGCGAATTTTTCGAACAAAATTGACGGTAGCTCGACGAAGTCGGTCGCGCACCGCGTGCCTGCGACATTATGCAAATCAGTGCGGCCGATCATGGAGTGGATTGCATGACCCATCTCGTGGAACAGCGTTTGCACTTCGTGATACTGTAGAAAGACGCTGCCGTCGCGCCCCTCAACAAAGTCGCATACAAGCGCGATGATTGGGAGCTGCATTTCTTTGCTGGGGAAGTGTCGGCGCGAGCACTGGATCGTAAAATGCGCGGGATTCGGGTGTTTTCCAGGGCGTGACAACAGGTCGCAGTAGATGGTACCGACCTTTTCATGGCCATCGTACACGTCAAGGCGCTTTACCTCAGGTGCCCAGGTTTCCCCGGGCGACACGTCGACGGGTTCAAGCCGCAAGCCATAAAGTTCAGTCGTAAGGTCGTTGATCGTCGCAAACACGTCAAAAAGCTGGAACGTTGGCGGCGACAGTGTGCCGCGAATTTGACTGCGATATCTCGCGAGGGTGTACGCGTAGTCCCACGGGGCCTTTGGCGAGCCAATTCTCGCCATCTCTGCCGACGCAAGTGGCCTGACCGTTTCCGACAGCGAAGTGAGGAACTGTTTGACCGAGGCAGAGTCGTGCAACAGCTTGTCACCCAGCTCGTAGTCCGCATACGTCTCAAACCCAGCAAGCCGAGCCAGTTCTCGACGCTCTTTCAACACATCCGTCAGCAGTCGACGTTGCTGCTCCGGGGCCGTGCGCAGGGCATGCCATACCCGCTTTCGCGTCTCTGGGTTCGCAGCGGTAGCGAGAACATGCTCAGCAATGTGAGGCTGAGAGAGCGGGATCCTGATTTTTCGACCAGCAAACCTTGTAGATGTCGCGAGCTTTGCGAGCAGCGTCGGGCTGACGCCCGCGAGCTCTGACGGGGAAAACAGGAGCTGCTCATCGCTTGCCGCAGGGTCGCCGTCGACTAGCCCCATGAGAAAATGCTGGCCTTTAATAGAAATCGAGTTTGACAGATCAATGAACTTCTCTTTTTGATGCGGGTCGTTATCGAACTGGATACCACTCTTCAAGAAATCATGCCGCAGAATCTCCGCAGTCTTTCTCTCCTCACCCTGGACGGCAGGGTCTGCGAGAGCAGCATTCACGATGTCCAGGAGATCTCGCTGCGTATTGAGCTCGGTCATATACGCAAACAAGTTCTCATGAACAGTCTGGGCGGAGTCGGCCATGTTCGGGTTCGGATGGGATATCCGTACGAAGGCAGAGAGGTCCACTGCTTTGCATAGCGTGTCGCTGAGCTCGTCCAGGGTTCTGATTTTTGCGTTATCGTCGAGGCCCGGGCCTTGTGCTTGGCCACCGCTGGGTTGCAGCTTGGCGGCAAGAACCTGGGCCTTCGTCAACGACTGCTGTCCAAACTCCACCAAACTCCTCGGCGAGCTCAGACTTTTTATGCCAAACAGGCCTGTGGTAGGTCTTGAGGTCGATGGCGGCGTCCGAAAATACTCTCGGAATGCCCTCATTTTTCAAACCCAAGGTCGTTCTAGTCACCGCTGTAGCGGACGTCCAGAACTGTACCAGAGAAGGGTCGCCACTAAGGTAAGGTATTCACGCCGATTAGATCCGAGAGAATGCATAGTGAGAGTGAACGCATACTCAAAAAATCCTATGCGAGCGGCACAAAACTTAACGAACAGATGGAGTGTTAAGTGAAATGAGCCATAACGATGATTTGAAACTAAAATTACAAGGGCCGGAGAACAAAACTGTGTGTGCAAAACTGTGTAAGCACACAACAAAAACATGCCTCAACTGGTCGAGCTAAGCACGCCCACTAGCGATTTAGAAAACTATGCAAAAATAATTAGGGGAGGTGATGGGCCTAGAAAGGCCATAGAAAAAGTTAACACTACGTATGCAACAATTAAACTACTCCAATGATAGTATGAGAGCCTTTTTTTGAGCAAGCCGAAACGTACGGTGAGATGAAGGAAGACGGGCTCTGCACAATCTCGTGCTTCGGCATGCTTTCACTGCGTTTACTGCTGAGACTCTAAGTAAATCTCGTACATGTCAACGCCATCGGTCTTGCCAAGAATACTCTCGACAATCATGCCGGTAACCAAATACGGGTCAATGTTAGATGCCGGGCGACGGTCCTCGAAGTAACCCTTCTTGTCAAGCGCGACCGCGCGCGGAATGCGGACTGATGCACCACGGTTGGCAACACCATAGCTGAAGTCCTCCATCGAGGCCGTCTCGTGCTTGCCAGTGAGACGCTCTGCGTTGTCCTCACCGTAAGTGGCAATGTGCTCCTTGTGACGGAGACCGAGACGTTCTAAGGCAGACTCAATAACAGCGAGACCACCGTCCTCGCGCATGGCCTTAGTCGAGACGTTCGTGTGGCAGCCAGCACCGTTCCAATCGCCCTTAAGCGGCTTCGGGTGGAAGGTAACCTTAACACCGAAGTCCTCACCAACGCGATGCAGAAGGTAGCGCGCAATTGTAAGATCATCGCCCATCTTGATGCCCTCGCATGGACCGACCTGGAACTCCCATTGCGACGGCATAACCTCTGCGTTCACACCCGAGAGGTTGATGCCAGCGTAGAGGCATGCACGGTAATGTGCCTCGACGATGTCACGGCAGTTGACCTTGGTCGCACCCACACCGCAGTAATATGGGCCCTGCGGTTCTGGGAAGCCGCCCTTAGGCCAGCCGTAGATGTTGTTAAATTGATCGAGCAGCGTGTATTCCTGCTCGATACCAAACCAAGTGTGCTCACCCTTATAGGCCTCCATGAGCTTCGCGCAAGCATAGCGGAAGTTGAACTTGTTCGGCGAACCGTCATTGTCGAGACATTCTGCAAGAACGATGATGTTCTTGCCACCCCTTATTGGGTCCCTGTAGATTGCCACTGGCTTCAAAAGGACGTCAGAGTCATTTCCCGGGGCCTGATCGGTAGAAGAGCCGTCGAAGTTCCAGACAGGCAAATCCTCCAGCGACTTCGGAGCCTCGGTGAGGGTCTTCGCCTTCGATCTGACTCCGTTATGGCCATCAATCCAGACATACTCCGCGATTACGCTCGGACCTTGATCCAGAGCGTAGTACTTGTTTAATGTTGCGGTATTAGATGGTGGCACGAGTGCTTCCATTTTTGTTTGTGATCTTGTTTGGGGGTGAGGCGGAGGTAAAAAACTTACTGTCGGTTATTACTACAGCTGATAGGACATATATATATAAGTATATCCAAGCTCGATCGTGTCTCCGTTTAGGGTAAGGTGAGACTAGGCCTGCGACCCGGATGAACAGTGCAGAGCGGAAAGCGACAACGGGGCTAGGTACCGCACTGACTGTTTATTTCTGGTTGACGGCAACTCCTGGGGATTGACAATGAAAGAGTGCCTTAAATTAATATCTATCCCGTGACGATAAGGTTATAATTAGCCTATTCATCGCGAGGTTATCTGCTTTACACCCGCTGCCTGCTTTTTACCTCTCGGCTTCCCCTGTGACACATTAATCTGATAGCGCCTGCTTTTTTATTTATCTCCGGCCAATCATAGGCGAGTATATATAAGGGGTTTACGCGCGCCGAGATCGGTTCCCTGCAGCATCGAGGCGATAAGTTCCAGTTAAATCAGGCAGTGATAAGTTAATTATGATAAACATTAGGCGCTGTGGATACCTTGTTGGCGTTCCGTCACAGCCTGAAGACTTCATGTGTTAGTTTGTACTCAGCAGCCCGGCCCTCAGCCGAGGCCGGTTTCCCAACCCATCTACATGCCTCGGAGCTGCTGGGCAGAGTGCGGCACGGCTTAGCACTTGTGTGACACATAAACGCGCACATATCTATCCGCATTTAAATCCTCGAGCCAGGCACGGGAAGTGTCGCCCCGAACTCGCCCCAAATCCCCGCATTTAATGCACGGAGTATATACATAGAGTGTTAAAATGTTAAACTCTATCCAAATCAATGTTTGATAGCACGTGTGACCACTATTTGTTTCAGGAAAGTGTCATTGGGCAGGATAAATTTCAACCACACGCGGAATATGCTACTGCCGATTGCGCAGCAGTGCGTTTCGGCCGCATCCGTTTGTCCGATCCAGTCGCATGCCACGAGTTACGAAAAGGGAAAGATGAAAGGGTATCATGTGTTAGTCCAGTCCGTGAATTAGCGTCCGGAATGAAAAGATCGTGGTACATAGCTTCCCGCAGGGTCAAAACCATAATTAATTTGCCAAGACCAACGGAGCCTGCACTAGGGGTGATGGAGCGGCCCCATTCAGAGTACCAAGTCCATGCAGATGACGAAATTGAACAAATTCTTGTATTTGAAATATTTCAGTATATATCATCGACGCGCGCTCGACAACCGAGGATGCAAGGCACAAGCTTTACAGAATCTCGGCCGATCTCAGCCGCGCCTCACACTTTCCGATCGCTACGCCGCGAGGGAGACACACGGATTCTTTTCGTTCTCGTGCGGACCTCTCTAGACCACCAGCTACCCGGGATCCCTACGAAAAAGCTTACCTGGCCTCGCCGCCTGGAATGGCTTATCATATTATTATGCAATGATAGCTACCCCTTGCCCCAGGCACGACATGTGAAGTGACGTAGGATCATCATAGATGTGGTCGCTGTAGGCTTGGAAATGTATACCTATCTTGGAGAAAAAATCAGCCGCGAATATTTATATTTAAAGCTTCATATGAAATTCCCCGTGAACGTAACCGTGTGTAGTTCGTGTTTCAGCTCGTGTGTGGCCCATTTGGGCCCATTTTGAGGGCCCAGCCTTGGCGACGTGAGATGATGTCCCAATCTGGCACACAGTCACACAATTGTTGTCGACACAGGGTTGGCAAGGTCTGTATCCAATCATTGGAAGGAATTGGGAGGACTGACGGCAGATGGGACCCCTTGTAGACGGCGTGCACATGTCACGGCAATCTTCTGTCAAGTTTTCCCTTCCCCTCATCAGCCCCTTCGCTTGAAAACTTATTTAAGCCGCAAATACTGATGTACATCCCCATGGATAGCTCTAAACCACCCCGATTTACGCTGGAAAGCGCTGTTTCGAGCCATAGCTCGCAGGAAGAACGCATGTACGAACTTCCAGAGGTTGAAACGGGCAAAAAGTCGAGTCGCCAAACCGCATTACAGACATTAGTCCTTGCGTTTGGCTCCCTCGGCGCTGTTTATGGTGACATTGGCACGTCTCCACTGTATGTGATGAACTCAATCAAGATTCCTCACACTACTCCAACCGAAGACGACATCTACGGCATGGTCTCGATCATCTTCTGGATGTTCGTCATCTTGGTGTTCTTCAAGTACACTCTGATTGTCCTAACATTCGGCCCAAATGAAGGCGAAGGTGGACAGGTCGCGATTTACGCAAAGATCGCCCGTACGCTGAACTTCGGTCCGAAGGGAATCGCCATTCCTGGCGCTCCCGTACCACAAGACCTCGAGTTGATGAAGCGTACTGAGACCTTGAAGTCTGAGCACATGGAGAAAGCGTCCTGGAAGAGACACCCAACTGTGGTAAATGTACTAGCATTCTTCACTCTGGCATTGTGCTTTCTGGGATGCGCGCTCGTCATTTCAGATGGACTACTGACGCCGACAACTACAGCTCTCACCGCTGTTAGTGGCATCCAAGTAGCAGTGCCGTCATTTTCCAATGGTGCTATAGTTGGAGTCTCTGAAGCAGTACTCATAGTTCTGTTTTCATTGCAAGTTTTGGGCTCCACAAAGCTCTCGCTGAGCTTCGCCCCTATCATGTTCACTTGGCTGATCGGGTTCGCATTCCAAGGCATTTACAACATTGCCAAATGGCACCCGGGCGTCTTCCGCGGCTTATCACCGTACTATGCTATCCAACTCCTGAAGGACGTTGGCATCGACGCGCTCAGCGGAGGAATGCTGTCCATGACTGGAACGGAAGCAATGTTTGCAGATGTGGGGCATTTCGGGAGGCTTCCAATTCAGATCGGCATCTGCTTCACGATGATATGCCTCATATTAGGATATCTGGGTCAAGCAGCCTATCTTGTCCATAACCCAACCGAGATGTCAAACATCTTTTACGCTTCCTTACCAGGCGGAATTGGCAACGGTTTCTACTGGTTCATGTTTGTGATGGCAATCCTCAGTACTATTGTCGCTTCACAAGCTCTGATTCTCGGCGTCTTCAGCATTCTCGCGCAGCTCATTAATCTCGACTGCTTCCCCAAATTAAACGTGTGGAGAATTTCGAAGACTCACCGCGGCAAAGTGTTCATTCCTGTGGCCAACTTCCTTCTGCTCATTGGTGTCTGTGCCGCGACAGCGGCGTTCCAGAACTCCAACAATGTCACGGGTGCGTACGGGCTGGGAATATCAATGGACTTCGTGATAACGTCCGCACTAATAGCAATTTGCTTGGTTTGGGTATATGACTATAACCCCCTCATCTCCATCGTGTACATTGCCATTTTTGTGCCACTTGAGATGACCCTCGTCATTGCAAACATGAAGAAGGTCCCCCACGGTGCTTGGTTTCCCCTCATGATGTGTGCGATCTTTTTCACAATATTCACATCTTGGAGGTACTTCCGCAACTTGCTCTATGAGCAGCAGATATCAACTCGAGTACGTATCACTGAGCTATTCCCTGGTATGTCTGAAGGTGTAAACCTTGGCAGCACAGACGGCGACGATGACGAGATCGCAGTAATGTCTACATCTACCATTGACAACAAGCTCGGCTCCGTGAATACTGTGGTTCGTGGAAGGCTGCCCCTTTCTACGACACCCGGCATCACGCTTGTGTATTCCGACACCCCAGGCGTGGATCTAGCTTCCCCGAATACTGTGCCATCAATTTATGCACATGTTGTGCGCAATTTTGCTAGCATCACGTCGGTAGTTGTTTTCTGCTACCTCAGGAGCATTAGCATTCCGACGGTTGACGATGAGGACCGTGTGCTCGTTGTGCCAGCGAAGCTTCCCGGCCACTACAAGGCAGTAGTGCGATTTGGGTTCACCGAGGACCCAATAGTGACACTTGAACTGAGAGAAAGGATTCTGCGGCAGGTCCACGAAGCGGCAGCTATGGAGTACCAACCTCTGTCTGTATTTGAGAAGAATCAGGTTCTGAACAGGCGGAATCGGCGGACCCGTAACCCTTTCAGGTGGGTTGGGAACCATGTGCGCCAATTCGTTGTTCAGCAGGTCTTCGCACCCGCGAATTCTTTGAATCAAAACGCATTCAACTTTGTTGAATCGGCACCCGACGAAGAAACCAATAGCAGTAAGCTTCTTATAGGCACCGTTGTGCGTATTTAGGAGAGCAGAGAGCTCAATACACAGAACTTTTATTTTTCAATGTGCTCGCATTTGCTCGCATTTTCTTCGAACCGACGAAATGAGGCAGTTGCTTTGAACAAGTCAATCAAAGCCTCGTTATTACCGCCGAGCCCGCAGCTCGTGCGCACCACCAGTGTCAGGCACTATTACTCCGCACTCCAGGCTTAATCGCCTCAGCCAACGGTTAGTGCGTGCTGGCAAGGATATCAAGGCGCCGTGATACTTAAAGGTTAGGTTAACTTGCACACTCTGCGCGCAAGTGCATAGCGAAGAAACTGGTTAATGGTAAGTCGTGGATTGTGGGAGCAGCGCTTCGGACATCAAAATGTAGGAAAGCGCTTTTTTCAAGACCTTGATGGATGCCGGATTTGAAAGGCGTGATCTCATAGGGCATTTTCAAAGCTTTTTTCCTAATTTGGTATTCGTGCGTCGGCAATTCTAGCATGAGGTTTTTGCCACAGTGGGGATATTTCCCTTGTTGAAGCTGTTCGTGCCGCCTTGCCGCCGTCCTTTCTCATCCGCAAAGGCTGCTTGCTGCAACACGGACGCACATATGCGCGGGTACGACGACATTTGCCTAATGCACCCGTACCCTCAAGGAGTCAGGTTTATGCAAGCTGATCATGACCAGATAGAGGCTCAGCCACTGGTATATAACTGCAGAAACGCGCACAAAAATTGGAAGGCTGGGAGCCAAGGAGACACTTGGCATCCCATGGCTGCCAAATGGTCTACCCACCCCACTTATAAGTCTCCAACGTACTTGCAGGTGTGTGGTTCAAAAGGCCCAGCAAACGTAATTGCATGAGGAATTGATTAGTAACGTTAAAACAATAAGACCGGTGCAGATCGTATAAGCCGAGGCACACAGAGGGAGGCAGAGGCTAGAGCAGGGGAGTAGCAGAAGCGTCTAGAGTCCGCAAGGACTACATGCTGCTGTCTCTTCTAGCTCTGAGAAAAGTCGAGACGCGCCATGGCTGCTTCATATCTAGCTTTATGTGTGGCGCACGGCACATGTGGGGGGTTTTACCAGGCCCAAACCTAGCCTCTAAAATTATAACACGTGACCCAACAGGAGAGATATTAATCGTGAGACCGATGGCGAAGAACGTTCGATACATTGCACTCGTACTTGTAGTTCTTTTGTACATTGTGTGAGGAATGCCTGAAGAGGCAGAACACCTTGAAGAGTTTGGCCATCTTGACAATGTGGTCCACGTGGAGCGTGAGTTTGTGCCGAAGCTAGTTCAGGAACCAACGATCCACCAGTATTTTCAGAATGGGCGTCTCCATAGGTCTAAGTCTAATAGACCAGTGAGCCAGTTTGAGCTTTTCCTTGACCTGATTATGGTTGGAGTTGTGCATCAGATGGCTGAGGCGACCGCGGAATCGGAGGACTCTGCAGTTGTTGCCCGTTTCGTTCTCACATTCTGGGGTGCTTGGTCCATGTGGTCTGACTATCGTCAGTACGTGAATATGTGTGGCTTGGACGATTTACCGCAGAGGCTGTATACGTTCATTATAATGGCTCTGCTGATCGGATACACAGCTAATTCGACGGGCTTCGGGATTGCGCATCACCATTTTATTACAGACCATACAGCGAAGGTGTCGTTGAGAGGTACACTTGGTTTTCTGCTAGTTGAGAAGTGCATCAGGTTTGTGCTATATATCTTTTACGGCCTGTATCTCCGTGATTTTATGATGGACCAATTCGCCCGCGCAGCTGTGGTGCTAGTTGCTTCGGCGTTCTATCTTGGTGCGATGTTTTCACCGACCGTCACGAAGGCTGCTATTTTGTTTGGTGTTGCTGGTATCGTTGAGAATATGAGCTCCCCAATAGGTGCTTTCATCGGCTCGGTATTGGTGAAGCGGCGTACGAAGAAGGAGAATGAACGTGGCGTAGAAGGGCCGGCCTCAAAGACTAAAATTGCCGTGCTTAATATTGAGCATGCGTCTGAGCGGAATGGATGTTTCTTCACCATCGTGTTGGGTGAAAGTATCTCGAATCTGCTGTATAGCGTCATGAAGATCCCGAAAGCAGCTGGCATCAATCCGTTTTATGGTCGTGCATTCATGGTGCTCGTCGTTGCTTATGCATACAACTGGCTTTATTTCACTATCGACTGGAAGGTGGGGAAGATCCATCCTATTCGTCGCCACTGGGTGACTTCTAATATTTATACCCTGTTGCACTGGCCCCTCTGTGGAGCAATGGTGCTTGCCTCTGCTGGCGTTGCGAAACTTGTTTCGGAGCCTTCGGCGTCGCATCTCCAGCGCTGGTATTGGGGTGGTGGCACCGCGGTCGCGATGTTTTGTCTTGTTCTTATCGAACTTCTGCCGAAGTGGGATTACTGGTCGGCTGACCGGATTATAATTGTTTCGGTTCGAGTCCTTTTCCGCGCTGCAACCGCGGCATTCTGTGCGACAATACCGCTGGTCAGCCCTGAGAAATTGAACAACCTCCAGTTCCTTGGTATTTTTGCCAGTGTCTTCATTTTCATCATGGCTGAGGAGCTTCTTGGAAAGATGATCATAATGAAAAGGACGGAGAAGCACCAGTGTGATGGCAACTGCAAATATGTAGCCCACCAACGCGAGCGGGCCCGGAGAATTGCTGAGGCCGGAGAGCGCGACGACTCGCCGCAGCCCGAGCTGCCCCAGGAGGGGTACTCGAACGGTGTCTACGGTATTTACAGTTCACCTGCCGCCATGGACCTGGAGGCTGAATTCTCAGACAGTAATGACAATTCAGAGAAGCAACAGCGATCGACACTCAGCGACGAGAGCTCGAATGGCGACAGCAGGCCTTATTCCTCCCAGGCGAGAAGAACTGGGGCGGGGGCTCAGCACCGGCAAGCCGACTCGATCTCCTCACTGGAGTCAATGGTTTAATAAGTCATAATTGTGGTGGGTGCCAGTCCCCTCTTTTTCATCGGAACAATGCCCACATTGGCTCTGGAAACAGGCTATTTTTGGCGCGGCGCTACCACTGTCGGTGTGCTTGTTTAATATACATAGATTGTACGTAAAAACACAATTCTTTCCTTTGTTTGTAGAAGCATATAGTATATAGATTTAAAAAAATTGAAAACAAGAAGCGCTAAGATCTTAGTTGGAGGAGGGCGATACCACGTTTGTGGGCACAGTCCTTCACAACTAGTAGCTGCGTGCGTATGTGGTGGCCTGCTGTCGCTGACTACCGCACAAGCAGAGCAGGGCCACACTTCGGAAGCGTCAGACGGGACCAGGAGGACCCTTAGTTGGGTATACCACGCGGATGTCTGACACGCTGGACTTGCTGTCCGCGGCGTTCGCCGAATACATGACTCCGGATGAGGACGGCACGCCTCTGCTTCTGGTCGGCGACTTGAAGCACGCGCTGACCTTTGCGGGTGTACCTGCCCAGCTTGCGCCACAGCTGCAGGAACAGATGGACCCGCAGTCCACCGGGAAGATCGGATTCGAGGATTTCGTGAACGTTGGGATGGATGTTGCTCACCCCGCAGAAGAGGCGAGTGTGGAGGTGGGCGCTGAGACAGAACTTCCGGGCGCCGAGGCATTCGACCTTCTAAAGAGCAAGAAGAAAGACACAATCACAACGCACAGTCTTGCCCGAGCCGCGGAGAAGCTGAAAATGCCAGTGTCGACACAGGACCTTCGGCGGCTCGTGGAGATTGCGTCAACGCGCGAGGAGTTCGCCGAGCTATACTCGCATCTGCATCTTGGTTAATGGTAAATAAGAAAATCAACGGTATGGGGATTAAATACGCACGCCTCAAGTTAACTTATAGGTGCTTTTTTTTGGCACGCACAACCTTATATGATGTGCTTGGAGCGGAAGTAAGTGCGGAGGTATGTGATCTGCCACGCGCCGAGGCCAAAGAAGGACAGCAGCACAAGCAGCGAGAAGTTTTTGACACGGCGGTTTGTACTCTCATTCGTGTCTCGAAGGCGCTCCTCGCGCAGACGCATGTACTCAAGGTCATTATAGAGCTCCTCGACCTTGTCGTTCAGCTGGCGCAGCTTGACCTCCGTGGGCTTCAGCTTCTCAGACGCCTGGTACGAGGCCCAGTCGCGCGCGTAGGCGCCGATCTCCACCTCGAGCTCAATTTCGCGCTTCTTCGAGCCGGTGCCCTGCACGAGGGTGTTCGTGAAGCACACGTCGAAGCTGGTGTCTGCGGACGGAGAGAACGTCTGGTGCGAGCGGTCGAGGATATTCTCGCGGTACGCATAGCGGTTACCTTGTGAGTCCGTGATCGCAAGGGTCAGCTTCTGGCCGTCGTTCGCTCGGCCGTTTGTGTTGACCTTCACAACGACCAGCGTTTCAGAGCCGACAAAGTCGCGGATGCACCGAAGGGTGCCCTTGGGCGATGCCTCAAGATCAAAGCGCAACGCTGCAACCACCGACAAAAGCAACGCAAGCAACGCAAACTGCATGGCTATGCTCGAGTTTAACGCGTTAGGTCGTGGTACTGGAAGGGGGTGGGTTGCGTGTGTAGCGCGTAAAGCGTCTGACGTGGTTTCCTAATACTGCCTGCCGCGCGTCACGCTCTCCCGCTGCCCTTCTCCTCCACCTTTTCCCCTACTTTTTTACCCATACGCCGTCGCCGCCCTCGCCCATGTGTGTCGCTTGCCAGCGCACCCCCGGCCCGCTGCTTGCAACGCGTAGCCGCTCGCCAGCCTGAGTCCGCTGCCCGTATGGCGCCTGCCGTGGAGCAGCCTTGTAACGTAAGCGATTACGAACGCGCAAGATCTGGCTGCCATGGCCGCACGCGCACGTGATCATAGTGCGGTGCTGGAAGCTCGGAGATACGTCGGACGGCAGCTGCCGTGCTGTGGCTTGCCACCCCCACCCTCCCAGCCGGTGCACTACTTATCTGTCCCTGGTAAGGTAAGCGTACCATTGTTCACACTCGCAACAATGGGTGCAGACGTGAAACGGCCCCCGACGCCAACCGTTCCCAAGGGATGGGCGGCTAAATGGGATGATCGCTACAGCGAGTATTACTATGTCGACCTCGCGACTGGCAAGTCGCAATGGGAGTCGCCGGCGGCGCCCCCTCCGGGACCACCGCCGCCTCATGCTCAGTCTCCCCCTCAACAGCAACCATACTACCAGCAACCGCCACCGATGCAACAGCAGCAACAGCAGCAGCCACAACGGCCAATTGTGATTCAGAACTACACATCTTCGCCCGGTGGCGGATATGGGGGTGGCTACGGTGGTCGTGGCTACGGTGGTGGCTACGGTGGTGGCTACGGCGGCGGTGGCTACGGCCCTGGCTCCATGATGCTCGGCGTTGGCGGTGGTCTTCTTGGAGGAATGCTGCTTGGTGAGGCCCTCGATGACCATAACGACACAATCATCAATAATAATGACTACGGTGGATATGACGGCGGCGGATTTGACGGCGGCGGATTTGACGGCGGTGGGTTCTAAGACCGCGTATTCCTGTACTTGCCGTACGCACACACGCTACATGCCCTCCTTATACTGACACCGTATACCTTTTATACAGAGTCTTGTGCAGCGCCTTCTTATACAGTGTTTCTTTATATAATATACCTGATACATGCTGACCCGTGTTCACTATAAGCTCTGCTCACGTTCTCCGGATGTCCGGAAGATGCAACCGCGCTTCCTGGATTTCTCATTCGCTCGACTCACCATAGTTCAAGTTGATCATTATACCAGGGCCACGGAACACTATGTAAACCAATATGTAGACCACTCCATTCGCAATGGGGTGTGTATAGACGTAGATATAGATATTAGGATTAATGATGCTAGGAAATGAAAGTAGCCTCAGAGAACGCCCAGCCCTTCTCTTCATGCGTCGTCCCGTCAATGGTGACGCGGGCAACAAGCTCGTTATAGTACTGGTAGATGAACGGGCGCGCACCACTGAGCCCAGACGCGACGCGCTTGACGAAAGCCGGCAGCTCAGCCATGACGTCGACACGGTCGACGCGGTTGGCGAGCTGGCCAGCGACCTCGACCTTGACGGTTGGCTCCGGCGACTCGGCGTCAACCTTGGGACCCGCGAGTTCAAAGCGGATCGACGTCGGCACCGGCCAGTTTGCCTCATCAGCCGAGTCGACTTCGGTCTCCGTGTGCTCAATCTTCACATTAACTGCCGTGGACAGGAGTTTGCCATCCTTTACGACGGCACCGATCGACGAGCGGCCACGACCGTAGCTGACCGGCGTGACGAACTCCATTACGGCGACAGACACAGTGGGCCCCTGGAAATCAAGGAAGTTCCACCTCGCCGCGGCGTGATGCGGCTTCATGCCCTGCAGGGCCATCACAAACAGGCCCTGCGCGTGCTCGGCGCCGAGGTCCACCAAAAGCGCCTGCGACTTGATGACGATCTTACCGGACACCGATGTGCGCGGCCAGAACATGTGGCGCATGGTACCCCACGGTGCGTTGCGGTCGGTACCGTACTTGGACACGCCGTCCCTGCCGATCTTGAACCCGTCGCCAACGCGCTGGAACTCAATGTCGACGGAAATATCGGGGCCGCACGACCCCGTGAAGCGGTAGGCCGTCTTGTCTGCGTTCAATTCGATCTTGAAGTCTGTCGCGACAAAGTTCGTGTCGTTGTCGACGGTGGCCTGGCTCAGCGGTTGCGAGCCCCACACCTTCCACGACGGGTCAGTCACCTTGCGCAGCAGGAACGTGAACTGCGACGTGTACGCGAGGTTCACAGGATTAGAATGGATGAGCTGCGCAAAGCCATAGTACTCAGCGGTGTGGAAATAGAACGTTTGCGTCTCGACGTGCGACTGAGCGGGCTGCTGCCACTTGTAGTCGTCCGCTGTCAGCGCGCCAAACGGGTTGCGGCCAGCGACAGTCGCATCAATCGATTCGAACGCCTCGCTTCCGTATTCAGGCTCCGCCGCGCCCGTAACTGACGCCACTGCTCCTTGGGCCCACTTCCACATGGTTTGGCAAGATTCCTGGTTCTGAGGCACGTGGCGCCTCCCCCAAAACAGCTGCGTTCACAAGCGTGGGTCGCAGGCTGGCGGCAAGGGGTTCTACCGGCCGAGTTCCGCTGGGACAAAAAACGGCTTAGGCAATGCAGCCCTGCGCAGGTTGAGCCTGTGAACTGTGGGCGCGCGAAGAGTTGAGCTACTTGAAACGGGTCGCTCGATTCTGCGCGGCGCCGGGAACCCCTGCCGCCAAAAACACGGGAGCCCGGACAGGAAGGCACTGAGTGACATGGCGTTGCTTCGCTATAGGCCCTGGCCGTATATGGCTCCGATATCGATACTTGGATTGCTTCGTGATCATTGGTATTTTGTATAGGTTCATTAATTTTTTAGTCCGTATGAGTTTACTGAATTTTTTCTGCTCTATCTTCATTCCTTCATTTTTGATGTTGCTTGACTCCACACATTCGTTGCATTATACGATTTATCTCCATGGCTGAGTCGCAAGTCGCACATACCGCGCCTCTCTAGGCACGTAATCTTTTTCCGTTACGAAGTCCTGCATGAACCTGAGATCAGGTCGAGCCGAATTACACATGCAGACTTAGCCCTCACAATTATCGGCGGGCCCCATATATCCCATAATTTTGTTAGCGACGATGTCAGCGATGCCCGCGCGCGCTGACAGTGTAGGAACGGAGCTTGGCTTTCTTCCTCGTTAGGTATGAGCCTGGGGAAGAAGAGGAGGCACGGTACTGTTTGGCTATGATGACATAAGAGTAGCGAACATCTCGATGCTAGTCGCCTCTGTGTGTGAAGTAGAGGGGGACCCGGGTCGTCCTCAGCTGTGCTCATAATGGGGAAGCGACGGAAGCGTGCCGTTGTTGATCCGTCGTCCATCGTATACGACCCGAATTTCCTCGACCGGAAGCCAGATTCGGAGCGAAAGCCATTGACCGACTCGCCCGTCCAGCATGGCGAGGTTGTCGAGAAGACTGCCGCTAGTCCTCCCTCATCGCCATTATCCCGAAAGCCGCAAAATTTCGAAGCTTACCTAGGATCGCTTGGAGACGAGGCCAGAGCCACCAATTCCCCTGGCCAGAGTCAGGACTCTCATGTGGCATCGTTGTCGCCATCGGCACCTCAGTCCGCATTAGAGCCCCCAAGTATGCTTTGTGATTCTGAGGGTGTGCGCCATAAACATCCGATGGCTATCTCGTCGTTACTTTGTACTCCAGCCGAGTCTGCTTCAAGCGCGAGCCAGGCGAGCCAAGCTGCATCGACAGAGGCTCTGGTAAGGGCGCCTAACGTTAGTACGCATCAAGACAGCGCAGAGGTAATTGTTCTTGGTGATTCAGAGCGGGATGAGGGAGTTGTACCTGCTAGCAATCAGAGCGTGGGTGACGAAATAATTGATCTCTGCTCGAGCGACTACGACTGCGTCATTCTTGACTCTAGGACCCGTCAAGCAGATGCGCGCGTGTCTCCAGTAAAGCGATTTGCACAGTCTCAATTCGACAGTCTGTCACGCTCCCGGCCTGCAAGGCGACAGAAGCGACAGTCGCGGGGTAGTGATGATGAAGATCCAGACTGGGGCTCCGATCCCGAGCCTGAATGGGGCCCGGAGTCCGACACCGACTCGGACGACCCAGCTCTATCTTACAACAGGCACCAGTCAAATACCAGGCATCATCAATCTACGAGCATGCGAGGCCAGGCCTCTACCCCGACAGCAGCAGCACGGACCGCCAGCTCCCAGGTCGGAGGTCGAAGCCACAGAAACGTGGCTGAGCCCAGACCCGCGTATTCTGCTTCAAGCGCCTCTATCTCAAATCCGCAGCTCGGTAAAGGGTCAAAGCCCGCTGCTCCCGAAGTTACTATCCGCGTTGTATCCGTCGTGCCGGGCGCTGCAGGAGATACGGTTCGCAGCTGGGGGTACCGCAGCGGTCTGATCAAGCTCATAAAAGAGTTCAACACTGAGGTGAAGCTTGTTCACAACGGACGGCAAGTCATGGGCTTCAGCACCCCGGAACTGCTGCTTAAGCGCGACACTGCCGGACAAAATTTGACAATTCAGGTAATGACGCCCGGTCAATTCGAAGAACTGGAGCGGAAAAGACGACTCGGTGAGACAGATGAGATCGGCCCTTCGCTCCAGCCGGGTGAACCGAGTTACAGTGTCAATTCATTGGCCTCTGCCGCCGACCCCAGCACCATATCGGCTGCCCCGGCAGGCACTGGCCCCAGCACAGTCGATTCTCTTGCGCCTGGCGAGTTCAGAATCAAATTGAATGGTAAGAGCGGCGCAGTGCGCGTAGTTGTGACACAGAAGTCTACCATAGCTGATCTCGTCGCGCATTTCCGTCGACACAAAAACATCCCGGATTCCGCGACCATTGCCGTCGAGTTCGACCATGATCGCGTACCTTTAGACGGCACATTAGAGGATCTTGATGTCGAGGACGACGATGCGCTCGACATATTTGTATCATAGTATTTATTTGTATATACCCCAATCAGCACACCCTCGTAGCAAACTTGGGTTTTAGAGCGAGAGTCGCGACGCTGATATTTTATTGACGATGCAGAGGCAATATTCTTTTGATCTATACTCAAGAATCGCCAGCCTCAGGCATACCACGAGGCGTGGAGTGCATGCTTAGGCGCCTGCTGGCACACAGCCCGCCTGCGGCCCTGGCTCAAATAATGTAAGCTGGGTCATTAATTGCCAGCGCGCGGTCCGGCGGCGACTTCTTCCCGGTTCCCCTATGAGCAGGCCTGCGCTAATTTGCTCGGCATTCTCATTTATTTGGGCAGCTTTATTCGCTGCTGTTGTGGTTAATGCTGACGGTGCTAAGCCAATAGACGTCGTCATTGGTGACGACTCGCTGAACGTCCCGCGAGGGTTCCCGCTGTATTTCGGATCGTTCGAAGACGTGGGTGAGGGCGAGATTGAGCCAAGCGTACTTTCTGCAACCGATGTTGATAGAAAACTGACGGGCTGGACGAAAGGCTGCCCATCAGACGCTTATATACTCGTCCGTGACGAAGATGCGTTTGCGCTTACGGGGTATAAGCGTTTACAGCGGCTCGCGGAACAGTCGTTAACGCACTCTTCGTTCCTTACCGACAAACCCATTGACGTGCACGAGTTTTCCTTGGACCTCGAGGAGTACTGCGACGCTGAATACGTCCTGGTCGACGTGAAGGCCCCCGAGAATGTGACGTCATATATCGACACGCGTCCGCGCGTATTCTATATTAATTTCCGCCGTGGCACCGAATCTGACCAGAAAGACCTCGTGATGAACAATGTGCTCCGCTCAATTCCGTCACCCTTCGTCACGGTGATATACACCTCGGACGTTCCTCAGACGCATCCAATGTTGCGGTCGATCAAACTGAACCCAAAGCGACTTTCCTGGAGCCGTAAGAAGGATCGCCATCAAGCAGAAAAGATTGCTCCAGTGATTGCACCCCTGTTCCCCAGGTCTAGCGTGGGACACGGTGCCCCCGAGCCGTCAATAGAGATCCCGGACAATCTATTCAGAACGCTGCTAGTTGCGTCTGTCATGGTTGTAGTGTTTCTTGCATACCGAGACTACCATCAATAAAGAGTGCTCTATCAAAAAGAGACTCATGCACCCATACAACGCGGAGGCTCACAGATCCTTGGCTAACTACTAGTAGCTATTTTGACTTTGGGCTTTAGAGCCTTTGCGCTCGAAAAAGATTCAATTTATACATGGGTTCGCCATAAATTAGCTAAAAGGTAAACTCGTTGCTCGACTTGGCAACAATCTGCTCTTCAGCAGGGGTCATTTCACGGCTGACCGCTGATTTTGGAATTTCAAATACGAACCCCCCCTCTTCACCGCTAGGAGTAGCATCAATACTCTGCTCCTCTATAGATGCTTTTGGTGGCTCGGGGGGTACAAAAGTTGGTTGAGTGTGGAGGCCGAATGTGGGACGTACAGGGGACACTTCGCTGCCTGAGTCTTCTGCGGCTGCCGCGGAGCCTACGCTCGACTGGTGCATGTCGTTGCTGGATGGCTCATCAACTTGGGCGAATGCCTGCTCATCCCTTCCGAACGTAGGTTTGTTGCTGCGGCGAACCGCCATTGGCACCGCGCCAGAGACAACTGCCGACATAGGGGTGTTGGTCGATGTGTCGGGGTGCAGCGAGGTTTCCAGCGACACGGTCTTGGCCTCCGGACTCGTGTCCTTCTTCGCTGGGGTTGATATGCCCACGGGCAGGCCACTGGCAGCGCTGGGCACGCCCGTATTACTAGCACCGGCTGTAGCATTAGGGGTTGTAGTGGTCGGAGTAGTACCGGCAGGGAAGAAGGGTGCAGAACTTGCCAGCGTGGCTTGCGGTCGCGCATCGCGCGATAATACAGGCCCTGCAACAGCGCCGTCGCCGTCAAGAGCACGTAAAATCGCCGATGCCGCGGGAGTCACCTCTTCAGCGCGTCTAGATGATGGGGGTTGGCGAAGTGCCCTCAACGCAGAGGGCTGCGAGATTGGCTGGCTCAGCGACGACCGCGACTGGCGCTCGGTGGTCGCACTTGGCCGCGCATATGGGCCCGAAGAGCGTGGCGTGATGCTGCTGCGGCGACCATAGCCCAGGCTATGGCGTGCCGAATTTCTACTGCGCTCAGGCGATGCTACTGGCGCCCACGGGCTATTAACGCGACTGCGCAGATTAGATGGCGGCGGTGTTCCACTGATATAGGCATGAGGTGTAGGTGGCACCGCAATGCCGCGCAGGATCGACGTATCATTCGGTGTCTCGTCTATCGTAATTCCGTGCGAGGTCGTTGCCCCCTGAGAGAAATCGATCAGCGACTCGTTGCGGCTCACTGCCTGACCAATTAAGCTCAATACTCCGACAATTTCCATGTTAGACAGCTCAGCGTCACCTTTTTCCTCAAAAAATTGCCTTAGCGCCTCGTTGGGTCCCTCCGATACGTTTGCCGAAGACGAGCGATCGCGTGGAGGCGGCGTGGCATGCACTATCCGACTCCCCGTCGAAGACGTGCTTTCATCCTCGCCAAGACCAGCGCTGCTACCATTTCCACTGTAATACGCAATATCCGGGACCGTGGACAAGTTCACGACGTCGCCGCCAGTGTCAGAGCCTTGGTGTTGCTGCTGCACGAAAGAGGATTCATCAATGAAGGACGGTACTGGGACTTCAGAGTCCCGAGGAACTGCCGCTTCCGCCTCCGAGGTGTCAGTGCTGTATAATTTTGAAACTTGCTCGTCATCGCCGTTGCGCGCGACAGAGTTGTTACCCGGAAGCAATCGGACTG
The DNA here is from genome assembly GCA_030578495.1 of Starmerella sirachaensis. Lineage (NCBI taxonomy): Eukaryota > Fungi > Ascomycota > Dipodascomycetes > Dipodascales > Trichomonascaceae > Starmerella > Starmerella sirachaensis. The sequence goes on along the minus strand of JAJMSC010000001.1, from coordinate 837,822 downwards.
GCCCACTCTGGCGCCGGGCGTCTCGAGGCGAGCCCCAAATAAACCGTTTGATTCGCGTGAATAGCGACGGACCGGACGACTGCCCAGCCCCACGCTGCGCTGCGGCGGGGGCCGGCCTTGCGTACGGGTTTGCGCGCGCCTGTTTTTGGCTCTGATGGCCGCGCACAGGTCCAGCTCTCACGACCATCACCGAAATGTTTTCGGAAACCTAAATTCTAGTAGCAAGAATGCTCTAAAGCCGCCGAAGCGAGGAGTGTTTGAACAAGCGGTTAACAGTAGGTTTTGTGGTGGATGGTGTAGGGATCCCGTGCCCCGAGCGCTCTTCTTGCCTGCGCTTGTGGGTCCTCCGCTCTTTACCCGTTCTCTGGCAGAAGCGCCCAAGCCTTAGCTTGTGCCCTCGCCCTTTCCCCGACAGGTATTCAAGGCCTTACGTGATAAAGGCATGTGGCCCTATATCGCGGGGTGCGGGCAGAGGTCAGGCTCGTTCACGGTGCGCGACGAGCAGTGGGCAGGTTGAAACTTCTTGTTAAATACTCAGATCAAACAATGAGCCCAGTAGAGAGTGTGCTCCTAGTCGGTGGAAGTGGGTTTCTTGGCCTTCATCTTATAGAGGCGTTCTGGAACGTCACGCCGCGGCCGCGGATTCATGTATTTGATGTGCGCGAGTTGCCAAGCATCACTCCGCAGGAGGGTGTGTACTCGTTTGATACGAGCAAAATTACCGTCCACATTGGTGATCTTACCTCTAAGGCGGACGTGGTCGCCGCGATTGAGAAGGCAAAGCCACAGGTTGTTGTGCACTCAGCCTCGCCGATCCACGGTCTCGGCTCGGCTATTTACGAGAAGGTGAACGTCAAGGGCACTGAGGTTTTGGTCGAAGCATGCACCCAGTCCTCTTCTGTAAAATCACTGGTTTACACGTCGAGTGGTGGTGTCGTTTTCAACGGCGAGGACCTGTTTGGCGTCGATGAGCGCACACCGTATCCTCTCAAGCATATGGACGCTTACAACAAAACAAAGGAGCAAGGTGAGCAGATCGTCCTCAAGGCGAACTCTCCGGAGCTTAGCACTGTCTCGCTGCGCCCGGCTGGAATTTTTGGACCTGGCGACAGGCAGATGATTCCCGGCCTGCGTCAGGTAGCTGCTCGAGGCAAGCACCGGGTACAGCTCGGTGATAACAACAACTTGTTTGATGTAACGTACGTTGGCAACGTTGCGTATGCGCATGTTCTGGCTGCCGAGAAACTGGTGTCGGGGCAAATTGAGGGAATAGCGGGCGGAACCTTTTTTATCACGAACGACTCCCCGATATTTTTCTTCTCGTTTGCACGCCAGGTGTGGAAGATGGATGGCCATGACGAGGAGCCACGCTTCGCCATCCCGCGCGGCGTGAGCGTCATCCTTGGGTACCTCTCGCAGTGGGGGGCATTCCTGGTAGGAAACAAGGACCCGAGCTTCACAGCCTTCCGCGTGCGTCTGGCATGCGCGACACGTTTTTACGATATTTCGAAGGCAAAGTCTCTGCTCGGGTACGAGCCAAAATGGTCGATTGAGGAGGCCCTTCAGCTCACTTTCAAGTCCTTAGAGGCTTCTCAGTAAAAAACGGGGCAGAGATTATGGACTTATGTCTATAGTTCATCTATGCATGCACAGTATCCAGCCCTATCCTTGTTAAAGTGTGAATTATAATGCGCTGTAGTATGCATTGCGAGGGGATGGGGATGATCGCTACTCAAGAACACGTCACTAAAGGATTAAAGCAGAGCATGCCACCAGCATGAATGCTCCCAGTGGAACCATGAGCTGCTGAGACCCTGATTTTACCTTGGTTTGCTTCGCAACCTTACCACTACCAGCAGTCCCGGATTCGAGTTCGTTGACTGGGCCCTTATTAGCCGCGTTGGTTGGCGAAGCCGTAGCGGCAAGCTGCCGTTCACTCTCCACTGAGGCGAGGCGCTCGCGCTCTCGGCTGGCCCGAATTGATTGCAGATTCTTGCGCTTCCGCTCAGCCTCTTTACGAGACTGGTATTCCTGCGGACTCAGGGACTGCGTCGTTGTAGGATCAGCTGCCGTCACGGTTACGGCATCGATTCGTGTGGGCGCTCCAGTAAGTGTTGCATTTGCTTTCGGTCCGCTGAAGCCTGCGCGCTGAGGATTCTTTCGACTACCCCGGTTCTCGCTAACGTCGATGTTAAGCCAGTTTTTTATTTGATCGGCATCACCACGGCCATCAAGCTTCGGGTCGTAAGTTGCGCACTCGCCCTCTGAATATGTCTTGATGAACTTCGTCATTGCCTCCTGGGGGCACGCTGCGTAGCAGCTGGCGCCGTCACGAGTCACGAACTCACACCGGCACACGAAGTCTCCGTCGCAGCTGGCAATTCTTTTCTCAAATTGACTCAAGCAAAGTTCAATGGCCGCAGGGTCGCAGGTATTTGGCGGGGGTGGGGCAGCTAGAGCCACGCCAAGAATCAGTGGAAGAAGCTTCATCTGAATAAGTATATATGTGACCTGCGAAGGAACAGTGCAATGAAATTTGGGAACGGAGGGTGTTCGAATTTTGCTCTGTCTTTTATGTCGCGCCCGAGCCACTAACTTTATACTAAGATAAGGTGCTAAGCCCAGTTTGGGTGTTAATTCCGCTATGTCAACTTACCTTTTCAAGCACCACCGAACAATCCCAATTTAGTCCATTTTTTTTTTCTGGCAGTCAGACTGAATCAAGTAATTAATACAATTATAGAGTGCCTGAAGCGTCATATTTACGTGTACTACTTAGACGCATTGCATCGTTGGGGCCTGAGACGGTGGATTCCAACGCTAAAAAAAAAGGTGGCAGATCCATGCCATACAGACTAGCAACGTGCACACTTATTTACTCGAGTTCAATCTCGTTTTCCAGACTCACGTAATTGTCGAAAAATGCCTTGAACAACTCCGTAGCATACTCAAGGTCAGCGACGCCCCCCATTTCGCGGATTGAGTGCATGCTCAATTGCGGATTTCCGATATCGATCGTGCGGACGCCTATGTTGGCAGCCATGATGGGTCCGATCGTGGATCCACAAGTTGAGTCGTTACGAACAACAAACTTTTGCAGCGGGACACCAGCTTTTTCGGCTGCGCGCTGCAACAGAACAACGCCAAAGGAGTTAGTCGCGTAGCGTTGGTTTGCGTTGGTTTTAATGACCGGTCCAGCGTTAATTGCTGGCTGGTGCATGCGTTCGTGCTTCGAAGCGTAGTTTGGGTGCACAGCGTGGGCCATGTCTGCCGAGATTAAAAACGATTTTGCGAGACACGCCGCCATGTCATGGTGATCACTGCTAAGTCTTCCAAGTACCGAGCCCAGAAAATTAGACGCAGCGCCCTGGGCGCTGGTGCTGCCCACCTCCTCATGGTCGAACAGTGCGATCATGCGCATCCCAGGAGCGCTGTCAGAGCTATTTACAAGACCATGTAAGGCAGTGAAGCACGAATTCAGGTTATCAAGGCGCGGGCTGAACAAGAACTCATCATTAATACCTCCAATTTGGGCCAGCTGCGTGTCATAGAGCACAAGCTCGAAGTCCTCGACATCTTTCACATCGCTGACGCCAGCCTCCTTCGCAATGACGGCCATGAGCCCTGACGGATGCTCACCTTTGTCGGCCTCAACCGACTCCGGAACCAGGCCGAGGATTGGCCTCAGGTGCTCCTCTTTATTGAACTCCAGCTTTGCACTCTGCTCACGGTGCAGGTGGATGGCTATCGTCGGAATACGCAACAAAGGCTTGTCAACCTTGATAAGGCGTACCTCCGAGCGACTCCCGTTGCGGACGTAGACACGACCTGCGACGCTTAGGTCGCGATCGAACCAGGTCGGCCAAAGCCCCCCTCCGTAAAGTTCGACGCCCAGCTCGACATAGCCGTTCTGCTCGATATGGCTTTTCGGCTTGATGCGCAACGTTGGAGAATCCGTATGTGCACCAACAATGCCCACGGGGTCACCAGATTTCCAATTCGGGCCAAGAGCGAACGCAATGATCGATGATGCATTACGCGTGACATAGTACTTGCCACTGGCCTCGAGATTCCACGTTTCCTTTTCGCTCACCGCCTTATATCCGTGCGCTTTTAGCAATTTTATGGCCGACGCAACAGCATGGTAAGGCGTTGGAGACTCGTTCACAAACTTTAGGAATTCCATGAGAGTATATTGGTCGCTTACGCGCTAGCAGAGAGGAAGAGGGTATTGATGACGTACAGAAACCAGACGGTATAAGTAACTACACGAGCGCGTCATCATTATTTAGAATCATAAATCATTGTAGTATCTAGTCTGATTATTATCTTGTGTGCAGGCGGAACATCATACCAAATGCTACAGAGTTGAAGCATTGGTAGCGACTTGCAATCGTCCCCCTCACTCCGAGCCGTACGAAAGAGCCATGCTGGTTGAACTGGCGGGTGCCCAATAGATTTCTTGAGTGTCAAAAACACACAACATAGAACTATTCCTCAGAAATTCTCTCTTCCTTAGGAACATTTGCCTCGACCTCATACTGACGGTAAGTTTTCATGAACTCCTGAGCTTCCTCAGACATCTTCTCGCCGAGGTTTTCTAGATAACGGACGTAAAGCTTTTCCGCTAAATGCTGTGTGCGCAATCGCTCGTCATCCATGCTTGGAATCTCATTCTCGGCATATAATGCATTGTAGACGCCCTCCGCATCTTTCGCAGTTTCCAGGACTGGTGCGTTGTACGGAAGAAGTGGGTGTTGCTTGTAGCGCGTAGAAACTGCAGTGAAATCGAGCTTTCCGGTACTGAGAACGTCGTAGACGATCTGGGTCAGGAGAAGAGGCCATAGAAGCTCGGGATCGGTCTGGAGCTCGTCATCCATGCCAAGCGCACCCCCGAAATCGAAGGTTGTAAGCTCTCTAGATAACCGCGACTGCACGTCGAGGCGATATTGTATGCGACAGCGCCTGCGTATGCGGAAGGTGGCGACCCGGGAAACACAGGACTAGACAAGCCGTTTACTGCTGCAATGCAATGAGCTTTGATGCTAGAGCGCTGCGTGGTTGGGACACTCACGCGATACGCCAAGCCATAAAAATACCCGTATGCTGTAGCGGCGCTGACGTGGCGGCACATACTATGTGTTCCTTACCCGCAGGCGTGCAAGGCCCACCACCACCGACAGCAGGTGCACGCGCGCGGCGCGTTTATTATGTGTGTGAGTAAACATAAGACGTGCTGTGAGGTGCTCCCACCAACGTACCTCGCGTCGTGGGCTCGCCATCCGCCCCCGCCGGGACCCAGTAACTGCCAGGCAAATACCCCTACAAAAGGCTGAAACACCGGAGAACTTCCTCATAAGCGGGCATATCGCCGTAAACCCTTACTCGAACGCCGATTATAGAGCCGTCTCTTTTTCACTTTACTCGTATAGTCAGTGTGCCGTGAGTGAATAACCCTATCCCGTGAAACACGCTTACTGAAGGCAGTTATGCATGAGCTCCTGCATCACGAGGGAAAGGGGTACGCTCCTCGACCAGTCCACCATTCGCGTCCATTAGAGGTTCCAAATCGAACCGATCCTGGTGGGGTTGAGCAACAGGGAGCACTCATCATCAGAGTGCTCGGAAATGCAGCCCACGGGAGGATATGTTACTCCGGGAGGTACCCGCATACCGAGCGCTGGATCGGCAGTCCCTATCTATCACCCGGAACGAGGACGCACGGGATGGGTTTCCCCGGGATATACAAGAGATCATGGCTTTGTGCCGCAGAGGTCTGCGATCCCGGTTCCTCTCCCGCGCGATCGCTCGCTTCCTCGAGACCCGGCAATAAAACGCGATCTCTCGCTACCCCGTCGACCTCAGGCGCCGCCAATACCAGGCCAATCATCCTCACGCCCAGAAATCTCGATCCCCAAACGAGATATCAGTGCAAGGCCTCTAGTTGGGGTAGACTCTGTCCTTAGCGGATATACTAACCCCCCAGCCGGGTGGTCTCTCTCCTCGAGCCCAGCCAGTGCTGGCTGGGTCCCACAAGGCAGCAAAGTACCCTCTGAGTCTCCGCCAGTCGCGTCGATGGCGATGCCGGGCCCGTCAAGGCCTTCTGCTGCCCAAATTTACTTGCATAAGGGCGATTCTGCGACTTCAATCGCCTCAACATCCTCGTCGTCATCGATGGCTTCGATCAGAACCGACCGCAGGTCCCGGATGGACCGTCTCTATGGCAGAGCCCCGCAAAGCCATAGCGAGTCGACCACGCCTTTGCCAGCACCTGTGATGAGTGGTCCCAGACCTGGCTCAATAGCTGAGATGGTCCCTCTTCCTGGATCCCATACGCAGGCAGTGAGTGTCGAGACAGACGGTGGTGGAGGCGCGCATTCACGTCTTGTACACTCGCAAAGCACTCCGAACCTTGTTCAGCCGTTGCAACCAAACTATCGTAATTCAGCAGCACGCTCGCGAATGAATAGACAATTTCCACATGAGACTGCCGCCCAGTACCAGCATCATCATCATAACCACTATCATCAGCAACAGCATCCGCACCAGCAGCAGGAACAATATACACAGCAGCAGCAGCAGCAGTTTGATAGCAGCACCAGCCGATTCACAGGCCCCCCGTCGCAGTTGGGCTCCATATCTTCATCGCGTTCGGCGTCCGGCCGTGGGCCTCCCCTCCCTCCTCTGACCATGCCTGAGCCAACACCCTCGATGGCACCCTCCTCAGCAGTGTCCGACTTCTCTGATCCTATGGGGGACCTGTCTTCGCGGTCCAGGTCTCCCACTGCGGCGTTGGCTGCGATGGCCCTATTGCCGACGCCGCCTTTACCTCACCACGCAGTCGATTTTGAACCACGCTCCTCGTCACGGCGAGGCAGCCCCCGACTGGGAAAGGTGTTCTCGGCACTTTCGAATCGCATTTCCAGCCGCATGTCGAGCCGCATGTCGAGCCGCGTCTCGAGTCCAATCTCGAGCCGTGTCAGCTCCCGCAGGAGTTCAAGGCCAAACTCTGGGCTCGAAGTACCGCTGCCCACTCCCCCGGTGGAGGATTTTGACAACAATTGGGCAGAATTCGTTCCGAGGCGATATCCGGCCTCAGAAGTTGTCGAGCAGCTTTCGTATCTTGGCCACACTACTGCTCCGCTAGTTGACATTGATGAGCGCGCCAAGAAAAGCCAGCTGAACACCCACGAACTCGAGCTCTCACAGTCTGATGTGACAGAGGCTCGGTCCTTTGCCGCGCGCGGCTTGTACTACTATACCAGCGACAATCGTCTAGAGACCAGCGACGAGGAGGGAAACTACCTTCACCATGTTGGCGAGCAAATTGGCTTCCGCTATTCGGTGGTGAATCTCCTTGGCAAAGGTAGTTTTGGCAAAGTGTTGCAATGTCGGGACCATAAGACTGGCCGGATGGTGGCAATCAAGGTTACTGCGCGTCGCAGTGAGCTACAGAGCCAGGTTAAAATTGAGGCTCAACTGTTGCGTTCCTTGCTATCGGAGCACAATGGCAACCCAGGAAGTCATCACTTTGTCCGCTACATCGAGCACTTCAAATTCCGTGGCCATATGTGTATCGTGACTGAGCTTCTCGGACCCAACCTATACGAGATACTTAGACGAAACCAGTTTCAAGGGCTTGGCGAGCCAGCTGTGCGCTACATCACGCGGCAGCTTGTTGAAGGCCTGGAATTCCTCACGAGCCAGGGCATCATTCACTGCGATCTAAAGCCTGAGAACGTTCTGGTCAGCGATGTGGAGCTCTGCCAGGTTAAGATTGTTGATTTTGGCAGTGGGTGCTACGAGGGAAAGCGGTTATATACCTATATCCAATCGCGGTTTTATCGGGCCCCAGAGATCCTGCTCGGCATGCCTTACGGCCCGGCTATTGACATGTGGAGTTTGGGTGCCATTGTGCCCGAGCTTCTCCTTGGCCGGCCTCTGTTTCCGAGTGATGATGAGGCAGACCAAATCGCGCTTATGTGTCAGTACATCGGGTCACCATCGCGCCCAGTGTTGTGGCGGTGCTCGCGCTCGATTGTGTTCTTTGATGCGAGTGGATTCCCTCTGAGGCTTGAGAATTCGAAGGGCGTCGTACGAGGTGCTCCAGGGGCTACCCCCCTGAGGGACCTACTTAGCTTCACGCCGGACGGCGCTGACTTCGTCGACAAAATTCTGCAATGGTCACCGGAGTCACGCTTGACTGCTAGCAAGGCAATTGTTCACCCGTTTGTGATCGGCCAATAAATATACTCCACGGATCGGGCGCGCCGTACCTCGGATTTCCAGGATGGCGCGTGCAGAATGTGATTTGTGCAATCCGAGAATCCTGCCGCCGGGTACCCGCTGCGAATCAGCAATTAATACTATCACGAACTAAGTTTTCTTAAAAACACTAAGCATCTCCAAGCAGATATAGGTTACATCCTCAAGTACTCGACGTGACCGGCCATTATATGGCTGTCATCAGCCAACCACCGTGCCGCAATAGATAATTATGGCGGTAGGCGAGTCCTTTCTCCGAGAAGCCCTAAGCCTAACCGAGTGCTGCCGGCCCTAACCTCACTTCCCCGCGTTCACCTGGCTAGGTATATAACACTCTCGGCAACGGATCAGGCTCGCCACGGAGGACTCTCTTTGTTCGGAACAATGAGCAAAGGTGATTACGCAGCTGTAGCGGAGGCAATCCGCAAGCTATTTCCCAACGAAGAATATGACGACGGTAGCACAGGCCCAGTAATTGTCCGTCTCGCATGGCATGCCTCGGGAACCTACGACAAGGCGACGGGAACAGGTGGGTCGAATGGCGCCACAATGCGGTACAAGCTCGAAGCCGAGGATGGCGCGAACGCAGGGCTTGAAAATGCGCGAATGTTTCTAGAGCCCATCAAAGAGCAATTCCCATGGATCACATACGCCGATTTGTGGACACTGGCCGGCGCTGTGGCGATTGAGTATATGGGCGGGCCGCACATCGAGTGGAAGCCGGGCAGAGTGGACTATATCGACGAAAAGAACGTCCCGCCGAATGGCCGTCTCCCGGACGGCACCCAGGGCCAAGACCACTTGCGCAGAATTTTCTACAGAATGGGATTCAATGATCAGGAAATCGTCGCCCTGACCGGCGCGCACAATCTAGGGCGCACTCATGCGAATCGCAGTGGCTTTGACGGCCCGTGGGTCCCAAACCCGACCAAGTTCTCCAACACATTCTTCAAGCTGCTGCTCAACGAGGAGTGGCACCTCGGAAAGAGCCCTGTCGGCATGCCACAGTATTACGACGAGGACAAGGAGCTCATGATGCTGCCTACCGATATGTCGCTCATCAAGGACCCGAGCTTCCGTGAGTGGGTTGTGAAATACGCTGAGGATAAGGACCTGTTCTTCAGAGACTTCGCGAACGTATTCGCGAAGCTGCTGGAGCTTGGTGTAAGACGTGGGCCCGACGGACTTGCCATCGTTAACGAGGTTAAGAGCCAAGAAAACCGCATGTGATTCTGCTGCCTCTGAATCCAGCAACTGTCGCACACCTTCTATTGAGTTCGTTCGAAGTTTCTCTTTAAAACTCTTTCTTCTTTATTTATAATTAAGCAATCCCTCTTCAACTGGAGTATTACCATCAAGTAGTCCAATTTCTTTGTGCAGAGTATTCGCTTGAACGTCGGCGTTCTCCACGATCGCTGCAGCGACGAGGGCCACGTTCCCCCTCGACACGGCCTCGGCGTCTATCTTACTCACATAGTTCCCTCCAAAATGGAGCAGGCCGGTCGGAGCGTTGTCTGTCAGAAGCCCAGGATTCAGGATGGTCCATTTGAGTCCACTTTTCTGCTTGAGGTAATCGTCAGCCGCTTTCTTCGCCTGGCCATAGTGGTACAAGTAATGTGATTGGTCAATCTTGTCGGCATTGCTTGCGCCGAGGAACGAAACCATGATGTATCGAGTGATACTGCTAGCTTGCTGCACGGCTTGCATCGACTTGATTGCAGCATCGCGATCCACCTCATAGGTGCGCTGCGGGCTTCCCTTGCCTCCAGCACCAGCGGACCACACTATGAAATCTGCGTTCTTAAGTTTTTCGACAAAATCCTGAACGCTGGCGTGTTCGACGTCGAAGACTTCGGGAATTGCGCCAGTTGCAGCGACCTCTTTCGTGTGGTCTGAGTTCCGGAAGAGGGAGAATACTTTGTTCCTTGGGTCCTTCGAAAGTTCTCGAGCAAGAAGCAGCGCAATCTTGCCATGGCCACCAATTATCTTAATTACAGGCATGTCTCGGGTAATCGACGAATAGTCTTCGTATTGGATCGAGTGGCACGAACCACCTGCCCAATATATACGCGAAACTGGCTCTTGTAGTAATACCCCGTGATAGCCGTTGCTTCCTCGCCCTTCCCCACACTGGCTTAGCGGGCCGTTCAGAGGTTACACGCAGCGTCTAACGTCTTGGCCCGATATCCTCTTCCACATGGTGCTACTGTCATAGCGAGTGTAACATATGATCATCAAATATGGATGAATAACGGCTATGAAGATCCTCCATGACCACGCCATGTTGTTGAATCGGGGCTAGTGCCCACTGAGCGAGGTAGCGGATGGTACGGAGTCGAAGGATATGAGGGTGTTATTTGAGAATGATGATGAGCTTCCTCGATCTAACTTACAAGTCAAGCAGTCCGATCTCAATTGGGGTCTCGCCGTCGAGAACCTCTATTTCTTTGTATAGTGTTCGTGAGAGAATGAGGTCGTTTTTCATTACGGCAGCAACAAGCAGGGCGACATTCGCTCGCGAGATCGACCGTCCCTGCAATGTGTTACACACGTCGAAGTCTATCAGGCCCGTTGCCGGGTGGTTATTCAGGCTCCCAGGATTCACAATCGTCCACTTCAAGCCGCTACGGAACTTGAGATACTCGTCTGCCGTTTTTTTGGCCTGGCCATAGTTATACAACGGATGTGTAGGGTCGAGCTCGTTCGCACGGGTCGAGCCGAGGTATGACACCATGATGTATCGCGTGACATTTCCAACTTGTCGCGCAGCTTGCATAGACTTTATAGCAGCATCGCGATCCACCTCATAGGTGCGGCGCGGGCTTCCTTTCCCTCCCGCTCCAGCAGACCACACTACATAGTCGCTATCGTGAAGCTTCTCAACAAAGTCGCGGACGCTAGCCTGTTCAAGGTCAAACACTTCAGGTATTGCACCCGTCGCGGCAACTTCCGTCGCATGGTCCGGATTTCTGAACAAAGATATCACCTTATTATCTGGATCCTTTGCTAACTCTTTGGCAAGGAGCATGGCAATTCGGCCATGCCCGCCAATGATCTTGATAACCGGCATCTGCTGCTCTCAGCAGGCCTGTGGTCTCAGTAGAGAGTCCGAGCTGCAGTGGGGCGCACTCGCCAGTTTATGCCGTGCCTCTACGGACCTGCGCAGAGCGGCTCTATTTTAAAGCTACCCTAAAGTCGTTCTGCGCGTCTGGTAGTATCACGTCAAGGCTTCTCCGGAGCCCGATTGACACGTGCCTGGGCCTCACCACAGCCCTTCATCTCTCGTCACACCAGACTGCTTCCTCGAGCCACAGCTGGATCGGACTGGGCGTAAGTAAGACCTAGTCACGGTGGTCTATGCGCAGACAGCCATCTGTCTGGTGGTGCCAGCGCTACCTCAGAGATAGCTGCGCGATGGGGACGATTGCTCCTAATTTTTAGTAGACATAGCCACAGCTAATGTGAAAGTACCTGTGATTTTTCCGACAGAGCAAGTTCACACGCGCAAGCTCTGATTACCTTGGAAGGTATGCTACGTGTTGCACGCACGCGACCTTGTCGTTCTATATCTTGGGCAGGTCTTCCTGTCTGCCTGCCTTTCCCCACATTTTCTAGTTACCCATCACCCTCGGCAGACATATCTCTGACCTTGCCCTGTCATTCGTATCCTGCCGTTATGCCAGCGCTGTCGCGTGTGCGAGGAGCGTACAATGCGCACCGTCGCGGCTTCACGCGGGCAATGTATATTGCGCTACTGTCCTCATTTGGTATACGAGTCTATTTGAGCATGCGCGCGCAGCCCGAGTCGAGCCCACGCAGCGAGAAGGCGGGACCGAAGAGAGGAGTGTCAGTGGATATAGTTTTCCTCCGCAACTTGCGGCGCCTCTTGAAAATAGCCATTCCACGATGGGCATCGACAGAAACTCTGCTTGTATGTCTACAGGCAGTGTTCCTAATTATCCGCACGATGCTCAGTCTCTACGTCGCCCGTCTCGATGGCCGCATCACTGCGTATCTCATTCGTGGCCAGGGCCGCAAGTTCCTGCAGGCAGTGGCTTGGTGGTTTGTGATTGGCCTTCCAGCGTCTGTGACGAATGCGGTGCTTCAGTACCTTCAGCGCCTTATAGCGTTGCGAGTGCGCTCAAACCTCACACGGTATACCGTAGACGAGTATCTTGAGGAGGAACGCCGCCATCCGATGTACTACGCGATCCAGCGCGGCGGAGTGTCGGGAATGGACGTTGGCCAGGTTGTATCTGCGGATACTGCCAAGTTTTCATCAGCGCTATCACGACTGTTTTCGAATCTCGCTAAGCCGGTGCTCGATGTCACGGTCTACACATGGCAGCTCAGCCGCAGCATCGGCGCGGACAACGTCTTTTTCCTGGGAATAGCTATCCAGTTGAGCGCAAGAGCTCTTAGGCTCGCTGCCCCACCGTTCGGCGAGTTTGTAGCCACTGAAGCAGCCCTCGAGGGCGACTTCCGCACGAAGCACTCACGGCTCATTCAGTACTCTGAGGAGGTGGCTCTTTACGATGCACACAAGCCAGAAAAGAGCATTTTGGATAGGTCGTTCTACTCGCTCACCACGCATATCGACCACGTCTTCCGGCATCGCCTTGCATACAATGTATCGGAAGACTTTGTTGTGAAATACTTCTGGGGTGCCCTTGGCCTTGTGCTGTGTAGTATCCCCGTGTTCTCGGGCTCCAGTGCATCAAGCCGCGCTCAGAACTTTGTGGTCAATCGCCGGCTTCTCCTCCTTAGTAGTGATGCTGTCGGACGGATCATGTCAAGCTACAAAGATATTAACTCGCTCGCTGGATACACGTTCCGGCTGACGCAGTTTTTGGATGAAATGGACACGATACACCACGAATCTGAAATTGAACAGAAGACCGAGGGCGTATTTGAAGATGGCGACTACGTCGAGTTCTCGCATGTGCCCGTAATCTCGCCAACCGGCGAGGTTCTTATCAAGGATCTTACCTTCAAGATTAGCCCGGGCAACCATCTCCTTATCGTTGGCCCTAATGGAAGTGGCAAGTCTTCGCTCTTCCGCGTCCTCGGAGGACTGTGGCCGCTTCGAAGCGGCAAGGTCGTCCGCCCTCCGAAGACGGATGTCTTCTACATACCACAACGACCCTACCTTAGCCGTGGATCGTTACGGCAGCAGATCATATACCCCGAAAGTGAGTCTGAAACCAAGGCAACTGATGGCGAGTTGCTCGCTATCCTGGAAATATTGGGGCTGCGCGACCTCGTTGACCATGTGGGTGGCCTTCAGGCCGTTCGCGAATGGCGTGACGACCTGAGCATGGGCTCTCAGCAGAAGATTGCAGCGGCCCGTCTATTCTATCACAAACCGAAGTTCGCCATCTTGGACGAATGCACTGCGTCCGTCACTTTGGACGCGGAGACTACCATTTACACGCATGCACAGGAGCTTGGTATCACCTTGCTCACTGTGTCTCATCGCGCGTCACTATGGCGCTACCACAATAAGATCCTTCAGCTCGACGGACAGGGTGGCTACCTATTCGCAGACCTGAATCCCGCTCAGCGCCTCGCTCTTGAAGAAGAAAAGCTCAAGATTGAGCAGAAGCTCAGGCATGTCGAGTCCATGAAGGAGAGACTTGCCACCCTTGAGGCCGAAAAGTCAAAGCGTGGAAGCGTGCCGCGGATACAGGAGCTCGCGGAAACGGCTGCCTAGGCCTGAACCTACTCGCTGATAGGAAAAATCTCGATTTAATGCTGGTTTACTTCGTCTCGAGCAATGAGGCTGTTTCCTAGATCATTATAGAGGTCGTAACAGTTCGTTAAACGTAGAAAGAGAAAATAACTTTTAGTGAAAAAGAAAAACTCGGCGTATGATAAAATGGAGAGGCGAACGGCCCAGAAACCATCACTATGCAAAAAAACGAGACTTGCCCTAAATAATAAGTGTCATATCCTCCGAGGCAATCAGAGATGTGTTATTCTCCCAATGCATGCGAACATCGTCACATACTTTCTGGTTATAGCTAAATCCAGCTTCCGCCATATGCTTGAGCCGAAGGACGAGCTCGGTGCGATGTTCAGGGACGAGCGCCTCAGACGCCATTGTAACAAGAATAAACGTCATGCAGCGCTGTATTGTATGTGATATCGGGATGAATTCGTCTAGATGGCGCATCATCATGGAAATCAAACGTTGAACTTGCACGCTATCGCCCCGGAATCCAAGGACGCGCCGGTAAACATGAACTTGAAGTGCTTCTTGGAACAAAATACACATGGCCGTAATATGACTATCCGGCCAGAACTCTTCTAGCCAATAGTCGTTCATGCGCTGAAGGACGCGAAGGGCGCGTCCATTTATACGCCCCCGTGCTTCAACAGAGATGACCTTGCGGTTACGCAAGAATAAAATCAGCTCAGACACCTCGCTGTACAATGGCAACAAGTTCAGATCTAGCCCTGTCAAGTAGTCCAGGGACCCAGTCCACTCTGGCCATGACGGGAAAAACAGCAGCTCCGTTGAGTATGAAAGATTTCCAACGCCACACATGAATCCAATTAGTCGGAACGACATGGAGTTAACTTCAGTGCTCAAATCCCATGATGCAAAAGTAGGTCTTGAGTTGATGATTTCTAGAGCAGTAACCATGTATTTTCTCCAGCACGTTGTGTGGCCACGGTCGACTTCAAGCATAGCGAGGACCGTCGTGCACAGCAGCGCGACCTCACTCCCTCGGTCGACAAGTTGTAAAGCTTCCAGTCGCCGAGCGCACCGGCTGACAAGTCTATTGACAATTTGAACATCAACAGGATCCGGATCGGTGCCCCCGAGCAGCATCGATTTGTGCGACGCACCATATGCAACCAGCAGCTCCCAAATGACTCGATCGTTAAGGGCCATACGAGGAAGTAGCTTGAGAAACGGGTTCTCTTCGTAGGGTATTGGCACAAGCTCGTCGGCAGTGACTGCAACGAAATGGTCGAAGTAGTCCTGCTCTGACATTTCGCTTAGATTCCGGGGTAGGTTGATTACGCCAGATCCGTGTGGCGTCGCCGGCACAGGAAACACTGCATCTGGCGACGTTGTGGAGCCTAACGCAGGAGGAAGCGTCAGCCACTCCAATGTAAGACTTGCGTCACGAATTGGCCGGTATAACGGCGAGTGAAGAAGCATTGGGTTCATCAGTCGTGGTGGTTCCGATCGGCGCTTTATGCGGAACTTGCGGAACAAGTACAGCGACTCTGTTTCGCTCAGTTCGCGCACCAGGTTGTCGTCACTATCGAATTCAGTCTCTACCAGCTCAGTGTCGAGCTTGGCCAAAGAGCTAGGATCAAATATACTTGGGCCACGCACTTCCTGACCGAGCTTGCGTTTACGACTGAAAGGGCCACGTCTGTGTGATGGGCCATCAGACGGCTTGGCCTTTTCTTCGTCGTACTCGTCGCGCAGCGTCGACTCGTCGTGAAAAATCCACTGGAATTTCACTTCGTATGTGCATTTCAATCCCCTCTTGATACAGTTTACGCACCGGGGCTGAGTTTCATCACATTTGATCCGTCGTGCACGGCACGACTGGCAGCCACTGCGACTTCGCTTTTTTTGCTGCATTGGCTGCCAAAAAGCGCAGATGGCTAGGAGATTCTAGCCGATTTTCTTCTTTGAATCCTGCGGGTGCGTGTGATTCTCCTATCCACTTATGCTGTATGACTACCCGGGCGTATCACGTTATGCATGCAGGGTTTTCCAGGTCTCTCTCGGTCCCCCCACAGCGTGCCCCCAAAGCCCTTCCCTCATCGCGCGAGGAATTTGTGGCTCGAGATAACTTCTTGCACTAATCAACGATGAAAAAAGCAAAAAAAAAAAATGCCACGGCAACAGTGCACATAAAAAATTAGGCCCTCGGCTATTTTGTAAATAGCTGGGTACCCCGTGTGTGCATCTAGAGAATCGCTAATTAAAACTCAGGCACAGCCCCTAACCTTTGAGATCAGACGATCCTGCGTCGTTTTGTGGCGCCTGTGTCATCCTCGTCTTCACATGCAGGCTTAGAGTGACTCCCCTCTTTTTCGGGGGGCGAGTCCGCTGCTATTTCGTATTTGACTCCCGATCTTTTATCGTAGTCAGCGGATTGTTGTGGAGTTCGTTGTGGAGACTGCCCCTCAGCGTCTGACTTTTCCTCCTTCTTAAGCGGCCTCCTCGACGGTGTCTTGCTCTTTCTTCCAAAAAAGTCGTGTAGAGTTTTTGTATCTGTTGTTTTTTTTAATGGTTGGTTCAAACCCGGCTTATCCACCCCGACTCTATTCACATCTTTGCCGACTCTGTACGAGGTTAGACCCTCAAGAGACCGAATTACCTTTAGAGCATCCGGCCACTTCGACGTAATCCACTCCATAACTTCGTTATACTCAATAGCTACTGGCATGCGCTCATGGACAAATGCGATGTCACTCGCAGCGACCGTGGTGACGATCGAGAATGTCGGGACCTTACTGAGTTCCTCATTGCGATCCCATATTACTAGTAACGGCAGCAGCAGTTTGTCGGTCTTCTCACGGATATAATATGGTAGACGCTCTGATTTAGTATGAATCCACTCGTAATACCCTTCTACAAACACGACTCCGCGCCTGTACCTCGCAGAGCGCCAAACTCCCCTCAGAGGATCCAAGCTCTCGCTTCTCGTGTTGAACGTAGGGAAATGCATGGGCTTCTTCGCAAAAGAAGGTTGAAGCATCCATTCCATGGCCTGTAACGTCATGTTTCCGTCAACTTCGCAATATACCATGCTTCGGTTGTGAGGGGCCACGTTCAGAGTACGCTTTGCCATCTCAGGGCTGTTGACCGCATCTACGCGGAGCCCTTGGCCTTCAATTGATCTCTTCAGTTCTTCAGCATTTATGCTCATGGCATATCTCCCGCACATCCCAATGCGGAGGTGTAGCGGGGCGTGCTCACCGCTCACGTTCGTATATGCTCACTGATCACCTTATTTATACGATCGGCATCGCTGAGAGATCATCCTAGGGCACGCACTCGTACTCATGCATGCCTCAGCAAGCGATCGTCCTACATGCAGCAGGTAGCCACAGGCTAAATTTCCCAGATTTGTTATCACGGCCAAGCTATACAACTCGGGAAATAATAGCCACTTTGATTTATTCCTCAAATTACACAATGTTCGATTGCTTCGTCGGTAGGTTTCATTAAATAAATATGCCTATGTCGGGCCTACTTTGAGCCGCCTAGAAGTCGGCGCAAATGGCTTATTTTAGCTGAGAAAGTAGTCACATCGGGTACGCGATCAACCTCCTTAGATTCACTTCCCGTAAAAAGAACTGGATTAGTCCAGTCGTATTCGTCTTCGCTTATGAGCGTTCCCGAAGACCTCGATGATCCGAGCAGGTCGAACCAATGCTTGGACTCGAGCTTCACAATGTTGAGAGCGCCTTCACTGAGTGCGACGCTGGTTTCCTGATCATTGAATACGCCGCACAATGCTTGCTTCAGTCCAGGGATCCTCATTGATGCTGGCACCATTGACAAGACTTTAGCGGGGCTGACTTCCACGCACTTGAGCAATGCAAGCACTACCTCTGGGTACTGCTGGCTGTAATCAACGAGCTGGTCAAGCGTTTCCTCACCTTGGCTCCGCGCGAACTCGACTGCGCGATTGTAATCATGAAGCCGCGTAACAATCACATCGAGAGCTTCCTGGGTTTGTCCGACCTTTCCCAACAAGTAAACAAGCTCGTTGTCGAACTCGTTTTCACGGCAGAGAGCTATAGCCTTTAATAAGTCGTAGGAATCGTATCGTGTGAGGAAGCCTAGGAGCTTGTTCCGGTCATACTTTGCAAAGAGACGGACCATGAGATCGGCAAATTCAGAGAGCCAGCTGTCGTCAACAAGACCGAGCTCGGTCAAGTAGCCGAACAACAACAGGTCTTGGCCGCTGTTCTCATTTAGCTGGGAAACCACTCGGCTTGGCGGGATCTCGGCCCTTGCATCGATGAGCTCCCGGATGCGTCCCACGTAGCCTCCTTCGCCATCACCGTCGCCGGCTGTGAGAATGGAGCCAAGCATGGCTTGGATCTCAGGCTCAGACCACAGGTGATAGTGATTTGCAACGTGAAAAGCACGAGAGGAATTTATGGACACAAACACCTGAACCGCCTTGACATACTCGGCACTTCGCACATACACATCCCCAAGTACGGCTCGCAGATTCTGCTCGGTAGCCTCTTCAAGGGACTTGCTGAGTTTATGTGCATCCCAGAGCTGCTTGGGCCAGTGCGATGTCCACTTCGATAGTCGTGCAGCATCCTTCTTTGTTGTTGCGGTTTCCAGCACCGCATCATGCACATCTTCAAGATCAATGTGGGGTAAAATGTCTCCAAGAAGCAGCTCCTGCCCGGCATTGAAGTACTGGTTGGCCCACAGCAGCCACTGGGCCTTATCGTCTTGCCGCAGAATTTGAGACAAAATCTGGGTTACCTGCTCCCACTTCTCTTCCTCGGCTAGCACTTTGGCCGCTCTTAGTGCGACATCACGGACGTTGTCCTCACTTAGCTCGCCCGGGAATTGCTTTGCAACTTGCTGCGCCGCAGAATACGCCTCTACATGCTTTCCGTGCTCAGATAGCCATACTACGTGGTCCCGTGGCGTACGTTCGTGAGCTACGACAGCGTCAGATGAGCTCACAACGTAAATCGAGCCTATCTTGTCGCGTGATTCCTGGGGTGAGTCGAGATGATAGTCATTAACGCCGATCTTCTCGCCGCTGAGCTCCAGCTCGTCGGCATAGCTCTCCTGTCCTATTTGCCGATCTATGACCTTTAATTCGGGCAGGGCTTCAACAGCAAGCACCACCAGCTGATTGCGGTGAAATGGAACAGCTCCTGCCACAGGGAAAGAAAAGTCAAACTTCTGCAAGACTTTGGCGTCCGAAAGCCGTAGGACAGTAATTGATGATGCCCACGACACTATTGCTTCGCCCTCAACTATGCAGATGCGCGGTCTGTACAAGTCCGCTCTCGGCGAATTAGGGGGCCTCGAGACCCGAGAAATAAGGCTTTGATTGTCCATATTGTAAACAGTAATTCCATCCTCATTGCACCATATCAAGCGCGAGTTCGACCACTTCAATGCTAGAATCGTCGACTGGCTTTGAGCAAGGACCGTATCAGACCTGGTCTTAAGCCATCCGCGCTCGCTAAGCACAACTTGGCCCGCAGTTCCACCAGATACATAGCTGCGCTGTGTCCTATAGTCCGGATGGAGGCTCACAGTGTGAACAGGTCGTCGAAAGCTTGCTTGCACAGTGTCTCCGGGGTCCTCAATTGAGGCAATTACCACCGTGCCATCAATGGATGCGGTAGCAACATACACGCCATCGGAGTCTATATCCAGAACCGACGCGCGGTGAACGCGTACCGTACGAATAGGGGTTGAGTCCGGCCGCGCAAGGTGAACAATGCCTCGGTGGGTAGCGTATACATGAATGTATGGCCGTATTAGGCATGCACTAACGTGGTCTTTGCGAAAAAATGTTGCTGGAAGGCGTGGGACGCGTGTGTAAACGAATAACGACTCTATTTCAGACTCTCCAGAATCCGAAGAAGCAATGGAGTCTGAGTCTGAACCCGCTCCCTCACTTTGTTGAGACCTTGACGTCGAGCCTGTCAAGGCCGATCGTATGGACCGGACTGAGGCGGCTATACTGCCCGGTCCCATTGTGCTAGTGATACGGACTTTGTCCTATGCTAGCTAGCCCACTTAGAGTAAGGCAAGATATACCGTGGGCTACTTCCTGACGTAAACAGTACCCTGTAGCCGCCGCTTGGGAGAGAGGCCACACACATAAAACCACCGGGGGTGCTTTAGAGTTTGCCATCGCACCCAGGGACGAGAAAGAGGTCCTCTGGGGATCATTCCACGCTGGAGTACTACGTTTGCACTGAAGCCTAAGCACGATGCCCAGTGCCATTAAAGGAACGTTGATCGAATGTGATCCCTCGATCCGCGCTCTCATCCTGATGATGGACACGACAGCTGGAAGCATAGTGCTCGAAGAATTGGATGAAACCCACCTTTTTGTGGACTCTGGGAAAGTCGACTATATTAAGAACGAGCTGAGCCGGCGCCTTGCGCAGCATAATTATAATCCAGACGACGATGATGACTGAGAGACAAACAGGAGTCTACTTAAATCGGTGGAGAACCCAAACACTAGTGATTTGTTCGCAGTGGTGATGCTATGTTACCTGAAATATTCACTTCAAAACGAGATAATTAATCCCTGGCACCTAAGACGTTGTATTTAATTCTACTCGCTACTCGCTTATCAGTCCAATCTTCAGCCCCGTTCTTGCCATGGTATATAATCATGCGTGCGCAGTAACCACATACGCGGATACCTAGAGTCCTTCCTCTCTCCCAGCGCTGTTCCGACCTGTCGTACTACTACATCCCATGTCTGGTGTTACCGGGTGGCTTGGGTCGATCGAAAACGATCCACTCGCAAACTACTACAGTTTGGAGAATAATGCACGGGTCCAGGAGCTGGGGCGTCTTCTCGGGCTGCCCCTCCTACCGCGTCACCTCCACGAAATCATCTTTTTCGCGTTGGCTTACGCAGCAATATACACTCTCTCGGGTCCCATTCTGCGTGGCCTAACCCCGTGGTATAAAAGGCTGCCAAAGTCTGTGCAAGCTGGAGTGAAAAATCACGTAGTCTCAGAGGTCAATGCCATTGTACTGTGTCTGTTGAGCTTCCCGCTCTTCTTTTCCCCGAAACTTGACTCGCTCGTTAGTTACACCCCTTATGCGGGTCTTGTCATCAGCATCTGCGTTGGCTACTTCATCTTTGACCTGTATATCACCACCGTGTGGTTTAAGGATAATGGTCTTGGATTTGCTATCCATGCTGTAGCGGCTCTATTTGTGTTTGCCCAAGGAATGCGTCCATTTATGTACAGCTTTGCGGCACCGTTCATCTGGTTTGAGGCATCGACCCCTTTCGTCAACTTGCACTGGCTGGCCACGAATGTCCCAAGCCTCGTTTATCCGCGCACTCAAACTATCAATGGCGCTCTGTTGATCATGGTGTTTTTCCTGTGTCGCATTATTCCGGGGCCGTACAATGGATACAGACTGTTTAGGGAGGCTCTTAGCGAGGATCTTCCCGGTGTCCCGGCGTCGGTTGTCCTGGTGGTGCTTTCTTGCTACCTCTTCTTGACCCTGCTGAACTTCTTTTGGTTCGGTAAGATGATTCATGCTGCCATTAGTATCCTCTCTGGTAAGGGTCTGCCCGGCCACGAGCCGTCGTCCTCAAAATTGCCGACTAAAACGACCTCTACAAAAGCAACCACAGCCACAAGTTCAGACGCTAATAAAAGTGTGCCCTCAAGGAGAAAGCGCAAGGTGTAAAACCGTTGCTGCGTGCGTGAGTGAAACGATGCTTGTCTTGTGGTGAAAAATAAAGGGATTTTATGTGTATTACAATAAATAGGCATTAGCATTCAGCCTATGCTATTTTGATCTGCTATTGTAGCACTCAGCCAATTTGCGAAAGTATCTGGGTCCATCACTGCTTCTCCGCTGCGGTCTTCTATCGCGAGTCCACCGTAATACGCCATATACTTTTCACGTACAGCCTCACGAGTTGAGTCTATAAGCACAGCCGCAACGGCTGGATCTGATATAAACTTAGAGATGGCCACCTTCAGAGCCTGGAACTTCGTAGAAACACGTTCGCGGAACAGGGTGTTCTCCTCTGCTGCCTTGCTGCTGCCCTTGGGTATTTGCACCTCATTCACAAATGCTAGACAGAGCCTAACCACAGACCTTCGCAGCGAGGCGTAAACCTCTTCGAGAGCATCGCACATAATCTCTACCACGCGGGGCATCGACTCCCAGGCCAAGCTTATCATCTCACGGATACTATGGCCGCGTGGAAGCTCGAGCAGATTGCGAATGCCTGAGAAGTCGACCTCCTGAATGACAGTATTTTCAAGATCTAAATCAACAATCTGCAGCTGCAGCAGCAAAAGCTGCTTAATGTGGAACAGGTGGACCTCAGTCGTGTCATGTCCTTGACTGACCCGATTCGCCACAGCCATGTCGAGACTGACGAGGCATTCCTGCACACAGCGATGGGCCAAATCATTGAATACTTGAGAGTTCAAGAGCTGGTACACCTGGCCAAGTAGATTGATGGCTTGGTCAACAGTAGGATAACGTGAGCGCACAAAGTCCTTAGGGCCCGGTTCATACCTACTAAAGCCATCAATTATCATGTTGGCGCGAAAAACGAGCCTATTTTGCGCGTCTTTGTAAACTGCATCGAACGGGTCCTCGCTGGCTTCTTCCTGGCTCATAATGGGCACCCGTGGCTTCGACGACGGCGCCGGTGTATCTTGGTACGACACTGTATCAACTATGGTTTCGCTATCATCCGTGGCACTTCCTCCCTCGCTGTGGACAAGTATGATAAGCTGACAGAGTCGTCCAATATCTGTTTCATGCACGATCGCACGACGCATTACCGCGTAGAGAGGATCAGACAAGTCTGATAGCCACTGCCAGAACTCTGGTGTCACCTCGCCCAGCAACTCCTCGTACAGTCCCTTCTCAGATTCATACAGCTGCTTGAACTGCACAAGGGCTTGCCTTGCCGCGTCACTGAACGTATCGTCGATCAGGGATAGTCCAGCGAGCGGCTCGGCAAAGTTCCTAGCATCGGCTTCGACAAGATCAGTTCTTACACCAAAATACACGCTCTGAAGCTGAGCCCAGCTCTGTTTCATCTCTGGCGCAGCGTCCGGGGTCGTGGCATGGCTACGGACAATCCTCACAGTAGCCCCTATGTGAGCCAAATCAGAAGCATACTTTCCATATATAAGAGCGTTTCTGACTCCTGAGCTTCCTTTAATCTTCTCGCTGATCCTCTGTGTGAACTTTCGCAGCTCATGTGTGCTATATGCTGTCGCGACGCCGATGAGTCTTATGGCCGCTGTGTGCCAGACTTGAGCAGTCTGCTCGATGCCGACAAAGTCAGGGTGGTCTTCGCAAAATTTTAGACCAGTATCAATGTCCTTTATGGTTTGCTCGAGCTTGGGCATGACGCGCGGCGCTGGTCCGCGCAGAAGACGAACTGTGCGGTCCTGGGCTTCCCATACCTGGCTCAGCGCCTGCTTGAGCTCATCAGACACATATTGCTTCGCAGATATTTCAGTGGCGCGTACGGCCGCAGCTCTAAGCGGCTCCAGGTCGTGCGTGCGTGCGTCGTCAAGTTGGGAGACGATCCAGTCGATCTCGCGCGACAAGCTGCTCGCCTGCCACTGCGCCTCCTCGGCTAACCGAACAGCTAGTTCGGCCTCCCCCTTGACATGTTCGTATTCTGCGACGCGCGCTCTCCAAAACTGCTCATCGAATCCAACGTAGCTAGGATCCGCAGATCCGAGCCATTTTTCCCGGTTCCATTTGGAAGCGACATTGCGGCGTGTTAAAGGCGTATCCACCGTTTCGCGGGGCACCGTTTTTTCAGTCTCGTCGGCTGCGGCAACTGTTTCTACCGCGGAGTTCGCCCTCCGCCGAACTTGCGGTGCCGGCACATCTATTGTTAGAGCCGCCACGGACTTAACAATTGATACTGCTCGCGGTCGAGTGGCCGGCTTCTCTGAGCCTGCTACAGCTACTACAGCTGGCTGCGGCGGTGCAGCGAAGACTTCCTGGTAAGCCCACTCGTCGAACAACGCCGACATGGCGGTAACCTTGATGACGTGCGTAGGGGTTCTGTGATTCCATACCCAAACATACCCAAATCGACGAGACTCTTGCCCATCGCGGACCCAGCCATTGTACAGCTCCAATGAGGCGAAACAATAAAATAAGTAAATAGGTGAGTCAAAAACATATCAGATTAAATTAGTTGAATGTTGAGCTTCACCAGCTGCTCTGATAAATAGGTGGAACGCGCGCAAAGGCGGCTCACCGACGTTTATATATGCAAGGCTTGAGCTGGATCAGCGGCTGAAGATCCTTTCGTGCCCTCGCCATTTTGTGTGGCAGCTTGACGAACTCGAATTTCACGAACATCTTGTTTGTGTCGTCGGTCATTTTATGATAAAGGCCCATGTTCTTCAAGGTCTCCACGAACTCCTCGTAGTTATTTTCGTCGAAGCGAGATTTGATTTCGGCGATCCACATTATTCCGCCTGGTTTCAAAATACGGATGCCTTCACGCACGAAATCCACGAGATTCGTTCCCATGAGTGCGAGGCTAAACACAACAACGTGGCTAGACTCGTCCGGCAGTGGTACGTTCGCAATATCAGAGACAGTAATGCGATCATTCGCCTTGTGCAGATCAAAGCTGTGTGTAACGAATTTGGCCTTGCGGTGCTTAACGCGACTGAGCTCAAGCGAGAGCTGCGCTTCTCCACAGCCCATATCGGCAACCACAACCTCACCCGTGGCCTTGTCGCCAATCAATCCGCCTGGTGCGTTGAGAGGCTTCGCAAGTCGGTCCCTGAATTGCTGCACGAAGCTCAGTACTGGATTCTCCGGCCATGACTCGACCTGGTGGCGGAAGCCGTCATGGTACTCCTTGAAAACTTCAGGCTGCTGCTTGAATATCTCCACCGCATTATTAGAGTTGGTCGTGTAAAGCTGCTCGTTGATCCATCTGAACCGCGCACCGCTCAGCTTCTGCTGCATTTTCATCTGCAGCGGTGTGAGTTTCTTGGACGGTGGGGCAGATACTGGCACAGCCGACTCGTGCTGGCGTTTCAACCCATTGTCATTACTGCCCTCTGCCTTTGCCTTCGTACTCTGCGGCTTTATCTTTTCTGCCTTAGACCTTTCCTTTGACTTTTCCGCTCTGAGATTCTCTGTCTTGGCAGGCTTCACATGCGCAGGAGGGGCTCTTGGAGCGCTATTCTTATGTGTCTGCTGCATGTCACTGCGCGCCTGCGCTTGCTTCGGCGCTTTAGTGGAGCTTGTAGATGCTTCTCGCGTGTTATCCGATGAGCCCTGAGCTTGTGAAGAGGCCCTAGGAGCAACAGTCTTACCAGCAGGTGTTTTGACGCTGGGGGCAGCTGGCTCCTTGGCGGAGCGCACAGGCTCCTTGGCCGAACGAGAATGATTTTTGTTCTTGGGCCCGGAATTGTCAACTGCCAATTCATCGTAAAGTGCCTGCAGATCCGTGCTGGACAGCTTTTCCGATTGCTTCTTCTTATTGTTTCCGTTCTTCTTTTTAGGAGGGCCTTCCACCTTAATATCCGACGGCAAACTAAACCCGTCGATTTTAAACATCGTGTTGTATAGATTGCAGGGTCAAGTTTTCACGCCTCACGCTTAGTATACAGGTAATACACCGGCCAGCGCACAAACCGGCACCTTGAATGAAGGGCAAGATACTCAGCGAGAATTTGAGCAGGAAGAATAACGCGATTGTCAAATGGCCATGAATATATGACAAGGTGAGATCTCTGCGCTTCGGACTGTACACGGTGGCCCCGAAAGGTTCATTGCAACTTTGTGGCATTGGGTTAGGTCGACTACGGAGGGGCTAATTAAGGCCCCACTACAGCTGCTGGCATAGAGGCGCGCACCGGTAAGATGTCAGAACGCGACTATGTTACGTGCCACATCTTGGACACAGTCAAGGGTCTCCCTGCTGCTGGTGTAAAATGCGAGCTCACCAAGCTCGTGGACGCTAAGGAGTACAATATTGCATCAGGCACAACTGACAGGGACGGGCGCATTGCTAAGTGGGACACGCGCGTACTTTCCGTGGGTCCAGGCGTGCATAAAATCAAGTTCGAAACCGGCCCGTACCTGAGTGCTGCGAACGGGGGCCAGGCTTTCTTCCCCGTGGTCGAAGTAGTGTTTGTCGTCAGTGACCCGCCTCAGGCACACTACCACATACCCCTGCTCCTGTCGAACTACTCATACAGTACGTACCGTGGAAGCTAGATCGATATCCTAAAGGTTCTACACATATACTTCAAAATTGACGCTGCACGCGAGCTAGCTACTCCGGAGCGTTGTTTTCCCATTACATGGCCCGCTGAACAATGTTTATATGTGGTTACCTAAGGACCGCGACGGTGACGTCTCCCTCCTGCACGACGACGCGCGAGCGGAACAGGGCCGAATTCGTCCTAGAAAAGCTCTCTGTAAAGCGCATCCGGGCCTCCCAGTTCCACAAACTCAGGAATGGTGACGGTCGCGGATATTGTAGACGACATTCCTAGTCTGCAATCATTCCGCGACGCTGTGGAGCCGGGTGGATCACCACCCGCCGAGGGAACTGCGCTGCAGGTCTGGCTCGCAGTGCTCGACTATGTCGTTCCGCAGACCTCGAGAAGGCGGCTGCAGCGTGATGCCTCGCCGAGCCAGCAGCTCGTGCTGAATATTCGTCTCGTTCAGGCGCTGGCGAACTCGTGCGGGATCGCGGACTTCACGGCCGAGGACGCACTGAGCCCCGAGTACCAGCGCTGGCACAGACAACTCGCGCGAATCAATGCATTTCTGCAATACCGCGCCGAGTTTCTTCGGGCCGTTACGTCCGAGGTCCGGGCTCACGAGGCGATCGCGCAGCAGGCGAGGGCCGTAGACGCGCAAGCAGCGGCTGCGCGCGCCGAAGCCGCGCGATTTCAAACACAGATGCGGCTCCACCGCGACGATCTGCACCATACACAGTGGCAGGTCGGTGACCTTGAGTCGCAGGCGGTAAACCTGAAATCCCAGCTCCGTGATCTCGAGCAGGCGCGCGACGTGACTCTCGTCCAGCGCGCCGATAGCTTACGTGCCGAAATTGAGGCAGCCCGCACAGAGAGTCAGAGGCTCGTCGACCGCGCCGAACTGCTGCGCCCGAGTGTTGCACGCGGTGGGGCCGAGCTGCGCCCGGACGTAGACGCGCTGCGGACGCAACTGGAGTTCCTCACCGGCCAGCTCGACGAAATCGCCGAGAATAAGAAGAAACTGACGCTGACCCAGGAGACTCTAGGCGTTCTCGCCACAGAAATAGAGGAATTGAGCGCGGCCAGGGCCCAGGCACGCGAGCTCATCGAGCGCGAGCACGCCGTGCAGGCGGCCAGCATGCAGCCCCAGCTCCAGCGCAGGAACCTGGCGCGCGACGAGGTCGAGTCTATCAGGGCGGCAGAGACTGCATTGACGGCGCAGCTAGCCGAGATCGAGCGCGAAGTCCAGACCCTGCATGCGGAACTTGTTGTGCTCGAGCAGACGGAGCGCCATGCGCAAGACTCAAACATCGACCAGCAGCTGGCTGATGAGGTGCGGGCCCTAAAGCAGCAAATGGCAAGCCTGCAGGAGCAGGAGCACCTCCTGCAGCTCGAACGCAAGAGCCGCAGGCGGCTTATTGCTGAAATAACCGAGCTCGGCACTGTCGCCGACAAGATGAAGCTCGAGCTCGATGTGCTCGAACAGTACCTCCATAAGTACACATCCGCGCGGAACCCGCACCGCGCGCGTGGGGCTCGCCATGCCGGCTCAGGGCGTGCCCCAGCGCCACCGCCTCAACGCGGAGCGGACCGCGATGCGAATCCCGGTGCGAATTCTGGTGCGCAGGACGCACTCTAGGCTATGTCTGGGCTCAGCCATTTCAGGACGTAGTCCCTCGGTTGTATGTGGTGCTTGAGCAGCCGCCTCAGATATTTTGTCTTATTTTCATAAACAGGTGCGGCAGCGCCGTGGCCGGTTGTTGTCTAGACTACAGTTTTTTCTTCCATTTTACGATAAACTTTTAATACCGTACACAGACACAGAGCTCATATTGTTGAAGCGAGCCCTGAAAAGATTGAGGCTCTTCGAAGTCGTTTCACCGAAGAGCCCGCCATCGCGGTTAGCACGTAGCGATCTCCTGCTTCTGCCCATGCAAGCCTTTATATACCCTGACCTTGACTGCAGGGCATCCGGCGCGCGCCAAAAAACACA
Organism: Starmerella sirachaensis; assembly: GCA_030578495.1. Lineage (NCBI taxonomy): Eukaryota > Fungi > Ascomycota > Dipodascomycetes > Dipodascales > Trichomonascaceae > Starmerella > Starmerella sirachaensis. The sequence continues at coordinate 809,597 of JAJMSC010000001.1, read as the reverse complement.
CGCGCCCTTCTGCTTACGCATCGGCTAATTTCCCCGGGCATCCCAGCAGTAAGGGCCGCGCGCGTTACCTTCTTTTTCAAACGTAGAAACCCACTCGGTGTAACGACCAAATGTCTGTTCGCGAGACCTTGTTTACGCATCCGAGCCCGGCATCTACGGTGCCGGCGCCACGTAAATTATCTAACGAGGAGCAAGCCGCCTACGACGACGTGCTTGCGTTCTTGCAGGGTCTCGCATCCTTGCCGGTTTCGGACAAAAGTGCCGAGCGCAAGCCACTAACCGACGACGAGCGAGCCTGGCTGAGCCATGAGTGTATCCTGCGCTACCTCCGCGCGTCTAAGTGGAACACGAAGGTCGCGAAGAAGCGGCTCGAGGACACGCTTACCTGGCGCCGCACGTTTGGCGTCGACCCTGAGACGACCCTGACACCTGACCTCGTGAGTGTTGAGAATGAGACGGGAAAGGAGCTCATCCTCGGCTACGACCGCGACTCGCGGCCGTGTCTCTATCTGAAGCCTGGCTTGCAGAACACAAAGTCGTCGCACCGCCAGGTTCAGCATCTCGTATACATGCTGGAACGCGTTATAGACTTAATGGTGCCGGGACAGGACCAGCTAGCCCTTCTCATCGACTTCAAGCATGGAAGCAAGCTGCCGAAGCCGTCCGTAGGGCGCGAAGTGCTTAACATTCTACAGAACCACTATCCAGAGCGCCTTGGCCGCGCCCTTCTCACTAACATCCCTACTCTCGGGTGGGTGTTTCTTAAAATCGTGAACCCGTTCATCGACCCCATGACTCGTGAAAAGCTCGTGTTCCAGGAGCCATTCCAGAACTACGTCCCTCCGGAGCAGCTCGACCAGACCTACGGCGGCAGCGTCAAGTTTGAGTACGACCATAAGGTTTACTGGCCAAACCTGACCGAGGTGGCGGTAGCCCGTCACCGGGACTATCTCAAAAAGTTCAAGGAGCGCGGCGGCGAGATTGGCACCAGCGAGTACGAGCTGCGCCAGTAAATAGATCTCCCATTGGCTCCGGCACTAATTCGGGAAGACGCTAACGCTACCTGGCCAGTGTTCAGCTCGGCCTGGACAGACTCGCCTGGGCATAACTCTGCCAGCCCATTGTCCCCGTTTGCTCGCTTTTACGTCTCTCCTCGCTTGCGACTCACGATGTCAGGGCGGGGCAACATAGTGGAGTGCTGCGACATCATTCACGGTTTTACCCTGGAAAAATCAATGTCGTTGTCCCTACGCCGTCCGTCCGTACCTGCTAATGTTTTATGCTCGGGTTTATAGCTCCCTGCTTACCCCAAATATTTTGATCCATCATCCCCACTCCATCCCCTCATTCCTCGCTTCTGTGCGGGGGGTGTCCCTAATGGTGTTCACAAGATTTAAACATAGTAAGTATACGATTAAACATTCAAAATCGCCCCTGTTGTGGGAACTGATAGACTATCTTTGCGTTACAAGGCACCAACTCTATCCTAATTCAATAGAGCCACTATCGCCCTTGCAGCCTGCCTGGCCTTCGTGGCTCGTTATCTCTAGCCTCTAAGGCCGAGTTCCCACAGCCCTGGGATGGCGAACAGTCCTCATTTCCCCCATTTTAACGCGGTCCCAGTCATCGTACTGCACCGGGGCAGGTGGTTCGAGTTCACGTGTGCAGTGGTAACTTGACGTGGGCACGGGCGCGATGGCGCTAACGAACATGTATAAATTAAAGCCCCGGCCCCCATTCACCGCCGTTTCACGATTTGTACAAATGCGATTCTTTGGCAGTAAGGCTCCTACTGATGTGACGCTTAAGGCGGACACTCTTCACGACTGGACAAATGAGATTGCTCAGGACGCGACTCTGAGTCTCGCCTCTACAGTGGCCGTCAACACTAACGTCGCGGACTCTCTTATCCGCCGCGAGTCCAAGACGGCCAACACGACTGGCGTCTTCAGCGACGTTGTCACGCCGGAGGGTGCTCCGCGTATGAACCAAAAGTCGTCGGGCCGCTGCTGGCTGTTTGCGGCGACAAATACGCTTCGCATCCCGCTCATGACGAAGTACAACCTCGAGACCATCGAGCTCTCGCCGTCCTTCCTCTTCTTCTACGATAAGCTAGAGAAGGCGAACTTCTTTCTCGAGCAGATTGTGAAGACGGCGGAAGAGCCGTACGACTCGCGCATCGTTCAGCACTTGCTCACGGACCCCGTCAGTGATGGTGGTCAGTTCGGCATGTTCGCCAACATCATCGACAAGTACGGTCTCGTGCCGAACACTGCCTACGGTGAGAGCAAGAACACCGAGAACTCTCGCGTGCTCAACGAGCTTGTGACGACGCTTCTTCGCCAGTACGCTGAGGAGCTCCGCGCCGCCGTCGTGGCCAAGAAAGACCCGAAGCCGCTTCAGAAACGCCAGATCAAGCAGATCCACCAGCTTCTCGTCATTTTCCTTGGTCCCCCTCCGACGAAATTCGACTGGGAATTCTACGACAAGGACAAGAAGTTCCACAGCGTAAAGGACCTCACTCCGGTGAAGTTCTACAAGGAGGTTGTGAACTACGATGCGTCTCAGGCTGTGTCTCTGCTCAACGACCCGCGTAACGAGTATGGCAGGCCTGTACACGTTGAGCGGTTGGGAAACGTTGTGGAGGCCGGCGAGGTCGTCTACTTCAACGAGTCTATTGATGTTCTCGCCAAGAAGGCCATTGAGCGCATCAAGGAGAACAAGCCCGTATTCTTCGGCACTCACACCCCGATCTACCACCACAACGACACCGGCATCATCGACACGCATATCTGGGACTACGAATCGCTCGGCTTCAACCCGACCCAGTCGAAGGCCGACCGCCTTCGCTACCACCAGAGTCTCATGACTCACGCTATGGTCTTCACTGGCGTTCACCTCAACGAGAAGGGCGAGCCCGTCCGCTGGAAGGTTGAGAACTCGTGGGGTAAGGAGCGCGGCCGTGACGGCTACTACACCATGACCCACGACTTCTTCAAGGAGTATGTGTATCAGGTCGTCGTTGACAAGTCCGAGATCCCTGAGTATGCCGATAAGCTCGATGCTGAGCCCATCCAGCTTCCTCCGTGGGACCCGTGCGGAGCCCTCGCCAACTAATCTCATCCTTTATGTGATACATAAATTCTAGATCACCAATAGTCTGATCTTCGCGTGGGAGAAATGCCTATGAGATTTGTTATTTCCCGAGCCTGGATAGGCTCATAACCTTTTTATTCACTCCTTATATGGGAAGCGCACGTCCAGCGCTTCACTTACAGCGTCCGCCGCTGCTGATGCCATTGCGCTTGCAGTCGCAGGACTGTGGCCGCCAACCTTCGATTTATAGAGGGCCCCAAAGTTAACGATCAGCGCGAAAAGTAAGCCCAGGCTGACAATCAAAGGGCCAATCGGCGCATCCATGGGGCGGTCACCACGTTCCCGGATGTACTTCATCCGCATCATATACTGAATGTAACCCCAAATTCCTGTGAAAAGGGTCAGTGCAAATAAAACATACGCCACGGTTGTGGCCACCTCGGGAGATGCAGACTGGCTGACGGAACTGTACAGAGTAAAAGTAAGCGCCGACAGCAGACAGGTAACATTGAGCCACTTGTTGAAAGTGCGCTCATTTGCGAGCCATACCTTGGCCTCAATCTTGAGCGAGGCCTGGTTTTTGAGCCACTTGCTCGGCTCCTCAACACCAGGCGGCAGTACGACCTCGTCATCATCGCTCTCCTCGTCATGTAACTTAGACACGCGCGTTGGGAAACCGATTTCCTCGTGCTCAACTTCCTCAGCAGTGTCCAGCACTGGGTCGAGGATGCCAGAGTCTTCTGAGTCAAAGATCTGGTCGTCATCATCGAACTTGTAGTCTTGTATACGCAAGGGAGGTTGGCGCGATGGGCCGGCTTGGGGTGCGTCATGTCCATGCTTTCCAACATCCTCTTGCGACGACGCGCGTCCCTGGTCCTCCCTGTGGGCGCCGAGCTCAGATAACCAGAACGGCAGGGTGTCAAGACGGTCATCCTCACCATACATCACGGCTACGCCCTGAAGGAACTTCGTGAAGCGAGGTACCTCCTTTATTAAATTGGAAGACTGAAGCTCTTCAATCCAGGGAAGCTTCTCTACCCCAGTTTCAGCGCCAGCACGAAGGCGGACCTCCAAGACAGAATACGGGAATCTGGCGTATTCGCCCTTGCGGAGAACGGAGGATAGCTTCACTCCCGGTTGATCGAGATCTTGGCGGTGCCAGCTTGACGGGTCACGAATCGGTCGGTCTTGGTTAAGAACATCCTCGCGCACGAAGAGAATATCCTGGTCAAGAATCACGCGCACGCGGTCGTCTCCTGGGATCTCGAAAGCAGTTCGCTTGTACACGGTGCGCAGCATTGGTTCAAGATGGTGCTCCTCTATGAGATCCTGCAGCTCGTTCGCAGCTGAAAGATAATCGTCAACCTGTTGCTGTGGAGCGTGGCGGTCGCTCATCTTACGGGCTTGTTTCTGGATAACATCCTCATTTCCAGCGAGGAACTTGTTGATCATTTTTTCCTTCATTGAGATGCGCGTGATACGGCCATTCAATTCATTGTGCTCCTCAAGAACAATCTCAGGGCGCTCATATAGCGGACCGTACCAACGGAAACGCAAGGAAGTTGCACTCAGAGAGTTGTCATCCTCCATAGGCGGTCGTCCAAGCAAAGCATGGTACAGGTCGAAATCCCGGTTGTCGAGGTACAGAGACGTCACAATTGGATCACGATCGCTTTCCTCATCATCGTCCTCTCTGTTGTAGACCAGAACTGGCAGCTTACGCAGAATTCGAGTCTTAACCTCCATGAGATTGTCCGGGTGCACCCAATACTGCAAAGTCACATAACCGCGAGAGTGATAGTCCTTGTCACTTGAGTTCAATTTTTGAGAGCGGGAGAACGCCGACTTGTCGTCTGTCTGCTCATCGAGAAACGTATATATGTGGCTCAACCGGCGGAAGAGCGGAGAATAGTCCTCAGAGTGGAAAGGAAGGGCGTTGGACCTGACCTGCAGTAGAGGCATTACCTGGTATTTCGGGTGCAAGCGATCATGCTTCCTCACAAGCTTGACGAACCCAGTATAGTTGAGGCGCCGGAACCTGTCGAGCTGTGTTGCATCATCGAGAATTTGCTCCAGCTCTCTCTCGAGTGCCTTAGAACGCTTGACATCGACATCAATTTTCCTCGCATCTTCCTCCGCCTTGGAGATTTTTGCACTGATTTCCTCAAACTTGTGGGTCTCGAAGCCGTAAACCTTGTCTAATTCCTTGTCAAGGCTCTCAACGAAGCGGGTCTCATCTTCCTCTGTCCACTCATAGTTGGGGGAGATAACACTCTCCTTCAGCAACTTCTTAAGTTGCTCATACGCGATATAGTGCTCTTTCCATGGAGGATAAACCTCCGAGCTCAGCTTCTGAGCGAAAAGCATCCTCGACAGCAAGCTTCTAATGAGACGGGTTCGCGGATCTGGGCTCTGTACTGACTACTATCTCGTCCTATTGACGGGGCACGTGGTAGCGGTAAGAGCTTATCGCATTGTGCAGCCGCGAACAGCTCCCATGGCACCCCCCACGTGGGTCAATCCTCGATCCTGGTCGCTTCTGCGATTACGTGTCCCACAGACAGTAACACGTACCGTGCGTTCAACTTGTTCCATCTAGTTCAACTAAGCAGCTGCGCACATGGGTCCGAGGTGGGGCGCGGGTGTGCAGCCCTTTTCATGGATGTACTCCTTGTAGGAAATCGAGGTTCAACCATCATCAATCATTAATGCCCAGGGGAAGGGTGGGCCTGCATGCCCGTTTGCATGCATTTAACTCAATTCGCTCAACCTGTTTCTTTTGCCTGAGCAAAAATTGTTTGGCGAATTCTGTAGTGAGACGCGCAATAAACTGCTAAGCACTTGTTTGAGGATATAAAACCAATCCTTGCACAACTCTTACTGCCTTTACCAGTTTCACGAATTCCTTTCGAAAGCGATCATCAAAAAACATACACTTATATAGACTTGGAGATAGGGACTAATGAAAAGAGAATTATAGCATCATACAACGTGAAAAAAAAGGCTGCTTTAAGCATGAAATTTCTTAGAGAGCATGAGCAACCACGGCGGCGACAGCGCCGAAGGCAATGCCAGCTGCGGCAGCCCTGTTAGACTGAGCAACCTTGCTGGAGGCAGCGCCCGAGGAGGACTTGGCTGAGGACTTGGCGGCGCCAGCTTCCTTCGATGAAGGCCCAGCGGGTTTCGAGGAAGCTTCAGCAGGCTTCGACGAGGCGCTGCCCGCGGCTTGGGCCGGGCTTGAAGCAGTAGAAGCCGGCTTGTTAGACGCAGCGCCCTGCTGCGATCCTGCAGACGCAGCCGAAGAGCTCGCCGCAGATGAGCCTCCAGTAGGAGAAGACTGCGCGGCAGCAGACGAGCTTCCAGCAGCGGACGAAGTAGCACTCGCCGCACCAGCCTGGCCCGCCGCGGCATTGAGAGCAGCAGACTCAGACGCGCCCATGGTGTACCAAGCACCAGCAGAATGGCAGATAGACGCACCGAGAGAGGTCGCGACTTCAACGTCGTGGCCCTTGCATTGCTTGGCAATGCAATCATCTATGGCATTCTGGAACTGCGGCATAATGCAGAGGCAACCGGTATCCCAATAAGGGCATGGCGTGCTGCCAGTGCTCTCATGGACACAGCTCTGAGCACAGGTCGGAAGATCCGCATAAATACGGTCAGCGAAACCGTTGATACTGGCAGTCTTTGGGACCTGGGGATAGGTTGCGAAGTTCGCAGAGGCAAGGTTGAAGGTGGTATCGGCCAGTACCGGCACGGCGAGGGCTGCAAGGAGTGTATAGCGCAAAGACATGATACAAGAAGGGAGAAGTGTTCGCTTGGGGAGCCTTAACTGTTTTTTTTCAGAACAGCTGGCAGATGAATCTTAAATATCGAACGCGAAATTTTACCTAAACCTGGCCAAGCTGGGGCGTATGCATATGTCTGCATCATGCCGCTACATGGGTCTGTACATCGCGTCTATCTTAGGCATCAACCCTAAATTAAGGATCATCATGTAGATGATCTTGCATTTGCAAATGTTCGCGGGGGTCGAGGCGATTTAAAGATCGTAGGGAATCGCCTATTGGTATGAGCATCACAGATGTTCCGGACTCAAACAAGCTTCTTGTTGCAACTGAATTCGGTACCACTCAAAAACGTTACCTGATAACATGTGGAATGCTCCCTCGACATTGTCTTGCCAAGCCACCAATAGATGCTTGACCTAGTTGGGTACGGGTATCATATGCGTCGCCCCGACTGGATACTCGGGACATCATAGTCAACACAACTGAAACACTGGAAATTCCTCGAAGTTTTTCACGTTGTCAAATACTCTGATCTTAATCGAAAAAATAGCATCTTTTTAGGTATAGAAACTTCTCATACGTAGCACGGATAGCTCGGTTATTATATGACTAATATACATAGCTGATCTAGGGTTCATTGCTAATGCATCATCTTGCAGAATCGTAACACTCACGATAGCCGCTCACGACTTCCTAAATGCCCCCGCGGAACGCCTCAGTGCCATAACGGAGAAAGTCGGCGATGGCCACTCAGGTATGACGTGCCCACGTAAAGTGCCCGAATATCTTCACTAAGTCTCCTGATTCTCATCCTCTCTGATAATTACGGGGTATGAGCGCGTAGTCGGCATGGATCCGATGTCGGAAGGGGGTTCTCGGGATCACGGGCGCGTCGCACCTGGGCGTGAATATTCCAGTTTAGGAGTAGTCAGGAAGGGTTTCGCGAAGTGCCGCTGCAAAGGAACCATTCGGGCTTGGCGACACTGAGGCTTTGGATTCATGCGCAGGGCTTTATTACGGCTGCCAAGCTTTTACAGGGGTTCCAGGGATATCAGATGATAGATCGATTAACAGATTAGCTCTTACGTAGTTTTTCATCCCTGTCCGGTAAGTCCACTGCTCTCCATGTCTTTGTTCAAAGCAGAAGCGGGGCAGAAAGAAGATGAGGGCGGCATATCGAGGCGGGAAGTACTTGCCCATTGCTTATGCATCCTGTTTAAATTGACCATGCATAAAGCGCCGATGAATGTATATCTATGACTGCAATTACTAACTCCTGGTGGGGTGTGCGCGCTCCATGGCACTCCTTATGGGAGAGCTCATCAGCATATTGTCCAGCAGCATATCTTGCCACATTGACTATTTCAGTCCAAAATCGAATTTCCATCGATTTAGCAAGAAAATCCAGTATTCAGCCTTTGCCGGCCTCTGTAAGTTTCCTTTCTATAAGATTTCCTTACCAGCTCGCTTCTAGCGCTAGGAAGCTTGAGGCATGTCATCCCAATACCCATCGATGTTGACAGAAGCTCTGAAGTTTGAAACCACCGCAATGGGAGTTTCAAGTTCAAGTCTCGGTAAAGGACTGGTTTTGTAGTTCTTGGCCTGTATATCCTATAGCCGTCGACGAGTGAGGCATCAGGTATGTTGATCACCAATCTCGCGGCTATATCATTGGAAAGAAGTTCAAGGTCCTGTGGGGAAAATGATACTCTTTTTCTGTTTATCGCCGAAGCAATGTATTCATTTTACTGAATAGATCAACAGCGCATCAACTCGCGTTGCTCCACATATTGATGGGCGTGATGCTGTATCTTACAATTGTCATGTTGATACTTGAGCAGCTAGCTATGGGATACGCTGCACTTCATGATCATTATCATGATTTCTCTGCAAGTTGTTAACAAGCTCTCATTTGAATGCTCCTAACTTCTGATGATTCTCAGCATAAGTCTGCCCGTCGACTCTTGTGCGAGTCTACCCTCATCGTGCATTCTTGTGTAGGGTTTTGCTTTTCGCCTGCGCTTCGTTCCATCATAACTACGGAGCGAAATTCTGGATCTCACTTGTTGTTCATGCACTCTCAACGGGCCGGTTGGGCATGCAGGCTCGATGGACCATCGCTCACTTCTGCGTGAAGTGGGACTTGAAACATACCTGTAATAACCGAAATAAATGGTTCAAAATGTATGATGAGCTATCCAACATGCTATCCGACATGCCGGGAGTCGGTTGCCCTGCGAGCACTCGTACATTAGGACGGGGAAGTAGACATGAAGACTGCGCGCGCTGATTCTCAAAGAATGTGGATAGTGGGAGACATGCAAGTGACAGTTATAAACTCAGCTCCGCGGTATGTATGAGGCATCTCATACCGAACGAAATTAGCTGGGTGAAATCTTATGCCCGAAGTGCTAGAGCTTCGCCCATGTCTCCCTTGGCTGTAGACCTGATCATCACTGTAATCGGGGTCAAAGAGGTCCACATGTGGAAATAAGTCAAGTTTTACCAGGATACTATAACTGCCAGAAAACTCTAATGATCTGATGTTATTATATTATCGGTGCTTTTCTATTTGAATCGACTTCATTTTTATCATCCCGTACGTGGCTTGTGGCACGCCTATGCAACGTAACAGTACCATGCTTCCCTTGACAGTACCACGTATATACTCAGATTGTTCATGTGTTCAGCCATCGAAGCCGTAGCAGTAATCACTTTCATCTCCTAGCTAGATCATAGGTACGTTATAGTCCAAAAGCATGGCAGCACAGCCCATAAACCTTTCTCGTGAGGAAACTGGCATTCATAAGCGGTCTAAACAATTTTCCTCCACGAGTTTCCATAAAGCAAATAACTTGCACAAGAGACCTCATCGCGCGCACCTTTTACAATTTCTCACAATCAATTAAGTATACCCATATTTAACAGGGATTCGCATTGTGCTAAAAGTTGTATAACTCATGCAAAGTCAGAGACATCTTCCTGGCTCTTGCTGATACGGGTGCGAGTCCCAATCCTGTATGCTAAGTATCGGATCAGAATGCGAGATGAATGCCTACGCAGGCTTACTACAGTTTCAAAATAGCGTCGAGTCCCAGAGGTAAGCTTGCATGTACATTGTGCAGCCGCAAGAGGCCAGACGCAATCGCGGTCATTACGACCTCAGCTCCTTACAGAGATCGCCTGTCAAGTTTATACAAGCATATAACACTAACTCTCGGCAGCAACTCAAATATCACCGGGTGGAGCGGGAGTACATGTGTACGCTTGCTCCTACTCGCTCCATCGCACCACCCGCAGATAGTAAGGGGTGCGTTCCACGAGTTGCGGCATGTCCTCACAACCTGAAATTGATTTATCGCGCTGCATTTGCTGCAACCAGAAGGGGATCGTCTGGAAGCACCTATACTAATGACGCAAGGTTGCATCAGTCAGGCGAACGTAGCTAGGTGGGCATGCAGGATAAGGTACAGAGGAAGCCAAGTGCGGGATCAAGTCAAGAGATGGGCAATTGCTACGCATCTGCGGAGTTGGTATACATCCGTCCCAGTTAACTCGACGCGAGAGACTGGGAAAGCATAATAAGCACTAGTCGCCTGACCAGCGACTCGTGTTTTCACGCTTTTACGCCACACAGAGCTCCCCACCATTTAAGCTCCTTACCCTGCTAGCTGGGGACCACGGGCCCGAACGAGCTAAAACGAGACGTGCGCCCCGATTGAGCCGCCGTCGACCCCTAGTAAAACGCTCGAGTGTGGCTATACGTGTGGAGGGCAATTCCCCTCAATTCAGGCCTTCGCTAGCCTCCGAGGCCAACTCTGGTCGTAAAAGCCGTGGGGGCTGTGATCGACGCGGCCGTCGGCCGGGTGGGCCTGTCGGAGTCAAGCCGGCAGAGGCGTCGCCCCATACCCCAAGCCCTATCCGCGGGGACAGTGCAGTGGCCTATATACGATTTAGAGTCTCTCAGAGGGGTCAGCAGCTAGCAATCGCGTGCACCAGAGTGTGATTGATTCTCAAAACGCCAATTGCGGCGGTAGAGGCTACAAGAGCGAATTCCAGAAGGTGAACTATGGGCATTCCGTGCCGAACACACCTTGACCCAAATACACTCGGCTGGGTGTGCAAGTCGTGCAAGGCGGCCCTGGCAAAGGAGCTGGACCGCATTGCTGGGGATTTCACGGGTCGCACAGGTGATGCGATCTTCATAGACAAGGTCATTAACATCGAGCGTGGCGACCCAGAGGTCAAGGACATGCTGTCTGGGAAGTACACTGTTCAGTATATCTGCTGCAAGTTCTGCCACAGCTACGTTGGCTGGGCATATGTTAAGGCCTGGAAGCCATCTGAGAGCTACAAAGTCGGTCGCTTCTGCCTAGAGCTAGAGCAGATGAACCACTGCCCCCCAAAAGCTAGCTACCTGTGACCCCCCGTTAAGCCCCTTTCCCCTGTTTAAATGTAGATTTGCAATAGTTTTAACGTTGTGCTTGACTCAATTAATAGCTGGGAACCGCGATTTGCTAAGTTGATGGACCAAGCTGTGCAGGGAACTCGCCCTCGGGAACGTAGGCACTCGCCCTGCTAAGGAACCTGTGACATAGTATAGACCAAAAATTTAAGTGTTATAACGCCAGGCGAGTTTCACCTAAGTCGCTCTATTTACCTCAAGATAGATAGCCCTGCATAGGCCGCCGAACCACCACACCCACGGGTGACTAGTGCTCTTGTGTCACTCCTAACCTCGCCGCTGGTGTTGCTGTCCTCTCCTGCGATGGCCCTAACCTCTATACAATGAGCGTAAGCTCAAGGGGGAGCCGGCGGTGCATGGTTTCCATATATATACGTAGTATAATAGCACCCTGTGCGATTCTCGACCTTCTGATGTGAGATTCAGCGTTCTAGTGGTTCAATTGACCTCGTCTTAGACACATCTCACACGTCGGCCACATGCACCCCAGATCAGTCTCATTCGCGGCCGGGTCCCTTTTTTCTTATAGACACAGACCAGCCTGCGATCATTAAAACCTTCATTATTTGTCGTCTATTGCGAAGAAGGAGCTTTCTGGCGACGCGCGCTGATCGATGTCTGCTGTCGCCCTGAGTATTACGTACCTTAACGAACCACCCAGGATCACCGTTCCAGCCTCCACCTCACTCTCTCATTCCTGGAGCAAGCCGGGGCATAGAGCACATAAGAATATTCTGGTGATTAAATGCCACCGGAAGGTGCATCAGAGTTTGTAAGAGACGTTAGACGCATGGATCAACGTCGAGCCCGAGAGGACGACGCTCGTGCGCGCAGGATGGAGGCCGACCTCCACCGTAGCAGATCGAGGCGCTCCGAGCGCCCAATCTATGACGACGAGCTAGAATCTGGAGGCGGGTTTGGCAGTGGCATCGGTGCGTCGTTTAGGAAACACACGTTCGGTGAGAAGCGGGAAAAGCCCTTGTTAGGCGCATTGTTCGGAGCACCGCCTGAGGCTGAGCGCCGACGCCCGCGGCGTCGCGACGAGTTTGATGAACCGGAGCGTCGGCGACCTCGACCTCGCCCGACTCGCGATGAATTTGACGATTTCGAAGACGGGCCGCGGCGGCTGCGTCATGGCCCTCCAGGCAGCCCGAGGCGATCGGGGAGATACGCCGACGACGCTCCGGAGGACTTCGCGGAAGATGACCGTCCGAGACGCCGCGATAGGCCAATCGAGGGCCGCGAGGCTCATCGCCGGGGTCGCTCCATTGACGACGTTGAACCCCCTCGGCGGCGTGAACGCGAACGCATGGAGGACGAGGCTGAGCGGCGGCCAAGACCGAGGCCGCAGCGGCGTCCAGAGGAGTATGAAGACGAGCCTCGAAGGAGGCCACGCCGACGCAATCCTGATGAGGAGCCGAGGATGTCGAGAATGGCAGAGCCTGAGGAGGAGGTACCTCGAAGGCGCCGCGCGGACCGTGAAGAAGAACAACCTAGGAGATCGGCACGCCCTGTAATGGACGATCCGGAAAGGCCGCGCCGAAGCAGAATTGCTGATGATCTCGACGCTCCATCACCTGCAGCTAGACCCCCGCGGCGGCGGGACGATGAAGATGCACCGCCGAGGAGGCCTCGCCGAGAACCGGAGGTGTTCGATGAGGAGGCACCGCGGCGGCCAATAAAGTCACGACGTGATGAGGACCTTGCTGCTGAGTACTATCTGCCACGGGAAACTGTGCCGATAGTTGAGACCGCGCCCGTGGTGGAGGCGTCTGTTGTGGAGACCGCACCTGTTGCGGTAGGCGTCCCTTCTCGACCGCCGCGCCATCGGCGCCAGGATGTTGATGAGGGCCCGGTGGCAATTAGCCGTTCCTCAACGCGTTCGAACGCCGCTGACCCCGCGTCCACCGCTGGCGCAGCTGATGTCTACATTCGTCCGAAGCAACCAAGGCCACCAAAGAGCTCGGACGTACGCATCGCTGCCCCGGGAGCGGTAAAAAGTGCTATTCTTGACGATGTATACGATCTTCCGCCGAAGGAAAGACCGTCAAGGGCTACAAAACCTCGTGTCGTTGACGAGGAAGATGAGGTCTACCTCCCACGCGAAAGAGGCGCGAAAGGTGCCTCACGTCGAGCTTTGGATGTGGATTATGTGGCCTCTTCCCCGCGTGAACAGCCCCCGAGAAGCTCTAAGTCGCGCATCGACTATGATGACGACTTCGATGACGTGGAAGAAGACGGTTATAGTGTGCCGCCATCGCGCTCAGGGCCTCCAAAGAGCTCCCGTTCACGCATTGCTGACGCTGAGGATGGCTACGGCCGCCCAGTGCGCACCAGCCCCAAAAGGTCCCTCGTGGTTGATGATGAGCCGAGAGCTAGTCGCGGCGACCGCGTGAGGCGGCTCAAGGAGGTTCAGGAAGAGCATAAGCGCAAGAAAGACATTGAGGCACGCTCTCGCGACTTGGCAGAGGAGGATGCTGCGCGTGATGTCGAACGCTATGACAGTGGAACTTCCTTTGCTTCGCGCAACGTTCTCAGGGATGAGAGTGAAGACGACGAAGAAGATGGCGACGATTACAGGAGGCCAGCTAACCGTGGCAGTTCCCGTCGTGCTTCTCCCTCCGAAGCCGTGACTGCCCCGCCGCTGCAGGCTGAGCTTTCTCAACACCTCGCTTCGCGAAAGGCCAAGCTCTCAGAGGAAGATGAGGATGCGCGTGGGTCCGAGTCCCCTGCACCACGCAGGGCTAGTCCACCGGTACCTGCGCCGAGGAGCCTTGTACAGAGCGCCCAGCGTATTGCCCAGTCAGAGACTCCCAGCAGAAGCCCATCTCCCGAACCAGTAGTCGTGACCCGACCTAAGCTGCCGCCCTCTCGCGGCTCTTCTGACTACGGCTTCCCACCGCGGGATACGCCAGACGTGAAGTCAAAACCGGTTATCAAGCCGAAGCCGAAGCCGAAGCCGAAGCCTGCCACTGTCCTCCCCAAGGAGGAGGATGAGGATGAAGCGGCGTTTTTATCCGCTGCTAGGTCAAAGCTGAAGGCTGGCCGGCCGCCCCAGCCTACTCCTCGAACATACTCTCCGGATGATGATGCAGAAAGTGACTCGTCACTCAACCCGCCTGTCCTCAGGTCGAAGCCGCTGAAGCCACCACGATCTGACCAGGGCTCACCAGCAGCGGAGGTGAAAGAGGGATTCGAAATGCCGAAGTTGAGGTCACCCAGTCCCTCAAGGCCAGCCAGAAGTACCGAGGAACCAGCCTTTGAAAGGCCGTCTCTCAGGCCCCCGCAGCCGCGTAAGGTTTCAACGGCTAAACCATCTGAAGCTGTAAAGAAACTACAAGAACTCCGTGCTGTGAAGCCCGTGGTTAAGCCGCCAGCTGATGTCCCAGAAGCCGTCCGCCAGCGTATGGCCCTGAAGGCACCCAAGCCTTCATTGGACAGGGATGACGATGCAAGTAAGGAGACATTTGATGCAAGGGCATCCCTCCGACCGCCGCGCTCGAACTCGTCTCGCCAGAATGTCGACCCAAACATGGCTGCCATTACTGAGCAGCTACGGCAACTAAAGCCGCGCTCATCAATCGCCAGTGGTGATTTGTCTCCAGACGAGGAACAAGATAGTGACAGTGCCTCGATCTCGTCGAGAGCTTCCGGAGATAGTCTGAGCCATGCCGGGAAGGGGCGGGCAAAAGGGCCGAAAAGAAGGCCACCAACCTACCAGTAGAGTCTATTGCGTCTTCGGTGGTTATCTGCATTGGCTACGTGCCCTTTGGGGCCTTCGCAAGTACATTGGTTGCATTTTTTTTATTGGTAGGACGGGTTTGTGCGGGGCGCCTCATAGGCCCATAAATAACTGTAACTGCATATATGCTCTTTATTTACGACGCATACAATGAGAAAATGTGTACGATGCTCCAAGAGTGTGTACGTGAAAGCCGTTAAACTTCTACAACATCATAGCAACTAAATTCCACCTATGGACAAAACCGAGCTTGAGGAGACGATGGCTCGACCTGAGGTAGTCCCGCTTGCGACGATTAGACAGATGCATGGGCCGCCACAAACAGCCGCCTACCGAAGGGTTAGGACTCGGACGTCAAGGGAAGCATCGCTCTGGAGGGTCCGCCCGTCGCGCCCTGGATTCGTCAGCAGACACTCCTCCACCCCTTAAGCTACCCGGGAGTGAATATTTAGAGGTTGAGTTGTCCGGGATGCGCCCTTTGTCGATACTGCGAGGGGTATCCCGTTCAACGGGGCTTATATTTGTCCTGCTTTCTATACCACTAGCGTTCGATGTGGGCAGCGAAGAGTGTGGCCTCTCGTTCACGTGTCTTTTGTCCGTGGTGTACTTTACGTTGAGCACGCTGCGGCTAATACTCAGGCGGACGCGTCTAAGGGTCCTTGCGTCCTTCTTGTACTATGCACAGTTCCTTGCGATACCCTCAATGCTATTATTACACCTCAGCAAGTGTCCCACTGGTTCCGGGTCGGACTCCGCTACCGACATGGGATACACCCTACTTGTCAAGAACATGTGGCCCTGGAAGCTGAGTCTGGAGTATGCCACTGGTCTTTTCTCGCTACTAGAAGGGTTTTGCACCCTGATTGTGATACAGGCGTGCGGGAGAGCATCAACAGCGATGTCACGCCGATCAGACGGCCTGCTCCTACTGATCCTGTTTGTCGCGTCGATCATGCTGACTGCAGACATCTATTTGTTAGTGAGGATCTACATGTTCCCAGACATTATAACAGCGGCCACCGCTACGCTCATTGGCGCTGCCTTGACCATCTGCTTAAGTCTCGGAACCTACGGGATCTGGTCGAGAAAAGGAAACGTTGTAGAGTCGACGCTTCTATTCTCATACATCATGTATCAAATTTACCTCACGTTCACAGACTTTCAGAAGGCCGGGAATGCGCTGGAGACATCTGCTCCGAATCTTATCTGGTCGCTGTTTGCCAGTGACCCAGTGGAGGGGCAAGGCTACCACCTCCTCGGCGATGTCCCCATTCCGCCAGTCATCATCGATAGCTACACCGAGTTCATGAAGGTGGTGACAGAGCTGACCCCGGCCGGTATTAAGACGATGGCGGTCTTTACCAAGGCAGCCCTCCGCGGGATCATCCCGTCGGTATGTGTATCCTTAGCGGTCCGGCTAAGCAGCTATTTTATTGCAATGCGGCTAGTCCCATATGTCAGACGCCAAGCACTCAGTCGTCATATGGACAATCCGCCGAATGAGAAACTTGTGCTTCTCATCGCATATGCGTATTCGCCGATCCTAATCATCATGGTGTACACGCATCTTCTTCTCCAGCACTTCGAGCATATTGTGCATGTGTCCCCGAGGGGAAGCTCCCGCCTGACGTTCGACATCACAAAGATATGGGTGAACTCTCGCGAAGCCTGGCAGTTCTGGGGATGGATCAATGTTTTCCTCACCTTGGCAGTGTACGGTGCAGAGCTTACAATGTCACCAGCTGGAGATGCACCCGGTACCCCTACGGAAGAAGACGAGGGTGAGATGCTTGAAATTAGGTGATGCCTCTGTTGGCCACGTCTTGATGGCCTTATTTATTTCGTAAATCATTAATTAGGTATGAGCTCCAAAGCCTCGAACGATTTTAATAATAGTGAACCAGCAATAGCATCGACAGATCATTTACCGCGATCATCCAAAAGACACCTTCGTGAAACACGGAGCCTTTCAAAGAAAAAAAAATGCTCATAGGAACTGTTCCTTCTGAAAGTAAATGCGCCAAAAAGTTCGACACGTGCAGGATTCGAACCTACGCGGGCGATGCCCATGAGATAACGTTGAAAATTCAAGTCTCACTCCTTAACCAACTCGGACAACGTGCCTTACTCATCAAGGACATGGTCAACCACTGTACCATTGCTCAAGAAACCCTACGGACGTGGCACTGGGAACATACATATGCCAGCACGCTTATGAGCGAGTCGCATCATTAAAGCGCTGGTGACCTGTGCACCATCATCTTCTCCAAGTTTACAAATTAGAAGGGAGTTTTGGCCAATCCAAGTGCGACGGTATGTTACAATGGGGCTAACCTTCCCATGGCCGGGGGGACACGCGGCGTCGGCTCTTGCTGGTGGTCAGGGAGAGGCGATACGCGATATGCCTTAGTCGGGCAGAGGACGCGTTAAGACGGCCATGCGAGGGTGCGCGCGCACATACCTGGATCAGGCAGGGACGAGTTCAAGCTTTCCTCTGGACGTAGAACGAAATGAGCCGCAGCAAGCACAAATCAGAGCCTTCGGGAACAGTAGAGCCGGGATCTACTGTTATTGTGCGTGCGCGAGGGTATCCTGCGTGGCCCGCGGTCGTTTTATATGAGGATGATGTGCCCGAGCACGTTGCTCGTGTAAAGCCTCGGCGTAAGGAGGTGATCCCTGTTCTATTCTACGTAGACAACAGCTTTCTGTGGATCTCTCCTAGTGAGGCGAAAATCCTCCCGGCTAGCGAAGCTGCCAAGGCAGCCAAGGTCCCGAAAACCAAGAGGACACTGAGGGAAGCCTACGAAATGGCCACAGCCTCCCCTCCATACAGTGAAGTCGTGAACAGTGCTTTAGGCATAGCGCCCTCAAGTGAGGCAGAAGAGTCAAGCGCCGCTGAGCCAGAGCCAGAGCCCAAGCCATCGCGACGCGCGCGGTCGGCAGCCCAGCGCGCCGCTGAGGCACTTCTACCGAAGCCGCGAGCTCCTGGGGGCGGTAGGAAGCGCAGCTCCGAGCCTCCGGCCGCACCGACTGGCGGTGCAGCATCTAAGGGCGGACGTAAGAAGCAAAAAGTTGCTCCCGAGGAGCCGAAGGACGAACCAAAGGAGGAGCCCGAGGAGGATAGCGAGGAATATATGGACAATGGAACCACGGAGGACACTGAATTTAGCACGGGCGAGACAGATGCGCAGCATGAGGAGGACCTAGAGAAAAGCCAGGCGGCCCGCCTCGCTCTCTGCTCTATGGTTCGTCAAGTTGTCCAGGAAATGCTGCTTTCAGAACAGCCCGAGGAAGTCGACGAATCCAAACTCGACGGAGCAGTTAAGCAGCTTGAGGATGCGCCTGAGATAGAGATCTCTGTTGTACGACGGTCGAAGCTTACGCGAGTCGTGGCCGCCGTCGTTGCTCTCCCGGTTGTACCCGACTTGCTTCGGCCTCGTCTTGAAGCTCTTCTTGACAAGTGGAACACACCAGCTGAACCTATTATCCGTGGTATTCCCGAGGACCTCGTGCCGCAAGAAGAGCTGGATGCTGAGGACTTTGACACGTCCACTCGAGAGCCATCTGAGGCGCCGGAGATGCAGAGAAATCTTGACCAGGAAGATGCCGAAGGCTCTAATAGCGTCGGAAACCCAGATGTTGCTACAGAAGCTCCAGGCACGGGAAGCCCCGTGCAAGGGACTAGTACACAGACCACGCCGGCCCCGGAATCCACGAGCGGCACAGTCGAGCCTGCGGCCGCGTCATCGCTGGCCGCTGACGAGGAAAAGCCCGCTCCAGAAAGTCAGTCCCGCACAAATTGAACCGTCGGGTGAGCCTGTAGAGAAGGCAGAGCCTGAAGAAGAGAGGCAGCCAAACGGTGACGCTTAGCAGCATTCAGACTAGCGGTTGTGTTAAAAAACCTAGAAATAGTAATTTATTCATTGCAACAATAATTACGGTAATGTTGAGCCTATGGTATTAGTGTGAACGGCAACGGGGGCCATCTCTATAACATACGTATTGTGCAGAGAACGCATGATCATATGAGTGACAGGGTTCCCAGGCAACTTAACTTGTCCAAGCATGGCTGTGGCCATGGGCGCTTCCGCACGCGCCCGGTTTACCCGCCCTTATTCCTCCTCCGGCCTCCCCCACAGGTCCGCACTCATACACGTGACCCTCATATGTACACGTAAACCCTTCACGCGTTTGGCTCTAGCTGAGGGTTTAACGCGTTATTGAACTAGCGATGCAGGTTCTGGTGTTGGCAGCGCTCATTGCACAGGTTGCAGCTCTGCACCTCTTTATCGGCGAGAATGAAGAGCCACGTTGCTTCACGCTCGACCTCGGCAAGGATGCGCTTGTGGCTGAGCAGCACAGCGCGTGGGAGCTTGAGAAGGAGACGAATAAGTGGGTCCGCGATGAAAACCTCGCGATTGAAGTAACGATCGATGAGCTGTTTGACAACAACCATCGTGTTTATCATCACAAGATGACGCCCTCCTCAAACTTCCACTTTACAGCCCTAGACGGCGGTGAGCATAAGATTTGCTACCGCGCGCTCGCAGACGGCTGGTGGAGCAAGAACAGGGTGAAGCTCGAGATCGACTTTGCTATTGGTACGGGCGAGACCCTGGCCGATTCGCAGGGCAACCGTGCTCTTGGGTATCTTGCCGACCGCGTCAGCGAGCTGACCCGCAAGTTCGTGCATGTAAACCGTGAGCAGCGTCTCATGCGCGAGCGTGAGGCGAGCTTCCGTGATATCAGTGAGAAGGCTAATGCTCGCGTCTCTCGCATGACATTCCTCCAGATCATAGTCCTTGCCGGTACTTGTGCTTGGCAAGTCTCCCACCTTAAGTCCTTCTTTACGAAGCAAAAACTCGTCTAAGGATACGGCCCAAAAATATCAAGTTTAACATAGCTAGTGATAGGTATCTGCCACTTGCGACCTCCTGAATTTGACACCTGAGGCACTTGAATGATGGTGCCGTATGGAATGCCAGGGACAACGTCACAGTGGGAATTACAGTTCTTATTTGGATCATGGGATGGGGTCTTTAACTAGCCACTTCTACTAAGGTATGTTTGCGCATGCTCTCCTTTGTCTATTCTGACGTCGTCGAGCCATCAAGCGTGGCCCACGATTTTAGTCAGACCGATCTCCCCCGTCTTACCTCTTTTCTGCTTTTATCCCTAGGCATCACACGTTTCCATGCTTTGAGCGGAGTAGTGACCATGGATAATGACAGCTTTGAGCGCTATGGGCGCCAGATGATAGTGCCTGAGATTGGTCTACAGGGCCAATTGAAGCTTGAAGCTAGCCGAGTCTTAATAGTTGGGGCTGGAGGGCTCGGAAGCCCCGCGATTGCCTATCTCGCGGGCGCTGGTGTCGGTTTGTTGGGGATCATAGATATGGATGTGGTTGATGCTTCAAATTTGCATCGCCAGATAATACACCACGTCGTTGGTAAGCCCAAAGCTGAGTCTGCTGCAGAATACGTAAAACAGCTCAATCCTAAGGTTTCAGTCAAGACATGGCAAGAACCATTAAGCGCTGATAACGCAGAGGAGCTGATAGCAGAGTTTGACGTCGTTCTTGACTGTACGGACACACCTAAAACACGATATTTGGTTAATGATGCATGTGTTCTTCGCAATAAACCGCTTGTTTCAGCGTCAGCATTGAAAACCGAGGGCCAATTAGCCGTCTATCACTACCGGGACGGACCCTGTTATAGGTGTCTGTTCCCTCATCCCCCTCCTCCCCACCTGGTGACTGCATGCGGTGAGGGAGGAATCATCGGTCCCGTTGTCGGAATTATGGGCGTGTACCAAGCCGTGGAGGCCATGAAGGTGATTCTTCAAGCCGAGATTCCTCATAGTCTCGCATTGTTTTCCATGTTTTCCTTCCCTCAATGGCGTCAAATGAAAATCCGTGGGAGACAAGCATCCTGCATCGTCTGCGGAGACGACCCTCAAATCACGTCACTTGGCTCGTACAACTATGATGAATTTTGTGGCTCTATAAGTTATCATCAATTCAGGGGACGCCGTATATCAGCTGCCGAGCTGAAGAATCTGCTAGATGGTAAAAAACCGAGAACCATAGTCGATGTGCGCCCTTCGACCCAGTACGAAATGGCTTCGCTTCCGAACTCACTGAACATCCCGATCGAGAAATTCCGTAAGCTAGATGCCTCAGGGCTGCCATGGAAATCTACAGATGAAGTTATTCTTGTCTGCAGGAATGGAAATGACTCGCAGGAGGCCGCCCAGCTTCTGACTGACTGGGGAATAGCAGATGTCAAAGACGTTATCGGAGGCCTACGGAGTTGGTCGGCTATTGAACCGAAATTTCCCAGATATTAGATTACTAGCCGGATGATACCGCCATGGGACGGGTCTTATGCTCATGTCCGAATGTACATACACTAAACACTAACATTCTCTATTCTAATGAGCCCGGACGCTGTACCAGCAGCATACCAAGTGCTTCGATGACACCACACCAACGATGTTACAGCCACCGTACTCGGATAGATAGGCAGAGATTGAACATTAATCTGATTGAGTGGCTCCGCAGTTAGTACATCAACAAACCGGTACTCTGATGTCTTATGGCTACACTCAAGCTGCCAAACTGTACAGTCCAAGTGAACACCTCGTTGCCGCCGCGTCACCATAGTACGTCTCAGCGGATTAGTTATATGCACAGATCCATCCTGTCCACCGCTAAGGAGAAGGGGATGGTATGAGGACGTTGCAACAGACGTGACGCCAGCGCCATGTCTCGTCAAAGTGACTGCAGCATGTGGTTCCTCAGGACTGCGCCAAGGCACGAGCTTCGTTGTAAACACATCATCAAGCGACACGAAGCTGTCCGCAAATGACGAGTACGCTGCGGCCGACGTATAAAACTTCAGCCTAGGCGCCTTCGACACAACACGGATATCGTGAGTATTGATCAAGACCGAGCTGCCGTCAACACTCGTTGAGAAAATTAGATGGTCGGCATTCGGCCAGCCTGAGGCGAGTTTTGTGACAACTGAGTCGTGCGCGTGGACGACAAATGAAGGGCTCGTGCCCTGAGAGACATCAAACTCGGCTATGAATCCGCTTGAGTTTCCAACAGACAGATGATTTATCGTACGCCAACAGAGTGTGGTAAATTTTCCTCCGATAGTGGGGAATTGTTTGAGATTAAGCGAAAACCTTCCCGGGCTCTGGACATCCACAACACCAACAGAGCCTCCGCACAAGAGGGCAAGTTGGGAAGTTCCTGGTCTCCACTGTAAACTCGTGACAGTGCCATGTTTACCACTTATCGTCGCATAAAGCTCAGCTTTAGTCCCATTGACTTTGTATATTTGGACGAGAGTGGGGCTATAATCAGCCCTCCCCTTCTCTGCAATCATTGGGAGAACAGAAGGGGCATTTATCGGATTCTCAGTATCCACGATACACGCGACTGCAAGAAGCGACTCCTCAGACCAGTCCATGGCAAGGATTCGGTGACCTACGTTGAGAATAGCGGTAGTCTCTGACGAGCGGATCTCTCCAGGATCCAATTGCACACCATCAACAATGACAGCAGAGCCCCCTTGCGGCGTGCCTGATGTCACGATCTCACTAATTACTCCTGGTGCGCTGGCCCCATGATTCTCTACTTGGGCCTGGTCCAACTGCTTGAGCTGGACACTGAACTGGGTCCCGCCCCATTTTTGCCTAAGCTTGATGGCGTGGATCAGATCAGCATCTTCCACACCGTAGAAAAGCTGCAAACGATCCTTCAAATTAGCAAGCTTGGTCCTAGCGTCACGATGCCCATTTGTCTCATTCAGCTCATTCAGCTCGCGCTTGACAGATTCCAGTTTCACCTTTGGTTTTACATCGAGAGCAGCAATGGGATCATCCGTACGGCCATATGCGGTCTCATGAGCGTCCTCAGAGCCATCAACAGTCTGATTTTCGTCATCTTTGGAATGAGAGTCCACTTCCATAGCGACAAAATCAAAGTCCGAATCAGAGTCCACATCTATAACATCTTGCACATCAATGCCACTGAAACTAGCGGCCTTAGCGCGTCTAGATCGAGGCCTGCGTTCAGGCATCCCTTGATCTTTCTGTGCGCGAACCTCGAGTTCTTGACGCGAAACACTTAGACGTTCGTTATATGTGTATGCTGGCGGTGTGGGTTTGGAGCACAGACGGAGCCAGGGTTAATAATGGACTCGTCGCATCGGGAGTAGGGCCCCACGCCATCGGCAGAGCTCATATGGATGTGCGGTTGAAGTCGCCTTGGCAACTCAGACAGCTGCCGCCAGAGCCCCGTGAGCTTGATGAGGATGGACCAGAAAGCTCTACTCCTTTGCAATTGCGTGGATCCGGAGCTGGGGTGCGGTGGTCCAAGCTACGCCGGTTGGGGCAGGTCCTCTACCCGACGAGCTCACCATATGGCAAGCCTACTTGCTGCTATTGCGCCTCGAAGTATCTGTTGATCGGCACATACAGCGCTGATCTGCTTGTCGTTGATTATGATCAAACAGTTGTAGCTGAGCTTAACGCGCGAGCTGCGAGCACGATGCTTGGTCCTGTCACTAGCATCAATGTAAGTGCAGATGAGACACATGTCATAGCTGGCTTTGGTCTTGGTTGGGTGGCTGTGTGGGACCTGGAATCTCCTCCATCTGGGAAACCAGCTCTCGTCACCGCCATCGCGCCGTTAGACCCTAACCATATTCCTGCCTCACAGTCTCGAGTCGTGACGCAAGAGTCCCATGTGCATGGAAAACCAGTGGCACATGTTGGATTTATAGGAGGCCATCACAGAAAGTTTCTTAGCATTGATGCCTCTGGGATAGTGATTCTGCATAAGCACCATCGTGTTTTACTTGACCACTCAACTCGCAGCTTTAAGGTGCTGGGTTCATATGAACACGCTGTTCCGCTCCTTTCTGCTGATTCTACTGGTAGTCACTGTGCGCTTTTGACTGAATCATTGTTGGTAATTTTTGCCTACAAAGATGGTGGCGTACAAGAAGTACTATCAGTGCCGCGCGCGCGGGACACCGATGAATTGCCAAAGAATCACGCATGTGTCAAGTTCGAGAAGGTCGGCGGTATGGTGAAGGTCGCGTACTCTTGGGGAACCCAGTTAAAGATTTTGGGTATGGATGCTGATTCGAAGTTTGAAGCTGAAAAGGCCTACGTACACCCGGTCCCGATCGAATGGTTTGATTGGCTCGATCCTTCCATGATGCTTTTATATGCCAACGATGAGCTCGATTTCGTATCTTTGGGCGAGCCTAAAGTTGTTGACCTAGAGCCGCTTCCAGCGACGCTCAATATCGTAAATATTCGAGTCGGCCCTGAGCACACGATATTTGCGCTGGGGAAACATGAGGCCTTGATCGGGCAACTAGCAAACTGGGCTGACCGGCTACTTGGTCTTCTAAACAACGCAAGACCCTCAGATGCCATTGAGCTTGCGCTGCGCTACTACAGCGATGAGGAAGACTTATCTCTTATAGGACTTCCTGCTGGGTCCAGCTTACGCCAGCAGGCAATAAGAAAGGCATTACCGGACCTCATAATGACTGCATTGAGGTTCAGTATACAATACGACCAAGAAAATCTGAAGGCACTGCTTCCAAAGGCGGTACATGCGTCATCAGTCGCCAAGCTTGGGATGCTGGAGCAGATACTTGAGCTTGTGAACCAAAGCAACGAAGCATGGGTCCATCGCCTCTATCTTGATACACTCGTACCTCTCGTCATCGAAGGCACTATTAGGCAACTTCCGCCCGAAGTGTTCAAAGAATTGATCACATATGAACACTCGAATCAACAAATCTTCTACATGCTGGACTTGTCTACGCTTGATCTCGATCTTGCATTTAAACTCTGCCAGAAGTATGATGACCTATCTGAGGTAGAGATCTACTTGAAAAACCAGGCATTGAATGATTATTTATCACCGTTGTCGCAGCCGTCAAAGCTTACCATGGGTTACATCGCATTAGTGCTCACGAGGCGGATTTACCCTACGGGAGAACAGTCTCAAAACCCAACCGAGGGGCAGAAACAAATTTACAGTGCACTATTTTTAGGAAAGACAACTGAGCTGCTGCAATCACTGATTGATTATGACGAGCGCGGTCTGTTGACGGCTTTGAATGAGGCGTTTGAAGACTCTTTTCTTAACAAACACTCTGATGTTAACCGACAGATTATCATCAATACTTTACTCTCATCCTCCGTGACGCTGCGTACGGTTTACTTCTGGATATTCGTAGCTCGGAATTACCCGAAGTACCGCCAGTTTATCGTTCTTCCCGGCTCCGTTCTCCAGAATATTGCGTTTGCCTTGACAAAGCCTGAGGCTGAAAATGAGGCAGGGTCTGACGAATGCCAGCTTGCTCTCCTCAGCTTGCTCTCGGCGTATATCCCTCCTGATACAAACAAACTTGAAGGGGCCCTGATAAGTGCGAAGTATTCCATCGTACTCGAACACATATATAGGCGAAAAGGGCAACTAGGAGTGTTGATATTACTCAAATTGAGGCTCGGAGAGTGGAAAATCTGGGATATCCTAGAGGAGTTTACAGTGTCAGATCCCAGAGAATCTATACAGCTTATTCACAAGAACCTTGGACCAATTCTACAAGCTGGCCCTTCAGACTTCGCGAAAGTTGTCACTAAAACGTCACTAAGGGAATCCGATATTTGGAATGCCATCATCAATGATAAGCTGGATGTCGAGAACCGCCAGGTGCTACAACTCCAGTTCCTAGACTCTGCATACGACGAGATTTCCGTTATCGGTGGGGCTTTACCTGGTGTCAGTGTGAACACACCCTATGTTTCTTTACTTGCAGCGCATGAACCGAAGCCAGGAAGACTCATGACGGTATTAAATACTTTGTTGACGGAGCCTGATGATATACAGCTGCCCCTGGTAGTGGATGATTTTCTAGCGGAGAATCATGTAGACGCCCTGGCTTTGCTGCTGTGCCGGCGCGAGCGCCATTCAGAGGCAATGATTTATGTCCTGAATCACCTTGCGTCCACATCAGACGATCATGACGAGTTTGCCAAGTATACTGACATCGCAATCTCCATATCTCTAGAAGTGTCTAAGGGCAACAGAGAGGAAGGTGCAAGACTCTGGCAACGACTTCTCGAGTTGCTCACAGATATAGACAACGAGCATAGCAGGCATGAGCTCGAGCGAGTCGTAAACGCTTTATCCGAGTCGGGATCCGATTCCGTTATTCAGATAGTCTCGTCACTTATCGAACGAAAACCCCAAGAGTCGTCCCAAGTAACGTCTCAAATATATGTGGGCATGCAGCGTCAAATGGAAGCGCTCAAAGCATTTCTCGCTATCCTTCAGCGAGACGTTTACAAGGACCTCATGACAGTTATTGAAGGCAGGGCCCTCGGAATAGTAATATCTGTGGATGGAGAATGTCAAGTTTGTGGGCGCAAGGTTGTGGGACTTGGAATTAACGCGGAGGCATTGTATAGTGAATGGGAGAATCGACTTCGGGGTAAACCTGAGTCTGAGAGCGAAGTGGAGGAGACGCTTGTCGCATTTCGCTGCGACCACCTGTATCATCTTGGATGTCTTGAGCGGATGGCTGGGAGGAACAGAGATTCACAAACTAGGCGATGCATTCTGTGTTACCCGCTTGAATGAACTTTTTGTTGGATAAGTAAGGTCTTTTGCATACTATTATCTTTACTTATCTCCAGTCACTGTAAAGCCAAGACCAGGTCATTGATCAACTCATCAGCAGACTCCATTCCTACGCTGACCCTAAGGAGAGTTTTTGGCGCCGCAGGATTACTTATAGCCCGCCATTCTATCAAGCTCTCGACTCCTCCAAATGAGGTGGTGTGAGTGAAGAGTTTCAGGCGATCCGGAAGCGTCCTCGCTGATTCTTCGTCCACAGTTTCGATAGCGAATGCTGCACAGCCACCTTGGGGGAGCTGTTCTTTGACAAACGGTTCGTCTTGGAGAAAAGCCGAATGCACTTTTGCGAGTTTGGGCAATTTTTCTTTGTTTTCAGCGAGGTAGTGGACGATTTTCGCGGCATTCTCAACCTGAGCTTTGATACGCATGGGATAAGTCTTAAGAGACCGCAGTAGAAGCCAAGCCTCAAGAGGTGGGATAACACTTCCAAGATGGACTCGGTCTTCCCTGAGATCAGTAGCCATCTTCGCATCTTTTGTTACCAGCACTCCAGCAAGAATGTCAGAGTGGCCTCCGAGAAATTTAGTAGCGGAGTACATGATGATGTCCACGCCGAATTCGAACGGAGCCATAAGTGGCGGAGGAGCGAAAGTTGCATCGAGACTCAAGAGCGCACCCGCATCATGAGCCCTGCGAGCGAATTCTGCTATGTCTCGAGCAGTTGCCGTCGGGTTAACAGGCGACTCCAAATGAACCAAGTCTCCAGGCTTGGCTAGGGAAGCGATTTCAGAATGTGCTCGAACCTCGACGCCAAAACGTTTTGTAATTTCTAAGACCTGATGAATCCCAAAGTAGCCGCCAGAAATGAAGACCTGCTTTGGATGGAGGAAAAGAATGATAGCAAGGAAAGCGCTTACCCCGTTGCTGTAAGCCACACTGTGGCCATCTAGAAGTTTGCTGAGCACGGCCTCGACACGCGCGACATTGTCGCTTCCATCACGAGAGTAGTACGATACGTATCGCTCCGGTCCATCGGTTTTAATCTCGGACGAAGGAGGGTACTCGCGGATGGTCGTGACTTGCAAGGGCGGTCCGATATCGCTGCCAGGCTTTCTGACAGCACTATCTCCGTGAATCACAGCAGTATTGAGTGCAGTGAATGGGTCGGACATCTTTACGAACGCTTCCTTGTATGTCAACTTTTCTGCAGAATTGGAAGGTACTATGCATATATATATATATATATATATATAGTTGGATTAAAAGCTGCGCCACTCATAATTTGATCTTCCAAGAGAAAGAACCCTTTTTGACCGTTGGGTTGCTTATCGGAAAACTGTTAGCCAGTGAATTTTCCAAGCCCTGGATACCTGATGAACATCAGTTGCATGAAGCAATTGTATCCGAGCCATAGCGGGCTAACTAACGCATGACCACTATCGAGTACAGCCAATTTGAATAGTGGTCTCCAGGATTCAATCTTGGTATGAAGAGAGCGGTGCACAACCGCTGAATTTTGTGCGTCTCCACCTAGGCTGTGGGAATACTTTCTTGACTCATCTTGCACTTTCACGTCTCTGAGTCGGGAATGCCATCCGCTTGCATCGTCCAATCTGATATGGCTTTGCTCGGCTAGATCCTGTCAGTCCCTAAGGCCTAATATGACTTTAAACTACTCGATGAAGCATATTTGGAGGAGTTCCTATAATATCAATAGCCGCGGGTGTCTCAATGCGGTAAACCTGAAGAAGCTCAAGAGCCGCTAGTTGTCTTTCATCCGAGCCAGAAAGGAAAGCTGTTTGGTCTTAGGGGTTCGATGTCGGATATGCGAAACCAGCGAAGTTTGGATGGTTATGGAGCCGCATTGTCGCACTGTGTAGACAAGCAGCTAGCTGACGAGAAATTCGGCACTGATAAACAAGTGGGGGCAGAATTTCCACACAGCTTCTGCTTTAGTTGCCGATTAGACGTACTACTTTTCCCACGTATATGTACCTTTTTATGTGAGGTCTTATTGTACTATCTACTGCAGAGCCTGCGTCAGATCAGCAATTAGGTCTTCCACACGCTCGATTCCAATGCTAATACGCAGCACATTTTGGGCGACCTTAGCGTCAGTGACAGCGCGCCACTCGATGAGGCTGTGGACACTTCCAAGCGAAGTGCTGTGATAGAAGAGCTTGAGCTTGTAAGGCAGGTTCTTGGCAGTCTCGGCATCTGTGACCTCAAAGGCAAAGGTCGGCGAGCCGCCAAGTGGGAGCTGCTCTTTCACGAAGGCGTCCGTTTGCAAGTTGGAGTGGTAAATCTTGGTGAGTTTTGGCAGTTTGGAGCGGTTTTTATCGAAGTATTTTACAATCTTGTTCACATTCTCGGACTGGGCCTGAATCCGCAAGGGATAGGTCTTGAGGGAGCGAAGAAGAAGCCATGACTCGAGAGAGGGGAGAATGGTGCCAACCATTGCACGGTCCGCCACCAACTTCTTCTTCGTATCCAAGTCCTTCACGACAAGGACACCAGCAAGGACGTCGGAGTGGCCACCTAGGTACTTAGACGCTGAGTGGAGAATAATATCAGCACCGAATTTGAATGGGTGAAGCAGGGGCGGCGGGGCGAATGTCGCATCGACAGAGAAAAGTGCGCCCTTGGCGTGAGCCTTCTCAGCGTAGGTCTTTATGTCAAAGGCCAGGCCAGTTGGGTTGACGGGGGTCTCAAGGTGCACAAGATCTCCCTTCTCCGCAAGCTCGTCAATTTTGTTCAGGGGGTGGATCTTAAGACCAATACGCTCCACGATGTGCGCGACGCCATGAATGCCATGGTACCCGTCACCAATGAACAGCCTCTTGGGGTTGTAAAGAAGGAGAATTGCGTGAAATGCGCTAAGACCGCTTGCATACGCGATGGAATGGCCACCGAGAAGCTCATCAAGTACTGCCTCTACACGGATGGTGTTTTCGTGGCCAATGCGTGAGTACACAGGTGAGCCCGCCGGTTGTGTGCCAGCGACATACAGCTCGCCAGCTGGGGGATACTCTTGAATGGTCGTGACGTGCAGAGCCGGAGCGACGTCGCCATGCTTGCGAACTTCAGAGTCGCCATGTAGGGCCTTGGTAGCCAGCTCAGTGAAAGGATTCTCTCCAGACATTCTAGGAACTTAAAGAAGAATTTTTGATGATCAATGGGACTTCCCTTCCTGTATATATACTCAATACTCGCCCACTGCTTGGACACGTAGGAGATCTATATAATGACGCGGGGGCACATGATGCCCCGAGTAAGAGGCACGCCTATGCGGCAGGGCGCGTCTGTGTGGATGGGTCTGACCACTTTTTTTATGCACTAGCGCTGACTCTAGCAGACTGCAGCGTCAAAACGGGACAGCGGCGCCAGTCGATGAATGTGGGGAGGAACGGTTGAGTCCTCAAGAGGGCTGAGGGGAAAGAATCACGTACCGTGCAGCTGCTTCCATATTATTTTACTGGCAATAACAAAGCAAGAGAAATTACCCATGTATGAGAGAAACCAATATCCCAAATAGTTTATGTAGCTCGTGTTTCTAAATCATTAGGCTGGGCGTAGACGTTTGAATCCTGGTCCGACACGACCGAGCTGAGGCTCGTTGAACACGGCGACGCAGATCGTGGCGACATGGAGTCTGACGATAGCGTGCTCGAATGCAGCGTAGCCGCTTGGTAAGTGGTTGGGCTTGGTAGAGATGCAGAAGAGGGGGATGCGGCGAGCACAGATGCGGCCGCAGACCAACGCCGTTTACGTTGGTTGGCGCGGCGGTATATTTCAGAAAGGGCGGCCGTGGGGGTCACGAAATTAGACCGCTGAACCACCCAGTCTATGGCCGAGTGAGACTTCGACGGGTGCTGCTCGAAGTATAAATAGTTCAAAATGAGGCCGTTCAGAGGTTCTGCCCAGTCGATGTTCTCGATGCGAAGCGTCACGTCCGCCCAGCCGCTTGGGTCATTGCTATCAACTACCACCATCCCAACGTAAATCTTGGTGGCACTCATCTCGTCATAAGTGCGGAGATGCGATTGGACTTCGAGCCACTGCACGGGCGGCGTCGATGCGAAGAATTGCCGCGCGCAGGGGCTCCGCACGAATGTAATCCTTGTTTTGCTAAGATCATGCAGGCGTGCCACGTAGACGTCCAGAAACAGGTGGTGGCGGCCAGAGCGTAATCGCGTCGTGTACTCTAGGTAATGATTTGACCATCGCAGCATGTAAAGGGAGTGACCCCAAGGAAGTCCATCCATAACATACCAATTGCCCTTGGATGACGATGTAGAAGCAGTTGTGTCGGTAGCCTCATCACTGGCAGGCCCTAGGTGCCGGTGGCGTAGCGCGGGTCTTGGCCCGCTTGCGAGGTCACTGGTCATAATATGCTCTGGGCCAAAGAACCAAAAGTCGTACTGGGCAACTTCTTCCACTGCATGCCAAGACTCAAGGTGGAGGTGCTCACGCACGTCTGCAGCAAGCGCTTCTGCCTGCTGCGTGGAGTAGTCGAAATATGAGATAACGCGGTTTCGCATTGCGAGCTCCGCGAGGCCGAGCAGGCGGTGATTAACCAGGCCCAATTGAGGGACCTGGCGCAGCAGGTCGAGCAGCACGGGGTCAGGCAGCCGATCTAGCATGCAGGTTTGCCCCCGTCAGACTCACACTCACTTGTCCTTTTACGGAGAGTCCAGGCTAAACACCCCCCCCGGCTAAATCCCCACGGCTGGTTATCCTCCCCAGCCCTGCCGCAAGATGTGGGCAATAGTCAGCAGAGCTCTCTGCCCACGAGGTCCCTTCCACAAGGGGAGCTGGGACAGAAGGCGCCAGGCTGAGCTAAGCGGCCCAGCTCAAGCGGCACATGCGCATACCCACCTACGTCGCTGATGGGCCACCACCGTCCGTCTGGCGCGTGATCAAGTGGGCTCGCTTATCATCGTAAGTGTCAATTGCACGCCAGGCCGGACAGCTGAACAGGACCAGTCTCCAATGTAGATGGCTCTATGTGGCCATGAAACACGCTAGAAAGCCTGAGGTTTCTAGGAAGTGGTGGATAATGCAGCCATTAGAGCCACCTTCCAGGACCTTCTAGGCCGGCCACGTGAGTGACAGCTGCTCCTCACGCACTCATATAAAGGTGTGGGCAATCGCGCATCTGCAGGTGTTCCTCAACCGTTACATACATTGGCAAGAATGACTACCGGCACGGTTTTCCCCGAAATCAGATGGGCGCAGCGCTCGAATGCGCAGGAGCCAGAAAAGAATAAGCTTTGGATCACGGTCGCTGTCCCGAACTTAATTGAATACAAGGTGACGGCGACTGAGGACCACTTCAGCTTTGTCGGCAAGGACGCCGAGCGCAGCTACGATGTTGAGTTCGACTTCTATGAGGAGATTGACCCGTCGTTCACACGTGAGCTTAAGACGTCGCAGCACGTCTTTGTTGAGCTCAGGAAGAAGGTGACGGCCTCGGAGTACTGGCCTCGTCTGTTCAAGGACTCTGTGCGCCGACCATTTATCCGCACTGACTTCGACCGCTGGGTGGACGAGGACGAGCAGGATGAGGCGCCTGAAGAGGACCCACTCGGCGGCATGGGCGGCATGGGTGCTGGTGGCATGCCTGGTATGGGTGGTGCTGGCGGTATGGACATTGCCTCGATGCTCCAAGGAATGGGCGGTGGACCTGCTGGCGGCGACGGCCCTGGTGGCTTCGATATGTCGCAGCTGGACGCTCTCAAGGCCATGTCTACGCAGGGCAACGCAGGCTCGCTTGAAGGTGACGACGACGACGAGGAGAATGACGAGACCGCCACGAACCTGGGTGAGGCGGCCGAGTAAAGAACAACTTAAAGACTGTTTATTGCGGACTGCTCTAGTTTCTTGGTTTCTTTAGAATAATCATTTCTCGTGCAACCTAGGCTCCCTTATGTCCTATGCTCAATTTGACGCGCAGAAGTCGTTTCTATCAGCTGCTCTCTTCTGTTATCCCTGCCAATGCGCACTCATGTCTGGGTTCGTTGGTTGCTTTGGGGTGTCAGATGTCACGACGATACTGCACGCTTAGTCGATGATGCGCGTTCTGCGTATGCTACCGTTTAGGCGTCAGATTGTAGCTGAGGCCACCTCGCTGTAGATCGGCAAAGAGTTAGATAACTTACATGCATTTTGTACATAACTAATCCGTTGATTTGTTACGTTTTCCAGATTGAGTCGTCTCGCTTTTATTTTCTGTCCACACGGTATAAGCGAAGTATGCGTCTTGCTGCGGGGTGATGCATTCCGGGAGGTGAAGTCAACGATAGCTTGTTTATGACATCGAGGCGATCTTGACGAAAACACGAGCACGGCAGCTATTGCCGATCATTTCGAAGCGGTGTCTCCCCACGATAAGAACGAAACTAGAAAATATTATTTTCGCACCTTCAATTCTGGAAATTTCAGAGATCTGAACTATAGCTGCTTAAAATAACTTTCCCACTACTGCTTTAGGACAGCGTCGCTCCGCATTACACCTCCACTACGCGCTTTTTCATCGCGGGTCCACCGATAAGCCGTGCCGCTTTCTGCGGTACAGCTCCTGCTGGTGGGCAGTACATGCAGCAGGCATGCGGGTTCGGGACTATTAGGTAAACAGATACGATGGGCCCGGACTGTCAGGGGCGCGAGGGCTTTCGCTAAGGCTGAGAGTAGGGGAGTAAACGCGGAGAGGTACTGACATAATCAATACGACAAGGGGCAGCTTAGTCGAGGGCGTGACCGGATCTTTATAAACAATAGTCTCGCCTGTCAAATTTCACTTGGCGTGGGAAGATGGATCTGGTTTTGGAAACCGCGGATTATTTGCTATTCGACAAGCTCTGGGCACAGAGCTTTCCGCTGCAGTCCGGGGAGAGTGCAACCGTTTCTGCTGCAGCGGCGGCGGCAGCTTCTGCGAGCTCAACAGCCGCTCAGCAAATCGTGTCAACTCTGAAGACCCAGGCGCCGGGGCTGATGCGCTGGGCGATGAATCTGAATAGCAGCAAGCCGGATCGGTATGGGGTTGCACCAACCTATTTTTTTCCGGTGACTGAGTTCGCCGCGCAGTCGATGTTCAGCCGCGACAACATCATTCGCCAAAGTGTGACTCTGTTTATCGTTACTACGATTTTCGGCTGGATCCTCTATCTGCAGACTGCCCTCATGTCGTATTATTTTGTTTACGATCATGATAACTTCAAGCACCCGAAGTATCTGAAGAACCAGGTCCGTATGGAGATTAAGCAGGCTGTGTCCGCGA
The DNA here is from genome assembly GCA_030578495.1 of Starmerella sirachaensis. Classification (NCBI taxonomy): domain Eukaryota; kingdom Fungi; phylum Ascomycota; class Dipodascomycetes; order Dipodascales; family Trichomonascaceae; genus Starmerella; species Starmerella sirachaensis. The sequence goes on along the minus strand of JAJMSC010000001.1, from coordinate 775,544 downwards.
TTCCGGTAATGACTCTTCTTACCGTGCCGTGGTTCGTCACCGAGACGCAGGGCTACTCAAAGCTATACTGGTCGCTCAGCGGTCACGGCGGTATTTGGTATCTTCTCTTTCAGTTCCCGCTGTTCTTGTTGTTTACCGACGCGCTGATCTATTTGATCCACCGGTGGTTGCACCACCCGCTTATTTACAAGCGCTTGCACAAGCCCCATCATAAGTGGATTGTTCCTACGCCGTTTGCATCTCACGCGTTCCACCCCGTAGACGGCTATATGCAGAGCGTGCCCTACCACCTGTTCCCGTTCATTTTCCCGCAGCAGAAACTGGCGTACCTCGTGTTGTTCGGCATTGTGAACATCTGGACGGTTCTCATCCACGACGGTGAGTACCTGGCCCACGATCCTATTGTGAACGGGTCGGCATGCCACACCATTCATCATTTGTATTTCAACTATAACTACGGCCAGTACACGACGCTGTGGGATCGTCTTGGTGGCACTCATCGCACGCCGGATCATGAGCTGTTTGACCCGAGCGCCAAGAAAGCTAAGGCCACCTACAATCGCCAAATCACCCAGATGGAGGAGATCCTGGCCGAGGTCGAGGGTGATGACGATCGTGTATACGCAACGGGAAGCCTGCAGGGTGAGAAGCCGCGCCGCCGCTGAGCCACTTTATTAACGCCATTGATGATATACGACTTTATAACGATTAAGCGATTACCCTTCACTTTTCACTTTGATGGATGCCCCGCTGGATTCCCTTCGTGGTCGTGGAGAATCAGAAATTACCTAGCAAGTGAGGCATGCCATTCCCGCATATTCCACAACCCTATCATCACCCGATAGGGACGAGATAGAAGCGGAAGGGCTGTCTTCTTTCGACCAAAATTGAGCATTGGGGAGACAGTCATATATGATCTGAAGGTGTAAAGTTTCATAGGGATGGAATCAATGCTCCCAATGCACCAATACATATGGCGCCGTAGAATGTTCATTCAATTGTCGTGAGTTGCCAACGTCCGGACCAGCTTTCAATATCGCTCAAATTGTAGGCTGGCAACCGTAGTGTGACGCACTGAGAACGGCACCTTCTCACTACCTTGGACGCATATGCCTCATTGCAGTCTAAGCTAGATAGCCTGGACTTCCGAGAAGCCCTGCTTCGCGCGAATTTATGCAGATATCTTAATTTGAAATTTATCATGTCTATTTCATAAAAGGGAAGGAGATGGCTCAGAAAATCACACTCTCAAACGTCGGCGATCATAAACTCGCTTGCCAATTGCTTGTCGACGCTTTCGATCTTCGACTCCCGCGTGTAGCTTACGCCAAACCAGGAGTCGGCGACATCCACGAATTCGCTGCGGAAGGTGGTGAGAATAAATTGGGCTCCAGTGTTGTCAGCGACTCGCCGTATTAGTTTTGCAACGCGACGGCGGGCTGCGGCATCAAGATTTGCATCAATTTCATCGAGAATGTAGAAAGGTGCCGGTTCGCTCTCTTGAACTGCGAAAATCAGCGCCAGCGCGCAAATTGTCTTCTGACCACCGCTGAGCTGCGCCGTAGACTCGCCAAACGAGACATCAAGGCCGATGCTTGTGATTGTTTCACCAGTGTACCGAAGGTTGAGCGACCCCTCGTGGCCGCCACTCAAGGCAGCAAATGTCTGGCTGAATTTGGAGGAGATTTTGGAGAGTGCGGCATTAAGTCGTGTCTGCTTGAGCGAGTCCAGCTGCCGAATGGTATCTTTCACCTCGCCTTGTTCCGCATCGAGGCGAGCTCGGCGCTCGCGAAGGGCGGCCAATTCGGCGCTATAAGTATCATATTGATCTGCGGCTTTCTTGTTGACAGTATCAAAGCGGGTAAGCTCAGAGTCAAGCTGTCGATGTCGCTCATTCAATTCGCGCGTTAACGAGCGCAACTCACGATCACGGAGGTCGACGATCCCTCCGGCGCGCTCGAGCGCTGACTCCGGAACATTAACTAACGCGCGAAGTTTTGTGTCAATTTCCGAAACAAACTGCGAAAGCGCTCTTCGCTTAACGCCACGACTGTCTAAGCGTCGGTGCTGCAGCTTAACTTCCGCATCGGCAGCTGCCACCTCCTCTTCCGCCGCACGAACGGCATCATGCATCTCATTAGCTCGCTGTGCTGCCTCTTCCGCTGCCATCCTAAGCCTGCCGAGTTCTTGTGCCGCCAGCTCTACGTTGCGTTCAGCTCGAGCCACGTCTGCAGCAGCATCGATTTGATTCTGCGCCTCAATGCGCCGAGCTTGAACCGCCCTACGGCGACGAAGAGTTGCTAAAGCGGTCGTCGCGTCATACTCGCGCTTGGCCAGCGCATCAACTGAAACAGTCAGTTGCTTCTCGCGGTCGCCGAGCTCAGTAATCTCGATTCGCTCCTCCTTGCTCAGTTCTCCAGCATATGCAGATTCTGTAGTCGCAGCTTCTAGTTCCTGCTGCGCAGTCACCACGTCAGCCTCAAGGTCCGACGAGTACCGGCGTGCGTCATCAAGCTGCTTCATTAAGAGATTAACTGCATTCATAGACTCCTGAGCCTGAGCCTTGGCGTCGTCCTTCTCGAGGGTGGCTTGCCGACGTTGCGCGCTGGACCGAGAGAGCCTATCCATCCTTTGAGTGACAAGCTGCGCAGCTCGCTCCACAGACTTTCGCAATTCTGCGATCTCTCGATCTTGAGCAATGAGGCTGTCGTAGGCTGCACCGAGGTCGCGGACAGCCTGATGTCTCGAGCTTCGGCGGTTGTTCCCGCCAACAACTCCTGGATCTGACGCGCCTCCGCTCACGGCACCGTATGGGTCACATCGATCGCCCTCTACGGTGACGGTCGGCAGCTGGTACTGTTTGGCATAGCTTGCAGCCTTTTGGAGACTTTCGCATAGCACGAAACGGCCAAACAGGAACCGAGGAATAATATCAAATCTAGCATCACGAACTCTCACATAGTCTGTGAGCGGCGTTGTACCTTGTACGGAGGGGAACTCCGGCGTAGGATCGACAAGGACATCAGCAAGTGGCACGAAAGTTGCGCCCCCTGCACGACCCTGTGCAGCGACGATTCCGTCAAGAAGCTTGCGCGCGGTGTCTGTATTGTCAACCACATGGTAGAACAGCTGAGAGCCCCCGACTACATCGGCCGCCTGTGCAACTACGGGATCAATGTCCAGCAGATCAGCGACAGTGCCAAAGTACTTTGAAGGCCCAAGGTCGAGCTTAGATGCGAGCTCGCGCACGCCCCCAATCCCAGCGACCGATGAAGACTTCGAACCCGATGCTAAGACGCGGGCAAGCTCCTCAGCTGTTTTCGTCTGCCGCTCGTGGGAAATGGCTGCCTTTCTTAAGCTGAGCTGGGCAAGGCTGCGCTCAGACTCTGCGTCTGCGAGCTGAGCACGCGCATCGCGCTCATCCGCACCAGCATCCTCAACTTTCATGTCTACATCGGCAAGCTCAGCCTGGAAGGATGCTTGGGCTACCTCGGCCGCTTTCAGATCCTGCTCAAGCTGAGAGATCCGCTTCAAACATTCATCGCGCTCAGCTTGGCATTCCTTGAGCACAGCTTCCTGACGCTTCTGTGCCTCGAGCTGCCGTGCTCTGCGCTCCTCGGGCTTCAGTTGATGAGCACGTCCATCTTTCAGCTGCAGCGCGCGCAATCGCGTTGATACCGCAGCCAGTTCGCGGGTCTCTGCCGCAAGGGCGCGGCGTACACGCTCGAGTTCAGCCTCAGCATCCTCAACGTCACTCTCCTCCACTGGCTGCGACAATACCGCCTCGTCATCTTCCATGTAGTCAAGCTCGTTGTCGATGGCAATGCTTTCATCAAAGGCAAGGGTGCTCACTGTACGAGGCGCATCAACGGCAGCAGCTTGCTCGGCACGGAGGGCGGCACGACGCTGTGTGTGAATCTTAGCAGCCTCATCGCGCTCCGCTTCCCTCTCAGCGAAAGCGGCATCGGCATTAGCCGCCTCAGCTTTTGCTTGCGATAGCTCGGAAACCCTCTCCTCAAGTGCTTCGATGGCGGAATCAAGCGCCTCCCGCTGGCTCTCTTGGTTGCCAGACTCGTCTCCAAGGGCGCTAGCAGCACGCTGCTTTTCGATATTCAGTAAGATATACTCAACGCCACGAATCTCCTTTTTAAGGTCGAGAAACTCATTGAGGTCCTCGACCTCACGTTGTACAATCTCGAGTCGCCTCGCGATTCGGGCAAGGTGCTCGTCGATTTCCTCAATGTTCCCTTGTGCCTCATCCAAGGTTGCCAGCGAAGCCTGCTTGCGGTCCTCGAATGCCTGTGCACCGCTCGTATTGAGGAGCATCTCAAGCCGCTGCACATCAGTTGCCGTTGCGAGCTTTGTGATTTCGCCCTGCGGCACAATAAAAACGCCTCCGGAGCTGAGCCCTGCCGCCTCAAGCATCGCGCGCATCTCCACCTTCTGTTTCAATTGGCCATTTACAGTAAACTTATCATCATCACCAGAGATTTCTCGGGCGATGCGCACCTCGTTGCCAAGGCCGAAGAAGCGGCTTCCCGCATCTGCAAGCACAACCTCCACGCGCGCTGCTCCTCCCGCTTGTTTAGACGAGCGGCCACGGAACACAAGGTCTCGCGTGCGCCGAACAGGAAGGTCCGAGAACACGAATCGGATAGCCGCGAAGAAGTTCGACTTCCCGGACCCGTTGCGACCAATAACGACATTAACCGCCGGGGACAATCCGGAGACACGCGTCTCTGCCCGGTAGGACAAGAATCCGTCAATCAGGATCTCCCTGATATACATTTTTGGTTTGGCAGCAAACGCTTCAACCACAAATGGAGTCTTAGAGCCCGTAACTCTGGCGGTGGTGTTGGTGGTTCTTCGCTGGGCGCGTATACACAGGATTACCAACAATGCACGCGCGACGCGTCTGGCCCGGAAAATAACCCTAGACACTAATGGCCTTTGCAGGCTACAGGGCTTTAAAAGAAGAGGGCACGGGCGGGCGGTGGCACATGTGCACCCACAAAGCTCACCCAGTGCCAACTTTAGCCATGGCTCTCTCAGCAGCTGCAATGGCGATGGTGAGCATAGCATGGCTTTTGGATTATTCTGATAGGGTAAGACATGAATGAAGCCGACGTAGAAGTCTAAATGTAAAGATGAGGAAAAAATATATACATAGAGATGGGGAAGTCTAAAACAATCTAATCTAATCATGAGGAAGGCCTTCAGGAGTCTATGGCGTCAGAGTTACGCACGAGCATGCCGAGGCTTAGAGCTCCTCTTCATCCTCATCGAGCGGACGAACAGCATTCGGCCGAACCAGGGTGCCGTGGTTAGGCTGGGCATCGAACAAGTGGATGCCTTTAACCGTGCCGTTGTTTTTCCCATCGGGAGTAAGTAGCCTCACGCCAACCCAGCGGCCGGGGGCAAGTTCTGGCACGGGGCCAATGAACTCGACAGTGCCCCGTGCTGTTTTTCCCGATTGGAGACGAACGAAGATCTCGTCACCTTTTTTGACCCTAAGCTCGGCCTGATCCTCGCTCTCGTGATTGGCCGTGTCAGTGCTAGCGTCGCCGACGGCATTGGCGTTGGCGTTTGATGCAGGATCCGGTGAGGCACCGCGCGAGTCATCAAAGCGTCCCAACTTATGCTTTTTCTTCCATTCAAGAACGGTGCCTTCACGCTTCTCGTACTCTGAGCGCGGCATTTCATACTTCTCGCCCTCGCCAAGCTTCGCGCTGAGGTTCAAACGATCCTCGGGGTCTCGTGCGTCCGCCACGCATACTGTCCATCCTGCACTGAGACCAGTGTGTTCCAAGACGACGTTGCCTTCGATTGTCGGGCCAGGCTCTCCGGACTCGGTCAGTAGCTGGATCCGCTGGTCCTTTGGCGGGATGCCGGTGATAGGCTCTAGCTTGGCGGTGAGACGCTCTAGTGTCCAGTTCAGGTCGACGCGGTGCTCGCCGGAGACATAGTCGCTAACAACCTTGACCTGCGCAGTACTCATTTTGAATCAAGCGATATATTGAAAACCCCAAGCCGCGTGGTAGATAAATTTGTTGGTGTGAAGGTCTCAGGTGTCTGTGTGGAACGAGAAAGCCGTTTGGGCCTGTGCGGAGAGACATGTTATGCATGCAGCTGCGGTGCTAGTCGGATTCATTAGTCATCAATATTAGCGGGTTGGGTGGGTCGGCTCAGCGAGAGCAGAGTGGCATTGGCGCGAGCGTAGAAATCATCGTTTCCGGACTCATGAGCCAGCAGCAGCAGCCGTCGCAGAGCCAACGCGAGGGAGGCCGATCCGGATCGCGACCTCACCGTGGCGGTGGCCAACAGCCAAACCGCAGGAATGGAGCGCGCACGCTAAGTCAAGACCAGGGCCACCAAACCCGGACTAATCAGAGCCAGAACCGGCGTTCCACGCGACGAGACGATGTGAAGGATGAGAAGAATGGCAAAGATGAGCGCCGGGCGTTCGTGCCATGGCTTGGCGAGGCCAAACCCAAACGTGGTCCCATCATCGACTTCGACGAGAAGGTCGGCAAGAAGATCACCGTCGAGTTCTTGAACGGGCGTGTGATCGAGGGAACCCTCGAGTCTTACGACCATTTTGCGAACATGGTCCTCAACGACACCGTCGAGTTTCTTGATAACGGAAAGAGCCGTAAGCTGGGTCAAGTCTTTACACGCGGCAGAATCGAGGCCCTCGGCTCGCAATAGAAAGAACGGGCTCTCTGAAGACCCGACGGTCGACATCAGTCCATCCTACCTTGGCCTGGTCTTTGCTTGCTACGGTATTGGCGCGGCTAGATCTTATACCGACCAGGGCTTTTATACGTATTTGTACGCTAATATTCTTCATTCCCCAGCAATACCAAGGTCTAAAATTATGCTGTGCCTGGGTTTTGACGTTCCTAAATATGACAGATTTAAATGTAGAGTCAAGCGTATCGGGATATGGAATGCAGCAGTTACGATTTCCAGCAGCGGCAGTCTCGGCTACCCTGTAAAACGTGGGGAAACGAGAGCGTAGATCCTCTCTGCGGTGGCTGCATGCCCTGCCTCGTTAGGGTGGGCTCTACCGGGAGAGTCTACGATTCCTAAGCTCCAGGGGACGTCTGCTAATGCATGATGATCTTGCGAGATAGTCGCCATATCTACGACCTCGATGTCGGTCGCTTTGGCAGCCTCGCGCGTCGTTGCTGCCAGCTTTTCGGCAACATTGCGCAACGTGTCGGACTGGTCCTGGGTGAGCGGCGGCAAAACGCCGGTTGGCGGCAGGATCGCGGGGTACGTAACAGCGACAACAACGGCGGCTGGCGCGCGCCTTTTGACTTCTGCGAATAGTTGGATCATCGAATCACGAAGCTTTCGAAACGGCCGGGCTTCAACTGGCTCAAAAGGAGCGAGCCCACGAAGTAGCTTTGCTAGTCCGGGGGACTCGGCCGTGTTCAAAAGGGCGGCCCAGATAGTATCCTTTGTGTAGTTAACATCATTGCCGCCGATAGTAACGGTTACGAGGCGCGTACTTGCTCCAAGATGCCGCAATTGACTTTTCAACACGTCATCGACGACGGCGAAAGAGCTGGCCGCGCTGCGCACCTCCGGCTCGCTGAGGCCGAGCTGTGCTCCAAGTACAAATGGGTAGCTTTTAGTCCCCTGAGAGTACCCAAAGCCGTCTTCAATTGGTTCGCCGACGCTGGGTCCGGCTGCAAACGAGCTTCCCAACGCAACGTAGGTCGCGCCAGGAACGACTTTACGCCGGGATTCCTCATCGAACCATTTCTTGTAGTTTCGGGCCAAAATGATGAGATCAATTACCAATTTGAGGGTGGTGAACCAGGCTTTTGCGAAGATCAGAGCCAAACAAATAGAAAGCACCACAGCTCCAAGCATGTGTGATTAACAGAAACCGGTGTGGGAGAGGTGCCAAAAACCCAAACTGACCGGATGCTTGGTACAACCGAAGCAATGCAAATTGCTCCCTAGAGAGCGTTCGAAATCAGAAAGAGAGTATGGACCTACGAGATAGGGCGTCACACTGAATTCGTGCCAGGCTATGTCGATACTTCTCTTCCCCGGCTTGCATCTCGATCCCGCACGCCTATGTTCAATTAGTCAGCAAATATTCATGGGGTGCGAGTTGACCCGGATCTTTTCAGGTGGCACCACGACGGGAGAAGCATATCGTAGTTCACATGGCGGAGCCGAATTTGACAGTGCGCCACGTTGGTCGGGACGATGTGGACTTTGTCCTTGAGAACGTCGACCTCTCGCTTGCGAACTCGATGCGCCGCGTGTTCCTCTCGGAAATCCCGACGGTCGCCATCGACCTCGTTGAGATCGAGGTGAACTCGAGCGTATTGGCGGACGAGTTCCTTTCGCACCGCCTGGGACTCATACCGCTCGACTCGAGTTTGGCAAGCGAGCTCGAGTACTCGCGCGATTGCGACTGCGAGCTCTACTGCGACAAGTGCAGCGTCGTGCTGAGCCTCAACGCCAAATGCACGACTGATGGCACCATGGACGTGTTCAGCAGCGACATGGTCATCGAGGTGCCTGCCCGCAAAGACGAAAATATCGGGCGACCTCTCATCCAAACGGCGGGCTATGGCACCGTGGCAGACCGTGGCATTCTCATTGCGCGGCTGCGCAAGAACCAGGAGCTTCGCATGCGGTGTATAGCGAAAAAGGGCATCGCCAAGGAGCATGCCAAGTGGGCACCGTGCTCGGCAATCGCATTTGAATACGATCCATGGAACAAGCTCAAGCACACCGATTTGTGGTACGAAGAAGACCCGGATGCTGAGTGGCCCAAGTCGAAGAACTGCGACTACGAGGAGCCGCCGATGGAAAACGAGCGTTTCGACTACAATGCGAAGCCCTCAAAGTTCTACATGGATATCGAGACCACGGGTCAGCTAAAGCCCGACGAAGTGTTTGAGAAGGGTGTCGAGGTCCTTCAGCAGAAGCTTGCCGAGATTGTACTTGCACTCAGCAAGAACGACGAGGAAGGACGATGGTAAACATAGTGAGGCAAGAGCCGGATCCGAGTCTAACCCAACATCTCGCGCGTTCGCTCCGTGTCATGTCGTCATACACCTAGTAGGTATGGATCGGGCGTATGTATTGAGCAGCCGCACAGCGCGCTCAGCACAAGTGCTCCAAAAGATATGCAGGTGAGCGAGTGCTGCCCTATTTACCCAAGCACACCACAAACACGCACTCGCCTTAGCGTCCCGTGTAGCTGTCCCAAAATTGCAGATCTACGTAATGTACAATATATCTATATATTTATAATAACGATGCCTTCAAGATCAAGTTCTACACCCGGCTTCATTCCTACTCCTTGTCGCCTCTGTTCCAGGCAACGGCGTCCTCGAATCGGACGCCGGTGCCGCCAAAGATGTCGAGCGCGCTGCCAAAGGTTAGATCGACACGCCCCTTGCTCAGCTTGTTCACAAGAGCCAGATCCTCGAGCGACCGGCCGCCCCCCGCGTAGACCACTGGGATTGGCGACCACTCAGCGAGCTTCTCCACCAGCTCCTCGTCGATTCCAGAGCAAAGTCCTTCCACATCAGCGGCATGAACAAGAAACTCCGAGCAATGCGATGCAAGATCGCGAATGCTGTCTGCGCTGAGCACGAAATCAGTGAGGCGCTGCCACCTGTCCATGGCTACGACCCAACCTTTTCCCTCGACGCGGCGACAGCTCAAGTCAATGATGAGACGGTCCTTGCCAACTGAAGCTTCTAGGGCCGCAAGCCGCTCCCTGTCTAGCGAGCCGCCTGGAAATAAATATGATGTGACAATCACCTTTGACGCGCCCTTCTCGATCCATGCCCGAGCATTCTCAGCACTTATGCCGCCACCGACCTGCAGGTGGTCCGGCCACGCTGCAAGAGCAAGCTTTGCGGCCTCGTCACAGCCGGGGCCCAATTTAATAACATGCGAGTTTACGACGTTGTTGTCTTTGTACAGGCTTGCGTAGTACGCAGAGTCATGACTAGAGATGTAATTTGTCTTCAAGCTTGAGTCGTTTTCGGTGAGCGACCCACCAACAATCTGCTTCACTTGGCCGTTGTGAATATCGATACAGCCTGCAAATTTTGATCTTCTCGCCAGGTTGGCCATTGCTTTCCTTGATGATCCGAACCGTTAGCTCTTAGCCGTGGAGGAAATGAAAACCTCACCCACGACAGCATGAAAAGATTAGGTGAACAAATTGGTCGGCCTTTTGATAGCCAAGCGACCTTCCTTAAGCATTTTGTTTTTTTTCAGATCGGAATGGATGCATTGCGGGCTGCTTTTGAAAGTCAGTTCGGCACAGAGTGGAGCACGCCTGTGGTAGGCTCAACCGCTGACTCGGAGGATGCCAGCGCCGGCGAAAGGGATGCCAACCATAGCGATAGCGATTATGACAACGATAATGACCTGGATAACGAACGAGACGGCAGCGAATTGGCTCTCAAAGATCCTGAGGATGTAGCTCCAGTTACTGTAAGGCATACGGATATCAAAGATGCCGCACAACCGCCACTAATGACCAAAGCACAACGCCGCAAATTCATGAACAGCGGAGCACCATTGGATGACACGGCCGTTGAAATTTCATCGGAGAACACCACGGAGAGCAACGAGGACTTGCAAAATGATTTGGCGTTACAGAGGCTGATTGAGGAGTCTCATATTCTCAGCGAGAGGCCAAAGGGTGACTCGTTTTCTGGGGCTGATATTAGCGGGGCTGCAGATCCTATGGAGATGGTGTCTAAGAATAGGCTGAAGATAATGGAAGCGCGCCTTGCGAAGGCGGGGGCGAAAACATCGCGCCAGCGCATGCCCCAGGCAATGTCCGTAGGTATGCGAGAAAAGGCCGCTGAGCGCAAGCAGCGGCAGAAAACAGAGGCGCGAGAAGCAGGAATTATTCTCGCCAAAGAAAGACACACTAAAGGTAAATCGCGAACGCGGGATAAGGGCCTTAAAATCAACACTGTGGGCCGCGCGTCAGAGCACGGAATTCATATTTCCGCGGCCGAGATCTCTCGTCTCACTGGTAAGCGCCGCGATGGTGCGGGACGCAGGAGGAAGTGAGTAGGTCCCGGATGCAGATGAGATGTCATTCCCTCAGCCTTAATTCGTGCGCATTGACCGTATTTTGTTTTCTGTATTATTCGCATATTTACGATACGCTGAAAAGTAGTATAACCCCTTGGGTACCACTTTTCAGTCTGTCTCACACTACTCGCTCTCCCCTTCCCTCTTAGATTGACATGCGTGCCGCCCCGACGGGCCTCTGACAGGGCTCATTTCCGGATACTGAATCGAGAGTAGGCATAGATTTTGCGGACGGTCCCCCGTCACTTGCATAAACCAACTCACACTGCGTAAGCCGCACGGTGGGTCGACGGGTTATCGCATGGAGGCAGACAGACGCATCACTGCGCGAGTTGTTTGGTGATTCCGCCGAACCACTGCCCTGAGCTAAGTCAATCAATAGCTCACCAGAAACGTTGGAAAAAAGTGGACGTCCCCAATATCAGCCTGGAAATAGACATTGTTATTTATCCGCCATACGCGATTCCACTCTACGTCTTGGAGCGGGAGACGCCCTTCGATATGACCGTCCTCGGGGTAATTTTCGAGACGCATAATTAATTAAATGAGATGGCCATCATCTATGCACGTGGGTAGGGTTATCTACGCCCCCCAGGGTCCATACTGGAGTGTCGCCCATCAAGGCTGGATAGAAAAAGTACTGACGGTCCAAAGTCGCGTCCATACGCGAAATAATTCTTTAATTATTTTCAGAAACGACGTAAAGCAGCTCAATCCTTGTAAAACATGTCTACGCGTACACCCTTGACCCGCTTGAATGCATATGCGTCGATCATACATACCTCGCTTCACGAAGTGACGTGCCGTAACCCTGAGGAAGGGGTACCCTAGAGATTTGTTATTGTTTAGCGGTTTCAGAGACCACAAAATGAGCAGTATAAGTAACCTGCCCGCCCATTTATAGCTCGATTAGGACTATTTACGTGTGCTCACTTGTGAGACAGGAAGGCCGCCTCCTTCGCTTTTTTATCGTACTTACGGTCACAGCGCCCCTCTCTTAAAGGACATTTGTTTCAGTCGTGCCTTCTCTCGTTTAGAAAAAAGTGTCGGAATGCTCTCGATGCTGTCAATTCCATTGGCCCTCCTGCTCTCGGCTACCATTCGCCCGTGCTCCGCCATAGTTGACGAGATCTCCTTCGCGGTTTCAGCCGAGACCGACGACTACGGCAGCCTCATCTTTTCGCAGGACCTGTTTACGAACCAGGCATTCGGAAATTCCTGGAATCAACCAGCCAACGTGCAATACTCTCCGCCAGTGAATCCAGCCACGTTCAATAGAGTCATCCTCGAACTCACTGTGAACTCCACTGGGGCCAACTATGACCGTCTCGGGCAGCTTTTTGTGAACGACATAGAGATTTGGCGGACCTCTACTGCGGAGCCCGATGATGGCGGAATGTCCTGGTCGGTTGAAAAGGATGTATCGCATTATGCATCCTTGTTCAAAGACAACGGTACTGTGAGCCTGCTGCTACAGAACCGGGTCACGTCGAAGTTCACAGGCTCATTTGTGGTCTCTCTGGTTGCAAAGTTCTACTATAGCAGTGGCACTCCAAGCAGAAGTGATGACGGCTGGGCAGTGAGCTCAGACAACTTACCGGACAAAATTGAGCCACTCTCAAAGCAGGCCAACACGCCCAGCGTTTCATGGTCGGCACCAAGCGACGATATCAGCCACACCGTGACGCTGGACAAGTCGGTAAATCGCGCACTGTTGCACATCTTCGCCTCCGGTAATGGTGACGACGAGTTTTGGTGGGACAATGCCCATACCGGTGGGGCGAACCCGTCCCGGTTCATTGACGTTTACGTGGGGGACCAACTTGCGGGCTTCGTCGCTCCGTACCCAGTAATTTTTACAGGCGGAATTAGCGCCTACTTGTGGAAGCCGTTGACAGGGCTGAGGACGCTGGACGTTCCTGCATACTTTATCGACATTTCACCCTTCTTGCCCGCTCTATGGGGCGGAGCGCCCATATCGCTGAAGCTCACCAACGGCGTGGACAGCACGAAGACACCCGATAACTGGATTATCAACTACAACCTGTTTACCTGGTCCAGTTCTGGACAGGAGAACTCGGGATCAACGGACACCCCAGACTTTTCCCATCAAACAACTGGTGAAAACTCTAATGATCCTTTGTATATCACCCGAAAGCTGACAACGTCGGCTAACCTCAACCTTGGGGGTAAGAAGCAGGAGATCAAATGGACTCAGAGTGTTTCATTCAATAGCACAGTCACTGGTAACACCAGTGGTAAGGTGAGCCATGTGTGGCAGGAAACGGAAGGCTCGTCCGCTCTGAGTGGACCTTCCTCTTACAACATCAGCTACAATTGGCCGCTGCAATGCGAGATGGACAATGGATACATTCGGGTGCAGCAAACTTACGACGTAGATGCTGGTAACCAGACTTACTCGTCGTGGGTGGACTCCAGCGTGAACCTTGCCGCGGACGGCAGCCTCGATAGTGCTGCTTCGTCGCAGTACGTCGATACGCCCGGCGGTAGCCACTATGCGAAGACACAGAACCTCAATGTCGTCGTACAGTGGTAAGACCAGCGACAGCATATTGTGTGATTCCTGAGTGAGCCCGACGATCTTTTACTGGGGCGCAGGACAAAAAAATGAACGTTATAAATTATTTTCGCATTCTTTAGCATTTATTGTATCAGACGTATTTCAGAGGAGGGTATACAAGCAATCGTTGCACTCTCTCCCTCCCAGCGGACAGACGCGTGGCCGTGCTGCGTTAGGCATTGGAGGCCGGTCTTAACGCTATGTGCGATCTAATTACGTACGCGCTAAAGCGCTTTTACCCCCGCCTTCTATGTAGTGCGGGTCAAGGGTTCGCCGCCGTTACCATCTTCCTTCACATTGCGGAATGCTTTCAAGAGTCGCGAGACCGTCAGCTTTCACGAAGCTCTTGACGGCAGATCCCGCCGTGCCGACGCCTGAGGCATCAGAGAGCGCGCCGACGGAACTAATCCGTCGAGCACGCAAATCCGAGGGGTCGTTCACTTGGGTGGCACCTGAAAAGCGCGAGGCGTTCGAGTTGAAATGGGTTTCACCACAAGCTCTAGCCGACCTTGGCCTTCCCGAGGATATTGTAAAGGACCCCGAATTCACCGAGATTCTCGCTGGTGCAAAGGTACTTACTGACTACGAGCAGCAGATATATCCGTGGGCTCAGAATTACGCGGGCTACCAATTTGGCCAGTGGGCTGGGCAGCTTGGTGACGGGCGAGCCACATCGCTGTTTGGAGTCAGCGGCCAAGAGCTGCAACTTAAGGGAGCGGGAATGACCCCATACTCTCGGTTCGCCGACGGCAAGGCGGTGCTACGGTCAAGCATTCGCGAGGCACTAGTATCTGAGTATCTACACAAGCTACGGATCCCCACCCAGCGATGCCTTGCACTAGTAAGCCTCCCAAAGACGCTGGCTCGCCGCGAGAGGATTGAGAAGTGTGCTGTGATCACACGCTTCATTCCATCGTGGGTGAGATTCGGGAGCTTCGACCTGCATCATGCTCGGGGCGACCGGGCAGAGCTGCGGAGGCTTGCCGACTATTGCATTTCTGAGCTAGGTCTCAGCGAGGGTGACAAAGGCAATCGTTATTATAAGCTGTTCAGGGCAGCGTCCCTGCGCAATGCGCGGATGATAGCGCGCTGCCAGGCGTACGGGTTTTTAAACGGCGTCCTTAATACCGATAATATCAGCGTGCTTGGAATGAGCATTGACTACGGCCCCTTTGCTTTCATGGATACATTCGATTCTTCATATACACCGAATCACGACGACTACATGCGGAGATATGGGTTCAAAAGTTCACCCATGATCATGTGGTGGAATTGCGTGAAGCTCGGGGAAAGCCTTGGAGAGCTCATTGGCGCCGGAGATGGGGTTGATGACCCCGAGTTCGTGGCCAAGGGTGTCACTGAGGACACCATCGAAGCCGCGCGGAAGCTGGCGACGGACCTCATCATGAGGACTGGTGACGACTTCCAGGAAACATACGAGACGACTTACAAGCAAATTATGCTGGAAAGGCTAGGATTATTCGAGAGCGATGAGGGGGATGCCGACGTTAAGCTGATCGAAAAGCTGCTTACGACCATGGAGGAGTGCGAGATCGACTACTCCACGTTCTTCCGGAGGTTAAGCCGGACCCCTGGTAGACTCCCGGAGGCGTCCACGTACCTCCCAGCTGACCGGGAGCGCAAGGCTATGCTTTCCGATGCGAATGCTTCAAGTATGGTGGACAGCTGGCTGAATGAATATCAGGAAAGGCTCTCGCGCGACGCCACACCTTTGAACGAGCGCAAGAAGCGTATGGAAGAAATCAACCCGAACTTCTTGCTCCGTAATTCAGTACTCAGCAATGCGATAGAGCTCGCCGAAATGGACCAGTGGGACGCTTTTGATGCCGTCGCCGCCATGGCCTTGGATCCCTACGCAGAATCATGGGACGGCGTGCCTTCGTTGTACTCGAAGCGCTATCTCGAACCCGTCTCTCGCATCGAGCGTGACTCGCAGCTTTCGTGCAGCTCTTAGACTCTAGAATTTAAAAAATGGCATGTATATAGATTAGAAAACCAGTCTAGAACACCAGCTGGGAAGCTTAAAACGGTAGGCCGTCCTCACGACATTTTTGCCTTTTTCGAATTGTGGGCAACCAGTGTGCGTACCTTGCTCAAATACACGATAATTTCGTCGGCCATTGGTTCTGTGAGCCTTTCCAAATCTTCCACAAGAAGCTTGAGTTTCTCACGGGCCTTCAAGGCGCGCATCTCTGTGCTTATTGCCGCGTCCCACACCCTTCCTAGCTTCATGGACGGCTGGCCCAGCGCCATTGACCATTTGTACCGCAATATGCGCCTAACGAGCTGGTTCAAGGCTTGCAGCTTCGCAATATCTCCCGCAGAAGAGGGCAGCGGAGGCGCGTAAAGACTGAAAGACAGCGACTTCAGCTCAGTCGACGGTTGAGGCAATGCTGTGTCGAGCAACCGCAGAGGCAAATGCTTAAGCCAGTACCGTGAAATTGACTTTGTCGGTGCATCTGGAGATGATGAGGTCGTATTGGCGCGCATTGACGCAATGGTCGAGTTCTGGTCGGTCGATACTGAGCCCGCCCCCGCCATACTGTTGTTACCCACGGATGTAGCATGGAATGCCGCGAGCTCGGCCTCCCACTTTGCGAGGTCCATGGCAATTCAGACCACCTCGGGGGTGTATTGTCTCACGGAGTTGCAGAGCCAGCGCGTGTGGCGCGGCCACCACCCACCAAACCTCGCCCTGACATAAACATAGTGCGCCCGGTCTGCCTATCGCGCCAGCATGGGCGGGATCGCTGCCGCTTCATGACATCAATGGCTAAATTTATTAAATACGGACAATTAAGTGGACGTGAGCTACGCATCGTCTGATATGTATTCCTCGTCATCGTCCATATCTGAGTCGTTGCTCTCGTACCAGAAGTCATCGTCTAAGACATCCTCCTTTGTTTCGGCATGGTTCGAGACGTATGCCTTGGCGCCTGCGGTAGGCATTTTGAATCCAGGGGGTATATTTTTACGCGAGGCCGCAACCTCTTCGGCGACCTGGCGATTATAAGCCTCCCTGTCTTTGCGCCACGCCATTGCCGCGTCGATGTTGGCCGGTGAGCTGATGTTCGGGTCGCTCAGTAGCGATACGATCGATATTAACACACTTTCCACGCTCTGTACCGGGTTCCACGTCTCGCCGTCGGGCTCGCCACTCGTAACGTCGCCCGACCGGTGAAGAATAGAAATGCAAGTGTTACCGTCGCGGTAGACGTTGGGATGGAAGATGGCGGGCGTGAATCGGAACTTCGGTGGCGAGTATGGATAGTCGTATGGGAAGTCCATTTGGGCCTTGAAGTAGCCACCGTGGTAGGGGCTGTCTTCGGACAGAATCATGACGCCCACGCTCCAGTGGTAAATGTCGTCGTCAATCAGCGAGATGTGGAACGACGGAATCGACTTTTTCGGGTTTGTGAGCTCCCGATACTGTTTCATCAGTATGGCTGCACTACTGCTATTGGGGCCATGCTCCGACATTAGCTTCAGGGGCATATACGCTTCTCGTACAAGCTCCGGATGGGACGGGGCGGTCGCCTGTTGTCTGTATGCGTTTGGGTGTGCTACGCAGGACTGGTGCCTCACCCAGCTCAGGCTCATGTGACTGTTGCTCAGCCTATCCTCCCGCCGCCATGGCTTTGCAGCTGGGACCTTCCGCTAATTACCGGGCCACCGGCGGCTTGACCTAGCCGCACTGGTAAGCACCCTGTCATCAGCAGATGGCCACCACCCAGTCAAGCTTCCACCTCGGCACGTGATATAGAGCGCTTCGCTGGGTCGGCACCTCCAGTGACGGCAGTGGAGCCGCAGGAGGGAGGAGCGAGAGAGGTAAGGGAACGCAGTATGAGAGGAGCGGGGGATTGAAGGGGGAACATCTCGCGATGAAGCCTTGGCGCGCGTGAGCTGGAAGAGCCTACCTCGGCCGCGCGTGACCTCTCAGAAGAGAGAGTGCGACTGGCTACACTACGCATCATACTTCTCGCAATTGCTGGCTGTGCGCACCCATGTGCGCGGCCTACTATTGTGCCACTCGATAACTATACAAATACGTATGTCCAAAAACGACACTAACCTGCTATGGTATCGCCATCATCTAGCGATGTAAGGATCTTTGGGCTGGCTCTGCTGTATATCTCTGGCGCTGTACGGTGTCAGGCCCTGAGTACTCGCCCGAGTTGCCCGAGGCCTGGCAGCTACACACGGTGCGGAAGGACGACGCGACCCCGTGACACACACGCCCAACCCCGGTGGTAAGCATCGAGCTCGTATCCTGGTGTAACGGCAGAAGTGTGGGGAAATGAGTCTTGTACTGGCGACGCCTGCTGCGGTCCATGCGACCAGCGGCGCGATAGGCAGCGTTCTTGCTAATCTTGTTATGTTTCCACTTGATGTAGTGACAGTTCGGATGCAGGTTCAGCGAGAGTTGCACTCTGACGAGCGCCAATATCGGTCCGTGGTTGACGCGATTAAACGCATACGCAAATCTGAGGGTGCCTCCACATTTTTCACGGGCGTCGCAGACGACTCGCTGGCAACATTGATCCAGTCTTTTCTTTACTTCTTTGCCTATGACTACATGCGGAATCGACGCATGCGGCAGAAACTCCGCCGGCACGGCAGGGCCCCGCGCACCCTGGCCGTGCAGGAAGAGCTGTTTTACGGGACTCTGGCGGGAATATTCTGCAAACTGTTTACAATTCCTATCAATAATGTTGTTGTTCTGCGGCAAACAGAGGAAGGCCCGCCGCGCTCCACTCGCGATTGTGTAGAAGAGATTTATGGCCGCAAAGGAATCCTTGGGTTTTGGTCAGGCTACAAAGCGTCGCTAATTTTGTCGGTAAATCCCTCGCTGGCTTATTATTTCTATCAAGCCTTGAGCTCGCGCCGGCGCGAGACGGCGAAGCAAGTGTTTTTTCGAGCAGCAATTGCAAAATCACTTGCGACCATCATCACCTACCCTGTCATCCTAGCAAAAACAAGGACGCAGGCTTCCCTGGATCGTAAAGGTAAGAGTTTGGCTGCAACTATAAGGTCCACCATCGTAAACGGTGGCATTACGGGGCTCTACGACGGAGCCACAGCTCAGCTTCTGAAGGGATTTTTCACCCAAGGGATCACAATGACGACCAAGGAGTCACTCACTCGACTAGTGCTTTATATTTATCTACACTTATTGAAAAGGCCTCGATCAATCGGTTGAGAAGAGGTCTGGTGCTAATTGAGTTTACGTTTCTATAAACCCCAATGTTTAATTACGCTCTTGACATCATACGCACGACCCTCCCTCGTCTGTCCCACCTGCGTGAGTCAGTAACCTATCCCGGCGTCCAAGCGGCTGCCATCTCCCTCACCTTCCATCCAACAAGCTTTGCATCCTAGTAGTACTTCCAAAATCAAATAAAAATGCTCATGCTGTAGCACGCGTAGAATCCAAGGAGATTTATAGGCGGCGTGAAAATTAAACACGACGCACTATCAAAAACTGCGGGCGCACGACCTGTAATATCAGGCTGAGACCCCAATCACAGCGCGCGTGGCTGGGCAAGGTGAACCCATACCCCTAATTAAAACCATGGCACAAACACGCATAACCCTATACAACGCCTGCCACCGCTTTATTTCGCGATGGTCGGGGCGCCTACCGAAGGAGGCCAGGGACAACCAGAGAAGACATCTTATTCTAGTGCAATCGAGTTTGCTGGAACATCCAAATACAATGGGGAATACACAGTCTGCCGCGACTTCCCAGAGTAGGCGGGGATTCCGCCGTGGTGACACTTCAATGACGCAACATCGAGTACCTGCAGCTGGAATGACAGTGCTCCAAGGAACGAATTCTAGCGGATCAAGTTCAGAGAATAAAGCATACGGCCCTGGCCACCCAGTGCATCTTGATTTTGATAATATGCCGTTCTTGCGTGCTCCATCTCCAAAATCGCAGTCCAGAGCAACGCTTCACACGGTAGATATGCCAGTGTCACCAATTCCAGAGTTACAGACGCAGTACCAAGCGCAAGCATGGCCTATGATTCATCACCAGACCTCTCCCACTATGAGTTACAAGGGGGACGTTGGTCACACAAAATATGAGTCTATCTCAACAAATGCATCATTGTCGGATGACCTCTACTCGTCATACGGACAGAGCCCACCAGGGTACTCCAGCTCTGGTGCAAGGTCTAACAGCACTCTATCGTTCGACAACCATTCCCCGACATGCTCCATCGTCTCCCAGCTTTCATTACTGTCACAGGGACAATCTCCGCATGGCTCCCCGCGGTCGCATAGGCATAAGTTTTCCAGCCACTCTGCATCGAACTCGAGCGAAATAGACGCTGGAATACCCCCACCGGTGCCGGAGCACTTCATTTTCCCCGACACACTTAAACACAACCCTGAAACTGAGATGGCGCTGGCCGCGATCGAAGCGATCGAGGTTGATATCGAAAATGATTGTGAGAGCGGGCCTGGAGCCCAGTCACTCGCAATCTCTCGGACGCGCTCAAGGTCACGATCTCGGTCTAGGTCTCTTTCCAGGTCTCTATCAAGAGCAGCATCTGTGAAGAGATCTGTCTCCATCGTCAGTAGCATGTCCACAGATATCTACACAAGAAAATGCCCAGAAACTCCCGTAACGCCATACGGAAATACCAGCACGGGGTCTGAGGAAGACACATCAGATGACGGAGAGAAGGAGCCTCAGACGCCGGAGGACTCGTCCTTCGCCTTATCGGGGTATAACGAAGGCGCCACCACCTTGCGAGTAGTCAATTCAGACATGACAGACGGAACGGCAGATAAACGTTCGTCCTACTTCGTCAAATCCAAAGCACAGCTTGCTGAGGAGGAAGAACTTCGCCAGCAGGCTTGGCGCAAGCGCTACGCCAGGTACGGACACACTTTGCGAGCTGCAAGTATAGATTCTTTTCAATAAGTGAGATATATAGTAGGGAAAGGGGGTAGCGAACTCATGACACGGTTTGCTCTAGATGGTGTCGTCTGTGAGTTTATGCGATCATTTCAAGTTCCTAGATACATAATTTCTTTCTAGCACTGAGATAGACAGCCGATGGGCCACATGACAACCTAGATAGGAAAAAAGTGGAAGTGCATTCATGTATGTTGGTGGGTGTTATGTGGCTAAGCGCCGCGGCCAGCCATGCAGCTGCTCAGAACCCAAACGAAAGAGTGCCCTCCTCTGCCTCATTCCATGCCGGAAGCAGCGGCGGGTCCTCTTCACTTATTAAGGCCGAGACAAATTCATCCTCTCCGTCAAGACCTGATCCACCTCCCAAGTGCTTTGAATCAGATTCTAAGTAAAATGATGTGGGCAGGTCTTCCAGCTGGTCAATTGAAGGGTCATCAATACGATCCTGTTGGTGATACATTTCACGCTGTAAATTCTCGCGGAGGTTCTCATGGATGCTTCCAGAGCCTGGTACACCCTGCACAGGATCAGGAATAGCATTGTTGTCATAATATGAAACACCAAGGCCTTGGCCCGGTATGTTTGACGCAGCATTTGGTGGCGGAAAGGCCTGCCTTCCCGGAAGCTGATAATCGGTTGGTGAATGCCCAAAATTACTATGATGCATCGTCCTGTCGCCCGCAGTGAGCTGGCTTGTAGACAGTGTCCGTTGATGCGAAGAAGTCTGTGCCTGGTCTTGGTTCCGGAATCTTTGCTGGGCTTGCACACCGTTATTGTCGCCGTTATAAAAAGAATGGAGAAGCGACATGTCGGGTGCGCTTGCCGAAAGTGCCTTGTGGTCATTGTTCAGGGGTTGACCCACAACAGGGCTGGCGGGCTCAATTTGTTGAAGGCTTAAGGATGTCATGTCCGGTAAGTCAAGAGTGTTCGGCACCTCAGGGGTGGCCAAGAAATCATCTTCTTGGGCAAGCTGGCTGATGAAATCATCAGCAGGTACAAAGCCGTCAGAAGCAACACCTCCGATGTGCTGATGCGGCCCGCTTGAATTCGGGCCGATATAGTTCGGCGACAAAGTCGGACCACCAAGGGACAAAGAACCCTGGCCATTCATCGTTGACGGCATGCGAGGCGCCGAATGGTCGCGTGGGAAGCCGGGCGCTGTATGAAAGCCTTGATGAACCGGGGTCTTCACGCGAGAGAATGAACGGCCACGGGTGACCTGAGATGCATCTGGCTGACCCGACTCCAAGGATGCCAGACCGCTCAAGACATGATTCTGGCTCTGTGATCCAGTGCGCGATCTCGATCTTGCCGTGCGAGATCGCGACCCTGTCTTTCTAACTCTGCCGTTACCTATCGGCCCAGCTAATGGCTGGACTGTCTGGCGCCCTGTGGGTTGCGAGGGTGCGGGGGCAGATAAATTCTGAGCCTGAACCTGTGTATGTGGTGTTTTCGCACTCACATCAGAGGCGGGAGACAAGCTCGGCACTGACGTGGGAGATCTTGGTGATGATGAAGATGACGACGAGGACGTGGTTATAGCATTTCCACTGAGCACCGGGGCCGATGGGCCGTTGACCAGCATGCGATCAATAGTTAGATCTTCATCTTCGAGGTCAAAGCCGGCTTCAATCATGAGATACTCCCAGAGTGCTTCTCCATACGCTTTCGGTGTCACGCCTGTAACGAACCTGAATACGCGGTGAAAGTGCCACGGGCTTAGGTTAGCACGCGCTGCTAGCTCTTTAAAGCCAAGAATACCACCGCGCTTCTTCCGAACTGGGGGAACTGGTGGCGCGTCAGGCTTCCCGCGTTGAGCATTTTCTTCGGCCGACTCACGGGCCGCGTCATAAACTGCCCGCGCAACATTTGCGACAATGTATCCGCAAGCATCACTGATAAGTCTGACATGAGAGAGCTCTGCTTTTGCGACTCCGGAGTTGTCCTTCGCATTTTCGCCCTCAGAAACGGAGAAATTGTCGTGAAGAGCGGACTCGCCAACCTCAGTGCCGCCTAGATCAACGCCTAATACGCGGTTAACGCCTTCCATAGTACGTCTTACCATTGCTAGATCAATAACAAACGGTGGTTTGAAATTGGGCGGCTGTGGTGCAGACCCCACATGTCCTGAAGATGGCGCGGGCGGGACCTGTTTGCGAATAGAGGGGAGTCCCTGTGCTGGCACTTGTGATGCTGAGGTATCATTTGGAGAACTACCCACAGAGAAGGGTATTTGCTGCCCAGGAATGCTAGGGACCCCAGGCATCAGCTCATCCTTTGGCTTCATGACATGACTATATTTGTTGACATTGTCGAGAATTTGGCTCGGGTCCTCTTCGTCCTTTGTGTGTATATGATCCTGCATCAGCGGTGGATATTGGAAGCCATTACCTGTAAATGCGCCGCTATGCGTACCTGTGGCCGACATCATTGGAGCGGGGCCGAAGTCTGCTTCGCCGGACCCATCTGGACGACGAACAGAGCTCCTTGCATCCAGAGTCTGGCTCGTCATTCGATACCGGTGAATGGTTGTATCTGCTCTAGAAATCCCTGCTCTGCCCTATAGTCTCTAACGACAATGTATGAAACCGTATAGGCGTGGCGTGTGTTACGCTGGTGACTCGAACTGTTGAGTAGGATGGAAAAGCGGTAAAACTTGCTTCGAGCGACAACGAGCGCTAAACTGAGAAGAGACTGTTATTTCGCTCACGCGTGTGTCCTTTAAGCCTTATTGAACCAAACACACTAAGACTGGACAAGTAGGTGACGATAGGAGGACCCACGAGGTCAGGAATGCGAAGGGCTTATGCAGTTATGTAATCACGAGAGGTGCCACAGCACTTACTAATTGCATAGTAAGTACAGCCCCTGCACAATTTCACGATATCGGCATACAAATTGAATCTCGCAGATGGGTTCGATCATTGCATAATTTACCGTCTGATGAAGAAACAGGCAGCCCACCGAATACCCAGTTAGTAACTTGGCGTCAGCTCTCATTATTGGTCATAAATACACTGCAAATCGCATTCTAAGGCCAATCGATTGCTATGCTGTCTACGGATATGATAAATAAACTTTTTCGTTGCCGGCCCGCCAAGCTTGGGACAGCCGCTAAGCGATCGGTCGCCACTGGCAGTTGGTTTCAGGGCTTGTTGCCGATTCTCTCACCGTTACGAAGGGTTAATCTGCATGGGCTAGCAGTATCGAGGCGCATGTCAATGCTCCTTGCACCATGAGATCCCCATCGGGATGAGTAGTCCGCCCTTTGGAACGCCATTAGTACAGTGGAACATACATAACCTAACCTCATATAAACTGAAATGATAAGTAAAAGAGGTGTAATGACCTCACAGGTTCTGCATTATGCACGGACTAGGCATGGTGGGCGCAACTTACGCCTCTCCGAACGTCTGGTCTGTATGGACAATCCGCGGCCCCCTGACCCCATGGTTAAGATTGTTCAAAATGAGCTGGTTTTCAAAGAGTTAGACTGAGCTACGGCATGGAGCATAAGAGTGGCCAAAGCGGTGTTTCTAATTTTTGAATATTTAGCTGATCTTCTCGCCGGCTCCCCCACCTGAAGAAGCACCCATTCCTCGGTTCCCCGCCGCTGCGCCCATGTAACATCAGGCACATGACGCGGGTGCAGGCGATGCCACGACATGTAAGAACGACCATCGTTACTGCAGACGCATACGATAGCTCGGTGTCGTCGTCACCTGAGATACTGGCGGGCAGGCCACAGGTGGAGAAGGCGGCTCTATACGTAGATGCACACAAATATGTACGACGAATCCCTGTCGCTCAATGCCGCTAACAATTCAATAATATGCCTTACATGAATAGTAACTATTCTTTCGGATGCGCAGGAATCCCCCACATTGATGCAAATTGAAAATCAATGGGCAACGGCATGCGATTGGTGCTTCCCCATATAGTTTCAGCGATTGGCTCGCCTCCACAATTGCCAGTCATCCCTATTCCTTCTCCGGATTAGATAAAGAATCACGGTCACGTCGCAACACGATGCTATGGCTGGGTACATATGTGTACGTAACTAGTATTGATATCGATAGCGCGACGAGTTGCTGAAGTAAATCATATTCATCGTTCTTGGCGAGTAGTCGGCGCGCTGGGTAATATATCCTCGGACTTGGGTCGGACGCAACTTGGCCAAGTGAGAGTCTCGTAGCAGTGAGGGAAGGAGTGACGATTCAGCCGTGAATAGGTTCACGATTGCGCGGAGAGTTGCGAACTGCTCCGCGATTTCTCCGCTGCTTAGGGGCCACTCTGTTGTCATGAGGCGCTCATAATCTGATAGGTTACTGGCGAGTACAGAGCCGCCCTCTGTAGAAATTGAATAGTGCGAGATATGGGATAGCAAATCTTCGCAGAATGTAAATGCCACGAGATCGAGCAGCCGCTGGTAGTTTTCATTCGATAACACAAGGCGGGCAGTGTCAGCCAGACTTCGCAGCTCCTGCATGACTTCAGGGTTAATCACGCTGTCAGTTTCTGGCTCAATGAAGTCACGCTTGGCTTGGCGATTCAGTAGGGCGACGATCCGCATATGCATGAGGTCTACAGTTTGCTCGATGAGGGTGCGGCAGGAGTTTTGAACGGTAGAGATGTATGAGTTCAAGGTGTCGGCCATGGTTTGCTGTGTCTCTCTCGAGGACTGAACCATGGCGAATAATACAGTTTTCACGAAGGCAGCCATGAGGCGGAGGGTATGACCGGATGTCTTGACGGCCTCAATAAAGGACCAGTCAACGGCAGTCTTCGTTTCTATCTTGCTGCTGGATTCGATGGCACTATCTATGATGGCACTGATGTAGCGTCCACCAATTTCCTTAATGAGCAGATTGAAGAGTTCTATGGCATCCGATGTAAACACTTCCTCAGGGCGCATGATCTGCTCCCGGGCGATGCCCTCAGCAAACGATGCGAGAATAGTTTGAATACTCGACGATGGCAGGCGAAGAAGCGCGTGGAAGGTTGTCACCGGAGCGACGCTACCGTTACCACCGCTATGAATGTCGATAGAGTTCTCACGGCTTGAGTCGGCCCCGCGCCCCGCCTCGGGCTCAGGCGAGTCATCAGTTCGCAGCGTGCGCATCGCACGCATTATACGATCCATACGCCCATCCTCAGGAGTCGCATTGGGTTGGACCACAGCCTCGGCCTCAGGTATGGCCTCTGCGAATTCGCTCTCAATGATCTCGGCCAAAGACCGCTTTTCTAGCTCGAAATAGTCATCAATGTACATCACAAATGCATCAACGAAGTTAGCATCCAAGACGCCGCTAAGCTCGACCAGATCAGCATTGTTGAATCCAATGGAAGTTCCGGACCATGCCTTCTCCAAGCGGTTCACCATGCTATTAACCTTGGTGTAACAGACGCTCAATACGCGCACTGATGCAAGCGTGGTCGGCAGCTTCGCGGCTTCGTCCATGTACTGAGCGACTATGCCTTGGACGCGCTGGGCGAATGTGCGCTGAATAAATATTGACAGGACCTCAGTCGGCTTCGGAAACACCTTGGTGATGATTTCGGTTTCACGAACGATCGTCTCCGTAACCTCCTTGACAAGGGAATCGACCACAGCCTGAAACTCTGTGTAGTCGGACGTGGGAGACTGGAGCTGCTCCCACATAGTCGCCGAGCTCTTCCCTTCTTCATCCTGCTGCAAGTGTTCTATGTTCATGAAGAAGCGGTGCTGGTTGATATACGCTTGGACGACGGCACCACCACCATTAAAATCCTCGAGAATCTCGGCTGTTTCCCGCATACCAACCAAATCAAAACTCTGATAGCTCTCCTGGAAGTTAGCAACCAGCTCGTTCTCGAGATCCTCTGCGTATTTGTCTATCTGCGTCTGGACATTTGCGTGCGTGTCAATCGCATTAGCGAGGTCTTGGAGTTGGCCCACAAACAAAGCGCACTTGCGCCGGTCCGTTGCCCAGAGGCGTGACAGCTCCGGCGGTTGTCGGTTTTGCAGGAACGACAAATACGCGGAGACCAAATTTTTGTAGGTCGATGCCTGTGTATGTTGGAAGCTCACACGCTCAAGCTTCGCACCAATGGGGCCGGACGCCTGTTGAATCTCGGAGGTGGCCTCATCCAGGGCCTTTACCTCGTTCACGCACTGCTGGACGTTGCTAGCAAGATCTTGAATCTCGAGATTGCGCGACTCGTTCAACTCGGCCGCCGATGCAGCCGCGGCGTCTTCTTGATTCTGGGCAATCTCATGTAACCGCTCAAGCTCGACCATCGCGGACTCGAACGTGCGGATATAAGGTTTCGGGTCAAGGCGCCGGTCGTCATCCAAGTGCCTCTGAGACCCGCTCAGTTGCTCAATGAAGGACTTAACCGAGAAATCCGGCGCGCCGAAACGCTCTAGCCGCAGCAGCTGCCGGATATTCCCGTCGAGCGTATACAACGACATCGTCGAATCTCGCTTACATAACAAAGGACGATGGGGTCCTTTTGTACTCCTAGTCTGCCTCAACTCATTATTCTCCTGCCCCTGAGGAGGTGCCTTGTGAGCGCCAATGTTGAAAAGTGTAAATTTATATGATTTCGTTGTAACTTATTTACGCGCAAAGCCCGAAGTGCCCAAACCTGCTAAAAAAACCAAAGGCCAGTGCCGCTGAATCACGACTACTAAGAATCTAAACTCAAATATGCACAATTCGCAGGACTACACGAGGGCGCGGCAAACCAACCGCGCCGCTCCAAGCGCCCTACCGCTTGCCTTTTCGTTTACACGAAGAGACGCCACAATATCCTTGTTCAATTACTTCTGAAGCTTTGCGTTCAGGTCCTTGGCGTCGACATCGCGCACGTCCTTTAGCGCCTGGATGTTCTCCGCGTCCTTGGGGATCTGAATTCCCGGGGTTGCGCTAGATTTCGCGGCGTCCTGCGCCTGCAGCTTCGCATTGAGGTCCTTTGCATCGACATTGCGCACTTCCTCGAACGCTTTAATCTGGTGCGGGTCTTTCGGTAGCTGAATCCCGGCCTCGCCAAGCGTTTGCTGCTTAGGCTCTTCTTTCGGCATGACTGTCGGCTTGAATTCGGTCATTCTTGTCGTTTGGCGTGATCTCTGCTGGGACTAAACGGGCTGATCTGTTCAAGTTTACCAGGAGTGCGAACTAGACTGAAACAATGGGCGCTACGAGAGTAATGGAGTCCTTGAGTGGCGCTTTCGGGTAAGGTTACTAGCAACCACCATGACCCCCCAGCTCTGCCGTCACATGCGAGCTGCGTGACGTTACCCCGTGGTCGATCGATTTTTGGTACGCGGGGACGCCTCCATCTAAGCCGAAGCCACGCCATACTGCCATTGGCCGTGGTGGGCTCCGCCCCATTCTCAGCTGGGAGAGGCGCCAGACGTGCACCCATCGTGAATCACTCGCTCTTTTCGTGCCGCATCTACGACTGACGTCGAGTTCAGCAGAGAAGGAACTCGTAACGCGTATAGTTTATGCCAAGCCGATAGGACTCGGGGATCAGCAAGTAGTTGTCGCGATTTGCTTTCGGAAAGGAAGAGAATAGATGACGCTCGCTGCGCTATTGCACCGTGTTGTGGGACAGCCGCAGTCGTATGAGCGCAAAACACACTACGAATTCGGTCCGACACTGGGCGCAGGCGCGTTCGGCGTTGTCCGCCGCGCTAAGAACCGCGACACTGGCGAGGATGTGGCAGTCAAAGTCATTCTGCGCTCGAAGCTGAAGACGGCTGAGGACGAGAGGGCGGTGATGTCAGAGTTCGAAATTCTGAGAGGGCTGCACCACCCGAACATTGTTGCTCTGCGTGAGTGGTTTGAGAGCAAGGATAAGTTTTATATGGTGATGCAGCTCTGCACAGGCGGCGAATTGTTCGACCGGATTCTCGATTACGGCAGTTTCACCGAACGCGAAGCGGCGCGTTCGATCCGCGAGGTCGCCGAGGCGGTGCAGTACCTACACCACCGCAACATTGTGCACCGCGACATTAAGCCGGAGAACCTGCTCTTCGAATACGACACTCCTGTCGGTGCCGAGAGTGAGTCGCCGCTAGTTCTGTGCGACTTTGGCGTCGCAAAGAGCCTCATGTCCAGCGAGGACGTGATCCTGTCCGCAGCTGGGTCGCTTGGGTATGCTGCTCCGGAGGTGTTTCTTGCTAAGGGCCACTCGAAACCGGTGGACGTATGGAGCCTCGGTGTTGTACTGTACACGGTACTGAGCGGCCACTCGCCGTTCCAGGCCGACACGCCACAGGAATTCATGGACGAGGTGCAGCCCGGGTTCAAGCCATACTTCTTTCCCGAATTCTGGGACCCGGTGTCCGACCCTGCCAAGGATCTTGTCACGAGAATGTTGCAGTACGAAGCCGCGGACCGGCCCACCATCGACGAAGTGCTTGCGCACCCATGGCTCGCGAACGCAGGCATTCCCACCGCAGACTACTCGCTCATCGATCTGCTGCCGAAGCTCGCGCCGAGCCTCCGCGCCCGCAAGGTGTGGCGCGCTGCGTACGAGAAAGTACAGCTTTCGCGCATGCTCAAGCACCTGCAAATGGACGCCGAGGGCGACGAGGACGCAAATATGCACAGCAATGCCAGCACGCAATCCTCGGACAACCTTGGGTCGCGGTTCCGCCAGGTCGTTGCTGCGGCGGCGGCGCAGGCTGAGGTCGACAAGGCGACCGAGGAAGAGGCAGCAGACAACACTGCGAGCACGCAGTAGCGGAGGACCTCTCTAGGATACACACTACACTCAATCCTTGGCCGCTGTCAGGATATAGCTGTAGACCTCTAATACAGGGCCTAGCTGCGCCGATCCATCGGAGTTAGTGGCGTCAGCTGGCATCCTCCTGTAAAAATGCCTTAACTTACAAGCGCTAGCTAATTATGTACATTCTTTATAGATTTTAATGCCCCTTCGTTCAAGATCAAATGCTGTGGCGACAGCAAGCAGCCGCTGCCGTGGAGCGTCGAGGATCTCAACTAGGGGGTGGGCACGTAAGAGAGTAGCAAGCTCGTCGACGCGGGTGTAGACAGGAACAGACGGCGGCGAAATCCTCATCATGTGCTGGGACACGGCCTGCCATTCGCCAATCTCGAGCTCATATTGGAGCCTCTGCGAGATTAGATATCCTTCGACGCGCCGGGTTATGCGTGAAAACACTGGAATTATTGGCTGTGCCCAAGGCAGTATCTCGAACATCGTATCCCGGGCATCGGCGATAGCCGAATCTGCGTAAATAAACCCGGGAGGCGGGAGCTCAAGATCTGCGACTGTGGCTCCCCAAACGTCCATCAGACAATTCTGCCTGTAACGGCCAACTATTTTCTTACGTTTTTCCGGTAGAACCAAACTGGGCACTGGTTGCGGCCTTAAGCCTTAGCACCCCTCCCCGCCTTACATCTACAGCTTGCTTAGTGTGGAGGATTTCTCGGGTGCCTCGCAGCGCGCCGATCCGCAACGGCCCCCCACCTCATTTGCTGTATGGATAACGGGATCCGGATAGCGGGGGGAAATGCCGGCTTTCATTGCGAGGTCTGCAAAGTCACATTCAAGGACACGCGGTCCTACGTGGATCATATGCACTCGAAGCTCCATCTGCAGCGCACTGGTCAGAGCGGTGCGGTGCCGCGCGCAACGCTGAGTGATGTTCGCGAAAGAATTCAGACGCTTGCAGCCGAGCGCGGCCTGAGAACACAAGACTGAGCCGTCGTTAGGCCCATCCTGACGGCCATGCACTGAATTCTTAGCGACTGGGGTTGAGGCGTATGTATATGTATATAGATATTAGCTGTACGAACTGGTTGTGAGAACTAGCCAATTCTGCGCAATCACAGCTCTGTGGTTTATACCTGCGCCTGGGAGGCCTGCCCCTCGGCCTTTTTAGCCTTCGGCTCGACCCCGTGCTTCTTCAAGGTCTCCTGAACTGTGTGATAGACGTCGTCGATCGGATCGTTGCAGTAAAGGGTGGCGACCTTGTCCGCGGTCTCGAAGTACCGCACAACAGGCATCGAGTCGTCCTCAAATACCTTGAACCGTTTGCGAATCGAGTCCAGGTTGTCGTCGGCACGGCCGCTCGTCTTGCCGCGATTCAGAAGCCGCTCCAGCATGACCTTCTCAGGGCATTGGAAAAACAGCGTGAACCGGGACGGAACCACGGTATCTTCGAACGTCAAGGCCTGGTCCATCTTGCGAGGGAAGCCATCGATGAGGAAGTGCGAAACGCCCTTCTCCTTGCACGCCCGCATGGCATTGATTAGCAGGTTGATGGTGATTTCCTGAGGAACAATCTGACCAGACTTGATGTAAGACTTGATAAGGTCGCCGTACTGAGAGTCTGGGCGTTCTTGCTCGGCGCGAAGAAGGTCACCAGCAGACAGGTGGACAAAGTCGTAGTCACGCACAATCAGATCGCACTGAGTGCCCTTCCCGCTTCCAGGACCGCCAAGAACGAACACGACAAACGTGTCATTCGCATCGAACGCGCGCTTGCGAGGCTTCGCCCGGATCTTCTCGTATTCCTCTGGGGAAATCTCGCCCTTCGTGCGCTTCTCTCCCACGTAGTTCAGGCTCACAAGAAACCCGACAGTTCCCACAGCCATAATTAGGAAGAAATACCGAAGCTTTGGAAGTTGCTCATTTGGCTTGCGCTTCGGGCCTCCAGCTGGCGATGAGTAGGCGCGCGCAGAAGCAAATTGCAGACGCGCGGTCAATGCGACATGCGCGGGCTTGGACGCCCGCAGCCTGAGCGGCGAGAGGCTCTGTGCACTAGAGCGCAATGATGCTGTCCCTCGAAGAAATCTGAACATTTAAACTCTTGTCTCTGCACCGTAACGGCGGCTGCGCGGAAGTTTCGGCGGGGTCTGCGTGACGCTAAGACTGGCAAACCGCCCAGCGTCTTACCAGGTCAGATGATCGAGTCTTTGCTAGTGCTGGGCGGCGTCTCGGGCAATCCGCACATAACGGCTGCAATACACGCTTCCGAGTGCCCCGGCCCTAACCTGGTGTTCAAAATAGTCCTCGCTGGCGGTGCCAGTATCGTGTATCACGAAGGCTGAAAAATCGCAGCACAGTCGCCTTGCAGACCGACTTCAGCAGCAGTACCGTAGTACACGTTCGACGCCGACAGCGCAGGATCCGCCATGTCGCTCGTGAACCTTGGGTATATGTGCTGCCACCTGCAGAATGTGAGCAAGGTCATGAAACCGCTCACCAGTATACCGATGTCGAAGCTGCACCTTCAGGTCGCCCTAGGCCTCTACAAGGAGGGCTTTCTGTCCTCGGTGCAGCGTGGAGACCTCCGCGGCCCGGACCGCGAGTTCACACCAACCACATTCGACAATGTGAGCACGCGCAGGCTCTGGGTCGGGATGAAGTACCGTAACTTCAAGCCGGTTCTCAGCCGAATGCATTTGGTCAGCCATCCGAACCGCCGCGTGCACGCCTCCACCTCAGACTTACTCGGCCTTTGCACAGGCAGGCCTCTCGGTAAAGTTCAACCGCTTGCGCTTGGCGAGGTCATGTTCATCCGGTCTAACGACAAACAGAAGACCATATACGAGATTCATGATGCTGTACGACGAAAGTTGTCTGGTGAAATTCTATGTCGCGCTAGCTGAGGCATGAAAGTCGTCCGTATCAGCTAATACGAATCTTACCGGGCTTTAAGTGCGACGGCGCGGAAGCTCGTGATGCATATAATAAATACTTAACGTACCATTTAGGGATTTGCCTGTGGAGACTCTGGCACCTTGTGGAAAGACTGTGTGTGGTATAAGGCCCTAGCACTTTGTAGAAGCTCTTCCACCGTTAGGTTAGCATTCACTAGTGACTTTTTTCCATTTGCCGCTGTTGGACTGAAATCTAGCAAACCCCTTAGGTTTGTCGCATCCTCTAGACAGTCCCAGCGCGAACAATGAGGCCAACTGCCTCACAGTTGCATCTCTTGCCCGCTTGATCATCGGAGGTACGTCCTGAATGCCGATTATCACCTATCTTCTGAACAGCTGTGTACCTGCAAGTATATGTCAACATGCGCCAGGAGTTCGCCGCACTCAGCCCTAGCGCCCAGTTGGCAGGAGTCGCGCCTTCTCGCGCTAATATCATTGAAGGGCAGAACAGCCAATTGCTATATATTTGCGGCACTTGGCAGACAACTCGGTCGGTAACAACCAGTTGCCAACACATTGCTAACTAGTACATACAATGAGAAACCTCGCAACGAGGCGTCTCCAATATAGGCTCTTTGCCCGTCTAGTCATCCCTGGCTGGCCTTTTACCGGCTTTTTTCCTCTTGCAATAATCAATCATAGCTACCCAAAACCCGTGGACTCCTCCCATGCATTGCAGCTGCAGGAAATGTTGGGATGCACAGGCAGAAGAGGGCAGCGCCTGTTATGGCACCGGTTTCCCGCTTACTGTGACCCCGCCCTTGTAACCCCCCACATCCCCTTTCCCGGCCGAACCGCTCTACCTGAGGTAACATGGGAGAGAAGGAATTTGTATCGTATACACGTCGGGTTTAGCCTTGGCAGCTTTGTCCGCTGTACGAGATGTACGACACAGACTCTAGATCTCGTAATTATCCGTGCGCATCAAAATTCTTCCCTCTTGGCGCTGCAGTCTGATCTCTTTAGCTAATCACCGACCGGCCTGCCTGGCCCCAGCGGCGAGATTCTTCGCCGCCTGTCATTTACCTGCAGGCGGCTAGGGCTATTTACCGATTACCGACATCT
The DNA here is from genome assembly GCA_030578495.1 of Starmerella sirachaensis. Taxonomy (NCBI): domain Eukaryota; kingdom Fungi; phylum Ascomycota; class Dipodascomycetes; order Dipodascales; family Trichomonascaceae; genus Starmerella; species Starmerella sirachaensis. The sequence continues at coordinate 742,162 of JAJMSC010000001.1, read as the reverse complement.
GCACAACACGAAAACCTTGCCCAGGATGTACATCATGGACTCTACACGAAGTCTGGGCACGTTCCTGTGGCTAGGGCGCCCAGGAATTAGTGGGGTGCAGATGTGTTTACGATGGCTAGCCCACCTGTTTCTCAATGAATTTGGTGTACTTTTGACACAAGAAACTATAGATGCTATGTGCATAGCCTCATGTGTCGAGACAGCTTCATGCGACATACCCGCCTTGAAAGTGACAGGGCCCCAGAAAAAGACGCAGGTTTAGGTTAACTCACTCAACTTTCGTATGCTCGCATAGTGGCGGATCTGTCGCCGGCTGGTGTTTCTAAGGGTATGTTTCATGAACCGAAAGGATCGATACATTGGAGATGAGCCATGACTCGCAAATCGCTTTGAAATGCAAGTATATAGAGCTAGCCGCAATTTCTCGCCAGCCTGGCTAACCGCTTACGGTCAAAATGCAGGGGTGGCCTGATTTCTCATTCCTTCGTCTCCTCATCTGAGGCTGCGGCATCTAATCGTCTAGGGCCGGGGTTATGCGGTACGCTTGAGCGCTTGTGAGCTGTAGCCAGGTAGGTACGCTATTTTTTGCGGGGCTCTCCTTTTAAAGACGCCATTTCCCCCGGAATCTTCATATTTTCATAATGACCGGACCAGAATTGAACGGAGTGGCCAACCGCTCATACACACCTGTATCATGCGAGGAACGCCGGAACAGGTTTGACCGCGACCTTGTAAGAAGCGGGCTTGGAAGACGAGAATCTGAGAGGATTAGACAGTGCACATGTCCACATCTAGCGTTACCAACAATACCTTCTATGAACTTCGACTTCAGCCAACAATGAGGGAGCAGTGTCACTTGTTACGCCAGCGTCGACGCCGCTCCCAGCCATAAATGTATGACACGCTTGCATTTCATGTCTTACATGTTTTGAATGGAGGAACAAACTCCTTTCTATGATACTTCTTTGCTCATGACCAATATCTAATGACGACAGTTAGATAGTTAAACTTTTTCTAAAAAGAAACCTATCATGCCTGAACGTCAGTATTTCTTACAGGCGAAACACCACTAAAAGCTAATTACTGGTCCAATTCCGCCTAATCGCTGCCAGTTACGTAGGTCAAGCTGATAGCCCTTCCATTGGTTCATCTGTTCCGTGCGTTTACTGATCTTCTCTGCCTCTGAATAGAGGTCAGCCTCCACAAAGGACGACGAGCGGTTCCTTTCCGACCGCTCCGGCTGGCTCATATCAAGTATAGGCGACAGCGAGAGCTCGGGCTCGTGGCGGCGAAGAGACGAGAGCTCGTATTCCAACGACTTGATCCTCGTTTCTAATTGCGCCACATGTGCCTTCAGGTCGTGATTTTCTTGTCTGAGATCAGCAATCAGCTCCTTGCCAGTAATAGGGGAGCCAGAGTCTTTTACTGCTTCCGCAGTAGCCGCAGATACGTCACGGCCTGGAGGTGTGTTTTTGGTTTTCTCTGAATTGTCCATGTTAGGCTCAGTTGCAGCAGTATCATTGCCAGCCTTCTCTTCTTTGGCAGCTCGATCCGTGGTTGCCGCTTCCTTAACCGCCTCTTCCTTAGTCGCCTCTTCTTCGGCAGAATCTTCCTTCGGGGCATCTTTGGTGATAACATCTGGCTCGGTAGCCTCTGTTGCGTTAGTCTCCTCCACAGCCCCGTCGGGCTCGGAGGTTTTTGATCTTGATGTAGCAGACGGCACAGCTTCCGGTTTAGTATCAGCTATAATATCATCAGACGGTTTCTGCTGCTCCTCTTTATCCCCGGACGCATTCGACAAGTCCTTGGCAGCATCCTTAGAATTGTTGGTGTCCTCAGGACTCTTCTCGTCTTCAGCTGCTTCCCCAGATACATCGCTGCGCTTGGACTCCTGAGTCTCCTGGTGCTCCGAACCTGACGCCTCCTCAGAGCGTCCAGCCTCTGTTTCCTTTTCCGCGCCCGCTACGGAGGCCGTATGCTCTACAGCAGAATCGCCTGCATCTGCAGCATCAGCTTCGTCCGTCGACCGAGTATCAGGCGCTGAGTCGTCGGCAGGAGTGGATTCCTTGCTAGCCGCATTCTTTTGCGCCTTCTTCATTTTTGCGTAGAGCTTTTTAGCGGATTTCACATCCTTTGGAGGCATATTCACGGTTTGATCGGTTTCGTGAAGGTCCAGCGCGCTGCTATGTAGGGGGTGTCTCTTACCAGCTTATTATGTGTGATTATCGGGGTTCAGGCCTACGCGAGGTTCTTGCCTGCCGCTGGCCTGCACATCACCCTCCTCCCGCTTATGGCAGGCGGGCACGGGACAGGCCTTTTCCCTCTCGAGGAACACCACACTTCTTCGGGAGTCCAGGATGTCTCGTGGCAATCAGCGCGAGCTAGCACGACAGAAGGCCGCGAAGCGCGATGACAAGGGCAAGAACAAGAAGCAGGGCGACCCGAAGCAGCGCAACGAGAGTGATGCTGCAATCCTGCGTGAGAAGCAAGCCCGCGCAGACGAACGCAAGGCTGCTGAGGCTGCAGCCAAGGCGAAAACAACTAAGGGGTCGTACTTTTAGGCTGTAAATTATTTCATCTGTATCACGAGCTAGGTCCGAGCATATGACCACTCCGCAAATTCGTTTAGTTGTGGCGGCGGCGCCTTACAAAAACAACCAAGGCGGGGTGTGGTGGGTGCACACGCCACCCAACGCTGACGCCTTTTGTGTGTGGAATATGCCGGGGCTAGGTAATGCTCACAGGCCGGCCTTAGAGTGATTTCGCGGAAATATTTCAAGCCACTTAACGATCGAGCGCTGGGCGCCGTAAAAATCCCTGCGAAACCATCAAGTCTATGCCGTCACTGGGAAGTGTCGACATGTCTGTGGATAGGGATGCTCTCGCCCTGACAATCCGTCATAGTGGCGTAAGTTCCCGATCTCCAGAAGACAAGCGTGGCGTATTTCCCTCACATAACTCGGTGCCCATACTAGAACGTCGCTATACCCTCATTGGGCCTGGATCCGAGACACTCCCTGATTTAACCGGCCTCAATGGCACCGTGGACGTCGATCTCGATGCGGACGAGAAGCTTCGCTTATCAGTGTGCGCTCGCGGTTCCATCGCGCGGCTTGTTGCTAGCGGCGGCGCGTCGCCGAAGAAACGGGTGCGGCGGAATAACGATCAACACGCTGTGCCGCCAATAAAAATTGCCACAATTGACACAGATCCTGAGGACGGAAAGCTCTGCACGTTTCTCCGCGATAAGGCTCGAAACCTGCCTATAGCAGAGAGCGTTGGTCCCAGGTTAGAGATATACGAGGATGGTGCGGTTGAACTACATTACGGGCTCGCGCTAGTACCCGATGCCCAAGTGCTTCAACGCTCCCTGCATCGGGCGGCCCTGCTCTTTCTCGCCAGGGCTCTTGACGACCCCTCACTTGTCGATCCAATGCAGTATATGGCGAGCCCTGGGGATCTTTTGAGAATACTTACGAGAGAGCCTGCGCATAATGCCCCTGAGATAGCACCTCCAGGCCTCCAAACAAACCTGCTGCCATACCAGCGTGAAACCGTGGGCTGGTGCCTGCGGAGAGAAGGGAAGGAACTCAGCTCTTCTTGCACCGTCATACCTCTTGACCCCGAAATAAGAGACGTAGTGGTATCTCCACCTCTAGGTTGGAGAGTCATACCTGGATCGAATGTTTGGGCAAATCCTTACTTATTGTGGACACTCTCCACAGAACCTCGCATGCCGCCAGTACTCCCCGAAATTGAGTACGCAGGTCGCGGGTTGCTCGCCGAGGAAATGGGACTTGGCAAGACCCTTGAAATGATGTCGCTAATTCTCCTGAACCAGCGACCCGCCGGCCAAATTGGCCTTACGCTCGATCCTCGTGTGGGTGAGGAAGTCTGGCAGATAAAGGGAACCCTCGTTGTTGCTCCTCGCACAATTATTTCACAGTGGTACTATGAACTAAAGAGGCATGCTCCAGTCTTGAACACTAGGTACTTTCGCCCTGACGAAGATAGTATTGAGTCGTTATCTGAGGCAGACATCGTGTTGGTCTCGTACTCGCAGCTGTCGGCACAACTTCAGAATGCAGTGTTCGATCCCAAGAGGCGCTCTACACGTCATAATTATTTTCGAGAGGCTGCTGAACTAAACCACTTTCGATCAAAACTAGTCCAGGTGCAGTTTTGGCGCGTCATCCTTGACGAAGTGCAAATGGTTCACAGTGGGGTGAGCGCTGCGGCCCGGGCAGCCCAAAGAATACCTCGTGTACATGCATGGGCAGCCTCAGGTACGCCTGTAAAGCAGTCTCTCGAGGATTTACGAGGGCTATTGTCATTTCTGGACCTGAGGCCGTTTGTAGAGCGACCGTGTTGGCAGCGACTCATCTCCTCGCCTGTCGACTTCGAGCAGACTATGCGGACACTAGGTCTTCGCCATACAAAGCCTCTTGTGGCAAGTCAGCTTTACTTACCACCGCAGCACCGACAACTGATTCTTCTCAGATTCTCAGAGGTAGAACGACTACGCTATGACCGCCTATATCAACGCTTCCAAGAGGAATCAACTAGCTCGAACGTTAACCTTTACCTTTGGCTGCTCAGACTTCGACAAGCATGTAGCCATGCGACTTCTGGGGGGTCTACGAACGCCGACGATACTCTTCTGACAATTGACCAGCTTCTTGGCCAGCTAGTAGATGAGGCCTACTCTGCCGTGTGGGCACGACAACGTGAGCGGATCTTCCTTCGCATCGAAAAGGGGCAACTTCTCGACAAAGCAGACAAGATGTCGCTTGCTCTTGCGGTGTGGCACCAAGAAGCAGCTGATATTAAGGCGGATATTAAGGCAATCGATGCGCGTCTTTCCGACCTCACAGAAATATCTGATAGAAACCAAAAAGCGTATGATGAGCTCAAAGAGAATTACGATAATTACGCCGAGAAGACCGAAGCAGATGAGATCGTTCCCGAAATTAATCTGTATAAGATCCGCCTTGAAAACAGACTTGCGGATGCTAGCCACAGTCTAACCGTGGCAAATAACCACGTTAAAGGCGCACGAACCCGCCGTCGAGCGCTCCAGGATTTGCTCCACCGAACCTATTTTTATTTAGGCACTGGCTACTTTCGCAAGTCTCAGCGCCTGCGGCTTCGAACTGCAAGTGAAGAACTAGAGTCCGAAGACATTCAGAACGAATTAAGAGACAATAGCGCAAAAGAGTCTCAATTCTATGACCTCGCAGAATCTGTTCGGACTGAGATGCTGCAGGAAGCAGCAGAGCGTGTTGATCAGCTGCAAGCAAAAGCGCAGACAATGCGCTACCGACATATCCACAAGCTGATAAGCATCCCGAAGGCTGAAGTGCTGGACAAGCTTGGGCAATTTATCACCGACATGGTGTCACAGCTCCTAGATATCCTGACGCAACCTTTAATGGAGGAGAAGGTCGAAGGAGCAAAGCCTGGTGAGCTCACTGATCATGATGCTTACGGCAAGACGTTGGATCTTCAGGAGCACGCCTATCTTCTTCTCGAGACGTTACAGACAGTGCTACGTGATAGAGCCGCGGCGATAAATGGAGGTGCCATACAGGGCGCTCTTGCCGTCTCCGGTGCCGAGGATAAAGAATTTGCTTCCAAATTAGCGTCAAGAAGAGAGGATATCGTTCCGCTGCTACGGCATGAAACAACCCCGCTCGCCACGATTATGCGCTCGGTGGGGGGAGTAAGCCATGATGTCATTGAAGAGCTGCGTGAGTCTATCAGCTCAAGCCAAAAACAGTATATTGCTCTCAGAGATCTCTATAATGGACGAGTGGAATATTACAAACAGCTTCAGGACCTCAGCGACCAAGTGGAGGACATCGACATTGGTGACCGTGATGCCGAACAAATGATTGTCAGCAAGGAAATCGCCATCGGTAGAACCGACAAGTCAATAAGCGAATTGTTGTCTCGACTGCGCTACCTGCAGACGTTAGAGGGAGCGAATCATCGGCAGGCGCAAGCTCGTGATGAGACCGAGCAAACGCCGTGCCTAATATGTCAAGAACTATATACCGTTGGCGCCTTAACGCCATGCGGCCACCTTTTCTGCCTTGACTGTATCCAGAAATGGTTAGAAATGAAAGGAAATTGCCCAATGTGCAAGCAAAAGACCTCACTCAACGAGATCATGACTTTTAAGCTTAATGAAGGCGACGAGGGGGAAGACGATCAGGCTGCGCAGCTCAGACAAAAGTCTCTTCCTGCTGAGGAGGATACAAAAACTGTGTCAACTGAGATCTTCAGCCAGATCTCAGATAATCTATACAATCAAATTCTTCATGAGCCTATTCATCGCATGTACGGCATCAAGATTGACATGATTGTGCGGCATGTAAAGTTCCTGCGCTCTCAGGATCCAACGTCCCAGATTGTAATATTCTCTCAATGGGCTCCGATGCTACGCGTTCTGAAGACTGCGTTGAGTGAAAACGAGATCCTGACAGCTGCGCTGAACTCACGCCCTGGTGTCGATGCGTTCCGTGAGGATCCCCGCGTCGCCTGCATTCTACTTCACGCAAAGGCAGACGTCGCTGGGCTTACACTAGTCAATGCAAACCATGTTTTCTTATGCGAGCCTCTATTGAACACGGCAATTGAGCTACAGGCTGTTTCACGTATCAACCGAATTGGACAAACGCGAGAAACCACGGTCTGGCAGTTCTGCGTAGAGAACACGGTGGAGCAAACCATTCTAGGAATGACCACCAAGGACCGGCTCTTGAACTCGGCAAAGTTCGGCATGGACTTAGCCGACTCCTCCGCTCTAGCCGAAGCGCAAAGTAAGGGTAACCTCGTGGACCGCAAGTCAGGGGCAGAGATTGTCGGAGAACCAGTCTTGAGAGAAATTTTGCTGAAAACCTCTCGATAGAAAAATGTTTCCATGTGTTCAACTCGCCATGACAGCCGAACTCAGTCGAGCATTCCGATTTAAGAGTCTTACTTCGGTGTGAAAGATTATATAGAATACTTAAATGACACGATAATTGCCGTCAATTTCATAAATAGAGCCGAGCTCGACCATCTTTGTTAGAGCCTGTTCTACCTTTGCCTCATCCATGGCAAGTTCCCGAGCAATCCACTCCTGGGGGGCGCCTTCTTCATTCTCCTCGATCCCAGCAACAATACCCAGGATTCGCTGTTTCAGATCGTCATCAACTCGGCCGTTGTCAGCCACAAACAGAGATTCCTCTTCTTTCTTCGTCCCGTTCGTGGCATCGGCAGCGCCGCTCTTTGCCTCAATCTTGTCGCCCAGTTGCAGGAGGCCTGAGAAGTGATACCACTCGCGAGCCGCAAGAACTTCATGATATAAGAATTGGTACGGCTGAATCTCAAAGTCTAAACGGGATATCTCGAAGCTGTGCTTTCCATTGAATATTCTGAAGTAGCCATAGATGTTGGCGTACCTGTTCAGTGGGGGGTCCTCAGGCTCGTCATCGTCACCTGGATTGCGGAAGTTAGACAAGCGCAGTTGTGCGCTCCCCGACGAGTCCCAAACTTTCAGCCGCTTGGCATTATTTGCATCTTCAACCGATTGAACAATACCGCACAGCACCGCAGACTCTGCAGGGTGGTCGTCCACGAGAACGGGGCCGTCGGCGTTATCAAGCCGCGCCGCGTTGATCTGCGAGATCATTAGAGTGCGTACGGTCTTTACAGGCTTTTTACTGGCACCATTGCTCTGACTTCCTTCATTTCCGTTCGCAAAGAAACCGCCACCGCCGTAACTCATGTGCGACGTTCAGTCTGTGTTTGTTGTTTGTCGCGTAGGTGACAAAGACATTAATTGTACTACTTTACGTCGCGTCAGAATTGCGTCCTAACCCAGGTATAATATAGACGGGTTAGGTCGCCACCGCTGGCTACGGCTGCCGACTACAGCTGCGGTTAAGCTCCCGCCTAATGCTGGGAATCATCTCCGCGTTAGCAGTTGATGATGCAATGGATGCTTAAGAGCATGTCATGCCCTCTCAGATGATTATTTACGGTTAGTTTCAGGATCACGCCTTAGACTCGTGCAAAGGCAGGGCTGCGCGTAACTAATCCTGCCTTATTTATTATTTGAAGCCAAAAGTGGGTGGCGACCGTCAGCTGCTTTCGTGAAACTAATTGTCAATATTTGACAGCACAAAGTGCGGTCGCTGCCAGTGGAATGCTTGGATGTAGCGTGCTGCCTAGTTACTTCCGATTATGTAGCTACTACGTCATCGAACAACATTAGTAGAATGCTACGAGGTAGCAACATTTGCCATGAATGGACTCATATTCCTTTGATACTGTACATCCGTACTTACTTTCAGATAGATCGCTGAAAATTATGCGGTCACTAGGAACTTTGCACATTTGGAGTCCATCATCGCCTTACTTGTCTGTGCGGAGGGGGTAAGGGCTCTATGATTCGGTTGGGGCAGCGACCGAACGGTAGGTTTGTGAATATCGAATCAGTCCCGTATACACACACAACCCAAAAAAAAGTCACCATCTGCGGTGAACAATGAAATCAGCGCAGGTAAAACAGGACGAGTCATACTATTTTTATGATCTGTTCATATGGTTTTTCGATGTGGTATTTAAAGTGTTCTTCCGGACCATTCGGGTCCGCGGAGCATGGCGCATTCCGGCCAAAGGACCAGTGATTCTTGTCGGTGCACCGCACGCAAACCAATTTGTCGACCCAGTCTTGTTGGGCGTTGCGGTAACAAGGTTTCGAGGGCGGCGTCCATCGTTCCTGATAGCTGAAAAGTCTTACCATAATCCGCTTATTGGCCCTCTGTCGCGGTTCATGAAGGCCATTCCTGTGGGTCGCGCACAAGACACATTCCGCGTCGCCACCGGTGAAGTGTACAGTAAAGGAGGCGAGGAGACTGTGCTGTATGGCATCGGCACAAAATTCCTTGAAGAGGCCGGCCCCGGTAAGAATTTGAGTCTTCAGGGATATAATGACATTGCTCCTATAAAGGAGGTTATCAGCGACGTGGAGCTCATCCTCGCGAAGCCGTTCAAGACAGATGCTTGTAAGGAGCTCATGCAAAAGGGATTTGAGCCCACAGGATTCAAAATCGGCGAGAAGGTTGACAATACAAAGATGTTCCACAGTGTGTTTAACCACCTTGCTAGCGGGCATATGCTGGGCATATTCCCCGAGGGCGGCTCCCATGATCGACCAGAGATGTTGCCGTTGAAGCCTGGCGTGGCTATCATGGCACTGGGTGCGATTGCGCAGAATCCTGGCCTTGATGTTGCTATTGTTCCAGTTGGTATGAACTATTTCCACCCGCACAAATTCCGGAGCCGTGCTGTCCTGGAGTTTGGAGAGCCACTGTACATAAATCCTGAGATCGCGCGTGAGTACGTTGATGGAGGTCCTGATGGGAAAAAGAACAGCGTTGCGAAGCTGATGTCCCAGATTGTTGATGCCCTGCAGCTCGTCACCGTAAACTGCCCAGACTACGAGACGCTCATGGTAGTCCAAGCCGGACAACGTCTGTACAAGCCACACCGTGACATCCCGTTGCCACTCACCATCGAGTTCACCCGTCGCTTCGTGCAAGGGTTCTTGAAGTACCGCGGCAAAGATCCACGGATTACTGAGTTGTTCGACGATGTCAAAACGTACAACAAGCAATTAATGACGATGGGACTCTCTGATCACCAGGTTCCTATTGCTGTGAAGACTAAATGGAACATTTTCGGTCGCTTTATTGGCCGCATTGTCGAGCTGATTATTCTCGCTGCGGCAAGCTTCCCTGGGTTCATCCTCGGCTCGCCGGTGCTTATTGCTACCAAAATTTACTCCAAGCGCAAGGCACGAATCGCACTCGCCGAATCCTCTGTGAAGATCCAAGCCCGTGATGTCATGGCAACCTGGAAGATTCTTGTCAGCCTGGGGCTCGTGCCAACTCTTTACGGCCTATATTCCCTATTCGACTGCTGGTACGTATTCACACACACGAACTGGCTTCCATACACACCACTCAATTTTGTTTTCGTATTCCTGATCTGTTTTTGGGGCCTATTAGGATTCAGCTGGGCCACAATCGTTGTAGGAGAGAAGGGTGTTGATATCGCCAAGGGCATCAAGCCCCTGTATCTTGCATTATCACCGTCACACAGTGATGCTTTAGATCATCTTCGCGAGACGCGTGCTGGTCTCGTGGTGAAAATTACCAACATTGTTAATGAACTCGGCCCGGAGATGTTCCCGGACATTGCCGAGCGACTTGAGAAGCCACTAACCACATCGGTGGACCACTCCAAAGATCCACGCATCGATATCAGGGGCTTAAACTCCTCCCTCAACCTCAAGGGTGACTATGATTTGGCTAAAGTGCCGATTTTTAGCACAGAACATGCCCCTGCAACATTGACTCGCAAACGAAGGCTGACAGATCACCTGCACAAGCGCGAAGATAAGGATTGAACTGTTCTGCCTAGTGATACTATCACCGACGCTATTGTCTTATTTATTGTCTTATTATAATCCTGTCTGGTCATGATGATCTAGCTTATAGTGCCTATTACTCTAGAGCCTCAGGCGGAGAAGATGAGACCGTGCATCACTGCAAGGCAGCAGTGCCTCGTGCCGCCTAGAGTGGATGTGGACTTTTCAGGGCGTCGTTTTCGGCACCGTTGCAATGCTTGCTGGAGAGTACTTAAATGTGTATGTGACTTTGCCAGTACGATCGTGTCAGGCCGACAATGCATTCGAGAAAGTTGCACACCAGCCTTAATCTTCGCCGGGAGGTACCTCATCATCTAGAACCTTGAGCAACTTCACTCTAATTTCTGTCGCGGCCGCTCCGTGGAGGGTGTCGCTCACAAATTCTGCCTCCACGCTGTACTGGACCATTTCGAGAGCCCCGCGGATGACTCCAACGAGAACATTACTATACCACAGCTCCCGGCGAGCCCGCTCGTCGTAAAGCTCCACGAATTCAGCAAGCGGGTTTGCTCCGTTGGCCAAAATTATGCTGAATTGCTTCTGGTCTGCGGACCAGTTCGACACCTGGGGCGTGATGTTCAAGAACATCTTGAAGCCAATCTTGGAGATTGCATCGGCGGTGTCGCGGAAGTCTGGGCATCGGGGAAGACCGGTCTTAGCCAGAACCTCTTCAATGAGGCGAAGCCCAATATTGTATCCCATTTTGTCGAGCTGCCTGTTCACCTTCGCGTAATCCTTCTCGAAGTCGTCGACGAGTTGGGACACTATGGACCCGTACATCAAGGTAAACAGTTCGAGGTTTACCTTCTCGGTTTTGTGTTTCCAGACATCCTCACCAACTGCTTTGGCTCGAGACATCGACCACCCTCTGCTACTACGACTTGGTTTAAAACCAGGGCAGGGTTGCTTGCCCAGATGGACGGAGGACCACCGCTATTATCCCCTCTCCGCGCGCCTACGCGGAGTCGCACAGCTCACGCAGGATTCGGAGGATAAAAATGCCAACCCAAGATATCAATGGACTCCTTGAAAATTAACCTTAAACGGCATTACTCTTATTTAACTATTTGCCGCGCTGACAGCTACCTACTCTTCATCATCATCATTCTCGAGGGACTCGATCACTTCACGCAGACTGTCATTACCAAGAAGTTGGGCCTTCTTGAGAAGTCTCAGCGCTTCGGCCTGCGCTTTATTCTCCTCTTTTTCGTCCTCGGTGAACCCCATCCATTGCAGTATCGTCTCAGCGAGCATCACATAGGACTCTGGGTCGCTTTCAGAGAGGCTCTTGCGCAAGTGATCCCTAGCAGACTCTAGGTCTTGGACTATGACTGCATTGGAGGCATCATGCTCGGATGTCTCTTGAGCGTTCTCATCGTCTTGGTCTGAACCATCCTCAGCCTCGAGCGCTTCTAGTGCGGGTGCGACAGCACTTAAGTAGAATTGCCCAAGCCCCTTGTTACCAATACGCTTCGATTCGGCATCTTCACCACGCTCTGCATGCCGAAGCAGCATGTCTTTCGCGATATTCATGCTCTTGTCGTCATCACCCAAGTCATCAGCAAGCTGCTGTAGCTGAGATGCGGCTTTCGCAAGCTCGAGGTTCGTGCCCTCTGTGCTATTCAAAATGTTCTGGGCCTTTTTAAGGAGTTTTCTCGCTTGCTTTGGGAGAGCACCGTCTTCGATCTGAGTATGCACGTACTGCACGAGCTCAAGAGCAGCTATACCGCGCGCCTCGTCATTCCCAGGACCACTGGCGGCTGTAATACCGACATCAATCCTCTCCACACCTGTGTCTCTGAATGCCTCTGCCTCTGCCTCGGCGAATGTGGGGTCCGCGAGGGTTAGAAGCGCACCGCCATAAACGATGTGGAACTTCGGCGGGAGCTCCTCACCTTTCGAGTCTCTGTCTCGAAGCAATTGATCACTCTCGTGGACAATGCCCCTAGCAAGCTTCGGATCCCGCTCTTCGCGCAGTTTCGCGTACAATCCGTATACCTCCGCAAGTTCATCATCCTCGACATTATCGTTTAGCTCGATGTTTAGCTCCGCCTCGCCCTCCGGCACAGGGGAGGGCTCGGGAGTCGCCTCGGGCTTTTGCTTCTTCTGCTTTGAAGCCTTACCGAATCCTGAAGGTCGTTTTCCCATAGAGCCTACGGTATGAACTCTTCAATATAATAATTTTGCCAGGTTAGGTAAAGAACCACGGCGACGTACACGAGGACGATTTTTTCCCCAGCGTTGACTTACCAGCTTCATACGTAGAGACTAGGAACTATGCCGTAGCTATTTTCTAATTAAATGGTAGTTATACTTGCTTTCTAACTGCTTCCGACGTGGTGAGGAAATGAGCTCAGCTTTAGCTTACCTTGGCATGCCGGCTCACCCTCCGCATATACCTGAAGGCAGAGACTTCGGACGATAGAGGGTAGGGGCCTCGTGAGTAGGTGAGCAGACTCCGTGCATAACTCGTTTGTGAAGACGACGCGGTTGGATAGAATTGTGCAAGCTTTCCGGCGGCTCTCGCGTCTAGAGACAATGGTGAAATACTATGCGGTGAAAAACGGTCGGAGGAATGGCATATTCACTACCTGGGAGGAGTGCAAATCACAAGTCCAAGGGTTCTCGGGAGCGCAATACAAGTCATTTCCCACGCGAGAGGCCGCCGAGGCATACCGCCGAGGGAGGAGTACGGTGTCTCCTCTGCGATACAAGCCGGGCCTGTCCCGAAAAGCTGGTAGCTCCCACACAGTACACAAGAACAGGGTTCCAGAGCTTGAGCGGCGAAGCCGCATGGGCCCTGAGCTTGCGAACCTCTCACCACCAGAGGAAGAACCGTATGTTCCTACTGGTGCCCAAGTCATTTATACTGATGGAAGCTCACTTGGTAATGGGAAAAGCCACGCCAAGGCTGGCTGGGCAGCCTACTGGGGCACTAATGACCCGCGAAACAGCGCGGGACGTGTGATCAGCGGTGAGCAGACGAACAATCGGGGCGAGCTGATGGCAATTTGCGAAACCGTGAAGACTATCCGCTCCGAATTCTCGCAGGGCACCAATACGAAGACCTACATCATAATGGCTGATTCAAAATACGCGCGGGACGCTCTTACCATATGGCCACTAGCGTGGTCAAAGAAAGACTGGAAGACTAGTGCGGGCAAACCGGTGCTGAATAGAGATCTTATAGAGCCGACGTACCGAGAAATCAAGCAACTCGGCGAAGACGGGGTTATCGTTGAGGTGCATTACGTCCCCGGCCATGCAGGATACGAGGGAAACGAAATCGTAGATAGAATGGCGCGAGGGGCGGCTATGGAGAAGATGGACACATCTTCATAGCCCATTCAGCTTACCTTTTTAGCATTGATTGATACGGAGACTCAGCGCTCACATCGGTTCACACTAGCAGCCCAACGGCGGTAAGCGCCCAAATCGAAGCACGTTATATCACATGATCACTTCTCGAGGAGCCCTGACTCACCCGATAAGATCGACCCCAAACCGGAGAGATAAAGTATTATTTATTAGTCGCGAGAAGATAGGCCGAAGCGACGGTGGTGGCGGATGGGCCTTCTCGTAAATGAAAATGTTGAAGGTCAGGTATTTCTAGTATGTGGGTGGGGCCCAATGTGTGAAAAGAGAGTTCAACTCCTCCTCAAATACGGTGCTGAGGCCCGCCTGATCCAGGATCGCTTCTTTACCGTGGACGAGCTCGAATCTCTTGGCCGTGATGCTGTAGACAATGTCGTGGAAGGCGTGTTCATTGTGCCGGAGCTTGACTGTGATCATGAGAAACTAGAGGAGCTGGCGAACCTTTGTAAACGGCGAAGAATCCCCGTAAATGTTACTGAGCATCCAGATCTGTGCACATTCACTCTGCTCTCTACTTATGAAGATGGCCCCTTTCAATTAGGGATTACTACAAACGGAATGGGGTGTCGTCTGGCAAATAGAGTCAAACGCACCGCAGTTAACGCTCTGCCGCCAGAGATTGGCGCTATCTGCGAAAACGTGGGTGCTCTCCGTCGGGCGCACGCGCCTACAAGTAGTGAGGATGATGACGATGACGCTGAACAATCGATCAGGCTTAATCAATTGATCACTAGCACTCGGGAGGACCGCGCTCAAAAGCTGCGATGGCTCTCGCAGATGGTGGAGTACTACCCGCTAGCTAGTCTTAGATCAATCACCGCCGAAGACCTGGCTTTAGAGATGCGAGCCCCAGCAAAGTCAGAGTCGCAGGAAAACCTCAAGAAGGGGAGCATTAGCCTGGTTGGCGCAGGCCCTGGCAGCGTTGGATTGTTAACAACAGAGGCTCTGCAGGATATCAATAGTGCCGACTACGTCCTTGCTGATAAACTTGTGCCGGAAGAGGTTTTAGCTCTCATTCCCCGCAGCACTCCATTATTCATAGCTCGTAAGTTCCCTGGGAATGCCGAGCGCGCTCAAGAGGAACTGCTAGACATCGGTTTAGAACAGCTGAAGCAGGGGAAGAAGGTCGTCAGACTGAAGCAAGGAGACCCGTACGTCTATGGGCGTGGAATGGAGGAGTTCTTGTTCTTCAGGGAGCGTGGCTACGTCCCTAAGGTGGTAGCAGGAATTACCAGCGCTCTTGCGGCGCCGCTTCTTGCTCAAATCCCGCCAACTCATCGCGGCTTTGCCGACCAGGTTCTAATTTGCACGGGCACGGGCCGTGCTGGAACGCTTCCAGAAGCTCCAGACTGGGTGGAGAGTCGCACAACGATTTTTCTGATGTCGCTGCACCGCATAAAGGATATTGTAGCTGTACTTTTAGAACGGGGCTGGCCAGCTGGTGTCCCCGTTGCTGCGATCGAACGCGCATCATGCCCAGACCAGCGTATCGTTCGATCATCTATTCAACATATTGCCAAGGCCTTGGAGGCCGTTGGTAGCCGACCACCTGGCCTACTGGTGGCTGGAAAGGTATGCGATGTCGCTGTCCAACTAGCCCAAGGTGAAAAATGGATTGTCGAGGGTTGAAGCCAGGCTAAACGGCGTGACTCCTCACGATCCCTGAAAATTATTGTCTCCGATTGCATCGTATAAAAAACATTTGCATGTATCATTATGTAGCTCTTTACGTAGCACTGATAGAAACGTTTTAGACGAGAAGCGCCTTTTTTCTCTTGCGCCGCATCCTAAGTTTGATATTTCTTGAAAGCAAAGCAGAGTCGCTGAATATGACTGAATTTAAGAACGTATTTGCTTCCAGAAAAGTGGGCCATATCTCAACTTCCCACAGAGATAAACCGTGTGTACATGCGTGCGGGTGGGCCTGTGCATGCGCGGCACGCGCTAGCTTAATCACCAATTGTATCACCGAGGAGTAGCACTACCACGCGGGTATCGATTGATAGGGCGACGCAGCCGAAAGCACCGAAATAGATATCAATTTCAGGCCTCACAAAATGGGCAAGGCTTTCGCATTCGATATTGATGGTGTGCTCCTTCGGGGCTCCCGGGTTATCCCAGGAGCACGAAAGGCCCTCGAGCTGCTGAATAGGCGCCGAATCCCGTGGATTTTGCTCACGAACGGCGGCGGTAAGACAGAGCGGGACCGCGTGAGTGAGCTCTCCAATCTTCTGAAACTTCCCATCAATGAGGGCCAGTTTCTTCAGAGCCACACGCCGTTTAAAGACTTCGTTGGTACAACCGATCGTGTCCTGGTTGTGGGCGGCAAACAAGAAGCGTGTCGCGAAATAGCGAAAGGATACGGCTTCAAGGATGTAGTGGTGACCAAAGATATCGTTGGTGCACTTCCAACAGTGCAACCCTTCCCAAGCTGGACCTCCACCCTCGTTGGCAATTCTCAGCAAGTTCCCGGGCTATCGCCGAGCTTTGACATCAACAAGCCATTCGACGCTATTTTCGTGTTCCATGATACTTATGATATGTCTGTGGACTCGCAGATTGTCACCGATCTCCTGCTATCTGAGGATGGAAGGCTCGGCACGCGCAAGGACCCAGCGCGCTACGAGTCAAAGCCGACGATTCCGATTCACTTCAGCAATGCAGACCTCGAGTGGGCAACAGACTTTTCATTGCCACGGTTTGGCCAAGGCGCGTTTATCCAAGCAGTGACTGCTTTGTATACGGCCGTAACCCGCGGGAAGCAGCTCACCCACACCGTCATTGGAAAGCCGACCACATTAACATACCAGTACGCCCACCGCGTGCTAGAAAAGTGGGCAGCCAATCAAGGCGATAATGTCGACAAAGTTTTCATGATTGGCGATAATCAAAATTCCGACATCATGGGAGCGAACAATTTTGGCTGGGAGAGTGTCCTTGTCCGTTCTGGCGTATATAAGGATGGCGATGCGTTGTTCACAAAACCCACCTACATCGAGGATGACGTTCTCGCCGCTGTAGAGCGCGTGCTGGAAAACTAAAATTTATGCATGGCATCGCGGCCATGCCTCCGGCCTTAGAGAGGCATCAGCGAGGTACGTAACTTAGCAGTCTCATAGATAAGCACACGATGAGGCGCCGGTATTAACCTCAATGGCAATTGCCGGCTATCGTAGCTCCCAAAATTCCTCATGCATGAAAAAAGAAAACTTTGAGTGTGCTGTTAAAGGATTATTTCCAAGGAATAAGTCTGAGGCCGTGATCTATTTTAGGCGCTGATTCGTTGAGATTGGCGTTACAGCGTCAGCAAATCAAGCCGGATGAACCCCTTGCCCATAAATAAACTGACCTCCTGCACGCTGTACGAATTAGGAAAAGGGTATTTCTTCTAAGCTAGAGATATAGTGGTGGCTCCTAGGCCTGCGAAGTATGCGAATTTACACCTTGTTAGGGAGTGTCTGTTGCTGCTGGAGACGCAATGCATTACGTTCATGAAGCTGTTGTTTGCAGCCTTGAAGGCCGGCGCATTTGTGCTGCTCCATGAGACGGTGCCGGGAGCAGAAGTGGCCACCGCAGTTGTTGCAATCTCCGACCCCCCTTAAAGGAGCACTGTTGCACTTTATGAACGAGCATCGTCGTCTTCTTTTTGCTGTGCGGACTTCGAGCGTGCGACGCTCAGCGGTGAAGATGAGGGCCTCTTCCTCGTCAGGTGTGAAGGACGATAACAGCCGTTCATCGTCCACCTTCTGGCCATCAAACATGAGTTCGTCCACTGCAACAGTGGAGTCGAGATCATAGAGCATCCTCTTTGTCTCTCGCACGGTTTGAGACCGGCTAACCTCCAGCTCGAGCGGAGCCGCCTCCTCACTGTTTGTGCTGCCGCGGCGAACATTCACCCGGATAAATTGCCTCTTGTCGTCCGACATGATGCTCTCTGCGTTTCAGTTATTCGCCTAAAATGCCTTCCTCGATCGAACGGGGAAAGCGCAAGTGTTGTTGAGGTTGGAGAAGGAGGTCACTGTCCGCAGTGGCAAGCTTATGTGTCACGCAATGGCTCAGAGCGTATCCGGGATCCGGAAGCCACTGGACCTCACCGAAATGAGTAAGCCTTACAGATACAGCGCGGCGGCGTCGGGGCCGCCGCCAAGCGGGGCCTTCTCATCCTTCCTGTGGGCTAGGGACAGGGGGTTCGAGACCATTGGAGATGACCTCATGCCCTTCTCGCAGCCGGACTCGGGAGGTCACGCCTGGCGCCGCTCCCTCGAAGACTTGACCGTATCCAGGCTGCCTTCTGTCATTTAGCCTTGCATGCACAAGCACATAGCAATGCGCTGAGTAATTGCTGAAGGCCCGGCCAGGCTGCGCGAGAGTGGCAGGGTACTTTCTTATCCCTGCGTTCCCAAGCCCAGCTGGCAGGCAAGCGGCACGAAAATCATATTTATATATCCGCTGGAACGCCGAGCCGCTCCTCGACGTACACCGGATCGGCCTCCGGGAGATTGTCGCTGAAGGACTCGGACTCTCCTAGACACGGATGTACACCATTGCGGCCCCCGTCAGTCGCGGACATTCGCCGCACCCGATTATTCTTGGAGGCCTATCCGCTCCGGCGGCCATGCCGCATATTCCTCGACAGCATGTGTCCTCATCGTCTACGCATACATACTGCAGAAAACGGGCTAATTCGGAGTCTCCCGGCCAAAATCTCAAAAAGACTCGCTACACAGAATAATTAGTTGTAACGACTTGTTTAAACCTACGGCTCGTTAGCTGCTTGCCAGAGCCTTCATCCTCGAAACGCTGGCCATGCTGTTTCGATGTCTCTTGGATTACTCAGTAGTGGGTGGCTCGTACTTTGGCGCGTACATCGACTGCCCGCACCATATACTGGCTGTTGCGGCTGGCCTCTGAAGACTCCACGTACGTAAAGGATACGAGCTGAGATGGCCTCAGACCCTCACGAACTTGTGCAGGGCCTGAAACAAGGCGGGGCCTATAGCGCCCTGCGCTCAGACGTGTTCGAGCAGTTTGCCGGATCAGAGGAGGGCGCGCGCCTCAAATCTGAGGTCGAGCGCATGGTAATGGCTGACATCAAGGACAATCCTGGGCTGCTGCGATCGCTCGCGAGAGGTGATGGCTCTGCAGCTGATGACAGGCGCATAACCGCTGTTTTTGAGAGGCGCGTACGCTCAGAAATCGAATCGGGACTTGCTGGCGAGCCGATTCACGCCTTTTTTGAAACGCGGAAGGAGCAACTAACCCGGGAAATAACCGGACAGCTACAGGTTCACAACCAACATCAAAAGCCAAACTAACAGTGTATAAAGATCTAGTCGTAGGTATATCTTTTCTGTTTCAAGGATTAGAGAGGCTCGTCTATACCAATGATCCTTCAATCAGCATTTATTGCTCTATACGCTTGCTCCATAACTGCATGGAGGTCTCGCCTTCAATAAGAGTACGAAAGGCAGCTGGGAACGTGAGTGCAGCTGGTTAGTCACACTATGTCCGTGGCTCGAATCACAAAGCCCACTCCCCTTTTCCCGCCGCTATCACACCGCTGTCACTACTCCGTAAATAGGATATGTATTGGCATGCAACTACGCTAGGCATAGCTGCATTGGCGGGTACGTCTTCTGCCGCCTTCCTGCCGCAAGTTCTGGACACAATCGTAGGCGATGAGGCTCTAGGATTGCTCCCACCGCAAATTGTTGAGCGCCCCGTCGTGAACAGCGAAGAGTTGCAAGCCCGTATTAGCGAAGAAGCGTTGCGAAAGCGTGCGCACGAACTGTTTGACGCAGCAACAGCTAGCAACGAAAGCATAGGCCATCCAACAAGGGCAATTGGGACGCCGGGTCACCTAGCCACACTCGAAATGCTGTATGACGCATTGTGGGAGCTTGAGGACTACTACACAATCGAAACTCAGCCATTTGTGGCTATTGGTGGTCGCGTGCACGACTGGTACCTGAAACGCTCATCGGGAGACGAAAAGCTTTCAAGCGCGCCGTTTGTGCTGACACCGGGTGTGAACCTCACCACCGCCCCCATAAGCTTTGCGAAGGATCTTGGCTGCCTTCCTGCGGACTGGTACGGACTTGAGGGGACGCTAGCAGTTGTCCCCCGTGGCGAATGCGGGTTCGGAGAGAAATCTGAGCTCGCCGGCTTGTCTGGCGCAGTCGGTCTGCTTGTCTGGGACCCGAATGCAGAGAACAAGTCCGACGTTCTCACAGGTGGTACCCTAGGCACACCGCTTGAGCATCAGGTGCCTACGCTTGGAATCAGCAGCGAGCTAGCGACAAGTCTCAAGGAAGGCGAAGAGCTAAGCCTATTTGTGGATGCCGAGATCAGCACGATCGAGACCGTGAACGTGATTGCTGAGACGAAGGAGGGCGACCACGACAATGTAGTCTTTCTTGGTGGCCACAGTGACTCAGTTCCAGTTGGCCCGGGCCTCAACGACAATGGCAGTGGGCTTATTTCGCTACTCGAAATCGCAAAGCAACTCACGCACTTCAAGGTTAATAATGCAGTGCGCTTTGCATGGTGGTCAGCCGAAGAAATTGGCCTTAAGGGCTCGCTCCACTACACGAACAACCTTATGAAACATGAAGCAGCAAAGATTCGGCTTTTCTTGGACTTTGACATGCTGGCCTCGCCGAACTACGCGTTCGAGATATACGACAGTGACGATAAGGACAATCCCACGGGCTCAAGCGCGCTTCGGGATCTATTGGAGGGTTGGTACATCGATCATGGCTATAACTACACCACTCAGCCTTTTGACGGCCGAAGCGACTATGTGGGCTTCATTGAGATCGGCATCCCATCTAGCGGTTTGGACGCAGGTGCAGAGGAATTGAAGACGCATGATGATGTTCTCCATTTTGGCGGTACGGAGGGAGAGCCATATGATGTGTGCTACCACCAGAAGTGCGATGGGCTTGATAATCTGAACTATGACGCATGGCTGGCTAATACCAAAGCGACCGCACACGCAGCAGCAGTCTATGCAAAGTCTCTGGAGGGATTCCCGCTGCACTCTACTGAATTTTACGAACGCCGAGAACCATTACCACGTAAGTGGTCACAAAACCTACTCAGCTGAATCCATCGGTTCACAACTAGCGCCTTCTGACGAGCAGGGCACACCGTGCCTAAATTCCCTTTCTCCCAACCACATACATAATCAGATTCTATGGGGGCGAGGTATTGTATCACTTACACAAATAGCTGCATGCTGTGATGGCACTATAAGAATAGGTTAATAATAATCATAATAATTATTCACCCAAGACAACACCATACCATCATAAACAACACTTGAGGAGCAGGCTGTAGGTCTACAGTGACAAGGATTCTGTGGCTCCTCACCAACGTGGATGAGTGCCGACCCATTTAACCTCGATGAATTGAGGCGTTCGACGCCGAAATATCTCGGGTTGGACTCGATAAGGGATGCGCTCCCAGCGCTGGAGGTCGACTCGAATCACCGGCCGTGGCCTGCGCCAGAGCCAGTTACAAGCCAGGGTGACGTGAGTATGCAAGACCAGTCGATATCTGAGAATGAAGAAGGCGAGAGTCGAGCATCAAGCTCCCACGACGATACTCCAGAAGTTGATATGGAGGATCAAGGGATCTCGTCTGATATAGAAAAACCCAAGGAGCAACAAGAGCAGGACCCAGTTTGGCCTGGCTCGCTGCAAAATGTCTTGTCCCCCACGCAAATAGGGGCTAGAATGGCTGTTTTGGATGGCAATCACAGCACTAGTGATCTGGCACACCAACCGTCATCTGGGGGTGTCGGTTATGTTGTGCACATGCCCATGCCATCACCCTGGCACGAGAACATGGCGTACATGGTGAGCACATACACTCAAATCGCGTTTAACGTGGGCATAGCCGGTCTACTGGGGTTTCTATTCTATGTAGTTAACCGCGACGTTGCCGCGAAGGTAAGCGAGCGCCGAATCGAGATGGCTCACGAAACAGAGTGGTGTACAAGTCTCTACCTACGCAACAAGTGCTGGCCCGGGGAGATGCGCCCCGAGCTTTCGGACGACTGCTATCGGTGGAGCCTGTGTATGGAGAATAACCCTTCGCACGTCCGATGGCTCAGCATGTATGCCTCGCTTACGGCTGAGATGGTCAATGAGCTCATTGAGCCTCTCTCAGCACGTACGATGACTGTTGTCATTGGCTTAACGATCGTAAGCGGCTTGATATTGTTCACGGTTAACTACTTCTTCGGCTTTGTCCGTGCACGGGCATTTTACGCTAAGCACGACACGTCTACAAATGACCCAGCCCGTACCATCGTGGCAAAAAACTCTAAGGACGATATTTGGCGTTAAATTATGTTTCTCCTTTTTGTTCTGACACTTATTTATTTCTTCCTAACGTACATGCTCAGCCAGTCGCTCACGTACCTGCGCTCCAGCCGAAGCTATGGCTGATGATTATGTGACACACCTACTGCACGTAGCCACGGATTAAGCCTTAGACACGACGGAGAATAATGGCAAATTAAATCCAGTTTCGAGCGAAGAAGCTATTTGATTTGTATTAAAAGCGATAACATTAATATGGGTCTATTTTATCGCTAATATATGTTGGTAGCCAGATGCCGCTGCGAATTTAGTGGATGTCACCTGCGTAAAGAGCGCTCAGATCTTCCCCTGCGCATTTGACAGAGCTTTGAGTTGGCGCCTGGCCTGCAGTGGGTTGAACGTGATGTAGCGGTACCAGTTGATTTTTTCTTTAGCTCGCGCGTCTTTCTGGTAGTATACCTTGTCGAATCTCGATTTCTCGAAGTCGTCCATTATCTGTTTGCCTTCGCCGATACCCCAGACGCGTCCAGTGCTAAGATCGATTTCAGAGGACGTCCTGAACCTATCCGACTTCCAGTGCCAAACCTTCCAGAAAATGTAAGACACGATGAACACGCCCACGCCAAGGAAAGTTCCGAACGGGCTGCGCCAGTTCCAATCTACTCCATAGACACCCTGGCAAGAAGCGTAACCCATTCCTGCAAGTAGGAAGGCCCCAATGCCAATACATAAAATAGGCTGCAGAGGATAGAACCACTGTGACATCGGCATATCCGACTTCGGCACACCTTGCGCTTTGAGTGCCATGCGGAACCGGATCGAAATTATGCCAATAGACATCCAGGTTACGACAGATGAGGCCGATGTGATGTTTTCAAACCAGTTGAAAACTACGCCATTTCCCCAAATTGTAGTTAAGAATGTCAAGCCCGATACACCTAGCGTAAACAGTTCTGCAATCAGGGGCACACCGGTCTTTGTCGTCCACGCAAACTGGCGGGGGAGCATCTTGTCCTTGGCCAAGGCTACAAGCATTCGCGAAGCAATGTAGTAGCATGCGTTGATCGAAGACAGAATGGCAATGAGCAGGACCGCATTAATCACATGCTTGGCCTCGCCGAATCCTTCCATCTCAAAGATTATAGTGATCGGACTTACCGCGACGTCATTTGTGTCCATGGCCCGGACAAGGCGTGGGTCCTTGTAGTTGACGTTCAAAGCAATAACGAGCACGGTAAGAATGATCAACAGAAGCACACGTATGACTGTGCCTCTGCTGGCCTTTGGAATCGTGCGCCACGGGCGCTTAACTTCGCCTGAAGTAAGGGCAACGGCTTCAGTCCCTCCGTAGGTATAGAAGGCATAGCCCTGAGAAAAGATTCCACTGAAGCCTCCCGCAAATGCGGCACCGTGGCGGAAATTGCTCAGGCCGGGGCTCTTAACTGATGCGGTGGGGACACCGCCCCAGTTGTAGATCAAGCCAATGATGATAAACATTGCTACAAAAAAGACTTTGATCATGGCAAACCAGAACTCGAACTCGCCATATACCTTGACATTAACCAGCTGGACAAAGAAAATGGGGAAGATGATCACGAAGCACCAGACCCATTGAGGTATATGATGACCGCCACTGTCAGCCCAAAATGTAATAACAAAATTCGCCGACGCAACCTCGGAGGGGATTGAGAATGCCCATTGCAGGTAGTAGTTCACACCCAGCGCGAAGCCAAAGCTCTCATCGATAAATCGCGTACCGTAATGGGCAAAAGCACCACTGGATGGGATGTAGGACGCCATTTCTGACAAGCAGGTAACCACAGAAACGACAAACACGGCGACAATCGCATAGATTACGAGCGCACCTCCTGGGCCGGCCAGAGAAACAGTGCCCCCCGTGCTGAAGAACAGACCAGTTCCAAGCACACTTCCCAAAGACAGGAGCACAATATGTCTATCCTTCAGATCTTTATGTAGCTCGTTCTCAGCATCGCCAAAATACCGGTTGTACCACTTTTGCTGCTTCACGGGCTTATCGGCAGTCTCCTCATCAATATTCTCCTCAGAACCGACGGTATCGACCACTTCCCCGGTTGCACTATCGCGCGACCAGAGTTTGCGATACCAAGGAAGCTTATCGCCTGCTTCAGCGTCTCTGACCTCAACAACTTGTTTCTCTTCGCTTGCATCCTTTATCGCCGCTTCAGGCTCCGAGGCGTCAGAATTCGAAGAAGCATACTCAGTCTGCCCAGGAGCATACATTGTTGCTGGAACTAATCTCAAAATGCCTTTCAGAAGATATCCTCGGCAATTTTTCAGCTGCGAGTCTTAAGTATCGCTAAAAAAGATGATGCTGTATCAGCTGCATGGGTATCCATGCCTAAATCTGCGTCATTCGACGTGCAGGCGCTCTCACATCATCGGGGTAACTGATAGTGGATCTGCACGTGACGCAGTATCGCCTGGAGATGGATGCAGGGCCGCTCAGAAAGAAAAAAAAGCGCTTGTTGCATGTATGCAAACAGGGCGCCGTGATTACATGCAGTGTGAACTGCAGCGCAATTCTGGCCCTAGATAACAGCTATCGAGTTGGTTTGGCGTCTAAAGATCCCATAACATGGCTTGCAGTAATGCCTGCAAGCAAACGCAGCTAGTGCTGTGATTGCCAAAAAAGGATCCTAGGAAGGGTTATTATATACAAAAGCTGGCATCTCTCTTCGATTTTAGTTTAGCGTCCACTTAGAAGAAGGACTGGTGCCTGCCAACGGGGGTCAGTCTTTCGTCGACGACCGACCAGTCGATGCAGTCGAACGCATTTTCCAAGAATTTGCGCCTGCCCGCGACGCCATAGTCATGCAAGTAAACATGTTCACACAGGTTGATGCAGAGTGCTGGCATCGCCTGCAGTGGTGGAGCTGCCGCGACGACGCCATGGGTCTCAGACTCAGGCTTCGGGTGTGAGAATGGCGTGCCCCAGCCGTATGTGTTAAGAAGGCCCACCTGGGCCTCCATTGGCGATGTCACGAGCCATACTGCGCCGTTGCCGAGCATGGCGTCTCCCTGGTTAATGAGCAGCTGGCGAAATGATGCAACGCTGCCGAAACTCTGCTCAAGCTGGTGGAACGCAGGGTATGACGGCTCGCGCACGCTTGTGCTCGTGGCCTCACCCGCACGGCCTTGGTCCGGGTGCCGCGGCATGTTCAGTACCTTATTTGAGATGTCCACCTTCGTGGGGTCACTCTCGAACGTGGCATTTGGGTTCACCGAGCCGTCAGTGCGCAGCGAGCGGAAGAAGAACTCGTTTGTGTATGCCTTACTCGTGAGGACGGCGACGGGCCTGAGTTCTGGAGTATTGGCCTCCGTGCAGAACTCCATGAGGTCCGTCAGCTTTTCGTAACGGTCAAGCTCTGGCATGGCCTCGATTGCCTCCTGGATCTCGGTCATAAGGAACCGCTGGTACTCAAACCAGGCCACTTCGACACCCCGTGGTGACAGCAGGCCAGGGATACCTGCTCCCCGCTGGATGTGAATGTCTGGGACCACAGCATGGAACGCCCGCGCCGACTTCACAGCCGAGAGCTTGCCGGTCAACGCTATTCTACGGAACATGCGCTTAACCGTTGATCCACCGAACTGAAATTTTATGGCAGAGCGTATGGTGTAGTAATCAGGTCAGGTCTTTGTGTTCTAGCTGAGCATCGGTAAATGAGTAGCATCGAGAGAGCCCGGCGAGAAGCGCGCGGTATGCTCAATCCCAGCGGACACTCAAGACATTGACAAAATTCGTGACGGACCGTCTTTTTCATGGCCTTGCTGTGAATGACCGGGAACCGATTCTAGTGCGGCCGGCCCGCCAGGCTTAAGGGTTTCTGTTATGCGTTCGAGGGTTACTCTGAGCTGTGTGGGCTGACGCGATTGAGAACGACGCGCAGCTGCATGGACCGCTATGAGGAGATTCTTGAGGCGGTCGTGGCAAGCACGAGCGCGGCCGTCGATCAATTTCAAGTAGACCAATTCGACTTCCTTGTACGGCACTCGGGTGTGTCGCCGCGACGGTTCCAGGAAGAGTTCCGCAGCCACATGCGGCACAAAGTACGACGCGACACCGCAGCAGAGCTGCAGGCACTTGGCCTTCCCGAGAGCCTCCGTGAGGTGGAGGCTGCTGAGCGCGCTGCATCGGTGCGTCGTGAAGCGTTCCTGGCCGCTGGCGGCAAGGTGCGTCCCGAGGAGGCCCCCGTACACCTCGCGCAACTTTCTACGCAGCAGCTCATCGATTGCCAGCTGCGCGGGCCGCGTGAACAGTGGATTGAGGAGCTGCGCAGCCGGCTGTCCGATGCTGAGCGCGCGCGGGCGGACCTTACGCGCGAAGTCGAGGCGCGCCGCGCCGCGCTTCAGGACAGGCTTGCGCGCATCGAGCGACGCGTCGCAGCGCTGGACGCCGCGGCTGCCACGATGGACCTCGACAATATCATCGCAGACACCACAAACTAATCAATATCTTTCATGGCCGACTACTGCTGCTGAGATGAGGTGGTCTTCGAAGAGCTCGTGAATCGTCACTATATTAATATATATAGGAACGCAGGGAAACCAGCTCAAGCTGCTTTCTTTGCGCTAAGAATTACTAGATAAAAGTGAATGCTAATGGTGAGCTCAGGCAGACGCGGTGAGTGACAGCGTTGCGCTGACCTGGATCATCGCAAGTGAAGGAAGAGCGTCGCCTGGCGACTAGGTATCTTAATTGCGCGACACGCGTAACGAGCGGACGCGCGAAAGAAGAGACTTCGGCTGGGGGTCCTCCTCGTCGTTCCAGTCACGGCGCGTGGACGGCTGCCGCCGCAAGAGCGACCGCGACCTGCCCAAGTTCGGGGATTGGATGCGCTCGCGGGCGATGGCATCCTGCGACGCCGGTGTGCCATCGATAAACGTCGAGGTCCCGAGGCCCAACGTGCGCGCGCCGTGGACGGGCGGGCCGCGCTCAGTGGGGTCAAATGAGTTCTGCATCGCCTCCGACGGCCTATCCTGGAGCTCGCGCCCGTAGACAGACTCTTCCTTGCGGTAGGCCGCGAGTGCTGGGTCTTCAACAGCGAGTGAGTTGTTAGGCCCATCGGCCGGGAATGCAGAGATCGGCGTCGCGCCGGCGGTTCCGCGCAGCGCCGTCTTGTTGCGGTGCGGTGCCGCAGCGTCGAAGGGACCGTCGTGGTGGAAGCCACCAAACGAGGCGCCTCCGTAGAACCCAGTCACATCCATTTTGTCGATAACATCAAGCGAGGTCCCGGGCTTGTACTTCTTCTTCTCCTTAGAGCGGCCCGTGGACTCGGACTTCGATCTGCCGCGGCCATTGCGGGAGGACGAAGACTCGCCGCGATCGGATCGTTGCCGGCTCGATTGGTGCGAGCGGTGCTCACCGTTGTTGCTGCTACTAGCACCATTGCTTTGGCGCATGTGCCGCTCGCGGATCTGGCGACGCTTTTCGCGCTCGCGCTCGCGCGCGATGCGCATACCTTCCTCATACCCTTCGCGGTAGCGGTCGTCGATGGCAAGACGAGACTTCTCGTCGTCGTCGCTTCCGCGGCGCGAAACGACGTTTGGGTCCGAGTGCCGCCGAGTCTCAGACTCATAGTAAGATGGAGGTTCGAGGAACGTGCTCTCACGCGTCGGCTCCACAGGCTCGCTCAGATCGATACGGAACGGGTTTCGTGTGGGAGGAGGTCGTGGTGCCTCTGTGACGCGTTGTTGCGGTGCATATAGTTCGCCGCTGGCGTTGTCCGGCTCAAACGGTGACTCGGAGCGACGGAGCATCGAAAGCCGGAACGGATTAGTTTCCTGGCTCATTCGCGCAACCTGAACGTTCAGCACCCCAAAACTAAATTATCGCCACGTTTTTCCAGGAGGTTTTGCTGCGTACTGCGGTCGGCTGCACGGTAAGCGTTTCTATGTGTTGACGCGCGGAGGTCTACGCTTCGCGGGCGGAAGGGGTACTACTGCGAGTCACCTGCTGCGGCCCGCTCAGCAACGGCAAAAGGGAGCCTCCCTGCGCTCCCACCTCCGCCGCCCCTTTCGTCCCAAAATACCCCAACCCGCAGATCACTCTCGCGAATCCAGGGGCCGCCAGGCGCGATTCCCAGTCGATCCAGGGCTCCACGGGTAAGGGTTTGTTTTTTTAGGAGGCGGGCAACCTTAAAGGGTGCCTCGCCCTGAGGACTAGGCGTACGACGTGCCTGGCAACGCGGACGGAAGAACTCAATGGGCGGTGGCGAGAGACCGGAACAGGTAGTAACCTAACCTCCACACGCTATTCTTCGCCCAGTCAGCCTGCGCATAATCTAAAAATATGTCAGTTCGTGCCAGCCTCTCCAGTTTTGAATACGCAAAAGTGCGGGAACCCTAAAAATCGTGCTGCTGCGGGCGCCTTTCCTTCCAGCTTCTCATCCGCACCTTTCTCCACCATCGGGTTGCATCAAAGTCAGGAGAACGGCGCTTCAACCCTGGTGGCACCGAGCTTTTCTCTCTCACATCTAGCAACACGATGCAACTGCTGCCATTCGCCGCTGTGGCTGGTGCTATCGCTGCCGCCGTGTTTCGGCTAACGGGGAAGGCCTATGTTGGCCGGTCGGGACTGCTGCTCCGTGCGTTAGCTACCGTCATCGTTACATGCTCAGCGTCGGTATTTCAACTTATTCTCTGCGAAGTTTTACAAAGCGGCGACACCAGCACTCGCGCGGAATTGTGGAGAGTTCAGACCGCTGTGCTGCTTCTCCTTCTTGGTATTGTTGCGCCGGCCGTCCAAATCTGGCGGTTCTTTGCACTGTGGTATCCGCGGCTGAAGATCATGGCCGGGTTCACGTTTGCTGTATACTTGATGCTATTTCGCGCAGCCTCGCGCCAGCTCCCGCTTGAGCGATACAGTGCGCCTGGCGATACTGTCGATCCAGCGTCATGGTTCGCCTTGCGCCAGGACTCGCTGGCGTGCATTAGCTTTATCGGAATCACTACAATGGCGTTGCTTTGTGGCATTTCCTCCATCAGTGCGCCCTACTCGGCATTCATCGGAGACGGCGCTCCAGTCACTGAAGTTGACGCCGCACGACTTCGTGAGAGCTTGCGCAGTATTGAGGAGATGGTTCCGGCGAAGGAGCTGCAGATTAGCCGCCTGCGTCTCGATCTCGCACGACGAAATGGCCATTCAATGTCGACGCCTAATCTAATGACGCGCCTCGTGGGAATGGTCAAGACTCAGGACGACCGCCAGGCGCAGCTACGCAGCCTGCAGCTCGAGCTCGACGCGCTGATCAAGCTTCGCGATGAAGTCGACGGCGACCTCATGAATGTTCAGCAGAAGATTGCCCAGCAGACGTATTTCCGCACATTCAGGGGCCAGCTTCACAAGATTGTGTACGCGGTGTTCGCAGTTTACTGCATCTATCGTGTCGCAAACTCCTATATCAGAATGGGCTGGTGGTTCTTCGCGAGTCGGGCGCAGGAACCGGGCCGCGCTGGCCCGCGAGATGCGCTCGTGCAGCTCCTTGCCGCCAATATCAACCGGCTGTGCCCGGATGTAGGCACCCTTGCGTGGTCGCGTATTATCGGGGTCGTAATGAGCGGAGCTGTGCTGGCTGCAGCTCTTAATGGCGTCCTGCGCACGTCCCAGAAGGTACTTCGGGCTATGCGCAAGTCGCGCACAGCTCTGCCACTCGACCCCCTACTAATAGCGCAAGTCGTTGGTGTCTATGTCCTTAGCATTGCGACGACGCTCCGGTTCAATCTTCCCCGGTCCATGTCGGGCCCAATCATGGCTGCACTCGTGTCACCGCTCAATGTAAGTTCTGTGCAACTATGGAATGACACGGTTCTTTGTATTACTAGCACAATAGTGCTCGCAATTTTATTGGTTGTAAACCGGCTGAGTGCGGACTCCATCTACGACGAAGAAATGGGTGAGTTCAAGCACGAGTAAAAGCCGGGGACGAAGAGAGACGACAATGTCATGCTTTCGTACCTCCACTATTCTCTCTGGCATTAGTGCCCCCGCGGGTCCGCACTTGGCGGGTCTAACCAGGGTGCCAATATTTTGATTATTTTGCATATATATTTATTCAAATTTCATTTTCCATATCGCAATTTAACGCGCATTCTTAGCCTCTATGATGTTTTATCTGCTTAAAGCCCCGCGGCAGTTAGCAACGGCCATGGTCTACACGGGCAATATAATTTGTTCTGTAGTTGTATATATTGAGTCGGATCCATGCAGCCTTTTTCGCTGCTAGACTTCTCAGCTGCAACCTGCGCTTGCCACCTTCACCGCGGCTCCTTCTCCTTTCGCATGCACAGCCGGCTGGGTGGTGGTGGCTCCAGGGTGTCGTGTCCAAGCTGACACACACACGTCAAAGGACGGCCAGCGTATCCAGGCACCGGCATCACCACCTACTCTAGTGCGTTACCCGACGAAGGCCGTAGCTATGCTGACGACTACTGCACGCCTAGGGCTGCTGAAGCTGTTGATCTTGGTGAGCATCGCCGGAGCAGCCGTGGCGATGCGCTTGTACTCGGTCATCCGGTTCGAGAGCATTATTCACGAGTTCGACCCATGGTTCAACTATCGTGCGACGCGGTACCTCGCGGATAATGGATTTTACCGCTTCCTGAACTGGTTCGATGATCGTACGTGGTACCCGCTCGGGCGTGTTACCGGTGGAACTCTGTACCCGGGGTTGATGGTGACGTCCAACGTCATACACTCGCTTCTGCGGTTCATCGGCATTCCCCTTGACATCCGCAACGTCTGTGTGCTGTTTGCGCCCGCGTTCTCGGGCGTCACTGCCTTTGCCGCCTACCTCCTTGCGGCTGAGATGAAGGATACCGTAGCTGGATTGCTGAGCGCCTTGTTCATGGGCATGGCACCCGGCTACATTTCGCGTTCTGTTGCAGGCTCGTACGACAATGAGGCGATTGCAATCACGCTTTTGATGGCCACATTCTACCTTTGGATCCGTGCGCTGAAGCTTGGTTCCGTGTTGTACGCTGCCCTCTGTGCCGTGTCATACTTCTACATGGTCAGCGCCTGGGGTGGGTATGTTTTCATCACGAACATCATCCCTCTGCATATATTCGTGCTACTCCTTATGGGTCGTTACCATGCGAAAATGTATACCGCATACTGCGCGTGGTACGCCCTCGGCACGCTTGCTAGCATGCAGATTCCGTTCGTGGGTGTAATCCCTATCAAGTCTTCGGAGCACATGGGCGCTTTGGGAGTATTTGGACTCCTGCAGCTAGTCGCGTTTTCAGCCTACTTGAAGTCTAAGGTTACACCGGCTCAATTCAAGGTCGCCGTCATTGGTACCGTCAGCGCCGTGCTTGCGGTGTCTGGTGCTGCCCTCGTTGGTCTCACCTACGCCGGTGTAATCTCGCCGTGGACCGGACGATTCTATTCACTGTGGGATACGGAGTATGCGAAGATCCATATCCCCATCATCGCATCTGTGTCCGAACACCAGCCGACTGCCTGGCCACACTTCTTCTACGATTCGTCGTTCCTCATCTGGCTTTTCCCAGTGGGCGTTTTCCTCGCCATCCAAGAATTGCGCGATGAGCATGTGTTCATTGTTGTGTATGCCGTGCTAGCATCCTACTTCTCGGGTGTCATGATCCGTCTCATCTTGACGCTGACCCCGATTGTATGTGTGACGGCCGGTATCGCTTTCTCAGCACTTCTTGATGTCTATGACACCATTGGAAGCGCCCAGCCCGGTGCTCCTGGCGTGGTTGGTGAGCAGGGACCTTCGTTTTTCGCCAGCCTGAAGCTGCGCCGCGTTTCCACTGCCATCGGCCGTATCTTTGTGGTTGTGACGTTCTCAATTTACTTGTTCATGTTTGTCAAGCACAGTGATCACGTCACGGAGTCGGCCTACTCGTCGCCGTCTGTCGTTATGGCATCGACGCTCCCTGATGGCTCGATGTTCCTGATCGACGACTTCCGCGAGGCTTACTATTGGCTCCGCATGAACACGAAGGAGGATGCGCGCGTCATGTCTTGGTGGGACTATGGATACCAGATTGGCGGCATGGCTGACAGGACGACTCTGGTGGATAACAACACATGGAACAACACGCATATCGCAACTGTTGGTAAAGCGATGTCGCTTGGCGAAGACGCGGCATACCCGATTCTCCGCCAGCACGATGTCGACTACATCCTCGTCGTGTTTGGTGGCGCTCTTGGCTACTCAGGTGATGACATCAACAAATTCCTTTGGATGGTCCGCATCGCCGAGGGCATCTGGCCCGAGGAGGTCGAAGAAGCCAAGTATTTCGCGAACGGCTACTATCAGCTTGGCCGCGGCGCCTCGGAGACGATGCGTGAGTCGATGATGTACAAAATGTCGTACTACGGATTCGAGGGTGTCGACAGGGTTCGCGGCGTCCAATTCACGAAACAGGATCAGCCGTCTCTTGACATTGTTGAGGAGGCGTTCACTTCGCAGAACTGGCTGGTCCGTATCTATAAGGTCAAGGACCTCGATGACTTCGGGCGCGATCTACACCAGGCGTCGACGTTCGATCGCAAATCCAACTAACTGAAGCCGAGAGGTGAATAAAAATTAACCAGGTTAACATTTGTACCTAAAATCTTGCACTACTATACCTAGACGGGCCGTCAGAGCTCTTTTCTCACCGCACATAGGCGTTCCTATGCAGCGTTGGCGATCGTCCGGCACAACTCCGAGTCGCGACATGGATCCGAGTCTCGGACCCGTGATATTGATCTTACGTGCAGACTACTCTGCCCTTACGCTCGTAATGGCCGCAGAACGATCCAACAGGACGCGGCAGGCGCACTCTGATCTAATAGCCCCAACCCTCGATCTAATCATATTAATCAACATGCCTTGGCCACCACGTCTTTTCAACAGTTTCAGTTTTGTGAGATGTCTTCAGCAACTTGGCAGTCTCGCAACGCGGCAGTGAAAGAGGCCCGCCAATTTGTGCACTCCCATGCGTACGGCACGCTATCGACGATAAATCAGGGGAATGGCGAGTTTGCGGGGTACCCGACAGGACAGGTTGAATACTACTCGGATACCGGCGACGCTGACGCGACGCTGCTTATGATACGAGTGGATATGTCGTCCGCATTCCGTAATATCGCTAACGGCAGTCCTTCTGAGTTTTCCATTAGGACAGGCGATGCGCCGAACGCCGTGTCGCCGCTGCACCTGGCCGCGAACAAACGTATCATTCTCTATGGCGAGTTCGAAGAGGCGGAGCCAACAGAGGCTGAGATCACTCGTTTCTTCCAGCAGCACCCTGATGCACGCGACTGGCAGCCAGGCAAGGCTGGCTTCCACCGGACCTATTGGGTGAAGTTCACCATTGTCGGCATCTACTACATTGGGGGGTTCGGCGGTGAGCACTACATTGGTGTGCTTCCACTCGACAAGTACAAGCAGGCTGACTATATCGAGTCTGACTCTGTGAACTCGTACGAGCGCAGCAGCATCAACGAGAAGAGCCCGTTACTTGAGGGTCAATCGTCGCGCGACGATTGGTGGCTCACGAGGCTTTTGCACTGGGTCGGGTTCCGCTAGACGTCTTAGGGCGAAGGCCATGGCAATTGAATTAATGAGATGTATCGTGATGAGTAGTTAGTTTCTAATTTTTTGACGTCAATCCATGAACTATTACGAGCAGAAGTTTCTAGAGGAGCAGCCAAGACAAAAATGAAGGCTTCATATAAGCGCCTGTAGAATGCAGCATGATGCTTCATCGTTATACGTTGCCGACGCTTTATGCGGCAGGTTGAAACTCGGGGCAAAGGCTTCTCAGAGAGTCGTATTAGTCGGGAAAACGAAGCCTTATTGATGAACGATGTAACCTGCCAAGCTCACGCCGACGCTACCCTAGAACGGCATGACATCTACATCTTCATGTAAAGTCTTCAAAATATAAAAATATGATAAAATGGAACAATAATGTAGAGATATAAGGGGGGTAACAGGGCGGTCAAAACGTCGTCCACAACATCTAGTTGTAGATGACGTACTGAGCCTGGCCCGAGGTGACGGTGACAGTGCACCCATCATCGCCACCGTTGAACTTGCCGTTCTCATAGACACACTGGCCCTGAACATCGCCACCCGGCGCCGCAACAATCTTGACATTGAAGTTAGCCGGAGAGCGGTTGTTCGGGTTCGGGATGAGGGCGAGCCACGACTTGCCGCCGGTCATACCAGCGCCGAAGTTGAGTGGAGCCCAGTTGCCAAGACCCGAGCCAGCAGTGCCCCAGACGCAGCCATCCTCGACAGAAGTACCGGCGTTGTTAACGTAGTACTGAGCCGAGGTGAGGCCACCCTTCCAACGGTAGTAGTTGTCCTCCTCAACGACGGTAAGCGGCACCTCGCCGCCCGCCTTCGCAAGAGTCGGGATAACCATGTTCTCGGTGCCCGGGTAGTCGGTACGGCAGATCGCGACGTCCTGGTTAATCTCGGACTTCACGACAGCAGAGCCCACGCCCCAAGCGCAGAGAGTGTCGACGTTAGTGTTCGTGCGGTAAAGCTTGCCGCCCTTGCACTGCAGACCGCCGATGGAGACGCCATCAGCAGGCTGGTTGCTCGGCCACTGCGTCTTAGACATGCCCGGTTGGCAGGCGTAAGAGCAGTAGTCACCCTCCTGGCACGAGGAGCCGGTGGCAGAGCCCGAGTTGCCCCAGGACTGGATACCACTCCAGCCACCGAATCCCAGCCAGTCGAGCGAAACGACACCGTTGCCCTCTGGGAAGTCGGAGCAGGAGATGGTACCGTCCTGGAACGAGGACGGGCTCTGGCCCTCTCCGAGAGAGCCAGAAGACGACGAGCTTGAGGACGACGAGCTCGAAGACGACGGCGCCGACGAGGACGACGAGGCCGGGGCCGACGACGACGCCGGCGGGCTCCAAGAGGAGCTCGTGGTCACCGACGGCGACGGCGCCGACGAGGACGACGAAGCCGGCTCCTGGGCGGCCGCGGGCTTAGCCTCAGCCTGGACAGTAGTCGGGCTCGGGTCAGCCGACGAACCGCCGACCGTAGCCGTCGCAGACGACACGATCGCATCGCCGTTCTGGTCAACCAGGATCGTCTGATAGACGTACTGGGTGACCATAGCACGCTCATCGAGGTGGTGGTGGTGGTGCTGCTCCTCAGCGAGGACTGGCGTGCCCATTAGGACAGCCAGAGCAGCAGCCGATACAAGTGACTTTGAGAAAGACTGCATATCGAAAGCAAAAAAAATTCAAAGGAGTGACAGGAGTGCTGTGAAGAGTTAGTATTGCTGATCAATAGGTAATCGAGGAAACGATAATCTCCTCACGCTCGATGACAGAATTTAAATCGCGGACAATTCAGAGAAAACAAGGGGAAAAAAAGCGCATCAATAATCCGACATCGCTCTTGACAAAAATTCATAAATTATGACGCGTGGAAACGCCAGTTTCACGAACTCCTGCGATTGAACAAGCGCAAGCGACCACCCTGCGTCGAGCCTGCATTCCGCGACGCGATTTGCGCGAACACCACCTTGCGCATGTAAGCTGTCGGCATTCCAACTCGACTAGGGTTTGGCAATAAACACTTGATGAGTAAGCATATAATCGGAAGGGTGGTCACATCTGTAGATCGACCCCGCCCACGAGAGGCGACAATTACCACCGCTGAAAGAAGTGGTTCAAGCCGACTCCTGGGGGCTTCTTGAGCAACCCAGTCCACCGTGGACACTGACACCTTGGACCTTAAGCTCCCAGGCGCCTCCACAGCCGACGGACCGCCCTGAGTCGGGTGGTTTTAAGAAGTGCCCAGCCCTCTTGCTGCGCTATTTCCGCTGAATTTTCTGTTAGTACGATTCACCTCATTGATACTTACTGAAAAGGAAGGTAGACTTTCGGGTATGCCTCGTAGCTCGCGGTTCTAGTGGTTAATTGACCAAGCCTTCAGAACTAGGAAGTGAAGTTGTTGTATGTGAGGGAAATAAATCTCGGATGATAACAAATATAGCGCTATACCTCCCAAGACGTCGCCTGCAGAGTTTTCACCTTACCCTATGCCTCGAGGTTCCGCAAGATCTTCCTGCGTGGATCTTGCCACACCCTAGCCGCAGCAGGTACACCGAGGCGTGGGAGCAGCCATAAGCGATACCGTAATGGGCTCGGTGGCTGGATAACAGTTTCTGGGAAGTGTCCCCGGGGCGAACTAGTGGAAATGTCAGACCAGCCTTTTTGATTTTTACAAGGTCGATTTGATCAGGTCTAAAAATATTGATTTATCGGCGGATACTCTAGCTCTTCCTCATTGTCCCTGGCACACAAATGCACGGCTCTCTCTTTGCCAAGTGGCACCTCTAACGTATATTTTCGCTGACATACACATATCTGGGTACGGTATTTGGCCACTCGGCGCTGGGATCAAACAAAGATACACCCTAAGCTTAACGAGGCTCATCACACTAATTTCAGCATTAAAATTGTAGTCAGCTATTGAATCCTCGTCATATACATAAAAACATAATTCTCAGAGCACCTCAGCATACGTCCGAGCTTTGATCGAAGTCCCTTGCGCCTAGTACGGCTGTGGTTGCCCTCCAGCAACAGATCCGCTGAGCCACGATTTCTGTCAGCTCTTGGTTTGTCATCGAACGTCGAGCCCTAGAAAAGATGGATTACAATTCACACTGACTCAGCAGCGTGCAGCGTGATCAGTTACTGGATACGGCGACGAGGGTTTAGCGCCGACTCATTCGCCTAGGCCTTACGGAAGGCAGTGAAAAAAGGCCCTCGAGTCCTATACGTCGAGAGACACATATCATACTAACAGTAAAATGAGCGCTGATAAGATTGAGGAGCAGACGACGATCGAGGCCGGTGCCGAGGTCACTGTCGCCAAGAACACGAAGAAGGCCATCAAGGCCCTCAAGGGCACCGGCGTCAAGAAGGTCGACGGCATCAACCGCGTTGTCATCCGCAAGCGCCAGGGACCTGTGTTCGTCATTGAGAGCCCGGAGGTCTACCGCACCCCGAACGGCTCCTACATTGTGTTTGGTGAGGCTCAGGTGCAGCAGCAGGACTTCGCGAAGCAACTCGCGTCCATGACTGGCAAGGACGGTGAGGCTGCTGCCGACAAGTCGCCGGAGGCGATCCAGGCTGACCTTGCTGCACAGGCTGAGCAGCCGAAGATCGAGCAGGCTGAAGAGGACATTCCTGATGATGAGGTTGATACTACCGGCCTTGACGAGGAGATGGTCAAGCTTGTACAGGAGCAGGCCAATGTTTCGAAGGCCAAGGCTGTCAAGGCGTTCCGTGATAACAACGGCGACACCGCTAACGCCCTAATGCAGCTAACGATCTAGATTCGTATGTAATGCTTATTTACTCAAGTAAAAGACAGCCTGCATTTGGTGCCGACTGGGGGAATGAATAGAAGGCGCCGATTCTTGCGCCCACGGATACAGGTTCCATCAAGCGTTAGCCGCAATAGCGCCTCGCTTGGAACTATAATTGTATGATGCAAATGCCTAGCAGGGCGTGATGGGGGGAATGTCAAGCCGAGTTGTTGCTTGGTGTTATTCTCAACCGCGTGGACGTGTTGGTCTAGTGCGACGCTGACGCATCCTCGCCGTCTTTAGCGTACTTGTCGGTCCATTCTTTCGCCGTAGTGAGTGCCAGGGGTTCGTTCTCCTTCCAGACCGCAGCCACGTCGTTGGCCAGCGGGTCATTGGGGTTCGGCGCTGCCATGAGTGCCTGCACGCTCAGCAAAATCGTGCGGATTTGCATGGCCGGTGACCAATGGTCTTTTAAAACGTCCAAGCAGATACGACCAAGCCTGTCGATGTTCGGGTGGTACACTTTAGTTAAGAATCGCAGGCGAGGGGCCGCCATTGGGTAGTCTTCCGGCAGAAATAGCTCAAGCTTGAATGTGCCCCCTTCATATGGAGTACCATGCGGGCCGTCGACCGTTACATCAAAATATCTCAAGTTGTCTTCATGTGGGTGCGCACTGATTCCTACAACAGGGTCAGATGCTAGGCGTTCAGTCTCCTTGATAATTCGCTTCGGAAGTGACATTTGCTTTCCAGTAGCGTTCACAGAAGGCGGTGCGCAGAAGAAGTGGGGAGGGGGTGGATAAGATACTGTGAAGCACGATATGTTTAGTAATCGATAGCATAACCTCGAAACCTAACAACTACGAAGCGCCGGTCTACCGTTGAATTCATTGCATGTGGAACCCACGCTTAAAACCCAACGCCGGAATGACAGCTGATGCGTGGGGATGGGAGAATACCAACAATATGGGGCGGATTTCGTGCCAATGGTGTAAGTAATATTTAAATCGACCCCGCGTGAATGTCCTCGGACTCTCTCGCATCGTTCCATGCGTAGTGTTCCGGATATGGGCCATCCCGGAAGCTAAGTGATAGTACAGGCCCAATTACTACGCGCAGGGTTGGCGTGTTTGCAGTCGAGGATATAAGGGGTATTTACATTAGCCCGAATATTGTACTCAAGTCATGCACCTCGGGTAACTGAGCATGATAAAAGTGCTCAATGCAGTTGTACTGGTCATTCCAATCAAAGTTGCGGATCGGGTTTACGCCGCATTTTTGGCGAGGGCGATCCAAGAAGTCGCTCGGAACTTGTGCAACGGGTGGATGCGAGTAGCCAATGAAATCGAAATGGGCTATCTGGTCCTTGGGTAGAAGCAGCGATGCGGCTATGGAGTGAACGGGGGCGTCTCCCCACCGCTCATAGTAAAAGCCTCCGAGACGGTCGAGGAAGTTGAAATAAGTCGTGAACGCCTCGGATCGCCAAAAGTCTGCGTCGGCAATTTCAAAATTAGTCCAGAAATGGCAGCCGTTGTATGTATAACCGCCATCATCAGTCAGAAATCCCGCCAAATTATCCTTCGCAAGGTATCCGGGATAGGCTGAAAAGAACTTCAATGTAGACTCCCAGAGAGATGGGATGGTCGCCATGTTTTCGTACATGGAAAGGGTGAAGCCATACTTGATGTTGTTCTCCTCCATGTACTTAAATGGGTCGACATCAAGGTCGCAAAACACCTTCGTATCGCCATCGACACGCCAGTAGTACCTGTACTCCTTCATTAATGGATGCTCGTAGAACAATCCCGAGTTAAATCGACACATTTTCCGATAGCTCTCATTTTCAGCATAGGCCACGCCTTTTTCTGCAAGTGCACGGAACGAGTCGTGCATCTTATCCTCGTCTATCCAAGTGGGACGATCCCACATTTCTGACGGGAGGACGCCAAACTTTGCTTCGCCACTCACAAGCCCAGAAACTACGCGTTTGAACTCATCACTAAACTCGACGTCGTTCAGAAAAATCCAATCATAGTGGTATCTGTGGTTAAACCTGTCTTCATATGCAAATAGCGTAGCCACTAGCGAATCTAAGTCATCCTCTCTACAGAGGGTGTAAAGAGTCGCGTTGGATCGCTCATACGAGACGGTGGAAGCTACACCAGTGCTCAATCTGATGCTGGCTAGCGTGTATCCGAATATGGCCGCGGCGATGACGGCTAAGATAGTCCGCGCCCATACGTTCTCAAGGCGAAGCATGTGAGCCGTGCAGGGCCTAGATAACTAAGAAAGAGTGGCAAAATAAAAGAATGTAAGCCACGGGGTGATCCGATAAGCTTCTGCCCTTGGGCCTGCGAATAAAGCACCTTATACTTTATGTACGGTGTCTCAAAACCCCCAACCTCGCTTCAGTAGTCGCGAGAATGGTCGGCGCGTCAAAACAAAACCTTACTAAACCTCTTTTTATCGTGGCGCAGTATCATCGTAAACTCAGCCTAGAGGCGCAGAGAGAGTAACTGACGTTTGGTCGATCACTTGATATCATATTGCTCGTAAAATGTATGTAATAGGTGCCCATATACTCTATCACTGGCTGCCCAATGCTCCAGCGCCATCTGTTCGCTCAACGTGCGTTTCCATAGCACGCACGTAGATATCCAAACAGGAGAGATACACCTAACCACAGTGGATCCGAAGCCTGTCTGACCGTGCCTGCAGGTCAATCAAGTTCGTATGTCTGATTATTTCACATGCACCGAAAGAAAATATATCGTACACCAAACCATGGTTATTATTATTTGAGTTTTCTGTATGCACTGCTTCTCTCGCAGTGCCATAAGAACACTTAAGTCTAGTCGCCTACTGGCAACAGGTGGCCAAAGCTTGGGCATTTATATAGTGCGTTTTTAGATCGGGTTTTCTCACAGCCAGCTGGGAGGTGGGCCATGTAGCTATGCTAGTTTGTAGCCGCTAGTTTGTAGCCGCTTCATCGACATACGGGAGACGGGTCTCTTGCACTGCTATATTACTCTCTTGCTCGGCAGGTAATGGGGATGAAGACTGCGAAATGATTTGCTCAATCCTTTCATCAAACTTTGGGCTCTTGATCATGGGGCCACTTAGTTTAAACGGGTTGGTTTGGTAGCCCACGTAGGCGTCAGATAGGGCCCACATTGCCGCGCCCACATCTGGGGGTTCTTGTAAAGAGTCGACCCCAATTAGATACTTGGTCCTTGTGTTCGCCAGCATAGCGTATACCGCGACGCCATCATGTGAAACCACCATCAGGGGACTTGAGAGATCGCTCTCAAGCTGCGCAGCCTGCTGTTCGGCGAAGTCAAGGGCCATTTCGGCTATGAATTGGTGATTCACGTCCAGTCTCTCTGGTGTACCTGGTGCAGAGCGAAAGTAGACCGGATCATTTGAGGAGTTAACGATCGCTATAAATTTGATCGCCATCTCTATTAAGTCGCCTGGTCGCAGCTCTAGAACTCCGTCCAAGCCGAATTCGTTCCCAACACTCGCGTTTAGAACAATGTGGCCTAGTTCGGCGGGAACTCAGTTAGTCAGTATCGGGTAGCTCAAGTGCACGATCTGTTCAAACTTGCGCCCCGGATACCCGGGCGAGCCATGGCGAGTCGCAGCTGAGGTCCCGTGATTTCACAGAGTTGTTGTGAAACTGGCTCGTTTCAGAATCACCAACCACTTTCCCGTGCCTTTATCCTCCTATATTTATCATTTATAAATGTTACACCTCGCTCAGCTGCAACTGTATACATAATATATCTCTTATGTTGCTTTTGTTATCTCAATTTCAAAGCTTTGAAGACGTACTAAATAGTGGTTCGGGTAAGCGGCTTGGGGACTTCGTCCAGAATTGGAAATTCCGCGGCCTGCGCCCGTTCTGGGTACGAAGTGTACACATACTTACATAGTAATTGTTGTAACACAAGCACTGTACTAATGAATGTGGTTTCTACAGTAGGCTTGAGTTTAGGCCGCCATTGTCTTGGGGTCCTCTTCGCCACTAGTGATGAGCTCAGGAGAACGCAGACTCGCCTAATCACCGAGCTTCGCCTCTCAGAGCAAGACCGCGCTTCTGCCGCTCGACGCGCTCGTCAGCTCAGCCGCCT
Source organism: Starmerella sirachaensis (assembly GCA_030578495.1). NCBI lineage: Eukaryota > Fungi > Ascomycota > Dipodascomycetes > Dipodascales > Trichomonascaceae > Starmerella > Starmerella sirachaensis. The sequence goes on along the minus strand of JAJMSC010000001.1, from coordinate 700,496 downwards.
AGTTAAACTGAGCACGAACTACAGGGACCTCACAATTGATGCGCTACGCCAAGCCGCGGAGTACCAGGTGCAGCTCGCAAGACTGCACCAACAGGAGAAAGCCTTGAAGGGTGAGCTTGATACCGAAAAGCATAATTTTACAATGCAATGCGTGAATATCGAGGCGCTACGCAAGGAATTAGCTACTTTGAAGAAGCTTTTGTTTGAGGAACAGAGCAGAGCGACTGAGGCTACGCAGGAAATAGCCCGCATAACGAAGCAGCGAGATGATTTCGTCTCCCAGCTATCAGAAAAAGATCTATTATATGAGTCTTTGCAAAAAACCTTGAACAACACTCTCGAGCATTCGAAAAAGCTAGAAGAGGCTCTACAGAGGCAGGCCAGCGACATAGCGCATTATCAAGATGAACTAAGGCATTTCGATCAGGGAGTTCTTTTGCCGTCAGGGAAACGCATATTAGGATATGCTCCAAGTGATGAAGGTTTTCCGCAGGCGAAGCGAAATGGGAGAACACCCCGCCAACAGTTAGGTATTTAATGTGAATATAGTCCTGTCATGAAATTGAGGTAAAATTACGGTTCGCCAGTACCTCTACTCTCTTGCAGTAATATCTATCAATAGCTCAATCTGACGTCACCATACACGCCGCACGCAACAGTCGTAAAGACTGAGCACGTCTAAATTTAGCTCGCGGATCAGGCGCCATTAACGCAGGGAGTATGTTTCATCTGCCCCTGCCTCCCTATTACTGCATCTGTGCTACAGAACGTACATGTATCATGCATGTTTCCCCCTTCCACAGTATGGCGGAGTAGCACCAGGTGGGGGTTCTAACTTTCAGGAAAAATGCTAATAGAGAGGAAAGAGTCTCGACCTAAAGCAGAAAACATTGTTATTTTGCGAAAATATAAACATTGTGGGGTGCCTGCCATACTGACAAGATGCCACTTCTAGATATCCGCTGGCAGAAAGCCCAAATGCGGCAAGGGTACATCGCAAGCGGCGCCCTCCTGCATAATCAATAAGAGCTCTATGGGATGGGACTGAGGATGGGGACACAAAAGGCCCTGTCAGGGTAAAAACGCTATAACGAGGATACCTAAGGAAATTAGCGGAGGTCTTCTTACCTGAGCTTAGTGCTTTAAGGTAGAACTTAGCAACGTCCCAAGTGCGTCTCCGTGATGCAGGATAGAGTGGGTGGGCCTAGCAACCCTACGTGCGCCTGCGTCAGTAACCCTAGGCGAAATCGGGTGGTTCTCCTGTGGGACAGAGCCACTGGAAGGCTGGCGGTGGTTCGGAATCACTGTTTCGCCTCATGTATAAATACAGGATTTTTCCTCGGAATTTCGAATAACTTACAACCATCTAACCATGAAGTTTCCAGTTGGTCTGGCATTGGCCCTAGCTTCACCAGCGCTGGCAGCATCGTCCTCTCAGGGGACGTCGCCGACATTTTTCAAGTCGACGTTCACGAATGCTTCTAGCTCATTGGATGCCGCGAGCAAGACGTCGGAGCCCGGAGTTGTCACCGTTACTACGTTCACGACCTATTGTCCCAACCCCACGACGTTTGAAGTAGGCGACTCGACGTATACGGTGTCAACTGCTACCACCCTCACTATCGCGGAGACATTTACTAAGGGATTGTCAACTGATACGTCAGGATCATCCGTGTCTGCCACTCCCACTACGCAGCCCGCTACACAGAGCTCAGAGACTGAAGGTGTAACTGTGACGACAGTCGTGGAAACGTTGACGACGTATTGTTCTCAGGACACCACAATCACTACCAACGGTCATACGTACACTGGATCTGCATCTGAGACGTTAACTATTACTGACTGTCCTTGCACGCTCACCACGACTTCGTCGAGTGTGGGTCAATCTCAGACGCAGGGATCAACACAGACCTCATCTAGCTCGTCTGCCCAGGGATCAACACAGACCTCATCTAGCTCGTCTGCCCAAAGCACATCTGGACAAGCATCGAAGCAAACGACTTCACCTTCCTCTTCACCTTCCTCTTCTTCGATATCTACAAGTGGTACTAGTAGTAGCGCTAATACCGCATCCGAGACCGGTACCGCGTCTAGCAGCACATCTAAAGTTGAGCCAAGTACAGTTTTGTCCACCGAGATCATCTCAACGCTGGTGACCTACTGTCCTTCTCCAACTACCATAGTCACGAATGGGGCATCCTATACAGTGAGCACACCAACAACGCTCACAATAACGGAATGTCCTTGTACCCTTGTTCACACATCTGTGTCAACGAAAGCTCGCACTTCGTCCGAGCGATCGTCGTCCGAGCAACAGTCGTCAAAACCGGCAGGTTCCTCTGCTTTGACCTCTGAAAGTTCGGGGACTTCTGAGACTTCACAGCTTGGGACTACTTCCTCATCTGGATCCTCGGGATCGGGGTCCCAATCGACCTCTACAAAACTCTCCAAGACAACATTGTCTGGAAGCTCAGCTTCAGGGTCACATTCTGCAACATCCAATTCGCAAGCTGTCTCGTCTGAGTCCACAGGCTCTTCGATATCTACAGGACTAAGGTCGACGAACACGTCGTTGTCTGAGGTATCAACACCAACTACGGGAACTGCACTGTCCGCATCCTCCAATCATCCAGCATCGTCGACCTCACTTGGGTCATCTTCGAACTCTACAATCACAGAAGCCACATCTAGCGCAGTGGTTACATCTGGTAGTTCAACACTAGGCGCGCCTTCCTCGAGGACATCATCTAACGCCTCATCTTCCAGCTCTTCACCATCTGATTCTTCAAGACCAGGATCTTCTCTTGAGCATTCTTCGTCTAGGGCGACGCTCTCTGGTATTCAGACGACTGGATCAATACTATCGAGCGGCCAATCAGGATCTTCCTTGAACTCGTCTGCCACGTCCAAAGGCTCGTCACCCATATCCACGGGATCGGCCCCCAAATCCGAGGTTCCGACGAATGCATCTACCCAAGAGCTTTCCACTACAGAGGCGACAAGTTCGCATATTGTTGTTACGCTTAGCAGTTCTGAAGCTAATTCGACAAGCCTGTCGCCTTCTTCAACAACCGACTACACTTTTGTCTCAACCAGCGTAGTAGAGACTTTAACAGTTTACTGCTCCACGCCTACTACTCTCACAACAAATGGTCACACCTATACTGCAACCAACGCGACAACCTTGACAATCACCGACTGCCCTTGTACTGTTTCGGAAACGCACACCCTGAGGTCTCAACCAGCTGAGACCTCGACAATCCTTAGCCAGGGTACCCATACTGTTGGCAGTTCCACTGTAGTAGTGACTTCAGCTCCCACAACAGTGGAGGTTCAAACTCAGCGATCTCCTCCTTCGAGTTTGAGCTCAGGGTCGTCCTCACCAGCGCAAGGGAGTGGCTCGGTGTCTCACAGCTCGGAAACTTCTAGTACATCAAGTGAGCTCACAGGGAAGCCAACATCTGTAAAGCCGCGAAGCCACTCAAGTACTGGAGTAAATGGGCAGTCAACCTCGGGGGTCGTGATTACATTGAGCATATCTGCAAGCTCTCAAGCCAGCTCATCTGGAAGTACCCCTAGCAGCTCGAGGCAGCCCTCTGGAGTAACCGTATCAACCAGTGTTGTTGACACATTGACTGTCTATTGCTCCTCTCCAACTACCTTGACAACAAATGGGCATACATACACCGCCTCCAGTGCAACTACCTTGACAATCACGGATTGCCCCTGCACAATTTCTCAGACTCACACCTCGCAACCCCACTCAACGACGGTGCTGAGCCAAGGGACTCACACAGTTGGAAGCTCAACTATTGTAGCTTCCAAGCCAACCACCATTGAGCTCACATCAAGCGAGTCACTTACTACACCAGCCTCAAACTCCGTGCCAGGCGCTTCCACGAAAATCGCACAGTCCAGCTCAGTTGTGATATCCCAGCAGAGCACCGTGCAAACACCATCTACCAACAGCGCATCATCTGTCGAGAACTCATTATCGACGCAGCCGGGTACTTCAGTATTGCCGTCCAAGTCCACGACAGAAACTTTGACATCTAGACCCGCAGTACACTCATCGGTAGTGACAAGTGTTGTTGGAGGGTCAACCCTTAGCGCTTCTGAGACCACGACAATACACTCGACCCTTCACTTATCACACGGGAGCTCATCAGTGGAAACAGTGGTCAGTCAGATTCTTACGCCAGGTCATAGTACGGTAGTGGGTGGTTCTACAACGGTCATTACATCCCAGCCTGTGACTAGCTCAGAGGCAGTAACTACTTCTCTGAGCGCTGAATCAAGCCCGTTAGTGAGTTCCGCAAAGAGTAGTGGCAGCTTTGTTGCAACAACTGAAACAGTTGTGTCCTCATTTACCATTCCGTGCTCAACCCCCACGACACTAGTGACCCAGGGCCAGACTTATACCGTGTCCACACCAACAATAATAACAATTACAGACTGCCCTTGCACCATTTCCACCACCATTACCCATGCGTCTAGTCCTAGTGGCGTTGAGAGTGCGGCCTCGACTCCCTCAGGCTCTTTGTCCTCTGCCGCATCTGTTACGCCTGCGCACTCGTCACGCAAACCGGGATCTCCGCACGGGCTAGAATCATCCGCATCTCTAGAGTCAACCGCAACGCATCCTGCAGGCTCCGGACCGGGTGTGTCCCCGAGTACGCCATCGGTTCAGTCTTCCACAACTGGCTCTGTAGAGACGAGCGTGCCGGTTGTGAACCGAGCGGGAAGGACGACTAATTCGCGAGCTTCGCTTGCATGGCTGCTGCTTGCCTCGTTGATCCTTCAATTTATCTTGTAAGTTGTTTTACTACTTCAATCGTCGCTATAGTAATATATTTCATAGTGGTTCTTAAGTAATTTTTTGAGACAAGTATCATATTTTTTACAAAAAATGTAAACAAGCATGCATAGCACATTCGCCACAAACCACCTAAGCCTGGTGCCACACGATGGCGTCTGCACGCGCTTTATCGGAAGCCCATACACGTCTTACAGAGAGAATATCGTCTATCCTACAGGATGCATATGTAAAGCTACGGATGATCTCACGACGCGGAAACAGAACCATCCTAACCCTAAAACTTAGTAATTAAAAATTTTCAATCGCCGCCAGACTGCAGGTGACTTAGAAACCACATTTTTTCACGTCCTACACACAACCCTTTTAGAAAACCCCACTCCGATACTTTTTTATCCAATTTACTATGAGCGACGCCACTGCTACTGCGAACGCTACTCCGGCTACCCTCTCGGCCACTCAGGTCCAGAAGGATACTCCGGCTGCTGCCGCGTCTCCTGCCGCACCTGCTGCTGCTGCCACCACCAACGGTGAGGACGCTGCTGGTGAGAAGGAGGATGCGAAGGAAGAGGGTAGCCAGCTTCCTGCGTCGCTGTATGTTGGTGAGCTGAGCCCGAGTGTTAGCGAGGCCATCCTGTTTGAGATCTTCAGCGGGATCGGTCCCGTCACCTCGATTCGCGTATGCCGTGATGCCGTGTCGCATGAGTCACTTGGCTACGCATACGTCAACTTCAACTCCGGCAAGGATGCGAAGAAGGCGATCGATGATCTGAACTACGCCGACATCAACGGCCGCCCATGCCGCATCATGTGGTCGCAGCGCGACCCGAGCATGCGCAAGAGCGGAAAGGGAAACGTGTTCATCAAGAACCTCGATCCCTCCATTGATAACAAGGCCCTTCATGATACCTTCGGTGAGTTCGGTGAGATTTTGTCGGCAAAGGTCGTCACTAACCACAAGGGCGAGAGTCTTGGTTTCGGTTTCGTCCACTTCGCCACAGCAGAGGCTGCCGACGATGCCATTGAGACTGTGAACGGTATGTCCATGAACGGACGTCCCGTTTACGTCGCCCACCACAAGCCTCGGTCAGAGCGCGAGTCCCAGGCTGAGGCCCAGCGTGCTAAGTTCACGAACGTCTATGTTAAGAACCTTGCTGAGTCTGTCGATGACGACAAGCTCAATGAGATGTTCAGCAAGTTCGGCACGATCACCAGTGCAGTTCTCTCTAAGGACAGTGAGGGTAAGTCGAAGGGCTTTGGCTTTGTTAACTTCGAGACTCACGATAGCGCCCAGAAGGCTGTCGATGAGCTGAACGAAACTGATATTGATGGAAAGAAGCTCTACGTTGGCCGTGCTCAAAACAAGTACGAGCGCCAAAACGAGCTCAAGAAGCACTACGAGCAACAGCGTCTTGAACTTCTGCAGAAGTACCAGGGCGTCAATCTCTACATCAAGAATCTTGAGGACTCTGTCGATTCTGACAAGCTTCGCGATGTCTTCGCTCCGTTTGGTAAGATCACCTCTGCTCGTGTCATGACTGACGTCCAGGGTAAGTCTCGTGGCTTCGGCTTCGTGTGCTACTCCACCCCGGATGAGGCTAACAAAGCCATTTCTGAAATGAACCAGCACATTCTCGGGTCTAAGCCGCTTTACGTCGCCCTTGCACAGCGTAAGGATGTCAGGCACAACCAGATGCGCCAACAGCTCACTGCGCGCAACCACCTTCGTCTCCAGCAGCAGGCTGCGGCCGCTGGTGGCATTCCGCCGCAGCTTGTTGGCGCTCCTCTCCTCTACCCGGGTCAGGCAGGCTTTGCCGGCGGTCCTGGCGTCCGTGTCCCTTACCCGGCCCAGCCGCAGGTAATGCTGCCGCGTGGTGTTCCGGCCCCGCTAGGCCAGTGGCAGCAGCCGCCGAAGGACCAGGGTGCTCGCTTCCCCCCTGGTGGTGTCCCTCCGGCTGGTGGTGCTCCCCAGAAGGAGCCGCTTGAGCAGCTTGTTGCGAAGCTCCCGGTCGAGCAGCAGAAGCAGGTCATCGGCGAGGAACTTTACCCGAAGATTCTCGCTCAGCCGGGCATTGACCAGGAACTTGCGGGCAAGATCACGGGTATGCTTCTCGACATGGATAACTCAGATCTCTTCGCCCTCTCGAAGGACGACGCTCTGCTTAAGGAGCAGGTCCAGGAGGCGCACAGGGCATACCAGGCATTCATTGAGAGCCAAGCTGAGGAGAACTAAACTCCTAAGTTGGCTTCGAGTCTAATGATCCGCTGTCATGGCGGCCCTTATCTATATATTTAAATGCACCGTTTAATGGTGTGTATTGATATTATGCGTTCTTTATTTTATGAAGAAACCAGTTCTCGCGGAAACCAGTTAATCCTGGTAGAAGAATAACGTATGAGGAGTCAACTGTGTCACTGGAAAGCCTAGGAGGCACTGTCAGGGATCTAGCAAGCATTTTCAGTTTTTCTTTGATTGCTCAGCTTGTTCAAGCTCTTTCCTAGCTTCGTCCAGGCGAGCCTGTGCCTCCGGTTTGAGCTTTAGCGGTTCACTCCTCTCAAATCTCACTCTGAATGGTCTGTTCTCAGTCGGTGGGTTATCTGGGTCATCTAGCCGTCTTATAAACTGGAAATCTCTTAGCAAGTACCATGTCGCGAATGTGCCAAAAGCGATGCCGAGCGAAATGGCGACAATACGACCTCTCGCCGTTGGGCCCGATGAAGACATGTAACAACACTAAGCAGAAAAAACGTCAGCGATGCTATGGTGATAATATCAGGGGCAAGCGCCCGAGTCAAAAGGACTACGTTTATCCGTATAATTGATCACAATAGATGAATCAGAAACTGAGGAAATTAGGAAGTATGGCGTAAGAATAGTAAATTTGGCTTATTTCTAGGATATGTCGCGTGATGTGATAATACGAACGTAGTTTAAAATGTACATGTGACGACGACGGGGGCATCTTATTTGTGTGATCCTCCCAGTATGCGGTAGAGTTGAATTAGAAAGATTTTACTTTTTCATTGATACATCGAGCCTTAATATCAGCTTTAACGACGTCAATTGCGGCTAGTGCATCTTCCATGCTGTCATGCTCACCTGTCTGAATTGTTCGGCTCAAGTAGGTCCATGCAAGCTCCCTCAGTGCATGCGTCCGTGTTTTGCTCCGCGGGTAAAGTATTGCAGTATCAACAATGCGATGATGTATGAGACGCATTGCGTTCATGTCATTCTCCAAGCCGTGACCTATTAAAATTGTCTTGCTCGTTACGTACTGGAAGAACTCGGTGTACATGTCTTCAAGCGACAACGGCATATATGTGTGGCCATCCTCCAAAGTGATGCCGTCCTCCATGTTACTGACTCCAGAAAAGCGCGTGTTTAGATCCAAAATCTTTCCAACTGGCCAGACAAGACGGTCATAGGTGATCTTGCCACTAGAGTAATCGAGGAGAGTAACTCTGATGAGCTCGAAGCCCTTCGTGGTCCAAGCCATTTCACAATCCAGTCCTGCAGCAAACATGCCAGGATCAGAATCGGGTGTGGGCGTTTCTCGGAATGGGATCACTGCTTCCATTAAAGAGGGTTGCGAAAGCTTGTACACATGGAAATCACGCACTTCGCAGCCACCTGTTTCCGTGAGAGGCTCACCACAACAAGGAAAAGTTGTGCTGAGCTTTCGAGTAGATGGATCCCACTGACGCTTTAGCAGATGGAATCTGCAAGACCCAGTCCTCACCTTGGGATCGTAATAAGGAAATGTTGACCGGCAACGTTCGCAGGTGACTATAGCGGCTGACTCCAACGGGACGGGATCAGGCTTCTCCAAAACATATCTGCGCTTCTCTAACTCTCTCTCAGGTATAAGTAATTGCACAAGCTCTGCACGTAGAATTGAATCTATCGATTGGGATACCTTGGCTTGGTTCTCAGGTCTTAAATCGCCTGATAATATCGAACGAACAGCAGTGCGAATACCCATTGAGTAGGTGAATTGGGTGGAACGTTGTGCCACGTCCGCCTCTAGATCAACGGCCATCTTTTCAGCATTCTCATACTTATTCTGAACAAGCTTTTCATGCAGGACGTAGAGAAACTGAGTTCTCTGCTGATGCGATGCCGGAGGAGAGGTCAGCATTCTCGGAACCAATGGCGGCTTGCTGGCACTTGTACATTCTCTCCTTTCTGTAGCTAGTCGCTTCGATTTCGGAGGGGTATGCGAATCTACCTCGACGTTAGCACGCTTAAGAGACAGCTTCGAGACATTCTCGGGGGACAAGCCTCGGTAAGAATGACGAAATAGGCAGTTTCCCAAGTTACACTGAGTCCCAAGAGGACAGTCTATTTCATTAAAGAGACTTGTTTGTGAGCGGAAAAGACTCATACACTCCGATGCTGCCACTTGCTTTTCGTTCCAGCTCAATTATGCCCTCAACGGAGGGCGCCCGCGCAGGCATATATGATAAGCAGCCCGACATATGTTGGAGGTGAGGTATCACGTAACAAAAGCGTTTAGGTCGGCGTAGATGAGATGCGTGTGTTTTGGCCGCGAAATTGTCTGTCAAATATCCCACAAGGCGACAAATGCATCATAGTTGGGTGGGACAACACTCCCGGAGATGTTGTCGTGGTGGTTGCACTACCATACTTGGAAGTGGACGTTGCGGAGTCTCTTCTCGAAACTGACACTTTATTCGGCTCTCAGCGCAAACTACGCAAAGCATCTCAGTTATACGCTGAGCTGAATCACAGAAGGCTGAGCGTAGTTGGACTGATAGGGGGCAAAGATACCAATACGCTATTCAGTGGTCAAGTTGAGCAAGACGGCGCGGTTAAATTGCGCGGGCATGATGGGACTGAGTGCCTGATAATTGAGTATGAGCCACCCAATCCTGCGAGGATGCACTACCTGACGCTAAAATCACAGCCGAACTTTACAGGAGTACGCGATAGTGAGTTGCATTTACGTTCCTGCCTGGATTACCACCTCCCATCTAAAGTTGTCATGGACAACTGGGATCTTTGCATCGCACAAATGAACTGCGTTAATGACTTGCAGCCGCTTCTTCGCAAAAACGCGCTGGACGTGTTTCCTGAAGCAACCAGTGCAGCGCCTCAAGGATTGAGGAGTTCTGGCAGGACAAGGTTACGATCTCTTTCTTTTAATGGACCTCCTGTGCCGTCGGTTCCTCCCAGAACGAAACTGTGGCTATTGTCTGGAGTGATGTATGTGCGATGGCTGGTCGAGTGGGGGCTACAAATGCTCGAGATACCTTGGGTGTATGGGCTAAGCCTAACTGACCTTTTCTGTTCAGCGCAGCAAGTAGATCTTCGTTTGAACCAGTTATGCTATCTCCCACTGCAGTACATTGTGATAAGGAAGCGCCAAAGTGATTGGCATTGGATGACTCCCGATCGGAACTGGGCGTACATCCATTTTAATAACTACCTATGGCTTTGGGTGAATGATTGGTTGTTAGGATTTTACCTGTGCACCTTGATAAGGGCCAATTCCGATAAGGTAGAACAGTACTTTGGCTCGTTCGTGCAGAAAAATTTGGGCACTCGCTTCATCAGCCTGACACAGTGGCTAACTCTGTGGCCTGCTGGGTTCAAGTTGAACACCCAGCTTGCACGGTTCATGGCGGAATTGATCACCTGGGTGATATTTTTCTGGAGATTCGCTGCTGAACGGGTTCTGACTCCGAGGATAACACGAGGGATCGTGGAGGTCGTGGCCGTGAGCGGTCTTGTTGGTGGGGCGACACTGCAAATAAGCTTGCTCATCGATATTATCTCGATATCGACCTTCCATCTATTCATATTCTACCAAGCGCTATCTCGCGTGTATAAGCATCAGCTTAGTGTGCTGGGATCTCTCTTCCGGGTGTTCAGAGGCAAAAAGTGGAATATGCTAAGGCACCGTGTCGATGCAGGAGACTACGATTTCCAACAGCTATTTCTTGGCACGATTCTCTTCACTGTATTTCTATTCTTATTGCCCACAGTCTTCGCTTTCTATGTCGTGTTCGCATTGACCCGCCTCGCGGTTATCGCTGCCGTGGCTGGTCTCGGGATTTTCCTCGCATTTTTGAACTACTTCCCTCTGTTCCCGCTGCTGTTGAGGATAAAGTCGCCAAAAAGGGTTCCGAGCGGTATCCGTATCGAGCAAATGGCCCAATCGATTATTGCATTGAAGAGCCAGCCTATGCGGCTGCAAGATATTTTTGCAGAATACACGGATACGATGCGACTTTTCATTAGTGACAGCTTCAGTGTTGAGGCAGTTTATGGCATGTTCACGGGAAGACTTATGGGTTTCAAGCAGGCGAAGTTATACGCCTCGCTGTATAGCGTGCTACCCAGCCACCGCGGGTCGGTAGATGTGTGGTATACTGCAATCAAAAATTACATGGAGTTGTAGACGAAAATAATTGACAGCAAAGTGTCTCTATTTTTGAATGAAGTTTAACAAGCAGAATCGAGAAGTAACAACCTGTATAGTTTATCCACCCTAGAACTTTTGTCCATTTGATGTGGTCGGGAGCGTCGGCTCCGCGGCTTGCTTCTGCTGTTGAATCTTAGCCACAGAGTAGACAAGGCCTGCAGCAAATCCAAGGAAAATCGCAAACACCTTCTTGAATGTTACAACGCTGTCGAAGAAAAGAAGTCCAAACACTGCAATGGGCAACTTGTTAAGAGCGCCAACCATAGAGTAAGTCGTGGACGACGTCACACGCACACACCAGCCCGAAGTGTATGAGATGCCAAGTGACAGCAGACCGGTGATGACCATCATCAAAATCAAAGAGTTTCGAGACTCTGGCGGGAAGTTGCGTGCCACATTTTGTGCAGACCAATCCTCGAAGAGAAGAGACCAAATAATGAGAACCGGGATAGACAGCAAATTGTTGAAGAACATCGTGTCCATATCCTTGAAACCGAGAACCTTGATGCGCTTGCGAAGGAAAAGAACAAAGCTTGCTTGGGAGAAGCAGTTCGCGAACATCCAAAGATAACCGACGACGTTAAATTCTGGAGCCTCGCCAGCAGAGACAGCGCCGGCCGATGCAGTAATGTCACTCCAGGCAGCAACAACGGAACTGAGAACAATCAGGGCAAACGAAAACATTATCATTGGAGTGACCTTTCCATTAAACCACAATACCTCACCGTATGCGATGATAATAATGGTGAGATTCTTGAAAATCGTGAACACTGGAACGCTGAGGTACTGGATGGCCTTCGACGCAGTGTAGATCATGACAACAAGCAGGAAAGCAATGGGGAACCACCGCTTGGCATCCTCATTAGAGTAATTGCGGTAGTTCACGATTCCAAACTGCTTTAGTACCGAGATTACCGTCAAGCACGACAACGACTGAACTGCAAGAACAATGCAGTTAAGGTTAAAATGGGTACCACTGAGGACGAATTTATTTCCCAACGTCATGACGATAGAGGAAATGCAGTAGGCTGCAATAGCCGCTGTCGGGCTGTTCGCTATGGACGCGTCTGCCATTTCTCAGTATGTTATGAAACCAGCGCGCCACTACTACTGACAGATTCTTTCTCTTCGCGTCAAGGGGTGCACCAGGCTCACATGACCAGATGACATATCCGGCATGAGAGCCGCGGGTAGACGCGTCGCTCGATAGAATAAGAGTCGCAGCTACTCATGTACAAGCCAGCAGGACCGCTGGCGCATGCTTTCCGCTGGTAAACGCGTTTAACGCTGCCTTAAAGCATTGCATATAGCATCGAATGGACAACACAAGGAGAATAAACGAAATCTACTATAATGGTAATTGCGGAGTCGTGGCGGATGTAAGCTAGCCAGCGGACCACCCTACATACGCTCTGCTCTTGACCACAGGCTTACTCACGGCCTTAGCCTCGAGGGTGGAGGAGGCCTCACCGTTGTTGACTTGCTAGCAAGCGAGATGGCATGGGAGGATTACTTTCGGCAGCACAGCGTGGCTGAAGTAAACCAACTGGTGCGGTCCCTTGACTCTGACATTAGCAAGGAACGGTCAAAAGTCCATGAGGAGATCGGAGTACGGCATGTTGAAGTGATTGCGTTAGCCCATCGCCTTGACTCGTTGAGGCTTCTTGTTCGAGAGCAAGAGAATCACTTGTCCGCATTTGCTAGGAGCGAGCAGCCTGGCATGCCTAGTTTCAATAGGGTCGAACTAGTTCAATCTACAACGGGTCTTTCGAATGCAGCTACAATAGCGAGCTCACAGCCAGTACTGGGGCGTATAGATGACCCGAATCGTGATAACAAGCGGCTGGCATTAGCGCTCGCTGGTCTAGCTGAGCGCAGCATAGTTCTGAAAAGGTACACCCTGGCCACGCGCACGCTGTATCTGGCTGACGCGCTTCAGCTCTCCTCGTTTGAGCTTAGCCGAGAGAGGGAGCGTCTTCACCGACGACTTTCCAATTGGGCGCGAACTGCCACCCATATATCCCAGGATTACCTTCACGCCTGCATGATCAACGGGCGCCTTTCGTCGTCTCAATGGGTTGCCGAATTTTTAGTGTCGCGCTACGCAGATATTGAAAAGCTTCTTGCTAAAAGCAGTAAGCTCGTTGCTGCTTTACAGGTTGCCGACACGTCCCTATTTATTTATGACCAGGTTACTGCAGATATGTCGCAGTGGTCTCTGTCGCAGCGGAAGATTATTGACTTACCAGAGTTTGGAAGTAAGCTTGGCATAATACCAGACCTACTTAGAGCTAGGCAGAACGACGTCTTGTCTATCAAAGTATTCCCTTCTCAATGCTACGACGATAAGACGGTAGCAGAGTCTAATAGCTTTCTGTCTAAAGTTTCGAGTCTGTTAGAAAGCGCCACCAAAAAAGAATTGCACGGTGTTAGTGACGCGACAAGTATGATATCTGAGCTCTCTGGCTTCATTTCTCAGGCTCAGCACGCATTGAGCAATAATGATGTGATGGGCAAACTGCTGGCTGCATATGTCCGCCCGTTCATTCGACGGTTTTTCGAAGTCGCGACAGAGATGACAGCTCTTCCCCCCATATCCTCGTCCAAAGGTGAAGCTCCTATCTCTGCATGGACCTCACGAGTCAAAGAGCTCAAGAACCAAGTCTCGCAGATATTCAGGCTTTCTAAAACATCAAGCTCATTTGCTCCCGAGACTAGTAAAGAGCTTGAGACTTTGTATACCTCGTCTACGTCGCTTTTAAATGAGAAGGTGGAGAGTGTCTACAAACGTGAGCGCGCCGAGGTGCTCAGCGTGGATCCTCTGTCGCTTGAAGACGCCAAGAATGCAATTGAAGCTGTGACCCGGTTGGACCGTGCTTTCTCCAGCCTTGGCGGTGAACCGCTGCCGAACCCTTATATGCTCTTCACTTCATTCGCGAGACTACTCGTTGAGACATGGAAAGACACCCGGAGTCCCAAGCGAAATGTTATGGGCTCGCAATCGTTTGGAGCCCTGTTCGAAATTCAGCTTCTCCTGGATGATATACTGAGCGAAGAATTTTGGAGTCCTAGCCTACTCGATTCAATACGACCCATCGCTGAGTCGGAGCTCCGCGTAGATCATAGCGGTGGAACGGCACCCGTGTCTAAGCTTGTCGCCCAAGGAACATCAAACATCAAATCGGATCAGAGTAATGGCGGGAAGTCGGATGAAATTTTAGAGTCACCGCGCGATACTGATGGCCCTGTTCCAGGTGAGGCATCATTAGACGAGGAATCACCAGCTGAGACGGCAACATCCACTAACGATGACATGGCGGAGCTCCTCACCCGGAGCCGTCTGTTGCTCTACCCCCTCTCCGTATGATAAAGTTTAAAATCAGTTCATAAAACAAAATAACAAATACACTTAGTTAATTCAGTCATTCCTCATCACGTTGGCGACAGCGATCGACTCGCCTCGCCGTTCTTTAAAATAGTCGCATTTTGTTCAGGATCCTCAGGAACGCTTGGGGACGAATCTGCTGTTCCTTGTCGCGAGTTAAAGCTTTCTGACTCGTCACCATCAGCTCGATTCGAAAATTGTCCCTCACTTTCCGAGGCCCTATGCAGGTTCGTGCCATCAGTCCTTTCGTTAGTACTGACCTTCGCTTCACTAGGATCGGCACTTCCTTTGGAGGGATCGTTAGATTCTCCATTGGACTCGGCTGGTTTTCCAGCCTTTGCTTGTTCCTCCTCTTGCCGCTGTTTTTCAGCAATCTCAGCAGCAGTAAGAAATCGGCCGCCCTGGCCGCGCGGTCGCCTCATTGCATGCTTGTGGCGCGATTCATGCAAGTATGGTTTGCGGCCGGGGGACATCCTCAGTGACTCTTCGAGTCGCGCACGCGCTATGCGCCTTTTCAATATGCGATGATATTGCTTGGCATTCACATAAAACGGCTGCTCTTCACCGGTGCCCTCAGTATTGTCCATTTTCTCCTATATCAAGCAAGACGGGCGTAGTTTCGATATCGTTCCGCCGGCCGAGCCAAAGACTTCCTCTATCGCAGCTCCGGAAGGAATCACGGTAGCACTCCAGGGTCAGTAGTTCCGCTGGAAAACACGTGCCACACGCGTGATGCCGATTTGAATGGGATCGAAGAGAGTTTCTTGTTCTTTTCGACGCCAGAGGGTCGATTTGGTCGCAAAAAAACGTTATTGTACGATCATAGCTTTATATCTTCAAAAACTCGAGATCCAACCTGAGTCTGCCATTGCCGTATTCCTCGTGATACGCGTGGATAGCTAACCATGGCTGCCTTCGTGCACCTAGAGATTTGGGTCCATTATGTAGTAGCCGCTTAGTAGATGTTGATTGGCAAGTCGAATGCTATATCGAATGGTGAATAACTCTTGTCGCTCACGAAATGTGCGAGCAGCTCGTTAAGCATGCAAGGACTCGAGCCCTTCGAGAGGGTTCATGCATGACCAAGCGCAGGTGTGGGGGGGTCTAGCATCTTCGGTGGCGTGCAGGTCGTTTGTAAGTAGTGGTTAGGGTATATATTTTTTCATTTGGAAGGCTGGCAGTGAAGTTTATAAATCTTAGGAGGTCACAGCAATAGCGAGGAAGTCCAACTGTGATTGAACACCCGCAAATAAACCAATATGGCTGAAGAACGAAGCAGGAGAGAGTCTGTCACTAAAAAGCCCCGGCTTGACAACAACGAGGAGGACATGTTTCCTACCGTTGGTGAGCAAGCCGAGAACGTTGAGTATATCAATGCTTCCGATCTTCGCGACACAGGAGCAGTTGATGCACTGGGCCGTCCTGTCCAAGAGCTGGAGTCTCTCTGTATGAACTGCCATCAGCAAGGTACAACGAGGATACTCCTAACGTCCATTCCGCACTTCCGCGAGGTCGTTGTAATGAGCTTTTCTTGTCCACATTGCGGATTCCACAACAGTGAGATTCAAACGGCCGCGGAAATCCAAGTTGAAGGCCAGTCGCTCGAACTAGAAGTCGAAACGCGCCAAGAGGTTGCTTCGCAGGTGGTAAAGTCGGAATATGCAAGCGTGAAGTTTCCACAGCTTGATATCGAGATCCCCGCCGGCATTGGGCGTGTTACAACTATTGAAGGTCTGCTCGAGGGAATGCGTGATGATCTTCAGCGTGACCAACCAGTTCGCAGGCACGTCGACCCGAACCTGTACGAACAAGTAGAAGCGGTTAACGCAAAACTGCAGGATGCCATCGATGGCAAAACTCTTCCATTGAAGTTTGTTCTTGACGATCCTGCAGGAAACTCGTTTGTTGAGCATACGGACGAGCAGGTTCAGAATAAGAAGTATTCCGAGAGGAAATATCGCCGTACGCCAACACAAGCTAGACAAATGGGTCTTGCCGTAGCTCCAGAGGAAGACCGCCGTAATGAATCCATGGCAGCAGAGATCAACGAAGAGCACCTCAACCACGGAGGTGAGTTTGATGAAAATATCCCACAAGACATGCGTGAAGAGGTTCAGACATTTGAGGGCGCCTGCCCCTCCTGCATGCAACCTGTGCCGACACACATGAAAATTGTAAACATCCCGCATTTCAAGGATGTTATTATCATGAGCACAGTCTGCCACAACTGCGGCTACAAGAGTAATGAAGTCAAAACCGGTGGCGCTGTGCCTGACAAGGGCCGCCGAGTCAAGCTTGAGGTGGTCGAGGCGGAAGACTTGACCCGCGATATCCTCAAGTCGGAGACGTGCACACTTAAATTCCCGGAGCTGAATCTCGACTTGACCCAGGGTACACTTGGCGGCCGGTTCACGACCATCGAGGGATTAATGACTCAGGTGTATGAACAGCTCGAGAAACGTCTCACTGAGTCTGAGCCTGGTCAGATGAGCGAGGACGAAGAGAGGCGGTGGACAGTTTTCTTGGCACGCTTGCGGACTGCCATTGATGGTCAATTGCTACCCTTCAATATTGAGATGGAGGACCCATTGGCTGCAAGCTACATCCAAAACGTGTATGCCCCCGATCCCGATCCTAACATGCAGATTGAAGACTACGAGCGCACGTTTGAGGAGAATGAGGATCTTGGACTCAACGACATCAATGCTCAATAATGCATGCGTACATAAGTAGATAAGTATTCGCACGGAAACTATACTCGCAGTTTCCGGTGCAGTGCCTTTAAATCCTTTGGCTTAATATTTTGGTGATGACTTCTCTCGGAATGAGTCGTTACCAGGTAATCATACACGTGATCTATCGCTGTTCCTTAGACCTGAAATTTTCGGAGGGACGGGTTGAGCCGTTTTCCTAAGGGTGATGCAATGTTTTTTCCGTGGCGCTGCATTTAGGAGCCTCAGATTCGGACCCAATGGTTCGCGTAGAACCATATTTCTGAGCGGGGAACTCGAAGGCAGCCTGGGGAAGGCTCCTTATGCAGACGTCGTCGTTATTGGCGGAGGACATGCCGGCACTGAGGCCGCAGCAGCTGCAGCGCGTATGGGGGCTCAGACTGTTCTTGTTACTCCATCGCGACAAAACCTTGGAGTATGCTCTTGCAACCCCAGTTTTGGAGGAATTGGAAAGGGCACATTGATTCGCGAGGTAGACGCATTAGATGGCGTGAGCGGCCGAATTGTGGATAAAGCCGGAATCTGTTTCCAGACTCTTAACAAGTCTAAGGGTCCCGCAGTTTGGGGACCCCGAGCTCAGATTGATCGCAAAATATATCAGAGAGAAATGCAAGCTGAACTCGAAACCTACAGCCCCTTATTGAAGATAGAGGAAGATTCTGTCGAAGACCTGGTAATCGCCCAAAATCCTACCAGGGTTGTGGGCGCCATTCTTGAGTCTGGAAAGCTCATACGAGTCCAAAATGTGGTGGTCACGACTGGAACATTCCTCAGCGCCGAACTGCATTTTGGCTTGGATGTTAGGCCAGGGGGAAGGATAGGCGAGCGTGCATCATATGGTCTTCCTAAAACATTCAGAGATCTTAACTTTCAACTTGGACGACTAAAGACTGGCACTCCACCGCGGATAGATGGCCGGACAATCGAATATGGTGGATTAAGACTTCAGATGCCAGAGATGCCACCGACGCCAATGTCGTATCTTGATGATACCGTGAGTCTGTTGGACCAGCAGCTGCCAAATTATTTGACACATACTACGGTAGAGACCCATGATCTCCTTAGGCAGTATCTCCACCTCAACGTGCACATAAAGGAGACTGTAAATGGGCCACGCTACTGCCCGAGCATTGAAAGCAAAATCATTAAGTTTGCGTCCAAGGACAAGCATCAGATCTGGCTTGAACCAGAGGGTCTCGAAAGCGACATCGTTTACCCAAACGGCATAAGCTGTTCGATGCCTGCTGATGTTCAAGAACGGGCTCTTCGTACGATTCCTGGGCTTGAGAATGCCACAATGCTCCAACCAGGCTACGGTGTGGAGTATGACTTTGTGAACCCACAGCAACTTTTGCACTCGTTAAGAACAAAACAGGTAGAGGGGCTTTTCCTTGCAGGGCAAATAAACGGCACCACCGGCTATGAGGAAGCTGCTGCACAAGGAATTGTGGCTGGGATAAACGCCGCGCTTTCTGCTCAAGAAAGGTCTCCCTTCATCGTTACCCGCGAAATGGGGTACATTGGTATTCTTATTGACGACCTTGTTCTGCACGGAGTTGAAGAGCCTTATAGAATGTTTACCAGTCGCTCTGAATTTAGGTTTACCGTTCGAGCAGATAACGCAGATTTCCGGCTCAACGAGGCCGGCCATGAGATAGGTGTGGTTCATGATAGAAGATACGACCTAACGAAACGACTTATGGAAGACTGTGAGGCTGTCCGTAGCATTCTTGTCAGAACTCATCTGTCACCTAAAGAATGGTCGAATCAGATTGGAAGCCCTGGCAAGTGGAACTCTGTAACCGAGAAGCGTAATGGACTCCAGATGCTGCAAAACCATGATGCAGATTACACGCTGTTCAAGAGAGCAATTCCACAGCTTGATCAATTCTCAGACAGAGTGCTTTTACAAGTTGATCTTGATGCTAAATACGGACCGTATATCAAGCGCGAGGCCGCTCTTGTTAGGGCATTCAAGGCCGATGAGGAGCTGGAGCTACCGAGTGATATCAACTATAATAAGCTGGAGTCGCTCTCTAACGAAGCTAAGACGGCACTCAACACAGCGAGACCGCGAACTTTGGGCCAAGCAGGGCGACTTAGAGGTGTATCTAAGGCGGCAAGCATTTACCTCCTGGAGCATGTGCGTAAGAGAAAAGCGCCAAACGCGAGACTTGGTCGGATATCAGCCCAGACGTAATTTAAAATGAGAAACTGAAGCATAGACTGGCATCCTTCCCACAATATCGGCAGGTCTAGCCTTAAAATAATAACTGGATTCGCCTCCAAATTGTATATAGATTTAATGTCACCTTCGACTACTTTCATCCTCCCTTCCTTACCTAATTTTTCTTCATCGCTAGAAGTGGCAGTGGAAATGGCCGATCAGTTAGACTTTAAGGAGTCTGCTCCTTTTCCAGTACCTGAGGCACACCAATTGAGCACGGAGCATGTCTCTGTAGCGACAGAAACCCCAGATCGTAAAATTGATGATGGCAAAGATGAGAAGAAAGCTAGGGCCAAAGCTAAGCTCAAGGAGAAAAAACGAGTGATGAATGAACTAGACAGAGAAGAAAAGGAGACTTTGGCTCAGATGGACACAGCCGTCATTGCGGATTACATTGCGGCTCTCGTGAAACAAAAAAATTCGGATCTTAGCGGGATAGAGCTACAAGATAATACTGTTCCTGAGTCCTCCATCAAGGATACAAGCGAGTCTTTCTCAGAGAGGAACACTCAGACAATAGGACCTTTCTTCCAAAAATACGGCCTCCATAAAAAGGGCAAAGCAAAAGACCTTGTGCTTGTTCTGACAATGTCAGCCATTCGCGTCTGTAATGTCGTACGCGCATTGAGGTCCACGAATAAAGGCGGTGCGCTGAAACTCATAAAGCAGAATAAACCTGATTATGATAGGCGATGTCTCAAATCTCCGGCACATCTGGCTGTCAGCACACCAGGTCGAATTGAGAAACTGACGGAGCTCAAATTTCTCGACCTTAAGCGGATTAAGCGGATTGTAGTTGATAGCTCTTTCCTCGATGAAAAACAAAGAACGGTTTGGAATATAGACGGCACAGTTGAGCTTATTTCTAAACTAGTGCACGAGAATGACGCAGAAGTATACTTGTTCTGAGCTTGTGGGGCAACAAGAGTTATATATGTACATATAATTTTAGGAGAGAGCTAGTCTGAGGTACTGAGTTTCTTTCTCTCCCAACAGGCTAACCTGTTGCTGAATAGTTGAGTCCTGCGATACCTTCTTGAACTCCTGGGAAAAGTATTGCTGGGGTGTCAAACCAATATAGGCAACAGGGTCCGTTGGTTTCATTCGCGTTGTTGCAAGTGGGGAAAAAGAGGACCCGAACGATAGCTCAGATAAATCGACATCGACAACAGGATCGCCAGTTGATTCCGCTATGTCACGCGTTAAAAGCACAATGAGAACATCGATGCCAGGCCTCCAATGAGACGCGTACTCCCCAGAAACAAATTGCGGGGTGCCACATAAGAGCCGAGTGAGTCCTACCGCCGCCACCCTACGGTTGATGGCTCCATTAATCTGAAGAGTTTTCGGTACCATAACGGATATGAACAGGGTCCCAAAACTCTGCGGTTGGGCGCTGTCAAATAGTTGGATAGAGAGTTCAGGACCAAGCGGAGACTGAGAAGCTGCAATGAAGTACACAAAGCGCGTGAGGTTCGCTGCGTACTTGTCAGTATTGCCCTTTTCAAGTCTAGCAAGCAGGAGCTTAGCGATTTGACCGATGTAGGGTGCGAGGTTGCTCGTTGGTATGCTCACCATAATAGTGGACAACAGATCAAACGCATGATGATCGCGAGCCCGCGACGAAAGCAAGTTTTGGAAAACACCGAGCAGCGGCACTAGCAAGCCTTGCTCAAGAACCAATGACGGTCCACGCGACACAATGGCCTCCAGAAGACCTACTAAGGCTGGCACATTGCCTCTTGCCTCCCAAAGGCTAGGTGAGAGGACAGGCTTCAGGAGTTGCTGGTAAGATTCCGGCAAGCCGAGCTCCGGAGGCTGCAGCACCAAGATTTCCGTAAGTATTTGCATCACATAAGGGACAAATTCAGTCACATCAGCACCGAGGATCCCGAACAATGGCTGGACAACAATTTTATCAACCTGAGGGAAGTCTGTGTAATATTTGAGACATGCCCCAAGAGACTCGAAGAGATAATGGTTGAATCGCGGGTTCGACGGATTGCTGCTAACAACTTGAATAATCTGAACCAGTTGGGGAACAATCACAGGAGCCACCGCGCGAGCCTCACCCCCACTAATAAGCAGGACACGCATAAGGAGCCTCATTAGGAATTCATTAGCAGCCAGTTCCTCTGATCGAGATGCTCCGTTAGCGACGAGTTGTAGGGTGTGAGTGCTCAACTCACGAACGTGACCACTAATGTCACGCTCACCGAACATAGGCTGTTTCGAGACCGGATCGCGGACAGCAAGAATCCTCTCGAGGGTAATGGCAGCGTATGTATAAACAGCTGGATGCTCGTTGCGGTTAAGGAGAGAAACAAGCAACGGCAAAGCCTCTGACAGTTGGACTTTTGTGAGTTGGTTGCGGAAGCTCAGAATGAAACGGATAGCATCAACCTTAAGCAAGGGATGATGATTTCCCACAGCAAGTTCGGGGGCCATGTTAGTATTGAAGAAAGCGACAACGTCGATCAGCAAGTTTGTTGTGGATACTCCAGCAGAAGTGATTTGGCCTTTTGCGGCAATAGCGCTGAATAGGGATGACGCAGTGCTCTTTCCAAGCCAGTTCGAGTTAGGATCTTGCCGATATAGGTTGAGAAACTCATCAACATAATGCATGACCACCTTAGTGACTTCTCCTTCCATTTTAGCTGCCAGCTCTCTGAGGAAAACTGTCGCCGCCTGGCCTCGTGTATCGTTCTGGCTTCCTTCCAGGTCCCGACGAACAAAATCTATAGGTTCGTCCTCAAAAACTTCGATGTCACTTTCGCGAATACGCATATTAGGAATGACTATGCGCTCGATGATTTGCACCAGAGTTCCTTCACTACTGAACATGTGAATGTTTCTCTCGAATTTAGCAACAGCCGTCAAGAAGGATAGGCACCGGTTAACTAGCAAGTCGTATTTTGGTTGTGGGCCGATCGAAGTGAGCAACGTCCATCCAGCCTCGACAAATTTCGGCATAAATGGAGAAAACTCTTCCTCATAGCGCTCTGTATACAGGGTGAGCGCCTCACAAACTGCTGTGCGGAGGTCCCCTATCACACCGGCAGCATCATCGTCATTCTCATCTTGAAATGATCCCGGTGGAGGGGAGAAAGTGAGGTACTCCAGGAGAAGCCCCATGAACTCGCTCAAATGATCCTCGAAGAACTCAGGCAGATCCTGGCAATTCAAATCGTAGAACAACTTGACAAGCAAGTCCATGCTCTCATACCATGGAGTGCTAGGCGAGTGCTTCAAGCGCCGATCCGTTTCTGCCATGAACGCAAGATATGGATTAGCAAACTGATCTAAAACCAGCTTTATCTCGAGGAATAGAGCATCACTCCGCGACAAAGCCCGCCAGCGCTCGAAAATAGCATGTGCCACAGAAAGTACCGCGTTGTTGATTTCTGGGGTCGCCGGATCCAGACGGGCAACAAGCTCAGGAACTAGCGTGGGCCAGCGATCAGGGAAGTCACTATCGGCAATGATCGAGATTGCTTCGCCCAGCTGCTTGCGGGGCTGGGCAGGGACCTGCGTCATAAGCTCGATAATATTAGACTTTATTGTGGTAACATCATTTGCCGCCAAAAGATAGTTGCCATCGGAATCATTCCACTTTCTCTTCACAAGATTTTTGAAGAACAACGCACCTGCTAGACGTGTGTCTAAGGGTATATTGCTGTCTCCAACAACCTGAAGCAGCACTGACGGGAAGTGCGGGCTGAGCTCCAGCTGTCTAAGCTGCTGCTCGGCGACCTTTGATTCTTTAAAATCAAGACTTTGAGCCAACAGTTGAGAGACGGATCCCAAAGAAGCCATTTGCCTGTATCGTCAGAGTTTGGAAGGGAGACTCCAACTTGTAAACAGAGCAGCGATTTCCAAACAAAGTCACGTTACCTCATTCCTTCTCCCAGTCTCGATGCCAGCGGCAGTCACAAATCAAAATAACTATCATCAGTCAAATGGACGAAGCTTCGCGAGATGAGAAATGGCTGCTCGGAAATGTAGGTTTAAAGATAAAATAAATAAATACGAAACCCCATTGCGGAACATTGAAGTTAGCAGTTTCAGGTTTCGCTTGCCCCTCGATAGAGGATGATAAATTACTAAAGATTCGCCAGGAAGAGGTTGGCAGTTAAAGGCGCTGAAAAGCAAGGCCAAGCTTGTCCTTACTGTTTTCTTCTCTTCGCGGACCTACGATCCGTAATCCTCGCACATGGCTATCCTTACCATTCTGATGGTTTTGGATAATCTCGAGTTTTAGAAGCATACATTGCAAAGGCAAAGATCCCTCGGCACCGTCACCATTAACTTTCATACAAGTCCAACCTTCGCTGGCTTCCAGATGAAATGTTTGGACCTTGACAAGGTCGAAGCGTCCAAAACCAGCCCAGATACGAATCGTTCGAGGCGTGTAGCTTTCGTCGAGGCTGAAATCAGTGAATATTCCAACCATACTGATATCAACAAGTTTGGAAAATTGAATTTCAATAGTGTGCGGTAAGTCCCCATCGCTCTGCCAATAAACGGAAGAGTCGTTGTCTAATAGTTCCGTGAGCCCTGCATCAGGCTTCGCGCTGCTTAGACGCCATCTCCCAAGATGCGAGAGGTCAGTCTGGCTCTCCTGCTCAAGTTCAACAAAAAATGCATCGTATGAGGACAGAGCTGCCATGTTCTCACTTTTTGAGACTCTTGCGTGTTTCTGCGGAGCGCTACTGGCGTAATCCCGAAACCACAGCGACTACCATGGTCAGGTGGAACACGTAAGACTCGTGTCACGCGAGACGGGGCCTCACTTCGTAAATGTATGCTAGCCGAGTTGGGGTCGGGGCTCTCATTAAAACCGTAGATGGAATTGCGTTTCTCCCTTATCGAAGAGCATTGCTACCAATTAGCTATAGTTTGATATTACTCAGATATGTCCTGTCTCAATCGTCCTCTACGTCATGAAGACGAGAGACGGAGAACACTTTGCCAGGGTTCATAATACAGTTTGGATCCAAGGCTTCCTTAATTTTGCGCATCACAGCTACGCCATCAGGACCAACTTCCTCGACGAGGTAACGTCGCTTCCCCAAGCCGATACCGTGCTCTCCAGTGCAAGTCCCATCAAGCTCAATTGATCGGCGAGCAATCCAGTCAGAGATGCCTTTTACCGTTTCAAACTGAGTCTTGGGATCATAAGTCATTGTTGCATGGAAATTACCGTCTCCAACGTGGCCTAGGATTGTGCCCTGAATCCCCTTCTCTTCGATTTTATCAACCGTCTCTGCAACAATTTTACTGAGTTGTGAGATTGGTACGGCGGCATCCGTGCCCCAAGTAGCATAGCCTTCGGGAGCAGAATATGTCACAGAGAATAGAGCATTTTTTCGCGCTGACCAGAGCTCTAGGGCATCCTGATCGGATTTTGCAAAGGTAAGTGCCCTGGAAGAGTGCAACTTGCCTATCTTCGTGACCTCCGCTATTTGCGAGTTAATTCCCGATTCCTCGGCTCCAGCGAAGCGAAGGAGCAATGTCGGCGCTTCATCCCAAGTACGATCAGTCGTTTGAGCCTGGTTGATCAACTTCATCTGACGATCATCCATGAGCTCCATTGCTTCGAGCTTTAGCCCTGCCTTTAGAATCGACTGCACAGTTTCAGTAGCATCCGACACGCTGTTAAAGGTTAATATGCCTACCCTGCGGACACGAGGTTTCGGGTGGATTTTCAAAGTGATTTCTGTAACAATTCCAAGTGTTCCCTCTGCGCCAACGAACAGGTCGGTGAGACTGTACCCAGCAGCGGTTTTTCTCGGGCGCCGTCGCGTCTTAATGACTGTACCATCTGCAAGAACGACGGTCAAATTAATCACATTCTGGCGCATTGTGCCATAGTGGAACGCGTTGGTGCCAGAACAGCAAGTACCGACCATACCACCGATTTGCGCACTAGGTCCAGGATCTGGCCCGATCATGAACCCCTTATCGCTAAGCCTATCATTCAAGGCTTCCCATGGGACACCTGGTTGTACAACCACGTCCATGTCAACCTCATGAAGAGCTATCACGTCGCTGAGGCGGCTAAGATCAAGAGAGATTCCTCCATACACAGGGGTGAAACTTCCCTCAATAGAGGTGCCACCACTGAATGCGACCACAGGGATTCGCTTTTTGTTGCATATTTGAAGAATCTTGGACACATCCTCGGTGGAACCGGGCAGAACAACCGCGATAGGACCTTCCTCATCTGCATGTCTATGTCGGGTCGACCACGCAGAGTCCGAATGAGTATCCAGGTCATCAGTACTGGTTACAACGTTGCTTTTTCCTACAATATCTCGAAACGCATCTAGTGTTGCTTCAGTTACTTGTTTAGAGGCATACACTGGGTCTTTTGATATGTCCTCCACCCGAAGCACCGATTTCGGCGTGGGACGAGCGTAGGTTTCATATAGGCCGAGACAAGCCACACAAAATATCCCTACCGCGAAGGGGATTCTACTAGGCTTCAACTTGGGCCTTGTAGTGTTAAAAAACCGAGAGTTCGATGCTGCTCGGGCCGATAGGCGCCTTCCCACCGAACTGAGCATAGCTAGGAAACCCCGGCTCGAGAGGCAGGGCCCCATACCCTATTTATTAGGACCCTATTTATAATACGTATGAGAGTGTGTGCCAGGGGCGGACTTTAAGGGATAATAGACTTCATCCTAAAGCGGCATTGGTGACCTCCTAAAGGAGTGGGTATTCAATAATTAGGAGGCTTCAGTAGGCACTTGTCGGGAGACCACTTTATTTGGTAGCCCACTATCTGCTTTGTTAGACTAGCAAGAGCACACGAATCTGACAGTCTTGCGTGATGAACGCTTCAAGGGACGAAATTCTTCAGGCGTATGGACTAAACAGCGAATTTCCAGACAGGTGGACTGATCCTGCAGGTGCCGGGGCCACCATGGAACCTGTGGGTACCAACGAGACGGCTGATGATGGCGTTGGTAAGGAAGCGCTTGTGGAGGAGTTCTTAAAGACACTAACTGCTAGCAAGCGGGTTGCATCAGATGAAAAAGACCCACTTGGCACGAATATGACCATTATGCAGGTACTTCAGGGCCGAAATAGGCTTCCTGGCACTGCATTAGAGCGAGCCAAGTATATGCCTAGCTCGACTGAATTCGATCCGAAGCTCTTTCTTCGCGATGTTCATGCTGATGCTTCTTTGACAGACCTCCAGCATAGTCTAATCTATCTCAAGAAATCCATGGCTGGAAATGACCAGGGGTTGCGACAAGTGGTTGATACTGACTACGAAAGTTACGTATCCTCGAAGCGCCGTCTCGATGATGTGATGGCACAGCTCCATAGCCTGGGGGTAAGCGAGAGCACAGAATATGGCCTATCGGGCTTGCGTACACAACTAGACCAAGCGACTAACAAGCTTACAGTTTGCGCGAGACCACTTGATGATCTAGGCTCTGAAAGAAAGCGGCTACAGGCCGCGGCGAGTAGTTTGGAATCCCAGCGCGTACTGTTTGAACTACCCCAATCACTTCTTAAGTGCATTGCTAGTAATGACCATGAGCACTTTATGAGGGAGTACAAACGTGGCGTCCGAAGCATTTCTCAGCATTCTTACTCTCAAAACCCGGATGAAGTTAGGCTGGCCGATGTCATTGCACGCCGCACTCATAAAATTCTAGAGCAATATCGCCAGCAGCTAAGAGAGGGGCTCATGCGTACCGGTGCTGATGATGCTTATGCCCTGTACTTTTCTAAGCTTGTGGATCTCGGCGTGCCAGGAAACCCAGCCTTGGAATGGATTGATCATAACATACAGCGATTCTCGTCAGAAATCGATGATACATTCAATTTTTTGAAAATAATCTCCCAAAGGAACCTAGCCAGCGCGTTGGAATCAGGCAAAACTCTTGACCTAGTAACTTATCTACGACGGCTTCCTGTTGGCCAATCTGTTGATGAGGTTGCCAGCTTTTTGGACACTTACGAAGTGGAGGATAGTGAGGATACTATCACTCAATGGACATCAGTTCTTTCCCAATTCGAATCTCTGCGGAAAATTTTAGGCCGCGCGACAGTGTTTTATCGAGAGTTTCTATCTCTGAGCCAAACTCATTCTGGCTCAGGCTGGGCTCTCTCTCCTCAGCAGCGTGACATGGTCACCAGACGGTGCCTTGAGCTGGTGAGCATGACTAGTGCCCGCCTTGTGCAGAGCTTAACAGAACCTCTCTCTGAGTCTGCTGCACTGCCGGTTGCCTCGGCCCACTCCAACAGCGACCGTAACAAACCTGACCAGCTGTCATTTTTGCCTCTTCACTCGAATTCTTTAGCAGTTGCAAAATATCTGGGGCGCATCTTGGAAGGGCTGAGTATGATGCTCGGGCAAGCAACAGATTTAATCGGGACTCAGAACGATCTGATGCAGGGTGTCGCTGTTGTCAAGGAACAGTTTGTTAAAACGCTTGGGGATTGCTGGGCACGAGATTCAATGCAATTTGGCGAGATTCAAGACTGGGCGGGGAGTGTGGCCCAGAACAGCCTTCCGCAGTACTTCACAATGTACCACACACTTATAATCGAGCGCCTTCGATTCCTCTTAGACTCCAGCCGTGGTGGGCCTGCGTCAGCTGATGCGGCGAAGAAAATTGGAGACGTTTTTCCGGCTGCACTCTCGCTATCGATTCGTAGCATTGAAATCTCTCTCACTGGTTCTGCTAAGATGAGCCCCGGAAACGCTGAGGCAGCAGCAATTGAAGCTCAGCTTCAGCCGCTATCTTTGAGTCAAGATGCCAAGCTCTTGGTGACACTGAACAACCTAGGAATTCTCCGCGCGCAGTCGCTTGAACAAGTCTATGATGCATTCGAGTCCGTGCTCAAGCAAACTCAGCTAACTCGAGCGGTTCGTGCTCAGATTACCCCAGAGGTGGATAGACTCGCCGCACAACTATTTGATATTTACATTCGGAAAAAGCGGTCTCGGCTTGCAAAAGTGGTCAGTGAAGAGACTAGCAGACGAATTCCCCAGTGGCGTGAGGATAAAGAGGAAGTCAAGTTCATTTCGAGCTACGTATATGAGTCCCTCATGATTCTAGTTGAGATTCATGCCCTATTTCTGGAATCATGTCCTCAGATGGCCAGGCGCGCAATTCTGGAGCTGTACATGAATTTACTTGGCTATATTCTTGGGGTTCTTCGTGAAGCAGATGCTCTATCTCGCTACGGGACACTCCAGAACATCGCGGATCTTGAGTTTATGCGGGCCGTGATGAAGAGCCTCCCAGAAACAAAGACACAATGCCAGCTTATTTTCGATGCTATCAAACAAGCCAGCAAGGATGAGAGCGTCTGGCAAGGTCAAGGTGCCCCTCGTTCCTATGTTATGGGAGTACTCAACTCTGCTATTCAAGAGGCCAAGTATGCTTTTCAGTGCTTCAAAAAGCTGGAATAAAGACGAAGCCATCTATTTATTATTAAACTAGACAGCTTTACGTGCTTATATGATCCGTTGAGCCTGAGTTGATTCAGCTATTTATCTGACGAGAATATTTTTGGGCTAAAGAGACAGTTTACTCCTGCTCTCCGCTAGGCTTACGCTACCCCACAGAGGAACATCAGGAGCTTTATCAGCATCATCACCGGAGATGTAGTAAGCGTCATGTCGCGGCTCACGCTGAGGGCCGATGCGGGCATCGGTGCCATAACTGCGTCTCCAACAAGCCGCGACTTAGTGCTAGCTGGCCGGACGGGTTTGCATATTGTGGACCTACACGACCCTTTTTTGCTACCCCGCGCTTTACCACTGCGTAGCGCCTGGGAGGTTGTGTCTGTTAGGTGGTGTCCTGATCCAGATCGGCCTAACTGGGTTGTAAGCACAAACAATCAAAAAGTACTTGTGTGGAATTTGGCTTTGAAAAGCTCCAATGCCATTGAACATGTTTTGCATGGTCATCGCCGGGCCGTTACTGACATTGAGTTTTCACCTCACAACCCAGAGACTCTTGCAACGGCATCCATAGATACCACCATCAACGTGTGGGATCTTCGCAAGCCAGAGAAAGCCAGCTTTTCATTTGCAGATTTCGATGCTGGTGCCCTACAAGTAAAATGGAGTCTGGTGGATGAGAACCTACTAGCTTCCGCACACGATACTCGAGTGGTGGTTTGGGACCGGCGTAAGGCCAATGAGCCAGTGGTGAACTTTAGAGCCCATATGGGCGAAGTGAACAGCATTCGATTCCTCGCCAATGGTAAGCTGCTTACTGCCTCCACAGATCGAAAGATTAAGGTATGGGATTTAAAGAGCTCTGTGCCTACTGAGCAACTTGTTGTTCATGCAGGATATCCTGTTTGGAGAGCAATCCCTACCCCCTATGAACTAGGCTGTTTTGTTGTTCCCTTGCGGGGAGGTGATAACCAAGTGAGCCTAATCAATTTGGCAACGAAGAACGAAAAAGAGGTTGAAATCAACAATGTCGAGATCAGTAGCTACGCTCATCCCGAACCAGTAAGAGACGCTGTAATTATGCGTAACAACCAGTCCACTGGCTACTATGATCTTGTGACCTGGTGCCATGATAAAAAAGCAAGGATTTGGGATGGTGCTGCGATGCAGAACTTACCGCATGCTTCGTCCGCTTCTGGCTGCAAAGATACACCTCCCTCACCTATAATTGGAAACGACCGTTCTTTTAACTCAGCTGAGTTCAGTGACTATTCTAACGGGGACATTTTCAGCATTCCATTCTTCCACCGTAGGGAGGATATTTATACCCGGATTGAACACTTAGACTGGATTTCAGGCGTGCAGCTTGGTGAAAATATAGCTCAGCCAGTTTTACCAAGCCAACAAAGTACTGATGCCGGTACCTTGTCACAGGAAATCATAGCAGTTTCCTTACAGTTCCCTAAGGTCTTATTCGAGGAGATCAATATAGGCGCTGGAACTTGCTCATTTGTAGCGCCCGGGCCTTGGGGAAATGATGGCGAAATTGCAAATGTGCATGCCACTGCGAAGTTTCCTTCTGGATACCCCAGTCATGCGTTTATGTGTCATGTTGATTCAACGAACGAAATGTACCCAGATGCAGCGGTGGAGATCAACAAGCGCCTAGCAGAAATAGCTGAAGAATTGGCTCAGCATGGTGTTGGTGCGCTAGAATATTGCATTCGATATTTAGTTGGCGATAACGTGCCAGTTGAGAAAGAATATGCAGCCGAGATTGCTGGTGCGACTTCGCTTCAAGGTTCTCCAACAGAGGAGGCGACTTCCCCATTAAACGACCCAATTGACTCAATTGAAGTACTTGATCAACTAGGGCAACTAGAACCTTTGGAGCGCTACGAGTCTATTGATCCCTTAGATCACTTGGACCACCATCAAGATAACACACCGGGCCCTATCGACAGCACTCCTCTTCCGAAAGGATCTGGAGCTGTATGGTCTCCTACTGGCAAGCTAGTCTGCTTTTTTAATCGCAAGCAGCCTGGAAAAGAAAAAGGTCCTTTGCCTCTTGATAAAGTGTTTGCTGAAGACTCTCCAAGTGAAGGTAGTGACGCGCCTTTTGCATCTGACAGTGACGACTTTGATACAGTACCCGGGCTCAGCATGAACGCTGCGAACTGGTCTGTGGCCGCAGCACAAATGACAGCTCCCATAAAGCGTGGCCGATCTCATACTGTGACAACGGCTACTAGCGATGACGCCTCCAGACATGCGCCGACCACCGGGTCCCATGACATCGTAATAAAGGATTTCAAGCACTTGTGGCCTTGTAGGCCTGATGTGGCGGTAGAGTACCGACACGAAATCAATGGGCCAGCGCTGGAAATGGTTTTGCACAACGCCTCGGTTGCTCTGAAATATGGTCTTAAAGAGGACGCGTATTTCTGGAGTGTCATGGGATCCTGGATATCTATTGATATCCAAGAGAGCCGTGATCCGATCTCTGGACCCTTGTGCGACTCTTCGAAGTTTGAGTGGGCCTCGGATAAGCTCGGGTTTGCCACCTTCTTACCTCAGATTGCGGAGCACTTGGTGGAGCGTGGCAACATTCAAATGCTGGCTTGTATTTCCTGTATATTTTCTTCACATCGTAACGCGATCATGGCTGCTCGCAAGGCGGCCATAGAACAGGCATCGAGGGACGAGGCAACTCTTGTCCCACCTGGGATGGATTTGACATATCAACTTGACCGTAACGGTAATGTCAGACAGCTTCCTTTACAATCTAGTAGGGAGGATGATGGGAACTCGCTTGCAGTCTTCTCATCTCGTGAGGTAAGTCCTTTTGAGCGAGAAGGGTCAGTACACACCCAGGCGTCAGATTGGTGGGTCGATCCAGAAATGTCTGGGGTCCTGGCAGGGTCACCTGTTACTTCTGGAATATCTACAGCTCGCGGCCACCATCATCAGCTTAGTATTACAACAGGGTCTCATGCAAGCAATACTCTAATCCCACCTATATGGTCTCACGCTCCGGGGAGTATGTCGCATGGTAGCTTGGGTGCACTGCGGCTTTCCAATGGATCGACACCAAATGGACCCGTGGTGAGTGGGCCTTCGACTGTTATCGCCAATGTGACGATCGAGATTAAGTACCCTCATGCAAATGGTTCAGGGGCATCTTCCTGTACCTCTGAGAAACTTGCTACTCCCAAAAGGAGGGACAGCAACTTCCTACAATGGCTGCCGAAGCTGATGTGCTATCGCCGCTACTACTCGGACCTTCTTCAGATTTGGGGTCTTGACATCAAGCAAGCTGAAATCCAGAAGCTCAATGATGACCCACTATTGGACGAGTACAGACCTTTTCTCGAAAGCTTCCTTCGAGACAAGGACTGGTTTGACATTGAGATGAAGAGCACCAATTGTGCCTACTGTGAAAGACCGATTAGCCGATTGTTTGATGCTTGTGATCATTGTACCCATGCAATGCATAGCCACTGTGCTCAAAAATGGTGGGCAACAGAATCAGACTGCGCATTAGCCTGCGGATGCGAGTGTAAGAAATACAAAATTTAATTCTATTTATTGGAAGTGCATGTTCATCCTTCCGTGATAACAATTCTAGACCTCTTCTTCTTTTTCTTGGGCTGTGATACTGCAATCGGCTCATCGGCTTCGCTGAAGTCCGTTTCAACGCTTTCCACGGAAGCTTCAATCTTACGTTTCAAAGGCTTCTCAACATTGTCTGGGATCAGAGCAACGCAATTAAGCCTGTCTCCAGCGCTGTAAGCTGCGATTTGATTTCTTTCCTCAAGATCCCAAACCACAATCATCCCATCCGTTGAGACACTTGCCATCCACTTATCGAGAATCGAAAAATCTTTTACCCGAGTGCCATGTCCTTGAAGGACGAATGTTGGCTCGTCACTGTCTAGGCTATAGAAAGAAATTGCACCATTATCAGTACTGGCGACTAGAGCGTCCTTGTAGAAATCGATGTGATGAAAATTGGATTTGCTATCCCATGAACGCTTTACTTCACCACTCGTGTCGTACAGTTCAAGGCGACGATCGTATGCTACGATATAGTCCGCTCCCTTGCCTGGGGTGAAAGCGACCTGACGAGGTGCAGCCTTCAGCTTCTTAACGCTTGCTTTCCTACCAGTCATGAGATTCCACAGGATCAATCGTCGATCTTCACCGACACTAAGGGCGATTCTCCCGCTTTCGTGGATGCTGATGTCAAGGACCGGTGCCTTGTGGCCCTTCAGCTCTGAAAGCAGCTCCCAGTCTTTAGCCCTCCAAAGTACAATCTTACCGTCTCCTCCTCCACTGAGAAGCCATTTTTGGCCGAAAAACTTGAGTACCAAAATTTGGCCAGAGTGATGCATTAGAGTGCCGAGCTCACGGCGCGTCTGGAGGTCATACAAACGGATCAGCTCGTCATTCGCTCCACTCACCAAAACCTTCTTCGACCACGCGATGTCGCGAATTGACTGCGTGTGTGGAGTGAAATGGAATATTGGTGTAAAAACCTCTCCTTTAGGACCCAAAGTTAGCGCCACACAAAGCAAATTGTGCTCGTAGGAACCTGTAACTATTCTTAACGTCGTCGTCATGAAAGGTCTGAAAAATTATGTAATATCAGAGACGTCCTATTTTAGCAGTAGTTGTCTTCACCTACGCGAAGCCACTTGATCATGTCAAATTGTCTATTTAAACCTCAAGACTCATAATATCCCTAGCTAGAGAT
The DNA here is from genome assembly GCA_030578495.1 of Starmerella sirachaensis. Classification (NCBI taxonomy): domain Eukaryota; kingdom Fungi; phylum Ascomycota; class Dipodascomycetes; order Dipodascales; family Trichomonascaceae; genus Starmerella; species Starmerella sirachaensis. Next base: position 666,698 of record JAJMSC010000001.1, on the reverse strand, counting down.
AATAATAAAAACCAATTTAGTATTGGAGCCATGCCTGAATTTCATTTCTCAAACCGAGGGGGTTATCGATATATAGCGGCGATAGTGTCAAAATAACTTCTACGAGTCAGAGTCGAATGGGCATTGTATTTGAAATTGATCGGTCAAGATGTGTGACAATGTTCTTTCTTTGTCCTGTGAACTGCCAGGACTCTGCGACGTGGTGGTGACCGAGTGGGGATTTGTTTCGCGGTCTTGTGACTCACTATGCTGGCCGTATAACCCTAGTGAAATTTCACCGCGGACAACGCACCAGTTTCCCATCAAGCTGAATAGTGAACAGATGTCAGTGACAGTCTCTATTCTGGGGAAGGATCAGATTGTCATAGGCTATGATATCGTTCAACAGATTGTCGAAGACACACTCTCGAAGGTAAGTTCGTCCACGTACGTACTCGTTACCGATACGAACATTAGTCGCCATGACCACTACGTTGGGCTTGTTGATTCCTTTAAGAAAAAATTGGGGTCCAACCAACGGCTCTTGGAGTGTCATATTCCTCCTGGTGAACTTTACAAAACACGCCTCACTAAGGCAAGAGTAGAAGACTTCATGTTTTCTAAAAAGTGTACCCGTGAGGCCGTTATTTTGGCGGTTGGCGGCGGTGTCATTGGAGATATGATCGGGTACGTAGCGGCCAGCTTCATGCGTGGCATTAGATTTGTGCAAATTCCTACTACTCTCCTTGCCATGGTGGACTCATCCATTGGCGGGAAGACGGCCATCGACACACCCGCAGGTAAGAACTTAGTTGGCGCTTTTTGGCAGCCGGCGCTCAATTTCATTGATCTACGGTTTTTGGAGTCGCTGCCAACTCGTGAGTTTCTGAATGGGATGTCTGAGGTTATCAAGACCGCTGCTATTTGGGATGCACCTGAGTTCAGTCGCTTAGAACGAGTTGCACCAGAATTCATGGCAGGCCTTGCCGCACCTCGGGATTCGAAAGGTCGCGTGAATCTGGAGCCTATAAAGCAAATTCTCCTTGACTCCGTTGTAGGATCAGTGCGAGTCAAAGCCGAAGTTGTCACACTGGACGAACGTGAGGGTGGATTGCGTAACATTCTCAACTTTGGTCACTCTATTGGCCATGCTTATGAGGCCCTTCTCACTCCTCATATCCTCCATGGTGAATGTGTCTCGATCGGATGCGTACTAGAAGCGGAGTTGTCGCGCTATTTGGGAACCCTGTCACCCACTAGCGTGGCTCGTTTAGTGTCTATTTTCAAGGCATATGATTTGCCCGTCACTGTTTCAGATCCGGTAGTTCGAAGTAGGTCGCGCAATGTTGCCCTGCCGGTGGACAAAGTATTGAGCATAATGGCTGTTGACAAGAAGAATGACGGCGCAAAAAAGAAGGTAACTTTGCTGAGCTCTATCGGGAAGACCTACGAGCCTAAGGCGACGACGGTTTCCGATGAAGACATTCGAGTGGTTCTGAGCGCTGATATAGGCGTTCACCCTATCACCTCCTCCCCGGCCGATTATATTATAATCCCGCCGGGATCAAAGTCCATTTCTAATCGAGTTCTTGTACTATGTGCGCTTGGTGAGGGGACCTGCCGTGTATCGAATCTACTTCATTCCGATGATACTGGGTACATGCTTGATGCTCTGCAAGACTTGGGTGCAGCGAAAGTAGAAACAGAGGATAATGGCGAGACTTTGGTTGTTACCGGAACAGGTGGAAAGGGCCTTCTTGCTTCGGGCGAAGAGCTTTACCTTGGCAATGCTGGAACGGCTGCTCGTTTTTTGACGGCAGTTGCTTCCCTGGTTCCAGGTAAAGTACACCTAACTGGTAATCAACGTATGCAACAAAGACCAATTGGAGCACTCGTCGATGCACTTCGTAGCAATGGTACGAATGTCACTTATTCAAAGTCTCAAGGCAGCCTTCCCTTGACCGTTCATGGCGGACATTTCCGCGGCGGCGAGATAGAACTTGCCGCTACCGTCTCATCGCAGTACGTGAGTGCCCTGCTGATGGTTGCACCGTATGCTGATGAACCTGTGACACTGAAGCTTGTTGGTGGAAAGCCAATTTCTCAATTCTATATTGACATGACCATCAAAATGATGGCCGACTTTGGAGTTACTGTGGTTAAAGATAAAGTACAGGAGCACACTTATAAGATCCCCAAGGGATCTTATAAGTGTCCTGTTGAGTACACGGTGGAAAGTGATGCTAGCTCGGCGACCTACCCACTCGCATTCGCTGCTCTCACGGGAACCAAATGTACGGTGCCCACCATCGGCTCATCGTCCCTGCAGGGCGATGCAAGGTTCGCAACAGATGTTTTACGTCCGATGGGTTGCACTGTTTATCAGTCAGCTAATTCCACCACAGTCCAAGGACCTACGGATCACAAGCTCGTCGCTATAGACGTTGACATGGAGCCGATGACAGATGCTTTCTTGACAGCTTGTGTTGTAGCTGCGGTAGCGAGCGGAACCACCCGTATCACTGGTATTGCCAACCAGCATGTCAAGGAATGTGACCGTATCAACGCGATGTATTCGCAGCTCGCGAAATTTGGAGTTAGCACAATGGAGGGCGAAGATGGCATCGACGTTATGGGTGTTTCAAGGTCCCAACTCAAGATTCCGACAGAGGCATTGCACTCTTACGATGACCATCGCGTCGCAATGAGCCTTTCTTTGCTATCAACACTTGTTGATGGACTGACGACTATCGATGACCGGAGGTGCGTGGAAAAGACCTGGCCCGGTTGGTGGGATACCCTCCACACTAAGCTTGGAGTCAAGCTCGAGGGTGTCACCCTTGAGTCACATATAGAAAACCCGGTTATCGATGCTAAAGAACAAACTGTGGTACTCGTTGGTATGCGTGGTGCCGGCAAAACCTTGCTCGGTAAGGCGGCTGCTGCCGCTTTGGGCTACGCATTTGCCGATATTGATCAAGAGCTTGAAGCTGAGCTTGACACAACAATTCCGGAAATTATTAGGACCAAGGGATGGGAAGCATTCCGTGTCGCTGAGCTTGACGTGTTCCAACGCTTCTTGGCTCAGCACCAGTCCAGGTTCGTAATCGCCTGCGGGGGAGGTATAGTGGAAACCGCTCAAGCTCGAGAAATCTTGAAACGTTATTCTGAAAAAGGCCTTGTTGTTCATGTTCATCGGAACCTGAAAGATATAATTGCACTCTTGAACGAAGATAAGACTCGTCCTAGCTTCGTTGACGATCTCGAGGCTGTATACAAGCGACGTGAACCATTATACGAAGAAGTTTCGAATCGGCTCTACTTTCAAGCACCTGTATCAGATCATTCGGTGCTTCAGAAGTCGCTGAGAAACTTCTTTTCCTCTGAGGTGCCGCTCGATACTTCGCAACGGACGTTTTTCCTATCTCTGACTCTGCCGAATTTACAGCATACCGACATTGACTTAGAAGCTATACTTGAAGGATGCAATGCGGTTGAGCTGCGAGTTGACTTACTGGAAAGTTGGGACACCGAGTTTGTCAGTGAGCAGATCGGATATCTGAGGCTTAATACCGACCTCCCTATAATTTTCACAGTACGATCGAAGAGTCAAGGAGGAAGCTTCCCTGATGATGACTCTCAAGGATACCGGGCCTTGCTTGAGTTAGCTTTCAAGTCTGGGGTGGAGTACGTTGACGTCGAACTTACGCAACCTGGGGTTCATCAGTTCGTTCAGTCGAAGAGAGGCGGACGCACTTTTGTCATTGCCTCCCATCACGATCCTAAGCGGGCCTGGTCGTGGGATTCTATTGAGTGGCGCTCTGCCTTTTTCAAGGCCAACAGACTTGGTGACGTTGTAAAGTTCGTCGCAACGGCCGACACTTTCGAGGATAACTTTAAGCTCGAGGACTTCAGGAAGGAGATTGCACCTAGTAAGGCACCATTTATCGGGATAAATATGGGCTATGCGGGTCAGTTAAGCCGTATCCTCAATCGTGTCATGACTCCAGTAACACATCCTTTGCTTCCGTCTGCCGCTGCTCCAGGCCAACTGAGCGTGAAACAGTGTAACGAGACATTATCTGTAATGGGTGGAATCCCCACCCGTCAGTTCTTTGTCACAGGAGAGCCTATAAGCCATTCGCAGTCCCCGAATCTTCATAATAGCAGTTACGAAGCACTTGGGTTGTCGCATCATTTTTCGAAGTTTGAAACCAGTGATGCTAATGCTGTTAAGGCTGAAATCTCTCGATTGGGAAACTCATGGGGAGGAAGTGCTGTTACGATACCGTTAAAGGAGGACATTATTCAACTTTGTGCGGAACTCTCCGAGGATGCACAGATCATCGGAGCGGTGAACACTTTGTCGCCAGTTGGTAACGGTCTAATCAAGGGTTCCAACACTGATTGGATAGCGATTAAGCACTCTTTCGAGAAGCTTGGGACTGTGACTGGAGACACTGCTCTAATTGTAGGTGCTGGCGGCACTGCGATGGCAGCCACGTTTGCATTCTACAAAATGGGATTCCGACAAGTTTACGTCCTAAACAGGACTTTAGAAAGGGCAGAGAGGTTATCGAAACACTTCGAGGGTCTTATTCAGGTGACAACGGTTTCTGATGCGAATGCCTCAAAGGTTGTTCCACAAGCAATCTTGAACTGCATTCCGGGAGATCGAGATATTCCGGACGAAATGCTAGCGCGCATAAAAACCATTCTAAGCGCCACGCAAGGTTCTCTGCTTGATGCGGCCTACAAGCCTGATGTGACTCCTATGATGAAATTAGCCCGCAGCTATGGCTGGGAAACTATTGCTGGAAGGCAAATGCTTGTGTTTGGTGGTGTTGAGCAGTTTTACATGTGGACTGGGTTTTATCCAATCACGACTGCGACGCGCGCGCTCCTGGAAAAATAACTTTACGTTGGCATATAGTGCGTTACCGTTTTTAAATCGCTCGATAAATCTCGTAAAAATTAATGCTTTCATTCGATTACTGAAGCTACTGTATGCCTCCGAAATGGGGTGTGCGAACACGATTACCGCTGCCTCCTGCTCAGGTTCGCTTTTGCCAACGGCAGTCTGATGTAATCATGGTCGCTCAAAAACAAAGCGGTACTGAGATTAAGATGCAACGCCAGTAGTCCATGAGAGATGGATACTAGTTTTGATGAATTTGGTAATTACAAAGGACTGGAGTATTCTGAAAGTGATGATCTGGGTGATGATCTGGGGTTAGAACATGATAGTCAGGATGAATGGGAGGAAGCTGGGAGTGCCAGTGATGAAAAGCCCGCTGCAGTGGGAAGCGAGTTTGATGCAGTTCTGGCACACTATGGTTATGATACGCAGAGTATTTCCGATCCCATCATAAAACCTGAATCACGCAATGTCTCTCGAGATGTCATTCCGCCATCGTGGGAGTTCCATTATGCGCTACTTAAAGGTGGCCAAGGCGTTCTCAGGAGTTTTGCAATAATAGGCGAAATCGGCTCCGGAAAGTCGTCAATAGCTAGGATGCTTGGATGTGAGCCTGACCAATCGGTCCTCGAAAAAAAGCGGGGCATCACGTTACAGTCTTCCTTCCACTCAGTCTTGGTCACTGGCGACAGACAGAAATCATTTGTCTTCAATATTGCTGATACGCCAGGGCATACCGATTTCAAGGATGAAGTTGAAGCAGCTCTTAGTATCGTAGATGGTGAACTTGAAGTCGTGGATGCGGTAGAATGGACACCCGGTAGGCGAAAGATCACAATGCCGCGTGTCAAACGGTTGACTGTGGTGAACAAGTTGGATAGACTTATACTGGACCAGCGACTCCCTGCTGAATTTACCAGTAAGCGATTGCATGCACTGGTTAACGAACTTGGGGCTGATCCAGAATCCATCGTTTTCATGTCCTCGAAGTTCCAGTTCAGCTTCACTTTAGCTTCTTTCTCGTACCTCTACCGCAGGTACCAGGGCATTGACCTGGATCCTGCGGCGCTCTGGAGCAATAACAACTTTGTCAAATTCATTCTTGATCCCATCTATAAGCTTATCAGCTGTGGCCTCATAGGTGCGTCATCATCTAAAGTTCTTGAATCCCTTGGGATAGTACTTGAGTCTGCGGAATGGAAGCTTGAGTACGATGCCCGCATTCACCTCATTCTGAGACGATTTTTTGATGACGAACCCCTCAATCCGCTTGTAGATTTCCTTGTATCAATGCTCCCTTGTCCGGCAGAGAAACAAGGTGGAGATCAGCTAACTTTCGCTAAGCATATTGAGTGCGATCAGAAGCTGTACTCGATTTACAGCGTGTCGCGCGGAACTTTCAGGCAGAATGATATTTGGATCCCACTTGGCGCTAAGCGAATCCCTGTAACGAGTGTGTCATGGGGCAGTTGGATCATATTGCCCGCAGCTGATGGTGAACCCTGGGAAGATACTTCTCAAGCTGCGGTAGCCAGGGTTGGCGTTAAACCTTTGAGAGACACAGATGAGCAGATTGGTAAACTTGTCTCCGGTCTGAGCAAGATTGAACGTACCTTTGGGGATTTGCGAATTAGTACAATGGAAACTGGGGAGTATGTTATTTGTGGAACAGGTGAACTTTATTTGGACTGTGCTTTGTGGGCACTTCGCCATATTTGGGGCTGTGAGGTACGGGTGAGTCAACCATGGGTAGAGCTCAGAGAGGCTGTTAGTGAGGGTTCTTATGTTGCCCTACCGTCTTATACTTTGAACAAAGAGTCTTCTGTAACTTTGTTAGCCTCACCGCTTCCTCAAGTAACTGATGGCAAAGGGGGCTCATTAGATTATGCGCTGAAAATTCCTGATTCCTCTACGCTGGATAGAAGCCGGCATAACATTCTTGCTGAGTCCAACGGATGTGTCCTCTCCAATGAGGATTGTGAACTTTTTTCTAGTATTGATAAAGATGCTAAAAAGGCTATCCTGGATGGATTTAAGCAGTGCACAGAAAACGGCCCCCTTATGGAAGAACGCATGCAGGGAGTCCATTTTCAGATTAGTGAGCTCAGAGTTGGCAGTGACTTCATTCAGATGGCACCAACAATGCGACGAGCTTGCTATGCTGCGGCATTAGTTGCGCGTCCAATTTTGTTAGAGCCGTGGTGCCTAGTAAGGGTCATTGGGTCTTTGGCTGCTGGAAAAGCTGTGTATTCTGAGCTTGCGAAACGAGGAGGGGCTGTATTAAGCGACATCCCTATTGCTGGGACTAACCTGTTTGTGACTGAGGGCCACATTGCCGCTATGAACTCATTTGGGCTTGAGATTGATATTTTGTGTCAGCTTCAAAGACAAAACGACGCTAGAGTTGCCATTGAGTTTTGTGAATGGCGAATCATACCAGGAGACCCGCTGGACGGATCTAAGACTACTGGAAGGTTGCAAGCCGCTGATGAGAGTGCTGTGGCACGAGACTATCTACTAAAAACTCGCAGGCGAAAGGGTTTAAGCAGAGAGCCGCAACTTCGAAAATACCTCGATAATGATATTGCCACAGCAATTCTAGAATAAACGCTGCTATATAGTCCTTTGTTGACAATTACATTAGATTCACTTTCTGTGCTTTTTGCTAGCCTTAAACTTGCTGACATCCATGGAACTTTCGGAAGTATTCTTGCGTTCGCCGCGCTTATGACCGGAGCCATAGCGAGAATTCTTCGCCAAGCGCTTACGGTTGACAGGCTTGCCCTTTTGATTATTGTTGCGCTGGTTGCCGAGACGGTACTTCTCATCTCGCTGTGTCTTCTTATCATTTAGGGCATCCTCGACCTGAACATCAAAGGCGCTGTCGTCCATTTCAGTGTCCTTCCTCTTTCTCTTTAAGCCGTTAATTTTTTCCAACGTATCACGCTTTTCTTTTTGCCTTTGTTGGAGCTTTTCATGCTGAACCTTCTTGCCGTACTTCTTCAGTTCCCGTTGCTTCCTCGCTTCCTGTGCAACACGCTTTGTTTTCTCTAGATCAACAAGCTTGCCTTTGACTTTAGCCATATGCTCATCACTCTTGACCATCTCCGCGAAATAGTCCACAGGTCTACTAAAAGCGACCCCTGCGGATTTGGCTTGTTTCCTACCCTTGATAGCTGCGTCAAGTGCCTGTTTGTAAAATGACAGCTCTCGCTCAGTGTCATCATATACGTCTTTGAGCACTATGGGCTCCGAAGTCACGCTGAAATGCTCGACAAAATTGCTCTTCGCAGATTGCGGAAGTTCAATTGACTTCAAACTTTTACGAAGAGCGTTCACGTTGTTTACTGTCAGTTTTTGGAAAGGAATCACGTCCGCGTCGTCGTCAATTTCCGCATCCGACAAAGGCACATCATCCTCTTCCTCTTCCTCTTCCTCACTATCCTCTTTGTTCACATCCTCACTCTCCGAGTCAGAGGACTCGTCGGAGTTGTTTAACTCCGAATCACTTTCGCTATCCTGCAACCGTGCGAGGTCTAGTTCCTCACTTTCTGACGACGACTCGACGGAATCACCATTTCTTCCAATCCCGAGAGATTTCGAAAGCTTCTTAATTGAATCACCCAATCCCATTGCAGTGACGGAAGAAATACTGATCTAGATGCAGTTGTGTCCGTAATTTAATTTTTTGAGATAGATGGTGATCATGTGTTACGGGTATGGGCTTATGTCATAAGATCATGCCCCATGCTGTCAAAAAAGATATATAGGGGAGGTGTTTGAAGTGGACATTATAAAGCTCGCAAGTTGGTCCGGAAACGTCGAATAAATAAGTTATAAATAGGTCTAAAAGACATAAGGGGAGAATATGTGTGCTACTGATCCACGCCCTCTTCATCGTCACTCTCTGCTTGCTCTTCGATCATTTTCTCCCGGAGGCTTTCTTCAATTGAGGATATAAGCGCATCTATGTTTCCCACCCTCGGGCTACCAGTAATGAAGACTACGTTGATATTCTTGTGGTAGGGCATATCCAACAAAAGCTTCGGTGTAACAACGAAATACTGCCGCGCCATTGTAGAGCCACGACATGCTTGCTGGACAAAAAAAGACATTGTCTTTTTCTCATTGCTTTCATCCATTCCCTGATTTATTTCGTCCAAGACACGGAAAGGAGCTTTTGCCATTTCCTGAAGAGCGAGAAGATAGACAGCTGTAGCTACGGCGCGCTCACCCCCAGACTGCCTCTGCTTACTTAGAGGTGCTGGCCGCTCGCCGGAGCGGAATGATACATTAATATCGATACCCCAACTAGCCACAGATATTTCATCATCTTTAGGAATTGAGACTGAGCCTTGGCAGCCAAGGCGCGAAAACATGTCTGAGAAATGTCTTGAAATATTTTGAGCCATAGTGGTGAGTTCCGCTTCCCACCGAGATCGGATGTTCTGAACACTGGATTGCAGATTTTGCTGTCGCTCAATCTTCAAATCAAGCATTCGACGCTTTTCTTCTAAAGCTTCTTCAGTTTCCCGCATCTGCTGACGGAGACTCTCCACGCTATCGACGCGTTGATTGTGTAAAGCAATTGTCGCCGTAAGGCGACCGACTTCATCTTCTATTTGAGATGGCGGCCGTTCCCTTGCTTCTTTTTCTCCCTCTAGTAACAATTTATGGCTCCGTAACCAAGAAATGGCGTCTTCATATTTCTCACGCTCCTCCCGATCGGGTGCCTGGCGCTGAGCAAGTTGTTCTTCAAGCTCATTCACTACAGTTCGGCGTTCAGCGCGTAGAGCATCTAGTACTGCTGAAAGGATTTCGAACTCGTTCCGAGAGTCCCTTAGGCGAGTCTCTACAAGCTCACGCTGATGGCGCCCTGCCACCAATGCAACCAATAGGTCAGTTTGAGACTCTGTACCTTCAATCACAGTGAGTGCATGCTTTAGACTCTGCGACAAATCAGATATTTTCAAGTTCAGATCATTATTGTGCTGTCGCTTCATCTGAATCTCATTTGCAGTGCGTTCGACTTTGGCAGAATTATCACGGAAGCGCCTTGTATACTTTGAGAAACCTGCCAATTGGCTTTTTAACTCTGAGAGTTCCTCCCGAGTAGGTAACATCTGACTCTGTAGCCTCTCTCTATCGCTTTTCACATTACCCAAGGCCTGGGAGGTGTTCTCAGCATTTTGCTCCAAGCTAGAGATTCTCTGTTTCACAGTATGCAATTCCGTATTATTATCAGCAGTAAGCATGAAATGTGCCCATCTAGGAGCACTGCCAACCTTCTGAGTAGTTTCAAAAACCTGCTTACGACCGAAATTTGATCGGGCCGCTTGGTAAAATGCAGAAGGGTCAACGTAATTGAGCCCGGCTGAAGTTAGGTCACGCATTTTTCGCCGAGTGGATGCTGGCAGTATGGACAACGAATATGGCACTCTGGCGAGTCCAAGCGACTGGAGGAAACGCATCATTGCGGGAGGAGCATCCAAAGTCTCGCTAAGAACCCCTTTAAACCCACGCTCATATAACACTTTCATGACATCTTCAGATAATGTTTTTACGGCTTGTGCTTCATCCACAAAAGTGGTCTTGATATCAATGCCAGCTTTACTAGCGAGGTCCATGAGAAGTCGCTGATCTTCCGGAGTTTGACATACGAACGTGCTCATTTGGTGCAAAGATACTACTTCAGCAAAAAGAGGTAGGACGCGTTTGTCAGTGATGCCAACCGACATCAATGCTGGTTCTATGACAGGCTTCTCGAACCTGTCCTGGCTTTCCCGGACAAACAGGATCGCACGTTCAAGTTTGCGGCCTTCGTAATTCAGCAATCCGGGAACTTCATTGAGGGATCGTGAATTTTTTTGTGATGTCTCATTCAAGCGTGCCCTTTCACGAGATAAAGACGCGAGAATCTTGTCTAGGTTAAACTGCAAGGTCTCAAAGTGGGAGCGTAACTGCTGCGCCCGATTGTTTTGTTCGAGATACACAGCCTCTAACGAGTTATACCGTTCTTGCATCTCCGAAAAATGTGCGGTATCACCCAGCTCGTTGAGTTTCTTCCGCGACTGTCGCACAGAATAAGCAGCATCGTCATGTTCCTTTGTCAATTTCTGCACTTGTCGAACCAATATTGCCCTTTCTTGTAACACAGCATTGATTCTTCTCATCGCATCTTTCACTCGATCTCGGTTCCGCTCAGCCTCCAGTTGCCTTTGTCGGAAAGCTCGCTCTGAGTTGCGTGACGCCTCCTTTGATTGCGAATATTCAGCTTCCAGTTCAGCAATATGATGTCGTATGCCGTCTAGGCGCTCTCTTTCTTCAGCAGTATCAATGTCAAGAGACTCTAATGATCGTTGAGCTATACTTAGTTGATTGCGCAGCTCATCTAAGGACCTCTCGAGCTCATGATGTCGTGAAACTATCAACACACGCCGAAGAAAATTGGTCCTTTCTTTGTCGTTTGACGCTGCTTCCGCTTGGGAAAGCTTACTAGTAAGTTCCTCCTTGCGCTGGCTCAGTCTTGATATAATTTCCTCCAAATTTGCCGCATCCCTAGCAATGTCCCCTAATTCAGCCCCAGCAGATGATAGGGTCTCATGATCTTCTACCATACCATTGTAGCCTATCGCTTCTTCTGTAGACTTGAGACGCTGCTGAGGACTCTCACCCGAAAAGGCAGCTACTCGAAACTGCGGGAGAAACTGACAAAGATTATTGACTTGGATTCGGAACCTACGAATGAAAGCATCCATTTCAGCCTGTGTTACAGATTGGCCGTTAATGTACCACTGAGGTATACGACTGTGAGTACCATGTGTCGAAATCTCCATTGCCACAGTTGGATTATAATTGCCGTCGATACTGCGACCTTGCAGTTGAGCGCTTATTACAGCTGTCCTTTCTCCATGCATAACGAAATCACCATAGTTTCGACGGCCAAGGGCAGACAAGCTTCCGCCGAACATTATGTACATAGCAGTAACAACTGTAGACTTTCCTGTTCCGTTGCTGCCTAGGATGATATTCAGGCGCGGCTCGAATCCATAAGTGGCATCACGGGCTACTTGGAAGTTCACGAGTCTCATCGATATAATGGCGCCAACGGCGAAGCCACGTTGTAATGTTGTGTCAGTCCGTGACGTACTCTCAGATAATGGCACCAGAGGCAGCGAGGAGTCCGCTGGGCGGGAGTCGAACTGAGCACTTGGCGTTGGCAAACTGCCATCGGCATCCGCAAATCTTTCATTCAATTCCTCAGGGAGTGTCGATACTTTGCGCTTTTTACTAGGCTCCAGACCTGGAGTCGACCTGCTGCGTTCGTATTCGGTGTCGCCCTCACTATCGCTCACAGATCGCCCTCCGCGCTTGCCACGTCCTGAGGGGGCCTTAGGTGAGCTAACAGGAATGGGGAATGTGCGTGACATCGCCCACGACACCAATAACGAAGTCGGGAGACAGGTGGGGTGGCAATAGTAAGTAACTCACAGTAAACAACTGCCTCAGACAGTTGCAGTTGCCCGCCTTTAGCCGTTCGCATAATAACATGCGCGTCTAGGCGACAACCCTATGCCAGATTTTCACGTGTTCTTATTTTCGACCTTACGCGTCAGTGAAGCTACTGAAATCCCATAATCGACCATACCATGAGCAGTGTACGCGAGCAGTTTGAAGCGGTGCTCCCCGTTATTGTCGATGAAGTTATCGCTGAAATCGAAGACACGAAACTTCCTAAGGCTGGGGTAGACTGGATTCGCGAAGCGTTAACATACAATACCCTCGGTGGTAAGCTCAACCGTGGACTCTCAGTCATCGACACGTACCAGATTCTTACAGGTACTACTGAGCTCAGTAAGGAAGACTACAAGCGAGCTGCCGTCTTGGGGTGGACTGTTGAGCTTCTCCAGGCTTTTTTCCTTGTTGCGGATGATATCATGGATGATTCAAAGACCCGCCGGGGACAGCCGTGCTGGTACCGCAAGCCAGGCGTCGGTATGATTGCGATAAATGATTCCTTCATCATCGAAAGCTCTATCTATGTGCTACTGAAGAAGTACTTCTCGAAGGAAAGCTATTACTTGAACCTCATTGAGCTTTACCATGAGATCACGTTGTACACGGAACTCGGGCAGCTCGTTGATCTCATTACGGCACCTGAGGACGATGTGGACTTGTCTAAGTTTTCTCTCGACAAACACACCTACATCGTGACGTACAAGACTGCTTTCTATAGCTTCTATCTGCCGGTTGCTCTCGCCATGTATATGGCTGGTAAAGCAACCCCTTCTAACTTGAGCGAGGCTCGTAAAGTGCTGCTGCCCCTTGGTGCTTACTTCCAAGTCCAGGACGATTATTTGGATCTCTACGGTAATCCTGATGTCACCGGCAAGATCGGCACTGATATTCAAGACAACAAATGCAGCTGGTTAATCAATGTGGCCCTCGAAAAGGCCAGTCCAGAACAGCGCAAGGTCCTGGATGAAAATTATGGCCGCAAGAATGCGGACCAGGAACAGAAAGTCAGAACCGTCTTCGATTCACTGAAGCTTAAGTCTTACTATGAGAACTACGAAGAACGCGTCGCCGGAGAGATCAAGGAAACGATCAACAACGTCGATGAGTCGCAGGGGTTGAAAAAGGAGGTGTTTACCGCCTTCTTCAACAAGATTTATAAACGCCAGAAGTGAAATGTATACAGATTGTATGTTGTACTTTAAACACGAAAGCTAAGTCTAGTTATCCTGGTTTGCTTGAAAGTACTGCCTTAAGACTGATGCCAGAACCATTGGCAGGTCAGCGATATCCCGGACGATCACATAGTAATCGAACGGGAAGTCTTCCATGTACTTTACAACACGAAGTCGCTGAGTACCGTCTGTTTCAGTGGTATATCGGACTTCATTCATTGACAAGATAGAAGTGTCCTTATTAAGGGCATCAAGGACAACAAATACCACCATAATATGTTCCTCGTACGCCTTTCTAACAAGGCGGCGTAGTTCCTCATGGTTTTCGGTGATACCATCACTAATGATAATTTCAAGTTTCCATTCATCACCAGTCGACTGCGTCGAGAACACCTCTATCGAGCGAGCTAAAAGCTCGTGGACGTTGGTACGGTCCTGCTGAAAGTGGAACTGGCGCAGTACTGCGTTTCCTGCTTGTGAATTCAAGGGCTGGTTCAAAGGATGCACAAATTCGGTTTTGTTGCCGAACTTCGCAATACCAATCTCGCCCGCCTCAATTGCCGACAGAGCTTTGCCCACGAGCGAAATGGACTGGAATGCAAGGTCTATAGCAGCAGGCTCACCCATTGACTTGGAGTCGTCTAAAGCAAGCATGACTTGGTATTGTCGTTTGGCAGGCTTTGTGCGCCTCAGCCAGATCTTATCCTTCCTGAACTCGCTTGCGATGTAAGGTATGATCCGCTTCATGTTCAACCTCTTTCCAGTCCTGTAGTCACCTCTTAGCTTAGAAGCGACGGTGGGCTCTAGAATCAGGCGGAGTTGCTCTCCTAGCACTAGTGCTAAGTCCTGGGTCTTTGCTTCATACCGCTGCCAGAGGTCTGAGTCCTCCCTAGGCTCCATATAATCAGAGGCTGGTTCAGACGGGCGTAGCTCGGCCGGCTCGTCAGAGCCTTTGTCTTCCAAGTCACGTCCAGGGTTTGCGCTTACCATAGGATCATGCTCCGCATCATCGGATAAATCTTCTTCGCTCGCAAATACCTCTTCAGCGTCTTCCGTGCCAGCTGCTGCACCGTGTTCTGCCTCAGCATCTTCGTTTCCAGCAACTTCTTCTTCACGGTCTGGCTTCTCTTCATCATCGATAGCCATGGACTGGTCAATGTCTTGGTTATTCTGCTCCGTGCTACGACCGAATGCTTGTGTGTCGTATGCGTCTTCTGCTCCGACATGCTCTAAATCATCACTTGCAGACAGTGGCTTCGTATTGTCATTATCAGGTTCGGGTTGGTTATCACGATTCTCATGCTCGCGAATGTCCCTTTGGCGCCTGTGAAATTCCTTCATAGCGTCGCCTAACTGCTTGAGAGACTCACGCAGAGGATCCGATGGCTGTGTGTCAGGTACAGAATCGTCTTCACCCTTATTTTCTGCGTTGGCACCTGCGGAGCCTCCTAGCCCAATCTGAGATTCTTCAGTGCTTGCGCTTTCATTAGCACCTTCACCTTTCACATCTGTACGTGATTCAGTTGATGCAGATTGGTCTTCTTGAGGGTGCGAGTCGTCTTGGTTACTAGGGCCAGCAATTCCTTCGACGTTTTCACCTTCACCGTCACCTTCGGGCATATCAATGTCATCCACGTCCATCTTGTCCTCCGGGTGTTCCGCATTCATATCATCCTCCTGTTGATTATCCACCTCATTTTGATCATCACCACCTTCGTTTTGGTCCTCTTGCATATCATCGACATTCTGGTTATCACCTACGTCAACGGAATCTTCATCTGCTGTTTCTTGAGGAGATTCGTCGGGATTGTTGGGTGAAGCAGGGACGTCACCATCATTAGCTTCACCTTCTGCTTCATCTTCCTCTATGTCGGATTCGTCTGCACTAGATTCTGCCTCTCGGTCATCCTCATCATCGGGGCTATCAAGATCCATATCTTCAGGTAAGTCCAACGCATCCTTTTGCTCAACCTCGGAATCTAACTCATTCCGATCACCTTGCTTAACGCTCTCGTCTTGGTTTTGATCATCATCCGATGATCCGTCATCCTCTGAGGCTTCATTTGAATCAGTACCTGCGTCCTGGTCTAATTCAGGTTTCTCATGATTATCCTCACCTTCCTTCCCCTCTAAGTCTTCCTTATCAGCAGAGCCTTGAACCGTGTCACTTGTTTCCTTTTCTTTTTGATCGGGGTTATCCTTTTGGTCATCCCACATCTTTTCGTCTACGGCCGATGGGTCAAGGTCATCAAGATCTCCCACTTCATCGTCGGGCTCGTCCTGATCATCTGAATCATCTTGAGCAGAATCCTCGTCATCTGGTGGCGCATCTTCAAGTTGACCAGCCATTTCTCCCTCAACCTCATTCGTCTTATCGTCTTCTTCATTGCCCTCGTCGCGGTCCTCCTGGTCTGGATTCGCAGTCTGCATGGCCTCGGCTACATCATCGTCTTGCTCATCGAGATCCTTAGAGGAGCTCTGGGCACCTTGGCCATCACCTAGACCCAGGGCATCACCCTTTTCTTGTGTTTCCTCATCATCTTCCTGATGTGGTTCTGGCGAGCAGAATCCTTCAGTAGCGAGAGACAGCAAAATTTTCGAAAGGTGTAAGGTGCCTGCGGTGGTACGTTGAAGCAAATTTGAATAGAGGCCCTCCACCGTGCGTACGGCCGAGAGGAAACCATGAACGAAGACAATTAAGCTGCCAGCATAGCCCGCAGCAATATCAGGCCGCTGACTTGATAGTCTTAAAATGAGCTCCGAAGCCCTACTGAGATCATGCCAGACCTTGCCATAATGAAGAGAAAGGAGAAGCTTTTCTGCATGTTCAACGCTCCGAATTAACCACTCACTTTCCGCTTCATCACTTTCCGACGTATCCTCAGGAACCGGCTTTTCGTGTAGCCCACCGAGTTTAAGTAATTGTTGGAGCACGACAAGGACGGTGTTAGAGGCCTTCAATACCTGTGAGTCCACGTCAGAAATTAGCGTGGGCTCAACTGGCTCGAACAGTCGTATCGCAGTTCTCACTTGCATGGCTAATTCACTGATAAGTCCAGTCGTAAGCCCTTCACCCGGTGTGTTGCTCATAGCAACGTGCTCTTTCGCTTCCTGGAGAAGTGTTAGCAACTCGTTAGACCAGTTCGTATTGTCACTGGTTTGGAACTGAAGCTCCGAGAACCTATAAACACGCTCCGCTATGGCCGACACTTTTGTCCAGACACTAGGGATCGCTGTCCCTGATTCATCATAGATAGATATAATGACTTCTAAGACATTTTGAATCATATCAGCAATCCTCAAGCTTTGCACTCGTGCTGATTCAAGCTGATTCACCACTTCAGCCGGCGCGTTTGATAATTCACTAAGCATGGGGCCTATCGCAGTAGGCTCCGCACTTGATAAATGCTTGCCGACAATCCGGCGCATGCGTAACACAAGAGCGAACGCATTCTCGGCGTACGCCATACCTCTAGCCAGGTCTGGCTGCGGCACATCATTAGCTCCTTCAGTCGCTCTGTCACTGACGGCAGCCCGAAGGCGAGGAACAAGCTCAACAAGCGCGAAAAAGGTAGCGTCTGTTTCCGAAAACCTATCATTTTCGCTGAACGAAGGAACTAATGCTAGAACTCCCGTCATCTCACGTTGAGATATCATAGTATCTTTCCGCACAGCAGAACGAAGACCTGATGAGCGAAGCTCTTTCAGCGTAGATGTAAGAAACTGCTGCTTTTGCATACGAAGTGTGCTGATCAGTTTCTTATTTTCCTTCGACCATATCTTCGGAGTTTCCTCGCGTAACTCCCGAGCCCTCGCACCCACGCTCTCAGCAAGATCCTCCAAGTCGGCATTCGAAGAGAAAGCCCCTTCGACCTTTAAGATGTAGTTCTCCATGGTCTCCTTTGTCTTCTTGAGCTGTTGCAGATACTTTGGCCTTTTAGTCCACTCTTGCGTAGCCTTCAAAATGTCAACAGAAGAAGCATTCCAATTCATTGTTGTATCAGAATCACTCACACTCGAGCGCGATTGGAACATTATAGGTTTGGCTGGATCAAGGTTATCAGTAGGCGCCTTAGTCGAAAGAAGCGCCCTATACTTTCTGATGACCTTGAACAATTGACGATGAGACCTTTGCGCGGATTGCTTCAAGGCATGTATGTTAACATCACGCCAAGATGCTAGCTTTACTACCTCTTCCACTTCTTTTCTTAGAGCTTTTTCACCCGAAATGAGACGACCCTGGATTTGAGGGAGGAACTGCAGCATGAAGGCATGGACATTTTTGACACATTGTGCAATTTCCATATTCTTCAAAGATACAAGATGGCGACTGAATGACTGAAGAAGATTAAGCCGAGACTCAAAGAGACCAATCGAAGATTCTGCCATGTAAACGACAAGAATTCTAGCAATCTCCTTGGTATCTTCTGACGGCGTTGCGACAAGTATTTCATACAAATGGAACCAGAATGGTGCATCGCCGTCGACTATACGCCTCTTTTCGCTTTCAAATAGAGAAGGCCAAGTTGCCAATTCGAGCCTTCGCCATCTTACTACTAGGTTTGACGCTCCTGAAAGCAGATCTTCAACCTTCACGTCTTTGCTAGCAAAGCGGTCCCATTCATAGAGATAATGATGGAGCTGTTCTAGCTTCGAAAGGTGAAGAGCAATCGGGGCCACGGGGGGCAGATTTTTAATCTCCGTAGCAACTGTTAGAAGTGTTCGCAAAGTATCATGCTCAGGCCAATGTGTTAAAAATGATCTGACCCGAAGAGAAACTCTGTCAGCAAAATCCACGCTCACTGCAGATTCCGCAGTGCTAGAGTCGGTGTAAAAGTTGATGTTGGTGGGTACATTGTCTTCGCAATGATCATTACCCCTGCGTAAAGCGAGAAATAGAGCAGGAAGATGAAGTTGAGATGTTTTACCCTTTGCCCGAACCAATGAACCAGCGGCTTTAACTATAAGCGGCAGAGCATGGTCCTTTTGACCATTGAAAAGACTGGTGTAGGCACCTACGAACTCAGGCAAGAAGCGGTCCTCCTGTGTCGGCAAGTCTGGGAGTTCGTCATAGTCAGGGAAAAGTTGACGAAATTCACGTTCAGCTGCTAGGCCATCGTCATCATCGTATTTAAATCCAGCGACTTCTTCACGGCGCTGCTCCTCGAGTTGTAAGCGCTCTAAAGTCCAACGCCTATATTGGCCATTGAGTAACTCTTGAAGCTCTTCTAGAGGTAGACGCCGCATACAGGACATGCTCTTTAATGATAATAATGGCTCAGAGTTGGTGTCAGGAACCCTGTCACCAACAATAGTTGGATCCAACAACCACAGGTTAGTTTCTGTTTCCTCTGTTATAGCGGAGGTTGTGTCTTGCTTGAGCTCAAATCCTAGCTTCAATAGAACGATCGCGGTGCGGACAACTGCCACTAGATCTCGGTAGGCAGTAGCCCGACTTAAACGCGAATAAAGATGTTCGATATTTTTGGCGAACACTTCCCCGCTCGCTTTCGAATGTAGAGCTTTCTCAAGCCCCTTGGCCAGTTGAACCATCGCAAGCATATCCCTATGCACAACATGTATGTCGCTGGTAGACGGTCGCCAAACTGATGGCACAGGCTGCTGTTGAAGTCGGCGACTACTCAGCCATCCTTCTACATCTTTGGAGTTGGTGCCGAATACCACTTGCAACTCATCCCAAGATATATCATCAGCAGCATATTCGGC
Organism: Starmerella sirachaensis; assembly: GCA_030578495.1. Taxonomy (NCBI): domain Eukaryota; kingdom Fungi; phylum Ascomycota; class Dipodascomycetes; order Dipodascales; family Trichomonascaceae; genus Starmerella; species Starmerella sirachaensis. The sequence goes on along the minus strand of JAJMSC010000001.1, from coordinate 647,384 downwards.
TCGAAGACGTAGCCATTGTTCGAACCATACATGTTGAGCTATAGCTGGATCCACTGGAAGCGGGCTAACATAAGACCACAAAATTTCGCGGGCTAGAGATATTGCGGCACCACCAGAGTCTGCCTCTGCTTGCAGTCGGATTTTTTCAAGTATCTCAGAAGCGTACGGAATTGCAGAGGCGAGCGAGTGAGAGAGGCGATAAACTATGGTCCTCACTAAATCTTCAGGCTTCATTGACGCTGAAATCTCGGTACTATTATGCATGATCATCTCTGAGAGTATCCGAATCTCTGCACGCGCCTGACCTTGAGAATTCAATTGCATGGCATCCATCAATGTTTGCTCAAGTTTTTGAGGGATAGATAAGTGGGGCAAAACTATACCATTCTGAGAAGAATCTTCCAGGACCTCTCCCAGCAAAACTGTAGGAATATGTGCGAAGAAAGCCAACTTTCCGAGAACCCCCTTCAGCACCTTAGAATCATCTGCAGTGTAGAAAAGAGACAAACCGCCCCATATATGCCTGAACTGCTCAGTCAATTGACGCTGGTTATGCGCCGTCATAGCACCTTCAGGTAAAGATGTTCGGAAAGTATGAAAAGCTTCCTGTAAAAGCTGAGAGCTCGAGCTTAGTCCAGCTAGTTGCAGCCTGATTTCAGTAACTTGGGATGAATATTCCGGCCCTAGTTGTTCAACAAGTCTATCAAAGTCCGTGGAAAATCTTACCATATCAGTGTAAGTTGTCACGTCATCTCCGGTCGCAAATCCCATTGGTCTCCCATACTGCTTCCAAAGCCTGATCATTCCTTCTCCCCCTTCACTGAAGTCGTACTCACGGCCTAAGCCACGCTCCACGAGCATTTGAAGCTCAGACATGTGTTTATCTCTTGCAAACTTGATTAGCCAGTCTCGGAATACGAGCACTCGACTTGGATCTTGAACTATCACGAAGTCCACAAGAACAGATGCCAGCTCCGGCATCAAATTCTGCTCCAGCGCCGCGCAACACGCTTCGACTACACTGAAAATGTCGTAACTACATTCCACTGAGTCTTTCCGACGACGCAAAGCAGAAACCTCGAGTAAGGTCTTGGGGGTATTCACAAGCAGCGATTCCGCCAGCCTTTGCTTCACACCAAAAACTATCCATAGTTGTTGAAGCCACGCTATACCACCTTCAAAGCCACCACGATGCCTGAAGCGCACCTGCATAGATGAAGCAAAAGAACCAAGCTGAGCGTCGACTCTTGAGATAAACCTGACAGATTGGGGTTCTAGGAGAAGAGCTCTCAGCCATGATTTCTCACGAAGCTCACTAAACTTGGCCACATTGAAGGCCCTCGGGAACTGCATGGGAAGAGCTGCAGAAGCAGTCAGGCCAGAAAAGACCAACTCATCAAAGGAAGATATATTACCGTCACCAACCCAGACTTCAATGCTACGATTTCTCATCGCCCTACTGAGTTCTCCGTACTTCGGATCGACTGTCATGAACAAACGGAAGCTGGGATGTGGTCTTACCTCGCGAGGGGTCCCGTCAGACTGCGAGCACTCATTGACAGATAGAGATCCTCCACGTTCGAGGAGCGAGTTCAAACGATCTAGCACGGCGGGTGAACAAAGGTTCGCATTGTCTAAAACGATCCAATGTCCCTCTTCGACAGCCCTGAGTAACATACCATCAATCCATTGAAACACCGGTTTCGAGAAATCTCGGGATTGGAACTTGGCGATTGCTGAGTGTACACCACTCTGCGGTGGCAGTAAACTCATTAGCAAGCCCAAGTTCCTTTGACGAACCGAATCCTCTAGTTTCGCCAAATCAACGCGTGCACCATAGTCGCTCGTCGTGACGTCTTCTTCAATGTAGGCCCATAGCCTCTCAAGCTCTGACTGCTCTTCTAGCTGATCGAACTCGCCTAAGAGATCTGTGGAGTCTATGTCTGGCGTCATAGCGAATTCGTGAAGCTTAGTGCCACACAATTGAGCCAAGAGCCTGATCATAGATGTTTTTCCTGAGCCTGTAGCACCAACAAGAAGAAGCGGCCAGGCTCTCTCAATGCAGCGAATGGCGGTCTCCAGGAACGGTATTTGCGACGAACTCACAGATTCGTGATGATAGACTATTGTCCTCCCCTTAGTACGTCCGGTTGTAGCCAAGCCAAAACTGAGGCCTTTGGGACCTAAGTCTACAGGGTTTAGAGGAGGATCTGGTATGCCCTTGAAGTACTTGAGAAACATATTCAGCGCATACTTTCTATCGGACTCAGTGCGCAGTCTTCCAACAACTACAAGATAAAGAAAGTATGCAGGATCCTCTCTAGTGGCGCTTACAAGATCGAGCCATCTCATGGTGTCACGCAGATTGAACTCAAATGGCCCGCCACTTATAACACACGATGCAGACCAATTAGCCAACTCTTCCACATATTCAGCCAACCGAGTTCGAATCCCTCTATCTATCTCGGGGTACGTCGCCTCTGTAATTGCATGAAGATCTCGCAAGCCAAGTTGCTCCACATAAACGGAAGAAAATCTGTTGATGAAGCTCTTTGGCAGGCCCTTGCGGCCACCGCCCTGAGCCTGCGGGTTTTGTGCAGCAAAGACGACAAAGTCTGGATGCTTCTCAAATGTTCGATCCAGTTCGGGGATGTATGCTTCTCCACGATGATCAAGACATGCGTTAAGGCCTTCTAATACTGGCTGAGGTGCAAGATTCATCTCATCAAGCAGCACCCATTCGCCTCGTTGCATGGCTCTTAAGAAAGGAGCACTGCGCCAGCCGAATTGGCCTGGGGAGTCAAGCGGAACATCCTGACCGAAGAGGTCTGCCAAATCTGTTTGATCGCTAAGGTTGATTCGAGTCAGTGGCTTTCCACTTAGAGTACTCAGAGCAGCTACCAACGATGTCTTCCCGGCACCTGGGGAGCCCTCCAGCAGAACTGGCTTACGCACTTGCATGGCTCTTACTACTCGCATAGCATTGAGGGCAGACGTAGGTGCTGCAAGGCTGAATTCCGATACTGGTCCATCTACTCTGGGGAGTGTAAATCCCCCGATCGTGAGAGACATAGGCTGTATGTCAACGGTTGTATCGGAGACATCTATTTTTGCCCCAACCAGCTCTGTTATCTTGTTGTAACATCTCTGTTTAGCGTTTTTCAGCGCATCAGGCCGAACTGCAAGGTGCGCGTAGGTGTTCGAGCCCAGTGCGTCTATGAATACCATGAAAGCTCCGTGGACGAGGGTCTTCGCCGATAGACCAACAGTGTTCACAAATTGGGTCCAGCTTAATATATCTCGTAACGAGACGAGGCCAAACTCTTTCCCGAACCACTTGCTGAATTTTACAATCGGTTCCACCGCCTCATCAGCAATACGACTTCCAACAATCATCCGGAGATCATCGTCGCTCTCGATAGCTGGCACCCATATCTCGGTGAATCGATTCCTGAGCGCGGGGCTCAGTTCCTTCTTGCCATAGTCTCCACCAGGATTCATGGTCGCAAAAAACTCAAACCCTTCATGCGCAGGGACTTCTCCTATCTCAGGGACAAAAAGGGTCTTCTCAGACTCGAGCACCGAGTTCAGTCGTTCTAGGACAGAATCATCTGCCAAAGATATTTCATCAAGTAGAAACATATCACCTCGTTTCATACTCGAAACCAATGGACCATCAACCCACTCAAACATTTTCGAAGCGTCATGCCGCGCTGGGCGCTGGCTTCCAACGAGATCCCCTGTTTCAGTGTTTTGATGAGCATTCAGCGTGACCAGACGTTGATTTCGTGATGCAGCCAGGGCTTGCACGATGGTGGTCTTGCCGCAGCCGGTCTCACCTACAAGAAGCACTGGTTCGCCTTGTTCCATCGCCATATGTACTAAGGTAAGAACACGTCGCATAGCATTTGTCCATACAATGTCTTGTGGGGCATGATCCATCACGGATTCTGGCGCTAAGCTGGTAAAGTCTGTGTCCACCTTTACCCGCATCACGCGCTCAATAGTAACACGAATGCCCTCCTTCTCGCCATGAGTCCGAGACCGCTCACCAAGAAGAGCAAAGCCATTTAGAGCTAGTTGTTCATAGCCAACTGCAGGTCGGCTGGCCCAACGGAACAGGTCTCTCAAAGTGGCAGTATGCTCGAACACCCGAGATCCGACCCTTTGACGCGCAAGCTCACGGTAAACCTCTACAATTTTAGACGCGTAGCTCGGTGGAATCCCACTCCTGTCTCTCAGAATACTTTCCAGTTCGGGCTCGGGGATGTCACCAAAGTGTAGCTCCAAGAACCTGTTTCGAAAAGCACGGGATAAGATCTTACGTCCAGCGTATATTCCAGGTGGGTTTTGAGTAGCAAACAAAACAAAATTGGGATGTGGCCTTATCGTCTCTTGCGTCTCTGGAACTAGAAGCTCACGATTGTCATCTAAAAGACGATTCAGAGCTTCGAGAACGTCTGTGGGTGCTAGATTTAGCTCATCTAGAATGAGCCAATGACCCTTGCGAAGCGCAGTCACTAGAGCTCCTTCTCTGAACACTAAACGACCATCAGCATCGCTCTCGTAGCCACCCAGGTATTCGGCGAGGTCAGTATGTTCGTGATTGTTGATACGGACAACAGAGTTTCCAGTTTTCCTTGCGAGATAGGAAATCATAGATGTTTTGCCGCTCGATGTAGGTCCCTGGATAAGAATAGGAAACATCTTGGTAGATGTGGCGCGCACCAAATTAAGGAGATTCCGCTCCACACTAGGTGTGATAATATAGGAACTATCGTCGGTTAATGGAGCCTCACCTACAGGTAGCCACCAGTGATTGAACTGAACGAACTCCCCTGTGCCTGGTTTTGCAGGCGTCTGACTCAATACCGACTTTTTGTTCGGAAGCTTTGAAAGTAGATGCCTTTCAATCGATCCACTTAGCTTTTCAGCACTTGCCTCATCAAGGAGAGTAAGGAAGCACATGCTGAAAGCCTCGTAGAGGGCCCTGTGTAGCCCATAAATGCTTGATATGGCATTAGCACTTACGAGAGCGCGCGTCAAGGTACGTACGCTGAAGTGAGGCCGTTGTCCTGTACCATCTACGAGCTGATGAGAATCGGCCAGAGTCTTGGTTTCAACGTACAGTTCCGCCAGGTCATTGGATAGGCTGCCAGGTGAGCCCTGAGGAAGATAGCTCCGAATAATCAATCGCAAAGCCTCAGGATCAGAATCTGGACTAGGAGCCCAGAGCTCGGTAAATTGAGTGCGCACAGCTTGGGGTAAGTCACGCTTTCCAACATCGGTAGCAGGATTCATGTTGGCGAATAAGCGGAAGTCCGGATGCGCTTTGACTTTCATTCCTCCCTGCTCCAAAAGCGTCAGAGCACGGCCGCCAATAAGCTCACCAATCCCTTCGATGGTATCAGCAGGTGCCAGATTGAACTCGTCTAACAATACCCAATGACCATGTCTTATGGCTCTCACTAGAAGGCCCTCAATAAATTGAAACTGAGCAGCCTTTTGAATTTCAGAGTATCGCTGCTCAAACGCCTCAATTTGCATACTGAAATGAGACCATTCAGTGCGCACTCGCTTCGATTCACCTTGCTTCTGCGAGGGGCTTGCGAGTTTCACCGCTTCACGCATGAGTTTTACCATGTTCTTCCATTGCTGTCTTGCAACTACCCCATCAAGGGCTTCGACAAATTTATGATTTTTCGCTTTGGAAAACGTGTTATCAAACAGCTCTCGAAACTCTTCAAGGAGTGTACCGGCAAGCTGCCTCACATCGACAGGCTTGAAGCCTCCTATCAGATCCCCAGCTTCTACTTGCTGGGAGACGTTGATAACAACTAGTTTTCGCCGGACCAGCTCGGCCAAATACTGCACAACGGATGTTTTACCTGTTCCGGTCTCACCAACTAAAAGCACAGGCTCTAGATGGGAAATTGCCACCGCAAGATTTTCAAGTAACCGGAGTGTGGGCGCAGTTAAGGCAAATTTCTTGTCTCGCAGATTTGCATCCAGACTACGCATTCTAGACGAGTTCATGATGTTTCGATGCACCATCGCTCGTCCTACATATATTTTTGTGTCTTGAACCACGAGCCCGGGCTTGTATCTGTCGAGTAGTGGTTCAACCGAAGATGCTGCCATGCCCATAGCATCGCCTATGACATGGGCCAAGGGCATAGGATCGGACATAAATGACGCAAAGCATGCCACAGCTTCCCTGAACATCATCTCAGCGTCATATTCAGGTGTAATTCTGCTTGCCAGCTTGAATAAGTCGCGGGTGGTTGCGTGTCTAGACACACCATGCTTATCATGGAACTCTTGTACCCTTCTGAAGACGTCCACTAGCATAGTTATCGTAGCCGAAGTAAAAAATGGCCGCCTGCTACGAATGATAGATGTCAGATCTGGATCTCGCATGGTGTTAATTGTCGACTTTACCCACGTTCTAGAACCGATGACGTCAATATTGTCTTCAGTGGTTGTAGCAATGAGCTGGAAACCTGGAGCAGCCCGTATAACTTGGTTCCGGGATGGAACTACCAGCTCGCGGCGGTCTAATAAAGGAAGAAGAACGGCTATAATATCATTCGGGGCCCTGTTAATATCTTCAATCAAAACCCATCTTCCAGCTTGTACTGCGGCTGTAAGAGCACCAGGGCTCCACTCAAAGGTCCCAGGAACCTTCCCAGTGGTGTATGTTCCCACGAGAGCTTTAGCATCTGTTTGTTCGCCCAGATGAAGTCTAACAAGGTCACTAGAAGGTCTTATGAGTGAATGCAAATACTCAACATAGAACGTTTTGCCACTTCCTCTTTCCCCTTCGAGCAGAAGCGGCTTATCAGCGAGAAGCGCGAGAGCCAGCCTCCGGATGTTAGTTGAGGTGGTCTCAGTCTTCACAAATTCAGGCGGCGGCCGGCTCGCTGCAAACCCAAATTTAGGTACAAATACGCCTGCAATACTCGTTACTAGAGTGCTCTCATAAACAAAATCAGTCTCTAATGGTGGTCCTCTCATAAGGGCTTTGTCTTTAGCTTGAGATTGTGCGCTGCTGAGAATATGGTTGTATTGGAAAGCAGTGCTATCTTCACCAACGTAAGAAAGAAGCCAGCCGTCAAATTCTGCTTCCGAAACCTGCATTAGCACACCTAGCGCGGCTAACGCGAGTGTTCGCACAATTTTCTCGTCGCTCCGCGAAGCCACCTCACGCAGAGATTCGGCGGAAAAGTAGTGACTGAACCGTAAATAATCGTAGAGCAATAATCTCAAAATGCCACCTAAAGCGTCTTCGAGAGAGCCACTAGAAAATAGCGACGTCACGAATCCATTTTCTGAGATTGAGGTAAGAAAGTGCTCGGTTAAAGGGCGTAACGGTGCCAATATCGGACTTAACAGAGCGAGTCGCGAAAACACAGTTGACCGATTCGCATCGCTCTTTGTACCTACAATCCACTCACTAGCAATTGGAAGTGCGAGATGCTTGAAGGCTGCGAACACAGGCACTACATAAGACTCATTCAACAATGCCAGGTCTGCAAGACGCTCAAGTGACGAACCGTCCACATCCTGGGGAATTGGCAAACTCCGAAGGTCGCATAGTTGCCTAAAATATACCAATGGATCCCCCATAGTGGTTACAATGGCGTGGGAGAAAGCACTGCTTGAAAATTCCAGTTTCTTGAAATAACTTATGTAATTTTTTTCTGGGTGGTTTGTCTTCCATTTCGTTACACCTTGGTAGTAACTGGACCATCAGCTAAACTGCAATTAAACACATAGCTCTATGCAATGTAAGTCTATGATCAACAACCTTTTCACTTGTTGAAGATCCTCAGATAAATTTCAGCTACTCGAGAAAATTGCTTAATTAAGTATAACACTATCAAGCGCTAATCCTTACTTTCAAAGTTTGCGGCCTTTATTTTGGAACTCTTGCAAAAGCTTCCAAGCTTCTCTTCAACTGGAACAAATCTTAGCCATAGGTTGAGCAAGCTGCGAAAAGCGTTCAACATTACATTCATGTGCTTCACCGCATACACACCCCGAGTAGCTTGCGTAATATGTGCCAGGTGGGTTCCCTCCTATAATCATACAAAGGGAGGAGGATAAAGGTCGCAGACTATGGAGCAGGCTCTGGAGCTGCGGGCACGCGCCCGGAAGAAAACTACGGGAATGTCCTCTCTTTTTGGCAAGCTCGGCGGTAAAGAGAAGCGGATTCAGGAATCTGCTGAAGCTGAAGAGCTCTATACCGAGGCTGCGAACCTGTTCCTCTCTGTCCGCAAATTTGCGGACGCGGCAGACTCTTTTGAGGGTGCAGCTCACTACGCACAATCTGTTTATACATCAGCAGGTTTAAATGTTGAAGCGGCTAAGGCCTGGAAACTAGCAAATGAGCCCAACCTTGCCATCAAAGCATACGCTGAAGCAATTGCCAAGTTTGCTCATAAAGGACCACTGCGTAGAGCTGCGGTTGTTGCAACCGAGCTTGCTCAGCTTTATGCATCGGAGCAACGATGGGAACCCGCACTTGGAGCATGGAAACGCGCCGTTGATTGGTTTGATGAACAGCATGAGGCGGCCCAAGCTGCTAAAGCGCGGCTCGGTTACGCAGATGTGGCTGCTAAGTTGGGCAAATACTCGGAGGCTATTGCTAGCTATGAACGCGCGGCTGAAGATGCATCACAGGACACGTTATCGAGATTTATGCTGAAGCAGTATTTCGTGAAGGCCGGATTATGCCATCTTGCGAACAATGACGCGCTTGGCCTGCGAAATGCCCTTGAAACAAAATACACCAAGTGGGACCGCGCATTTAGCGCAACATTAGAATACCGGCTCCTCTCAGAGTTGTGTGCGTCTTTACAGGAGATGGACGTGTCGCGATTTGAGCAAGCGTTATATGTCTATGACCGAAAGCATCGACTTGATAAGTGGCAGCTGGATATTAGCCTCAGGATCAAGGAGCGGTTTACAAACAGACCAGAGGACGAATTGCTATGATCGATCGCCGCATCAGCTTTTTAGTTCGGTAATGTTTTCAACGTTTCTCATAAGCATGTCTTGTTTTTTACACATAATAATTAGTAGTGTATGCAAAGCGTCCTTTATGCCATTCTCTCGACCTGTTGGTACTATCTTTTGCTTCTGTCCTTCAGGCTAGCGTCTATGCCGCGATGTTCCTAGCAATGTATGACATCGCAATAGTGTCGCTTACTCTAGCCAAAAGAGGCGGCCGGCTGCACTTTACTTAGAGTCTTTTTCGGTTTTTTGTCATGTAGCTGCTCGCTACTTTCATTAAGCCCATACTTGGCTGAAAACTCAACAGGCTGGATGTCAGGATCGACGATTTCATACGTTTGCACTGGGTGAGGTGCGTACTGGGCATTAAACCCGGGACGCCGCGATGATGAGGAGGACGATGACAATAAAACTGTGACAGGGTCCTTCCTATGCTCTTCTGCCTCGTCGTTGCCATCATATTTCAGAGTCGTCGCTGGCAAAGCAGTGATGATGTTGGTGTGCTGATGATTGCCATCGAACATCGAGGGCCTCCTTAGCCCCAAAAATAGCCCGGCAGAATCATCTCCATCATCTTCGTCATCATCATCATCTTCTTCGTCGTCTTCGGACTCTCCTTCGTCATCCTCCTCATCAGTCGATAACGCGCTTGTACTACTATTTGAGAATCGGAGTCCTGGAGATTGGGCAATACCATCGGCTGACGCGGCAGCTGAGGTTGCTGGGGCACCTGGCGAAGTTGTAGAACCTGATAGGGCACTTGCTGCAGCTTCACGCGGCGCCTGTGGTGGGCGGCCGGTGGCATCGGCGTCAACCTCAGGATCGACTGCCATACATTGTTCCACCCGGTCATTGAAATGTACATGACGCTCGCCACTAGAAGATGCATATGAGCCACTACGAAAGCTGCGCAGGGAAAGTGGCCGACGGTCGGAAGTGGACGAAGTCGCGTCGCCCCAAAATGTGCGTGGAGATGCGGAGCCAGGACGTCCACCGACCGGCGATGCAGCTCGTGAGCTCGCGGCCGAGCTAGCAGCAGAGTCTAAGCGAGAGGAGCCCGGCGTACTCGTAGAAGCATCACCTCCTGAATGTTGCTGATGGGTCGTCCCTCGTGATGAGGAATTACTCGATGATGCGGACTGATGGTATTGCCGGTTCAGCATATTCGCCACAATCTCGCGACTAGTACCTTGAGGTGTGGGGCGGTAGTGATGGTGTCTCAAATAGTTTGTAGTAGTTCGCGCGCTGGGAGAGTTAGTCTGGAGCTCCTGCGCCTCCTCGAGCATAAGTTGTGCTAGCGTTTTCTTCTTCAATATGGACTTTGGATGTACCTCCTCGTGCTTTCCACTGCCTCCACTGGCAACAGACCCACGGGGGCTCGGACTATTGGCGCTTTGGCGAGACGGTGCCTGCTGAGAATTCATCTGGGATAGACTGGCGCTTGACGCACCAAGAGCCGGTTCATGATAGAGCGGACCATAGAGCCATGTAACGTCATAATCCTTGAGCCAATTAACCGTAGACGGATCGACGGTGCGAAGGTTATTTTTAGCCTTAGCCCACATTCGCCACGACGCGTTCTCCAAACGGGCACTATTAGCCATGTCTTGCCGCCGCGAAATGACATAACGCCAACTACCAGCGATGTCCTGCTCGTTCCAGTTATGGGTGAAGTAGTCTACACGTTGCTCTGCCTCAGGCCGGGCTGCAGCGTCATCTCGAGGAGAGATCTCGCCGGTGTTCTGCGACATAGGAGGATAGGCGCTTGCGGGGGGTGGGCTCGATGACGACGAGTCGTGTGTTGGAGTCGTTGATGCCCGAGGCACTCCAGAAGCAACTGGTTGTGTGGGCTTTGTACTAGCGAAGTTGGTCAGGTCGGAAGACCCAGTGCCTGGTTCCGCTGTGCTGCTTGAGGACTGCTCCTCTTGAGTCAAGTCATGGGACTCCTTCTCATTCACCATCGCCCTTGCTGGCTTACCAGTAGGGGGTTCTCGCTGCACCCCCGGTAGCACTACAGTGCCTGTGATACTTTCTACAGCTTTCTGGCCTTCTGACACAACCGGGCTCTTCAACGACTCGAAGTTGTTCATGCTGTTCGATCGCCGGAGCCTTGGGAGCGCCGTAAAGCTTGCGGAGGACCCTTGTTCAGAAGTGTCCGGCTTGGCAGAGGGGGACCGTACCAGATCCGCACCTTGCCAGCCGCCAGCTGCGGGGTTGGTGTCATCTGTGTCCAAGACACTGTCCTTATCTTCGTCAACCGCAGACGCTGCAGATGTACCAGGATGAAACTGTGCTTGTGAGGGTGACCGTCTAAGACCACCGGAGGGTCGAGCTTGCTCAGTTTGTGATTGTTCAGATGGACTGCTGCGCGGCTGCGTCGCGGTACGGCCGAGATCGAGAAGGCTCGGCTTAGACGTAGAACGCTTGAGACCGAAACCTGAGGGCTGCCCGCCGTTTGCGCCGCCCTTTCCTGCTGAAGCCGCTCCTAAACTTGCCAAATTACCGCGGAGATTCATTTTCGACGTCGACCGCTGAAGACCGAACCCCTTAGGCTTGGAGGTCGGCTCGTCACTATCAGAACCCATCAGACGGCCTTCCTGCTAATGTCAGTCCGTACAGTAGAGTGGATTCGATGCGTGATTCTTGTCAAAACAGACAAAAGCTCACTTGAACCTTACAAAAAAGGTCGTCCTCGCAACTCCCGATGCTCAGCTAGTACGCCTGGGCTAGGGCGATTGGGAAACTGCTATCGGGGCGATACATCACCGACACATGGCCCACCGCACAACGTGATCACCAGGCTGGGGAATCTTCATCGCGCGGTTTCGCTTCGATGCAGATACAGGCGTATCATGTATCCAGTTGCGCCAGGGCGTGCCTCATCCTGCGCGGATCGAGCTGGCGGAGGGGCACAGCGAGGCGGCTGGCAGACACCGGCTATTGTTACAGGAAGGCAGGCACTTGCGGCAGTGCAAGGCTTTCACTCAGTACGCGGAAATAGCGCAAGTCAACACAGTATAAATAGTTCTATGCTCATAGGAGATCCACTAGAATTTTTATGTTGAATTGAGACTAAGCCCCACTATCTACAAACGTCCTCCGCTAGCTAAGCAAGCTTCAAGCCGACATACTCGCCATCTTCTTTCAAAGCTGCAGCATCACCCTTGCGCGCGAGTATGTCGACTACCTTGCGCATCAAATACGAGTCGATATGCTTGAACTGCGGCAGGCCAGGCAAGTCACCTTCCTGCAGTTCGTAGAAGGTAAGAACAGAACTAGAATGGCCTGTGCTCTCGGCCCACTGCTTGAGCTCGTAAGCTAGATCGCTCGGCTTGTGGGAAAACACATATATATCGGTGGAGTTGATGCGCTCGGCGGAGCCTTGATCAACAACGAAAGCGAGCACCGCTGCAATGACATCCGACCGCAGTGCACGCTGAATGCGCGGGTTCGCAAACACAGGGCTCGACGGACCAATTTGCCACTTCTTGGTGAACTCGCAATAAGCAATTAGTACATCTTGCCATTGTTGTAACTGTGCCCTCCAAGTATCTTCATTAGGCTGCCGCGTGAAGAATGGAGGAAACTCATACATCGGACCAGGCCGGAACGACTCTTCCTTTTCAGCTGCCATGAGGTTGCCACTGTCTTAATAGGCCTGACAGAGCGCGCAGACCCCAAGTAGGCTCACTTGCGTGCCTGTGAATGCGGCTGCGCTGTAGGCGGCACGATTGGCGCTGCTACGTCAGGAATCTTCCCTACTGCCGCTGTGGAACTCCGCTTGAGCAGCACGTGATGGAGCATGGCCCTCAAAAGCCTTTACGGGGAAGCGATTATAGCGTGCGTGAATGCCGAACTGGATAGATAGGCTATTGCATATAGACCTAACACTATCCATATAACGTGTTATTAAATATTGTCCGCTGGGAGCCTTGTAACGCTGGCGTCCTGTGATCTAGAGCGTGGCCGAGTTGCCCACAGCCGGATTTGAGCGTGAGAGGCACGTCTGCAGCCCGACGGCTTCGCGCAGTAACAACACCACACATAAATATTTTCCGGTTAATAGACTTTTAAGTAGTCAGGAGTGGAAATGTTGCCTACGGCACACAAAAACCGTTGGATCCTCGCAGTGGGCCCTCGTGTATTTGATATGGTTTATGTACAAGGTTGCATGCCTGGGCTATATCCTGCCTCTGAACAGACGATCGTCCACACGGCGCCAATCTATAGCTGCCCACCAGGCATCAATGTACTGTTTGCGTCCAGCAACGCCGAAATCAGGTACGTATGCGTGCTCCCAAAGGTTCAGCGCAAGCAGCTCGATATTCCAATTTTTCTCGCGGTTCGCGACAGCAGACTCGATACGCTGAAGTTCAGCCTGCGTGTCCTCGCTTGCAAGCCCGTTCAGGTCAAGTTGCTGTCCACGGCTAAAGGTGACTGCCGAGCCGGCGACGTTAGCTCCGACGACTGCAAGCTCCTTGTTCGGGCTTTCCACGAGAAAAACCCAGCCATTCGAGTAGATCTGCGAAGCAGCACGATCAATGGCCCGCTTCAGCCCGTCAACGCTGCCAAATTTCTCTGTGATGCGGCGAAGAAGAAGGCCGGTCGGCGCGTTGTCCGTATCTTTCTCGCCGTTACGGAGGGCTGAGAAGAACAGGTGGTTGTTATGGGCCTGGGAAGCATAGTTAAACACATGCGCTAGATCCGGCTTGGTTTTAGTGGCCATCATTATGTGGAACGGCACGCGGGTCTCGTTCTCGGTATCCACGATGGCTGAGTTCAGCTTCCCGAGAATGAATTTTTGGTAGTCAGACCAAGCAACTTTGAAGCCAGCTGGACTATACAGGTCCGGAACACCTTTTTGGGCATCTATGTGCAGTCGTGGGAGTGTATGAAGCTGCCGAATTCCCCTCGAAACTGCACGCATCATCAAGCCTGGTTAACGAGGTGAAAAAACCTGCTGACATATTTGGGGGTCATAGAGTATTGTTATATGCTGGTTCAGGACTTTCAATCGGAAAGCCGCCGGCACCCACCTGCTAAATTCCTATAGTTACGACTTATACAGATTCACAGTTATGGTTTTTAGCTGCAAAAGCCCGGCTCCTTCTATTGTGCACTCTCTGAGAGGAAAACATGTGCGCGACAAGTGTTTTAGTCTCGGTGTCGTGCAGCTTAAACTAGAAAAATATGGGGCATGCAAGGCAGTGCGTAAGTGGCTGCAATAATAATAATAGTTTTACTGGGCTAGTCCCGGATTACATCCAATCGTGACTATGCCCTGTGGCAACCGCGCAGCTCGAGATCTGTTGACATAATAACAACGACATTGGGCGAACCCGAATGATCAGGCGGTTTCCAGGAATTGCTCCGTCTCTGCCGGGTAGGTTTCGAGTCACCGATTTCAGCTACTCTGTGCAACTTCACCGACAACAAAGTCGATTCTACTCGCCGCGAGTTCCGCCGCGCGCAGCGGTACGCGTCCCTACAACTGTATATCCAGCTGACACGCCACACACATGGCAAGATGATCTGGCTCGGGGCTCGAAACTGATCAATTCCGCCCTCGAGTCGATCATAAAGGAGCCAGTCCTTGTGATAGAGCGACAACTCGAAATCGGGAGCATTTTTCTTGGTATTGAGCAAGGCCGGCTCTTCAAAATATTTCGCCCTGACGGGACGCCTATTGGACATATGCAGGAGGATGATCTCGGATTCAGTCGAGTCCTGCTGCGCCAAATCACCCGTCTTCACCGTCCGTTCACGGTTCGCGTGTTTGACAATCACGGAAATCACGCACTGACCATCCGACGTCCATTTTCATTCATTAACTCGCACATACGCTGCCTAACAGGTAAGAATGATTCCCAAGTCATCGGCGAGTCCCAACAAGAATGGCATCTCTGGCGCCGTCGTTATAACCTGTACCTACAAAGTGAGAATACGGGTGAGATGGATCAATTTGGTCGCGTGGACGCGCCATTCCTCAGCTTTGCCTTTCCCGTTCAGGACGCACAAGGACGGCTTATCTCGACTGTTGACCGCAACTGGACAGGTATCGGTCGCGAAATATTCACGGACACTGGCGTATATGTTTTGCGCTATTCCGCGGATGCTATCGCCCAGTCACTTGGATTCGATAGCCAGGGTGCTTCTACGGAACAACGAGAGCTCTCACTCCCGGAGCGCGTGGTCACACTTGCTACTGCTGTCTCGGTGGACTTTGACTACTTCTCCAGGCATTCTGATGGAGGACCACCGGTGCCAATATTCTATGGTGATGTATAATAGGATGGTAGCCACTGCCTGCACAATGATGTGACACAGCAAAAATGGCTCGATAAGAAAATATAGAACATTTTTTGGCCTAATATAGCCAGTTCTCATGCCATGGTTTTACGTAGATTATGAATTAAAGGCCGTCATCTGTTCCTAAACTTGAGAGCCACTAGTAGGGATCCAACGCGTTGGCGCAAGCCTACCAGCCTTCGCCGAATGTTCATTATCATGCAAGCTGCTTCAAAAGCTCAATGGCAAGTGCCGTGTAAGGTTGCCTGCGTAGTTGATTTTCACGATACCAGCGCTGACGCTTAGCTTCCTGTTCAATGGACCATCCCTGCGGCTGGCTAGAATTCCGGCGGAGATCGTTAGTGGCCGCAAGAACTGAAAAGCCAAGCTCAGAGTCCTCAAAGCTCTTGATCCGGTCCTGCAAAATATGGCTAAGCTTATCGCCAAAAGTCGATGAGATGTTGCCATGATCGACGGGAGCTGGCTTAAGACCATCGAGCTCATAAACGTGGTTATCTGGGCCACGCACATAGGCCACATAGTGGTAAGCCGCGCTTCTCTGATTCCGTTGCGGGGCGCTCTCATCAATGAAAGAGACGGGCTTGCTCATAGCATTATGTTTCTGGCGGAGGAATTCCGACGACGCAATTGTCTCGCCCCGCATCTCCGGATCCAAAGCAGACGAGAATTCACGGAAGTCGGAGAGTTCCGAGCCGAGGTCGAGCTGGGGCTGATTGAACACTAGGGAGACCAGAGCTTGTGTCGCACAAGAATCTTCCACAACTTGTCTCGCAAAATAGACGGGGGCATCTGGGGCAAACTTTGCGCTACTAGCAGGGCTTATCTTGTCCTTAGACGAAGAAGTATCCGCTGTGTGATTGAACAAAAATATGATACCGTAAAGCTCATCGCTGTCGATCGCAGCTAGACCTTCCCGATCAATCGCGTAGAGCTCATTGAACTCCACATTCGGAACACCCCATTGTTCCACAAGTTCCGTGAAAAGCCCAGGATCGCTTTCTATGGTTTGCCACATGTTTGAACAGATAATGTGTTTGCAGGTGATCACGGCGCACCCGTTGTGTGTGAGGTTCAGCTAATGCTTAGCTGACGCTGTTAAGCGGCTCTCTGGCTTCACCCTACGGCCACCGCGCTAAGGAGCCGGCAGTTGTCATCGCGCGAGGATACCACGTTGCCTAAGCGTATGACGCGTTGTAGCGTGACTAGCCGCAACTCTTATGTCGAAGCCAGCAGCGGCTATGGCGCGATGAGGGATATAACCACGATAGTCTCTGCCGTCTTCTATAAAACCTCGCCCCATTTGATTCGAGCGACATTTCTGAGATCCCCACTGCGGCCATTGACGACTTTCAAAGCTACAATGTCAAACAGGTTTGTCCAGTTCGACGAGTTGGGATCACCAAAGGTGTTAAAAGTCAGTACGGAAGCGATCCCGAAGGCCACTGGCGAGAACATTGTTGTGAAAAATGAAGCAATTGGGTTCAATTTCATTGATACCTACTTTCGCCGAGGCATTTATGAAGTTCCTCTGCCATATCGGCCTGGTGGTGAAGGTGCGGGAACGATTCACGAAATTGGCCCTGACGTTCCGAAGGACGCCGGATTCAAGGTTGGTGACAGGGTGGTTTATCTTGGTCAGAAAGCATATGCCGATTATACGTCTGTAACATCGCAGAGGGTCGCTCTCCTCCCTGAGGGTATCAGCCCGGAAATTGCTGCGGGAAGCCTGCTCAAGGGGCTTACCGTCCGCTACCTTGTTGAAAAGATCTACACCCCTAAGAAGGATGAAATAGTTCTGTATCATGCGGGAGCGGGAGGGGTCGGACTCATTTTCTTGCAGTGGGCGGCTCGCAAGTATGGGGCCAAGGTTATCACCACAGTAAGTACAGACAAGAAGGTTGATATTGCTAAGGCCAACGGTGCATGGCAGGTTTTAAAATACACTGACGATATTCCCAAGAAGGTTGCAGAGCTCACAAATGGAAAGAAAGTGAACGTTGTCTATGACTCGGTGGGCAAAGATACCTGGGAAGGATCCCTTGATAGCCTCGCGAAACGTGGGCTTATCGTCAGCTTTGGCAATGCATCGGGGAAAGTCTCCCCAGTCGACCTTAGTGTGTTGTCAGACAAAGGGTCGCTTTTCCTCACTCGCCCCACGTTGACCGGTTACATTGACAGTGCTGAGGATTTCCGTCAACAAGTGCATGACTTCTATTCTCTTGTCAAAGATGGCACATTGAATATTGAGGTAGGAAGAACCTACAAGCTTGATGATATCCAGCAGCTGCACACGGACGCGGAATCTCGCTCTACTACGGGCTCTAGCCTTGTAAAGCCTTGAATCAGGTAGTTCAGATTACACTTATCTTTAAATTGACCTCAAAATAAGGGTTAAAGTCGTAATTGATTCAAATGATAGATAGCTTGGTGTAGGATCGGGGCTCTTGATGCTGCTAGCCAAGCTGAAACGCTCCCATTCTTATCAATTCTGGATACAACGCTTGATACGAGCTACAAGCCTTAATGGGGAGAATCTCCTAGCTTCTACCCAATGCCATAAGTATACAGGGCCAATATGCATAGATTCAAATACGCATTTGACCTCTATAAAGTAAAAGTATCATTCATATCCAAACACCTCCTCAACGCCCTAGACGGTGTTGTCGCGGGGATGGGTTATCTATAGAAGAGACATCCGCACGTGATGACTTTTGGCATGGACCGAGTGAGCCTGAGCACGGCGCGGGACAGCTTGGACGCGCCCTCTGAGGCGACGTCAGAGTCGTTTCGCGGTTCATCTGGCGCGAATGCGAATTCCGTGGCTTACCTAGTGTATTCAGGCCGTGGAGATCCGTACAGCGCTGGGTACAAGCAGCCGACGTCTCGCGACATTCCGCAGGTTCGTCTTCCACGCGTCGAGCAGGTGAGCGACTCGGCCCTGGACAACTATATTTCACAAGTCCAGCAAATCAATGCTACTGATGATGCGGGCTCGCTTCACAGTGCAGAACCTGTCGCTGACCTTGAGAATGCACTCGAGTCTGTCCCCTCCGTATTCTTCGACGAGGCTTTTGAGCTCGACAATCCGCGGGTTTTCGATGCGATTGTCGGTGACGATGCATCTCTGCTGCAAGAGAAACTCAGCTGGTATGTTGATGTGGTAGAGGCGAACCTAGAGCATGAGATCGCGCGAGCGTCGACGAAATTTTTCACGGCTACTGCTCAGTTTGGCGCAATCGAGTCGCAGGCCCGCGCCACAGCCCAACGCATTGCAGAGTTTAAAGCCGTTTTCCAAAGTCAGAAAGATCTTGTGGCCCACTATCGGCAAACAGCTGCACTCCAAGGCCAGCTGGCGAATGCGACAATGCTCTGTGGCGCACTCGAAGGATTCAGCACATTCATTCAGACCATCAATGACATTGGAAACATCGACGAGATTGATATTGATGAGGCAATGTCTCAGGTCAATGCAGCGCGCGTAATTGTTGAGAATGGGAACACTGACTTTTCGCGGGTTATAGCAGCCCAGCCCTTCATAGAGAAGCTGGAGCGCACAGAGCAACGTCTTCGAGACCGCGCTGTACGCGATTATGCTGCATCAATGCTCAATGGACTTAAGGCAACACTGTCGAACTCTGATTCTGAGTCGAGCACTGCCGCGGATTCTTCCTCCCAAATGTCAGCAGCGTTAAAGAGAGCTGCCCAGCTTGACGTGCGACGAGCGGCCCTGGAGCATTACTCCCAAATTGTTCACAGAGAGGTACTGGCTACCATTCGAAAAAACCTGCCCAGCACTGCTGATACCGAAGAAACCCAGGCGCTGGCGAGGTCCTTGCATTCTCTTTCCTCTGCTGAAGCTGATCGAATGATTTCTGACTTATTCGACCAGGTCATAACTCTTTTGAAGGCGCTTCAAGGACAAAATGTCCCAGAGCTCGGAGCCGAGATCCTTGCCAACGCAGTGCGCACAGCTGACATGCGCGTAGCTCGCATCATGCGTGTGCGTAAAGATGCAGCTACTGCTCTCAATGTGCCACAATTTGCAGGCTTCTTTTCGTCTGTTACATCTTTTAGTGCTGACGCCGAGCTTATCGCTGGAGTGCCTGCGACTGAGATTATTGAATTCCTCGTTGCCCAGACAAAGCTCTATGTACATGCTCTGCATCAAGCATCTGATGATGAGCTTGTTGCAGCGATTGATGCGGATGACTGGCGTCGAGTAGAGATTGGCAGCGACGTTCAGAAGGGTGCAAACATTATTCTGGACTCAGGAAGCATGGATCCTACTGACTGGAACTTGGAAAGTGATATTAATCGTGACGAAGGTGGGAAGAAAGGAAGCTCACGCATCTCGCTAGATACACAAACCTTTGTCATCTCAAAATCCACTACGAAGCTAGTGTTGATGATCCTGAAGTACGTTCAGTTAACGGTAGTCCTTCCCTCTGCACATGTGCAGGATGTTACTACTTCGCTTATCGAGCTTCTGCATACATTCAATCATAAGACTCACCATCAGCTGCTCGGGTTCGGCGCTCTCAAAACGGCAGGACTCAAGCATATCAGTGTCCGGAACTTACTGTTGGGATTCGACAGCTTGCGGTTTGTGCATGCACTTATATCGCCCATGAAACGGTGTACCGAGCGTCACCTACCCCAAAACTCCGGTACCTCTAGCATATTCGATGCGTTTGATGCGGTTCAGCAGTCGTACTTTGATCACCGCACTGAAATTCAACGAAAACTTGTGAAGCTGATGAGTGATAAGCTGTCTGCATCTCGAAGAGAAATCGCTACAACAGATTGGTCTGTACGTGCTCCAACTGAAGCTAATAAATACATGCTGGACTTAATGCGTCAGACGGTAACGGTTGCTCACGTTGCCAGCGAACTGCTCCCCCACCAGATCGCAGAACAGCTCGTAAGCGAAATTTACTCAGTGTACAAGGCAAAATTGCTTGAGGCCTATTCAGGGATACACATTCAGAGTTTTGAGGAGAAAGAGAATGTTCTGCGCGATCTGCAGTATTTTATGCTCAAGTCTGAGCCGTTGAAGGGCGCAGGAAATACCGCGGAAGTTATATATGAGTCAGTGAACGGTTTCGTTGCCCCAGATCTCACGCCTCCTGGAGACACGCCAACGCCTCGTACTTCAGCGGAGGACAATCTAGTGCGTGAGTTCGCTGAAAAGGGAGAGCTTGAAGCGAGAGCGAAGCAGCCTGCCTCTGCTGCGCCAAATGGGCGACGCCTTGATAATGTTGACGAACAAAAGGGAAGCAAGGAAGCATCGCCTGAGGTGCGAAACGGTGTCCATAGTGGCATTGCACCCACCGACGGCCGAGATGAAGACTCTCCTTATAACCAGGAAACTGACACTATTAGTGTGACATCCCTGGCGCCAATAGGAGGTGAGTCCGAAAATTCCCAAAAGAGCGAAGCAGCCACGATGAGTAGCAGCGATCACAATGAAAATGTGCGTAGAGCTGAGATTGAGACGGCTGTTGTGGAGACATCTTCTGATATTTCCCGAAATCCGAGTCCCCCCTTAGAATCCACCGAGGGGCATCATACAGAAGCTGAAAATCAACCAAACTCAGTGGCTCAATCCCAAGGTAATGGAAAACTGTCGTACAAAGATGACACCGCACGCATATCACAATCTGAGCTTGATCAGTCTCAGGATGACCATAACGAGACACAAAATTCGACTGTAGGCACGATAACTGCCGATGAGAAGTCCTCAAAGGGCACCATCGATTCAGAAAACACAGGTCCAGACACTGTAACAAAGTCTGAGTCAAAAGACGAATCACCCAAGGATAACGGAGATCCTTTGCCCGACCGTATAGTAGAGCCGCCGTCCGAGGAACAGATGTCCGAAGAACTCCCTCCCCTCGATAAATGGTCTGGCACGAGAGCTAATGACGTGAACACTGAAATTATATCTGGCCAAGACTTTCCGGACTCTATTTTGGAGGGCCAACGTGAAAATGAGCCGACTGTACCTGTAGACAACAAACACAGCCAAGATAGCGATGCTAAAGCCGCTGTTGAAACCGTTGATCCGGATACAGCTACGAGCAGTGAGGCTAAGGGGCCCGAGACTGAGCAACCTTCTAGGGTACCCGTGCAGTCCGAAAACATGAATACAGCGGATGCTGCCCTGCCTGGTACAACTAACAATACCATGCCAGATAATGCGATGACACCTTCATCGGCTGCTGGATCTAGCAAGATGAAGAAAAAGAAGAAAAATAACAAGAAAAAGCGAAAGTAAACCGCTGCTTCCTAAATTTCTTTAGAACGAGGCTAGATAGTACATTTTTAGTGGCGTAGCATTCCCAATTACATCACCTTAGTTTGCTTGTTTTGCTTTGCGGGCTCCTGACTTCATGATCGTGCGGTTGGCCCCACGCTTCGTCGCGGTCTTTCTATCACCCTTAGTCTTTTTGTAGACCCACGCACCTTTGCCGTCGCCCTTATCGTGCTTCTTCCGCTGAGAGTTACTTTGCGGCTCCTTTCTCTGCTTCTTATTCGCGGAAGACTTACCATCATCGAACCAAGTACGCTTCGGACGGGACATGATTTCGTCACGATGCTGAACCAGGTTCTGCGCTCGATTAAGCTCTTTCTCCGCGATACCGAGCTCCTTTGCAGTTTTTTCTTCCGCTAGAACTTCATCGATAACCTCAGCTTTGCCCTCAATATCAGCACTTATATCTTTGATCGAGTCCCAATCAACGTTGCGACCTAAGATCTTCTGCTTCGAGGCTGCGTTTGCCTTCACAGAGCTCTTCACAACCTGGCGTTCAGCATTAGATTCTCCGACCAGCGAGATAGCCGTACCTGTACGACCCGCTCGAGCGGAACGCCCAATTCTGTGCAAATATGTATCGTAAGTTGCCGGCATTTCGTAGTTGATCACTACCTCAATCTTTGGAATATCAAGACCACGGGCAGCGAGGTCTGTCGCAATAAGGACGGGCACTTCAAGATTCTTGAATTGTGTCACGCTGCTCAAACGCTGCTCCTGAGACAAGCTGCCATGCAACTCTCCTACACGAATCCCCATCAATCCAGCGATCACGCGAAGCCGGTGTGCAGTCCGCTTTTGGGTTACAAAGACGATGATGCGCCGGTTGGATCCGAGTTTTCGCAGAAGCGATATCAACACTGCTGGCCGCGACTCCTCGTGCTGCTTGCGTATTCTCACAAACTCTTGGACAAGACCTTTTGCTGTTTGTTTTGGTGGGTTAATCATTAGTCGGACAGGCTTTTTTAAGCTGAGGCGAACTAGGTCTTGGACGGAATTGTTCATTGTCGCAGAAAAGAGCAGGGTCTGACGCTTTGCTGGGATCAACTTCAGGATCTCGCTGACCTCTGCCTCGAATCCTTCCTCGAGCATACGGTCAGCCTCGTCAACTACGAGCACTTCAACCTGATCAACACTGAAACTAGGTGAATTTCGAACGTGGTCGATGAAACGACCTGGCGTGGCCACGACAATGTCCGGCTTCGAGCGCAGTTGCTGCTCTTGAGCCCGCAAGCTCAGGCCTCCTACGGCTAGGCCAAATCTAAGTCCGCCGACAAATTTTCCCAGCTTTTGACCAACATCGAACACTTGCACAGCAAGCTCACGCGTTGGGGTGAGAATCACTACCCGCGTCGCCGGTTGCTTCAGCGGGCGATAGACGAGACGCTCGAGTGTAGGAATGAGATATGCAGCAGTCTTACCACTACCTGTCACGGCACCAGCAACGATATCCTTTCCAAGGAGCCCTACAGGAATTACTGCACTCTGAATTGGAGTTGGCAACGAGTAGCCAGCCTCTGCAATTCCTTTCATGACAGGTCGCGAGAGATTCATGTCAGAGAAAGGAGTAGCTGCTGCTTGGGCAGGCGCATCTTCAAAGAAGCCGCTTTTGTCCGTCATTACGCGTGACTCCTCCGGCTTGTTGTCAACCTCTTCGCTTGAGCCTTCGCCGTCGTCATCTTCACTCTCGGCCATTGACTCCTCGCCGCTCTCCTCCTTCTCATCAGACTTAAGGCCGCCATGCCTTTTTAGAATTGCATCGAGCTCGTCCTCTTTTGTAGTTACCTCGTCAGAGTCGGAGTCCTCTGGTTCGCTGTAGATCAGCTCGTCCTGAACATCAAACTGAAAATCTGGGTTCAATTCATTCGTAGCACCAGCGTCGTTGTCAAGATCTGCAATCTGGTCATCATCATTAATTGTGAGAACAAAATCGTCAGGTGTCTGTACCTTTGCCTGTCCAGGCTTCTTGCTCGTAGACTTTTTGGCCATAACGAACGAAATCGGCGGGAAAGCTCAAACTCCAAATATGTGGCTCTGGCTTATTTAATTTTTTTCGAGACGACTTTTCCCTAAGACTAGCCCAGCTATAGTGAGATCCTTCGGGAAGCCACAGGCTGCTACTGGACAAGATAAAAAGGATTGAATTATCGGCTATTCACAATAATTTATCACATCATCCTAGGCTTCAATTGATGGCTACTCGCTAGAATTCAGACATATGTCCTGTCGAAGCTGAACTTCTCAGTGTAGCATTATTTGGGAGCTCATCTACCCTTTCCCACTCAAGGCATTTGACGCGCACATTTGTATTGAGGAACATACCTTTCGGAAACCACGGGCGCCCGATAGTAGTTTTGAACTCGCCATGGCTAAACAGTCGCCGGTGCTGGCGCCAAGGCGGCTGTTCCTCCAAATAGTCCAACTACAGGTCTTTTATTATTTGGTGGGACTGGTCGTCATCTCGTTCACCTTGTTTGTTATGGGCGTGCCCTGGCATGCACAATATGTGTTTTCGTGGCAGGAAGTTCGTGCAGAAACTACGCTTGGGTGGCTTCTTTCTCTACTGTGGATGCTTGACGCGCTATTCTCCGTGCTAGGTCTAGCTATCATTGTTGGTCGCAGCAAGCTTGCCACCGACTTTGCGCTTTCGTTACACGCCGTCAACTTTATTGTTGTTTTCGCATACAGCAGGTCATTCCCGCTCAGCTGGCTGTGGTGGGTGACGCAGGCGCTTAGTGCTCTCCTCATGGTATATGGTGGCGTATGGGCCAGTCAATGGCGCGAGCTTCGCAAGACCTTTTTTGAGGAATATGAGCTTGTCGACATAGAGCGGGAGCGTGAAGCCAGCGAGACCCCGTAAATTTCGGTGTTTTGTAACCTGGAGTGGTAATAGAAACAGTTTCTTTCTCGTTTCTACAACGTGCCCCTCATAATTGTCACGCGAGCACAGTCAGTCGAGCACGACATTCTGAGCTGTGCCCGCAGCTAGTTTACCATTCCTGTGGCTATAGAAATGTTTCCTCCCCTTCCGGTTTTTAATACGTATCTGAGATATGATTGTAGTTTTATGAAATGTATAATTCCCACAGCGGGCCCCTGCAGTGCCTTCCTTCGCGACGTCTAGGCTACCAATTACCCAGGGTAGCGTAGCGGCCCAGGACCAACCCTCGCGGAAAAGGGCATGTATATAGTTGACACTGGTGTTTACGCAGTTCACTGTTTGTCATCTTCGTCGATGGAAAAGAAGACTAGCCCAGCCAACAAGCTTGTGCTGAAGCGAATCCTCGCGCAAGACGGCAACGGACGCTGTGCGGACTGTAAGACCGCATCGCACCCACGTTGGGCCTCGTGGAACCTGGGAATCCTCATTTGTATCAGGTGCTCAGGCATCCACCGCTCGCTCGGCACGCACATCTCGAAGGTCAGATCGATTGATCTCGATACCTGGAACGACATACAGCTCGAAAAGCTTGTAGAACTCGGAAATACGCGCGCAAACGCATACTGGGAGTCGAAACTTCCCGCAAACTACGTACCAGACGAGTCAAAGATTGTCAACTTTATAAAGACAAAGTACGAGTTGAAGAGGTGGATCCCCGACGACGACGCTCCTCTCAAGGCGTCCATGGGCAGCTCGGCGAGCAGGTCCGCGCCAAACTTGCCGCCAAAGGTGAGAACGTCAGCTGGTGGACCTTCGCTCGCCTCACCGCCCCCGACGTCCTCGTCGTCGGCGGATCTGCTCAATTTGGATGGCGCGTTTAATTTAGGACCAGCTCAGCGCAGCCAGCCACAAGCACAGCCCGCCACAGGTCAGCACACGCGGGATCTCTTCTCTCTACATCAGCCGGCGGCCCAGGCTTCTCCGGCGCAGCCCGCCGTCTCCAACACCGCGTCGTCGACGCAGGCAGCAAGAGCGGATGTGAAAAAGTCAATTCTGTCATTATATGCGACCACTCCGCCGCCTCAGCCCACTCCAGTGCGCCCCGCACAATCGCAACAGCCGTCTTTGGCCGCCGGATACCGCACGACCGCGCCATCGTCGCAGCCAGCACGCAGGCCCGACCCAGAGGCTGAGGAGGACAATTTCGCAAGCGTTTGGAACTAGTGCATGTATACGAGCATTGAGTATTGTTCATGGACAACCTAGATTACGATGTGGTGTGTAAAGAAATATTATTATCTGCACAATCACGGCAACTTTGGACCTGGACCGTCTTAGCCCACCGCTTTATATCATGAGAGGGGTGGACTGGTCAACTATAGCCCCTGGTCTGCAGTTTCTTGCA
Organism: Starmerella sirachaensis; assembly: GCA_030578495.1. NCBI lineage: Eukaryota > Fungi > Ascomycota > Dipodascomycetes > Dipodascales > Trichomonascaceae > Starmerella > Starmerella sirachaensis. The sequence continues at coordinate 621,458 of JAJMSC010000001.1, read as the reverse complement.
TTAAGAACAGTGTCGCGGCTTTAGTATTCGATTCCCATGTCCGCAAGCTTACGAGCCTTGGCCTCGCGCTCTTCGTCAAATTCCTGCTGCTTGGCTTCCCACCATTCCCGCGGGTGCTTGCGGTTCGAGCGCTCGCTTCCGACGCGGCCCCATGGGATGGCCTGGAACTTTCTGTTCGAGCCAACCCACAGGTCTGGGTGAATCTGCGCAGCGTCCATAGGCTTCACCTTTAGAAGGTGACCAAAAAGTAGGTAGTTGTCCATAGTTTCACTCACGATCCGTGCGACGTCGCGGTTGGCAAACTCTATGAAACCATAATGTTTCGAAGCACCAGTCTTCTTATTCCGAGATATCCGCAACCGAGTGATAGTACCAAACTGTCCAAAGTATTCCTTAATCTGCTCCTCATAGAAACCGTGAGGCAGCCGGCCGATATATACCACCCCGCGCTCGCGGGTGCCTTCCGAAGTGCCTTTCTGTGCCTCTCTCGCAATTGCACCGATCTTCTCCTTTTCTGCATTTTTCACCGCTTTAGAGGGCTCCTCAGCTCCGTCGTCCTCATCGTCAGTAGAATCAAAGCCGTGGAACTCATCCTCCTCGACCGCGAAGTAAGCCGGATCCACGACATCCTCATCACTGCTCAAAGAAACGGCTTCTACTGCCGGGCCATCCGACTTCTGTACTCGCTTCGAGGTCTTTGCCATATGTTATAATTAGCGATGACGCTTCGAAAAGACCAACAAGCTGCCCAAAAATCCCGGTCTGAAATTTTGGATCACCTAATTTTTTCCTCGTGCATCCTTACCCTGGGAGTGGTGTCGCGCTGACTATGGAGAGATGAAGCAAAGCAGACCCGTTATTAGACAGAACCGAGCCACGGAATACTTAGAACGGGCTAACTAGTTTGAGTGAGGTACAGATGCATCTGCTCCTACATTTGCCAATCCGAACCGCATTCCATACACATCTCACGCTAAGACTTAGATCAACTTAATAGCATAAAACGCTACTTATGTACTCCACATTTGATATGGGCTTATGATTAGTTACGAGTATGCTACGCAAGTCAATACAATGCGCGTCGGGCATGGATGTAAGGGGGTATCATAGTCTGTGTGCAACGCTCAGATCAGGGCAACAACGGCAGCGACGACGGCAGCACCAACGATGCCATTACGGCCAGCAGCACCGTTGACCGGAGCCGGCTCGGAAGTGCTGGGCTGGACGGACGCAACAGCGCTCGAGGTGGAAGCTGGAGCAGAGGTCTTCGGCGAGGACGCGGCGGAAGACTCAACCTCACTAGACGTAGTCGGCTTGACTGATGCCGGCGCACTGGAGCTAGTGGAGGCCGCCACTGAGCTGCTGCTCGATGCAGCAGAGCTAGATGAGGCAGGTGCCGATGACGACGGCAAGCTCGAGGACGACGGCGAGCTCGAGGATGACGACGAAGACGAGGTGCTGGAGGCGGAGCTCGAGCTGGAAGTAGAGCTGGAGGTAGCAGATGCGCTGCCGAAGTTGGCATTGAACTGCTTGGCCACCGAGCTCACAGCATCATCGGCCGCGTTCTTGTCCGAGCAGCTCTGTCCCAGGCAGCTTTGAAGGCTGTCTCCCTGCTTCTCAATGATGCACTTAACGTCCTGGAGACCGGAGCAGGTGTTGCCGCTTTGCACAACCTTAGCGACGCAGCCAAGGACACATGCAGGCGGGGCACCGGCGTAGACACTAGCAATGAAAGTAGCTGCTGCAACGAACGATGTCTTCATCACGAACTAATGTATCAAAGAAAGATGAGGATGCTATGTTTGTTTTGTCTTTCGAGAACGTGATGTAATCATATTCTAGTTTGGTGTCAGAATCAACCATTGCATGAGTAAGCTCGGCATGCTCATTCCGCCAAACGCTATTATTAGCACTGGCGCTAGCCGCTGGGTTTTTCAGCGTAGCGTTAGGTGACCTACGCGGTACGTCTAAAATCTTCACTACCGCACTCTCGTTGGCTCATCGTAACGTGGACAAGGACAGGTGGAGAACAGTGGTTATAGTCAAGGCAATAAACTGCCAAAGGCAATAAACTGCCAATGCTGGCACCTGATGCTGATAGCTAAAACACTCTCATAGCAGCGTTTAAGTCTCTCTATATTATGTGGGTTAAACGGCAGTAAAGATAAAGTCTTTCTGTTATCATTTTATGTCGTCGTAGACCGAATTCAAATGCAATGCTAGGAACGGGCCAATCTGCGCAAGCCCACCACAGTCAATGCGCATAATGCCATGAAATAAATGTCTTCCTTCGACAAGGATCGAGGCTCGAATAGCCTGTATTATTATCAAGCCAGATGAAACGTCCCCGCATAGCTCATTGGAGCTACCCCGCCTTAAAATGGGCCGCGGAAATGTTTAGCGCGACGATAGGCTACACGTGGTTAGACCGCTTATCGGAAGTCCTTATCGTGTCGTATTCGCCCAATGCCTCCCCATCCCACATGTGAGTGCAGGCATGAACCTGCATGAAGCTGTTCTCAGGCACTTGTACGCGGCCCTCAAGTCCCCTTGACCCGAAACAGAGGGTAATTGCAGGCGGCCCCAGTTTATCGGTTACGTCGCCTCAAACCACGGGTTCGACAAACAACTGGCCGCCTGGGTAAATTAGTGAACACCCATTCTAGCTGTAGATTACCCGCTTTTATCCCAAGTCTTCCATAATAGGAGTCGAACACTTCGTGCCTCTACAACTTCATTCTTGCCCAAACGCCCTTGATTTGCTATAGCAGATCGGCCCCGCCGGCACCGCTAGTCTCCCTCACCCTAATCGTCCGTCCTTCTATATAACTGGATGCGAATGAGCGTCATTTCGCGCTACAATTGATTCGTGCTAGCCGTGATCCAAAAAAAAAAGCTGGAGTATAATGACTGATTACAAGGAGATTGCGGAGAAGAAGGTGCTGGAGAGGAACCAGCACCTGAAGAAGGAGTGGCTGGTTCCAGAAGATCGTCTGCCTACTGATCGCGATGTTATGGCATTTCCGAACGGTGGGGGTTTTTTATCAGAAGAGGAGCTAGAAATCACTCAGTCTGATATGCCAACTCTCTTCAGCAGCATCAAGTCGAAAAAATGGAGCTCCTATAAGGTAACCAAGGCATTCTGCCATCGCTCACAGATCGCCCAGCAGCTGACGAACTGCCTCACTGAGATTTTCTACGATGAGGCGCTACAGACTGCCATTGACCTTGACACTTACTACGATTCCACAGGCCACCTTAAGGGTGCGTTCCACGGCCTTCCTATCTCTCTTAAGGACAGTACGAACTTGAAAGGTCACCCAACCACCATTGGTTTCGTGGGCTACTGCTACGATCCCAAGGGTGGCTTCACTTATGATTCAGCTCTTGCTGAGATCCTCCGCCGGGAAGGTGCCGTCTTTTACTGCAAGACTAATATCCCACAGGCGATGATGATGGTCGAGACAACCAACAATGTCTACGGCACGACCACGAACCCATTGAACCGAGATCTTAGTGCAGGTGGCTCCTCTGGCGGTGCTGGTGCTCAAGCTGCACTTCGCGGTAGCTGCGTAGACATGGGGTCTGACATTGCTGGCTCGATCCGTATTCCTGCCGCGTTTCAGGGACTGTATAGTCTGAAACCAACCTCCGGCCGCATCCCGACCTATGGTACGCGCAGCGGTATGCCTGGTCAAGAAACTGTGGCTGCCGTAAACGGGCCTATTTCAGCGGACCTGACATCAGTGGAGTGGTTCACCCGGAATCTTGTCAACGTTGACCCTTCGACAGTTGATCCGAAGGTCGCCTACATCCCATGGAAGACTGTTTCACTGCCACACAAGCTAAAGATAGCGATTTTGGAAGATGACGGCTATGTGCGCCCAACACCACCGATCATCCGCGGCATCAGAAAAGTCAAGGAAGTCCTGGAAAGAGCTGGGCACACTGTTGTAGACTGGAATCCTGCCGAGCACGCGGCCCTGAACGCGCTCGGTATGAAGTTTTACGTTGCTGATGGTGGAAAACACATCATTGAGGCTGCGGCCAAATCTGGTGAGGACGTCTTCCCTAACATGATCAACTTCGCAAACCGTAAAGAGCTTACTGTCTCGGAACTGTGGAAACTCCAGGCTGAGCGAACTGTCAAGGCTGCCGAATTCTTGCAGCGTTGGGAGGACACTGGAATCGATGCGCTCATAATGCCTGTCGCACCCCATGCTGCGCCTGCGCACGGAAAGTTTGGCCACTACTTCGGTTATAGTGTTGTTGGCAGCGTCTTAGATGTAAGTGCGGGCACATTCCCCATCAGCTACGTTGACGAGGCGATTGACAAGAAGGATCCTGACTACAAGCCACGCAACGCAGATGACAAGTATGTTTATGATAACTACGACGCCGCTTATGCCCATGGTGGCTCTATTTCTGCTCAAGTCCTTTGTCGGAAGCAAGAGGACGAGAAGGTGATTGAGATCCTCAAGGTTGTTAGCTCGCTGCTCAAAGGCGAAGGCCATTCCAGGCAATACTACAGTTAGATGCAATGTAGTTGAATGATGCTGTACTCTCTGTCATCTATCATAAGGGAAATCTATCACATATAAGTCCAACGCGAGGTACAACTGTGTACTAATCGTGTGCGTTCTGAGCGTCAGCCACTGCTTCATTCTCAGCTGAAAGTTGGTCCATCAGTCTCTTTGTGAGCTCTGTGCTTCGTTTGGTTAATTCATCGAATTCCTGCCCCAACTCAGATGCTGTCTTTTCTAGATTCCGAGCCCTCTCTTCAACAGACTCGGTATGTGCAATATCTGGGACTTCAAACGGTCCCTGACTCTCAAGCTCGTTCGCTAAGTCAAGTAAATCATTGAAACGGGACGCGACGATTTGCTCTTTAAGCGCTGTGCTGGGACCCTCCTCAGCACCTTTATCATCTTCTCTCAGCTGTGTGGCCTCTGCTTTTCCAGGTCCGTTCTCTTCAGACAAGACATTGAAAGTGCTCTGCTTTTTATTGAACTCATCTGCCATGCGATGGACTTCTTGTTTGCGCACACTGAGCATCTCGTCAAACGTTGCGCTGATATCATCCACCTGTTTCAAAAGAGCCTGATCCTCACTTGAACCTTTACTCACATGCTCTAGGTATTCCAGCCTGAGCTTTAGTTCATCCATGAGCCAACAGTCTGTATTGGTGAGGCGTTCTCTGTACCGTAGCCGCTTAAACCCCTGCTCGCGGCCTGAGTCCTTATCCCCACTTTGTCTCCACCTATCTCTCGGCCTCTCTCTGTCCCCCTAGCCTGCGTTTGCGGTAGCGCTCCCGCTGATTAACCCGCCTCATACTAGCAATATCACGGCGGACCACGACTGTCGGTGCCTGCGTTTATCATCTGCTGAAGCCGCGTTGTCTATTACCCATTACAGGAATAAAGGCAATTGCCTATGCAGAGCGACATCAGGGCTGTAAAGGCCCCTTGACTTATGAGAGACGAGCTGGCTCAATGCAACGCCCTGCTGCTGTTAGTGTCTGCAATAGTGGTGGCAATAATGTTGCACGAGCCGTTACGAGCTTGCCTAAACTAGAACGAACAAATCATGTTGTGACAGCAGCCGATTGTACAGCATTATAAAAGGCTCCGCCCCAGCTCTGCCCAAACTGGTCGACTTCCGCCTACATCCCAAGCTGGAAGCGCACTGTTGTTTTCTGAGCCATTGGCTGTTCTATAATCGCAGCCGTCATGCGTTTCCTGCTTGCTCTCTTGGCCTTCATAAGTTGCGTTATTGCAAAAACTGTTGATTGTGTCATTGAAGATGTTGACACTGTCAAAAGTCTGACTGTGCAGCTCGGCAACCTCGTTAGCTGTTTTCACGCCCATCAAAACTGTGCACGCTATTTGGACTTGAAGCCACTTGCGCATATTTACTATCTAGCAATTGAACTTGAGGATAAGCTGCACGACACCATCGACGATGTTCAGGCCAGCTGTGCCTTCAGCAATGCCGACTCAGAGAAGGTCGTTCTAGCCCTGGCTGAGGTATTTGACCCACTAACAAAGACTCTTGGCGCATTTAAATCTCACGAATGCGACTTCGAACTCGCCTTAGGTTCGTGCATTTCCCACCGACTTGTTGGGGGTACCCTGCGGTCAACTCGGTGCCTCACCCTAGATTTATTCCGATCTGTGGAAGGCAAGGTTGAGGGTACGTACGTGGACCTGTTATCTGCTGCCAGTGCCGAAGTTGACGCGAACTTTCAGAGTGTCATTTCTCAATACTAAATTTCCCCAGCCGTAGCATCAGCGAACTTGAGTTAGCAAGACCCTGCTCGGGCACTGCAATAAACACTAATCAAACTTCCTTAAGGGCCGAATTTACGATTATCGTGCTATTCTAACAATAAAATCTGCCATCGCTGCTTGAGCAAGGAAGGTCTGTTGTTAACTCAAGGTGTGGAGCCGGCTAGCTTCCGCGCAGGGAGTCGCTTTAGTAGCTGGTCATGTCCCTCTTGCTTAGAATATACGCCACTACCACCACTACACCACCACAACCCATAAGGGCCAAGGACTGACCTCCTCACCATCCAGCGATGGTCGCAAACTGTAAGGATCTGAGAGATGCCGTGGCACTATGCCTACAACGGTCAGAGTGTGTCATGGTTCATCGGCACACTCCGAAGGAATGCTTGGAAGACCCAGAGCTGAATAGGACCCTGCCCCAGCCATGCTATGTCCATTTTCTCCGATACCTTGACTGTAAACGTGGGCAGGCAGACCGTTCAAAGCGTTTCATAGGAAATGGGCCTAAATCAACAGGGAAGTACGAAGAGGATCTCGCTTTGCTGAAGAAGGGCAACTTTGACCCTAGCATCGAGCTCAGCCGGCTCGACGCCGGCAGCGAACATGTTTTTTCGCGCGAAGAATTAGCAGAGCAGAGGGAAAATGCGCTCCGCGACCTGCGCCGGCAGCAAAGGGCCGAGGATGTGCCGAGGAAGCCCTGGTATAGTAAATTGAAGTGGTGGTAGAATTCGCCTGGAGATGACGCCCCCTATACCTATGTACATACGTCTTTTGAAACATAACTTATTTGAACCAACAGGATTGCCATGCCATGCCTAATTTGGCTAATCGACACGTCACACCAAGATGAACAGAAAAGCCTACGCCGCCAGTGACGGCTGCACAATGGAATATGCGTCAATCACGTCGTTAAGCAGCTTGTCCATGAGTGATTTATCAACAGACGGTGAGTTCACCACAATGCGGAAGAACTCGCCCTTCTCCGGGTGAAGCGCATAGTCGACCAAGAACTTCCCATCCTTATGAAGTTGCGACGCAATAGCTCTAGTCAGCCTAGTATTCTCTTCTTTGGTGCCCAGTTTCCCATTCGGTATGAAAAAGAAGCACGTTTGGAGGCACTCCGGTTCAACTAGTAGATAGAATCGCGGATCGGCCTTGATCTTAGCCGCAAGGTACTGCGTCACCTCGTACGCGTGATCTATACGTCGCTTGTATCCCTCGGTGCCATACCATTGCCAACTGAGATAAAACTTCACCGAGTCTGCCCGACGGCCACAGCCCAGAGTCCCGTCTGCGAGATCGAAGTTATCATCAGCATCGCTAGAGCTGTGAAAGAGGTAGTTTGCTTCCAGAGAGTTTGCTTCGGTGAATTTAGCGGTATCGGGCACAAGCAAGAATGAACAAGTCGCCGGAACACCGAGCATCTTATGAGGGTTCACGGTCAAGGACTGAGCGCGGTTGGCCCCGCGAAGCTTTGGTGCCTGCGTGGGTGAAAAAATGAAATTTCCACCCCACGACGCATCAACGTGCAACCACAGCCCGTGCGTCTCGGTAAGATCGGCGATGTCTTCAAACGGGTCGAAAGAGCCGTACACAGTGCTGCCAGCTGTCGCATTGACGTAGAATGGAGTCTTCCCTTCCTTCTTGGCCCGTTCAATTTTTGCTTCGAGGTCTAGCACGTCCATGCTGCCATTTTCTCGGACATTGACCTTGATCACAGCAGACTTGCCGAGGCCCAGTAGAATAGCAGCCTTCATGACTGAGTAATGCGAATGGTCACTAGAGAATACGACTAGTTCTTTCCCTCTGTTTCCTTCCTCTTTTGTTTCTGGGAACATCAGGCTTCGGGCCATTTGCATCGAGGTGATGTTTGAGTAGCTGCCACCCGGGAATGTGAGCCCTCCAGAGCGGGGTCCGTTGAAACCGAACATCTGGGCATACTTGTGGCTCACATGCCGCTCAATCACAGTGAATGCAGGAGAAGCGGTGAAAACGTGAGAATTGGTGTTGAGTACGCTCAATAGTATATCGCTTGCCACTCCAACGGGGTTCGTACCTGCGTAGAGCTTTTCTAAGAACGACTTGTGCCAGGTCGCAACCGAGTTTTCAAGCAGCCACTCAATACTATTCTCCAGGCCCGCATGGCCCTGGCCTTTTTCCTGGATCGGATCGCCACTCGCAATGAGATTGGCTGCGAGTTGTTTTGGTGCGGTCTGCTGGCCAACTGAGCCGTTCGGCGACTCAACTTCACGAACATACCGAATGACGCGCTGCGTCAAAAACTTCAGTATGTTTTCCAACTCGTCTGCAGCAGACATTTGACGATCTCGTTTGTTATCTTACTGATTCCTGCTCGCAGTTGCAGCTGCGGCCTTCGCCTGTGTGCTGCGATTCGATACGGGCATGTGACCTCGCGCGGCCAGCCGGACCGAGTCATAAGAGCATCGCACATTCGGCCTCAAATCGCGCTCAGTATCGTGGCTCTTGGATCGTGACACAAAAGGTTTCATACCTTCTAAACTTACCAAACATAGGGATGAGTTCGGATTCAGAGGAAGATCCCTGGGACACGCGCATCGCTGCTACCGGCTGCTACGAGGAAAATGAAAGGTTACAACTCTGTCGGTATGACACGGGTGACTGGCGCAAGTGCTTGAAGGAGATGCAGGCGTTCCGAGAATGTTGGCAGAAACACAACAATAACGATCGTGTCCACACTCAAGACCTCTCACCCAGCTCTGGCAAAGACTTGAATCTTACAAACACGACACACGAACGGTGATTTCAGAATCTTTACTCTTTTTGCTCAGCATAAGGGTAAGCAGATTTAGGCGGCAGCCGTGCCACTGTATATAATGATCTGTGCGTCGCGACAAAACACATCGTCATCCCCGTCCAGGGTGGAAAACATAGACCTTCGTTGTAGCAGTCTCAGGTGCTGCAGCGCCAGAATCGTCACCCCCACGCAATAGTAATTGGAGTAACGTCAACGCCTCAAACGCAGCACTACCAACTTTGGCACAGCATGCTACGTGCGGCTACTGGTGGGAGAGAGAACTGCCCGGTGGCACGAGCTGAGATGCATACCCTAGCCACCCCCGCATTTGCTAAGTCCTGGTAGGAATGACAAGTTGCGACACCATGTACATAGAATTGTAACCGTTTTAACGCTTGCTTTGGTGATATCACCTCCCATTCTGCTGATCTTCGTGGATCATCTAGACCTTCCGTACACACTGTCGCCTCGCTATAGAGCAATGGCACTGGCCGGCTTTTGTGTGATGACTAACGGAAACACCCGCCGGCGAATACCCAACGTTGAATGACCCTCTTCTGCCTTTCGCATCTGGACATCTCCGACCTGCACCAACATACACAGATCTAAATGGAGCATCCGGCATTCACACTCGCAGCTCTTTGTGGCATTGGCGGCGTCGCTGGCTACGTGCGCCGTGGGAGCATCCCTAGCCTAGCCGCCGGCTTGACTGTAGGCGGCATGTACCTTTATGCCGGTAAGCTACTGAGCGAGAACGCGGATCATGGCATAGAACTCGCATCTGCAACTTCTTTCTTGCTCATCGGAGGTTCTCTTCCGCGCGCAGTCCGCACCCGTAAGCCGGTGCCTATTGGCCTTACAATTCTGGGATTTTCAGCCCTTGCTTATTACGGTAAGAAATATAAGGACTTTTTCGTCGATTGACGATCCAGATCGAATTCTTAGATGAAGATACATAGGCACTCCACATAACTACCAATTACCTTCAGACTGGCGAGAATTGCTTGAATAAGTCGTTTCGCTACAGCTAGCTGCAACGTGAAGACTCCTCTCACTTCTCCTCCCACCAGCGCTGAGAGCCCACTGATGTTAAAACCTGCCAGTTCTCAAGAGCCCTATAAGCTATATATCACGGCTCGGTCGTTCATACTTTGCGTGAGATCATCGCTTCGAGTTTGGATTAGTAATGTTGTTCCATCCCGCAATGCACATTTGTATGGTGCGAGCGCGGCCGATTTTACAGTAAGGCATAGATAGACACAGACAGGCAGAAGCATCTTCAGCGTAACACCCTAGCCCTTAGGCGCCCTCGAGGAAAGACTTGTAGTTGCGGGCCATTGATCAGTTGAAAGTTCATGTTACCAACATAAATGTTCGAAATTGAGTACAACCGAATCGCTACTTTTATTCGACTGGTCCGCTAGAGCTTTAGATACCTGGCACGAGTCGTACCTCCCTTACATGGAGACTGGAGAGCTCCGGCGCCAAGGCAAGCCGTTTTTTTGCCATGAGTTACCAAACTTCTCTAATGATTTACATATTTCCTATGCCTCGGTACCGCGAAGTGCGGTACTCACTTTTCGCATAATCGTAGCAGCGCAAGCACGCACGCGTTGTGCGTGTGTGCGGTGTCCTCTTTCGCGAGCGTGCTGCGTCAGCTCTCTCCCACCATGAAGCTGAAGGAGATTCCGCGCACGGCAGCGTTTGCGTGGCTGCCAGATGCTACAAAGCCTGCAGTAGTGACTGGAACTGCTGCAGGTACTATCGACGCGGACTTCAGCGCCGCGACGCGTCTTGAACTCTGGAAGCTCGACCTTCTGGACCACTCCGCTGCGGCTGTCACGGCAGAGCCGTCAGCTGTTGTGGATGTGGACGCGCGTTTCCACGACGTTGCTGTTAGCGACGACGCGAAATACGTTGCGGGTGCACTGGAAAATGGCGTCGTTGGTCTCTGGAATGCGAGAGACCTGAAGGAGCTGAGTCGTACGGACGCGTACGCCGACGCGGGGGCCGTTCGCGCGGTGGCTTGGAGCCGAAAGGACCGCGGTCTGCTTGCCGCTGGCGGCGCGGGCGGCTCAGTTAATGTTTGGCGCATCGGATCGGACGGCTCGGGCCTCGACAAGCCGATAGCAACGCTCGGGGCAGGCACTACGCGTTCTGGGCGCGCTGACGACGTCACCTCCGTCGCGTGGAACAATACGGCGACTCAGATTCTCGCGTCAGCGTCAAGCGCTGGCTTCGCGTCCATCTGGGATACCGAGCGCAAGCGCGAGGTACTGCACCTGCATTACACGTCGCCCACCACCGGACAGCGCGTACCGATCAGCGCTGTGCAATGGCACCCGACTAACTCCACAAAGCTTGTCACCGCTTCGGCAGATGATGGTGAGCCGGTGATTTGCGTGTGGGATCTCAAAAATGCTAACTCACCAGAGACAGTGCTCCGGGGCCATACGAAGGGGATCCTCTCCCTCGATTGGTGCCGACAAGATCCAGGTCTCCTACTCAGCGGTGGTCGCGACAATGCGACGCTACTGTGGAACCCAGTGGAGGGCCAGCTGCTCGGATCGTACCCGATCAGTGTTGAGTGGGCATTCAAGACCCAGTTCCACCCGCGGGCGCCAGACCTTCTTGCGACAGCAAGCTTTGACGGCAAGGTCACCGTGCAGACATTACAGGACACGAAGAGTGACGAATCGAAGAGTAATGGGGCTGGTTCTGGTAACGGCGAAGATTTCTGGGAATCGGATACTGTGTTAGATGCGGTGCACCCTTCTTTCACGCTGCAGCAGGCGCCCACTTGGCTCCAGCGCCCTGTTTCTGCACGGTTCGGCTTCGGCGGAAAGCTTGCGCGTGTGCGGCCTTCGGAAGTAGATGTTCTTACTATTAAGGACCCTGCATTCGATGCCGCCCTCGCCCCTGACTTTAGTGAGGCCGTCAAGTCGGGCGACTATGCTAAGTTGGTGAGTTCGCACGTTGGTGCGGGCTCAAAGTCTGCTGGTTATGAGTGGAAGCTGCTGGCTGCTGTGTCTGAGGGAAAGGCAATCCCGCTGCCTGAAGACAAAAATGCGCATTCCTCGGACGGGGATGACGACGATTTCGATATTGTCGCGCAGTACGCGCCTTCCGATGACTATGAGCTTGTCGGTGACAGCAAGCACCCCGCCGTTGTCTCTGCTGTGCTCGCTGGGGACTTTGATACTGCTGTTTCAAAGCTGATTTCGGCTGGAGAGGTCGGTGACGCTCTTCTTGTGGCTAGCTTCGGGGGTCCTGGCCTCATTGCACGGGCTCAGAACGCGTACCTCAATGCACATGCACCCTCTCAACCTCACCTTCGCGCAGCCTGGTCAGTCGCTAAGCATCACGTCGATGATCTTGTCAAGCATACAGAGCTTGCGGCTTGGCCAGCAGTGCTGCGATCTGTGCTCACAAAACCTGATGCTGAGGTATCCAACTCGAGCGAGACGGACATTAACGTCCCCGCGGCAACGGCTACACTTGGTCGCCGCCTCGCTATATCTGGCGACCGGGACAATGCGCTGAAGGTGTTCCTCGCTGGCCATAACGTTGCTGCTGCCGGCGGGCTATGGCTAGACCAGTTGCCGACACGGGAAAAAGAGCTTGCCAATTCGGGGAGCGGCGTTACCGCCTATGTTGCGCACGTACGAGCTTTGCAAGAAGCTGTTGAAAAGATCGCTATCGCCGCGCATTCTTTAGGCTTGCCCGCGATCACTGAGCCAGAAGCGGATCGCGTCTACACCGCTTTCCGGGATTATGCCGATGTAGCATCTCAACAGGGTGATCTAGACCTCGCTAAGGCGTTCCTAGACTTGTTGCCGGAAGAATATGCTGCAGAAAAGCAACGGGTTCAGGTCGCCACGCAGCAGCCCCAGCAGCAGGTTGGAGGACGGGCCCCTCGAGCCGTTCCGGGCGCTGCACGCAACGTCTCGCCTGGTGTAATTCCTCCCCTTTCAACCGGTACTTCCGCACCTACTAGCGCCACGGCAAGCCCGGCAGCGCGCTCTGCGCGTCCGGGAACCCACTCTAGGACAGGCTCAGTATCCCGTGCCGGTGTGCCGAACACAACAAAGCCTACTACGTCGACTCGCCGCTATGCTGCGAACCCTTACGCTCCAACTGGGCCATCAGGAGCTTCCTCCCCAGGTTCAATTCCGAGCTCGCCGATGGTACCTGGCCCGCCTCCAGTAGTTAACGCACCGCCTGGTACTGTACCGCCTCGCGAAGCGGCTAGACAGGGCTGGAACGATATCCCTGATTTACCCCAAAGCGCACGACGCACCCCTGCTGCTCCTCAAGTGATCCCGCCGCCGCGTGCGGCTACTTCTGGTCCGCCTCCCGCTGCAAGCCTGGGCCCTTCTGTGGGTCCAGGAGGAAGTCGCCCATCTCGCGCTGCGGCACCGCCTCCGCCCCCCAAGGTTGGAGAAAAGCCCCCACCGGCGCAAAAGCCGGCGGCGCCGGTAACTCTTAATACTCCTGCACCACCTATGGTACCGACTCCAGTTGCTCAGGCTCCAGTTGCATCCCCTGCGCCTAGCGCTCCCAGCTCGGCTGCTCGCCCATCTAACCCGTATGCGACGAGGTCAGCCGTGCGCTCTGGTGGGGGTGCACCGGCAAAGGCAAGCCCGTACACGCCCCCTCCGGGAAGCACACCGAGCCCCTCGGCATCTATGCCTCCCTCTCGTCCTGTGTCTCGCTCGGCTGCTCCGCCGCGTGCTCGTGCTCCTCCGCCACCTCATGCCGCAGGTGCCACGTCTGGTGTGCCCCATGCACGCAATACGCCACCGCCTCCGCCACCACCTGCGAATACTCGGCCCCCGGTCGCATCGCCGCCTACGGCAGCTCTTGCGTCGACTGGTATCACCAGCTCTGAGGCCGCGGCAGGTGGAGCTACCACTGGCGCTACATCCGCTCCCGACTACCTCGTACCGATTCGGGACGGCCTGCAGGCTGAACTGGAGCGTGTGCGCCCGGTAATTGAAGCGCAGTACAAAAAGCAATACCGCGATACTGAGCGGCGTCTAGAGATTCTATACAAGCACCTTGCTGCCCAGGATCTCCTTGGAGATGAGGCTATCAGCGAACTGCGTAAACTCGTAGATGCGCTTGCTGCTGGTGATCACGATGCTGCAAATGCCCACGCCGCCATCCTCATTTCCGACCACAGCACTGAGACTGGTCAGTGGATGACAGGAGTGAAACGTCTTGTCACCATGAGTGCTACTGTCCCTGTTTAAAGGACGATACCTTAAAACTCGATCTACTCATATAGCTATACGTTTTCTGTGACGACTATGAGAGTGCCTTTTCGGCATTGTGAACCTTATTGAGCTTAGAGATCGAGCATCAACCTCGTCCTAGGCTGGGGTCAGTGGCGGTGCTATATGAGCCTAGATTCCGATGGGTTGCTTGATACTTAAAATGACTTGAAGAGTATATTGTGCTAGATAAAATTTGTCCCGCGAGGAATGCTTCGACCCTCTGATTAGACGGTGATGGTGATCATACGCTTGTCGAGATCGGGCGATGTCTCAGCGGCAGCAGGGGCAGCTGTTGTAGATGCAATAGCAGTAGCAGCAAGTGAAAGAACAGCGAAGACAGTAGAGAAGTTCATTGTAAAGAAGGAGGAGGAGGCCGATGAAGTAGTGGCGGGATTCCCTCGGGGGAGCAGTTAATTTATATCCTCCATTGATATCTATTATTGTCATTCTGACAGATCTGATATGCATCTGGGCAGAGGGTGCCCTATTTTTCCGGGCCCTGTGGCTCTCGCTTATACAACTTCAGCGCAAAGCTAGGTGTGGAACGCCAATAGTATCTTGCATCAGACAAAAGACAAGGGGGTCTTACTACTCGGGTGTGGCCGAGGCTAAGCCCAGAAGATAATTGCGTGGATCGCCCCCCTCCCTATTGAATGGACAAGGTCAGGAAAGGTGTGGTTGCAAACATATGTCTATATAACAATGGCGCCAGATTGCGGGGCACTCATATCTAGATATCACGAGTGCCTTAACTTGCGAATGTGACTGCCGTGCGGCTCGCACCGTGACGCATACGATAGGGTATCTCAATAATACGGTGCCGATATTCTACTCCTATCCCTACGCGCTCTCACGATACTCACATAATACGTATGATATACTTAAGTCGATATTTTCAAGCCATAGATGAAGACCAGAAAAGGCTTGCGGTGAGATGTGCGTATATAAAATCACTTGTAGAGCCGTCACTAGAAATATCAGGACTCCAAGATCGCCCACCAAGGTTTTCGAACCCCACCCTTTTTCGTCCCGACGATGCTTGCGATGCCGCCGGGTCCGCGGTGGGGCCGTGGTGGGTCCTTAGTTATAGTGGATCTAAATGAGATCGATCCCATGGAATAAAAAGCATTACTGAAAAATAGAAAAACACAGTGTGCAGGAAATTACTCGGAAGCCTGCATCAATACTCTTAAGCTGAGCAGCTTTGAGTTTGCTCTTTAGACGAAACCCCGAGCAGACTCATCTGTCGCTGGCAACTCTATCGACTACTTCATCATTCCGTTGGTTTGTAGCTCCGACGCTTCGCCACTTCTTCCTCGAGTATATCCTAGTTTCTAAACTTAGATCTCCGCGCAAGCGCCGATGAAGCCTGAATACGTGCTAAGTAGGGTTTACCGTGCCTGGCTGCTGCAGGGGCATATCTGCTGAGGGGTATTGTAATGTCCAGCTATAACAAATTTAGATTGAGACGAAGATATTCTTTAACGCGAAGACCGAAGTGCAGGCAATGGTTTCAATGTCCAGAAAAATGACCCTCACCCTACGTTTCTCGTTGACCGATCTACGAAACTGGGATGGCGAAAGTCTTCTACAGTGGCCGCTCGCGGTCAAGCACGCCACCATCTCCACGGGGTGATGAGGAGAGTGGTAGTGAGGCACATACTGATATAGAGGCACCTCGTCTAACAAAGGCCGTGCACAAGCGGTCTGAGTCCGACGCGGCCACCGTCTCTGCATTGACCAGCGAAAAACGAGTGAGACGCCTTGGCCAGGCAGTGGTGAAGCAGCGTACAGGATCGCGAGAGCTTCGTGATGCAACGGGACGAGGTCCGCTACAAAAGGCCGTCGGCAGGGGCGATTACGAGCGTGTACAGAGTCTTCTTAGGGATCCTAACATAGATACGGAAGACAGGGACTATGCGGGTACCACTGCGTTACATACTGCGGCTCTTTCTGGTGAAGAAAGGATTGTCCGAGCACTTCTTAACGCGGGCGCGCTCGTAGACGCTCGGTCAGGTCCTGAAGAGCTCGATACCCCGCTGATGGACGCAGTTGCGAATGGCTTTGAGTCTATCGTGCGACTTCTTCTCGACCACGGCGCTGATCCGCGTGTATCAAATGCTGTGGGCCGTATAGGGCTTGATTTTCTCGATGAGTCGGGCGATCCTGCGGAAGCATTGGGAATCAAGAAGCTGCTCACTGAGGCTACAAGACTGCTCCGGGCTCGGGGTGCGCCAATTATCAACTCTCCACATCATCCTGCCGCAAAGCCTAGGCTTTTCCCACCGGGATATAGTGAATCCGCGCCTTCCTCGGGTCCAAAGTTCATCGACATCTCGCGAAAGTCTGTGCGAGCAGAGCTTGTAAATAAAGCTGCTGAGGGTGATCTCGAAGTAGTTGGTCTTGCACTTGAGCGCGGATGGCGTCCTAATGCAGAGGCACTTGTTCGCGCTGCACGGCATGGCCATAACGAAATTGTCGGACTTCTGCTAGCATTTGGTCTTAGTAGTGATGCTGAGTTCGCTGGAGTGACTGCTCTTCACGAGGCTATTGCGCGGCAGCATGTTCCCACGGTTAAGCTACTACTCGAAAGTGGCGCAAACCCAACCTGGAAAAAACATGGGAAGACTTACGGCGATATGGTTGCCGACCTACCTGCCAGAGATGAGCTGCGAATGATGGTGGAGGCGGTGGATCCCAAAATCAAGTCTCCAGAGCCACTCGAGGCTGAAAGACATAACGTGGCACCAAGTGAAGAAAGTAATCAGTCTGTCACCGTGCCTGTGGATAATGTACCAGAGCTGCCGAAGTCTGCAGAGTCCCCGTCCGAGGATCTCGCGGTGTCAGCCACTGCGCAGCACCCAGACAAAAACAACTCAGGGAGCACTAAGGACACCACCACTGAGAGTCGCACAGGTAAGCAAACAGAATATCAGTCTACCGCTGTGATTACAACACCTGAGGCACCAGTGGCCTCAACAGAAGTGCTTAGGTCGATGCAAACATCTCCTAAATCAATGTCTCCTAAGTCCCATCAACGAAATGAGCCGGACAAAGCTCTGCGGGCTGCAATTCAAGAAAGTGATGCCCTCAGTGCGGAGCCGAAGCCGACATTGTCTCCGACTTCAAGTGAGGGAGGGCAGCAGGTCGTTGTAGCTAGTAAGGTACCTGCGCAGGTTATCAAGGCGACCACATCGGAGGATCAAGCACCGCAGCGAAGTGTTCGCATAGAGATTCCTGAAGACCACAGAGAGCTGTCTAAGATGGATCTGCGGGCAATTAAGCCTAAAAAGCGGAGTAAGTCAACTGTAGAGGCGGTGGTTCCTGCGCCTCAGCCTGAGATTTCTTTCAAGCAACCGCGTGCTGTCTCTGAATCGCCCCGGGAAATGTCACCGGCCTTGTCGCCGCTCGATGATGAGCCGTCGCGAACCCAATGGAAAGACAGGTCTCAGGAACTTGAGGAGCTCGCTAAGCGAAAGGAGAAAGAGAGGAGATCTCGCCAGTTAAAAATGCTCGAGAGCTTGACCAATGAGCAGCGGCGCCGTTCTTCGGACCTGAATGTTGACATGGCTTCCGATGAAAGGGAAGGTGAAAGTACACCGACCCAGTTGGAAAGATCAGTCTCACCCGCTGCCACCACACCGCTGCACGAGGAAGAGCCCACTTCAGTCGAGGAACCTCTTACGTCAATATCAGGCCTTCCTTGGGTTGTGCGCAACTTGGCATACTCCGGCGGCAAGGGGCAACCGGTCTTGCCGATATTTCTCCACAGCATCGGAGACAAGCAATACTGCTTAGACTTGCAGATATCGCTTGCTACAGGCGACGCTCTGCTCCACAAGCGCTTCCCGAGACTAAACAAGACCCTCGTAATAGATCAGCAGAAGTCAAGGTTGTGGACTTTTTGCAAGCCGTGGGTGTGCAAGCCGAATGCCTCGCTTGCAGAAGTTGAGGCGGATCGAGAGGCCTTCCTATCTTTGAGCCTCTGTTGGATCCCCTTCTCGCAAGTTGTGGACGATGTATATGGCGGTTCCACGCCTTCTAGCACCCACATCAATCTTGACTGGACCCCGGCCTCAAAAGCACGCACTGGCTTTCCAAAGCTGGCAGTTTCGCCACTCACAGATATGCTGCCACTAAAATGGCAATTTAAAGAAGCCAGGATGTACAAGGCGGCCTTGTGGTGACTTATTTATTGATGACTGAATGATTGTATATTTGTATTAGTATTAGTTTTAATGTTATTATTATGTTCAACAGTGCCGAGTGCTAACGCGTCCCCTTCATACACGTTCGGGATTGTTGTGAATCCGTTAGGCGCAACGTCCTGCGGTAGCTCGTCATCGCGAGTCTTTAGCTCTGGGTTTGCTCCGTTCTCCAGCAAGAGAGTTATCACATCATTGCGGCCCTCTGCATACGCATGGTGAAGGGCCGTCCAACCGTCAGCATCAGTGGCGTTTACGGGAGCCTTCCTGGCGATCAGCAGCTTGACCAGATCCGTGGAACCCGTTGCAGCTGCACGCTGAAGACTTGTCTGTTGACGCTTGTCCTTGGCGCCAGGTCGTGCACCGTGATCTAAAAGCAGCTTCGCAGCGTCAATTTTGTTTTTCGACACGGCCAGAAACAGAGGAGTTTGCCGGTTTGCCGTCTCGGCATCAATCATTGGGTCGAAGGGAAGAATCAGCTCGACAAAGTCGGCTCCGAGGGAAGCAGCGATGTGCAGTGCGGTGAAGCCGGCATTGTCTGCGGCATCGACATCAAACTTAGACTTGGGACTTTTGGCGGCTTTGAGCACCTCGCTCACAATCTCCGAATTCTGAGACTCACTGAGCGCCCACATAACCGGGGTTCGTCCATCTGAATCAGCCTTGCTGGTAATTGACGGGTCTTCAACAAGAGCCTGCGCAAGCAGGTGGGCTTTGCGCTCGCGAATATACTCGTGCACATCGTCAATGCTCGCCATTTTATCTTAAACAGTAGAGGTACTGGGGTCTGCCTGCCTATCGGCAACAGTGGGTGTTGGGTATGCTTAGTCTGGGGTACGGTGGTGGTGAGGGTCGCCTCGACGTTTCTCGCACGTTGTGGCCGGCCAGAGGCGAAGGGCACCACAAACCACCCAGGAGAAGGGCAATATCCTGACCCTAGCCCGTAACAGCAGAACCTCTGCTTGAACAGTTGCCTCTCACCATCCTCCCGCTCCTCGGGCAGACGACTTCTGAGCGGCAGGCCAAGCCAGAAAAGCAGCTGTAGACCTAACGCTACTCAGCTTAGGAAAATGCAACTGGTATCTGCAGCATTAATCACTCTCACTGCGCTCGGGCCAATAATCAATGGTAGGCAGGGCGTAGGGACTTCACTCATAGCACGGTTTGATCATCGTCTTTCTGAGACGCCATCTCCATTGCTGTTGGCTCTTAATGGGCTAATCTTCACAGAGACTTACCCAAGCCTGTTGGGAATATTCATTTTTTTCCGGCTACGGGTGGTAGAGAAGTTCACCGGCATGCGACGCTTTGCTCTTCGTTCGCTAGGAACCTGGATTGTCAGCTATATTGTCGAGTCTGCAATCACATCTGTTTTTTACGCGTACGGCAAGAATATTTGGCTACTGCCTGGCCCGCTGGGCCTAATCGGTGGCCTCGCATCGGCATATTATCACTACATTCCGGCATCCTACTATCTTGAGTTTGGCGACAACATCCGCGTATCCGATAAGGCACTCACATACTTTGCAATTCTTCAAACTGCCACCTCCACCGGTCAGTGGATTAAGCTCGTGTCTGGCATAATAGGCCAAGCGATCACATCCAAAATTCTCACATGATATAGGACACCCAAAGGGACCGGAGCCTGTTCTGAGTGTCAATTATCATACATCTAGGCCACTTGCTTTCTTTCACTCCTATTTTCATTGTCTGTGCCCTTGGGAAGGGCCAGGGAAGAAGGACCTCGGTCGCTATATATTTATTATTACGTACACCTTTGATACTGTACTACACCTTCACTGCCAGGCTGGGCGCGGGTACCAAGGCGTGGGAGGGCTCACCGGCTGCATAATAGCTTCCCCACACAGTCTGTGTAGAATTAAGAGAGCCTGCTGGCAGGCCGCAGAACGCAGATATGGATCCAAGCGCACAGTTGAATGCATTCATCCTGTCACTGCGGAGGCCGGCCCCCACGGCAGAGGACCGTAAACTCAAGCTGAAATACCTCGCATATCTTCTCCCGCTCATCAAGAACCCCCAGAATCTTCACCTTGTCGTACAAGAGCTATCACTGAGTTCAGATCTGTTTGCAGATTCCTCGACAGTCTTACTCGCTGTGGATGCCATCAATGTGGCCAAGGACCGCAAGTTCGAAGTCTCGGACCCCACAATCGCCCCGGAGGCATGGGTCGCTGAGCTTGTGAAGGCTTCGTACAGTGTTCCACCTTTAGTCGGCCTCGTTGTTGTTTCCGGTCTGCGCTCCACTCCCGACGTGTTACACATCGCGAAGGTCATCCTTGGATCGGATGCGGATCCCTACCTATGGAAGCTCGCTACCGCCTGCCTCGCTCGCGCGCAGTGGGACTTCCCCCCTGATACATTTTCCCGCCTCCCATGCGATCAGATTGTGCGCGTCGTGCTGCACAATGTCTACAATCCGGACACGCTCGATCTCCGCTCATCGGCGAGCACTACTGATTTCGGTAGCTGGAGTCGGCTCTTGAGTGGGGCATTACGGTACTCTAGCCCAGTTGGTCTTCAATACTACTTAGAGACAACTGAGATCTTTGTGCGGACACTCGTGAGTCGGGGCCATCCTGTTGAGCTACTAAAGCCAGTGCTCTTTGGGGTTGTTTTACAACTTGAGGGACTGGCCGCGCAAGCTATTGCCTCTCCACTTCCTGTGCGTCAGGCGAGACCGTATTTTGCAGTTCACGTTTTGCGCATCTTGCAGCCGCTTGGGTTCGTGATTGAGAGTGTTGGATCGCAATTCGAGAGCTATCAATTTGTCTGGAGTAGCTGTCTAGACGTGCTGAGCATGAGTGCTGATAGCGCTGTTGAAGCAGTGAGGGCACTCGGCCACTCGTGGGGATTCGGGCAAGCAGTTGGGAACTCGCCAGTTGCAGCTGGAGGTCTAGTGTTCTTCTTTGAGCTGAGCGAGCAGCTTCTCCCAGTGATCCCAAAGCCCGCTTTCGAAGACTTAATCCTTCCGATTGCTATGAGGTACCTCAAATTTCAGGAGTTCTCGTCGGTGTTCGAAGCAGCACACTCGATTATGCTTGCGTACTTTGCGTCTCACCAGGACTTCCGCTACTCTAAAAGGCAGCTCGCCATGGACTACTTTGTAGAGATTCAGAAGTTGTTCCCCGACTACCTTACTGCTGAGCAGTACCGCACTGCAGTGGAGGCTGTGTTGAGTGCTGTGTCTCATGATGATGCGCGCGCAGTGCTCGATGCGGTGTATCTAGCGGCAAGAAACTTGCCTGATGGCCGGCTGTTCCCACCTTCAGCAGAGCGGAGCCTCCCAGATACGTCCCCACCAAGTGCTAAAGTGGCATACGTCTCCGCACTGGCACATGGAGTTGCGCAGAAGGCTACCGCCCCAGAGTTCAAGACGTGGCTAGCTGCAATTGGCCCCCTTGTTCCGGCAGCTGGCGTGGAATCTAGTGCAATTGAGAGACAGTGGATTCTGAAAGACCTCGGCGATGTAGTAACCTCTCTCGGTCCAGAACTCAGCGACGTGGGTATTCAATGGTGGTTTGGCTCAAACTACGCTCGCATGTAACGCTCCGTAGAGGAAAATAATGTACCTTTTTACGTCCGCTAGGTTGAAAAATTTAATCCATACAACAATGCCACCGCATTATGAAGCCCACTCCGCTGCGTGACACTTTAAACTGTCATTGCTGCTTCCTCGACCGTAATGGGCTCACCCCTGCCAGGGCTGCAGGCGCTTCTGCAGTCGAGGTTGCCGCTGCCGCTACGGATTGAGTAACCGTCTCATCCTCTGCTTTCCATAAGGCAGGAAGCCCGACCTTCACGAAGTTTGGAGCGACAAGCCTGTCGGCTACCTGACTTCGAAGAGCATTTTCGATGACCTGCCCAAGTTTCGGCACATCTTGGAGTTGCGACCTGGCGCCAACTAGTGAGTGCACCTGGAACTCCATCGCAAAGTCTGGGGCTAAGGACAGGGTCATCGAGAACTCCGGGGACTCCCCGCTTTCAGTATCGGCTGGTTTTGTCAACATAGACACTGATAACCGCCCGCTGAAGTTTACGAGAGACACCGAGGCTCTAATTGGAAGGTAGGCGACCATTGGCTTCGGGTAGTTCAAGAGCAGGCGCGTTTCGATCCCGAGAGTAATCTTGTCCTTCAAATCGACGTCAAATCGAATTTCAAGCCCATCGCTAAATTCGGGATTCGTGCTGCGGAATACCTTGCAATTATTAAACAGGGGATAGTCCTGACCTAGATTCAGCTCGGTGACCTTGATAGTGTCGATGAAACTAGGGATTTTATCGCTAGCCAAGACCTTGTTCAGCATCTTGAGAAGGTGGTCATTGAAGACCGCCTGTTGCCGCAACGCATTGATGTGCAAGGCCACTAGGAGAGTGAGCCAGTCCATGGACTCTGCTTGGTGACCATCAACATTGTAATAAACGTGCTCCAGGATGCTCTCGAGAAGAGGTGGGGTATCTGGCTGCACATCCGGCTTTTGATTGTCCGGGAGAGATATACCTTTGACCCCTGGTGATTCTGCAAACAAGAAGAAGCGCAGAAGAAGCGCAATTACTATAAGAATGCTCAGCTGGCCAACCAGCAAGCCGGCCGCGAACGAAGACATGGGCGACGCCCGTTATGAACCAAGCGCTCCCGTTTGATGTTCGGAGGTTAGGGCTATCTGGACGAGGCGGCCCGTACCCACCCTCACTGCCATCCTCCCCAGCATCCGCACATCTTAGCTTGGCAGTACACGCCTTATATAATCTTTTTCACAATGTAAGAGTGATACTATTTTATTCATTGCATCTTCTTGGAAGTGTCGGTTTGTGGGTCAATTTATAGATTTGTCTAATCCCTAAGAGTCTGCAATGGGTAAATCTGGGGACCGGAAGGAACCGCGGGATTCGAAGCATCGTGATAAATCCTCGAAGGAACACAAACATAAGAAGAAGAGCCAAGAAGACTCGAGGGAGGACGCTTCTGCTAATGGTGATGCAAGGGCTGCCAAGAAAGCTGTTGAAGGCTACCACGATAGGCCAATCGCTACGGAACCCGAGGCTCCCTTCGCTGAGAGCCCCTCCGAGAGTGGAGACGACTCGGATGATGAGGATGAGGATGAGACCGGAGAACTCGTCACCGATAGAATCGACCAGGGCATTGATGAGGTCCTTCGCGCTATAAGATCGGGCGACCCGGCTCTAACTGACAAATCTCATAACTTCTTCCCAGAAATTGGAGCAGAAGGGACGGCTGAAGCACGGGATCGGCAACGCGAGACAAAACCGGTATATCTGAAGGACTACCAAAGAGAGCGTGTTTTATCCGGTGTAGCAGCCAGCGATGCTGACAATATGGACGATGACCGTACGGTCTCAGTGCCGGAGACTTATCACGAACAACAGGCCCGAGCCAAAGCCGACATATTGAAAGAGATCCACGGTGATTCAGAGGAAGAAGACGGCGATGATGATTTCTTGACAAAACGTGCCGGTCCAGAACGGGACATAGGTGAGGTGGAGCTTCCAAATCCTGATGCTGATGCCGATGCGTTTTTGAACGAATTCCTCTCCAAAAAGGCATGGATGCCGTCAAAGAAGGATGCGGCCGTTCCCACCTACAAGGAAGTGGTTGAGGAAGACGATAGCGACGAGTTTGACGATCTTAGCGAGAAGTTTGAGAGTGCATATAACTTCCGATTTGAGGATCCAAATGCGGCTGAAATCGTTAGCTATGCCCGTGACCAAAGCACCCTCCGCAGAGGTGCCCTGAGTAGTCGTCAGAAGAAGCGCGAGAAAGAGAGATTGGCACGCGAGAAGGAAATGGAGCAAGAGAAACTCGAGCTCGCTAAACTGCGTAAGCAGAAGGTCAACAAAGTGGCGGAGCACATGGCGAAACTGCAGGAGGCTCTCGGCGAAGGTGATGAGAATGTGGCCGAACTTCTGGCTAATGAGAACCTTGATGCCGACTGGGACAATGATGAGTGGGACAAGCGCATGCAGAGGCTGTTCGATGATGAATTTTACAGCCGAAAAGTTGTTGACGCTCCGCAGGAAGGTCAAGGAGAAGAAGATGGTGCCGATTACGGTGACTACGATGATACGGAGCAGGCTCACCCCTACACCGGTGAGACAGAGGCCAACTACGACGCCGAATATGCGACGCAGAAGAAGCTTTCTCGCAAAGATCTCAAGCGCAAGGCGGAAGAGTTCGTTGATGAGAACCAGGATCTGCTTGTTGATGAAGCCAAGATCAAGCCGAAGGGTGGTGGGTTCAAGTACCGAGAGGTCGAGCCCGAGGCGTTTGGGCTTACTTCCCGTGATATACTTCTTGCCAGTGACAAGGAGCTGAACCAGTATGCAGGTCTCAAGAAGCTTGCGTCTTACCGAGACAAGGCGAAAATGGAACACGACCGTAAACGATTTTCCAAGCGCAAGCGCTTGCGGATGTGGAGGAAAGAAGTGTTTGGCGATGAATCTGAGCCAAGCGATAGTCTTTGGGAGAAAGCCAAGGCCGAGATCGCTGCGCAGGCTGCCTCAGCGGAGCCTCCAAAGCCTCGCCATAAGGCGAAGAAGCGAAAGCACAGCCACGGACGGCATTAGGCACAGCTGACACCGGGCACAATATTCACCAGGGAAACCAAAATATGTAACGTGCTTTAAGGTGGCTTTCATGTATATACACACGACTAATTCTCAGCTACTTGATTAGCCCTGTACCGACGCGGCAATGTTATTAAAGCATCCTCCGAATGTCGGAATCGCTTTTCAGGCTGTCTTCGTTACCCCACCAATTAAATAGGTAGTTTTCACAGATTAGGCGGAACCAGGGGGTAAAGTGGTACTGCGGGTCCTTGAACATCGCTTGCAACTCATCCTTCGAGACCCAGCGCGTGTCACGGACTTCGTTTGCGGACGGCGCAAGCTTAGGATCTGCCTGGACAAACAGAATATAGTCAATCTCGTGCTCGCCCCAGTGACCAGAGCTGGGCGCCATATAGTGTATGCGCGTGAGGAACTTGAAGTTCTCAAACGGAACATACTCAGCCTTAATGCCAAGCTCGTGATCTAGCTTGCGTATGGCTGCATTCTTCACGCCTTCCACATAGGCATCGAGCGATTGCTCTGACCCTCGTTCGCTCGTTATTGCCAGTGGGTGGGAGCAACAGGTGTTTGTCCACAGATCGGGGAATGTGATTTTTTCAGTGGCGCGCTGCTGCAGCAGAAGCTTTCCTTCTGGGTTAAACAGGAACACTGAGAAGGCGCGGTGGAGCAAGCCCTTATGAATCGACGACATCAAGTGTAGAGTCTTCTTCGAGCCGGCAGCGTATGGAACGTCATCGTAGTCGACTGCGATACACGCTTCGTTCATCAACCGAATCTGCTCAGTGTTGTGCCCGTCGAAGATATCCGGCTCATCCCCCGGTTGAACGGAGGTGGCACTTTCTGAGGAGCTTGGCCTGGAATCCAACGGTTCCAGGTCCGGGAACTCATTGAACATGGCCTTTGGCGTAGCCGCTACCACGACATCCCTATAGCTCATCCTGCAGTTGAAAAGCGCAGGTAAACGCGAACCTGAGTAAGCGGCCTAAATGCCGGTGCGCGTTCAGATCCTCCCAAGGACTTGGTGATAGAAGGTAGGGTACATGGCTGGCATAAATCGCTAATGAAACAAAAAGCAATTCCGGGGTAAATGGTCTGCTTACAATTGGATAGTTAGCTTATGGACAGTAACCGGGGACGTCTCTGTGTTTCAGTAAGATTTGTTGAAATACCCTGGTGCTTGGATTGTTTCACACCGCGGCTCCAAGGCGGGTACCTAACGGAGCAGCGGCAAAAGCACGGCAAAGCTGGAGAGCAGGTCAGAGCCTTTGTTTTTCCCGCCCTTTCTATTCACCCCGCTAGATATCCATGGCCACTGAGACATCCGTAATCACACGCTCAGACTCATTCTCACACCGCCCTATAATGCATAACTACTCTCAGCATAATAACGATAACAGGTGCCCAGAGCAGGCTCAGAGCGAGGGCATCCACCACTAACATAACATGGCTATATTATCTCACCTTGTTTCAAAATTGAAGCCGTTAAAAAATATGAATACCAGGTAGCAATTAATGTTTTTATTCAATTTGTCGCGTGAGGACCCTGCGGGTGCCGCCGCATGCAAACGCTCACGCGTGTGCACGCACCTAGTCGTCCCAACCACCCGGAACGCAGGCTTACCACCTTTGTGGACGGGTGAATTTTTCAGCTGACAAACGAGCGAGGTGTGCGATCTGCCACGCAATCTTCGGAGACCATGAGTACCGCCGACAAAACTGAAAAGACTCCTCGTAACAACGACCGCAGCGACTTCATTCCCCGCCCATCGCGTCAGGCTTTTGATGACGAGTTCAAGAAGCTGAAGAGCAAGCTCGACGAGGCTCGCAAGGCTCTCGACCAGCACAAGGCGGCTATTGACTCGGCCCAGCCGTCGAGCCAAGGCAGTGCTGGCACCGCCGCATCATCGCCGGAAGAGGCTAAGCTGCGTGAAGAGCACAGCTCTCTGCTTGCGCAACGGAACCAGCTACGCGATCAGGAGAAGAAGGTCAAGGCCGATGCTGATAAGCTTGAAGAGGGGATCAAGCGTAAAGTTGCCGAGTTGAAGGCCTTGCGCCCTAAGAATGGCCCGCGCTCGGCGAAGGAGCTCGATGCTCGTGTCGATGAGCTCGAGTCCTCGGTTGCCTCGGGCAATCTGTCAATTGTTGAAGAGAACAAGGCGCTCAAGGAGGTCACGGCCCTGAAGAAGCAGCGCAAGTCTTTCGATAGCGCGGACAAGCTGCAATCTGAGATTGACGAGCTCCGCGAGAAGGCCAACGAACTCCGGAAGGCTATTGATGTCAAGACGTCTCGCGAGTTGCAGGCTCGCAAGCAGGAGCTCGAGAAGAAGCTTGATGCGTTCAAGCAGGAGAAGGCCGACCAGCGCAAGAGCGTCGACAAGTTGTATGATGCTCGCCGCAAGGCTCAGGCTGAGGTCCGCCGCATCAACTCGGAGATGGATGCGTCGCGCGCTAAGTTCAACAAGGAGATGGATGACTTCCACGTTCAGGTCCGCGCGCGTAAGGCTGCGCGTGAGGCGGAGGAGAAGGCCTCGAAGGCCAAGCAGGCGTCGGAGAAGAAGATCTCGGACGCAGAGGCCAAGGTCGCTGCTGCGCGTTTGCCCGCGTTCGACGAGAACATCAAGAAGGCAAAGTCTCTCCTTTCATACTTCGACCCATCCAGCTCCAACAGTGAGGCTGGAGAGACTACGGCGGCCGCTGGTACTGCGGCGGGTGCGGCGGCTGCTGGTGAGCAGGGCACAAAGTCCAGCGTCTCCAGCGCGCTCAAGTCGAAGCAGCCCGCAGTGCAGGTCCCGGCGCAGCAGCAGACTCAGGCGAGCACCATCCCCGAGTCGCGTAAGCAGCAGCGTCGCAAGCAGAAGGATGAGGCAGCTGCTGGCAACGGCGCCGGCGCCGCAAACAGCGGAAAGCTTCACTTTAACTTTGGCATCATCGAGTCGTTGTCGCAGCTAAACATCTCGCTGCCCACATCGCGTGAAGAGCTTGGCAACGTCGCGGAAAAGCTGCGCGAGAAGATTGCGTACTACGAGCAGCATAACGAGCGTGTCACGAAGGAGCGCGTCGAGCGCGCTGAGAAGGAGCTCGACGAGGTCAAGGCCAAGGCCAAGGCGGCCTTGGAGTCGGAGTCTGCTTCATCGGAAGACGCTGCGGCCCCCGCCACTGAGGGTGCGAATACTTCCGCCAAGCCTGCGGAGGATGCCTAAAATACAAGCTGGGTCACAACGAGACAGCAGGGTAATTCGCGTGCATTTCAACATGAAGTATATACTTTTAATGCATAGCCAACTTATTGAGACTTAACGTGGTAAACCGAAGAGACATCTAGCCGGTCAATGTGTTCCGATAGCAGATGAGGCCCTTCATCGCCATTGGTCGAGCCACAGCGATATGCGAAGCGCGGCTTTGATGACCCGCTGAAACCGCTCATCGCGCAACAGTCGGGCAAGAATTCGTCGTGCGCCAGCAGCGACGCGCGACGCCGTCATCAAGCGGAGCCTGATAGCGAGCCGCAGCGCAGAGCCCGACCCGAACGCCCGGGCAGCGGCTGCCCGCTGGTCTGAATAATGCCGCGCGATCATGAGATTGAGCTCCATTGCCTCCTCTTCGAGCTGGCGCTCACGCTGCCACAGCCGCCGCTGGTGAAGTGAAGGCGTGAACAGTGTTTGGGCCGGCGTGCCACTAGACATGCTTGAACCAATGGTCGACATGTTGCTGCCTACTCTGAATACTCTGTGTGCCATGCATAAGCCATACGAGATGCGAGCGCCGACTTCTTGATGACCGGGCCATTCCGAATCAGGCAACATGCATTGACTAACTCTCCTGCCTAAGGCGTGACCGTTTGGATGAGAACTGCAGCAATGAATATGCCTAAACCGCTCAATGTCTCATCTTGGCTGGGTGCATAACTCCCAAACAGCCTATGGGGGCTCCTTCAACGGAATGAGGAGCCCCCCACCCCATGGCGAGGCGCACCATGCATCATGAAGCCGTGGCATCTCGTGTATAACTATATAGGTTATTTCCGCTATCACATTGAGTAGCTCAGTTGTTAACGGGTGGCTCAATCGCGGGCCATAACTGGTTTGAAAGTAAATCTCCATCTTCCCACCTCGAGATAGCGTGGGCCCGCGAGGCCGGGACCCACTGCTCCTTCTCTCCCTCCTCCCGCTCTGTCACCCATTGTCATCCTGGGCGAGGGTTTTAAGTGGTCAGGCTGCGGGAAAAGACAAGGTCCCATCTAACAGACAAGACCACATTGAGAAGCATAATTGGAATTAAACCAGATGGCTGAGCCCACCCGAGTCCGCAAAATCGCTGTTGTCGGCTCGCGTGCCGTTGGAAAGTCTACCATGATTGTGCGGTTTGTGGAGGAGCACTTCGTAGAGAGCTACTACCCGACGATTGAGAACCAGTTCAGCAAGACGATCAAGATCCGCGGCCAGGAGTACAATGTGGAAATCCTGGACACCGCTGGCCAGGACGAGTACAGCATTATCAACCAGAAGCATCTCATTGGCGTGGATGGGTTCATGCTCTGCTACAGCGTAACAAACCGCAGCACGTTGGACATGGTCCAGATCATCTACGACAAGATTCTCAATCTCTCAGGCGCAGACAAGGTCCCGGCAGTGATCGTCGGAAACAAGAGCGACTTGGAGCTGCAGAGGCAGGTCACTGAAGCCGAAGGAAAGGCGCTCGCAAACGAGCTGGACTGCGGCTTCACGGAGACCTCGGCTCGCCTCAACGAGCACATTGAACGCGCCTTCGAACTGCTAATAACCGCCATTGAGAAACAGAACAACCCCGGCTCTCAGAAGGATGAGAAGGGTTGCACAGTGATGTAAAGCTGGTCCTTTCTTGGCGCGCTTCTTAGAATACTGCTTCTGACCTACAGAGGTGTCTGTTGACTCAGACTGAGGATTAACCACCCCTTGCACGCATATACTTATTTGCTTTCCTGTTCTAATGAGTTCTAATGCTCTGATACCTAGCTGTAGCCGTGCACCGGTCCTCCGCTGTATCTCATGCTTCGACGACAATGACGCAGGTGGGCTACGTCAGTCACGCCACGTACACGCAATTGTTATCGCCCATGTCGCTCTATCTTGACTACCATTTAGATGTAATAATAGCCAATACACGCTGGAAATGAGTTCTTCAGGTATGTGTCAAACGTCAACCTACAAATCACGGGTCCATATAAAAAATATCTCCTTCCGCAATTCGATTATAACTAGATCAAGTGTTTGTTTGTTCAGCCTTAGCAGTTTTTTCAACTAAACTAATAAATAATAAATATGTTTTTTACCGTTCCACGCCGTTGAATATGCACGCGCTTATGCAACAGGGTCCGTGATAGTGAGCACGAGTTCCTGGCTCTCCGGGTTCCACGACTTGACCTTGATATGGGTCAGGTCTGGGATGACGATATCGGCACCAGAAGACTTAACGCGCTCAGCGTCGTAAGTGGTCGCCATGCCGATAACGGTGGCACCAGCATCCTTACCAGCCTTGATACCAGCTGGGGCATCCTCAAAAACAAGGAAGTGGTGCAGGAGGTCGAGGTCCTTGTGGCCCTTTAGGTAGCCCTCAGGGTTTGGCTTGCCCTCCTTGATGTGCTCGGCAGTGACGAATACCTCCGGCTTCTTGATGCCAAGGAAGTTCTCAAGCCACGACGACGCCATGACGTAGGTGCCAGACGTGACGATACCCCACTGTGTCGGCGGAAGCGACTCCAGGAACTTGTTAACACCCGGTACTGGCTTCGCCATATGCTTGTAGAGCTGCGGGATGGTGGCCTCGTACTTGGACGAGTGCTCCTCAGTAGCGTACTCAGGCTTCCACATCTTGAAGACGTCAATGGTACGGCGTCCGTGCGAGGTCTTCAAAAGCTCCTCAGCATCGATGTCGTTCTCCTTGCCAAAGTCGCGCCAGAACTGGGCGACACTATCGGTGGACAACATAAGGGTGCCGTCGAGGTCGAACAAGCAACCAGAGGTAGTGATGTCAATGTAGGTGTGGTTGGACTCGGTCCTCGGAGCTGAAACACGGGCAGACATTGTTGGCAGTAGTGTTTGGATTGAATCAATTAGGATTGATGAATGTGAAATTGGCTTGTCGGTGGTCCTGTATTTATACTAGATTGATGCGCCTTTCCGGAAACGGCCGAGGTCCCGTGAGTACCGAACCCTGAAAAGATTTCCATCCAAGTGACGTCATGGTGACGTAGTGAGCTGTTATCGGCACGTGGATCAATGAGAGGACCGGCATTCCCGGCGGTGAATGGCAATCGTGTCGTGCAGTCGCTATCGCTTAAATAACGCGTATACGGATACACAGAGATCGTATGGGACGTGTATATTGCTAGTGGCTTATTTTTTAAAGCACAATTAAGTATTGAAGACTCTAGATTAATCCGCAAGTAGGATACCATGATTTTTATGCCGCCAAGACTTTGAGCGCATGTGGCAAAAAAACAATTGCTGCTTATTTCAGCTATATTTTGTCATGTGACCGTTTTCTCGCTCCTTCCGACCGCTGAGAGAGCGACACGTGAACAGATGTTCGCGGCGAGCGTAGCGATGCAATGCAATGTGTCGGGCTCACTGGGCAATATAGATGAAATGAATCGGGGCAAAGATTCTGTTGCTGCAAAATATCTTCAATTCTACGGTCGTGAGAGAACTTTTCATAGTAAATAAATCCGTCTCGGAAAGGTTCCGGCTTTCTCAGGGTTCGGGTGGGTTCGAGGCTTTCCGAGCGGTCCGCTGAAGTCGCCCTGGCGTGACACGAATGCATTATGTCGCTTTTACTCTTTGACAGGGTTAGGGCAATACTTTGTCGGAACGGCTTATACATGTATGTGTAAGGAAGGGTTGGTAGTCCCTGGGCAGGGAAGACGCCAGGGGC
This sequence comes from Starmerella sirachaensis, assembly GCA_030578495.1. Classification (NCBI taxonomy): domain Eukaryota; kingdom Fungi; phylum Ascomycota; class Dipodascomycetes; order Dipodascales; family Trichomonascaceae; genus Starmerella; species Starmerella sirachaensis. Next base: position 589,396 of record JAJMSC010000001.1, on the reverse strand, counting down.
TATAGACTAAGCTGACAGGCGGCCGTGCGTAAGCCAGCAGACTGGCGCGCGCTTTGGCACTGTGGGCACTATAATTAGCCATACGGCACGCCCTATTCATTCTCGCGCCTTGATGATCTGAAACGCTTAGCCTCACATCATACGCCCGGCCAGACGCAGGGATTTGGGTCATTCCTCATTGGTTGTAGTAGATGATGCATGTAGTAGCAAGCTATGTGGGAGATGTAAGGACGCCCAGACACCTACAGTCCTATAAAAGAAAATGGAAATTAAATGGCCTGTATCCATCAAATCTAAATCAACCGTACAGTGCCCCTGAATGCGACTTTAACTTCGTGACGATCGGGGTTGATGTCGTGCAGTGGATATATACTTGGCAAGTGATAAGCTCCCTGCGGTAACACAGGGGCCTATGCAGCGCATCGTAGCGATTTTTGGTCTTGGTGCTTTCTGGTTGAAGGAGGAACGTGCTCAAAACCTCCTGCCGGAGGCTTCTCACCATAAACATAAAATTGCCAACTACCCAAAGGACGATCAGCATCTATTTCATTCCTGTAACAGCTGGCAGGCTATGCCGCAGAGTAGTGAATAGGTGAACAAGCCGTGAGGCTACTCTCACTAGACGCTACAGATGCGGCGATCGGCTCAAGCTCGCATAGGCTCCACACCGCCCTAACATATCTGGCATGTAAATAGCGCGGCTGAAATCGGAGAGGGGGGGAGAGCGGCTGCAGTCGTGCGATCAATGAACGGAGTACTGATAGACTGATAAATACAATGGGGTCCACGAGACTGTGGTATACATACTATACCTTTATATGGAGTTGAATCACGGCGAGTTCACAAAGTGAACCGCAGATTAAGGTCCAGTGGGTGGCTGCACGAGAGCTGGGGCTTCTGGCTGTACCGCCCCGCCATCACTGCACGCACATTCTGCAATAGCGTGAGGAAAGACTGGTTTGGATTCTGGCTCATGACAGTAAGGAATGCATACGACATCGCACCGGCCCTGAACCCGCCCTCTGTTGCGTCTGCACTGGTTTGATCATCCTTGCACCCAGAAAATGAAATGACATCGGCTGGGGAGAACTTGATCTGCTTTTGAAGGTTTCCGACCTGATTGCCACGCATCACGCGCGTCGCCATACCTCCGAGGTTCGATATAGCACCAAACAGGTCGCCATTCTCGTAGGATGTGAATGCACTCAGCGCGCCGCTACCGACGTCCTTATACATGTTCGGCTCCTTCAGGGCACCCTTCGTGGAATACTGGTAAGGCAAGTCGAGCGCCGAGCCGGAATGGCACGAGTCGAAGAATGCAGTGAGTCGGCAGCCCGGCGGCAGTGTCTTAACCATCACATCATGCATCTCGTCGTCGACGATCATCCCTGCGGACTGGAAGTCGAGAGGACATATTGTCTCGTCATAACCATCCTCTTCGTCGCCATCGAGGTCTTTCGTCGTCGCACCATGCCCGGAGTAGTGGAATATGAGACTGTCGTTGGGCTGTGCCCCCGCAACGAGCCATCGCATCGCGTCCTCGATGTTTCGCCGTGTTGGCATCTGGCGCGGATTGCCGTGTGCGTGTATATCATCGGTGAGAACGACGATATCTTCCTGGCGGTAACCAAAATTAGCCATCGCGTACCGCGACATCGCCTGCGCATCGTTGATACACCCACTCAACTGGTTGTTTGTGCCGATGTAGTTGATTCCGATAAACAAGGCCTTCCGCTTTCCTGTATTATTAGAGTAGGCATACTGCATGCCATGTCCGCTCTGCATTCCCGGCGGAGGTGCCGGGGGCCGATTGTACGACATTGTAGTGTGCGTGGTGGTGTTAGATCGATCGGATGGTGTGTGGCAAAGGGGGGTCGACTAACGCACGGCCCTCTTTTCTTTCCCTTCCCCAAGCAGGCGCTCGGATGGCATCTCCAGCCTAGGCCGAGCTATTTCGCTTATGTAACTAGATGCGTTATTATGCAGCTCAGCCTTGATTAGCGAAGCTGCGTGGCCACACAGCTCAAGCATGCTCTATCTTTGTCCTAAGCGCGGACAAGCGGCTTGCGCTGACCACAGCTCGGCGTTCTCATATCTTTCTGCGCTAACAACTGTGAGACGATGTAGGGAGTTCTTTGTCATTGGTAAAAATAAAAGGTGCTCCCAAATGCGATCGTCGGGAAAAAAAATAAATCTGGACTTGGCCGGGTTCGAACCGGCGACCTTCTGAAACTTTGAATTTGCTTTGCAAATCAGACGCGCTACCGCTGCGCCACAAGCCCACTGTAGATATTACCTCTCAAATTTAGATACCTATAAACACAAGTCAACCCGTAAGTAAACGCGATGATGCCATGCCATGCGTGCGCTGCGTGCGCCATACTGGTTCTGTCAAAAGCACTTGTAATTGTCCCTAATGTCCATGCTTCCATTAACTGTTAGTCTAATGCATTCAGCAGCCTGTCTAAGTCTCAACAAATTACCGCTAGACTCTTCCCACTCGGCGCCTCCTTCGATGTAAGCAAACAGCACTCACTGACTTAGTCGAAGGCGTAGCTACCACTGCCGGAGTAAAAGATGTCTACCAGGGCCATTGTGTACAGTCCTCGCCAGGTCGGTAATCCGGTTCTGAAGGCAGTGAAAGATGTGCCACTTGAACTCGGTGATAAGGCGATGAAGCCGGACTTTCAGGTGTCTGAGCGCTGCGGCGTGCTGTTCCTGAGCATGAAATACAATAGCCTGCATCCTGAGTATATATACAAGCGGATTGAAGGCTTGGGCAAAATGTTCGAGCTGCGAGTACTATTAGTTGTCTGCGACATTGAGAATCCACTCGACACCCTTGCGTCCCTCACGAAGATGTGCGTACGGCGCGACCTCGCACTTATTGTGACGTGGTCACCCGAGGAAGCAGCAGTCTACCTCACCAACCTGAAAACACGGTCGCGTGCCACTGCAGATCCCAACTCGACTCTCAACATTCAAAGAAGCCGCGCAGAGACTTACGAGGATCAGCTCGCAGAGGTTCTTACGAAGGTTCCCCGCGTAAATCGCCCGGATGTGCGCGGCTTGTCTGAGCACTACAAAACGTTCAAGAACATTGTGAGATATGCGGACCAGGTTGAGCAGTTAGACGGATGGGGGACAGTGAAGAGCGCCCAATTCAAGCGCGCCGTTCATGAACCCTTCATAATGTCCAACCCGATCTGACAGACCCTTGCATATATAATCCTAACTTATTTATCTGCTCTCGAAAAGCTCGTGTTTATTTGTCTTTCACTCGGTTGTTACTCCGCTTTTGCCAAAATGTCGCATGGTCCTATCGGGAAATATGCTTGGTAAATGCCATGTATATCCCGCCATCACCACCACTACCCATCTACGCGCGACCCTCACCTTGTCGGGCATTCCCAGATTACACACTCTCAGCTGGGCTCTAAGCTACCTCTAGCATGAGAGAAAGATCGAACCCCAGCATTGGGCTCAGTGTTTGGGGTCCTCTCGTCCCTGCCAGTGATTGCAAGCCTTGTCTAGCAACGCTGACCGGCCTGCAGTTTGGCGCTGGCGCTCTGCTCTGGGCGCTACCAGGACGCCGGCCACCTCCCACGAGGGGCAAGTGGGCGAATCGTGGTGTTAACCTTGCAGGTGTGGTAGTCGGTGCGTATTTGATGTTCTACGCAGTGATGGAGGGTACTAGGCTAATGCTGCCCTATGATCCATGGGTCGACGATGCGGCAAAGGCGCGCAAGCGTGAAGACATGCTGTCCCCGCCGCGGTCGGCGCTAGATCCCCGAACGTGGTGGTATAAGTGGTTCGGCCCTTCAAACTACCGCGCGATCCCGTGGTCTGAGTGGCAGCAACGCACAACAGCGTACCTGGATCGCGCCGAGCAGGTCAGACCACAGATTGAGCACATTGTGGAGGCCCGCCGTGCGCTGGTCGAGGCTAATAAGAGCATCGCAGTAAGTGTACTAACACGCTTGCAGAACGGTACAATTGTGCAACCAGAGCTGAGTGTTGCCGAGATGAAGGAGCTTGACGGCGTGTATTGGGATGACGACGTGCTGAAGGAATTCGACGAGGCCGACCTCAGCAATGTGGACTTGTGGGAGGGCCTCTTTGAGGACTCGAATAATTTCAGCTGTACCGTCGTGCCGCGCTCGACCATTGCATTTCTCGATGGCACAAAAATTGCCCCGCCCGAGGAGCTAAAATCGCAGAGCGTCAACTATATGCCGGTACCAGAAAGCTTACGAAGGTTCTAAATGTGCAAAGTAGCGCTCTGAGGTATGTACATATATATTTGAAAGTTGGGCGAGCAGAACTGCCACTGCTGCCGTTGACTGTGTCAACCTGCTAGCTCCACGAGCGACCTGTGCACACACACAGGCTTGGCTTCACGTGGCAGAGATGCGTGTGTGTCGTAATCGCACACCAAGCAGGATGGTAGAAAGCGGGATAGGGTTTACGTTATCGGCACAGGAGGCCTCAGCCAGACAGGTAGACAGACACAGATGCGCTGGCTCACTGCTGCGTCGGTGCTCGGCCTCGCGTCGGCCGTATATCGAGCAGATATTGGACTGACTGATTGGGTTATTGCCACAGTTGGAATCCCACGGTTCGTTGCGCAAAGTAACCAGACACTGCTTGTTCTAACCGAAGAGGAGGTTCTCGGCGCCATCGATGAGCGCGGCGCCACGATCTGGCGCCGGCCGCTGGAAAAGCACCAGGCTCTCAACGGTCTCGCTCTCGCGGCCGTGTCCAGTGATGATACTGAAGAAGATATCGCCATTGTTGGCGGAGATTTCGTGAGCGCATATAATGTCACAGACGGTAATCTCCTGTGGACGGCAGACTTACCGGGCAGTGTTTGGACATCAAACGGTGAGCTCACAATTGCAGGCACTCACACCGTTACCGGCTCTGGCCAGCTCACTCCTCTTGATGCGAAGGTGTCGGGCGCTGCCGTGCCTGTTAAGTCTGGCGTGGCTCTCTCATGGGGCCAGCTGACGTGGAATGAATTGGGTGTGCTTGAGTTGAATGATAAGGAGGGTACACTTCTATGGTCTCGTGATGAAGGGCTCGCACACATCAAGGATGCTGTGTTCCTACAAAGTGGCGACTATCAAAACGCAGAGAGGAAGCTGCTTGATGAAGAGTTTGGATCAGTGAACGGGACCGCTGGGGGCAAGAGTATAATTGGGGCCTGGAGGTCCCGCATAGCTAGCCGCCCTAGCGAGCTATGGGACTTCGTGGTTTACCTTATGAAGAATATCCACGGAATGCTGATTCTACCGGAGATACCGAAGCCGCAATTTGGGCTGGACCAGCTTCTTATTGCCGCGACTCAGGCCGGCTCTGTGTATGCTGTGAACACCACCATTGACAGCGGTGTTGTATGGGTCTATCATGATCTCAACCCTACCACGCTGAGACTGACTGAGGACCGCACCTATGCGCTTGTAGAGTCTCTCGACGGCGTCACGTATATCCTAAACTTTGAGGGGGACATCGCCGTTTTTGACGAAGAGCCTAGCTTTTATCCTACTGATAGGGTGAAGTTCTCGTCGTCTGGTGCACCAGTGGCAGAGGGCCCAGGTTGGAAGTTGGATTTACCGGGCAACGAAATCGTTGGCGTAGCCTCGCGGGCTCGCGACGAGGTTACAGCGAACATCGCAGTCCCCTTGAACGAGGCTGATGTTCTCTATAAGTACCTGAACCCTTTCACAGTCGCTGTGGCAACCTACGAGGCGGAGGGCGAACAACTCGCAATAACGGTAATTGATGCGGTGTCTGGTCGCATTCTCGCCCAGGGTGTTCACTCCGAAAAGGTGGTCATAAACGATGAGAACCCGTTCAACATTGCTTTTGGTGAGCACTGGGTTGTGTACACGTACCTGTCGCGCGACGCGTCAGAGTCCCATAAGGTCACGGTATGGGAGTTTTATGAGTCGAACGTTTCGAATAAGAGACTTTCAAGGGCAGAGAACAGTGGTACAGAGGAAGACTGGACCCCGTTTGTGCGGCAGCATACCTGGCTCATGCCCTCAGACGGTGAGCCCGTGCATGCGATTGGGCTTTCGAAGACAAGGTTCGGCGCCGCCTCGCGGGACATAATCTTTTCCTTACAACACCAGATTGTCGCCCTTCCCAAGAATATGCTGAGCGCACTCAACCCGTTGCCCGAAATTCACGTACTGCAGCAGTCACACTTGTCACATATCTTTGGCGTTGCACATGCGGGCCGCATCGTTACCGGACCTACTAACCTTGAGTCGACGTACCTCGTGGCTGCCCTCGATGGTCCAGATGTTTTCTATGCGCAGGTGAGGCCGAGCGGGGAGATCGACGTTCTGCACCACCAATTCCCAAAAATCAAGCTTATCGTCTGCGTGGTTGCTGCGTATTTTCTGATGTTTACGCTTTCGCCGCTCGCTCGTATGAAGCAACTAAAATCCCAGTGGAGATAGACACAGAAGCCTAAGTACAAACACTCGCGGACACACTCGCGGAGCATGGCCAAGCCTGAGGGGCAATCGTCGCGGTCATCCACAGACTAGAAAGTTTAAACCAGCCATCCCGTGTGCCTGGTCGATAATAATGGTCGTGGTTGCTTGATATATGTAGAGATAATTAATCCTCATTTTTGGCAATAATTTAGTGGTCCTCTAGCGAGTCTTTGTATTGGTCGAGGGTAAGCAATTCATCGAGAGAGGCAGGGTCCGCAACCTCGATCTTGGCTAGCCAGGCTTTGCCCATTGGGTCCTCGTTAAGAAGAGAAGCCTTCTCGATGAGCTCCTCATTCCTCTCAATCAGCTTGCCGGCAACCGGAGCATACACATCCGATGCGGACTTAACGCTCTCCACGCTGCCGATAGAGTCGCTAGCCTCAACATCCGCGGGCACATCGTTCACCTCCACAAATGTTGTGTCTCCAAGCGCATCCGCTGCATACTTAGTGATGCCAATAAATGCAACGTTATCCTTGTGGGCCGCGATCCATTCGTGATTTTCTGTGTAACGGACCACCGGGTCCTTGCCATACGCAAGTACGGGGGAGTCTGGGGTAATCTCATTGCTGTAGAACCTGCGGAACCCGGCAAAGCTTGCCGGTGCGCGAGTGCGGACAGAAAACGAGCTGCGCAGGGTGGTAGAAGCAATAGAACGAAGCATGATTTGCACACCGATGCGTCACTATGGGAAAAGATAGATAACGATATAGCCGATTATCGTTTCTCAAGATCCTTACCCGGGGTTTGTGCCCGGGATCTCTATACCCGAGCAAACTGAGTTATACGCGTGAACCAAGCATACTCGGGACTTCAAGCTCGGGTATAGCTGAGGGGTGTACGACACGTCGTACCGTCAACCAGGCAGCCTTAAGGAGAGTAGCCGCTCCCAGTATTGCCGGGAGCTTTGGTCACGGGGTAGCTTCTGACCTCTGATCGCGTGACAGAAAGTCACACACGAGAAGCTTGAAAAGTCCAAGGCTAAACTCGTCTAAGACGTAAAATGCTGTACGAGCTGGTGGGTATCGCCCGTGTACCTCTGACGCAGCATCACCGGGAAGCAGCGGACGTAGTTCGTCATGTTGGCAAGCTTATTCTGAATAACCGCGGTGTGATTCGGAGTGTTGACAACTGGGGAGTGCGCTTCCTCCCGAAGATCTGGAACAAGAACCGTGAGTCGCACATCGTGGGTGCACACTTTTATATGAAATTCGATGCATCACCTTCGGTACAGCGTGAGGTGCTTCGTGCAATTCGCGCCGATGCACGGATGCTGCGCAGCACGATTGTAAAGCTCGGTGGTGACGACCTTCCGTCGCTGCTCGAAAAGCAGCACACACGGGCATAGGCTCAGCCTCTTTCTCAGTCTGCTCCTAAGACATGTTGTACATACAGAGATCCCATTCTTACAGGTTTCCTCCCTGGTATTCGGCTCGGGATTAGGGCCAGGACCTAATTAGCCCCCCATAATGCTGCTTCCGTTTTTGAACCACCGGCTATGCGAGACAGGGTAGGGCGACTTAAGAGGTCTTGAGCTTGGAATTTAATTCTCATTCATGATTAGCGCGTTCGGATTGCGCAACTACGTAGTCTCGCGCACGGTTAGTCTTTCATGGCCTTCTTGTTAGTCCGGCGTGGGGTAGAGCGCGGGAGCCTTGATACTTATCGTATTTGCTTCACCTCAATCTGGTTATCTGAGTACCTTACCCGCCATATGCAGGCGTGTACCGACTGGACCACCCAAATACACCCAGTGATTCGCATATAAATGTCTAGGCCATGTTAATGAATCCCATCTAACGATAGCAATGCTTTTACTGTCGGCTTTTCCCTCGCTAATCTTTACCGCAGCATCGCTTAAGTCCGCGCGAAGTCTAGCACGTTTTTGCGCTATTCCGCAGCGGATGCACTTGACAAGTGTCGTTAGGCATGCCGAGCAGATTGGTAGCGCGATTTCAATCCAGCCGGCAGTTGAGAAGAAGTGGCTTGCATATGAGGCGTTGAACTACATACTGGATGCGAGACCCATATCAGTCAAGGACCTAGTGTATAAGGATCTTCTATTACGAAAAGTGGCATCCACTACAATGAATAAATATGCGCGCAGGGCGACATTGTGGAAGCTGCGAACACTTGCGTCAGGTACGCGAACTTCAACGCGGTCGACCAAGCTGAGCGGTGAGTTGTATGATGAATATATGCGGAGACTCTTCACATCAATATCTGTGCCTGAACTGCTTGCCCAGGCATGTCTTGGAGCGAAGCTCTATCCTCCAACCCTTGTTATCATAGCGCGCATTATGTTTGCCCAGCTGAGTCTCGGTGGTCACTTAAGTGACGCGGCACTCTCGTCATATCGGGTTGAGCTGGATAGCCTAGTCTATGCGCACATGAACAATAGATCGGCTTTAGTCCGTTACATTAAGCGACTCCAACGGATCCTAAATAGTTAGGATACAAAGTTTTTTATAAGATCGTGCTGTGCGACTACTGACGATGGGTGTTATGGGGGGCTTCTGAAAGGCTCCACTTGTTACGTCATGCATCCTGGATCTAGCTGGGTGCGGCTGACTATAGACGAAGCCCGAAGGCTAAAGTGGTGACCGCCTCCAGCATCGCGCAACCTTCGAGATGTGGACGGACGGGCATTGTCATCCTACAGACACGCCAGAATCGCTGGAAAAGATTGGTGAGATGCGATGTCGCATGTGCCTGATGTCTACGCGATTTGACGATCTTGATTTAGTCGCCGAGCAGGCTCGCCTCCACCGAGATAAAGTGATTCCTGCATTTGGTCTCCATCCATGGTATAGCTATCTTCTGTCAACAGAATTGGTCTCGAAATATGAACATTATGCTCGGGTGCTTCAGCCGACACCAGATGAAACTGACGAGATATTCGAATGGCTCCCGGAACCCGTTCTTCTATCTGACCACATAGAAAGAATAAAAAGCCTGATGATCGAGTTCCCAAATTCGCTGCTTGGTGAGATTGGATTGGATAAGGCGTTCAGATTGAAGATTGGCACCAAGCTTACTCGTTTCAGGGTCTCGATGGAGCATCAGAGACAAGTGCTTACCGCACAGCTTGAGCTTGCAGCCAAATTGCATCGCTCGGCATCTCTACATGGTGTCCAAGCTTCACAGGCACTACTTACTACGGTGGAGCCTTTCCAGGATCGGTTGGGCAGCGTTTGTCTACATTCATATGGTGGCAGCGCTGAGTTTTATAGTCATCATTGGCGGAAGCTCTCAATCCCTGTGTATATATCAGTCGCGTCGGGGATAAATGGAAAGATGGGTGCCGAGAAGCTCAGCATAATGCTTGAGGCTGCCGAGGAGGAACTTATGCTTAGCGAAAGCGACTATCACAGCGCGGGCGAGAAGCAATTAACATTAGTCAAAGAGTCCGTGGAGATTGTGGCGAAACGATTCAATCTTTCCCTAGAGGAGGCCCAGGCACGCATTGAACAAAATTTTGCTGCTTTTGTATCCCATAGAACTGTTTTTACATAGCTAGCACCTTATAGGATGCATGGCCGCCCCGGCGAAAGCGACAGGCCTCCATTACTAACCAGATACTCGAGTAGCTACATCTGCGTTTGTTGGACTAGCTAGCACTGGTTTCTCGCCAACTGGCTTCTGCTTCCCGCTATATTCTTGCCAGCTGAGTATCAACAGAACAAATACTCAAAAAAAAGATGTCGCGTTACGATGCATGGCAGCGCCTCCTTGGGGAGAAAGCGATGTCCAAGATACGCACGTCAAAGGTCCTTCTGGTTGGTGCAGGTGGGATTGGCTGCGAGCTCGTGAAAGAACTGGTGCTCGCTGGGTTCAACGAGATACACCTCGTGGACCTCGACACGATTGACCTGTCAAACCTGAACCGCCAGTTCTTGTTCTCTCGCCAACACGTAAAGCAGCCGAAGGCCACAGTTGCTGCCGAGGTCGCGTCCAAGTTCAACCCTGACGTTTCTATTATTCCTTACGTTGCAAATATCATCACTGACCCACAATTCACGCCCAAGTGGTTTCGGTCATTTGACATCGCCTTCAACGCGCTGGATAACGCAGAGGCTAGGCGACATGTGAACAAACTATGTGTTGCTACTGACGTCCCGCTTATCGATTGCGGTAGTGCTGGTCTCGCTGGACAGGCACAGGTCATTCTGCCACACGAGTCCGAATGCTACGATTGCCGCAGTCACCCGAAGCCGAAGTCCTTCCCGGTGTGTACTATTCGCAGCACGCCGAGTCAGCCCATTCATTGTGTGGTATGGTCAAAGAGCTTTTTATTCTCCTTATTGTTTTCGGCACCAGAGGAGGCTGAGGCCGGCAGCACTGGCGAGGGCGAGGACACTGAAGAACTCGAAAAGCTCAATGCTGAGAGCAATGAGCTGTCGGACTTGAAGCAGAGTCTACGTGACACCGATTTTATGCACAAATTGGTGCAGAAGGTCTACGTTGCCGATATCGAGCGCCTACTGCTTGCATCGAAACTATGGAAAGCATCAGGACAAAAAGCCCCAGAGCCACTAAAAGTTGATGTTGAAAAGATTGAATCTGTTGACCCGGCAACCCTTGATGAGCACCGCATTTGGACCTTGAATGAGGCCCTTGGGGTGCTCAAATGGACAACTACGGCGCTGGCGGCCCGAATAGATGGAGGCGAGCCGTCGATTGAGTTCGACAAGGATGACGAAAGTGCGCTGAGTTTTGTGGCCGCGGCTACGAATCTGCGGTCGCGGATTTTTGGAATTCCTCAGAAAACGAAATTCGAAATCAAGCAAATGGCGGGAAACATCATTCCAGCCGTTGCTACGACCAACGCAGTTGTGTCTGGACTGGGGGTGGTCGAGGCTTTAAAAATTGCTGGTGGGCTGCCGCTCAAGCCGTATTTGCGCGGCGTTAATATTTTCCGGGACCGATCGACAGCCTTGATCGGTGACCGTTTGCAGCCGCCAGACCCAGACTGCCCCGTGAGTAGTGCGGCGCGGACAATCGTTCACGCCAAGCCGGAGACGAAGCTCGAGCAGATTCTGGAAGAAATATTGAAGGCAAAGCTTGGCTATGAAGAGGTGAGCCTTGTTACGGATAAACTGCTCTACGATCCCGACTTTGAGGACCAAATATCCAAGTCATTGGGTGAGCTGAATATCGTCGACAATTTCATAACTGTGATTGACGAGGATGACCGACGTGTGAACCTCGAAATCTACATTGACACTGATAATGACACAAAAGATCTTAGCGTCGATGACGTACAAATTCCCCTGAAACCGGAGGTGAAGCGGCCTCGTGACAGCGACGATGAGGAAGATAACGGCCCTGCGGAAACCTCGAAGCGGGTAGCCACTGGGATTCAGGCTTCAGAGCCTCTCCCTGATATGAATGGCGATAGCGTGATCGAGCTTCTCGATGATGACGGTGGAGAAATCGTGTTGGATTGATCCATAGTAGAGTAAATCTTTTAGAGTGTATCATGTTCGCCAGTATTTATTTTTCAGTTTAACTTTCGGTTCAGATCGCAGCCCTATGCCTAAAATACAAGATGGCCAGCGAGACCTTCCCAAGATATTTGCACTACCTCTTTCTTTTGATGTTTCGCCATTTGGCCGATAATGGCTAGTTGAAATGCATGACATCAAATTGTCGCCGCTACAGCCACGAGCCAGGCAGGAAGCCACACGCTGGCAGTAAGCATAGGCGTCCATACACTGAGGTCATTATGCGACAGTACAAACCGATCCATCAGCTCGGAAAGGGAGATGCCAAGGAAGTGGGACAGGCCAAGCAGAGCGGGCAGCGGGCAGGAGAGAGTAGCCAAGAGAGTGTTCCTGAAAGGCTTTTCACCAGGCCTGATCCAGGCAATTGGCACACATGCAACACCCAGCGCCAGCGCCAGGCTGAAATTAAGCATCCCTAGCGCCGTGAGCTCGAGACCAAGAAGGGCAAGGCAGAATGCTAACAGCACCTGCTTCGTCGGTACCGACAGACGAGATACTAACACTACCGTTGCCATCACTGTCACGGAGGCAGCTATAGCAATTGCCGAGGTTGGCAAAGATAGCCATGCCCAGCCACTCAGGGCGCTAACAAACACCGTAGCAGCCTGTGCCAACGCAGCCTTCGGGAGCGAGGTCGCCACATCGCCATTACCATTGCTCTTCCCACCCAGCTTCTTCTCGCCTTTGCCTTCTTTCGCCTCGCCGCTACTCGCGGAAGCCTCTGCTGTGCTACTATCCATGCTCATCGAGAACAGTAGATACAACGCCATGACGCCAAAGCTGTTAGCGACTAGCATGGCGGACGGTAAATAAGATGCAATCGAAACAAACGACTGCGGCCCGAGCATGAAGTAGAAGAAGAACGACTGATGGAAGTGCTCGAGAAGGTTATTGATCGAGCGTACAGTACTTTCGCACACGCGCCCAAATGTCGTGATATCGTCCCGGTTCTCACCCTCGATTGCCTTGATTGTGACGGCATCGATTCGCCAGCCGCTAAACATGTCAGAGCCACAGGCCGGGAGAAGCCCGCCAAGAGACTGTTGCACGACTTGTCGCCCCAGTGTTTCAGCGCGCTCCTGGTAGCTATTTGGACGATGCCGCTCGTTTCCGCCCAGCAACTCAGCGGTGAAAAACTCGGCTGCGGTGGAGTATACAATTGTATTCACCAAATCAAGGTTTGGTAGCTGGCCGTTGAGTCCCGCATAGCATACCTCAAGGTGGTCGAACCTCTCATTCGCGAATTCGTAGTCGAGCACGACGGCACCCTCGATAGAGCCCGCTGTATACTGCAGGGAAGTGTGATAGGCCTCAACCCACTTGCGGAGCGCGACCTCTGCATTCGAGGGCATCGCGAAGATCAGGTTTTTATGCCAGAAATTCCAGCGCTTAAAGAAGCGGGCTAGCGCGAGGAGTAGCGCCGTACCGCCCTCATTCAGCTTTCCGTCCATCCCAATCCACGGCGCCGCGACCACGATTGCTTCATTGTGCGGGCCGCGAGCGGCCTTCAGCATTGCGTACACGTTCTCACCTCCGTACGTGCCGTTCGCGTAGTGCCACTCGTGCGTGTGTGACACCCAACCGTAGTCCTCAAACATACGTTGGACGCCTGCATTCCTCTCATGCTCCGAGGCACTGTTGTACTCGACTATCTGGCCCTTGATTCCACGCACGATATCCCACTCCGTCTCGCGGAAAAAGGTGATCGCCTGATGCGGCAGCAGCGCATTTTCACTAAAGTACGTGCTGCGGAACTGGCCGTCCATCGGTAGCACGGCGAGCCATGCAATGCCGCATATTACGCAGATCAACGAAACTAGGGGCAGGCGGGCCACGACCCGTGGCAGCAGCCCAAACCGACGCGTAGCTGAGGCCACCGTAGCGAGAAGCCCCATTTTTGGTAAGGGAAAGGGAAGCCGCGATGTGCAGTCGTGGGTGGTGTGTGTGTGCCTTGAAGCTTGACTCTCCTGACCCAGGCAGGGTGGAGGGGATGTGTGGGAGATACCACCCCGGGGAGCGCCTGTCCCAAGCGATTTGGGACACCTGTGCCTCACACCGCCAAGCGCTGCCCACAATCTAGGGCGGTAATGCATTAGTCCGGCAATCGATTCGACGGCTAGCATTTTTCGGTGTCGCTTTGGACCTTCGCTCGACCTTATGAAATTTGTTTCATGCTAGAAATGACCCACGCTATATGAAAAAACTAAAAACTCGCTAGATTAAAGGTAGTGCCACTCGGAGCATGAATACAGCTAGGCTCAAGAACGAGGAAAGTTCGTAAACCGCACGAGCGGAAAAGCGAATGGAGCAGGAATCAAGATTGAGTCCGTTTGCCCGGGGTTAACGCGGACTTCTGCATCTACTAATTTTTCTGCCCTTCTCGTATCATCCGTGCCCTTTCTTCCTGCCACACGTGATAGCCGTTCAGCCGACGGGACTGCGGTGAATGAAGCTGCGGCCGCTGCCGAAGGACGGCGAAGAGGTGTTTATTAGCCTGAGGGACGCCCTTGATGGCTCCCAGGCCTTCGACTTGATGACCTCGCTGCGGTATGACCCGCAGCTCCGGCATTTGACCCGCCGCGTGCCGATCGCGATGGAGGAGAGCGACGACGACGTTTTTTTCCTCAGCCGTCTGCACCACCAGAGGCTCAGGTACGGTGCAAAACTGCTTGGTTGGGACGTGCATGTCTCGCACACACAGATGGTATTGAAAATGACCGAGGCCGTGGCAGGATCTGAGGAGCCAAAGCGCGTCCGCGTCACTGTCGACCGAAGTGGCGAGATCTCTTGCATCACGACAGACGTGCCCGAGCGCGACAATCTCTTCAGTGGGCTTAGCGTGACGCCTGCGAAGGACGGGTCCGACCCGTACTTCGAGGTTGTCGTCGACAGGCAGCGCGTGCCACCTGAGGTCACTAATATGGTCAAGACCACGCAGCGGGACTTTTATAATGCCGCAAGAAAACGCGCTGGCATAGACTCAGCGCCCAGCCCGCGCGAGGTGCTAATCATTGGTACGGATGGTACAGTTTTGGAGGGCAGCACCACCAGCGTAGCCTTCAAACGCGATGGCGGCGATGAGTGGATCACGCCGCGCATCAGCCGCGGCGGCATGGTTGGCGTTATGCGGAGCTTCCTGCTAGAGCTTGGCTATGTCCGCGAGGGCGACATTAATCTGGCTGACCTTCATGACGGTGATGACGTGCTCCTGTTTAATGGCGTCCAGGGCGTCTGCGCAGGGAAGCTCTCACTCAGGCCTGATGCCGCCCCACTGACGACTGACTGATGACACTCATACCCCATTATTGCACGCTTCGTGCCCGGGCGGTTTTCACGCACAGAGTAGCGCATCCGACTTCGCCCGCGCCACCCCCGTTGCGTCCTCGCAGACTTGTCGCAACAGCATGCGGGCATGAGGATCCGATCTCAAAGAGCATTAACGATAAAACCTGTTCGTATACATAATAAGCATCTATAGGGAAACACATGCGCAAGTATTAGAAGAATGTGGATCGTAGCTGGTGGAAGACTCGAAACGAGCTATCAGAAAATGGACTCGGATAGCATGCGCGCTGCACTCTTTCTGTCCAGGGTGTCTGCGGTGCTTGCCGGTGGGGATGTGGCAGTAGAATCGCTGGTGTACGTCGGAAGTTGCTGCTGGCCCTCGGCCAGGTCGCGCGCGCGGCTGCCACGGTCGCTCCAGTCGTCGCTCGCGTACCCCTGCGAATAGCGGTGCTTGCGTGGCGCAGTGACAGGCCGGCCCAGCTGGCTGAGCCCGCCGTTCTTGTCAGCTGCGCGCACGTCTGGCCGCGCGCTCTCCCATGCAGCGAGGGTGCGGCGCTCCTGCTCGATGAAGCGCAACGCGTAGTCTCCGATCGCCTCGAGCAGGTCGGCCTCGATGCGCCCGAGCGCGACCTGCCGCTCGGCTACGAGGTTATCACTCACGCGGCGCACCGTGCTCGTGATCCGCTTCTCAAGGCGCGACGCATCCTCCAGCTCGACAATGGCCTCGTCCACCTTTGCCGGTGAGATGTTGGTCGAGCCCTTCAGCCGCGTGGCGCGCTCATGCTTCTCGCGCGTCGCCGTCTGCGATTTGATGAGGTCGCGCATAATCAAGTGCCGGTTCGTGAGCGTCTCTTTGATGATATATGCGTCACGCGAGGTGAGCTCTATGGCGTCGCCGTACGTGGCCTCCTCATACATGGCCTTCACACTCTCAGCGTCGCCATTCAGAACGAGCGCCTTGCCCACGCGGCCCCACATTGCCGCCTGTGTGTCGTTGTTTCCCCCGAGGCGCTGGGCGTGCACGCCGAACTCCGTGAGCGACGTCGAGAGAGCGCGGCGGCCCTTTGAAGTGCGTTCAAGCCGAGCACGGCTTTCGAGCGCGTACTGGTACACAAGCTTCGCGATGGGCCGGAACTCGCGGAGGGCATCGACGTCGTCCGGAGGCGGCGCGAACTGCTTCACAAACTTTCGCACTAGACCTGTAGCGGGAGGAGTGATTTTGACAACCGGCACGTAGCCGTGGGAGGCCTCGACAAAGTATAGGAACTCCTCGTCTCGGGCCAACAGCGGGCTGCGTGTGACACGGTCGAACCATTTCTGCAGGGAGATCCGGAGCTGCTCGTCCTGTTCAGGCGTGCCAGGCGGGAATGAGTTTGATGCAGCAGGAAGCGCCGGGACAAAGCATTCCGGGTTCGCCGCAGCGAGGTGGTCGGCAAACCGCCGCATTTCATGGTGCGTGCGCCGCACGCCCTTGTAGGTGGTGTTGCGGAATCGTGGCAGGCTGGTCTGCACGTCGAACCACACAATGGGCTCTTTTTTTGTCTGCTCGATCACAGTCACCTCGACAGCTAGCCGCCGCTTGCGCTTGCGCGCCGGGTGCATCTCAGCGCCGCTGCCCGTCGTTGCACGTCCCCGAGCAGATGGATCGACAGAGGTGTCCTGTGCGGCCAGCCGCTGATCATCGTACTCAGAAGCACCATACGGCGTTGACAAGACGCCGGTAGTGGCGTCGTCGACGGATGCTGCCGCCGACCATGCATCCGCCGGCGCATTCATGCCGCCATGAGGCGCATTGTCCTCGATATCGCCGAACACGCTCATATAAATTTGTCTCAGACTGACCCGCAGTCCCGACTATACCTGAATTACACTTTCTCGAGGTGCTGGCTGTGGCCTTGGCTGCACTGCTGTGTAGGCCCTCCCTCTAGCGTTCGGTGCGCTTGGAGCTGCTGATGCAATTATGACTAGGCACGACGATGCGTGGTAGATGCCAGCAGTGGGCGGGTGAGGATCAGCCTCTCGCCAGGGGGTCACGGGGTCGGGTACTCCAGCGGGACGGGCGCTATCTAGTTGCCAGAGAGCAGACCAGCAGCCGGGTGAAGGCGTGTGAGACGCATGATTGATAATCAGCCCAGCATGGGAGCCCGAGGCTAGTGCCAGTATACCGGAGCGATGGTTTCCAGGGTTCCCTATCACTGCAGCTGTCCCACGCTGCAAAGAAGGGGGGAGAGATTCATCGAAACACGCCTAGATACTGCGAGTGGCGGCGCAGACATAACGTCATCATAATCGCCCACCAGCTCTATACTCGGCAGCGCACAGCTTTAGTGTAAGATTGTCTTTACAGCCAGAGCACTGATAAACACCCACCCCCGTTGTTGAAATGTCAGACACTGAGGAAGAGCGCCTGGAGCTCGTTGTGAAAGCCAGCGGTGGAAAACAGGTGAATATCACCACCTCGACGGAGGCAACAGTTGCCGAACTCAAGGAGCAGCTCGCCACGGAGACAGGCATTGCGAAGGACCAACAGCGTCTCATTTTCTCTGGTCGCATTCTAAAGGATCAGGATGCTCTGTCTGCCTATAAAATGAAGTCTGGCAACGCTGTGCATCTCGTTAAGGGTGCCGCAGCGAAGCGGACTGAGGCCACGCCAACGCCTAATGCGGCGACGGGCGCTCCTGCACCTTCGACCTTGGCCGCGGGCCAGGAGACCGGAAACCCGCTCAGCGATCTTACTGGGGCCCGCTACTCCGGGCTTGCGAACCTGCCGTCGGCGTCGCTGTTTGGCCCGGACGGTGGCCAGGGGCCGATGCCGTCCATGGAGGACATCAACGCCATGCTTACGTCGGACCCAGCTCTGCTCGACCGGGTTGCAGAGCTCATGGGCGACGAGACGAACCCGATGTTCAACGCAATGCCGCCTCACGTCGCCGAGCAGGCTCGAACGCTGATGTCGGATCCTAGCGTGCGCGCCCTCATGTTGGACCCCGAACGAATGCGCCAGTTCATGCAGGCATCTCTTCAACTACAACAGATCATGGGTGATGCAGCGCCAGGAGGCGGCCGGTCTTTGTTTGGTGCCGGCGGGCTCGGCGCGGGCGGGTTCCCGGCACCGGGCGCGACGGCGACTGAGGGTGGCGATTCAGCGCGCGATGCAGGAGCAGCGGCTGCGGCGAACCCACTCGCAGCTCTTGGACTTCCTGGTCTGAGCAATCTTGGCGGACTCGGTGGTCTTGGCTCTGGACTTGGCGGGTTGGGCAGTGGCCTTGGCGCTGAGCCGGCGGAGACTGATACGCGGCCTCCGGAGGAGCGCTACGAAACGCAACTACGACAGTTGAACGAGCTGGGATTCTTCGACTTTGACCGAAACGTCCGTGCTTTGAGGCGGTCGGGTGGCAATGTCGAGGGCGCCGTTGAGGCCCTGCTAGATGGCCACGTATAAAATGGACCAATCGTTTGGATGGTGTCCTGACGCATACCTGACATGTCTGTGCCAATGGGAACTCCGTCCTTTCAAACCACATCTCGCGTGTTTGCGAGGCTCGGAAAAGCTCAATAGAGCGGTCGATGCCGGCACGACTTATATATTCTAATCACCAACATGGGCCGCTCTAATGTCTTCAGTACTGAACCGCTGGATGCCGCAATGATCTGTCGCGGGGCCTGCGACCTCGAGGATCCTTCTGTATAGAAAGGGCATCCCTTCTGTAGGCAACAGGCTCAGCAGACCCGCCACTGCGAAAGGTTCAATTCGCTGAGGAGGGCCCAAGTTAACAGCTTTGTTTGAAAGGAGCAAGTATATATATAAACAGAATATAAGATGCAGAAAGACTGGATGGTGAACTTTCCCTCTTTACCATCGTCTAATTTAGCACCGCTTGCGAATTCCCATAACCAGGACCAGAATCTCGTATAAAACCCTGACACCAATCCGGGATCCACACCCTCTGCCCTTAACATGCATATAATTTATTTGGTATTACCATTTACAGCGAAGTGCACTTTAGCTTAACCATTGAGTTAACTACAGCCCCCAGTGCAACGAGAAAATTCTTCTACACTTAACACTAACTGCTCTAAATAAGCCACAAGTCCAAAGCGCTATGTGGCTCCCTCTCACGCCTAGTGACAGTGCGCACCCTCAGGAAACATCTATGCATGTAAGTTGTGTGTCAATCAAGGGGTTAGGGGGTTGCATGATGGGTGGTCCCTTTCAAAAGGTGGGATGGCCCCGGCTTTTGGGACAGGTCGTCGCCAGTTCATGCTCGAGCAACAAGAGACTGTGTCAAACCTGCGTACGTCCACTCTGGATGGATTTTCAACTCCCAGTGCGGAAAACGGAGCCACAAGCGATCTTACCCCATCGCATAGCGTTCTTAGAGCCCTTAGCGATCTTGTAGACCGCCTCAAACCTGGTAATCGACCAGGTTTTGAGCCCTCAACACCGGAGGAGCAGATTATTGATCAATGGTTCGGGGCTACTCCTGCGTCATCCCCACATGCACCGGGCTCAAGCAAAGTTTTAGAGCAAAACACATCCCCCACGCCAAAAAGGGCTGAAATAAATCAATTTGCAAACTACAACCCACCATCAGAGCGTGATATTCACATCAAGAGCCTGAAGGAGCCGGCGCACAAGGCGCTGACACTCACAATGCCAGTTGACTCCACTCACGGACCGAAGGGTAATACTACAGCAGTGGAGTTTGAGGGAATCTGTGCGTTCTGTGATATGAAACTGGATGTGAAGTTTCTCGAGGAGCCAATCAAGCAGATGTCTTGTGGCCATAGTGCTCACCAAGAGTGTTACAATAGGCTGATGGCAGTAGCCTCAGAGTATGGCGATGACCTTCCAACTTGTGCCATATGTGATGGCCACATAAGTGCAACTGGCGAGACTTATTCTGCGGAAAAAAGTCCAGTGCGCCCACTCTTTGAGGGTAAAAGCAAAGAG
The DNA here is from genome assembly GCA_030578495.1 of Starmerella sirachaensis. Taxonomy (NCBI): domain Eukaryota; kingdom Fungi; phylum Ascomycota; class Dipodascomycetes; order Dipodascales; family Trichomonascaceae; genus Starmerella; species Starmerella sirachaensis. The sequence goes on along the minus strand of JAJMSC010000001.1, from coordinate 569,141 downwards.
ATCAGGTCGCTTAGTTCTGCTTCCACGCACAGTACTCGCAACGTATTGAAAAGGATGGAGTTAGAGTCACCATTTTCAACATCTGATGAAGCCGCACGTTGGTATCAAGCGAGCCGGTCAAGCAAAGCTCAAATGCCACTCTTCTTCGACTCGGCTGAAGGTATAACTGAGGACCGCAGCCTAGGCCTCAGTACCTTTGGAGGGCTCGAGCTTCTCAAGCAGTCTGGGCCAACGAGCGCTCCAGATTGCTCCCCATTCCATGGGAAGAGCTTACCCCAGAGACCTTCAACCTCTTCAAGTCGGTCGATCCAGTCGAAAAAGAGCTTTAGTAAATCCTCGCCACGTCCTTTACACCCTGCAGCCCTCTCATCATCGTCCTCTTGCGAAGCGCTGGTTTCCCCAGAGAGCCCGACATCAGGTTCCCACAAGCCCCAGTTGGGTGAGAGCCAAATCACAGAGGAGCTGGACCCTCCTTGTCTTTCCTTCAACTATGAATTATCGAACCTCCTGGATAATGATAGCGCTGAATCTTTGCCGTTAGGCTCACCAGACCAGTCGTTAAAACTAATAACTGCCATGGAGAAAATAAGCGACGACGAGTTTACAGTGATGGTAGCCATCAAAGCCTCTAGGCTGAGTGCGGTCACTAGGAAGGCATATGAAAGCTCTGTGGAGGATGTGCAGTATGGTCTTGACATTCATAACAAGGTATACGAGCTGGCCAAAGACGGTAAGTACGTCTCTGGTAAAGATTTTGGTGCCTTACGCCTTCATACTAAGGGTAGAGTGACAAGCCCAGACAGGAAAAACATCGATTGGGCTAATGCAGATCTGTATCTGTTTGAGAACGTTCTCATTATAGTATGGAACGGTAGAGTCAAGGCAGTGTTCGATGCCAACAGTGGGATTTCTGATGCTACAAAGATTCCTTATAAGCTAGGCGTAATGTGCCTCCGTTTCTGCCATGAAGCTTTGCCACGCCTTTTAGTACATTCTGGGTCTAGCACGACAGTAGAAATGTGGAAGCAGGCTGTAGCGGATCCTTCAGCTCAGTTTCCACTTTCTCCCGTACCAGGACCTATTTCGAATCCAGGTAGCGCGGAGGACGTCCCGTTTGAGCGAGGAGTATATGGGAACAGCCCTGTTGAGATCGTGCTGTGCCTTCCATATCGCGGTGCGAGTACGAGCATGTTGTGCTTCCAGCAATGCGTACATGCTGCCTTGAGAAAACTCAGTTATCGGGACAAACTTGCAATTATTGTTTACTCAAAGAACAGCATCATCCAGACAACTACGTTGAGGGGTGCTAAGTGGAAGCATTGGAGTGGGATATTTGATGAGCTCCACGAACGCAACGAATGCGCTCCCCTGGTTCCCGGAACACACAGAGGCGGGTATAACTTGGATGGCGTGTTAGAGGAAGCTGCAAATGTTCTCGAGAGTCATAACACAACGACATCTACGGCAAGTATTGTACTGGTTTCCGATGACGATACTTACTTGCGCGGTGTGCCATTGTTGTTTGAAAGCTCGGGAACAAAGATACACACCATAGGCATGTCCGAGTGCCACGGTGCAGCATCTTTGAATACCCTGTCTCGACTCACTGCAGGCTCATACCATTATGTGAAAACAGCTGATCAACTAACCACAGTTGTGGGTTCTGTTGTAGGCCGGGAAACTCGATACATGCTTAAAGAAGTTTGTGTCCGCATGAAACCGAGACTTGGTTCGACAATTGTTGTCACGGAAGGAGGAGCCAGCTGTCCTTTCATTGATATATTTGGACAACATGCATCTGTCACTAGGGAAGGTGCCGTACTCGACGAAGATGGGAGGTCGTGGCGGTGGTGCATCGGACATATGCGGGAAGGAGAGCCGAAATGTATTCTCCTTCGTTTGAAAGGTTTAATTCCAGAAGGCCTGCCGGCACTACAGCTTTATTTCGAAGGTACAGATACATTGGGAAGCCCGGGAAGCTTGAGCTCTTCGTCCACTCGGGTCACTGCCTCACCACTGCAAGCAGCGGCTGAAGACATTGAACTTATCAGAATATATGAGGCACTTGTGCATACCTCTGTGAGCCTTGATAAGGCAGCAGCTCTGCTGTTGATGGACAGCCACCGTAGCGCGTTTCAAATGGTCATGGAGTGTCTAGAGACCCTACGTGCCGAGCCGATGTCAACAAGCATTCAAAGGAAATCGTTCAAACTACTGCTGAAAGGAATAACCCAGTTTCTGGATGGCATATGCGATGCTATCATCGAGCGTCGCCTTCTCACGCGCGAGTTTATGCTTGGCATTCTCCAAAAAACGTGGCTCTTGTCCAGCAAGTTGGCATTCTTAAGAAGAGACAGTTTAGAGAACGCCTTCTACTATTGCTAACATAGGATTTTTATTAAATTGTTATGAATATTTTGATTACGCTTCAAAAATGCGGTGGTGACTCTAGAGTCCGCAACGGTGACTATCACGACTAGCCGATTTCTTGATCTCATGTAGTGTGTGGTGCGCCACGTACGTAAGCATGCTTAGAGCGAGCAGAAGCTGGCATACAAAGAAAGAGGCAGTAGCTGAGTGAGCGCACGGCTTGGATAACAGATCGCGGTCTACGGCGAAACGATCTTTACAGGAGATTCATTTCGTTTGAACGCTGAAACAAATGGCTTCCAGGCTCCCCTTGACACAACGGTTGGCTGGCCGAGCCAAGCGACCTCAGGAATTGCTTGCATACTCAGAGGTTGGAAAGGAGCAGTTTTTCGACGACAGAGCATTGACTTATTACTATTTACCGCGGACGGAATTAGAGAGGAATACTATCAATATTGGCACTGGGTATGAAATGTCCGCTTTTGACCCTGCTAGCAGCATTGCTTCTCATATTGACCATGTGCTATCGGCGATTATGGAGCATGAGAAGCGTAATAATGGAGAAAAGATCGATGCGTCGATAATCACATGGCGTGGGCTTCTTACACAACTTATTGTGGCTAGCCAAGGTCAACTTGATAGGACAATCCGGGATCAAGAGATCGACTTCAACGTTGTTGGCTTTGATGACCAGGTATTTATTGAGAACGATCTAGATTCTGCGCGACGCAAAGCCGAGTTGGAGCGCTCGAAGCTGCCACCGGATGCGCGCAAAGCAATGTACGCGGGGTTTCAGTTCGAGCATGTTGCGACTCTACCAAAACCCTGGGGTGAATGCACCCGCGACGAAATCGAGGAACGTTATAAAACGCCAACGACATGGGATTCATATGCGATATTGGTCAAGAGTGGTATAGGAAACGTCAAGGCTGCCTATGTCGGCGAGACAGACTGCGTGCAGGGAGGGAAGGACCCCGCTGATCCCCTGGCGAACTACGTCGAGCTCAAATCTACCAGGATTCTACCCGAAGGCGGTCGTGATCTACGGGCAGCAGCGGGGTTTGAACGTAAGCTGCTGAAGACATGGGTCCAGAGCTTCCTCAGCGGTGTGCCTAAAGTCGTGTACGGTTTTCGTGACAATCAACTGAATTTGGTGGCTATTGAGGAATACAAAACAACGCAGCTTCCCGTTTTGGTCAAGAATTCGATAGCGACTCCTCCAAACCGAAGGTGGAATGGTAATGATGTTATGGGTTTTTATGCCATATTAATGCAATGGCTGAAGGACAAGGTTGAAAATGGCAAGACTTATAAGCTGACCTACACTCCTGGCAGCGATTCGCTTTTATTGAAGGAAACGACGCTGAAAACGGACGGCAGGGAGGTCGCCTTTCTCACTAACGAATTTGTGCAGTGGCGACGATCGAGATCTCAACAAGCGCAATCGTGAGCCTTGTTATTAGTGCTTCCTCTTGTATTATGCTTTTATACGTTGTAATATACATATGTGATGGGGTTAATAAGGATAATTCAAGTATTCGTGCTCGTTACGGGGCTGGATCGGTGAGGACCTTAAAGTGGGATGGAGCGGCTGAGGCGCCCTACTTCGTGGTGAACCGAGATGTGATGGTGTGTATAAGAACGACTCTGCAGGATGGTATGACAAGTTTGGTTGAGAATGCTGCATAAAGCCAAGAGACTGCTGGGCTGGCCGCCTCTCGAAATGATGCTGTGGACTAGGTGGCATGCTTGGGTGGGTCGGCATTGACGTGGGGGGCGGCACCATTGAAGCGCCGCTCGCAGCAAACGTGGGCTGAGCGTAGGCTTGGCCAGAAAACCGTGGTCCGATCCTCGACGCAAATACAGCATTAATCAGTAAAAACGAACCCGCAAAGACGCAAACAAGAAAAACCATGGACTTGATACCAATGGGTTTGAGAAAAGCCTCTACTATGGATCCAAATGTCTCTGCGCTTATCTTTGCCCGTCCAACGATCTGCGGGTCACGCTCCATGCACTTTTCCCATTCCCTGCATGGCACTGCTAGAGCAGGGACCCGCTTTGAGGGCTCGCACTTATTCCTTAGATACTCCTGCGAGCAGTGAGCCATCTCAGCTACAATTTCCATGGAGTACTCATCAACTTTCATGTTCACATCGTTCCGCACTGTAGTGTAAAACACTGCAACCGCGTAAAGAAGGGCCATCACCATGATAGCATTGAAACCAACTTGAACGTACATGGCAAGCAGCGCCGGCGTCTTGGGGTCTAAGAGGAAGGACTGCCAATCGCCCTTTGTCGCAGCATTAGTGCCACTACCTGGATGGTGTCCGAAGTCAGTTGTGGTTGTATCGCTCCATCGCGAGCGCCGCTGCCAATTTCTGAACTTTGAACTCTGTTCAGCAATCTTGCGTAGAAAGCTGTTGCTTGTATTGGTATGGGAAAATGAGAAAAACGAGTTATCACCCTCTGCATTTGCTTTAGCTGAGTCTCCTTGCGCTAGGGAGTGGCTTACATTGGTGGCCTCGGGCTTGAGCTCGGGGATTGGCGCAGCGGCGGTGGTCGGTGGTTTCAGTTCCGGCCACGCGTTATTAGGATTGGTGCGAGGATTGTTTTCACCTGGAGTTCTTGCGAGACCTGCCCTTGTTTTCTCACGCGACGGATCTATATCTTGCCAGTCATCTTCATCTTGCCTAGGCCGGGCTGTCGGGCTACTAAGAAGCCTTGATCTCGTAATTGGGTTACTTGGCTTCCGCGCTTGTTGCTGTGCGGCGCGATACTTTATTGGCGTGTTTGCGACGCGACGACGCATCAGGGTTCGAGGGCTCCCAGGAGCATCTGCAACGACACGACTATTTCCTCTGTGAAATTCGACTCGTTTCACGGGGCTGCCTCCTGAGCGTTTCGCATCCCCAGATTGTTGCATTATTTGTTTGTATACGATTTTGTAAACAGAAACAAATATACGTAAAGATAGTCGCGACCACTAAGCGTAAAACGTAACCTAGAGTCTAACAAAGTGAGGGCGGAGGCCCAGCTGGTAAACCTATGAGGATCCTTGCAGAGCCTAAAAATATATGAAAAAACAATGCTTAAGGGGTTCATGAATAGCTAGAGGTTAGACATGGCGTAGATTGCTATAAAGCCCAACAACTGCGGTGCTTGGCTCACGAAGGCTCTAACCACAGCTGGAGGACTATAAGTGCCTGTAATAGCGCAGGAATCAAACAAGAAACGATCATTCACCCGCATTTGATCATAGCGTGTCGCATCGTGCTATTTTCCCCTCGCGGGATTGTTCCCCTCTTCTCACTTCTCTTGAGGCCGTGGGCCTTTCCTCCGGAGCTTGGTCCGCGGGAACAGCACGCTATCGGTGTGCAAATCTCTATCACATGACTAGACTGGGGAAGCCTTTACATAGCCGTCGCGCGCCACAAAAGTGAAGTGGTTTCTGTGTACACAGCTGGCTCTTAACAATCATCTATGGCTGATGAGGGTGACTATACCTATGACGGTCGTTTAGACGAGATAAGAAGCCTCTATAGTACTTTGCCGAGGTCTTACCTGGACAATGCAGCCGCGCCCTTGTACCCACGAAGTCTCGTTGAGCGAGCCTCGGCCATGCTCACCTCGAGCCTGCTAATCAGTCCACATTCTAAAACGATGCAAGCTGATAAAACTACCAGGCTTATAAGCCGCGTTAAGTCAAGCGTTCTAGAGCTACTGAATGCAGACCCTGCGGAATATGAGGTCGTCTTTTGTGCGAATGCGACGGCTGCGCTCAAGATAGTGGGTGAAGCTCTCAACACGTCCAACTTCGCGTACTCGAAAGATTCTCACACTTCCGTGGTGGGTCTCAGAGAACTGGCAAAGTCGTACCGGGTCTTCGAGTCCTTTGACACCGTAACGTCATCAGATTTATCGGATACTATAGTCGCATGGCCTTTACAGTCGAACTTTGACGGCCGCAGATACCCGTCGCAGGAATGGATTGCCCCGATCCGGCAACGAAATGGGCTCTCTCTCCTCGATATTGCTTCATATGCAGCGACAAGTATGCCCGACTTTTCTGAGATAAAGCCCGACTTTGCACCGATATCATTTTATAAGATTTATGGACTGCCAGACCTCGGGGCACTGATTGTTCGTAAGAGCGAACAGACAGCGCGATTCCTCGCAAACAAAAGATACTTTGGGGGTGGGACAGTGCTGGCGCACACGCCGTCTCTCTCATTCATGGTCAGGAAGGGGATCGACCAGTTCAACTTCTCCGATTTTCTAGAAGACGGAACCGTCCCATTCCACACTGTTGCGGTTCTGATGGTTGCTATTGAGGAATGGAAAAAGATTTATGGCTCTTTTGATAGGATATCTCGTCACGTCAGGAAAGTGGCTGAATATTGTCGTCAACAACTCATAATGGATCCGCGCTGCACAATATTTTCGCCAGAAGCCTCTCCAATTGTCACATTTAAGCTCAACAAGCTTGGGCATAACGAGTTTGCGTTGGCAGCCTCTCTGGCAGACGTCCACGTCCGTGCAGGGACGCTCTGCAACATTGGTGCGTTCGCTATGTCTTCTGGTCTCGCTGACAAGGATATTGTTTCAAACCACGTTCTGCATGGGAAATCATGTAATGACGATATTAGCTACTTGAATGGGCTTCCTACGGGAGTAATTCGAGCGAGCATAGGACCTTACTCTAGCTACTCAGACGTGGATGCCTTGTTGGATGTAATCGAAAAGGTTTCTGCTAGAGCCAATGGTAATGGAGACATCAGTCAAAACGGGAATGGAATCCCCACAAGGATTCCTGAGTCAGTAACAATAAGTGCCCTGTACACCTATCCTGTCAAATCGTGCCATGGAGTATCTCTGCAGAGATCGCCTATACTCGCCTCCGGTCTCTTGCACGACAGGGCATTTTGCATCGTTGAACTCGCCACTCGTAAAGTGTTATCCTTGAAACGCTATCGCGCCATGACATTCTTGTTCCCACGGGTTGAAGATGAGACCTTGACGGTAGCATATAAACAGCCTGGAGTCGAGACCGAGACCAGCATCAGCATAGCGCTAGATCCGAACACTTGGAATAACTCATCAACGTTTGATGAACTGATTCTCAACCGATCTGATGTGATTGTTGACTTTTTCTCAAATGCACTTGGAATCAAATGCACTATTGCGAAGTCTGTTGGCGTTAAGGAGAACTTGCCTGACGTGCCCACTGCAACGACACTGGAGACGCGCAAAACAAGCACATTTGCGAACTCAAGTCCACTCCTCATTGTATCGACGTCCAGTGCGGCGGCGCTGGATTTGACTGATATCGAGGTCTTTAGGCCTAACATTGTACTAGAGACTCAGACTCCATGGGCGGAAGACAACTGGTGCGCGCTAGAGGCCGGATCAGCCACAATTGATCTTCTCGGGAGATGCCGACGATGCAACATGATTTGCATCGGACCCGACGGGTCGTCAGATTCAAAACCATATATTCAACTGTGCCGGACACGGAAGATTGACGGGAAAATCTATTTCGGCCAACACGCCGCTCTCCGTGTAGATCCCGATGATGCCTCACCTTTGCCTAGCGAGCTGAGCGTGGGCCAAGTCCTGTCGCCAGTTTTGCAATAGTTGTACAACATAAAAGACGATAGAACGGATGCTTTGCGTTAATATTTATTTTTAAAGGGATTGCGATTTACAAGCCAACAAGGCCGCATCACTCAGGCCGCACCACTCAGGCCGCACCTGCCCATGGCAACAGGGGACATTTACGTCCTCCTTCACATAAGTCCCATGCTCGGATCTAAGGCGACGGCGAAGGCAGTCACTGGGGACACACAAGTCGGTGACACTCCCCTTGCCCAACCTCCACAGCTGTGTTGTTCGTCTTGTGTCCATATGTGTCTATAGGGCTAGGGCATGATCAGGAGCTTGCCGCTGGGGTGATCGAAGTCACCCCGCCACACGGACGGATAAAGTGGCAAGTGTGGCTAAGTTGCCGATGGCCGACGAATAGCTAAATGTATATTCAGAACCTTTCAGGATCGCTAAATCCATTGTCTGGGAACATTGGTCCTTCTGTTCATGCTAGGTCCGTAAAGATGGCCCTGCTGTCATAGGTTCAACGCCACTAAGAAAGATAAGCGTTGCCGCCACTGCATAGCCTTCGTAAGTTGAGCCCTCTTGGGTTAGGGACGGGTTTCTGATATAAAGAGGGGTCCACGTCATTATTCCCTCCTTACCATCAAGTCTTAGAACAAGTGGCAAGCCTCAAAACCGTTGCTAACTTTAGCTCACCCGTCGAATTAGCACATGCAGATTTTCATCAAGACGCTCACTGGAAAGACCATCACCCTCGAGGTTGAGTCGAGCGATACAATTGAGGCTGTGAAGAGCAAGATCTCTGACAAGGAGGGAATTCCCCCTGATCAGCAGCGTCTCATCTTCGCCGGCAAGCAGCTTGACGATGGCCGCACGCTCTCCGACTATAACATCCAGAAGGAGTCTACGCTGCACTTGGTCCTTCGTCTTCGCGGTGGCAACTAGATTGTGAAGTTCAAAAGCTGGAGTGTTCCGGCATTGCTTTCTCTAGCGCTGTATGACCAATGCGGCTTAGGCTTCTCTATATGAAATAATTTATTCTTCGTGTATGATAAAGCAATCTCAATTCCTCGTGAAACAGTCCCCTGGCTTCCATAGTCTCGCCACTCAATGGTGTACCCACACTCTGTTGGAAGCGGCCAATAGGGGGGAGCAGGGCCGTGGCTCTTTACACTGTCAGCTGTCAATTGCTTAGTGCAAGCATTGGGTCATCTGACGCAATTTGTAGTCCTGGGTTCTCATCTCGGAATGCCCACAACTCTTGAGGTGTACCTATGGAGTACCTAAGGGGTGATCGCCTGCCCATGTGTCTTTGTCAGGAATCAATAATCACGTAATATGCGACTTAGGGTCCCCTACTGTCCCTGTTCAACGACATGATGCGACTAGCCAGATACGTGCTAGGTCGGCTCCCCTAGTCACACCCTAAATTACCGGGCCACTCACGCTAGCGTGTCGATCGGGAGCGGGCGGGGTCAGATGGATGACGAAGTCGAGCTCCAGTTGTCGCATGATTTGGCCGGGGAACCCTTAACGCACTGCAGCGGCACGATATGCCGGAGCCGGTAGCGCCGCTTTTACCTAATTCGTGAAGAAAATAAGCTTCTCCATCAGCGGACAAATACAATAAGAGGCTCACCTCGAAGGTTTTATAGCATTTCTCGACATAATCGGGTAGAGCGGCTTCCATTCTTCCCACTGCTCGCCCTTAACTCGAAACGGTCCTCGAGGCTTGGCGCATGATGTAGTTGTGCGTAACCCCTGCCCCTCCATACCCCATATACTATTGCCCCACTGTACCTACCCTGCTCGCGGCTTCGATGGGGCGTGTCGCGGGCCGGCTATTCTCGCGGCTTGTATAATACACGTCATGCCGCGGAGCACAGCGTTAGGGTAGGATTGCTGAACACTATATAAACATAGTAATCGCGTACTGTCGAGGTTTTTCCACCCTATTTTTGACTGGACTGTTTCATAGCAAACACGCCGGTCCTGAAGTTTGTAAAAACGTTCGCGAACTTCCTTCCAAGCAAACACAACCCGCACCGTAAGTCTGCCTCGGCTGCTGCTGGCTCAGGTGGTCCATTATTGTCCCGGGTTCGATTTCTGTGATAACCAAGTGAAACAGAACAACTGAATTGATAAAAAACCAACAAAACCAACAAAAAAAATCAAAACTCAAAACCGCGTCAAAAAATCTCAAACTACGAACTTTACAATGGTTCCTCCTACTGCAACTTCTGTTTCTAACAACGCTTCCCACTCGCACGCCGAGCCGGGCACCTCAGGTTACACTAGTGTGACTGTTAACACGGATCGTGTGAACATTGACTCTGACTCAATTACGTCGAAATACACGTATGAGAACGCTCGCGTCCAGAAGCAGTCCAATGGCCGCTACTCGGTGACCCCAACGAGCGTGGACTATGAGTTCAAGCTTAGTACCAAGGTTCCTCGCACGGGTCTTATGCTGGTAGGCTGGGGCGGCAACAATGGTTCGACCTTGACTGCCGCTGTTCATGCCAACCGTGACCACATCTCGTTCCGCACGAAGCAGGGCGTCGTCGAGCCCAACTACTACGGCTCGGTGACTCAGTCATCCACGCTGTTCCTCGGTATTGATGAGAATGGTGAGGATGTTTTTGCTCCGTTCAACGAGGTGGCTCCTATGCTTCACCCCAATGACCTTGTGATTGGTGGCTGGGATATCTCGAAGGCCAACATCGCTGAGGCGATGCAGCGCGCTGAGGTTCTCGACTGGGACCTGCAACGCCAGCTTGTCAAACCGCTTTCCAGTTACAAGCCATTGCCCTCGATTTACTACCCGGACTTTATCGCCGCTAATCAGGGTGCTCGTGCCGACAATGTTATTCCTGGTACCGACAAGTGGGCGCACGTCGAGCATATTCGCAAGGATGTTCGCAACTTCAAGGCTGAGAACAACCTTGATAATGTGATTGTTCTGTGGACCGCGAATACGGAGCGTTACGCTGAGATTATTCCCGGCGTTAACGACACCGCTGATCATCTTATCGAGAGCATCCACAAGTCTCACGAGGAGGTCGCTCCGTCAACGATCTTTGCGGTTGCCTGCATCCTGGAGGGAGTGCCGTACATCAACGGCTCCCCGCAGAACACGTTTGTGCCGGGCTGCATCGAGCTCGCCGAGCAACACAAGGCGTTCATTGGCGGTGATGACTTCAAGAGTGGTCAGACCAAGATTAAGTCTGTGCTTGCTCAGTATCTTGTTGACGCTGGCATCAAGCCATTGTCGATTGCGTCGTATAACCATCTTGGTAACAACGATGGCTACAACCTCAGCGCCCCGAAGCAGTTCCGCTCGAAGGAAATCTCGAAGGCTTCGGTTGTCGACGACATGATCAAGAGCAACCACATTCTCTACAATGAGAAGACTGGTGACAAGGTTGATCACTGCATCGTCATCAAGTATGTTCCTGCCGTTGGCGACTCTAAGGTTGCCATGGACGAATACTACTCGGAGTTGATGCTTGGTGGCCACAACACGGTGTCTATTCACAACGTGTGTGAGGACTCTCTTCTGGCCACACCGCTCATCATCGACCTTGTTGTCATGACAGAGTTCTTGTCGCGTGTGAGCTACAAGGAGATTGGAAGCTCATCGTCGGAGTACAACCACATGCACTCTGTGCTTTCTTTCCTGTCTTACTGGTTGAAGGCGCCCCTGACTCGCCCTGGTGCAGAACCGGTTAACCGCCTGAACAAGCAGCGTGGTGCTTTGGAGAACCTCATCCGAGGTTTGGTAGGACTTGCTCCCGTGAACGACCTGAAATTAGAGGAGCGTCTAGTCTAGGCCACTTGAACCCGCCGAGATCATACATTTACTGTATGTTCTTGACGGTGTGGCCTGGGCATTTATAAAGAGCTTCCCTAGTTCAGCAGCTCAGGTCGAATTCAGAGAGCTAGGCAAACACCATTAAAATTAAAACAGTACGTAGTTTTTTTGCTCTAATGAGATTTTTTTGTGAGAATTTCTTTCGCTGGTTGTCCTTGTCCCTTCGTTGGAGTTGGAGAAAATTTGGCGATATGGGCTTGTTATACTCGCCATTGAGGAAGAAGAAGATGCCGTTTTTCTTTGCTATACCGGCAGTTTAAGACTTTAAATAAGAGATAATTAGATATGGAGGTCATGGATGGCTTCAGCGGTGGCATCAGCACCTATAGAGTCGGCTGAAGATCGGGATGAGTGCTCCGAGGGCATTCTGGACATACGTGATGGCGGCGACGATAGACTCGTGATAGTGGAAGCCGATCCCCAGGAATCAATCTTCTGTCTCGTGGTGTTTATGTCTTTGAGACATTCGATCAGCAAATCTTTGTCCCGCAGCTGCTCCTTTAATTCACTGATCAATGCCTGAAGATCTGACTTCTCAGACAGCTGGCCAGCAGCCATGTCCGTGGGGGTTAAAGTTGTGCCGCGCGTCGATGGAGATGTGGGCTTGGCTGCTTCGGGCTCTGCCGCTTGTTCCAGATGGGCAAGGTTGGCATCAATAGCAGCGATCTCTGCCACCAGGTGCGAAATACGCTGATGCAGTTGGTCATTTTCCTCCTTGTACTGTGATGCCTGTCTTAGAGCTTTTGTTAGCGCCGCGTTAGTCTGTGCAGACAGCTCAGAGGTCTGTCTGTGGTCACCGTCACTGCCAAAATCGATACCCGTCATCGCCTCGAGGGACTCTTCCGCACTTGCAGAGCCGCCATTTTCATAAACGTCGAGGCGGTCCTGCAACTCGTCGCGCTCAGCGCGAACTTTCATTGCGTCGCGACGGAGCTGCTCATTCTCGGCTTGCAGCTGCTCCAGCATCCTTGAGCCAGACATCGAGAGCCCCATACCGCCGTCATCAAACACACTGTTGCGACGCGCCGTAACCACTATGTTTTTAGCCTTAGCCGCGAATCGTACAGAGTTCAAGGTTTCCGCGCCTCCAGCTGGAAGACCTGTCTGTATGGTGCATATCATGGACACGAGCGCTGTGCCGGAGAGCGATGGCTGAAGCAGTCGTGTCAGCTTCGAGTCGCGATATGGAACGTGCACCCCGCCTCCCTGCGACAGGATAGAAATAATCGTGCTGAGCGTCAGCAGGGACTTGTTGATGAATGATCCCTCCTTGCGTCGCTCTGAGTGCACTACGGCTCTCTCACTCCCGGCCAGATCGCACAGATACAACACAGATTGAGAGGACGGTCCTAGCACATGGATGCGGACTACTGCGTGACTACGAGAAGAGTGCTCGTTATACTGGGTAGATGAAGTTCTTCGCAACTGGTCGCCTGATGCGACCCACTCAAGGACCTCCGCAGCGGAACGAGCTTCGACTTCGCGCTGTCCGACCACACGAGTCTCACCAACCAACCCGTCACGCAGCGTGACTTCGGTAGGCTTGTTGTCCGCAGACAAAAGGTCGTACACGCGCTCATTGTATATCTCAAAATAAGAGAGGCGCACAAGACCATCATGGCCGCTGGCATTTAAACTCTCGAAGAGAGTGCGAACAGACCTTGGAATTACACCTGGGTCCGCGGGGGAACCTTGCATTGTATAGGTCTTCCCCGATCCGGTTGTCCCGTACGCAAACACTGTCGCATTATACCCTGCAACAACCTGATCGATGAGGGGTTCCACGCTTTGTTGGAACACAGCATCATTTTTGTCCGACCTAGTGTATACCCTGTCGAATTGGAAACTACCAGCGGCATCGTGCTCCACCGTGTTCGACGCACCATCAAGGAACCACACACCGGCAGTCACGGCCGCGTCTTCGGGACGTGCGCGCACGCCAACATGTATCTTCCCTTTGTAGACTTCCCCAGCACCTGGGGCACCGACGCCCGCGCCGGTAAGTGGCGTGCCGAGCCGAGGGCTCGAGCGCACGGAGCTGAGCTGCTGCATTGACATGGGCTTGCGCAACAGAAGACGTTGCTGCGGCGTTTGGGGCGGCATTAGCGGTGAGGAAGGCGGTTGCAGCCCGCCGCGCGCCTGAGACGAGGCATGCACCGGCCCTGGAGTCGTCCACCCGGCCGAGGACATCGAACCGCTGGAACCGGAAGAACCACCCCAGTTCGAAGTCGAAGTGGAGGCCGCACCAGACGATCCTGGAGGCAAATTGAGGTTCGAAAGAGATGGCGCGGCCAGATTTGGTGGTCTCCGCGTACTTAGCCGCGAGCCCGACCGCGATGGAGTTTCATACATGTTTCGCGTCTCGAGGATTTCGGGCAGTCACACAGGTTTGTAAACAATAATCACTAACCCCATCTCCACGAGCACATCTCCCGTCTAGTTGGCTCATGACAAATACATCGATCGCGATTACACATCTGATCAATATTACTGTCCCGCGTTTATACACGCTACCCGTTCTCCTAGCTGACGGTCTTTATCGTTAACTTGGTGCGACGATGTACACGAAGCGTCTGACCTTGTCAATGGCTGCGTTATCAGTCTGTATAAGCTTTAAATGAGTAACTGATAGGCAAACCTCAGAGCACATAGGCTCCGGCGCGTACGACGCACCGAGATGTCAGCCGTTTTCTGCGCCACGAGGCCTGCGATAGAACGGAAATTGGCTACAATCACAACAATATGCACCAACAACTTTATCTTTGGCCTCACTATAACTATTTAATTGGAGTTTACAGACCTGGCCGTACTCCTCGTGACGATCAATATCCCATTACAACTCACCACTCGGTAATTGCGACGCTCGCCCACCAGCCCTTTGGGCGCGTGTCCCCCTCCGGTCGTGGGGTTAGGGTGGACACCTGCGACACGTCGACGAACGGGCGCGGTTGTTGACACACACATAGCTACCCAACTCCTGTCTCTCAGTTGTTACTACAGTTTCAGTAATGGAGAAGGTTCGTGAAAAGTTGCAGGCACTGAAGGTCGAGGCCGAGAGTGCGCAGGAGAGAGCGGATGATGCCAACGCCCGCGCGCGTCAGCTCGAGGAGGATAACACCGCCAAAGAGCAGGAAATCAAGTCGCTCGTCCACAAGAACTCCACCCTGGAGGCTGAGAACGAGGAGCTGGAGAGCAAGCTGAAGGAGGCCAAGGGGCTCGCCGACGAGGGTATCGCGCACTCGTCCGCGAAGGAGGCGCTGTCGACGCGCAATGCCGACCTGGAGGCGAAACTCGACGAGGCCGAGGAGAAATACCAGACCGCCGCAAAGAAGCTGAAGGAGCTCGAGGTCAAGTACGAGGAGCTTGAGCGCAGCAACAAGGCGCTGGAGAGCGAACGCGATACCGCCGAGTCAAAGCTGGAGAAGATGACCGAGAAGTACAACAAGGCCCAGGCCGACATCGAGGACATCAACCAACAGCTCGGCTCCTTTTAGTTTGGGTGCTTCAGCCGAGCACCGCGTGGCACAGCTCATCTCGAAGCTTTCGCCCACTTCTGAAATATCTTTGTCGTCTAGGCGCGGGCACGGCTGGGTACTTATACTAGCTGCGGCGATTCTTATCTATTACTACTTACCATAGTCTAACGCGAATGCGCTTTCTTAGCTATGACCGTGTCGACTGACGATGGGACGATCGCCACCACCTAGAATCATGCTTAACGGGAGCACCCGTTTTAGGCTGGACATCGTCTGGCTCGACCAGATGGCAGATATGCTACACAATATATTCTTAAACCATGTATATAATTATACTTACGCAAAACCAGGATGATACGAGCGGCTCGTTGATGCCCGTAATCTTAGTGCTTGGCCGTAGCAAGACCGACGGCATCGTTGCCAAGATCGTACACAGAGTAATAACGGCGCAGGAACGCATCACCAATGATGGCGAGCGGGCCGACCGGCTCCGGAATATCGAGCGGCGTGATTGTCGAGATGCAGGATCCACCGACATCAAGAATGTAGTCCTCTGGGGTGATAGGGAACTCGTAGCCGTCGAAGGTGAACGTGAGGTTTGGCAAAATCGAGCGCTTCTCGCAGTCAACGGAGTACTGGCCGGTCCACGACTTCTCAGCTCCAATCTCCGCGTTGAAGATTTCCGCGAGGTCAGACGGCAGCGTGATGAGCGACGTACCAGTGTCGATAATGGCGCCAATATTCAGCGCAGCCGTCTCGTCGCCAAGCGACAAGGAGTCAAACTTGACCTCCCAGTATGCCTTCCGGCGCACGGGTAGATATGTTATCTTGCCTTCGAACAGCGAGTCATCAACGCCGCCGAAAGTTGCCGTGCCGCCCTCGGTGTCTTCGCCGTCGTAACCGAGATGGAAGGCAAACTTCGGCTCGTCAAGGAGGCCCTGGTTAATGGCCTCGTAAATTGGCGGCGTGGTGTGCTGAACGGCAATGGAGTCATATCCAAGGCCAAGGATACCATCGAACTTGCCGAAGGCGAACGTGAGACCCGGCTCGCTCGTCGCCTCGCCGAACGTCTGGTCCTTGATTGCGAGACCCGCCAGCTCTAGCAAGTCCTGAGAGAGGAATCCCTCAACACTGCCCGAGCCATAGGTGATTTCGAAGTCGGTTCCGTTGGGAGAGTAGCTGGACGAGCTGCTGCTGTCGTACTTCGTGTGCAGATAGCAGGCGATGGACGAGCATCCTGACGACGGCACCCAAAGGTTCGAGCTACCCGTGTCGAGAACGACCTTAAACGACTGCGGCGGCGTGCCGAGTCCAATCTCTGCAAAGTACTGGGCATTGGCATAATTGGTGAGCGGGGTAGAGGCGCTAGAATAGATGTCGACATCGTCCTGCGGCTCGGTAACCTCAGAAAACTCGAACTGCGGCTCAGAGTCGAGCGAGTGGGCTATCTTCTGAAGGGTCTCGTCAATGACGCCGGTGTACTTCTGCGCGATGCGCGCGACGTGCGACGCATACACGCGGTGGTCGCCGAACATTTCCTTGACGCTAACCTTACTGAGCGGGACAGTGTGAACCGCCGCAGACGCCGACGTCATCATGGAGGCGGCAATCGCAATGGCAACCGCGCAATTCATTGGTAAAGAGCTTGTGTTCGGGTGCCCTACGGTGTAAGTGAGGTATCTGGTGCTTCAGATAGCAAGAGGAAGCTTGATGTTGGGCTTTAAGTGCTCTATGTAACCAGCGTTGTCACGGGGTAAGGTTACGTGCTCAACCCCTGCCAGCCGCTCATCCACTCCGCCTTTGAACGGGTCGAGGGGGTTTGTGGAGGGCAGCGCGGTGGCGATAGCTCACGGCGGTTGGGAACCCTGCCCACTAAGGAAATCAGCTCAGCATTGCTAAAAACGGTTGTGGGGCAAGGGCGCATGCTATCTCCAACGCAATCCATCACATGCCAGACCTGGAGATGCCAACCAGGCTTGGCCTGTGCAGGGCCAATGTGCAAGGCCAATCGCAAAGCCCAATTGCGGTTTTGTGATGCAATACTATATAGGCCCTTCCAAGCGGGCTTGGTGTGAAATTATGACTTTGTAGAGGACGCATCGCACGGTTCGCCCGCACGATCGCTAGGGTGAATTTGGCTCTGTGCTGATGTGTAGCCGACAGCTCGCACAGGTATATGATAGATATTTTGTAAAAGGATTATGACCCATTGCCCCGTCTAGTTACTTCTCCACCAAATTATTCGTTAATGGGCAGGCTCGCCGACTTCGCCTCCCCATGTGGATGGCGAATTATGGAACTTAGACTTGGCAGAACTGGGCCATTTCCCACTGGCAATGAAACATCCAATAGTGCATACCTAGCTGGGTCCAGCTTGTGCCTTTCAAACGGGCAAAATGCAAAGCATTGACATATGCGTCGAGGTTGGGTGGAAGAATTCGAGAGGTTACTCAATCTAATTAATATACTTGACAAAAAAAGTCCTATGTACACGCTACCATCTATATGTTAGACGGAAGTAGCAAAGCAGCGACGTTTTGACCACGCTCACTCACCAGCATGTCATAACTACTGGCAGCTGCGCGAGTCGTCGATACATCTGTCTGCATCCCAAGCTTGCGGAAAAAGGCCTGAGTTCTTGGGCCGAGGATCCTGCTCTTCCCGCCCAATCCCACCATAACAAGCTCTGGCTTCGGATGAACAAGGCCGAACACTGCAAGCTGTTTCTCAAGGTCAAACTCAACGCGGCCAAGCTTCAGACCCTGAGTGCCTTCTCCGCCATTCAAGTCGAGGCCAAAGGCTTCATGGCCAATTAGCACCAGTCCACGCGGAGTTTTCTCAGTGTCGGAGATAACCCGCGTACCGTTCTCGAGTTTAAATCCGTTTTGCAATACCGATGTGATGCTATTCGGCGGGGTGGCACGCTCATATAGCTGGAAGTCCTCAATAGTACCGGTTTTGGGCGCAGCATTCTTCATGCGTTCCTCTGGTGAGATGGTGCGCGGGACCCGATTTGGATCAGGCTTCAATCGGAACTCGGACTTGAGCCGCCGTTGTGGGAGAAGCCTAGCCGTAGAAGGAATGTTGAGGCGGCTGCAAGAGCAAGTTCCAAGCGAGCCGATTGTGCGATGCATTCTCTTAATCACGTATGGGTCTGTGCCTTCCACGCCTGTGGTATCTGTGGCCTCTAACTGCTATTACGCCTGCGGCTGAAGGGCTGTTGAGATTAAGGCGCCAGATTCACCGCTGGCGTGCTCCCTCGCTTACGCCCTTAGTCTTGGCCTTCAAAACCTCCCACGCCTGCCAGTGCAGACGAGCCGCGATATGGTCAATACTGACAAATGTGTGAAATAATAAGTGTCGGAAGCGGAGCTACTTTTCAAAGCTTGCACGCAGGCTCGGTCTACGTGCTCAGACATCACTCGGTAGCAGCCTTGTCGCTCGAAAAAGCCTCCCAAGAATGCCTATCAGACCTGTCAAACACATATCTTCTATCTTGGAGAACGGCGTTGGCGCATTCGTCCAGCCGTGCAAGCGGATTACCCTGCGGTACTGCAACTGGGGCGGCTCGTCGCGTGGGATGCGCGAGCTCCTTCGTACGCATTTGCGCGACATTGCGAGCCAGCACCCCAAGGTCGAGTTTGTTGTGCAGCGGAAGGCGGGACACCCCGTCGTCCAGGGCGAATATGCAAACGGTAACACGAAAACAGTCTGCGTGCGCAACTACGAGCCGCGAAAAATTTTGGAGAAGATAGAGCTAGTTCAGGATGCGTCCGGTGAGAAGCTCAAGAAGTATCAGCGTGCCGTCGAGTCTAAGAACCCATCTGTCAGAGGTATCTGGTCGCCTTTCCATGTTGAGAAGGAGTTCCGCCACAAAATCTAGACTGCTGGTCCAGCACTCTCATGTACATATATCACGCCTTAACTTATTCTTATGTTCTCTGTCGATGGCTGGCGCCGGTCTATCCCAACTCTCAGCCTGCTTGTGCACGTACGGGCATCGAGTGCATTTCCGATGGTGCGACTAGGGTAACCTTGTGTTTAATTGAAAACTATTCTGCGGTTCTGCATCGCAGCTTGACTGCAGCCGAATCTCCTGCCACTCGAGGCAAGTACCGCTTGAATGCCCTTCGCTTAGCTACGCGCTGTGCTCGGAGTCCTCGGTCTCGGTCTCCCGGTAGTTTTTTGGCAGCCTCACCAACGGTTTCTTTTTTCCAAGAACTCTACTGCATGTCCGTAATATAGCTGGCACGCCCGCCATTCCTCCTTCACGCGAGCCGCGGTTTGTGGTGCATATGCCCTAGCCTCGACCCCGCTCAAATATTGATCCGTAAAGCTCGATATATCAGCCTTGTAAAGCGATCTCCCTGCGCCTGGGCTCTCCACGACAGCTATTCCCCGAAGCAGAAACATCTGTTGTGCTTAATTACCGAAGAATGCTTTCACGAATTGTAAGGCAAGCGTCGCCGGCGCGGTCGGCACTGCGTGCACGCGTGCTGCTTGGAACTACGACTAGCGGCGCGACCTCCGTTGGTCGCACGGCGGTGTCGCGCCGGATGCTCTCATCATTGAACACGTTCAGTGAAGAGGAAGAAATGTTTCGAGACACTGTCTCAAAGTTCGCCGAGGACGTGGTCAAGCCCAAGGCACGCGAGATGGACGAGGAGGAAATGATGAGCCCGGAGATCACGCGGCAGCTCTTCGAGACTGGTTTGATGGGGATTGAGACTCCCGAGGAGCTTGGCGGCGCTGGAGCATCATTTACGTCGGCAATTCTTGTTGTCGAGGAGCTGGCAAAAGTGGACCCGTCTGTCGCCGTCATGAACGACGTACAGAACACCCTCGTTAACACGGCTGTGCGTAGCTGGGGTAGTGATTACATTAAGGAGAAGTACCTCCCCGGTCTCGCCACGGAGAAGATCGGTGCCTTTGGCTTGAGCGAGGCTGGCTCGGGCTCTGACGCCTTTGCGCTGGCGACCAAGGCCGAGAAGAAGGGAGACGGCTATGTGATCAACGGCTCCAAGATGTGGATCACGAATTCGTACGAGGCAGAAACGTTCGTGATCTTCGCGAATGCTGCCCCTGAAAAGGGATACAAGGGCATCACCGCGTTCGTTGTCGAGAAGGATATGGGCGTGCAAATCGCTAAAAAAGAGAAAAAGCTCGGCATCCGCGCATCCTCAACGTGCTCATTGAACCTCGATGATGTCTACGTCCCGAAGGAGAACCTTCTTGGCACGTTTGGCGAGGGCTACAAGATCGCCATCAACGTTCTGAACGAAGGTCGCATTGGCATCGGCGCGCAGATGGTCGGCCTCGCACAAGGCGCGTTCCGTCAGGCGCTGAAGTACACGACGCAAGACCGCAAGCAGTTTGGTCAGTTTGTCGGCGACTTTCAAGGAATGCAGTTCCAGGCGGCCCAGATCGCTACGGAAATCGAGGCTTCGCGTCTACTGCTCTACAACGCGGCCCGTATGAAGGAGGAGGGTAAGCCTTTCGTCAAGGAGGCGGCCATGGCTAAGCTCTACTGCTCACAGATTGCGCAGAAGACGGCCTCCTGGGCCGTGGACGCCATGGGCGGCGTTGGCTTTACGCGGGAGTTCGACCTCGAGAAGTTCTACCGCGACGCAAAAATCGGTACGATTTATGAGGGCACGACGAATATCCACCTTCAGACGATTGCGAAGATGCTTGCGAAGGAGATTAACTGAGATAGCGGGCGATTTACG
Source organism: Starmerella sirachaensis (assembly GCA_030578495.1). Lineage (NCBI taxonomy): Eukaryota > Fungi > Ascomycota > Dipodascomycetes > Dipodascales > Trichomonascaceae > Starmerella > Starmerella sirachaensis. The sequence continues at coordinate 548,082 of JAJMSC010000001.1, read as the reverse complement.
AAGGATCATTTGGCATTAGAAGGACTCCAAGTTACAAAGAGGCCAAGTTACTGAAGATGCACCATGTGTCTTCAGCATAAATATACATATATTATAAAAAAATCCCATGGCTCAAAGTGCCATAAGGTTTGCCAATTGCGCTTCTGCCACTGCGAGTATGGCAGATGCGCGGTCGAGGTTTGGGTGGCCTCATGCCCCATGTTAAATGGCAGGCGAGGCCCAGTGTAGTGTCACACGCCCATTACGGACCCCACCCCCCACCGCCTAAGGTAGGCTTACGTATATGTAGGAAAATAAATTTTGTGAGCCCTCTGCGTCGACGTGCATTATGGGGTCAAAACGAAATTTGGAATTGGATGAGATTGAGGTGGACATAAATGCCCCGAAGCCGTTGAACAAGAAACAAAAGCGATTGCTGAAAAAGGGCCTCATTGAGGAGCCGAAACCTGAAGACATAGATGCAAAAGATCAGCCTAAACCGCGATCCCCATACGCAGTGTGGATCGGTAATCTCTCGTTCGACACAACAACTGAATCGCTCAGACAGTTCATTGTTGAGACGACAGCAAGCTTGAAAGCACCCATCACAAAGGAAGATATCACCCGGATCAAGCTTCCCTCGCGGAAAGGATTTGCATATGTCGACGTCAAAACTGAGGACCAGATGAGAGAACTCGTCGGCCTTTCGGAGTCAAGGCTAGACAACCGCAATCTTCTTATCAAGCCAGCGAGCTCTTTCGATGGCCGGCCTAAGGAGCATGAGAACAAAGGCAAGAATCCGCCGAGCAGAATCCTGTTTGTCGGCAACCTTTCGTTCGATACTACTGACGAGCAGCTAGAGATGCATTTCCAGCATTGCGGCGAAATCCGTAGGATACGCACCGCCACGTTTCAGGACACTGGCAAATGCAAAGGCTTTAGTTTCATCGATTTCAGGACGGAAGAGGCAGCAACGAAAGCACTGGGCGACCCCCGGACCAAGAGACTTGAAGGGCGTACACTGCGCATGGAATACGGCGAGGACAGAAGCCAGCATAGACCAAAGAGAGAGCAGGCCGAGAAACCCAACGATACGCAGCAAACCCCTTCCTACGAGAAGGCTGCGGAGTCTGCCCTTCAACGGTCGTTTGAACGCAAGCCAGCGGGTAACACGCGCCCACCCCCGGCGGTAAAGTCTGGAAAAAGCCGTCCGACTCCTGGCGCGGCCCTCTCCAAAGCAGTGCGCGCCAAGCAAACCATTTTACCTTCGGCGGGTAAAAAGCTCACCTTCGATTAGTGCATCGACTAAAACTTCTTGTATATATGCTAATTAGAAAGAAAATAAATCACGAAGTTCTAGACGCTATGAGTTCCCTGAAATAACCTCTTCGTCCTGAGAAGATGGCTGGGCGGTAGGATGAGGGAGAACGGGCTCCGAGACATCCACATCTTTTTTAGAGAAAATACTCAGGCGCCGTACAAAATTCCCCTTATTGTTTGTCGAGTGATGATGGTTGTGGCTTTTGTGAAAGAGTCGAGTTCCCATTCCTTTGAGAGGGCTCTTTCCAGGCGATGCCGCCTCACCTTCTGAAAACTCACGCTCTGGCTCGGAAGCCGCGGGCGGTGCAGGCACAGGAGGCACAGGAGGCGCATCAGGCAAATCAGGAGCTGCTTCCGAATTAGAGCCACCTGGGGTTGGTGGAGCGTGGGAGCCGAAAAATAAGCTGGTGGTCCGCTGGTGCCCGATACGGCTGCTGCTGCTTGGGCTGAACCAGGGCAGCAAGGTCGAATCTTTGCTAGGCGCTGGAGAGCGCTCTCCTTTCGTCATTTGCACGTCATTGCCTCCGTCGAGGAAGCTTCTATCGCTGTCATCTGCACTCACACTACTCATAGTGGCACTCGGCACTTTTGTGTTCGGCGTGGACGGAGCATAGATCGGCTCGTATCCACTTGAGATTTCGCTATCCTGGAACAGGTTCGACGGGAGGAGGTTGTCAGCTACAGTGGGGCTCAAATGGCCCTCATGCAATGCAGTCGTTGCCTGTGGAGCAAACGGGTATCCCTGGAAGCTATGGGGGAGTCCGAGACTTGGTGAGCTTCCGTGAGGCCCGAACTGCAGACCGGTCATGGGCTGAGGCGATGGCACTGCGGATATCGGAGGCTGGATAGAGGAAAGCGTCGAAGCAGTTTGGAGCGACGTCAGCGAGGCATTTTGCTGCAGTGGAAGGCTGGACAAGGGCGTCATCGATCCGTAAGGGGATATTCCCACATTTAGGAGCGACGCAGGACGACTCGTCTCACTGGGAACCGTAGCGGGAGGGCCAAGGTTACCATGCAAGCTTGAGGCTTGCGCTTGTTGAGCCTGGGCCTGCACCTGGGCCTGCACCTGTTGCGCCTGAGCTTGGGCCTGCGCCTGCTCTTGGATTTGCAGTTGTGCCTGCCGTTCAGAGTTTCGAAGGTATCCTTCAACGTACTGCTGTTCGAGTGACTCTTGGGCACGGGCCCACTCACGTTCGATCCGGCTGTCAAGCTGGAGTTCGTTCTCGATGGCGCGGGCGTTCTCAGCGCCAAGTACCTCGGCACCATCCCGCTTTATAACTTCAAGCTTCTCGCTGAGCGAAGAGCTTGCCAAGTTCTTCAGCTTATTTATGCATGCCTTCACCTCTTCTGTTTGCTGTTCCATGAGCCTTAGTGACCGCGTGACCTCCTTGATCTTTTGCGCCAGCCAGGTCTCCCTCTCCTCAGCCTTCCGGAGCTTTTCCGTCAGCTCGTCGAGGGTTCTGTCATGGTCGGCCTTCTTCACTTTGTGCTGGTATGCGATGTCAGAAGTCGATTGCTGGAGTTCTTCGGACTCTGATTTGTATTTCGCTACTTTAGCTGCCCGCAGCTTAAGCTTAGAGACTTGCACCTCCAGTGCATGTTTCTGGTCTTCCAGCACCTTCGTCTCGCCGCGAAGCTGAGTTCTTTCGAGCTCGTCCTGCTTCCGCTCATCATTTAGAGTTTGCAATTCCTGCAAAAGCGCCTTATACTTCGCGTCAAATTCATCTTCCCACGCCTCATGCTGATCCAGTACACTCTTAGTTTCTGCTTGAAACCGGGAAATGGACTGGCCTTGGCTCGCTCCATTTTCCGGCGGGGTGATGCACACACCTTGCAGGAGTGTCTCACGCGACGGCACAGTGTCACGGCTCGAGGTTAGCGTGTGGAAGTAGCAAGTGGAACTCACAGCGTCGCTTACTCCGTCATTGCTCGCGTTCACTGCAAGTGGCGCGACTTCCTCGCTACCGTGCGGATTGTACACGGGATGCAATACTGTGGTGTGGCTGCCTTGTAAGGCTTGCACAACCACAGTGTAAGTTGTATCCGGCTCAAGTCCCTCCACAAGAACCTTCCTCTGGTCACGCTCGGTCTCAATAACACGATTACCAACGCGAAGAACGTGGCGCCGGCTCTTTGGCCTCCTTTGGCCTACCGACGGCACAGGGTAATACCAATAAATAGAGGCATACGAGTCACCTAGACTCTCAACGACCACCACCGGCTTCACCATCCTAGTGAGGCCTAGCACATCCATGAGCTCCGACCTTGGCTTGCGCAGAACCATAAAGGCCCTAAGCAATAGCCAGGTTATCGACGCCCATAGAGTGACGGAGTTAATCAAGGCCAAGGTCCGATACGAGAGCAGGTCCTCTCGCTCAAAGCTCTCGCCCAAGAGACTAAACCACATGAATCCCATGCCACCTGGTCTCAGACACAGGCGTTGCCTTTGAGGATTGAGGCAGTCTACCTTGAACTTTTTAACGCGGTCGAACAAGGGTGAGAAGTGCCCAAAACCACAACCGAGCTTAGTCAAGATGCAAGAGACTCACGCGCGAGCCGATGTTCCCCCACCAGCCCCATACGCAGTATAACACGCGCGTTTGCCAGTGTGTTTCTTAGAAATCGCCTCCCTGCCGTGCCTTTTAACAGATTCTAATGACTTCCTGCTGAGACAATTCAGTCGGAGCTGTCTCTGGACCGTGAAGGACCAAGGGCTGCATTCCGGCAGCATGTCCGTCGAAGAGGCCCCATTTATTTGTGGTTTTCGCTTATATCAACTACAGCATGGCTTCCAATATCTTATAGGGACTCTTTAGGCTTAGACTATGCTGGAACCTAAACGTCACTCTTTTAGACTGTCATACGAGATGTTGAGGGGATCAATGCAACATGCCACGCCCGCGCACAGCGTGGGTGTGCATAATAGCGCGACAACTCGCTGCTCACTTTCAGCCCTCCGCCCCGACAGGGCGTTGAGTCAGTGTCACGGGTTACGCTTAGGAACCGCCATCCGGCATTAGACATTGGCTAACGGCGCTACAGAGGCAGACCGCTTGAGAAGCTGGTTTTTGGGCCTAACGAGAGAATGGGCTTCAATCTGTTTCTGAAGCTCACAAAGAGCTACAGTACCCCTGAAACTCTCGCGCGTCGTGCAACTAACGACGACATTTTTGGCCCTTCCACTGAGGATCTCCAGGAGCTCACAAAAATGACATTTAAGCCCAAGTCTTGCGCAAAGATTGTCGCCGTTCTCGAACATAGGTTTGAGCAAAGTAATCGCCACTGGCGCCAGAAATCGAAGGCGCTCAGCGTGTTGCAGTACTTTCTTATCCACGGTAGCCCACAGGCAACGGAGTGGATGCAGCAACACAAAAAGCTTCTATCGAGCTTACTTGAAGTCCGCTACATTGATTCTAACAAAAATGACAAGGGCAAGTCCGTGCGAGAAAAGGCCATGGCTCTGCTCACCGTTGTCAAGGATCCGGAACGCATTAAGGAGACGAAAAAGAAGTATTTTGAGCAGCGACAAGGATTCCGTAAGTCCATTGGCACCGGAAGGCCTTTCTCGTCGTCCCGGAACACGCTGGAAATGTTGCGCGACTCTATGTTTGATGACACTGGTGATATCAATCGCGCGTTCCAAGAGTACACGACGCCGCAGTCGCCAATGGCTCCCACTCCGACACACCTCAGCGATTCTGAAATGGGCAGTAGCCGCAACGCCCTATGCGCTATTGAAGAGGAAAGCTAATTGTCCGAAAGGGCGTCCCATCACCTATTTATTCGGGAGTGTTTTACTGCCGCATCCTCCCTCTTCTAATCTGTTTGCGTCTTGGAAAAAGCTTGTCGACAAAGAGGCAATGTATGCGAGCTGCAACTTACTTCAGCGAACACAATTTTGCGGCGTTGCGTCCTGTAACTCCTACATACACTTTTGATAATTTAATGCTTGTGGTGACCAAGAGATCCCCGCGTATAGTACCATAGAAGCGCCATTGATTGCCTTGTTTACATCACCAGCCCGTGCATGTAGCGGACCGCCCAGCCGGATATGCCCAGGCAAAGTCAGCTTGTTGCCTTACGAGAGCGACCGGGCCCACCCTTCGCCCTCATGTACACGGGTGATGCTAGAGTTTATTATTGATTACAGATCTGCTGCCTACCCATTAACAAGCGCGTCAACGCGTCGTGTCACGAAATACAACAACACACCGGCTGATTACTCTTTCGCTTTATTGCCACCCAGCGCAACGGAAGCCGAACCTAGACTAGTGTACGTGCGAGTGGGTTGCTCAGATGAATCTGTTAGATGAACAAACGCAGCAAACTGCGCCCGACCACCAGCTCCCAATTGGTGAGGTGTCGTTTTCGGCCAGCGATGATGGTCTTGCCGTCCTCATTGGCAGCGCGGGGATAAGCTGTTCGTGGGTGTTGCAGCCAGATAAGGAAGATTTGAATTGGACATTCGGCCGTGGGCTCAAGGCTGATTTCCACTTCCCAAGCACGAAGAAGCGGCTCAGCTCTGTCCACTTCAAGATCTGGGCGACACGCGATGACCCACCCACGATCATGATGCAAGACCTTTCCACGAATGGCACATTTCTCAACAACGTTCGCATCCCGAAGGGTCGCAATTGCATGCTTATGAATGGCGACGTCATTACTGTGGGACTCGGTGTGGCTGCGGATGAGATCAAGCTTGTGATGTCGATCCCAAAGAACTCAAGGGCAGCTCCACAGGGCGGTGTATACGACTTCTATGATTTCGGAGAACTCGTTGGCCAGGGAGCTTTTGCACTCGTGCGTCAGGCGGTGAAGCGCGAGACTGGCGAGCGGGTGGCTGTGAAGATCATTGACAAGGCTAAGATCACAGGAAATTTGAGAAACGCTGTTGAGCGTGAAATTGAAATCCTCAAGTCTCTACGCCACCCGAACATTGTCGCCCTCCACGATATTTTTGTTGACGAAAAGCACTATTATCTCGTTATGGACTATGTGCCACATGGCGACCTCATGGACTACCTTCTGAACTTCCAGACCCCAGACAAGCCTGGTATTCCGGAACATATGAGCCGGGAGATTGTCCGGCAAGTCATGGAGGCCACGAAGCACGTACATTCTCGCGGAATTAGCCACCGCGACTTGAAGCCGGACAATATCCTCATCAATAGCTTCGACCCTATCACCATAAAGGTCGCCGATTTTGGTCTCGCCAAACTATCTAATCAGGGCACGTTCCTGAAGACGTTTTGCGGAACCCTCTCCTATCTTGCCCCCGAGGTCCTGGCCAGCCGCTACACGGCACCGGGATCTCAACCTGGTCAGCAACAGTATGCTGCTGTTTATACCAACCTGGTAGATATATGGAGTATTGGCTGCCTTGCCTACGTCATTCTTACTGGCTGCATGCCCTTTGGAGGAAGCACGCAGGAAGAACTATACCGCAGCGTTCTTAATGGTGATTACCACAAGGGGCCCCTAGACGCCGCGGGAGTCTCGGACAACGCCCGTAAATTCCTTTCGTCCATGCTTGAAATCGATACGTCGAAGCGGCCGCAGGCTGCTGATGCGCTCGAGTTGCCGTGGTTCGGTGACTCCTCTAGTGGTGACTCGCAAGCAGTGGAGGCGAGAGTAGCCGAGCGGTGGGAGCAATCTAGCGCAACTCGCGCGATTGAAGGTTTATCTAGCGAATACGGACAACCAGAGGACTCGCACAGCCATGAGAATGCCGCCCCGCTTCCTAGCCACCTCCCGAGTCACCTCCCAAGTCACCTTCCAAGCCACCTTCCAAGCCATTTGCCAAGCCATCTTCCTAGCCAGCCGGCGCACGAGCTACCGGGCGATGTCCCCGGCCGGCTCCCGAGCCAGATGCCGAGTCTGATGACGGATGACTCCGGAAAGCTACCCGCGCAATCTAGCATTCATGGCTTCGATAACCTCCGCCTCCAGTCTTCGCGGCCTGGATCCCCTCTCCCAGCTGGCGATGATAGCGACAGTGACAGTGAGGAGACGAGGAAACAGGTCGACTTCATAGCGTCTCAACACCGTGGCCTTTCCCAGTATGTCGATCCGCGAGACTTCGAAGATGCCCAGATCCTTCAAGATGGAGAAGAGTCCCCTGTCCCAGACGGAACTTGGGGTGAGCTGGAGACACTCGCGCAGAGTTTGCCGTGTAAGGATTTGTTCATGACAAAGGACACTTTCACAATCGGACGCTGTAACTACAAGCTGGACCGCCTCAAGACCTACGATGGTCCTGTGCTTGACTTCACGCACCCAGACCCGCGATTGTCGCGAGTCCATTGCATGTTCAAGCGAGAAAAGGACTCCGAAACAGGTAAGTTCGATGTCTGGCTCACCGCATATCATTTCATGTATGTGAACACGCTTCATATCCCCGCGAACACGCGCACGAGGGTATATAATTCTGACAAGATCTGCCTGTTTGCGGCACAGGTCGATGGAAAGGTTGAAAGAATGATCTTCACTTTGAAGGTTTTCGATGAGGATCAATTTGCAACGCTGAAACGACCTGCGGCGGAAAAGAAGTCTCCAATCTTGGAGCGCGTCGAGCCGGTCACTAGAAACTTGTCATTGTTGGCTCAAGGACAAGACTCGGTGTCCCCCAGGAAGGCGAAGCGCGATCATTCGGAAGAACTTATGCTTCCAACAACGAAACGTCTTAATACTGTATATGAGTGAAATGCATAAATGGGTCATAACAAAGCTAATGAAAGATTACACTTTGTCTCTACACCCAGCCTCAGCGTGAACTGGGAGCCTGGTGCAAGGTGTCCACTGGCTAGACTATGATGGCATAACAATAGTAACTAGTTAAAGCCTGGGGTCTGGAAGCTCTGGTCTCGCTAGGTCGTCTCTTGATGGAGCGAGTTTCCAGAACATGACATCAATCGTAGGTTGCTGGTCCACAGTAAGGTTATTGCGCTCAGTCGGGGTCATGTCCTTTAACTGGTTGACCTTCTCTATCTCACTTTCAGCTGTTTCGATAAGCGGCTCAATCTCGCTTCCCTTTGCACGCAAGCGCGCCTCACTGAGTCGGTCCGAGGCCAGATCCCAATTTCCTTCGCTGCTGGCAATGACGCCCTGGCCGTACAATGCCATCACGTATGCCTCCGGAATGAGGTCAGTCCGGCGTTGGTCCAGTTCTAGGATAGTCTCGATAACCTCGGAGTATATGTTGTTTGCGAGCTTGAGGAAGTCGGCTGCTTCCGGCTGAGTCTTCGCCTTCCCTGGTCTGTTCTTGGTTACAGTTTCTGAAACCGCCTTTTTCAGGGGCATCTTGTCTAGACTCTCCCGGTCGACGCTGAGTGCTCCGTCATTGGAAGGCAAAATATCGCCCTCGGACGTTTTAGCGTCATCGTTGCCCACCTCAGCAATAATCTCGACCCGCGGATTCGCAAATTTCATGTTCACCGCTTGGAGGTACATCAATGACGCGATGTTAACGGCAGATAATAGGCATTCACCAGTCGTAAACCCAGAGGTGAGCATGATTTGGGTGGTCTTGAGCTTTATCATTAGCGCTTGCATATATTCACCACTGGCTGCAGCCATACCCGTCATGACCTCACGCATGGCAAACAGCTCATCTCTATAGGATCCCCACTCTTTCTCGAACATGTTATTTGGGAGCTTCTTGTCTCTAATGTCCCGAAGATAGCCTACGTCAAAAAGGGGTTGCTGGTGCAGTAGGAACTGTAGCTCCTCGCTTTTACTTGCAGCTTCACGCGTTGCCAGCATCATATGCGGTCCAATCAGCTCAACAACTGACCTGAAGCTGCTAGCTTCCTCGGACATTACCAGGCTAGCTAGCAGTACGACGCGCAGGTCGCGGGTAATGATCTTGTCGCGGTCTTCAGGACGTATGGACCCATTTCGAAGAGACACAAGGTAGGTGTTTGCGACCTCCGAGTACATTGATGCAGCTTCGCGAAACAGATGAAGCTCAACGTAAATGTCGGCAATTAGAATCTGGATACCTGTGTACTCATCGCTCCAAGGTAGCATGCGCAAGCGATCAGCCTCCTGCAGAGCCTCAATAAATTTCATCAGCATTTTGTGGTAGTTTGGCTTCCCATTTTTCACGGCGATAACTCGCTCGCGAAGGCCCTCTCGCAGCAGCTTAGCAACTGATGGAGGGTACCTATGGAAAGTTAGCCATTTCCAATAGCCGTAGCCACCAAGAACGGTAAGTCCAAACAATATGAGCGGCCATCGGCGCTTTTTACGCACCGGCTGGACCGTTGTTATGGGTCTCGCAAGTATGGGCGGTTTCACTAATGGTCCTCGCAGTCTCGACATTGGCATGAGTCGAGTGGTACTGCCGGGAGACCAAGCTCGGCTTGCCCTCAGCAAAGTTTTGTTGAAGGCGGAGCGGAACATCCTGTCGTCCAAAATCCGGTTTTTCTTCGGCGGCGCAAAGACTCGAGATTTGTAGGCGCTGAAGCCTGCCCGCTGGATATTGTTTTTATGCGCCAGTCGTGGTGGTCGCCGCGTGGATATGGGGTATCCGGATCACATGAGACGTGTATGGGCTGAGAGCATTGGCCAGCCGAGCAGGAAAGAGCAAGGCCAGCACATGATTCGACCCCTCACTTTTCGGTATTTGCGCCTAGATCACGAATATATCACTATAAAGTTTATGTTGAATACATGACTACCTCAATGGCGTGCGCAAACGAGCTTATGTCGATGGTAGGGACCCGCGGTGCCCACATGAAGCGAGGGCGGAAGTCTGTCAGTGTCCAAAAATTTCTTAGATAATACACGGCAGTTGCGCACCAGCGGAAAAGGTCGTTGTCGCACACCTCACCCACAGGAACGTGTAAGCGACCTTCGCGCGAGATCATCCCGAAGATGTGGCGTTCATTCATAGGCTTGACACGAGTGGGGATGCAGCCACGGGGATTCACGTTATTCAGTAGGCGGCTGCTGGCGACCCAGCCCAAAAAGCAGGTAACTATGAAGGACCTCGTCAAGAAGTACGGTTGGACTGTGACCGGGGTCTATGTTGGCCTCTCGTTCATTGATCTGCCCCTTTTCTATTTGCTTGTGCACAGTGCAGGCCAGGAAAAGATGGAGGATGCGGAAATTCAGGTGAGAAAGTTGTTGGGAGCGAACAGCGAGCGCGACAACACGTACATTCACAAGGCTGCAGCTGGCGGTAAGAGTCTCTTCTTTGCCGAGTTCGCAATTGCGTACATTCTACACAAGCTCTTCATTGTTGTACGAGTACCTCTGACTATCGCAATCACACCATCTGTGGCCACTAAACTGCAGCAGTGGGGTTTCCGGGTAAACCACGCCCTGCCGATTGTTGATAAGGCACAATTGGCTCAGAAAATATCCCAGAAGGCTGCAGAAACTAACTCTTCTACGGTTCGGCAAGCGGCCGAGCTCGTCTCAAGCAAGAAAATGTCAATCGATGACGCAGCCCGGATCGCAAGGAAAGGATCGAGCCAGACGGCCAACAGTGTTGAAGACACCACCAAAAAGGTGCTCCACGACGTGGCATCCTCTGCACAGCAAGAGACTGCGAAAAACAGTGAGCGCTTCGGCAAGCCTGCCACTAAGAAGAATAGGTGGTGGTGGTTCTTTTAAAACGAGCCAATCTTGTACAGAGACAGTATAGAGTTCATAATCATATTTAGAGCGTGGATGCTAAAAAAAGGGTTCAGTTCACAGTCGCAGGAGCTATCCTCAAAATCTCACCTGCAGTTGTTTTGAAACTGAAAAAAGAATGGTCACGGGCGGGATCGAACCGCCGATCTTAGGGTTATTAGTCCTACGCCTTAACCAACTGGGCCACGCGACCTTTTCTTGAGTTCGACTTGGATAGAACCCTACGAGTCCCGCACGAGCTGCGCCGCAGTCCTGCGTTGGAGAAAGACGCTTCCAGCGAGCACTTGCAGATATCCCAGAAACGCCAAGTCCGATGCACACATAAACGAGTTTAGCAAGCATAAATATGCCAAAAGCGCACAAACAAGTCGTAAAATGATTCTTACAGTGGCCTGCGCGTTAAGCGATGCATTAGGCAGTTTTTCTACAGACCGGGTCTTGATGGCAGCAACCGAAGTCACATCAACAAATGGTCGCGTGGCCCAGTTGGTTAAGGCGTAGGACTAATAACCCTAAGATCGGCGGTTCGATCCCGCCCGTGACCATTCTTTTTCCTGAGCCTTTCTTGCCTTTTAGGAGCTGGTCTTGTAATAATGACAATTCTCGCCGTTTATTTATTCGCCTCGAAACTGTTCTACTGGAATGTCAGAGTTATTCTATCAAAATGTCAACCTTATAAGTTCAAGAGGAATGGGTGGGACGGAGACCAGATACATCCAGTCAGTTTCATCCGCACTCTCGCCCGCGTAATTTCGTAGAACATCGATCTTTATGTGTCGCTCACGACAAATATTTTTGAATTCCTCGTATGCCTCAGGATCCCGGATTGGGTTGCACATGTACACGCAGTCAGGCTCGAGGTCCCGCAGGGTATCAAGCAAAGCGACGTAAGTAGCCTTCAAACCATACAAAACGTCACCGGCAAATATTGTAGTCTTTTTCGGTAGAGTTGTGGCCTCTCCTGAGTCTTGCCAATCTAGCACACGGGCAAAAACACTGCCGTCAACGCCGTTTTCTGAGATGGTCGTCTTCAGTTTGTCGACCACTTTGCTGCTGCCATCAGTTGCAAGGACCTGCTTCGCAATCCCGAGTTTCGCAAGAGAGATACTCACTAGGCCAGTCCCTGCTCCAAGTTCTATGCTTCTGTCAACCCGCAGATCTTGTAGGGATACACAGATGTACTCGGTCAGTGCTAGTGAGGCCTCCCATGTACGATGACCAGTGCCACCTTCTTGAACGACGGTCGATCGGTCTTCTTTGATCTCAACCGACTCGTGGTTTGGCAGCTGGTAAGATAGAGTACTCAAGTTTTTCTTGTCGGACTGGAGTTTTGTAAGTTTCTGGGGTGTTTTGAGCTCAAAATAGACCTCCCAAGTGTCAGGATACACCTCACGGCCTTGTTGCTCCGCAAATGTCACCAAAGTCTTTAGAACTTGTTCCCTATAGTCGTCGTCGTTTACCTCTGCTAATGCTCTGACGACTTCCATCTGTCCGGCTTCATCGGTTTTGCTAGCTATGAGTGGCCGTAAGGACGCAACCAGAGGCTGTTGGGTGAGAAGCCTCTGTAATGATAGCACCATTAGGGGGGTAGACGGGAGCAGCGGGTTTGTGTGCTTTGCGTGTATAACGTGAGTAGGAAAGGCTACATCGAAATCACCTGAATTTTTATGCACAGTGCCATGCACTTCATGCCCAATGCTTCCGGAGTATATAGGAAACCAGAAACCGACATCTGGCTTTGTGACCTCCCTGGTGGACTGCCTGTTGCATTGTGCAGAGAGACCGCGCCTTGTCATCCCTCGTCAGCTTCCAACCACCAGCCGAATGTGTGATTCTGACTGAGTTGCATGTAGCCGGGATTCCTAAGAGAAAAAGCTCCCACAAGATTTCTTAAGCTTTACGATTAGTTATAGCTCATTTATGCTCAGATACGGTCGGCTGATCAAACTTTTAGAATTCCTTTTATTTCAATTTTCCGTCTTGGTTCTCTACGAAGCATGGTGCACACACAAAGCTAAGCATTGGGACTTATGCAGTTTGTTTAACCCCCACATATGGGTAAAATTCTCAAGTTTAATATGCGCCTGCAGCCTAACCCCACTTCCAGCTGCTCAGCTGCGAGAAATCGGGTTGAAGGATAATTTGATGTACATGGCATAGGCTGTTAAATTTAAATGGAAATCTGGACGGAGTGAACAAAACTAACGCCATAGGTGATGAGGCTACCCAGTACACCGAGATTGACAAGCATACTAAAGCCATGCATTTTCGCGAACCTCCTGTTAAGCGACTTCATTGCTTCACTGACGTCTGGGTCTTTATGGCTTTTGCCTTCAAGCTTCTCCTGGGAGGCACGTTGTGACATGAGACTATGCACAACCGGCATGATGACGACAAGGTTAATGAGACTGGACGCGAGCCCCAAAATTGCACTCCAGAGACTGACCTTGTTGGCCTGGAGCGGCGAGGTGAGCAGAAGCAAAGCTGAAAGAACAGTTTGGATGGAGAAATATATCGGAAAGACACGGTGCTGAAGCCGTCCGAACATGTCGAGCGGAAGAGCTTTGTACGCGACAATGCCACCAACAAAGGATTGGTAGACAGTGGTGCCAAAGAGGCCGCTGTAGGTGAAGAAATTGAGCAGTAGCTTGCAACTCATTTGGCTCTAATGCAGGTCCAGTATGTTTCCTCGCGAGATCTCTTGAAGGTAGGTGTGAAACAAGTAAGGAAGGCAGGGTAGGATCTTTGGGCGATTGGTCGGACGCATCTCGTAATTTTACGGGTATGGCGTAATGCGCACACATTATGAGGCCGCGGCACCAACAGATGTGTGTGGTTAAGTTAGTCGGGCATGGAGGAACATGCATCTTTATATACACGAATGAAATAAGTGACCAGGATCTACAACGTAATGTCATTAGAAGAGACCAACAGGATTGTAATCAAATTCCAATATTGTATGGCCCTCGGATGGATGCATATCACGGACAATACAAAGGTGTTAGAAAATATGCTTAAACGCACATCTGAATGGAGGCTTCGGCTTATGCCTTCTCATTAGTTTTCTTCTCGAGTTCCTCAAATCTGGCTCTCGAATTGTGGATATTCACGGACACTAAGCTTGTGTCTGAGCTGCCTCTTGGGAGGACTGCAAGCATAACTGTGTTGGTCGTGAGAGGTTCCAGCAGAGCGACGCAATTGTTGCTTACTAGGCTAATTGACTGCAGTTGTGTGCGTAGCTTCGAGACAGACTGTCTGTGCGACTTGATGATGTTAGAGATTTTTTCGAACCGCTTTGGGTCCGGCACAAACGAGGATGCCTCGGTGGAATCCTGCGGCGATGACGCAGAAGACGCAACTAACGACGATGAGGACGAGGCCGAGGCATGGGCAATTAACAAAAACGTAGTCTTTTCAAATAGTGCAACCTCTTGTAGACTTGACAATCCGGCGAACTTTTCAAGCTCGCCTTGGAGCGAGCCGATATTTGCCATTAGCGAGCCGACAATCGCTGACCAGGCCTTGTACAAGCTCTCATCCCAAATAGACGTAGGAAACCCAGTAATGTTGAACTTATAGCCGTCTGCCTGCTCATGCACGGTTTTCATTGTAGCCTCGAATACCTGCTCACGCCGGTCGACTCGCACAAGGTCCATTTTGTGCAAAAGGAGGAACACCTTAGCATCTGGTGAGAACTCTCGTAGGTTCTCCAGGCACCGCTTGAACGTCTCCATGTCCTTCGCAACCTCCTTCGAGCCTATGTCAAAGACAAATATGAGCACTTCAACCATGCGAAAAATGTGGTCGCGCTGCGTTGTTAAGTAATTCTCGATGAACGAGTTCTGGCCACCGCAATCCCACAAGTTCAGTGTGACGTTGCCGAGAAATCGCAGCTGCGAATGCTCGACATCGATTGTGGCGCCTAGTCGGTGTGTGTCAAACGCTGTGTAGTTCGAGAAAATGATACTGCGCATCGAGGACTTGCCTGAGCTGCTCCTGCCTATAAGGAGCAGCTTCTTCCTGTTCGGAGCCATCTTGGTGGTGTCACAATGCTATGACCACGACACTGGCCCAAGTACTCCGGTTAAGTATCTCGGTCGACTTCTCAGGTCGAACACTCCAAGTCAGTGCCTATTACGTGCCACACGTCTACGCTTCACACGGTCTCCGTATTAGCAGCGCTGTTTGGGGAAATTGTGAGCGGTATCTGTGCTGACGCTAATCTGAGTTGTTAGCTGAGCGATGAGAGAGGCTCTGCCAGAACGATGTCTGCTGACGAGGACGCGGCCTCAAGTGCTTAGGTGTGGGTGTGGCAAGCCCCCAGATGATCTCACTCTACCTTGGCCTTGCCCTGCCAAGTTCCGCGCCTGCCCAGCGACAGCTCCAAAAGTTCAGCCATGCGGGTAGTGGGTGTCAAATGCTGCCTAAGACATACCACGTTTCCGGGGAAGAAGCCACGCTTCTTCTGCGCGTGATCGTGCACCGCCGACGAGCTCCAGATGTGAAACTGCTGCTCGTTAGCCACTCAGGGTGCGTACTTCAGATCTCGCGGAAATTCCGAGCTATGGAAGTGAGGAGCAGACAGTTTTGACGACATGTAGTGTGTTATTTACGATATTTAGGAGTTCTTGAGCAAGCATGCGACTCTGTTACGGAAGGGAAAAATGTCCATCGCGCCGGGGGATACATGGCACGTTTGATATATAATGATCGTCCTTGCAGCTCAGAGGGCCAGAATGGCTGGGCCGTCGTGCCCTCACTCTCCCACCCCTCTACTCCTTGCAGTCAAGGCAACCAGCTGGCTTACCTTGTGGGCTTACCACTCGCGCCATGGGTTTGGGCCTTCCCCAGGCATCCTGAATTTCTTCGCGCCCCCCCATACCGCGAAAAGCTCGAACCATCAGATCGGAGCGAGGCCTGCATCTACGATAGATAATGTACTGGCCCACTGAGATTCTCGCGCTGGTATACCTGAAATATTTCAAGTCGCCGCTTCACAAGCGTACGTACGAAGGCCCCGATGTCGAGCGATGCTGGGAACTCCTGAAATTTACATCGCGGTCGTTCGTGGCCGTCATCGAGGAGCTTCACCCGGACATGCGCAAAGCCGTGATGATTTTCTACCTAATTTTGCGAGGCCTAGACACGATCGAGGATGATACCGGTCTCGATTTGAAGGTAAAGCTGCCTCTGCTGCGCTCTTTCAGACGTGATGTCTTGCAGCGCCGCGATTGGACTTTCACGCAAAGCTCGCCTACCGAGAAAGACCGCATTGTGCTCGTTGAGTTTGACGTTGTTCTTCGGGTCTTCCATGACCTGAGACCCGAATTTCAGGATATTATTGCTGATATTACCGAGACTATGGGCAACGGCATGGCCGACTACGTCCTGAAGGAGTCGCAGCATAATTACGATGGACTGCGCACGATCAACGACTACAAGACCTACTGTCACTATGTCGCTGGCATTGTCGGGGAAGGCCTGACGCGCATGGCGTGGACTGCAAGGTTTGTGTCGCCAGTGCTCGCAGAGAAGCCCCAGCTCTACGATAGCATGGGCCTATTCCTGCAGATGACCAACATCATTCGCGACTACCGGGAGGATCTGGATGACGGCCGTTCTTTCTGGCCTCAGGAGGTGTGGAAGAAGTATGCAACGTCGCTCAGTGACTTCAAGACAGATCATAAGGCGGGAATGCACTGCGTGTCGGAGCTCCTGCTTCTCTCCCTTGATAATGTACAGGATTGTCTCGAGTATCTCGCGAATGTGCGTGAGCCGTCTCTGTTTAGATTCTGCGCCATTCCCCAGGTTATGAGCATTGCGACGCTAGAGCTCGTGTTTAACAACCCAGCCATTTTTGAGCGTAATGTGAAGCTGTCAAAGGGCCGGGCTGCAGAGCTAATCATCGGTGCCACTAATATGCACTCCGTGTTTGAGACGTTCAGGGAGTATGCCGTCAAGATCCATCAGCGCAATAAGGTATCCGACCCGAATTACTTTAAGATCGAGCTCCACTGCGCAAAGATAATCGAGTTCATCGATATCCATGATCCGCAGGGCGAAGCTTCCGACAACCGCAAGGCCCTTCTTGCGCCGCAGAAGACGCATACCATCCTTGGCATTCGCTCGTTCACTGATGACGAGTGGGAGGGCGTCAAGATTGCCCTTGCAGGAACTGGTATGATGTTTGCAGTGATGCTTGTCATGATGGGTGTCGCGATGCTGTTTGGTGCGCGCTATCCATCACCGCTCGCTATTCTTAGGGGCGAGGACCGCCTCCCCCACATGCAACCGCCGATGTCGCCATGATATAAACAGTTATAATTGCTTTAAATAATCTGCCACGAGGTAGAGAGAACCGCATATGACAGCTACTTGCCCATCTTGATTGGTATTTGAATTTGCTCTCTCAGAGACCGTAGGTGCTGAAACTCGTCGCATGGAGTCGACATTCTCTGGCGCCGTCAATGTTCTGGCGATCGCTGCGAGATCAGTGTATGACTGCGGCCGAATCCAAGGCATCTGGTCGACGCTCCCAAACTCTGTCGTGGTAACCTTATCACCAGGTCGCACTAAGACAGCCATGATGGAATCTGCGGGCTTCGAGAATGCGAGTATCCACCAAACCGGCTTGTTGAGCTTGTCCACATACTTACGAAGCTCGAGGGCGGCAGCTAAATTGTGCGCGCCATCAACAAGCACATTAGAACTGGTCCACTGCATTCTCCCCGGCCACACCGCCTTTCCAATACCATGCTCAATTGTAGCATCGCTAAGGCCAGGAAAGACCTCTTTGAGCGCCGCAATCGCGACTTTGGCATTTTGGTGCCGGAATGTTTCTGAGGCTGCCTGTTTTTCGGTTATCGTGAGTGGAGCGTGGAGCCGGTGCGCAATCTCTTGAACAACATCTAGTACCTCATCCTCGTTTGATCCGTCCACGACGCACGGACGCCCTTCCTTTATAATACCAGCCTTGTGAGCTGCTATGTCTCGCAATCTAGACCCGAGAAAAGATTCGTGATCTAGCGCAACCTTTGTGACTGCGGAGCAAAGCACGTTCGACGGCTCGAGCACATTCGTAGCGTCTTCGCGTCCACCAAGGCCAACCTCAACGATACCAATGTCTATTTTGTGGCTTCGAAAAGCCTCGAATGCCACCGCTGTTTGGAGTTCGAACTCTGTTGCAGCGATGCCATTGTCATTCGCCTTTTTAGATACACTCGCGAGCAGATCCCCATACTCTGGGCCCTCCAGAGGCCTCTGTCCAATCTGGATAGCGTCGTTTGGGCTAATAAAGTGGGGCGACGTGAATTTGCCCGTCAATTTCCTTTCTGCACTAAGCACGGACTCCAAATATGTGCACACAGATCCTTTGCCGTTAGTGCCCGCGACATGGAATGCGTGGATCGCATGCTGTGGATTCCCTAAGCGCAAAAGAAGCTCACGTATTCGGGCGAGTCCGAGTTCTATCATGAGTGCACTGGTTCTATTGTGACAGACGCCGCATTAACCCTTTTATTTTTTTCCCGTTCTAAAATTCAGACCCACTGTGGTTTCTGGCTTCAGATTGCTGCAGTGCGATTTGTTTACACTTTCACAACAGAAAAGGCTTCGTGAGGTTTAAAGGCTATCTAATATACTGGCCTACTACCGTTAGTACACGCTTCTGCAGAGACTGGGTAGTGGGAGAAGGTTTCCGTGGCGGCGACGGCGACAGAGCTAGCTCCTCCAGTCGTCGTCATTAGTCAGACTCCGGCTGTGCGCGAAGTGCGTCTCCTCATAATACGCTGCAAGATCACTTCCGTACAGCGGTAAATCGTGGTCTCTTTCACGCGTAACACAAGTGGATGCAGGCACAGATAGAGAAGCGTATCCGGAACCTCTTCCGAAGTAGCGGGCGTGGCGAGACAAGCGAGCTCCGGGCAGGGCTTGTCTCGCAGTACGCGTTCGAACGTAAGGACGCGATAGAGCGGACGATTCACGCGATGACTCTTGGTAAAGACGTTAGTGGCCTATTTCCGGATATCTTGAAGAATCTTGCGACCCACGACTTGGACCAGAAAAAGCTTGTTTATCTATACCTCATGAACTATGCGAAGACGCACCCGGAGCTTGTCATTCTTGCGGTGAATACATTTGTCCAAGACAGCGAGGATCCAAACCCTCTGGTTAGAGCGCTCGCTATACGCACGATGGGCTGTATCCGCGTAGACAAGATGATAGACTTTCTACCGATTCCGCTGGAGAAGACCCTGAATGACGAAAGCCCCTACGTGCGTAAGACTGCTGCCATTTGCGTTGCAAAGCTGTATGATCTTGCCCCGGAAATCGCAGTTGAGCGAGGATTCATTGAGAAGCTGAAGGGAATGCTGGATGACGCGAATCCGATGGTGATTGCCAACGCGGTGAGCGCGCTCGAGGAGATTCAGCGCCGCGCCCCGGAAACGCACGCCTTCGAAATCACGAGCGAAACGCTAGAGAAGCTGCTGGCAGCCCTCAATGAGTGCACAGAGTGGGGACGTATTGCCATCCTCACTGCATTTTCTGAGTACTATACCGACTCGAAGACAGAGGCGGAGCATATTTGCGAGCGGGTCGTGCCCCAGTTCCAGCACGCGAATCCGAGCGTTGTGCTGATGGCCATCCGTGTCGTTATCACTCAGCTGCATGCATTGCCAGCAGATCGTCAAGAAGTGCTGAAGCGCAAGATGAGCTCCCCTCTCGTCACCCTCTTGGCTACCCCGCCGGAGTTGCAGTACGTTGCTCTCCGCAACATTCGCATCATTCTCCAAAAGTTCCCTGGTATTCTAAGCCGCGAGGTAAAAGTGTTCTACGTGCGTTACAATGACCCGCTTTATCTAAAGCTAGAGAAGATCGAGATCATGGTCAATCTTGTTACGCGTGAAAATGCGAAGCAGCTCATTACCGAACTCAAAGAGTACAGCGTTGAGGTTGATATGGCCTTTGTGCGCCGCGCTGTAAAGGCTCTGGGCCAGATCGCTGTGAAAGTCCCCGAGAGCAGCGAATTGGTTGTAGATACCCTCCTCGACCTCCTTGATCAGAAGGTCCCCTATATGACACAGGAAATCGCTATCGTGATGCAGGACATTTTGCGGAAATATAAGGAGTTCGAGGACGCAATTCCGCGACTTTGCGACTCTATAGAAGAAATCGATGAGCCCGAGTCGAGAGCCGCTGTTGTCTGGATTTTAGGTGAATATGCCGATCGCATCCCACCAGTCAAGTCGCTTATCTCGCCATTTGTTAAGACATTCATGGAGGAGACTACGCAGGTGCAGCTACAGCTCTTGACTGCGTGCGTAAAGCTGTATATCAAGCGCCCTGATGATGGTAAGGACATCATTCATGAGCTTCTCCAGACTGCCACTCAAAAGAGTGATAATGCTGATGTGCGCGATCGCGCATATATCTATTGGCGCGTGCTCTCGAGCGACACGGAACTCGCGAAAAAGGTTGTTCTCGCGCAGCGTCCAACCATTGACAGCACCATCGAGCAACTGCCTACACAGCTGCTTGATGAACTGATTCCGGAACTGTCCACCCTTGCATCTGTGTACTACAAGAGCCCGCGCGCGCTGGAGAGCGATGCTCATGGTAAGTATGGCAGCGATGATGTCAAGCGAAAGGCGCTTGACGAGCAGCGGCGTCTCGCACAGGAAGACGAGATTTTACGTGCGGATAATCTTCTTGATCTCGATGATGGCGATGCAGGTGTCGACGGCAGTAGTCAGGCGATGCAATCTGATAATATCCTCTCCGAAATTTTCATGTCTGGTACAAGTAGTGTTCCAGCTACGAGCACCGTGTCCGCAGGCCAATCTGGAAATGGTGCCTTCTCATCATCAGCCACTCAAGACATACTATCATTGTTTGCGCCTCAGGTCGCTCAACCACAACCCGCGGAAGGTGCTGTGACGACCTCGTTCCCTCCCTCCGCTGCCTCTTCAAGCACCGCTTCTGCACCGCCGGCTTGGACCGCAGCCAGTAATGCAAACTCTTTTGACTTCCTCGATTCAATTGGATCGGCGTCGACGATATCGAGCCCTGCCTCTTCACCTGCCCCGGCGGCAACGAACCCCGAATCCAACGGCTCGTCTAAAAATGATGATCTCTTAGGCCTGTTCTAATCATAAACATGCCTAAATGTATCTATGTATGTAAAGATCATGTTAAAACCTCTTTCTTTATTCGGCTGTGTTCAACTTCTGGGCCTTTCTGGTTATGGTCCCTGTGGTCTTTGTTACCGCTGTTCTCGCTGCGCTGCTCAACCTTGACTTTTGCGTCACCCGAGGCATCGCCCGGTGTCCACAGGTAAACTTTCCCAGAAGCAACCCCACCGACAATCCAGTTCTCGCTGGGGTGGAACTGGGCGACAGCTGGAACTGCAGTCAAATGATCTGCATCTAAGTGCGCCAACTGCTGTCCGTTGCCGGCAAATACGTCCGCGTATCGCTTCATGTTTCCGATCACAAATTTCTGAGCTCCGTCTCGTGGGCTTTCCTGCCAGCGTGCTTTTAATATCGAGACCCAGCGTCCGGTCTGACAATTATGTTGGAGCCGAACAGTTGGTTCGAGGTCAGCATTACCATCCTTGCCATAGTCGAACGTTGCGAGATCAAATATATTGATCGTATTGTCATACCCATTGCATACGATCTGACCATTAGTGTTCCAGGACGATGAGCTTATACTCAGGCGGCTGTGATACACACCGTCAAGATAAGCTCCTTTCGGCTCCTCGTGTTCAGCGAGTTCTAATTGATATGCTTTACGGAGGTCCCAAATCTTCAGCGTGCGGTCCAGCGACGCAGTGGAGACCTGATGCGTGTTAAGCGGATTCACCGCGAACCCGCCGATCTTCTTGTCGCACAAGAGGAGTGGATTCTTTGCCTGCTTCATGCGCATGTCATGTGTACCAAAATGGCCGTCCAGCGTCGAATAATAGAGAGTGTTGGGATCAACAATGGCGAAGTCTGAAATACCAGCGTCTAGGTCCCAATGGTATACAAAGGCTTCGGTGCTTTTCTGTGCTTCGAGGTCAAGGATTCGTATCGATCCGTCGTACGACCCAGTGTAGACACGCGTGGAATTGTTCGGATCAATGGCAATGCTGTAGAGGCCGCGCGTATGAAACTTGAAATTCAACAGACCCTCGTCGTCAGGTCGGTCTGCATCCCATACACCCAGCTCGCCAACCTTGTCCCCAGCAAATACGATGCGCTTCTGCGAAGACGGGTGAAAGGCGATACTGGTGATCCTCTCAGGGACAACCTTGATATCTCGCGTATCCGAGACCAGGTCGTTGCTAAATTCGCTTCGTAAAGTGGCAACATCCTTGTCATTGACCTCGGCATCCGCTCGAAACAGGTCGCCCTGGCTTACCTTGTCGCCAAAGCCTTGCATGACCGTGAGAGCTTGATCCCAGTCTCCTTTAGCGATGAAATCCTGCAGTTTAAGCTCGCCTTCTTTGCGTGCCTCATCCCTGAAGGATGGTGACGGGGCTGGAGGAGGTGGTGGAGACAGATACTTCGCCTTGTCTGCCTCACTAATGCCGTGCCTCCTCAGATTCCGGACCCGTCGTGGGGGATCGGGGCTATCGAGTTTTGGCTTACGCCGTTTTGCATTAGAAGTGCCAAGTTTTGGGCCGGATGTGCGCTTCGCTTCCTTGTCCCCAAACGCGCTGCTGGCTGCCTCTTTTAGCTGGAATTCGCGCACGGCGCGTTGGTTCCTCTCAATGTTCTCAAGGCGCTGTTTTTCCAATTCGCTAACCATACTTGTTTTCCGAACAAAGTTTGTAGATAATTAAGGCAACGAGCGGCCGCCAAACGCGGTTTGTATGAGCGTACAGACTTATTTAGAGACGCGTGTGCGCGAGCCATTATGGCGTCTCTTGGCTTAGTAGTCCTGCGAGTAGTACAATAAGCGATGTGGATATAGTGCCTTGTGAGCGCCCGTTATACCGACTTACGAGTATACAAGCGACCAACCGGTGTACCAGATGCCATCCAGCATATTTAAGCTCTTCACGAGCGAGCACTATCAACCGAAGGATCGTCAAGAACAACGCGAGCTGAGCGAGCAAGAATGCTTCTCGTGCACCGCGACCCAGGCGGCGCTCCTCACGGGCGTAGGCCTATGGTTTGCCTCTGGCCGTGTATTTCAGTCCACGGATGCAAAGCCCCTGCCCGCTCACATATCTCCACGCTACATTGCCTCAGTAAGATTTATAGGTGCTGCTCTCATTCCTGTCGGGATGTACCGCGCGTGGAGAGCGTGGCAGCTTTATAGCGAGGTCGCTTCTTAGAGACTAGACTCTGTTGCGATGTTTCTAGGCGAAACGCAAATTTAAAAGCATTTGCAATTTTGTACATAGAACCGTTATCCGTCGGTTGTCATTCCCTGTGATATGTGGAGTTTGTTTGGAATGGATGTTTTTAGATGTAACCTTGGCCACCGGGCGAAAAGCTTCGCGACATGCAGATCCAGCCCGCTGGACCTACACCGTGTAGCTATGAAAAAGCAGCATAGGCTAAGTAGTCAAAAGAAGCCTCGATGCCCATTCGCGGAGGGGATTCGGCTTTTGTGTTGTGCGCGCCGACTGGTAAAATTGTGTTTGATTCAATTTACGAACCGTAATGCGCTCATCCTTCTCCTTCATGAGGCATGCATCAACGTAGGAGTTGAACTCTGGAGACATGCCGCGAGGCAGACGTGGAGACGGATCTTCGACAATGCTTTGCAGCAGCTCAAAGATAGCTGGTGGCTCCCCCGATTCTGAAGGTTTGATCGGGAACTCTCCTCGTGCCATTTCCACCAGAGACAGCCCGAGGGACCAGACGTCACCTGCGTCTGTGTATTCGTCACCGGTTATGCGTTCTGGGCTCATGTACATCGATGTGCCAATGAAAGTTTGGGCAATCGAGTTGATGAGAACACCACTGACGCCAAAATCACAGAGCTTGATATCCCCTTGCTTATTCACGAGGATATTGGATGGCTTAATATCGCGATGGGTGATATTCAGTTGCTTTAGATAGACCAGCCCGTCAACGACGGCAGCGTTGACGTACGCCAATACATCCTCCGAGAGTGGCCCAATAGCACGGTACACTTTATCAAGAGATCCGCAGTCCATATACTCCATGCAGACAATTACTTGGTTCTGCTCAACGAACTGGCCATAGTAGCGTACAATGAAGTCCGAGTCGCAGACCTTCAGAGTCTCGAGCTCGTTGACTATATGCCTCCTCACGTCCGCATTACTTTCGAGATAGATCATTTTCTTGGCCATGAATACGCCAGATGGTTTGTGAAGGACTTTACTTACAGTGCCACCACTCCCAAAACCTAGCTCACTGATGAACTCGAGGTCGCTCTGCTCGAGCGCGCGCACATCGACACCAGGCCCCCGTTGAGGGATCTGGCTGTACCGGCGTAATCGGTCGTCAGCTTCGGCACTTGCAAGCCCAAGCTGGTGCCCACCTGCCACTACGGTGACAGGAAGCGGCGCGTCGACGGCAGACTGGGCCGGCGGCGGGGCAAGAGACTCTGGGTTGAGCTGCAAGTGCTTGAAATTGCGGCGTTTCAACGTTTTTGCTGAAGCAATCCCATTCATCGTGACCACAAGCACAGAGGACGAAGGGGCTGCCGCCGCCTAGAGTTTAAACCCGGTAATCAATCCACACCACGGGTGTCACTGGCGAGGCGTGTTATAGGGCTGGGTCCGGCCTTTCACGGTGGATTAGCGGCCCACGGGCTAGGGTGGAGTTTGCAGCTCGATGTTCGGTGGTGGTACTCCTAGCACTACCCTGAGGTGGTTGCCCTAGTGAGCAGTACGTAGACGTTTATTCGCGTAGGCCCGGAACGCCGGGGCGGCTTCCTAGAACTTACAGGATGTTTCCGCTTAACTTCAGAAAGGGATCGCATGAAGCATGATGTGCTCTATCCAATTGAAATATTTGGTAGTGCTCCTAAATTGCACTGGTAGTATAAATTAAGGGTTAGTCCCAATATCGGAGGCGGACCAAGTCGAGATTTTTGGAACGGATTCTATTCCCGGAGCGGTGTTCAGATTTCCAAATTGAAGAGAGCAGGCTCAGGCGGTAGCAGAAGTAAAACCTTGTAGACCTCGTAAAAAACCTTATAATGCCAAGCTACCGAGCCAATGTGCATAGTGCCACTGCTTGAAAAAACTCAAAATCTAAGCGCTCGTTTACCATTTACAGGCAGCGCCACCTCGGAAATCTATCCGCGATTCACCTTATCGCCATTTTGTTACCGCGCGCGCCTGTTGTACAAATTGACTTTCTTAGACGCGGAGGCCCGTTGCGGGTGATTAGTGGCGACGCTCTCCTATGCGCCGAGATGCGGTCAATAGCCAGCGGAACCGGTCGGGAGAGTGGGACAGCGGAGAGCAGCGCACCGGTCGAGACCACCCAACGCCTATTCGAGAAGTTCACTAACTAGTGACACCACAGACCTTGGCCGAAAGCAGGACCTCTCAGCCTTTAAGCTCGAAATCATCTAGCTGTAACCACGAAAGCTCGAAAGCGAACAGATACTGACCATGACTACAGTTGATCAGGTTACTGAGAAGATACAACGGACTCAGATTAATGATCTGAAAAAGGACTTAAACCTACCGAAGAAAGACACGAGACCTCAGACCGACGACGTGCTTGCCACGAAGGGTGGCCTGTTCGAGGATATGAAGCTGAAGCGCTCGCTTCTGATGGGTATTTTCGAGGCTGGCTTCGAGAAGCCCAGTCCCATTCAGGAAGAGGCGATCCCGGTGGCCTTGGAGGGTCAGGACATTCTCGCCCGTGCCAAGAATGGTACAGGTAAGACTGGTGCGTTTTCTATTCCACTGTTAGAGAAAGTGAACCCCCATGTAGATGAGATCCAGGCGCTCATCTTAGTACCTACTCGAGAGCTTGCTTTGCAGACTTCCCAGGTTGTGCGCACGCTCGACAAACACATCGGCGCCAATGTCATGGTGACGACGGGTGGAACCTCGCTGAAAGACGATATTTTACGTTTGCACGACCCGGTCCATATCATGGTTGCGACACCAGGTCGCATCTTGGATCTTGCCACTCGGAAGGTCGCTGACCTCTCAAAGTGTAGCGTGATTGCAATGGATGAGGCTGACAAGCTATTGAGCGGAGAATTCTTGAATGTTATAGAGAAATTGCTCAAGTTCCTCCCTGCGAAGCATCAAACGATGCTTTTTTCGGCAACGTTCCCACGTATAGTTCAGTATTTCATGGAAAAACACATGAAGAACCCCCACCAAATCAATCTTATGGAGGAGCTCACACTCCAGGGAATCACGCAGTATTATGCGTTCGTTGAAGAGAGTCAAAAGCTCCGTTGTCTTAATACCTTGTTCTCAAAGCTCCAGATTAACCAGTCGATTATTTTCTGCAACTCTACGCAGCGTGTCGAGGCTCTTGCCCGGAAGATTACAGAACTTGGATATTCATGCTATTATTCCCACGCTCGCATGCCGCAATCTGAGCGTAATGATGTCTTCCACGAGTTCAGGAATGGTGGAACGCGAAACCTCGTCTGCTCAGACCTGCTGACACGCGGAATTGATATCCAAGCGGTAAATGTCGTCATTAACTTCGACTTTCCCAAGACAGCGGAGACCTATCTCCACCGCATTGGACGAAGCGGGCGCTACGGCCACTTGGGTTTGGCCATCAACTTGATCAACTACGAGGACCGCCGTAAGCTGTACAATATTGAGCAAGAACTTGGAACAGAGATAAAGCCGATCCCAGCCCAGATAGACCCTGCTCTCTACGCAGCTGGCGATTCTTCGGCTATCCCTGTGCCTATGTCCTCAGCACCGAAGCCTAAAAGGGAAGCTAATGCTCCAGCAGGGGTAGTGGCCACGTCCGCGGCAGAGGCTTCGCCAGCAGGCAAGGAAAAGCTCCCCCGCCCCTTGGAGAAGAGCCCTTCGAAGAGATCCGAGAAACCAACTTCCCAAGCGGAGCGGAAGGATGGTCAAATTGCTCCGCCGCATTCTGAGTCCAAGCCTAAGGATGACTCTGAGAAGGGCTCGCAGAAGACCCGCACTAAGCATTCCATTAGCAGTGAACCCCTGGTTTCCCAGCAACTGAAGCCACAACCTCAAACTAAAACTCGCCAATCCGAGCAGACGCAGCAGCCTTCAAGTAAGTCACAGGAGTCACAGTCTTCTGCACAAACTTCGTCTTCGAGCACCCCCTCGAAGCCGACGTCCCACCAGTCTTCTCAGACGCCGACGCAGACACCTCATTTTCAACAAGCTCAGCCGCCCTCGCAAGGGGCAGGTGGCGCCTGGCCTCAGTATTGGCCGCAGCAGCCTCAGCAGCAACCTCTCAATCCGCATGATGCGCAACAGGCACAGGCAATGTATGCCCAATACGCTCAGGCTGGATATCAGATGCCTTATGGCTTTGGCCAGGTGGGTACGAGTGAGGAGTACGGTGCTGGATCTGTGCAGATCCAGCAAATGCGTTACCAACAAGCTCTGGCCGCCCAACAGATGGCATATTACGGATACAATGGCTACCCCGCATATGGGGCAGCACCGCAGGCCTACCCGCCGGGCTACCCAGCGCAACAAGGTACACCGAGGTCTAAGTAAATGACTTACGCCCCACACTCCCAATGATTAAACGGTGAGCGCTTGAGGGAACAATTTTTATGTACCATTAATTATGATGGTCTTGAACATCCTAAACCTTCCCTAATGAAAGCAGGCCTAGACACGCGACAATTACGATATTAGGCTCATGCTGGAATGGGAAGGCATCGGAACCCTCAGTCTCTCCTGCTCAGGCGTCAAAACCGAACCGCGGGTGAGGCACGTGAAGAAATTAGAACCCTATCATGTTGCTGCAGATAAAAAAAGAGGCGGAAAAATTACTTAATAAAAAATTTTTCACGGCCCCTAATAAATAGAACCCTCGACACATCCAAGTTTGACTAGGAATCATCGTCTCCACCATGTCTGCCAATCGGGAGAAGGAGAACACTGAGAAGATGTTGAACGACCTCTTCCAGAACCTGATGATCTCCACTGACGAGAACCGTCTGGAGATCACAGGTTCTATCGCCTCGTTCGTCAATAGCTCGAACGAGGAGAAGGACATTCCGGTGGCCTTCTTTGAGCAGCTGAAGGCGGCGCTCAACGATAAGAAGAGTGTCGAGAAGCGAGTCAACGCCCTCGAGGCGATCATCTCGATCGCCCGCGGCACGCCGACTGTCGACACCGAGCCGCTTCTTGTTGGTCTCACTACTGACGTCCTTGTCCTTGCTGGCGAGAAGAAGAAGGAGATCGCTGATCGCGCTCGTGATGCTGTAGTCTCCATTGCGGCTGCCATCACACCGCTTGCTATTAAGATCATTCTTCCGCATTTGACAAAGCGTCTATCTGAGACGAACAAGTGGACTGAAAAGGTTGCCGCTCTCCAGGCCATCTCTAAGCTTGTTCACGTTGCGCGTGACCAGGTCGCGCTTCGTATGCCGGAGCTCATCCCTGTTCTTTCAGACGCTATGTGGGATACTAAAAAGGAGGTTAAGGAGCAGGCTCACACGACCATTAACACCTCTACCGAGACTGTTGATAACAAGGATATCAATAAGTTCATCCCGGCTCTTATTCGCTGTATTGCGGACCCGAAGGAAGTTCCGGAGACCGTCCATCTCCTTGGCGCCACCACTTTCGTCAGCGAGGTGACCATGGCTACCCTTTCTATCATGGTTCCGCTTCTGTCGCGTGGTCTTGCGGAGCGTGAGACGCCGATCAAGCGTAAGTCCGCCGTTATTATTGATAACATGTGCAAGCTCGTCGACGATCCCCAGGTTGTTGCACCCTTCCTTGAGAAGCTTTACCCAGCTCTTAAGACTAACTACAACAACATTGCTGACCCTGAGGCGCGTAATGTCACTCTCCGTGCCATCAAGACGCTGCAGCGTGTTGCTCTTATCCAGGACGAGAAGCTTCCTGAGATCTCCACTGCTGGTGATGTGAGCGTGAACCTAGAGCTTGTGCGTGCCCAGCTCAAGGACAAGAACGTTGACAAGCGCTTCGAGCCGCTTATTGTCTACGTTGCTGGTATCATGGGTGATCTTATTGATGAACGTAACACCCTTGAGGATGTCTGGCAGGAGACTCTGCGTCCGTACTTCCTTACCTTCCTTCCGAGCGCGGAGGTTGAGGGAGTCGTCGAGAAGCTCCGGGAACAGGCTGGCGCCAACATTCCGTCGGGTGCGTCGTTCGACGAAGAGGATGACGACGGTGAGGATCTGTGCAACACCGAGTTCTCGCTTGCGTATGGTGCTAAGATTCTTCTTAACCGCACTCAGCTGCGTCTTAAGCGTAACCGTCGTTACGGTCTTGTCGGACCGAACGGTGCTGGTAAGTCCACTCTTATGCGTGCTATTGCTGAGGGCCAGGTTGAGGGCTTCCCGAATGATGAGCTTAACACTGTCTATGTCGAGCACGACATTGATGGTACGCACTCTGACCTTAGTGTCACTGACTACGTTATTGCCACTGCTGGTGAGGACAAGGTTGGTAACAAGGAGCAGGTTGCTGCGAAGCTTAACGAGTTCGGTTTCACCGAGGAGATGGTCAAGATGCCGATCACCTCTCTCTCTGGTGGTTGGAAGATGAAGCTCGCCCTTGCCACTGCTGTGCTTCGCAAGGCTGACATTCTTCTTCTCGATGAGCCGACTAATCACTTGGATACTGTCAATGTTGCCTGGTTGGTTAACTATCTCAATACATGTGGTATCACGTCTATCATTGTCTCGCACGACACTGGTTTCTTGGACAAGGTGACTCAGTACATCATCAACTACCAGAACTTCAAGCTTCACAAATACAAGGGTAACCTTACGGAGTTCGTCAAGAAGTACCCGCCTGCGAAGAGCTACTTCGAGCTTGGTGCCTCTGAGGTTGAGTTCAACTTCCCGGAGCCGGGCTTCCTCGAGGGTGTTAAGACCAAGCAGAAGGCTATCGTCAAGGTGTCGAACGTCAGTTTCCAGTACCCTGGTACTAGCAAACCGCAGATTAGCGATATCTCATTCCAGTGCTCGCTCTCTTCGCGTATCGCTGTTATTGGCCCGAACGGTGCTGGTAAGTCTACGCTTATCAATGTTTTGACTGGTGAGCTTCTTCCAACGACTGGTGAAGTCTACACTCACGAGAACTGCCGTATTGCCTATGTCAAGCAGCACGCTTTCGCCCACATTGATAACCACTTGGATAAGACCCCGAGTGAGTACATTCAGTGGCGTTTCCAGACTGGTGAGGACCGTGAGACGATGGACCGGGCCAGCCGCCAGATCGATGAGAACGATGAGGAGGCTATGAACAAGATCTACAAGATTGAGGGCACTCCTCGTCGTGTTGCTGGTGTGCACGCGCGCCGGAAGTTCAAGAACTCGTACGAGTACGAGTGCTCGTTCCTCCTCGGTGATAACATCGGCCTTAAGAGTGAGCGCTGGACCCAGATGTCCACTGTTGACAACGCATGGATTCCGCGCAATGAGCTCATGGAGTCGCATGCCAAGGCTATCGCTGAGGTCGACATGAAGGAGGCTCTCGCCTCTGGTCAGTTCCGTCCGCTTACCCGTAAGGAGATTGAGGAGCACTGCGAGCTTCTGGGTCTTGATGCTGAGCTTGTCTCTCACTCGCGTATCCGCGGTCTTTCGGGCGGCCAGAAGGTCAAGCTTGTGCTTGCTGCCTGCACTTGGCAGCGCCCTCACCTTATCGTTCTTGATGAGCCGACGAACTATCTTGACCGTGACTCGCTTGGAGCGCTGTCTCGTGCTATCAAGAATTTCGAGGGTGGTGTTGTTATCATCACACACTCTGCCGAGTTCACCAAGGACATTACCGATGAGGTCTGGGCTGTCCTTGATGGTAGGATGACCCCGTCTGGCCATAACTGGGTTAGCGGCCAAGGCTCTGGTCCTCGTCTGTCTGCCAAGGACGACGACGAAGAGGAGAAGTTCGATGCCCTCGGAAACAAGATTGAGATCAAGAAGAAGGCTAAGAAGCTGTCTGCCGCGGAGCTCAGAAAGAAGAAGAAGGAGCGGATGAAGAAGAAGAAGGAGCTTGGCGACGCCTACGTGTCGTCGGACGAGGACTTCTAAGCGTCTCTCCAATCTAATTTAGTTAATTAGAAGCCCCACCCCTACGTATTAATCGTTTGTTGCGAATGTTCTCGCCTATTAAGATCATACAGCGTGAGTGTTGCTGTGGTTGTCGGCTATAGGACTTAGCTAGAGTGCATGTGGATATTGCCGCATTTATTGCTGCTGTTATAGTAACCGCATGAATATTTTGTATGCTTTCTTGGTATATGTATGTTGCAGCTGTTATGTAGCTGGCGGACACGGGAGAGAGGGTTGGGCAAGGGGGGCTTGCTTTTGCTTATGGGCGGCTGCACGCATTGAAACCACAGAGTGTGAGGTAGATCTTGACCTCAGCTGTTTCATATCGCATAGCAATGAGCGCCAATGAGATAGCCGCGGGCCTTGCGACGCGCGCGGAGGATAAACTCAAACAGAGCGGAAGGAATCGTATTTTGATAACGCTTGCAGGAATTCCGGGATCGGGAAAGAGCACAACAGCAGCGGAAGTCATCAACATACTGGGGAAACGTGGTATTAAAGCTATTGCTGTTGGTATGGATGGGTACCACTACACTAAAGTCGAATTGGCGGAGCGAATTGGCGAAGAGAAGGCTGTGAAGTTCCGAGGCGCACCCTATACTTTTGACGCGCCAGGCGTACTCGCTCTCGCTCACGTATTAGCCCATCCTCCTACAAATGGTCCGGTTCTGTTTCCAACCTTCGATCATTCCAAGAAGGATCCTGTGCCGAACGACGGCGCCATACCCGCTGATACGCAGGTTGTTGTTTTCGAGGGAAATTATCTACACCTCGATGAGCCTCAATGGAGAGATATTATGCCTCTGGCGGCAGACACTTGGTTTGCATCAGTGGCACTAGATGTCGCGCGACAGCGCCTCGCCAAGCGACACGTTGCGAGTGGAATCGTCTCGACTCTAGAGGAAGGCGAGGAGAGAGCTGACAACAATGATATACCGAATGGCTTGTACATTTTGGAACATTCTAGACCTGCTGCAGTAGAGTTCATAACAGGCTAGACCGAAGTCTCATGAGACGCTGCCATTGCTGTCGTTCGTCATATTTACGGTCTGATGAGCTGTGTTAACTGGCGGATTAAGTTCCAGTCACCCCATCGTTTTTCATCATCATACGGTGTGTGCCAGTAGTTCAGCGACATGTTCAGACCAGGGTCTAAGATTTCTACCTGATGGTACCAGAGGGCTGGCATAAATAGAAGATCTCCAGGTTCCAGGTCGATGACCCAGAGCCAGCTGTTTGGACCCAGTGATTGAGACCGCGGATCGAACGTTGGGAAGAGTACAGGCGGGGCGTCGTCTCCGTCTGGTATTAATTCCATTTCGCTGTTGTAGGTAGCAGGCTGCAGCATCGCCTCACCCAAATCGCCGACAAATACAGGCGGAATCAAACTGATCCGCTTCTTTCCGGATAACTGGATGTATATGTTATCATAGTTGTCGTTGTGTAAGCGCGACGTAGTACCTTTTGTACCGATCCATAAGTTGGCAGCTTGTTGTGTGCCAAGAAATCGAGGAGTGGGCTGAATTGATTGCCGGAGGTCACGCGGAATTGGACAGCCAGCTGCAGTGAGATCGCTCAGGTTGTCATCTTGGCTTTGAAAGTAATACTGTCTCTCGCGATTCTCCTCGGTGAGGCGCTCGAGAAGCCAGCCTAAGGGTTTCCGGACAATATGTGGTTTTGCAAAATATGTCCCGTCTACGGGAGCATCCGCATTTCCCTCAGGAGTGATTGCAATTTCCAACTCAGTATCTCTCAGGGCGTTGATCACAGTTTCTGTAGAGGGTAATTTAAAATAGTCCGCGTTCTCCAACGCCAATCTTTTGAAATGCCCCGGCTTATTTGACACGCAGAGATCCTCGATGATAGCTGAGAAATCGCTGGGCGTAGTATGATCATACACTATAGGCAAGCTTAAATATTTCATGGAAACCACAGCAAGATGATCGTCGAGGGTGTCTTGCAGTGTTTCTCTCGACACCGTCATTTTCGCTGGGGTAATTTGCACTGAAAGATCTGGAGCCTATAATCGCAGATATCTCACGAGGGCAAAGCGGAGCCAGAGTACTTAATGGCCTCGAGTTCAATAAGCGACAAACCAAAAGGCGGCTCCCGTGGTCGGCCCTGCCTAGGGTATGTGTCACATGAGCTCTTGTGTGGGGACTGCGGTAAGTATCTTCATCGGCCACATAGCGTTTCTGAAAGCGTTTTCGTTGTAACGAACTCACTGGTAAGGGTGTTGTGACCATCAAAATATGATTATTCCTCGACAGGCAATTAGAACCATTACCTCTAGCGGTCTTAGAGTTCGGCTCGCGTCGACGCTGGCGTTTGTCGAGCACAACGGTCAGCAGGTTGTGCCAGGCACGCTTGCGGCACTGTCTGCGGCGAGCCAGTTCGGCCATCCCATCACGGCCTTGGTCACCGGTTCCAACTCGTCAGATGTCGCAAAGGCTGTCTCGAAAATTGATGGCGTTTCGAAGGTCTTATCGGCGGCTAGCGCCGACTACGATCACTACCTCAGCGAACCGACGGCAGCGCTGATCTCCGAGCTTGTGAAAGCTGGTGGATTCACCCACCTCGTAGCTGCGTCGACGGCCATCGGAAAAGATGTCATACCTCGTGTTGGTGGCTTGCTTGATACTCAGCCGGTCACGGACATCATCAATGTTGTGAGTGATTCTGAGTTTGTGCGCCCCATATATGCCGGTAACGCACTTGAGACTGTGTCCACCGAACAACCTTTGAAGATTGTAACGGTCCGGGCGTCGGCATTCCCACCGGCCGCTGAAGGAAGCGCGGAAGTCTCCTCCGAGGCGGCGGAGAGTCCCAAGTATGACGGAGCTCAATCTGAGTTTGTCTCTGAGGATCTTGTGAAAAGTGAAAGACCCGAACTGGGCTCAGCATCCAAGGTTGTCAGTGGTGGTCGCGGTTTGAAATCTAAGGAGAACTTTGAGAAGCTGATTTTCCCGTTGGCTGACAAGCTCGGTGCCGCAGTTGGCGCTTCGCGCGCAGCGGTTGATGAAGGGTACGTCGACAATTCTCTCCAAGTTGGCCAGACTGGCCAGGTAGTTGCCCCCGAATTCTACGTCGCAGTCGGTATCTCAGGTGCGATCCAGCATTTGGCGGGGATGAAGGACGCCAAAGTTATCGCTGCCATTGACAAGAACGAGGACGCGCCTATTTTTCAGGTTGCGGACATAGGTCTGGTAGCTGACCTGTTCAAGGCGGTTCCAGAGATTACCGAGAAGTTCTAGATCAACGGTGTTTACGTAGCGATTGATGAGGTATATCGAAAGCTCTGAATTTTATGAATTACCTTAGCAATTAATGACCTGACTTGAGCTTGCTAAATAGACGAATTAACGAGTATTAGCAGTGGCGCACTGCAAGAATCTATGACGTGGGCCGCTACGAGACGTGTGTAGAGACTTGAAGTAAAAGGAAAACACCTCTTTATCCTGTAGCGTGTTTTAAATTTACGTTACCTCTTTTTATCGAATGCTATTCTACGAGCATTCGCGGGGACTAACCAGGTAAAGCCGCCCATCTCTCAAGCCTATCTCTGTAATCGTCCACAATCTGCACTTGTTTTAGAAAGAGTATGGGCAAGCGACTCGCGGGCGATACCCTATCCCAGCACATCTCCCTGGGAGGAGGGGTCCGCTCACGGGCGTCTGAGGCTGACTATCGTGGGCCCTTAGTGGAACGAACATGTGGGCCTTACCCTCTGTCTTCGCGTGGCGGTGATGAGGAAGGCAACCAGGGAGCCAGGAACTCCGAGGGAGGAGTCGCCTGTTGCGCCAATTCTTCCTCGACGGTCATCAACAAGCACCGTGAATCGCAATTATGGGTCAACTACCGGTGGGGACCTGAGTACATTGTCATATCACCCTGAAGCAGGAACTAATTACGACGGCCTGATTTCACGTCAGAGCAGTTTTGCAGTTGAAAGCAGATCAGCTCAGCATCGTTCTCTTATCCCAAAACCGCGTGCATGGTATGTTGCATACTATATACCTGTACTTGACTGGGTTTCTAAGTACAATTGGTCGGCATTTCCAGGAGACCTCTGCTCTGGCATTAATCTCGCAAGTTTTCAAATCCCTATCTCTCTAAGCTATGCGACCTCTCTGAGTGGTGTTGATGCGATTTGCGGAATGTACGGACTAATTGTTGCACCCATGATATATGCATTCCTTGGGTCAGTTCCCTCAATGGTTGTTGCCCCAGAAGGACCAATATCGCTTCTAATCGGTAAAAATACCCCAGGGTATCTAGCAAACCCAGATCACCGACATGGCCGATCAGACTTGGATTCGCAGCAACTGAGTGCCTTGTTTGCTGGGAGCGCAGGAGCAATTGTGCTCGTGCTAGGACTTCTTAGGACAGGATTCTTAACCAATGTACTCGCCCAGAGTCTGTTGCGCGGGTTTGTAACAGGTGTGGGTGTGGTGATGATTTCTGATCAGACCCCAGCCATGTTGGGGATTAAGGAGAATATGCATAAAGCACTCGGAGAGGGAGCATCAAGCTATGCCAAGGCAAAGTACACGTTAGAGCATTGGTATGATTCCGATTTAATCAGCGCCTCTTTTTCCTTCTATGCACTATTTGCCATCGTGTCATTCAAGGCTGCAAAGTGGTACTTTGTCAACAAAAAGAACATGAAGCGGGCTGTACTGTTTCCTGAAATTTTTCTAGTCGTTGTCGTATCGACGCTGTTTTGCAAGTGGGGAGGCTATGCAGATACAGGGCTACCCGTTGTCGGTGATGTTCAGGGTGATCACTTAGAGACGATTTGGATGCTGCGCCCAAAATATTCGTCTGACTTCAAAATCAACTTTCAGACATCTTTTTTCATAGCCCTACTTGGGCTGCTTGAAAGTACTGTTGCTGCCAGGATGCTTGGAACGGGGGAGTCCAACCGAAGCACGAATCGTGAGATGGTGGCTCTGGGCGCGGCTAACCTGATTGGTTCCATGTTTGGTTCACTCCCTAGCTTTGGTGGCTACGGAAGATCTAAAATAAACCTGCTCAGTGGGGGGACTACCCAAATGTCTGCAGTTGTTTCCTCTATGGTCACATTGGTATGCACGTACAAGCTACTGGGTCTCTTATTCTACCTACCCCAATGTACGCTATCCGCTATAATTGCTTCTGTCGGTTTGTCACTAATTGAAGAGGCTCCGGCAGAAGTGTTTTTTTTTTGGAAAGTACGGGCGTATAGTGACCTCGCAACTCTAGCGTTATCATTACTTGTGACATTCTTTTGGTCTGTAGAGGCTGGGGTTACCATCGGAACTGGGGCTGCTTTGATCCGACTCATCCACCATGCGACTCGGCCGCGCATCCAAATTCTCAGTCGTAACCCTGCTACTGGTTCCTTTGAAAATGCAGATGAAATGCAAGGCATGGGCGAAGACAGCTTCGAACACAACCCCGAAGTTCTCGTTGTCAAAGTACCAGAGCCATTAACCTTCGCTAACAGCGCTGTGTTGGAAAGCCGCTTGAAGAGACTGGAACTTCATAGAACTACCCGAGTACACCCAGCCAGGCCTCCTTCACCGAGACATCAACATTTAGAGGTAGTTATTTTCCACCTTAAAGGAATGACAGAGTGCGATGCAAGCTCTGCCACAACGATGTGTAGAATCGTCGAAGGTTACCTCAAAAGAGGTATACGGGTTATATTTACTGAGGTGGTTCGGCGAGATGAAATCCAAGCCTTACTGAATGGCTCTGGTATCCTTGACATGCTAGAACGCCAGCATCGGGAAGCGTTCTTTCCAACTGTGCAGAA
Source organism: Starmerella sirachaensis (assembly GCA_030578495.1). Classification (NCBI taxonomy): domain Eukaryota; kingdom Fungi; phylum Ascomycota; class Dipodascomycetes; order Dipodascales; family Trichomonascaceae; genus Starmerella; species Starmerella sirachaensis. The sequence continues at coordinate 511,139 of JAJMSC010000001.1, read as the reverse complement.
GGCAATCGATGATATTGATCAAGGAGGATACCGAAGCAGTCCTAGCATTGCATCAGTTAATCACAGAAGTTAAATACAAAGCACGCTATGTCCTGCCCGAATCTAAGTAACTTCAAATTAGGTTGTGAAATCCTTGAACACCCCTATCAATCCCAGATTGTACTATTCTTTCAATTTCCTCAGCATCCGAAGTTATGGATGTCAAGTTTTCGAAGCCATTTGCAGTGACAAGCACGTCATCTTCGATTCGGATGCCTCCGATGGGGGTGTATTTAGCCAGCATGCCAAAGTCAATAAAGTGATTCCCGTCAGTACCAAGGCCATCAATCAAAAAGTCGTTGAAGTAGCAGCCGGGTTCGACGGTTACCACCATCCCCTTTTCAAGAGCCCGACGAATGCGCAAGTATCTTAATTTGGGATCGGGATCCTCATAATTAGCATGACCTGCAGTGTCGTGGGTATCCATGCCAAGCATATGACCAAGCCCATGAGGATAAAAAGCGGCAGATACCCCAGAGTTAAAGATTTCCTCCGGAGAGCTTCCGGATTTGAAAATTCCAAGCTCGAGAAAGCGGTCTATCAGAATACGATGCGCCAGAAGGTGAAGATCTGACCATTGGACCCCAGGCTTAATTCTAGACATCGTCTCATCTTGCATTTTCTTGACTAGATCGTATATCTCACGAGTTTCTTTGGTCCACTTACCACTGATTGGAAAGCTCCGGGTGATGTCCGACGCATAACATTCATATTCTGCGCCCGCATCTAACAGCACAGAAAGGCGGCCTGTCATATCTTCGTCGTTCTTGACGTAGTGCAGTGTACCGCCATTGGTCCCCGAGCAGCAAATTGGGTCATAAGCTTCGTTTTTACCACCTTGGCGTATGGCGTGATAGGCAAACTCAGCATGCATGTGACGCTCATTAGTTTCAATAGGAAGAGCAGACATGACTGCCAAATGACAGTTGCCACTGATTTCATTCGCTTTCCGAATTAGATTGACCTCGTAATCATCTTTTAAAACGCGGGCCTCTTCGAAAGCCTCCCTCAACTTCTCATCAGAGACAACATCGGGGAACTCTGGGATCCCTTGAACAGAATGGGTAGTGCGGGAGAAGCTGATAGTATCAACATAGCACACGTCATCTACGTCGTACTGAGCTTTAGCTTGCTCGACAGTGAGCGGGAGACCGTTCCACATAACATCGTCATTATCCACTAGAGGCAGGTAGAGAATGAGCTTGCCAGTATCCGTATGATAAAGGGCGTAGCAGTCATGCTGATCGTGAGCCCCTGTGATATAGTTGAAAAATCTGTTTTGGCGGAACTTAACCTCCTGATCGCTAAACGGCCAAAGTCGCATTTTCTCGCTGGCGATGAGGAAATCAAACGAGGGATACACTTTGAACAAGTCGTGGTAGACTTCCGTGACACGCCTAGCGTGCGCCTTCGCTGGATACGCCATGGCCATACTCCCTACTCCTCAGTAATTGTGCGGAGTATAAGTCGTCGTGGGTTAGGTTGCCGTAACCTATGATGATGAACTCTTGCCGAACGCATCTCATATAAAGTTGCTAAAGGCTCGTTTAGTGACACACAACTTTGCCTCGCTAGCGAGAGCTCCATTTGTGACCTCTATCCTTGAGACAAAATCGGGATACTAGAACATCAATATCTGTAGTATCTATGTTTAAATATCGCACTCCAGCATACGCATCCAATTGGAAAGTAATTTGTATGCTCAGGACAAAGTTTGGCTCTAGCAGACTATTGGATATTATTGCCTTGACTCACTAAGGCACGGCTGACGGCCGCGTCGATATCCTCGATGAGATACGAGACACCCGTGAATTTACTGGACGGGCAGAGAGCATTTCATCCAATCCTTCAAGATCAAAGGCATAGCGAGATTTCTGGCGAATCCTCTTACCGAAAATGAAAAAGAGAAATGGAACGGGTACGAGGAGCACGCTCAAACACCCAAGAAGTGTACCTGCCCACTGTGTACCAAGGTTTATGAACATCGGATGGGCGAACAGAGGGAATGCAGCACCAAATCCAGACCGTAAGAACGTATTGGCCGCAATTGCAGATGCAGCAAGCGCAAGATAGGTATCAATAATATAGTTGAAGGCGGACATGAAAATTCCAATAAGGCCAAAGCCAATAAGGGACGCGCCGACACATGGAACAACCCACATTACATGGTATGCTCCGGACCAACAGAGTAGAAAAATTCCCATTGGGAACGCGATGCCGCTTACCATCATTAACGGAAGCCTCTCCTCCGGAAGAGCTGGCAGTCCACTCGCGATCAATTTCCTCAAAAATAGAGGATCAAAGTAGAAAATGTTTACCAAAACAACAATAATCGCGCCGATAAGCATGGCAAGGTATGGAAGGAAGATATTTCCTCCAGGCCACCCATAATTAGTGAAGATGATGGGAATTGCCTCTAAGCATAGGTAGAGAATACCATAGATAAACCCAATATACAGGGATATCAGAAACAAAATAGGCTCGACAACAAGCATCGTAAGTGGCCGCCCTACAGTGTTAGCAACAATTTCTTTCATATCTAGTCCTCCCTCTTCAAGTGGTGCACGAACCGCCCAGTTTCCGGTTACATTACGCACATTCCTTGCCCGGTTTGCAAGGAGCTTCGGGGGATAGGTCTCAGACAAAAAGAAAACGCAGATCACCAATACTAGAGCCGAAAAAATGCCAAGAATATACATGGTCCATCGCCAACCAAGAAAGCTAGCCGCGATGTAGCCACCTACAACCGGAGCAACCATAGGTCCTGCGACGATCATTAGACTAACAATTGCAATCGCACGTCCTCTTTCCTTAGTGGGGAAAATATCTGCGGTCAGAGCAGGGCCGACGGCAAGAGAAGATGCGCTGAACACCCCGGAAAAAAACCTACAAAGAACAAGTGTTTGAAAGTCCTTAGCCGTCGCAGATGCAAAACTAAACAGCATTAGACCAAAAACTCCTAGACAAAGGGGCAAATACCTTCCAGTCCTCTCACTAGATGGTCCCCAAATAATTGGACCCACAGCGAACCCCACGACGTAGAGCGAAACATTCAAAGCGGCTACAGGCAGTCCCACGTGAAAAACCGCTTGTATTTCAGTAACCGCTGGCGATATGACTGCTGATCCAAACGCAGCAACTACAGCTGAAATAGCTGCAAGACCTAAAGTGCAGTACTTGAACCAGTGAGGCCAATTCAAAGGATTCTCGGGGTCATCATCCCCCAACCATTCGATCGAGAAATCTCTCCTATCACCAGGAACCACAGGCATAGGCCTGCCTTTTGCAATAAAATGATAGTAAGGTTTATCCTCCCCTGGCGGAATGTCAAACTCTCCTTCGTCGTTGGCATTGTCCTTCTTCAGTCCTGATGGTGTCACATTTGCATTATCATCAGTATCTAAGGATGTATTCTCAGGGTGGTCAGGCTCATACTTCTGAACTTGCTCATTTTCATCGTCCAAACTGTTTCGAGCACCGTTTGCCATTAAACGGAATAGTCTGATCAACTATACAATATAACTCAAGCGTCGGGCGGGGACTTATATGAGGTGTACCGCTTTTGTTGATTAGTGTACAAGCAATGTACCTCGTGGGTACGGTATGTCATATGTTTACAGGGCTTGGGTGCACTCCAACGCTCTTTCGGGCGTGCGGGCTTTACGTCCATGCAAGAATTGCCCTGTCTCTCAAATATTTCGACTTTCGGGATTAGCAACACCCAAGATCTTGATATGAACATGTACGTGAGATATCCGAGAAATTTTTTCCCTATTTTACTATTTAAAAGCTTGGTATATAGACTTGGCTAAACTAAAGTTCGGGGCGGGCAAGAGGCCGCGAGGTTCGTATCACATGACCACAGAAAAGGCGGTGAGATGTTTACCGTAAATGCAGGGCCTGCCCAGACGCATATAGCCATCAATGTTCGCGCGGGTAGGTTTCGAAAGAGAAGTACCTGAATGTTTTCGCAAATCGGAGAGTAAATTCGTCCGAAATCGAAAGATAATTGAAAAAGTTCCATTTCAAGAGGCGAATATCTACCTTTTGCACGATTCTGGGCTTGTGGCTCGTTCCTCATCGCAATGCGAATCTTTACATATTGGAAAAAGGCTTAGGGGAGGGGGGTAGTAGGGCCTGCACCGGTACCTCGGATATTATCCATGTATCCGAAAAAATCTGACAAGTATGTGTCAGCAGCGCACAGCCATAATGACAGGATAAAGAGTGCCTAGGATTCTATAGCTGTCATGCAGTCGGCGAAGACGCCGACACTTATGGGATCCGGATTACTAACTGCATATGGTGCGTTTCCACGGAATTGGATCGAAAAATGAATTAAAGTTCTATAATTATCTATCAATGCGATCGTTTATTAGATGCCGTTACTGGCACAAGTGAATGGCTTGCCATACAAATCCTCTTGGTAGGACCATATGATACTTTGAACAACACTATAGAGTCCGGGTCCAAGCATGTAGAAGCCTATCATGATCAGGAAAATGTTGAACAGATACTCGGCTTTTACCATGATCTTACTTTCACGGAATAACTGCCAGCTACCTATACCAGGGTGCTTGCTTTTCTTTATTACAAAGAAGGCAGATGCCCAAAGGAAGAAACCGAAGTAGCAGTCTAAGCCAGCACTGATGAGTGAAAGCAAGTCGGAAAAAAATGGAATAACTTCGGCAATAACAAATGCAATTGCCCATAGTCCCACGTTTAACCCTATCCACACACTCCAACCTAAGAGGGTATGATCCGTTCTATGTCTGTTCTTCAAGCCGAAAATCTGCTCGAAGAGAAACTGTGAGGTCACGTTAGAATATAACGACCCCAAGAATAAAATAGTTGGCAGAGCGAAACTGAAGGCAAGCTTCTTGTAGTTGCCAGTAAGTGAGCCGAAAGCGGGTGATGTCATATATTGATTTCCAACGTAAACATACACAATGCTTCCTGCAAGTGAGAAAGTTATTAGTTCCAGTACGGTTACCAAAACTAGAGCCTTCTTAAAGTCTTGTGGCCTCTTCATTTGAGAAATGAATGAGGGGTAAGTTATCTGCCCGACAAAAGTATAAGTTATGTTCAAGAACGCGCTCATTGCGTCAACATACTTAGTTCCCGTCTTGGCTACAACGTCCCATTTCACCTCGCTCCCCGAAACATACTTGTATGGATGGTCCTGGATTCCCGCAAACACCATGGATAGAATGACTGCAACAAACATAGTGATTGCACTAAAGTATCCGAGAATAGATAGATGCGAGAATGTTCGCGGTAAGCTGATAAGTATGCAGATTACCATTGCAACGACTGCGAATACGATAGAACAGACATGTATGGAGCCCCCGGGTTCATTTCCAGTGATGGTGTTGAAGTACTTAGCACCGACAAGTACATGTAGTGCTTGTATTAGAGTATTGTTGAGCGCGAACGCAACGGCAGTGAGCCACCAAACTACTTTGGAACCCCAAAACAAGTGTCTAGCAATGTCATTGACGCTGGTGATATCCGGGTAAAGGATGCAGTAGTCTGTCAGCGTGAACCCAGTGTATAGCACCACTAAGGAGATGAAAATTGTGATGATCAAGCCAGGTACTAGACCTAGCACAGAGTATGACCAAGGAAACGACATAATTGCCAGACAGATATACTCTGAAAACAGAAGCCCAGCAGCTTTCAGCCATCCCATCGATTTGTAGTGAATTTTTTCACTACTAACTTCGTCGGCACTGGTAACACTATCATATGAGTCGAGAGGTCCCTTGTCATCATAAAACTTGGGCCCTATCTCGGGGTCATCTGGTTCCATACCATAGCCTAACATTATAGAGAAGAAAAATTCAGCGCTAAAGGAGTATCGCCTCTGAACTGCTAGTGCGGGTGAGGCCCACATATAACACTTCTATTAGAAAACACACGTGACCGCATCGACGAGATATGCATCTCGTGGGTATATCGATGTTAGCTATCATACTTGACGAAACTCACTATTGTTGGTCGAATTGAGCCAAAAATGCTAGTATATCATGATACAGAAGCTGTTGTTACGCTTCCTATTCACTTCAGGCGAAATCATCAGGTGCATAGTTCTCATATTCTGCGCCCCCACCATTTTCGCGCCTTGCCCTGGCAGATCATGCACGTCTTCTAGCTCAGCTGACATGGCGTATATGCATGTGTGTCCCTGACATGTTTGGCCGGAAAGACCTGAGCTTTGAGTGGTGGTGCAGGCAACGTGCTCCCCATCCCGTCCTTCAACTGCGGCGTGTAAAGTTGTACAAATTTAAAAAAGAACTGTCTGTTTAAAACTAGCCGCTATTACATTTGACCGCATTTATTTTGGCGGATACGCAGCAAGGGGCTGTGCTGCGCTGTCCGGGAACGAGTCCTGCACACCCCGCACCGTTCAACAAACTCGAGTGCAATCGAGCACTCGAAGCAGATATGGCTAGTGCAGGACTCATTTCCTGGCGTTAATTTTTCAGCCGGAGTTTCACCAGCTACGTTTCGTAGCATCTAATCAAGTCTCTGCCTTGGATGTAATCCCATCGGGGTTGGCGTCCTTCGTATACATGCAAGAGTATAGCAAGCTACTGAAAGATGCGGCTTATACATGCCAAGTACAAACACTAAATTTTCCCCTGAGGACGATAACTTAATACATGAGAAAGCACTAGTCTCGCTTTTGCTTGATATCTTCATTCTGCTTCCACTGGTCGTACTCGCGCGCGACGCTATAATCGACATCCTTAACAAGCATGAGCCGGCAGGGCCATAGTGAGATTGCCCATCTCAGAAGCCCAATTCTCGACACGAAAGCCTCAAGTTTAAGCCAAAAAATGCCAAGGACAACACCAACAAGGTATCCAACGACAACCTGTTGTCCAGTGTGATAATATAGGTAATAGCGGGAAAATGAAGTGAACCAAGATATTCCCAATACCAAAACAATGCGCAGAGCCCGATGCATACGCGATATTCCAGGAGCACCGAGGGTCTGAATGATGGATATAGCAGAGTAGTAGCCCATATATTGCGCGTGTGCAGATGGCATACCACTAGAGTCCATGGGCATGTTTGATACGGGCGAGGAAGGGCGAGGTTGACGAATAATGACTTTCAGCACACCGTTGAGGACTTCACACACGATTTGCCCTCCCCCGACCCACAAGTCATTCGCAGTGCGCCTGCACAGGAAAATAGTGAGCAGAGCAACACAAAGACCTATTGGGACTAGAGAGGCAATTGCAGAAAGCATTCCGAGTTTATCATCTGGTGAGTAAAGGACTGTTGTCATCTCCGGTGAGACTCCTAGGTAAGTTCCAGCCTTCAAAACGCGGCTGCCACGTGGGAAATGAGATTCTTCATAACCATCTCCAACTAGAACCTTGCCTAAATAAGACATTAGTTTCTCAGTTTGTGCTCAGACGCTACGGATAACAAGTCTTGCTCGTACAAGCTTTATATGTGCTAGTAGTGGGTTTACACCTCGTGAAAGGGACTCTTCCCCCGTGATACCGTCATTGAGTCTTTGAATAATACCAAGTCCCATGAGAGTGTAGAAATGTGTCGCCGACTAGAAAAGAACACACGAAGTCTATTTATATACGCAGAAATGAAGCTTAAACCCATTAAATTACCCCATGATTGTTGTCATTATAAGTATGTACGTATTGTCACAAGCGCAACAGTGAAGAACCTACCGCGGAAGCCCTCTATCATATGGTGATTCCACGATGATCATTCAAATCACCTCCACTACATCGTCACTATCTCCATCGTGGCCGACTAACCTCTTTCTTGGCTCTGGATCCCCTCGCATAGTCATGTTCACATACTTTTCGCAAGCTTCTAATACCTTCGCGTTGTTGGTGGCTTTGTGCAGTTCACGTACAATAAGATAAGTGTTCTTTGCTCGCAGTACGTCTCGCCCGACTTGGGAGCTACTCAATAAGAGCAGGCTCTCCACGAGGGACAGTTGTGTTTCGGAATCATCCTCTCGCTTCTTGTTAGTGCCCCACTCGCTACTAACAGCCCGAGGAAGCTTGGCCAGGTCTTCATGGTCAAAGGGCTCGGGGCCCTCTAGGGATACCATGATTGTTTCGATCAGCGGCATATCATGCGTGAGTGGTCCATGTAAGTTGATATCGAACATTGCATTCTTGATAGTCGCGGCGACGATTCTTCTCCGATTAACAGAGCCGTTCACCAAAGAAGGCAGCAGATATGGTATCAATTTCGCAATAGAAGTTGGGTCTAGCCTCGCAAACTCGCTGAATACAAACCCCAGGAAATCGTAATCCTCGTCCTGAATGTTCTGAGCCTTGGAAAAGGTTAGAACTAAGGCAGTGAGTAAGGGGCCTCGTAGAACATCAAGCGTGGCCGTTTCCTTTGACAAATTTGTTAGGAGCATGCACAAATATTTGACGTAGCCCAGTTTGGGTGTGGCCGCCACTCGCTTCGTATAGGCGGCTAAGGCCTTTGCATCTGATGCTAGCTCAAACCGAATAGATTCATTATCAGTAAGATTAATCAGTGCAATGAGAGTATTAAGTATTGTCTCACTGTTTTGCGAATTCAAACTCAGGTCTTTCAGGGCACGTACGCCTTGAAAATCATTCTCCATGAAAATTCCAGGCTGGCCAGAAGAAGAAACAGTAAAAGGCAGTAGACCCTCTAGGGCTACATTGGAAATAGCCTCTTGGGGAGATAGCAGATACTGAACTAGTTCCTTCGCGCTCATGGTATCCGAACTACCTAGCAGGTTAAATGCACACACACACTAACTGGTTTTTTTACATCAATGCCCTTCCACACAGTAAGATAGTGGCGTTTGTCAGATTCATCATAGCAGTACCACGTATCAATCTCATATAAGCATCCCAAGAATGCAGCCTGCTGCCACGATCCTTGGCTTGTTAGAGATGCTGCAAGAGCGTCCGCAATCTGCCTGCAAAAGAGTTTCCATTTCCGGACGGTGCGCTATTTATGCAGGTGGGACATGTCGCAGAAGACGTAGCATCTGCGCTGCCCAGTACAAAATTGCAGTGTCATGCAGTAGGGCGTATAAAATAAACCTAAAGATTTCAAAATTGGCTGCAGAGTGTCATTGCCTGTCTCGAGTGTTTCCGGCCTCTTTGATCCGAGCCCCCGTAGGCTTTGAGAACAAGCAAACGACAGAGTTTAAAGGTAAGGGTTCACCGATTGAATTGCAAGCTTCGTAACGCCGTGCCCATTTTGACAACCCTAAGATACTAATGGCGTCATGGACCTATCGAGTGCTTCTATTAAAAGTCGGGATCCGCGCCTCTTCAAATAGCTAACCGCAGATTTGAATAGTCCTTTAACAGCAGGAGATGATTGCCCGATAGGTTAGAACCTGTCATTTAGAACAAATTCCTTAAAAGCTTTTGGTTTGGATTACGGCCCAGGCTATTCCTCGTCTGCATAGTTCTGCTGCATGTCACAGGCGGATCTATCGATAGGGTCAGCCACCGGGAGTAAATGTCACAACAAGCGCATGCACAGATGTGAAGCAACCCACATCTATCTTACATTTGAAACTTCACCATATTTCTGGCTGCCACTCTTTCAAGGGCCAATTTTTAAAGTCTGACTAGACTATCATTACCGGGCGAAGTCCTTAGGTCATGGCATTGGTTGCGAGTCAAGCATTGACCTCGGATTCGGACCGTGGTGTCGTTATTGCAGAGGGAGACAATGTCCAGTCGTTTAGGGACTCTCCGGTTGACACCGAAAAAGACGGGGTACGCATTTCAACCTGGCCGAGGCCTGCTTTATCGCATCGCAGAGATAGTAGTACCGGGACAGACTCAACTCAAGAAGCTTGCAGCTTAGATTCCCTTTCTTTAACGGATTCCCCCGATGTTACCACGATATCTACTGCTTCTCAGCTCTCAAGCCGATCGTCGTTGACCGGTTATTCGCATAAAGATTCACAGCATGCCGTTTCTCGGCCGAAACACTCTCGTCAACGTGCGTATGGCATCGTTGCTCCGTCTTTGTTCAGTGGCGAGGGAAACAATAAGAAGACTGAGTATCATGCACTAAAGGATCGGCTTCATAAGTACAGTGCTCGACAAGGCGCGGCTAAGGCGAACTACCTGCGAATGACACTCTTACCCTTTCTGAGGAAGGACGAAGTTAAGCCTCTAAGGAACGATGCCGAAGCGAGGTTCGCGACGACCGTGCTTGCGAATTGGTGGGATAAGTTACTCGCAGACCTCAACAACTCGCAAAGTGTGGCAGGTTCAGATCGGAGTGCAATCTGTGAAGCCATTTCGGGGATTCTCGCCCGCCCAGAATGGTCTCAGATGCATTTGGAGCGAACATATCAGCTTTTACTACAGCGTACCGTTGTGACTGTTGGAAAGCAGGGCCTGTTGCCACAGCTTTCCGTATCACAGGCGGCATTTTTGGGTAAAGTTTTGGGATATGCATATTTCTACCTGCCTGGCATGGCAGGTTATTTTATCTCTCTTTTGAAGCCCACGAAGGACTCTATTCAGAGATTGAAAAGTGTTGCTGGCGACATACAGTCTTCTGTCCATCGTTTAATTGATGTTCCAATGCATCTGGCCCCTTTGATTGGGCTAGAGTCCTTGCAACATCTGCCGACAAAGCCCACTTGGATTACCGACGCAGCGGAGGAGGGTTGGTGTCGGCATTTGCATATTGACTCCGTTCTTTTTGCCAGTTTCTTGAAGCATATATCAGCCCTTCAAGCGCTGTTGTTTCCTGGTCCGCCTGAACCGGGGACTGGATTTGCCGCTGACGAGCTTTATCAGGATGCAGATTCGTTATTGTTGGTTGCCCCAGGGATGTTTCTTGTGCTGAGCGCAATTGTAACCCACCTCGATGCTGTTATGCGGGACACGACACGTACGCTTGGGCCACGGAATGCAAACCCATATAATCTGAGACCTCAACGACCACCGCAATATAGCGGACCTGGTCCTGAGCGAGTCCGAATTGATCAGCTTAAAGTTTTGATGGCCATCAGAGAGCTTATACACAACGATGAGAAAGCTTCCCGACACTTTTTTGTGTTTTCCCGAGCATTCAACCATGTATTTCAAGCTGTAAGCATCGGTACCAATGTTTATGACGTTGAGGGTTGTGTGACCGTATGCGATCTTGCTGAGGAATGGATCTCGTCGGTTCATCAGGTCACCTCAAGTCGGCCTGAATTAGCCCTCCTGGTAAGCCAGTTCGAGACTATGGATTGGCTGTTCTGGTTAAATATTGCTCAGCGGATGTTGGGAACCAACATCTGTAATTCTGAGATTAGAGCCTTGAGCTTCCTGTTCAATATTTGGCCTCACCTACCTGGTGATAGCTTCAGCGGGAGCGGGAATCGCAATGTTCTTCGTATTTCGACGGATTGGCTTCTCAGTCCTGGAGTTTGGAGGCAGCTTTTCTGCCATTGGAACCCCCTAGTGCGCTCTTACTACCACCGGCTCATATGTTATCGAGTTGCATCTGTTGGCGTCGAAGCTAGGCTATGGTTTCTTGATGTGATGACAGCACAGTATATTGAAGATTCACGCAAAATACTTGCGGAAAGGCTAGTATCAACCGCCAGGATATGCCGCGACTTGCGTGAGGGTTCTCCAGTCAATGTTCCCACAGCGCCCTCACTGCCTATGCCAAGACTTCAAATTGCAATCAGACTTAATGGGGCTGCACAGGCTTCTTCAGCTAATAGTCAAATGCCAATGGGTCCGCGCCGCCTGTATCCATTTGATATATTTGATTCAGCTGCATACTGGCAGTACGACTCAAAATCTGCATCTGAGCAACGAGCCTCCCTACAGAGGAGCTCATCAGTGAGTAGTAAAGCCAGCGTCGAAACAGTATCCTCAAGTCGAAGTGTTGAAAGCTTCATGAGCATTGCGAGCGGCGCTAGTGTTGCTAGTGGAATCAGTGTTGCGAGCGGCACTAGTAATGCAAGCTTGCAGAGCCATTCCACCGTGAATTCGCAATGGAGCCGTACAAGCAGGGTCAGCATTTCAAGATTAAGTCTCGCGATCAAACCACGCGCCACGGGGAAGGAAGCAGCAGGGACTTCGGAGAGTGTCAACGAAGAAGACAAGCATCTAAACTCTGACCTCACAACATCAAGTATATCGGCAGCTCAACTTCAATCTAAGAAGCGCTGGTTGTTTTTCTGGAACTTAATACCTGCTTTGCGCAGCAAAAAGTCTGGCAAATCCACGGCGTCAAACGTTTCGATCCCTGACGATGCGGAAGAGTCTTTCACTGGGAGCTCATTAGCCCAACAGAACGGACAAGTCTCACCTGGTTTATCGATTCAAGGAAAAGAGAAGCCAAGAGATCGGGAAAGAAAAGCACGTCGGGACCGAACTCCATCGACACGTAAGGGGCGAGGCACAAGTAGTTCGCGCCGAGTTACAGCACCTCCGCCTGCTTCATTGACACAGCCTCTGTCTGAGGTGGTCCGACCACCTCACCGTTTTGTTTTAGTTCCAGCAGACTCGAGAGCTCAGGCGCGGCGTGGAGATCTCACAGTTCCCAGACTCCCTTTTAGCAAGGAGTTCGACCTTAATGCGGTTGAGTCAAGTGTGGTGGACCAGCTCCAGAGCGAGCGGGCTCTCCCCACATACGGCGGTAGGTCGCTTGCGGAATGGAACATCGAAGTGTCCAATTTTGAGAGATACGTGGAATCCCAACGCGATGAAGTAAATGGTAGTGTTGAGTCTCTTCAAATGCCGTTCATGGTCGCCGAAATCCCATGGAGGTTTCTTGGATAAGAAAAATAAGAGACCACATCTCATGGACCCACTCGTAACTAATTTATAATTATACTTAGCATCTTCTTTCCATGTCATACATCATCTACGCAATTCGTATCACGAATGTTGCTCAGCAGCCCGAGCTCCTGATCCTCTAATTCGTTATTATGGGCGTGTAGGTCCCCTATCAGATTGTCTCTTGGTGAGTTTGGTGGTGATGCCGGTCCTTTGGTCAATTCTTGAGACGTAACGCTTGCGCTCAGTGAGAAAGGGGACCGATAAGCACTGTCAGATTCATGTTTCGATAAGTGCTTCTCCACATTAGCAGGAGACGGCGGGGTTGTCGAGCTCTTAGGGGAGCTTGCCACGGCATCATGATGACGGGGTCTGACCGAGGGTCTAAGCTTTGGTGAGACAGGTGGGCTTAAAGCTGTGCTCGAGGCTTCAGCTGCACCAGCTGGCTGAAGAGGCTTTATAGGTAGCGAATTGCTCACACTGGCACTTTCCAAAGCTGGAGAAGACCTGGAACTCAAGTAAAGTATAGCAATCAGGGCGCCTGTAACCTCAACAACTAAAACTGACAGAGATCCCAGCACCAAAGACGTTATAGGATAAGTCTGCAACAGCCAAGGGATGCCTGATAAAAGTGGGTTAAAGATCAGAGTGGCTTCGGAGAGCCAAATATCACTTGATATTGTGATTAGGAGAACCGGATATTGCCTCAACGGCTGCTTCGTTTCTTTCCATAAATTAAGGTAGATTGAAGACTCTTCGCTTTTTAATCCTAGGATGTAGAGCGGAAGGTAGAGAAGTTTACGCATCTGCTCTACAATTTCAGTGTGAAAGGGCAACAGTGCCATTCTTGTGACTGCCAATCTGGAGCCTTTATCTTGGGGTTTCATTTCCAAGCTTACAGTATTCATCTCGCTGCGTATTGCATTAACATCGGTTAACAATTCGCCTTTCACAACAAAGTTACCCGTTAAGCGATTGCCTCGATTGCGAGGTAAAGAAAGTCTGAGGTCAATCACGTAGTCGCTCTTTGACAGCTGTGGAATGTCTGGAAGCCTCAGAACCGCCTCGAGCGCAGGTTTTGGTGTGACTGGAAACATCACAAGGTCGGAGGCCGCTTTCACGAAGTCTACAGGCACTTCAACCCCACTTTCAGGGATATAGAAGTGTCTCAGCACCATTATTGGTACAAATGATATAATTGACATCCAAGCTATAGCTGCAAAGACGATTCCGGCAAAGGTAAGCTGATTCAGGCGGCTCATCCGCAAGAGTTCGCTGAGCATGACAAGAGAGATGCTTAGATCACGAATGCAGTCCAGAAGCTAGCAGTATCTCACAGATAGATTAAATAGTTCAGGATTTACCCTTCTGAACATCAATAGAACGCGCGAGAGCTGGCAATGTGCAGCGAGCGAGGAGGTTGCGGCTGGACTCTCCAGTGGTCATCCCAGGATGGTTCATCCTGGATGACAATCACGTGGCTAAGCATTCGGAGCCCGCGGTAATCACAATCAACAAACAGTGACAACAACGCCCGAAGCGAATAGTGAACTTTGTACGCCTTCAAGGTCAGAGCGTCTGCGATGGCGGCGCATCAGGAGGATAATGAAGCAGTGATCGATCTCAGCAAAGTGCCTCAAATGGAGACACTTATTGGTGACGAGCACATTGACAATTTGGACTCCGATGACGACGCCGTTGAGGTAGATCCCAAGATAGCCCACAACAGCAACGGCGAGGTAAGAAGCTCGGTTTATACCAGTCCAAGGTCACATCCCGTGCCGTCGCTAGCAAACAACACTACCCACAATGTACGCAATACTCGACGTGCGAGAGGAATGTCGTTTCTTCCAGTACGCAAGGCTCAGCCCGCGCTCGCATCGTCCATGCCAGCTACAAGTCCCGGAAATACGAGCCAGCACTCGCAGTCAGGAGTTGGTAGTCCCCGTACCCCTGGAAAGTTAAATGATAGCGAGCAGGGCTCAAGTCCAGCTAGTGGAGTTACGCAGTCGACACCACATTCTGACGGTAAGCCAGACACAGCACGTCTCCCAGAGGACGGGAATGGCCTTATCGGTGCCTATATTAGCCAGCTGGCCACTAAGGAAGCACGGATTGTTGATCTTCGAAGTGCAATAGCAAGCCTCAAGCAGGAACTGAAAGAGGCAGAAATAGAACTGTCACAGTTTCAAGAGAACGGGAAGCGTTTGGCTGAAATTGTGGGAAGCTCCTCTCCTTCAAACTCAATTGAAGCGTCAGACTTCAAGAAATCTCCGAATAGTGGTGATGTTCTCGGCATGGGTAAGCGCGTTGTCGATGGTATCGGCACTCAGTTCTGGTCCTTTGTAGAAGATGTCAAGAGCGCGACAATGGGTAATTCTGAGTTTGAATACGAGAGGATAAATCAACTACGAGAACACAATCGCCACATACCGGCAAGCCGCTCGTCAAGCCCGCATCGCCAGCTTAGCCCAAAGCGCTCCATCCAGAACTTTATAAAGAACAGATCCCCCTCACCCATCCGCAATCGTCTTGGCCCTTCCCGCTCTCCCATTCGAGATGAACAGCTAGCTGAGCAGCATGCTTCTCAGCGGTTGAGAGAATCTCAACGCTTGTCGCGAAAGCTCTCGCAGCTAGATCTAAGGGCGCCGTCTCCCACTCCTAGTGCAAATTCGTGACCTGAGGATTTATTATGACGAACTATATTGTGATAGCTATTTAATTTTTTGCGCTGAGCATCAAAGTTTTTTCATTCTAGCCTCGGATCCCTTACTTCCATTACTTGCCTCGCCAGCTTGGATTTGTGGTGGGGCAGGTACTTCCCCTCTTTTCCTGCGATGGGAAACGGGTTATGGGTGGGTGCAGGGGATCATGTGAGAGTGTAAGATCCGTGATAAGCTGATCATGCGAGTTGTAAATCACATGACAAAAAGTATGGATGTGGAATGATTAATTTTATTGCCGCCGTTACGACGGGACACGTCCATCGAATGGCCTCAAACAGAATAAAAAGGAACAAAGCTCCCATCAGAAAGGTAGCCAAACGTACAGGGGGTCAGAAGGTGAAAGATAACGAAGCATTGAAGGCTCTTGATAGGCAAATCTATGAATATCAAAGCCAAGGAACGCTTGGTAAAACTTTGAATTCCTCGGAGATAAGCGATGCCCCGAGACTCAAAAGCGAGCTCGCTCTTAATAGACTATGCGAGCTGGCGAAGCTATCGGTGACCAAGAAGGCTGCCCTTAATACGAGACGAGATGATCTCAAGAAGAAAGACATGGCTAAACTCAGCGGGCTTCTGAGCGGTTTGAACTCGCTCGACATGGACTCCGAGACGAGTAATTGCAAAAAGACCCAATGAAGAAGTGCTATACAATGTGACATGAGCCTAAGGGCAACAATTGATTAAATGTTCTCGCAAGAAATGGTCATGATATATCTGCAGTCATAAATACATAAAAAGATGAATCGTTCACGATCGTTTGTGAGCTGCTTTGCGATCTTTGTGATGAAACTTTGCTGTCCAGCTCTTTTGCGCTAGTGCAAGCATCTCCAGCACACTATGGTGTGCTTCATCGTCCGATCGTATTTGTGCTAACATCGTGAGGCACTGTAGAATCTGTGCATCCACCTCTGTAGAAGTGGCAAAACAGTTTGGATGCAAAATCTGATCCTCAAGTGCCTCCTTCAAGCGGGGCAGCATTGGTATCAGCGCAGCGTCGCGGTAAGCAGTTAAAACACGGCGCCGTATGCTGAGCTTATGCTGCTTCCGCGAGGAGGCATGTACCTTATGGAGGCTCATGGGCCGAGTTGCAACTAAGGGATACCAATATTCCTGAGCGATCTTAGCGTTTGTGAAAACTTGCCCAACAGCATCGATTTCGAGCTGCAGCGGAAGAAAGATAGCCTCAAGAGAAAATAATGTACGATGGTAAAAATATTGCCACGAATCCGCAAGTCTGTCCATTGTAGGCTGGGACGGTATGAGGGGTGATGCTTTTAAGCCTGTCTGAATGAGCTCATCGACGCGTGCCAGTATCTCCAATCCAGTCCCACCCAGCCAGTGATGCGTGCTGAAATGCATAAGAACAAGAATATTAACATCTTCAACTGGAATTCTCAACGCTTCTTCTTTTTTAAATACCGGTTGAATACGCAACGTCAGCAATGTCCACGAGCTCGTTAAAAACGCCATCGCCTCTTCTGGAGTTTTGAAGGTGCTCATAGAAGGGAGTGATGTCGGACCGCTACTTGAAGTGTTGAAACTGTAAACCGTGCCTTCACTTCCAAGTGTGGAATTGGAGGCCGAGCTGCTGAGCACGGCAGCAGGAGAATCCTTTTTCCTAAAGCTGATATGAGGGTGATGCAAATGATGATGATGCGGTCCGTGTCCAAATGCAAATTCGCTATTTTGAACTAGACCCCCATTCTGCCCAATCGCAGCAATACGGTCGAGCTCTTTTGCCGATCCTCCTCTTGTCATTGGTGACCGTTCGTTTAACGACGTTCGCGCTGCCTGTAAACCAAGGTCTGTCCTGAGCTTCAATGACTTGAGGTCAGACTTTGACTGCCTGAACATCTTTCCTTTGAGCAATGCTGATCCTGTAGATGAGGGAGATATGTTTGCAGTGGATGGACGCGACATTGTGCTCGGAATCATTCCCACAGGATCCATTGGAGACATATCATTGTTCGTATCTAGCAGGGCAGATTCCTTGAGGTGGTCTTTCGGGTCCTTAGCTTGTTTATACTTCGAGGCATGTACTCCAACAGAAGCAGCAGTTGATGACAGTTTAGCGCCAAAAGCGGCCAGATTGTGCTTACTCTTAGACTTTAGCGGTCTGTGTTTGTCCGATCCTTGAACGCCTAGACTTTCCCAGTTAGCAATTGGAGAAATAGGGTGTGCTGTAGATGAGCCCAAGTCGCCACTAAGCGGGCTGCTCAGTCTCCTACTGAGAGACGCAGGACTTTCCTCCCCCAGAAAAAGGCTACTGGATCTGTATGCTTCAGAATTAGGGGACTGTGGTTGTTTGCTCATGCTTATGAGTCTGTAGCGCGCCCCTCTCCGCCGTATCGATCACCAGCGGCTCTCACACAATCACTGAAGTGGTGACAGTGGTTAGATACGCCAGCATATATCTTGACTAATCACCGGCCACCCATGCGACTGTCACCTATGCTGCAGCATGATGTAGGTCGATACATCTGATGATTCGATATGATGAGGCAGGAGATTGCTAGAGTAGCTTCAAGTGTGTTAATTCAACAATAGTGTCACTTCCATCCGCAATCCTTAATTGCGTGGTTGCTCAATTGCCAAATACCTCTTGTGGACAAACGCGAAACCTGTGCCTAACCCTCTCATTACAATCCACACACGAAGAGAGAGCTCCCTAGGGATGAGATGCCGGGGTTACGCTATTGCCTTTGTCTTTGAGGTTCTGCTACTCACCGGGCTTCTGGCTTTTGCCCGAGGATTCTTACCACCTACGCGTACTACACTGGGCTATGCTGTCGATGATACCGCGGTAACGCCTCTGTTTCGACGCGTGATATTCATGGTGGTGGACGCGATGCGCAGTGATTTTTTGTTCTCGCACGAGTCGCATATGCACAAACTCCACGACCTGTTGAGAAAAGGTAAAGGCTTCGCATTTACTGCATTCTCTGATCCACCAACAGTTACACTACCTCGCCTCAAGGGACTTACTACTGGCGCATCACCAAATTTTCTTGATGCCGTTATTAACATTGCGGAGTCTGATTCAGCTTCTACATTACAGAACCAGGATTCGTGGGTTCATCAGTTCGCCTCGAAAGGGAAGAGTCTCCATATGTATGGCGATGACACATGGCTGAAGCTGTTCCCTGATGCGTTTGTTCAAAGCGATGGCACTTCGTCATTTTATGTTGCGGACTACACTGAGGTGGATAACAATGTGACACGTCACTTGGACGTCGAACTGGCCCCAACAAAGCAATGGGATGCCTTAATTCTTCATTATCTAGGTCTCGATCATATCGGTCACAAGGGTGGACCGCACAGCCCTCAGATGCCTAACAAGCAACGTGAAATGGATGACATTGCTGCACGAATATTTGACAGTTTAGATGACGACACATTGTTTGTTTTAGCTGGAGACCATGGCATGAATGAAGTGGGTAACCATGGTGGGGCTTCAGAAGGTGAAACTTCGGCTGCGCTAGCTCTTTTTGCCAAGCGATTCCAAAATCCTTATGAATCACCAGTTGCAGGAAATGGAGGGTTCGAGTTCTACTCGAAGGTTAATCAAATTGACCTTGTACCTTCACTTGCCTTTCTTCTAGGCTTTCCGATCCCTAAAAACTCTCTAGGTCTGTTCATCAATGACCTTGAGTCATTGTGGGCGTCAGAACAAGATCGCCGAAATATCAGACTCTCGCTTTGTGTCCAATTAGGGTTGAATACAACTAATTGCTCGGATGAAAATCTGAAGGAACAGCAAAGGTACTTAATGCGCTCCTCCTCAGAACATATATTATCTTATATGTATCTGGGGCTCGGAATTCTTGGCCTGTCAGCTCTACTTTCTGGTATTTTATCTTTCAACTTACTCAAAACCGAGTCGACCAGAACTCCACATGGAGCAATGAATGTCTGGTGGCTCTTTCTACCTGTGTTATATTTCGTTGGTATGCTTGGAAGCTCGACCATCGAGGAAGAGCACTTTATCTGGTACTGGATTCTTAGTGGTATTCTTGCATGTGCATTTGTAGCAGCCGAGGGGATGAGGGAGAAACTTGCTTGCATTTCTATAATCGGTTGCTTCCGCGTGATGAGAGGTTGGAACTCTGCTGGCCAAAAGTGGACGAACCTATACGATGCAGTAGATTTCATGGAGGAGCACCCGCCTGTCCTCTTTGCACTAACAGCCATCGCATTTACTTATTTGCTAGCATCCCCTCGACGGCCTCAAAAGATCAGGGAGAAGTTCATCAGTACTGTTGCACTATTGTTGATCCTCACTTTCAAGCGACTGTCTATTTTATACCCGCTGGGGTTACCTCATATGATCTGGCTAGCTCGTGCCTGTTTCCTATTCAGCGCACTAGATATGCTCGTTGGAGGATCCGGTGTATTAATGCTTGTAATGCAGACCAAGTTGACAAACATACCACTTTGGCCCCTGATTCTCTACGCCAGTAAGTCATTAAAGTTCATGTCTTACGCCCTGCCGCGCCCCGCTCTTCCCCTTATTGGTCTTTGTTTTGAGTACGCTTCATTCTTTGCCATGGGGGGCTCAAACTCCTTGGCCACTGTGGATCTTTCGAACGCGTTCAATGGTGTCAGTGGGTACAATATTCCGCTTGTGGCTGTTCTGACCTACCTTGGAAACTGGTCTGCACCTTTGTATTGGGCAACAGTAATGTTTGCTCCGCAGTTCAAGATTCTGAGGGTGTTCTTCTATAGCGCCGCTTGTCTAGGGATTTCATTAGCATGTCTTCTGCTGAGAGAGCATCTTTTTATTTGGACCGTTTTCTCACCAAAATTCTTATACGAAGGCGCATGGTTAGTCTTCCATGAGCTTATAGCTTCAACATTGACATCGCTATTTATACATTCTTATATAAAATGAAGTTGTCTAAGTTTATTAAAGCATCACTGGCTGAGCTTCTTAGCTCAGGAACATTTTTTGGTACTGATTTGAGTGATCTTTTCAGGCGGGGCTTGAGCTCAGTGAGCGCCGTGTTGAGGTTTTGATTAACGTACTCTTGCTCGTTATAATCAGCATCGTTGTCACCATGTAGAGTGAACATTGCATTAAGAGCATCAATCTGGGCCTCAGGATCATCGCTCTTCTGTAGAATTATGAATATGAGCTCCGTGGTCCGGTTTACAAGATGCAACGTTACTGCAGCTCTACCAGCCAGGAGATTTACAAGGCCGGTCGCCAGAGGTACCCACTCATTAGTTCTTTGGTTTTCCTCTTGCGCGCTCAAGCATTTTTTGATTGTCTCAGACACCAATTCAACGATATGTGCAAACATCGGCGAGTTTATAAGATTGGAATTCTGCGTGACCGTTGCGCTGAGAAGCCCAAGGCCCGTGCCAAGGACTTCAGTGTCAGCAGCTTGAGACAGAATGGCATCCGCGGTCCTGTCGAATATTTCAGTAGCATCATCAGTCCAAGGAATTTCAAGGCGGTTTAGTGACCAACCGATATTATTCAACACGTTTATGCAACGCACAAGAAAATGGTTATACGACAACCACCTAATTACCTTTGGAACGACATTCTCAAGGAGCTCCATCATAATTGCGACGATATCTGTTTGAGAAACAAGGGCAAGCAGCTCAAGACATACTTCAACACTTTTCACTTCTGCGTCCGGTATGACCTTGGTTAAAGCGGATAATCGTTCTGCCACGTCCTGAGCCGCAGCATCTGGGTCGTCATCGTTTGATATGCCTAGCATGGCGGCATTAAGCTCAATGCCGAGGGTGAAGGTTTTGGATGGCCAAGAGTGCGCAGCTGCACTCAAGAACTTGAAATTAGAAGATTCCATTATCGTTGAAAGCAAGTCCTCGTCAACCTCGCTCTGGTAATACAGCGTCTCGAAAGCCGCATCGACCGCCTCCCTCGAGATTCCTGTGGACTCATCTTTTACAATTCGCGTAGCAAGATGCGTGACATGACTTACATCCTTCATTTCACCCAGGTTAATGATGATCGCTGAAACTAGACCGCATATGTTTTCGCTCAAGAGGGCAAGCGCATGTGTCTGGCTGGTATCCATCAGAGAGTAATTATCAAAAGCAGCTTCTGCCTTCTCAGACATGGCATTGATTGGCGTGTTGATATGTCCCCGGACCAGAAAAAGAGCAGGGTCTCGTCCGACTGCAGACACAATTTTACGAAGGGTTTCAAAGCCTTTAGCAACAACTTCAATCGCTGAGTCCGAAAGGGTAGTCGACATAATAACGTGTATCAGCCTCTCTCGTAGCAGCATATGTCTGGCGGAAGCATCTTCAACCATTTTTGTGATTTCTTCAAGGGCCCGCCATCTCTCTTTGATGTCTACAGCCTTTAGAGCAGCGACAACAGGAATAATCCGCTCTTTCCTATCCCTTTCATTGATGATGGGTTTCTCAATTCTTGATGGAGCCTTAACGAACTTTTTATGTGTCCTATTTTTTCCCATTGGCTATGATGGAAACCAGATCCGCTCGTCCCAAGGCGCGTTGACGAAAAGAAAAGGCTAGAGAGACTTAGAGCTAGTACTTTTCATACTTACATAAGATGATGCTGGAAGCCACTTTCCTCGTTACCTGCATACTTCAGAAGTTTTGTCTGACTCTCTTTCACTGTACTGCGGTGATTGAAGGAGATAGATATGCTTCGAACTCTAAGAAGATGTTACAGTGATGCCGTGAAGGCGGCTTCAAAAATGCCATCGAGCGTTCCTGCCGGCACGAGACTAAAGGGCTGCAATGTGCGCAAGAACGGTGAGGACCCCGTCGCACTGCCGGATGAGGAATATCCCTCCTGGCTTTGGGACCTACTCGATCCTACAGCTCAAAAGGCGAAGCTCGAGTCTGACCCAGTCCTAGCTGCCCGCAAAGCCCGTCGCCAAGCTAATAGGCAGAAAATCAAGGAGAACAACTTCTTGGCTAAAATGGGCCAGGCTTAGGATCTTGCCTTTTGTATATAGTAACTTATTGAGCCCCTGTTATGGTGGTGGTATATGCCGGTAGCCTTGGTGTGTGTTGTGAGCATAGGAAGCTGCACCTTCGAAAGCTATAAGCCTTCATGTGTATAGAAATGTTCTCACATTTGGCTGTCGAAGCAACCTAAAGCAAGGAAAGCTAATGGAAATCTTTATGCGGCGCTCATTCAATGCCGAATACGCAATATAAACGGGGTCAGAGTAAACCCTCACCATCTAACGTATACTTTCAGGCGGCATACATCTTGTCTCGTCGCTAGTCGTATGAGCTTCTTCTTCGACAATTTGCCCCTCATTATCACTCTTGTTTAACTCACTCGGCAACTTATTTCACCTTCTCAGATACGGTACTTTGACTCTGATCGCTCTTTGCCACTATCCTCTCTGGGTGCAGTACCGCCTCGGCCTCATCTTCCTCAGCTTGGTATTTTGGGTTGAGGTTATGGTCTTTCTTTAGTTGCTCACTGTATTGAAGAGGTTAGTTCTGTTCGGAGACACAATGTGCCGAGAAGCGTCGTGCAACAGCGTGATAAGCGACTGTGTCATGAAGACGCCTGAGTTACATACAGTACGAGAGGCTGAAAGGTGTATATTCCAGTTGCGATGCCAACCAAAATTGCAATGGTAGGAGTCACGAAGTCCCTCATTTTAATATCTGCTATCAAGAGCAATTTGGGGACTAGTGAATCGACCTACGACCTACTGGTGAGATGATGCTTCAGATCACGAGTGCGCTCTCCGCTTACATATATAAGGGCACATGCATGCCTACCTTTTCCCTTTTCTTTTATAACAGCCTATGATGAAAACTGATAGGGACAACTGACCGTTCATGGAGAAAAACAATCATGGAATCTTGATAGTATATTTCTGAGGCTATGCAACAACAACTTCTATTCAGGCTTCTTATTAAACCTCCGCAAATACTTTTCGCGGAAGTCATTATCTAGTTCTAGTGGCTGCTCTGGGCCCTGCTCGCTTAGCGGTCGACGTTCATAGGTTAGCAACCATCTCTCCCATTTCGAAAACTTTTGCACGCTGATGTACTTAAATTCAAGATCCTTGTGCAGGGGTATTTTAGTAGTTTCTGCCTCTTCTTCCTCAAGCGGTAACCAAAACGAAAGTCTGCGCCCAACATTGAGTCTTTCCGAAGCAAATTCAAATAAATCCCGCATCATAAGAGTCAAGTCATACGGTTTTTTTGTGGCAATGTAGTCTCGACGAAGGTGGGATAGCTCATTGCCGACCACCACATTTTCCTTCCCTACAAACCGCTCGGGCTTAGCTGCTCCACAAACTACAATGCGCTCCCGCACACCGTAAGGTGGGTCACATATTATCGCATCAAGCTTGATACGCTCATGTAGTGCGTTGTGCGTAAAGTCCATTTCCATAGCATCAATTAAACATTGCGAGGTGCCGTATTGCGAGAAGTTTACTGGGTACTTCCGCAGGGGTCTGATATCAATATCTGATGCTATCACTGCAGCACCATGATATGCAGCTGCTAATGGAAAGCTTCCTGTACCAGCAAAGGGATCATAGACGAAGTCATATTTGCGGACTTGGGCCATATTGGTAGTAACGAACGCAAGCTCGGCCTCAAAGCTAGTAGTACCTACATGCTTCCTCTTCTTCAAATCGTAGACGTCCATTGCTGAGCGGGCAGAGTCTGTGATATGCTTCGTGAACCAGACGTAGTCAACAGAAATCTTGTCTGCTCTATAAGACTCGACAAAAACAAGACGGACCTCAGGATTCTTCATCCTAATAGGACCCTGAAGCTTTAAGTATGCCAAGTCATTGATATGCCTGAGTTGATCTTGACTTGAGCGCGACCCTTGGAAACTTGAGAATTCGACCTTGAAGCTCTTCGTCATGATCTCATCATAAGCGGTAAGATCTGTCTTATTCTGAGCATGCACTTCTTCCATAGTTGTGCCTTGGGCGTATATGCGGTAGATAGCTCGACTGAGAAAGCTTCGCGCGACGAGTCGCCGAGCATCGTCTTCCGAAGGCAGGTCCAACTCAACAAATGGGGAATCTTCCCGATAGTTAGACAAGTCCAGGCCAATATTTTCCATCTCAGCTATCGATTGGAGCTCACTGAGGCGAAAGTCTTCATAATGCTGGGCTAGCAACAGCAGAAACCTCATAGTTTCCCTCGCGCGCCGTTTTTTAACAAGAGTCGCTTGGAAAATACATTATAGCCCTTACCCATATATTTGTTCACTATCGCTAGGCATGCGGACGAAGCACACAATAGATTCCAGCGATACTTAAGAGAAGCTAGTCTAAAGTGGATACATGCATATATTGCTAAATTCCGGGCTCAAGTCTTCATACGCCTGCGATAAAGATTAGTTGCACCTAGGATGCGCTTAACATAGTCTGCGCGGTTCTACTTCTAGGAGGGGCGTGAAGTAACTTCAAACGCGTATACGGCACCATTCAAAGAACCCCAGGCTTCGCGAGTCGGTCATTTATAATACGTTTCAGCACAATTTCGTTAAATTCGACCAGTATATAAATGCCTGATGTTGCTTTTCTAGTCTGCGCCCTTATATCGTGGTGCGAGTTGGCCTGAGAGTTGAGCGTGAATTGGTCCTGGGTCTCATCCCAGACTATCAAAATAAGCCCCTTCAGTTTATTTCTCCTTGACTATATCGTTTCCAAAGAGTATCATAGTTCTGCATCTTGATATTCCGTGAATTGAAGTACTGGTGCAGCGCTCCAATAGCTCCGACCCAGTCTTTCTCATGTTGAACATCAAGCTCGTCGATAATCGTGGCAATTGCTGGCAGGCTACAGACTTTTAAGCCATGCAACAGGTCAGCGATATCGTTGGTCAAGTGTTTCGCAAATATTGGCGCAACCCCGCGAAACCACCCTTTCAGATCCTGTCCATCGAACGGGGCCTGATGGCTCCGTACTAATTCTGGGACAAGGACCGCTGCGGTGCGATCCTCCGCATCATATTTTTGATGACTGCTGAGATCTTCCTGACAATCAACCTTAATTATCGGCGTGACACCAAACTCCTTTGCCTCAGATGGGAGTGACAGCAACCTCTGGGCCTCGGCTCTTGCCGCGCTGAACATCCACACAGACTTTTGGCTCGCAACGTCCGAGAGTGTAGCTAGGCGCCTTTGAATGGTGTCTTGATATGTTTCGTACAGATTACGCCCCACCTCTTGAAGTTCATTCATACTTCTTAAGCCATCGTCGCCATAGTAAATTCGGGTCAATTGAGTTAAGAATGAGGCTTCCTCCAGATCTGTGGAAGCACATGAGTCCACAGGTGCGTTATCAGCGGTGGCCTCTTGACTGGAACTTCTTGCCTCCTCCTGCAGGGGCTTCTGCGGGCGGGCTGTAGTGTCAGCGGATGGATTGACCTCTTCCACCACCGAGACACTATCGGCGCCGATAATAGACCAGGCTTCCGAGCTCATTGAAGCTTTTAGAAAAGTTGGTGGCTACTGATAACATAAAAAGATGCCTTCGTCTCTGGGGTATGAGCGGAGGAGTGGGGCTAGGGGCGTGGCCTCCACCACCGATACATACATACATTAGCAGGCAGGTGCTGCTGCCACCCCCACCGTTTGTTCAAGTGTGGGCAAGAGGCAAAGCAGTCAGGCATAGGGCACGTGCTAGCAAGGTCCCGAAGCTGGTCCGTGCTAGTGTTCTCACGATCTCGAACAGGAATGCGCAGGATGCATGGAAATGATGAATTTGTACTACTAGCATGTGTCACTAAATTTTATTCTGCAATGCGCACCGTGCACTTCGGAGTCCCTAACCGACTAAAATCGCGTTGCGCATGTGTTGTTGTATTACGTAACGACGCACCTCCTGCCTCCCTCACTCTGCCCCTCTCTTCTCCTTTACTGTCAACCATTACAGGATTCTCTCTGACACTTTTCCAGAGCCAAAGTGGGACAAAGGGATTATAGTTTCCGTAGACGATGGCCGCGGACGAAGACGACCAGTTCTTCGCTGACATTTAGTATTTATTTCTCGATCTTTGAACATGACGGTTCATTTCGTAGAGCTCACAAGCGTAGATGAATTCCTTTTTGTTTGATTTTTTTTGCTTGATTTGGAACGATGTACTAACACATTTTTTTTAGTGGTGGCAACAGCAACGACAACAGCAGTCAAGCGAAGCCCACTGAAGCGCCAGCAGCTCAGGCTCAGCCGGCTTCGGCTGATCCTCGGGCTGCTCTCTTTGGTGGTGCGAGCAACGATAGCAGCGCAAAGCCTGCGGACTCTGCTTCCTCGGGGCAAGCTGCAGCTTCAGCGGCACAACCCGCTGGTGGAAGCTCGTCTGGGAGCGCGCCTAGCGGCGCTACCCCGGCTGCGGCGATTCCAACCTTCGACACGTCAGCGTTTGCGAAGCAGCTTCAGCAGCTCCAACAACTCCAGCAGGGCAACGCGTCCGGCGGAAGTGGCGGCGCTATGGACAACACAGCAGGTATGTCAGGGATGATGGGAATCCCGCAGCCGCCAATGCTTGATCCGCGGAAACCTAGTGGCCACTCTGAGGAGGGATACCACGCTGGAAACATCTTCATTCCCGCCAAAGATGAGGGAAAAATGTTCATAGGCGGTCTGAACTGGGAGACCACCGATGAGAGTATGAAAAATTATTTTAGCTCATTCGGCGAAGTGCTTGAGGTCAACGTCATGCGCGACCCGAACACAGGTAGGTCTCGAGGATTTGGATTTCTCACCTTCAAGGATCCTAAATCTGTTACTGAGGTCCTTAAGCGTGAGCACTTCCTGGATGGCAAGATCATCGATCCGAAGCGTGCGATTCCGAGAGAAGAGCAAGACAAGACCGCAAAGATTTTTGTCGGTGGTGTTGGCATGGACGTTACCGAGGAGGATTTCAAGAGCTTCTTTGAGCAGTTTGGCACGGTAATCGATGCTCAGCTCATGATAGACAAGGATACTGGTCGGCCGCGTGGATTCGGTTTCGTGACGTTTGACGATCATAAGGCCGTCGACACCATTGTCGCCGAGAAGTTTCTCAATCTGAAGGGGAAGAGCATCGAGGTCAAGCGTGCCGAGCCGCGATTGAGCCGCGATTGGCAGAACCGTAATGCTACTGGCTTTCGCCCTCAAATGGGCCAGCAGGGGTTCTATCCCAATGCAATGGACCCGACCATGATGGCGCAGTACTACCAACAATGGCAGGCGTACATGGCGCAGATGATGAAGAGTGGCCAAAGTGCCGGGATGTCGGGGATGCCTGGTGGGATGCCTGGCGGAATGCCTGGTGGGATGCCCGCCGGAATGCCTGCTGGAATGCAAGGCATGCAAGGAATGCCGGGCGGTATGCCAGGAATGACAATGCCTGTTGGTGGTGGCATGGATATGCCTGTATCCGGAAATGCGACCCCAGATGGCGGGTCTTCCTCTGCTGAGTCTGCTGATCCCCGCCGTGGAGTTGCTGGTAACGACGGTGATGGCCGTGGTGAAGATCGAGATTTCCGCAGAGATCGCCGGAGAGGTGATCAACGTCGCAGATCAAGATCGCCCCCGAATCAACGACGTCGCAGGGGCGGCGGCGGATTCTCTCGCGATCCTAGAGATCGCAATTTCCGCCGGTGACCGGTTCGCGTCTTATCTATCACCGGTAGAAGAAAAGAACGAAAACGAAAAAAAGGCTGAATCAACAGCTGATTTTCTAAATGGTACGTCCTACCAGCTTACGCTTTCGAATTATGTATCTAGAATTTCAAATGGCAGAAGGGAACCTATATACAAAAGCAGAGGAACTCGGCCACCGTTTTCAGCGGGGTATCGGCGGGTCCTATTCATAAAACGAGTACCGCTAATGAGTACCCAACGCCTATGTTATAGGGCTAGGGTTAGCACGAGGACTGTGTGGCCGTCCGGCCTCTACCGGGGTGGGCCGGTATTGTGAGATCATCCTCCGGATGTCCTTTTCGCCTTCGCCTTCAACTACACCGGACGTGATGGTGGTGGAACCGGGGACTGCTGCCCAATCTTGGAGCCTTATTTTTATTACGTCCACAGCAAGTGTTCTGGGCAGCTGCCTTATCTCTATTGATGTGCTATGGAACCTGGTGAGCCACCGTAAGTTTTCGATCTTGCACTCAGACAAGTTTTTGGGTATTGCTCTGTCAATGAGCTCGGGAACTTTGGTGGTTGCCGGGCTGAACTCCGTACTCCCGAAAGCAGAGGAGTATATCAAGACGGGGCGACCAGATCTTTCTGACCGGGCAGTAAACGCGCTGCTGGTTCCAGCTTATGGCGTTGGCGTCGTATTATGCTTGAGCATGAACTGGCTTGTATATCATCTTGCATCTGATTCTATTGTGGCGTGCCCGCATGATCTTGATACGATCTCCCGACCTAAAAACGTATCCCATGAGCGCCTGCCCCTTCTGGACGGGGGCGTTCACGATCACGGCGCTGTACGCTGCGAGCAAAATCATCACGATCCCGCAGCGGGCTCGAGCTTGCATCACCTTCATCACGATGCAGAAGCTGCTCGTGGAGATGCGCAAGCGCACCCATGTGCGGATCACTCTCATAATGAGCATCACCACGGCGCAGCTCTAACCGAGGAACGAAGCAGCGGTGTGCAGCTTCTCGCAATTGGGCTTCAGACCGCCTTGGGTATTTCCATCCATCGCATTCCAGAAGGTATTCTTTTGTTTGCAACATCAAGTGCTGATCGACAACTAGGTCTCAGTCTGCTTCTGGCCATGACCATTCACAGCTTCTCTGAAGGGTTTGCGATAGCTGCTCCGCTCTATGCTGCGCTACAGAATAGATTACTTGTGGTTTTTCTAGCCGCACTACTCGGCTGCGCACCACAGCTTCTTGGCGGCTACGTGGGATCGCTCATTTTTAGAGATCATACGGCGTTGTCACCAAACGCCTCTTTCACTTTCGGCATCTGTATGAGTGCTACCTCTGGCTTCATGATCGTTGTTTGCACCCAAATGCTAAGTTCGGCGTACCGCTATATGTCACAAAATGCAGTTCTTTACGGAGTCATTGCTGGGACTCTACTGAGCCTTGGATCTAGAGCGATTTAAAAAGTGATATCCTGGGTATCATTGGTACTATTCATTAAACGCATATAACTTGTACGCGTGTAGGTACGCATATGCATACATCTACCCATTAACCAGAAAAAATGACCTTCGTTCGTTATATAGTTTATATGTGTCTGTAGCCTATTGAGGATTGGAATAGGTTAAGACGACACTCATAAGAAATCTTTACGTACCAAAAAAGAAGACATCAGGCCTCCCCAGTAATTCCGACCTCTACTAGGAGGTAAACGTTTGCGACCAAGATGAACACGCAAACAAGAACACCAAACACCGTGCCAACTACGCCGTTGGAGCAGTCCTTTCCATTACCATCAATTACTTCATCCACGCCATTGGGCTGATAATGAGCTGTCTTCACGCGCATGACATTCGACCGCGAGGTAAGATAAACCAGTGGAGACGCTAAAAATGGGAGGGTGATCGTCAACACCACCTGCGACCAATTCAGCGCCTTCGAAAGGCCCTCTCTTCCTAGAGAGGCAACAACTGCTATGCAAGGAATCATCGTGATGATTCGAGTAACCAGCCGGCGAAGCCACGGTTTAGTCTTCCAATGGATATGACCCTCGCTAACAATTTGGCCTGCCAGGGTACAGATGACACCAGCACTAAGACCGCTAGCAAGCAGCGCTACGAAAAAGATGATTGCAACTGGCTTCCCTAGGTAGATGGTTAAGGTGTCATTCAAACTGAAAAGGTCGGCATCCTCACCATCAGGTGTGCCGAACAGAGTGTCGCCAGCGACAATCAAAATAGCAGAGTTCACGAAAAGCGCCACGGTAATAAGCGACAGGAAAAGCTCAGTAACGGAGTATTTAATGGTGTGCCTCAGTGCATGCAGGCTGGGTCGATATTCAGAGTCTTTTTCACCTCTGGTCTGCAAAGAGTAACCGCTCTTCATATCATGGTCTCGCACGCGGGGAATGGCCTGGGCGCTTCCGAGGTAGAGCGAATGAGGCATAACCGTAGCACCGAGAATCCCAGCAGAAGCTTGAATTCCGGTAGAGGATACAACAGTGCTCGAAGGAACATAGCCAAATAAAACATCGCCTACATTAGCTTTTGGAATCTTTCCCAGGATGACGCAAAAACAGACAACAACAGTTAAAAGAAGCGCAATAACAACAGCCTCAAGCCATCGAAGCATCCTCATACTACTCTCCGTGCCATAAGCCATCAGGATGATCAACACATCAACCATAGTAATAAATACACCGGCGATGAGAGGAACTTTCAGAAGAACATTTAAAGCAATAGCTGTACCAGCCACCTCAGCGACATCAGTAGCCAAAATAGCACATTCTGCAAGGAACCAAATGAACCATCCAAGCCAAGCAGGAAGATTCTCGCTGCAGCTCTGTGCAAGATCGCGGCCCGTGACACTCCCTAACTTTATTGCCAACGTTTGTAGATAAAGGGCAATAATCGTGGAAAGCAGAATTACAAACAGAAGTTTGTACTGGAATTGTGCACCTCCAGTGATATCAGTAGAGTAATTACCAGGATCCATATAAGCGACTGCCACCATCATCCCTGGGCCGATAAAAGTAAGATACTTCTTGATAACAGCGAGAATCTTGGCCCATCCGCGCCTTGGAACTTGGTTGCTCAGTTCGAGTGCCTGTTGGATTCGGTCCTCCGTGTCGTCAAAGTCTTTCAGCTCCTCCTCCGCATTCTTTACGGCAACTTTCGCCAGACTCTCATCCATCTCGACCCGTGCGGTAACTTCCCCTTTTGTCGAGGCACTACCGCTTGATGAGGCTTTGCCTCGCCATGACTTCTTCATGAAGCCATATTTTCTCACCATTGCGATGATACGGAGAGATACTGCTCTATCCTGCTCACTCTCCCCTGATTCTATTTAACAGCTCTTAGGTTTAGGGGTGACTGCACTTCGCGCGTTTTGGCCTCAACGTGTCAGCTCGTGGGTGGTTGTGGGGACGATGACCCATGCTGCATGTTTGATCGCGATGCATAGAGATCGCCAATAAAATGCGCAGGCCGAAAACCAATTTCAGACGAAGTGAGACCATTATTTCAATGCTTGAGTTATTATTCTTCATAGTGCCTAGATAAATACGCTAGCTGAAAAGCCATGTTTCTCACCAAGCCAACTGTCCATGAAAAAGAAGCTGTACTTTCTTCTGCAGCAGGGAGTAGAGTTTTTTATATATAACCGCCTTTGCATAGGGATACACAATGCCTCTTATTCTGACTCGTCATCGCTATCTGGGGCATTAGCGTTGATAGGGCCTTCACCCTCCTGCGCAGTGAGCTCCCCTCGCTCCGTCTCTTCGAGTGGCAAATCAATGTTAGATTTCTCAAGTGTGGAAATCGCTTTTTCAAGCTCATTTGCCAGGCTCTGAACAACTTTTTCTGAGGCATACTGAATCCATATGGCGTAGTCCTCGATGAGTATTTGTCGATAGACAAAATGTAGGTCATGTTCAAATGTTTCAAGCAACATAGCGAACACGGCTAGCAGAGCTTGGCGTCCCTGTCGCAACAGTTGGAGTGTGTCTTTCCATATCTGCAAAGTGAAAGTCCAATTTCGGTAGAGAGGGCGACTTAATGATCTCGCTGTACAGTCTTGAACGACACTTATCACTGTCTGATAATTGTTAAACAGGTAACACATAGACGGAGCGAGCTTTCCTATTGTCCATGAACTCTCTACCGTCATTTCGCCTGAATTGGCTCGAAATTCGTAGGCCCAGCCGAACAAAATAGGAATGATTCCAATGTAGGTGCTCTTACGATCCTGAAGAAAAAATTCGCGACTACCCAGCCTCGCTACGCGATCCTTACCAGATGCAGATATTGGGATCGATTCAGGAAACCTAAAACCGCTGATGAGCTCTGATATCATCTCGTCGTCATATTTGTCTGCCAAGTAATGCTCCGCATCAAAGCTGTCGCGAGTTGATTCCCGCATCAGCCCGAGTCTGGATGCACTAGATTCGCTTTCTGGTTCTGCAAGCTCATTAATCTCATTTCCTGTGTGCAGAGACATGCCAATAATTTCTGAGTACTGGTTGTTGAATCCGTATTTGACATCACTGCTAACCTCCTGGCTCACAGCTTGCTCTACTTCCCAATCGAAATCCGGGTCCTGAGCGCGCATCCGAATTGCTTCAGGATCAAAGTCGGTCTCCTGTATTAGAGGCTTTCGCGCAGGGGCAGGCCCACCGTGCTGGTTTTTTGTAGCCAACAGCTTGGACAACATGTCTAGATCCTCGAAATATTCTCCAGAATGGAGCTTAGCAATTTTGCAGTGAATCGTGGATGTTTTTAAATCATACGATGACCCCATGCGATCATCCTCTATGAGCATCCCGGGGAATCGCAGCCGCAAATAGTAAGGCGGAAGTGTCAACACGAACGTGTCATCAGCAACTTCGAAGTGAACGAGAGAAGCCTTGATATATGGTGCGCGCACATCAACGTAGATGAAAGTATTATCTTGTTTGACATCGAATTGAGGCGTTATCATTGGGAACCAGCCTCTACTGAATAGTTGATTGCCTACAGATTTACAGTCCCTTGGGCCCTTACGAATCGGGCTGCCTGAAAAAATTATGTAAAACGAAATGAGCCGTCGTAGGGTCACGGGCTGCTGCAGCCGGTAAAAGAGATAAATTTCAACAGTTGACCGGGAGATCGAAATGGCGACTGTTGCAGAGCCTAGACGGCGATTCGTTGGTAGAAAAGCAGAGGACTCGCATAGAGTGAGCACCACTGTTAGCAAGCGTCCAGTAAGAAGAGCATTGAATCAGATTCCGGACGATATCCTGCAGGATGTGGCGTTGAATGATGCCATCAAGCTCTTGCCATCAAACTACAATTTCGAGATACACAAGACCGTATGGAATATCCGATCGAAGAAAGCTCAAAAAGTGGCACTTCAGATGCCAGAGGGGCTACTGGTGTATGCTTGCATTGTTGCTGACATTCTCGAGCAGTTTTGTGGTGTCGAAGTAATTGTCATGGGAGACGTAACGTATGGCGCATGCTGTATAGACGACTTTACTGCTATGAGTCTTGGCTGTGACATGCTCATTCACTATGCGCACTCTTGCCTTGTCCCAATCGATGTTACCAAGATCAAGGTGTTATACGTTTTCGTAACTATTGACATCGACAAGGACCATCTCACGAAGACCATCGCGCGCCATTTGAAGGGAAAGCGCTTGGCCCTGGTTAGTACCATTCAATTCAACTATACCTTGCATCAAATATTGGAACCCCTGAGAAGCGAGGGCATCATTGCGAGTGCGCCCCAACAGACGCCTTTATCCAAAGGGGAAGTTCTTGGCTGTACCGCACCCCAACTAGACCAAGAGGGGGTAGATGCCATTGTGTATATCGGGGATGGCCGCTTCCACCTTGAGAGCGCTATGATATTCAATCCAGACATCGAGGCATATAAATACGACCCCTACAACAAGGAGTTTACAGTAGAGGAGTTTGGCCATGAGGAGATGCAGAGCTTGCGTCATGGAGCAATAGCTCAGGCCAAATCTGCACAAAAAGTGGGACTAATTCTTGGAGCTCTTGGTCGTCAAGGGAATCCTAAAACACTTGCTCTGCTTTCCGAGCATTTCCACAAGAGAGGAATTGAGACTGTAGTTGTGGTTTTGTCCGAAATTTTCCCTGGAAAGCTTGCCCAGTTTACCGATGTGGATTGCTGGGTGCAGGTCGCCTGCCCTCGCTTGTCGATAGACTGGGGCTATGCATTTCCAAAGCCGCTATTGACCCCATACGAAGCCATGGTGGCTCTGGGTGAAGATACTTGGCTGCCCAACGGCAGGTATCCAATGGATTATTATGCATCAAAGGGATACGGTCGTGGCGCTGCCCCGCGCGGGTTACTAGAATAAAACTTAGGAAACGTTGGCATATTAATTTGAAATCTTAGATAGTAGCTCATTATTGTTGCTCATCATGCACTTCCTCCTCGGATGCTTTTTGCTCGGTCTCGGGCTCTGCCCAGCGCTCCAACTCGGTTTTTAGCTTATACTTGCCATTTTCCTGGAGTTCGAGGACAATCGGGACCGCATTTGGAAGGTTAGAAAGACTTTCAAAGTACTCATATGTCCAATGAAAGTAGCGCATGAGAAATATCCTACCCCAGATCCCATGGCTCACAAGCAATACGACGTCTGCCGAGTGCCGGTCAAAGCTGCGGAAGAGCGTCTCACAAAATGAGCTGCAGCGGTCATATACGTCTGCAGGCGACTCGCCATCTGGAATTCGATAAAAGAAGAACCCATAATGTTCGCGTTCACGGAGAATGGATTTCATTTCGTCGTGCTCCTGGAAATTGCCAAAGTCCTGCTCCCGCATTCTCGGGTCTTCACGTCTCTCAATTATTTCCCAGTGCTGAGTCTCCGATGGATGGTTTATCGAGCTAAGTATCCCATCCGCCGTTTGACGTGCACGGGTGTAAGGGCTTTGAAACACCAACACCTTCTCATCCGGTTTCAGCAGCCGTCGGATCTTGATTCCGCAGTCTTCTGCTTGCAGAAGGCCAAACTCGGTCAATGGGACTTTATGGTTCGGCATGCTAACATTCACGCTCCAGTTGCGGTTTGCTTCAGACTCACCATGACGTACCAATAAGATCAGCTGTAATTAAAGATGTGTTAGTACTCTGGTCACTCATGGAATGAGCCTATGCGGCCATGCGCTTAGAATCAAGCAAGGCTACTTACTCTTGGCTTCATAGGATATTTACCCCTCAAAGCTTCGTGTCTCCGCAAAAGTAGACTGCTTCTGTTTATGCCCACAGCGGCACATTGAACGGTAAGCCGCATCCCGTGATCGTCGTACCGATCCCCGGACCCAGTATCGCTCTCACGAATGTCACGCGTTCATAGGAAAGTCTGAAAGAAGACAATCGATCTGTAACCTCTATGCCCACCTAGTCTTCTGGTTAAGGATTTATAGTAAAATTAATCTGCTCGACAGTATACTTATTATCATGTGTACATGCAAGCTCCCACGTGGGGAGCTATGAGTGGGTATATGTTGAATGTGAGATGAGGGTAGCCCAGGGGTCGCTGAGAGTTCTATCTAGTCACGTCGCGGATGGCTTGCATTAGGCCATCATCTGATGGGAACCTCGGTGTGCGCATCTCCTCCAGTATCTCATCCCTCGACGTGTAGAGCCAAGCCTCATTTAGACGAATGAGGCCCAGAGCAGCACGGAGTAGGAATCCATCCCCTTCGAAGACGAATACGTCAATGACCCTTCCAGCAGCTTCAGGAGTTGACAGCACTGTGGTGAACAGGCTTGCCATGAGAGGGTTCAAGAGTTCCGCCTCAGTCAAACCAATCTTCTCAAAATGCTGTGAAAGCTGCGGAAACTTAGACTGGAAAATCGTCCGGAAAGAGACATAATTCGCCGAGGCAAGCTTCTCGTTACCACACAGGACAGCGTGTGGTAAGCTATTTGCTTCGACGAGCTTCACCATAAGCTCAGCACTCTCGCGCTCCTGCATATATAGCAGGAGAAGTGCAGCAATTCCAGTCAAAGGGAAGGAGTACGATATTTCAGGTCGCGCTGCTAGAAAACGCTGAACCACACAAATGAGGGAAGCATGCAACGGTCGCCCGTAGCCGAAGATACCACATTCAGGCCACACCTTCTCCGAATCACGCGCAATATCCTCTGTCCAGGCATTTTTAGGGGGTGGTAATATAGTGCCAGATGAGTGTTTCTGCATTATCCAGACTTCACCCCTAATGGGCTCAGGAACCCCCCGCCACTTGAGATCTGACGAGAGTTTTGATTTCCCAGCCTTCACGAGCCACGACTTCCAGAGAACCTGATCTGCCTCAGCCTGTTTCTGACGTTGCCGTGCCTGCTCTTCGCGTTTTTGTTGTTTCTTCTTTTCCGCATGCATAGCTTCCTTCAATAGCTTCTCGTACTCCTTCAGATGCTTGCGATCTTCCTCCGGACTTTTCGGCGGAAGATTATCTGGCCGTGTAATGGACGATCGACGAGAGTCTGAGCTATCTTCGTCCAGACTAGCAGTCGACTTCCGCGGAGGAGAAGGAAGCGTAAAATCACCCTCCGTCATGACTTGCGAAGAAAGAGAGGCAATACTAACATCACCTTCCTGCTTCGTTTTTATCGCCTGCTGCTCTTCCTCATAACGAGAGAGCTCAAGGGTCAGGTGGCTAGCGTCAGAGTCCAAGCCGTCAATAACGGCATCATCGTGCCGTGTGTTTGGCATAGTATACACAGATGATGACCTTTGAAAAAGTTCCGGTGCATCTGGAGGAGCTGAACCCGATCCCATGCTCGAGGCTCGCCCGTTGGCGCTAGTTGTTGTCAAACGGTCACCTTTAATCTCGGGTATCATCGGGAGAGACTGATTTCTTGCGCTAAAGGAGCGCAAAGATTGACTGTGTACTTGCTGCAATGGACTTGGGTTGTATGCATTGTTGTTATTTTGGGGGTGCATGGGCCGGTTGACATGCTGTGGCAAATGCTGTTGCGTCTTAATATGATGAGGCGGCAAGATATTGTGCTGCTTATGCCTTTGCTGCGCGTACAGCGCGGGGGACATAGGCACGTTGAACATCAGGCCATGGGCTGGCCAAATGTCGTCTCCGTCATCTTCGTCTAGCTCCATTTCACGCTGTTTGCGAGTCTTCTTAGAGCGGATGGTCAAACTTGCCATCGACGTCGTATCAACAAGTGCAGGCACACTCTGCCTCCGCCGAAAACCACTGTTCTGTGGGTTGGGAGAGAACAATGCTGCGGAGTCGTTGTGAGCGTTGTTTGATTTCAGAGCATGGCCAGGCTGTGCAGGCATGCTAGGTGGGATCGGTGCATTGAACGAAGCGGTAGCCAGCGCTGGAGACGACAATGATGATAACGAAGAACGCAACGAGGATGTGTCACTCGTCAGTGTCGGCGTAGATACGTTCGAACTAACAGAGCTGTACGAGGAGTGTGGATCGTCCGTGTGCGTTGCCAGATTATGGATTGAGTCGCTCGAATTGCGCGAAATTGGTACATTGCGGAAAGCTTGAGGGTTCCTCCCAAAGCCACCTGCCGGCTTCTTGATATCCGTCAGAGATATGTCTTCAAAGTCTTCAGGTGCCTGGAAGCGTGTTTGTAGTACCGACATTCTCAGCACTTCAGAGATAATAGGCCTTCGTGATCTATAAAGACGGTCTGATTCACGTCACTCTTCGCTCGAAGCCTGTGTATGATAACTTTATCTTCGACCGGTAGATGTGCTCACTGCAGCCGAGCGCGTCGGTTAACGACTTCGTTTTGAGGGGGGGTCGATATAAAACAAATCGTATTTGCTCTTTTCGTTCTTCCTTTTCGAAAAGAGATTTAAGACTTTTGCTACGTCCCCAAAAACAAGTAGACAAGACTAGTCTTTCTTTGGTTAACGAACGGATTCGTCTGTTGAAGGTCGGGAAAGGGTCTCATCTCCCCAAGCGTGTGCGCAGACTATGAATCGCCTCTTAATCTTCATGCAAAGGCGGTAACCCCAGCTACAGCAAGCAGCAGTTTATTAGTAATGGGTATGTGGTATATGCATAGATCTGCAGGGCGGCAAGCTACAAAATAAGAAACATGGCTGGGCACGCTGGCATGTATCCTCGACAGAGGCGGGCGGATGTTCACAGACTGCATAGGTATTGTGTGTTTGAGTTTTCCTCATCCCTCAATGACTATAGGAAGAACTGTGCTTCCACCTTTAATTTACTCAATCGGTGTGCGACTGGAGACCCACCCGATCTCAGGGAGACCTTGCAACCTCGACAGATTAATATGTACAATTTATGCACGTGTAATTTTTCGGGTGTTTTAGCGCGAGCCCTGCAAGATGCTCACCAACGAAATAAATTGCATTTTCCAGTGAAATAATGCGAATTTGTGGTAGAGAATAGTATGGCTCAGGCATTTTCTTACCATATTACCAGTTTACGCATCCGCCTGCCATATACGGTTGCTCCATGCAGGGCAGCTTGCAGATTGCCCTTGACCCTCATATTCTATGGCTGGCTAGCCCGTGAAGTCTCTAGGCAGGAGGTTCATAGGCTATGGGCTTGCTAGAGTATGTATACGCGTCGCTTCTTTATTTTGGCATATTCAAGTTTGATTTGCCTTATACATAGTTCGTATATCATCGGCTGCGTCGCCGGCCTAAACGCGCCGCGTCGTGCCACTCGCAGCATACGCGCAGGAGACGCCATGCCGCCTATCCTCCTCAGTTAAAAAAACATTCCCATCCTTGATTCTACATCACGTGTTCAAGGAAGTCGCGTCCCAGGAAGGTCACCTTGTGCGTACTTTACGCCAGCAAATAAGTGGGGAAATCATTTATGCATTCACTTCTTTTACAATTGCGCCAATCGAGAAATGGTGGCTAACAGCGGATGAAACGCTAGCAAAGATGTCTTTAGATTAGAGAGTAATTTATACATAGTCTACTGCTCCGAGTAGAGATGCATAGGAGATAAGCCCTCCACGCTTGGAGATCGCAAGCAGTTGTGTTCGCATTTATATTCGACACCCTGCTGTCTGCGCTGCTGTCCACCCTCTGTACCTTCGAGTATTCCCATCAGCTCCGTCATTAAGCACTTCTTCACCGCTATGATATATTATGTAAGCTGGTGTTAAAACTAAGATTTCAACCTTCATTAATATATTTTCTTAAAACGTTCTGCAATGCCATCGAATCACGATAAAGACAAGCCTTGGGACACTCCGGACATAGATAAATGGAAGATAGATCCATTTAAACCGGAGGACTTGTCTAGTCAGACTCCCTTTCTCGAAGAAAGCAGTTTTGCCACGTTGTTTCCAAAGTATCGTGAAGCATACTTGCGCCAAATTTGGGGAGATCTGACCCGAGCACTGGCCCAATACGGCGTAGACTGTACACTTGATCTCATCGAGGGCTCAATGTCTGTGAAAACTACTAGGAAGACCTATGACCCGGCAATCATTCTCAAAGCGCGTGACCTCATAAAACTTCTCGCTCGTAGTGTCCCGTTCCCCCAAGCCGTGAAAGTGTTGCAGGACGACGTGGTGTGCGATGTTATAAAGATCGGTGGGTTCGTGGCTAACAAAGAGCGCTTCGTGAAGCGACGCCAGCGTCTTGTGGGACCAAATGGTAACACATTGAAAGCGCTAGAGCTGTTGACAAAGTGCTACATCCTTGTCCAGGGCACAACTGTTGCTGCAATGGGTCCGTATAAAGGCTTGAAAGAAGTTCGACGCATCGTTGAGGACTGCATGTTGAATGTGCACCCAATTTACCATATCAAGGAGCTCATGATCAAGCGGGAACTGGCTCAGAAGCCAGAGCTCGCTCACGAGGACTGGAGTCGGTTCCTGCCTCAATTCAAGAAGCGAAATGTGGCCCGGAAGAAGCCGCTCAAGGTACGCGAGAAGAATGTCTACACGCCGTTCCCGCCGCCTCAACAGCCGCGCAAGGTCGACCTTGAAATTGAGAGTGGTGAATACTTCCTGTCCAAGCAGCAGAAGGAACAACGCCATCGCGAGAAGCGTGAAGAGGACCGCAAAGCTAAGAAGGAGATCAAAGACAAAAAGCGGGCAAAGGACTTCGTGCCCCCGAAGGAAGCTTGAATGTAGTAATTGTCTTAATCTGACGCACATAGCTGTATATTTATTCTGACGAAAAATCAAGCAATCGAAGAATCACATCTCGCACCACGGCCTGCCATCATTCATCTGATAGTGGCACAATGATTTTTCGAGCCACATAGATATAAGAGCAGCAATAACGACACCAGATGAGTCGCTCATGGTAACCGCGCCCATGGCGAATTCACGTTCATGCAAAGGGATAGACTCACTGACGGACATGAAGGTACTGACGTAGGCTGCCCCACCAAGCAATCCCTCATAAACCATAAAGATAAACAATGGGTAGATACTGCCACTCACCAAGAACAAACTCTGTAAAACGGCAAGAGCAACATTGAGCGTTTGCAGACCTGCGAGCAACCAGAGATTCCGTATTCGAACGAATGCCCCTGAGGATCGAGAGATGAAGACTCCTATTTGGTACAAGGTTCCATAAGTGACATATGCATCACGGTATTGTCGGAACATAGGCATGTTTGCTAAATCAAAAAGCAAAGTTGGAGAGATACCTTGGTTAATCACGTACTCCGCGATGTACACTGACATCAAAGGCATGATAAACGGTACAATCAATGGCCGCACACGTTCAACCACGCCCTTATTCACCGCTTTCGGCTGTGAGCGTCCGCCATTACCATACTGAATAGCTTGATGGTCCTCGCCGAGATCAACGTCATGCAAGGGAAGCGACTCATAAGAGTGTGTCAATACCGGTGCAGACGATTCTGGAAGTAGGAATCGATAGATTATGGCAATGAAAAATGGCATTACACTGAAAAAAAGCAGTGCAACCCGCGTAGATGTCCCGATCCACGAGGTCATTAGCATGAATACAAAGCTTCCTACGAGTCCAGCACCACCGGTCCCAGAGCTCCAGGCATGGATAGCATCAGCGTTGTAATAATGCGTGAGTTGCAGGAAAGTGATCTCACCGATCCCGCTAGCGGTTGAGGCTAGAACAATTCCCAACAGCTTCAGGGCGAGCATGGACGATTGTGCAACTAGTAGCATACCAGCAAAACTGAGCAATACCATTAAAGTGATTCGAACCGGATACTTTACGCGAAAAAAGAAGAATGGCGCGGCAATCTTAAACAGGAACGAGGGTAGCACATCGGCCAGAAGCACTAGACCTTTTGGTGTTTGTGCGCCCACGAGGTCAATTGCAGCCGATAGAATCACGACATATAACAAATTATTCAAAAGTCCAAACCCCCAAAAACTAATGACATCCCTCCGCATCCTCATTCTGGCCTGACAGTGGCCAGTCCTCAGTAAGGCAGAGTAAAGTAGTACGATAAAGATCGCTCGCGTGATGGCTGCAACCCTGCCCCCGCCACGAAGGCTGTTGTCCCACCGGATTTTAAGGCTCGCACCGGCCATCCACAATGCGCAACACAAAGTCGTAAAATAAGTAGTCGACCGTCAGGAAAATGCGGATGATATAATTAGTTTATATAGACAGCTAGTTGCGTTCAGCCTCAGCTTGAATAACCAAGAAAGCCTGACCTCAGTGGTGACAAGAAGGACCTGATCGCATGGTCATTATTTTCACATGTGCTGAACACCAGGCAAGTCTAGCGTTTAGTCTGTGTTAAGTTGACTCTCCAGGCGCGCACAAACAGGTGAAAGCAGCGTTAGACCCCAGTCGGTCCAAGAACACATTTTACTCTTGAGATGGCTTCGCATCCGTATATATCCGCGAAAAGTCGACACCCCGCTCAAGTCTCTCTCTCGTGAGTTGGGCGACGCGGTTGTCGATGAACTCGTTTTGCTTCGTGCGCACACCCTGCAAAAGCATGCCGACGCCGACGAACGCTGCACCAGAAATCAGATATCCAATTGGCTTGTAGTTCAGGGGCTTCTGGCGCACGCCCTGGGCAAGCCCCTGGACGGCGACGCCAAATACACCCCACGCAGCAAGATCGAGAATAGGCATTGCAGCTCGACGTCCCGTTTGTGTAGAGTGTCACACTTGAGTAAAACGAGCTCTCGTTGATTGGCGTTATGTAAATAAATGTTATCGCGTAACTTTCACGTCTGCGCCTGCTGAAGGCAAGCTGGGTAGGGTCAGCTGTTAACTAGCAGCGTGGGCCGGACCCACTATCGTGAAGAGAAAGAGAAGTCACGCGGAAGGGTCATATACACTATTTTGTCGTGAGACACTTTGCCTGTCGCGGTCCTAGGTACGAGAGAGATACCGGTCAGGATGTCTAAGCCTCTCAGCGCAAAGGAAGCTAAGGAGCTCAAAAAGCAGCAAAAGCAGGCTCAACGAGCTGCGAAAAAGGGGCACGGGGCTGCTGCAGGCGGCGGCCAGGCCGCGCCCGGGGGACCAAATCAGGGCCAGTCCAGCGGCGGCTCATCCTCGAATGCGGCTCCAGCGGGAAAGAGTGTGGGTGCGTACGCAAACTCATCAAGCGGAAGTAATCACGCGGGCGCCAACAGCGACCAGCCTAGCACGGTCCTGAACCTGTTCTCGGGAGTTGAACCGCCCAAGGCGATTATTTCCAAAAAGTCAGTGCACTCTGCCATCTTGCACCTTGCACTCCAGATGCAGAGCTGCCGCATAATTGGTTCCACAAATCGGTGTCGCGCGATGATGCTAGCTTTCCAGCAGGTGATCCGTGACTACGAGACACCGGAGAAGTCGACACTGAGCCGTAGCCTCGCCGTCCATTTATCTCACCAAATCGAAGTCCTCAAGAGTGGTCGCGGTCTCAGTGTCTCTATGGGAAACGCGATTAGATGGCTTAAGCAGGAAACGTCTGAGCTGAGAATCGGCATTCCTGATGGCGAGGCAAAAAGTCATCTTATCGAGCTAATCAACGTCTTTATCCGAGATAGGTTGGATGTGGCTGATCGCATCATTGTAGAGAATGCTTCGTCTCATGTGCGCGAAGACGGCGACGTGATTCTGACCTACGGCGCGAGCCAGGTGGTTATCGACACTCTCGTGCACGCCTACGTGCAGGAAAACAAGCGGTTCAGAGTCATTGTGGCAGACTCGCCTCCCCTATTTGAAGGCAAAAAGGCCGCGGCTTCACTCGTAGCTGCCGGCATTCCCACAACTTACGTTCTCATATCTGCATTGCCGTACGTGCTGAAGGGCGTGACTACACTCATGGTCGGTGCGCATGCGATGGTAAGCAACGGTAACCTGTACTCGCGAGTCGGCACCTCTATGGTTGCCGTGATGGCCTCCGCGCGGAGCATTCCGCTGCTTGTTCTATGTGAAACAATCAAGTTTAGCGACCGCGTCCAGCTGGACGCTTTCGCAGTAAATGAGTTCGTGCCTAATCTCGACGACACGTCTAAAACCCATATGAACTCTGTTTTCTATGATTTGACCGACCAAAGGTTCATCTCGAAGGTTATAACTGAGGTAGGTGCGCTCCCTGCATCTTCAGTGCCGGTAATTCTGAGGGAGTACAAGCAACTTCTATAATACGTAAAATTTGATAAAAGTGGCGATAGGCATAATCGAGGCAGTTTTCGCATTCCGTTTTCCACTAGCATTCCTGACTCGTGTACTTGATTGGGATATGCTCTCACCCCCACATCTTATGTATGCCATTTGTGACTCACATGCTCACTACGGCGTGGCCATTACTGGTCGTGATTGAATGTGAGGGTGCAGAAACTAACCCATGGCCCTGAGGAGAGGAGCTATGAATCGTAGTAAAAGCAGGCTTGCAGGTACGAATTCTTATATATCAACTGTTTATCTGCTAACGCTATCCTTGGGTAAAGTGCCGTACACCTATGGCGGCACCGAACTTGACCCTTATCTTTCCGAACGCGGGCGGCGGACTGGTACATGTCAGTTCCGCGTGGGACCCAGCCCTAGTCCGGCACACCCTGAAGATGCATTACCTACCCGATCTTTCACTGATATCGGTGGAACAGAATCATCCTTTGTATCCATGAGTCTCACAAAGGCCACCATAAACCCTCAAGTTGTGGCTGCATCTTATGCTGTCCGTGGCGCTTTGGCACAGCGTGCGGAACAAATTAAGCAGGAACTCGAGAACGATCCCAACTCACACAGCTTCCCCGCAGTGACTTTCCTCAATATTGGCAATCCGCAGCAGCTCGACCAGAAGCCCCTCACGTTCGTCCGTCAAGTCTTGGCGCTCGTGCAATACCCACCTTTACTGGAGAACCCGGGCGGAATATTCCCTAAGGATGTTCTTGATCGCGCGCGGCGCCTTCTGTCCGAGGTTGGGAGCGTGGGCGCCTACTCGCACTCCAAGGGAGTGCTAGGGATTCGTGAATCGGTTGCTCGGTTCCTTGAGGAGAGAGACGGATTTAAGGCCGAGACGGAAAATATTTTCCTCAGTGCTGGCGCTAGCAGTGCTGCCGAAAAGATTATGACCCTTGTCACGAAAGACTCGAGCAGTGGCATTATGGTCCCGATTCCGCAATACCCGCTGTATTCGGCCACGTCGCAGCTGGTTGGTGCGAAATTTCTCGGTTACTATCTGAATGAGTCGGAAGGATGGAGTACCAGCGTTCCGAACATTGAGCGCGTGCTTAACGAGGCTAAGG
This sequence comes from Starmerella sirachaensis, assembly GCA_030578495.1. Classification (NCBI taxonomy): domain Eukaryota; kingdom Fungi; phylum Ascomycota; class Dipodascomycetes; order Dipodascales; family Trichomonascaceae; genus Starmerella; species Starmerella sirachaensis. The sequence continues at coordinate 466,304 of JAJMSC010000001.1, read as the reverse complement.
CTGATGGCGTGGAGCCGAAGCTGCTCGTGGTCATCAACCCGGGCAATCCAACCGGTGCTGTGTTGCGGGAGAAGCAGATAGAGGAAATACTCACCCTGGCTCGAGACAACCATCTCGTCGTGGTCGCCGATGAGGTATACCAGCCCAACATCTTCCATGACCATGCGCCCCCGTTTGTGTCGTTCAAGAAGGTTAGAGGTAGACTGGCGCAGGCAGACAGCTCATACGAGCAGGTCGGCCTTGTGTCGCTTCACTCGACGTCGAAAGGATTCTTCGGCGAGTGCGGTCAGCGCGGAGGGTACATGGAAGTTGTGGGATTCCCGGACGAGATTCTTGACGAGTTATACAAACTCGCAAGCATCGAGCTTTGCCCGGTTGTGAGCGGTCAGGTTGTCACTGAGATCATGGTCAACCCACCGCGTAAGGGTGACCCCAGCTATCCCAAGTTCGAGGAGGAGAAGAACGCTATTCTTGATCGGCTTCACACGCGTGCTGAGCTTCTTTACCAAGCGTTCAACCGTATGGACGGTGTTGAATGCCAGCAACCGCAAGGTGCTATGTACCTGTTCCCGAAAATCGTGGTGCCAGAGAAGGCCGTGGCGGAGGCCAACCGCCAGGGTCTTAGTCCAGACACCTTCTACGCGATGGAACTCCTTAATGATACAGGAATTTGTGTCGTTCCAGGATCCGGGTTTGGACAGGAGGCGAATACGCTACACTTCCGTACAACGTTCCTGGCCCCAGGTGGCGAGGACCTCAGCAACCGCTTCATTGATTTTCACAACAAATTCATGAAGGACTGGTCGTAAAAGCGTGTGCAAATGGCTGGGCTCGATAGGCTATAGGATATATCAGAAATATTGAGCTATTTTGTCCCTGTATCGCACATACATACCCCATTTATAGAAAACTCTCATGATTTGTCTGGTAGAGGCTGGCTTGGTTGATGTTGCTCTATGAGAAATTGGCTTGAATCGTTCCGCTTCGTTTTAATATGTAGAGTCTACATTCTTGGAGGATCAAAATAGAACCCTCTCCGCGGCTCTGAAGGGGTTTGATTTCTGCGATTTTTGGTTGAGTATCTCTACGCCCTTCATAGCTACCGCCGAGAAATCCTCAGGCTTAAAGCCGGCTGATAACCTGTTCAGTGAAACGTTTGGTGGAAGCGCTTCCCTTAAGGTCCTTAGTGATGTTCTCCTTGCCTGACGCAAGTGTCTCAAGAGCAGCATTCTCAATCTGAGTCGCCTTGTCGCCAAGACCCATGTGGCGAAGCATCATGACCGAGGACAGAAGCAGGGCAGTCGGGTTCGCAAGGCCCTTGCCGGCAATGTCGGGCGCAGAGCCGTGGACGGCCTCAAAGATAGAGGTCTCAGTGCCCATGTTGCCTGACGGCGTCAGACCAAGGCCGCCAATGAGACCACTGCTGAGATCGGACATGATGTCACCGTAGAGGTTGGGCATCACCATCACGTACTCCTCGTAGGGACCCGGGTCAGTCACCATCTTGAGACAGGTGTTGTCAATAAGCTCACTGTGAAGCTCAATCTCAGGGTAGTCCTGGGCAACCTTCGCAGCGCTATCCATAAACAGACCATCACCAAGCTTCATGACAGTGGCCTTGTGCACAACAAGGACCTTCTTCTTGCCAGTCGACTTGGCATACTCGAAAGCGTAACGGCACACACGCTCACTGGCCGGCGCCGTGATGAGCTTGATCGACTGGACAATGCCCGGAACAATAGTGTGCTCGATGCCGGAGTACTCACCCTCGGTGTTTTCGCGGATCAGCACCGTGTTGACGTTGTCGTACGCAGTCTTGTAGCCCTTGATGCTCTTGCACGGACGAACGTTCGCGAAAAGGTTGAATGTACGGCGCAGAGTCAGGTTGAGACTGACATGGCCCTTACCGACCGGCGTCGCGAGCGGTCCCTTGAGCGCGATCTTGTGCTTGTTGATAATATCGACCGTGTCATCGGGGAGCTTGGTCTTGCCGTTCTCAAGACGAGGGGTGACATCAACCGGAACCCAGTCAATAGGCACCTTGGCCGCTGCGAAGATCTGCTTCACGGCCTCGCTGATTTCCGGGCCAATGCCATCACCCTCCATGATCGGAACGGTATAGCGGCCGTTGGCGCCTGGCTTGCCCGTGAAGGCAGCCACAGCGTAGTTGCGACGAGCAGCACGCGAAAGTCCCTGGCGCAGCGAAAACATCTCTAAGTTCGCTGGTTGACACGCTGAAAATTGTGGGGCAAGTCCTTTGTAGCCTCCGTTCGGGCAGGGTATAAGGGTACCTAGCCGGAGCGCATTGAGTGCGCTCATTGGTGCGTCACGCGCACGGCCGTGCAGAACACTATACTGCTAGTGGTCAGTCGCCCTGCTTTCGCGAGCTAGCTCCTAGCGAAGAAAAATGCATACGGCGGCACGAAGAAGCACGATACGGCAAAAAGAATAGTCAGTCGCAACGCCGGCGGTTAGTGCGTCGGAAGCGTCGGTGCATGCGCATCTTGGCGAGAGTTCCAGTATGTATTGATAGAATGGCATATAGGATGTACTGGTGGCCTTGAAATATTGTAGATCTTCTAACATATTTGCGTTTATACGTTTAATTCTTGCATTCACGCTTAAAATGAGCCAAGGACTTGCACTTCAAAATGCCATCATTTCTAGGCCATATCGTAGAGTGTTATTGTAAAAATAGGCGAAGCTATGCTGCGAGCCCTGATTCCTAATATTTCCTGCTTGGAGTGTGTGTGACGTTGTGTGAAGATGCGCACGAAATGTGAGCTATCTACACACTGACGAACAAACTCCATACGCCCCCGAGGTACTGCACGATCTCATCTCCACCAAGCTTGCTCTCACCATAGACACGGTCAACAAAAGAAATGGGCACCTCGGCAATCGAGCAACCCATAGCGCGCGCGCGCACAATCATCTCCATTTGGAACACATAGCCCTTAGACTTCGTCTCATCAATAACCTTCTGCAGCACATCCTTCTTGTAGAGGCGGTAGCTTCCCGTCACATCAGACACGTTCGGGCGCAGCAACGTCGACGCCAGGAAGTTCGCACCACGCGACACAAGCTTGCGCTTGAGGTCCCAGCCATAGACCCCACCATCACCGCGGTAGCGCGTACCAGTAACGATGTCATAGTCACCCTCCTTTTGCTTCCGGATGAACTGTGGGATGGCTTCCGGATGGTGGCTGAAATCTGCGTCCATGATCACGACGAAATCGCCCGTCGCACTCTCGAGACCGTGTACATAGGCAGTTCCGAGACCAAGCTTACCTGGACGAGGCCTCAGCACGATATTATCTCCGAAAACACGCTGTAATTCCTTCGCAACGTCCAAAGTGCCATCGGGGCTGTTGTCGTCAACAATGATCACTTCCCAATGTATTCCACTCTCGGTGAATGTACGCGCAAGAAGCCACACAAGAATAGGCAGATTCTCGCGCTCGTTATACGTTGGAAGGATCACAGAGTACTTCGCCATTTCAACGTCTCTATCCTCTCTGACACGCGTGTTCCAGGTTCCAATGCGGGTTGTATGACTCCCCTAGGCAGCTTGCTTACTTGAGTGTCTGCTCCCTCAGGCAGCCCCCCCCTCATCTATCCCTTCCAGCGGTGTAAGTACCATGCATGATAAATGAGAGCTTGATTTATCGAAGTAGAGCTGTGCAACCATAACGCATCATACATACCGTAAAGTAAATGCTTTTTCGAATTAATGTCTTTTCTCGTCATGAACCTGCCAGAGTGGCAGACACAGCAGGCGGGAAGCGCCGATACGGCTAAGGTTCTCCTACCCGGCGGATGCAGCTGATCCGAAGGCAGCGCGCCGCTGGACATTGAAATATCTAAGGGCACACTCGCTTCGCAGATCGAATAGTTATGCACAGACTATGGATAGACCACCGCGCCATCATGTATTACATTCCACGTGCAGGCAGCCTACTACGTTCTCGGCCATACGGAACGTTCGAGGCGAATCCTTGGAATGGCAACTACTATGAGCTTGACCCCGAGGATTCTCAAGATATTCTAGGCCAGCCAAGGGTAGAACGGAGCAGAGGTGAGGCAGCAGCGCGACGGGCTGCGGAACATCTTTTTTTGTACGACAGTGCAACCAGGGCATTTATCGAGCAGGAAATGGAAGATATCAAATCCTTACAGTCATTCGTCGATGCACAGGATGCGCTGCCGTCGCAGCTTCCAATAAGCCAGAAGAAACTTATGGATAAAATATATGAAACGCTAAAGCCCTCTGCTAGCGGGAATGATAACGTGGTTACTGAAATCGCCAAGATCCTATTCACCCATCAGATCTCGCGGCCGAGCACGTACAACCTGATTGCGAATCGGCTATTTCTACTTGGACATCGCAAGCCTGCCATGAGCGTTATGGAATCGCTCTTGATGTCTCACGAGTCTGGGCTCAGCACCAACACTTTCAAGCTTGGCCTAAAGCTATCTATTGCCAACGGAAATGTTCCTCTGTTTCTCAAGCTGTCTAAGCGCATCACCAGGCCTTCTAATGAGTGGAAGCGGCTACAGCAGAAATTTGATAGTCCCGATTTCAATGAAAATGACGACGAGATCAATCTCCTTGTGGCTGAAGGATTCATGAAGTTCGACTTGCCCGATAATCTGACCGCGTTCTTAGGATCGAAGATTCCATCTGACCACAATAGCCTCGATGCTCATACCAAGGATGCACTGGCATGTCATCATCATCTAACTATGGATTTACTTACCGCCAGCATTGAGGCCGCATATCGCTGGCACGATATGCAGCGAGCGGATTGGACACTTTCGCGGGCGGAAGAGATGTTCAATCCTGCCAGCCCAGGCACTTTACAGTTCTTGGCGGTGGCCAAGAAGCTTCCCAGTTTCAGCACACGTGTAGAGGCGCTGATCGGTAAACTCGATGCTAAGGCCCAGAAGCGCCTCGAGAGGTTTGACACCCGATACCCCCGTGGATACGCACGTCTGAAAGAACCCTGATATGAAACAGGCCGGCGTTAATACAGAACCTGCAGGAACAATTGCAGCATGCGTCTGTATGCTTGTCCATTACACCTTGTATGCATGATTGACGGCTAGGAATCAATAACGCCCCGGCTGGCACGTGTTATTCGCATTCCTAGCGGCGCCGCGTATGCAGGACTTACCTTACGATAAGATACTAAGCTATCTTGAACGGCGCAAGCGTGGATCGTGCTCGCGTTGTGCAGAAAGAGCCGTGTGTGCGCCTCTTTAACGATTATTGATATACTCCACAATGCAGGCTGATCTCGTAGCGCGGCCCGGTAGCTCTGCTGCATGAAACCCTTATTTCTCATTTACCGTAAATTGTCGCGTTTGCGACGTCGGCCGGGCCATTCACGCACGGCATAATTATTACATAACGGACCATAAAACGGGGCTTCGTTAATGCGGTTTTGGCCCTGACGAGGTTAGGACGTTTCCATATTAGGCTGCGCGCCATGAAATTTAAGTGGGGATTTGGAAGCAACGGGCGGAGGGCGTTGGACATCAACCTGGCAGCAGCAAGGGCTTCTCACAAGAAATACCACAAATCTCTACAGAACACATGCCATGCAGGTACTTTACTACTAAAAATATATATTTTAGAAAAGCTAATCTGGAAGATCGCAGCTCGCGGCAGTCTACTTTGGGCTGACCTAAAGTCGCTCTGTTTACGTTTCGGCTCATGCAGCGGAGGCTCATACTTTCAACCCTAGGGTTACACGCCAGGGCACATCGGGGCTTTTGAGGCCAGGAGATTTGGCGTGTCTCTTTATATATTCGAGATAGCTTCAAGGCAGGTGCTTTGAACAGGATAATGGCTCGCGAAAGGCTCTCGAACTTTGAAGCATTGCGTCTTTTTGGCATGGTGCTCATTGTAGCACATCATTATGCCAGTGTACCGTCATGGGACTTCCAAAGGGACTCTCCACAGTACATATGGTTCAATGAGTACCTAGTCCATCTGTTTTCCACATGCGGGAAGATATCTGTAGACATTTTTCTGTTGATGACGGGGTGGTTTCTTAATGGCAGGCCCATGAAACCGCAGTCGATCGTGCGCACCTGGCTTCAGGCTATTGAATGGTCCTACATACTGTTCTTTGCTGCAAGGTATATCTTCCATATCGAAATTGAAGGTTTCCAGATAAAGCAGGCTCTCTTTCCGATAACGAAGCACCTCTACTGGTACGTGTCGTCCTATGTCGCCGCATGCTGTTGCACGGGTTGGATCGCTGCCGTTGCGAAGCATACAACCCCAATGCAGGCAATCTCTGGAATTGTTGCTTATTTCATTTTAATGTGCATGATTGACTGGCCTTTGGAGATTTCGTACTGTAACACACAGTGGTTCATCTTTGTTATAGGGCTAGGGGCGTTGATGCGCCGGTACTCTTCTATCTTCGATAGAGTACGCACGCAAACGTTGTGGGTGTTCCTAGGCGTGCTGGTAAGCATTAACATGACGATAGTGTACGCTTTTGCCTTTAAAGCGCTCGATTGGCCGTCCGCTCAAAAAGGCCCGAACTCCTTGATGCGCGAAAATTGGTCGCTCCTTGCATTACTCTACGGCTGCACGCTCCTTTTAATTGGGTCGAGGTACCAAATTCAATCAAACGCTATAAATCTTGCTGCAGAATGTGCGTTTGGCGTGTACCTCATCCACGAGAACCAGTTTGTGCAGCCACGCATTTGGTCCCAGTGGACTAAAGGGTTTCTCTTCAAGGACAGTGAGCTTTTCCCTGTTATTGCCGTTGTCCAAATCGTGTTTGTGTACGCTGTATGCTCGTTTTTTGAATTTTTGAGGCAGCGATTGCTCAACCGACCAGAAGAAATCGTTGTCGCCTCGATCAGCCGATATGCAGGCAATCTCGCTGATAAGGTGAACAGCTGCTTCGGGTCCGACAGGTCGGACCTCGTGTAGAATCATCCTGAAAAATGGAGTTAGCTTATTATGTCTCTGTATTTTTTATATTGATAGCGATAGTAGGAGCTATCATCTATACCTTGCCGAGGGTTTGATAACTAGGCTTTTCGTAATTCTGCAAACCGTTGAGTATCATGAATACCACACTCCGTCTTTTGTTTGCCCTTCCAGCGACCCGCACGCTCGTCCTCACCTTCCTTCACCGGAACTGTTGAGTGATAGTCGCCTACGGACCGGTATCCCTTGTCGAGAAGGCTGTTATAGGGGACCTTGTTAGTCTTAATATAGTTTTGGACGTCGCTGAAAGACCACTTGGCCAGGGGGTTGATTTTGACAAGGCCATCTTCGGTGATCTCGACGATGGGAAGCTCAGAGCGAGCAGCTCCTTGACTGCGCCTTCGCCCAGTGAAAACCGCTTTAACACCAAGCTCCTTATACGCGCGGTCTGCGGGTTCTACCTTGACCAGGTAGTCGTACATGAGCTCATTAGAATTCCATAGCTCAGCTCCATTTTGTCTCGCAAATTCGGCTTCAGTAGTCGCATTTTCAGGCTGGTACACATAGAGTTGTGTACGTGGGTAGCTAGCCTTGACCTTATCTACGAGCTTGAGGGTCTCTTTAAAGTGGTGCAGCGTGTCTATGAAGATGAGACCTACGGGATTCTGAGAGTCGGGATACATTTTCGAGATAATGTCGAGTGTTACCAGACCAGTAAGGCCAAACGCGGTGGTTTGGTAGAGTCCTGGGAATGTGATGAGAGCCCACTCGATAATTTTCTCAGTTGACACCTTCTCAAGGCGGCTGTTGATGTGCTCGAGCTGGTCTTCACTGAACATTGCGCTGATAGCTTTGACGGACAAGATCGGTGTTAATATCTATATCCAGGGCACCGTCGAGTCCTCTAAATCGTCGCCACTTAATGCCGCCTCAACGGCGTAGACAATAACACGGAGCCACCCTCGAGACTGTGAAAGGCGCCACGGAGGGGGCGCCGGCTGAGAAGTGGCAGAAAGAAAAACACATTGTTGAGTATGGTGCTAATACCTATCCAACCAATGAAACATCTGCTTTGCCTGAAATAGCTGCCTATATGAAATCCTCGACATGTGCGTTACATGGAGTATGCTTCTGAAATGTTATAAAGTCCTACGTAACTACGTAAAGAGTGGTTGTTAAATATACATGCATCGTAAAGAGGTTGGTTGTGGTTGTGCGACTATCTTTGATAGTCGCACTCCGAAGTGACTATTCCTAATGCTCAGTCTTGTTTGGCTTCGTGAAGTATTGACTACCCCACCAAGCAGCAATTACGCTACCAAGGCCAAACAAGAACGTTTTGTCGTTAGCCGGCAATGAGCTTGAGCTAGAGGAGCCAGTACGCTCTTCTTCGTGTTTAGGCGCACCATCACCGAGGTCGACGTTCATCGTACTGACCTTAGCGGAGCCATCCACAACGTGCACATCGCCAGCCGATGCACCGGTGTCGGCAGCCTCAGAGCGCTTAGCATAGCTCGTTTGGACCTCCGGAGAGCTGCTCTCAGCTGTCGGACCAACCGGCACTTTGACTGATGGCGTCTTCATTTCGTTTTCGACAAGTGGACGTGGAACGCTGTAAGTGTCGACAGACTCCGGTGTCTCGAGCATCTTCGTGGAGGAGAAGTTCTTTTGCTGAAGCTTTGCGGCTGTGGGCATAGTGGCACGCTGCGGCTCTTGAGTGGCCAACGACGTGAAAGACTGGGCCTGCTCAAAGCCTACAAGTCGATCGACAAGGTCGCTTTTGCGACCATTGAGTTTCAGTCCGCGTTGGCGGCACTCGTTCTTGAGGTTGTTAACAGTGAGCGACGAATAGTGTCCGCGGATTGAATCCCGCTGCGAAGAGAGCAAATGCGACGGCTTCGGAGCCGTGGACGAAGAGTGTAGTCCTCTCTGGAGCGACGGGAGCGAACGCATAGACCGAACCGTGCGAATAGACATCAGCAGTTATCTCAGACGCTTGATTGTATAGATCAGTAGATGTGGGGAGTCAAGTGTGAGCAGCAGGTGTAAGTATCTCGTGTGGCAGGTCCCTGAGCAGCGAGCACGCATTGCTTTGTCAACATGTGTTATGACTTTACCATGTTGGGCGGGTTTGTCGCATTTTAACATTCTCATGTAAGCAGTGAGCCACGTCTGGCACTGATCGGTTAGAGCTGGGAGGCGGGAGGCGCCTACCCTGCACTTCGTACCTCCCAGCCCCGCAGGCCCTCATCCCACCGTCCCTAATGCTGCGATCTTCCTTTGCGGGCCTGCTCCATATTCATGATTATATAACAATTCCATCAGCACCAGCTAGGACTCTTCATTCTCCTGTCCTGGTTTGAGGAGAGCTACATGTGACGTTAGCGGCCGTTAGTGGCCAGAATGTATGCAACCCCCGCCCAGGGCTAAGCGTCATAATGAATCTACCTACCTTAAGAAGCATAAAGCTCGCTATATCATCAATAACAGATAGAATATGCTGATCCGCTGACTATCGAGCAAAAACCTCCATATCAGAAAACTTCATCTGAGCCTCCCGAGCGGCGTCGCTACTTACGGGGGCGCCGGAGACCCATCAGCAATGCAGCAACTTAAGGGCCAGTTGATGAGTAAGGTCATGTGGTGTCGCGCGTCTGACATGAGCGCGGGGCACCCTTGATATAAATCCCGCGGCAAAGTCGTTTGACTGTTCCATATCAATACATTCTGAGTAAACGTAAGGATGGCTAAGGCAGTTGCAGTTGTTCACGGCGCTAGTGACGTCAAGGGTACTATTCATTTCGAGCAGGCTAGCGAGTCTGATCCGGTCACCGTGACCTACGAGATCACCGGGAACTCGCCCAACGCTCAGCGTGGCTTCCACATCCACTCCTTTGGCGACGTCACCAACGGCTGTGTGTCGGCGGGTCCGCACTTGAACCCGTTCGGCGTGAGCCACGGTGCGCGTGATGGGGATAAGGATCACCGTCACGTTGGCGATCTTGGGAACGTGAAGACCGACGACAAGGGTGTTGCGAAGGGCTCGTTCACGGATAAGCTCATCTCGCTCACCGGTCCGAACTCGATTGTTGGTCGCTCTGTTGTTGTTCACGCCGGCCAGGACGACCTTGGCCAGGGAGTTGGCTCCGCCGCCGAGGAGTCGAAGAAGACTGGTAACGCCGGCGGCCGTAACGCCTGCGGCGTTATCGGCTTGACCCAGTAAACGTTTTTAGACGGCACTGCTTCTTTCTAGATAATAAACGAGTCTAGTTATTTTTTGTCACAAATTTTCGAGGTTGATCGATATAAATTACAATGGGTTGTTCATACGCTGATCGGAGGTTGGTTTTTCTAGATATCACAGAGCTATTACATATAAGGCGGGGGAGGGGAGTCGCACGCCGAAGTGGTGGGCGGTAATTATAAATTATATAGCCGTGTGCCGTGACCGCGTTTTGGTAAATCCCGACTGTGCGGGTAAGGCAACATCGGGAGATTTTGTGATTAGTCAGTTTGTTGATTAAGTAGTTTCGGAACATATCTGCGGGGTCATCCAGTTCCACCACTGCGCAGCAAGAGTACTCGTCGCTCATCTCTAGTCCAGGTGTATCATGCACTCTTAGAATGAGTATACCGTGGTTAAGCAAGCGGAGGCGTCGAGGCCAACGTGCGCTCGGCGCCCAAGAGCCGCCACCACCAGCACACGCACTCAATGAGCAGGGTTTAGTGCGTACTCAGGTCACAATTTCGAAGGGACGCGATAAGCGAGCTCCACGGACAGTGATAACCTTGCGTCGTGTATACAAGAGACCGCATGAGCATGACGTTGCAGAGGTTGCAGTGGCGCCTGCTGTCAAACAGAAGCCGAGAAACTCTGCTTATCGCGAGCCCTCTTTCACTACCAAAACAATGGTAAGTTGTCAACCGCCCCAAAAGCCGACTATTGCCAACATCTCTGATGTTCGGATTGTTGGTGTAGATGGTCATGAGGTTCTGCAGGTAGTTGAACCTGAAGCTGCATGCCTGGAAGAGGCATATGGCATTGAAGAGCCGGCATCGCCACCGTCGACGCTGCGCTCCGATTACATCATTAAGAGATGGCTGGAAAGTACCCCGCGATCTCTTGTGAGCTCTGGAACTGCAGACTCATTTGATACGGCGGCCACTCATGTGGACGATGGGCTTTCAGACTGGGGTCTGCCTAAGACCATCGCTAGCGCATTTGATGTTCCCGCAGATGACTCAAGCAGCGTCGGAGCGTCCCAGATTATTGATGTTGATACGTCTCTTGATGTAACTATCGACAACGCGCCTGTCAAGTCTGCCCCCCAGGGCATCGCGGTCTCCAGGCCGCGAACATTGCCAGTTACCACTACGTTTGCTAATGATGCGACGCTTAAGAGAGTGCAAAAACTACTATCAGTAGTATATATTGCATCTGTCGTAAACCAATCCCAGTCTTCTAAGGCAGGGACAAAGCAGGCGGCTGGCAAGCCCGAGGCTTTCGCCGAAGCCAAGAAGGCTCGTGCGCAGATCTTGCATGGAAAGAGACAAGAGGCTTCCTCATTCTTTGGATTCTCGCCATTCTCAGCGTGGATTTAGCATATCTAAGTTACCATTTCAAGTTATAATAATAATGATCTTTCCCCTGTTATCAACTATGAAATCGTTCGCGACAAGATTAGTATTTGTCTGTTCTTAATCCTATTCACTGATTTGTATACGGAGGTGGTCCAGGAGCGCCGTTAGTAGTGACAGCCTCGGAGAGAAGGGTCACAGGCTCCTTGATCTCGAGAATAGAGATTCTTGTTGGTCTTCTTGCAGGCGCCACCATTACTTGCGCTCGTACAACGTGTCTCACATCGTGCAGTTTCGTCTTCCACGTTTCAGGAAGGCCATACACTCGTGCATGAGCAATAATATGAGTTAAGTCTTGCCAATCCGTGCCATCCCCTCGTACGACTTCATCCTGTTCTTGCGAGAATGCTATTGCAGACCCCTCAGAGTTGCCCACACGGCCATGAACGCTGGTAATTACGTTCGTATCAATGAATAAGATGATCTCCTTGATCACTACTTGATCTGGCTCGCTCGCGCGGATCGCAAGGCGGATCTCAGGCAGCTCAGGGCTGTCTTTATCTACTGGTGTGCGGGACTGGGTAATCCCTCCTGACGGAACGGCTAGGCGGCCTTCGACGCGAACCTCTCCAGCCACTGTATCATTCCGCTGTAGAAATGAGGGTCGCCGAACTAGCTTAACATCGATGGCGTGGCTCGTGGTAGTATACGAACTCTCCTGACCCGAGAACGAGCGATGCCTCATTGGTAGCATGCGGATATTTCCGAATGCTTGGTAGTTGGATCTTACCCGTGAGTCCCTACTGATGAAAGCGTGCACACCCCAATAAACACCGTTATCATCGTGTTCGTCAACGCTATAGCTTGATGGTAACCCCTCGGCACACTCGGGCAGTCTGAATGTGAAGGGGAAGCTATGATCGCCTTTGGCTAGTACACCCTTAGTCGAGGAGGTTTCAAACTTCTCGCGCTCACTTTCCCACAGCAACGTGTGTTCATCAAGATGAACAGAAGGCAACTCGGCCACGGTGCCGTACATGTTATGACTTTCTTGGCGCTCGGAGCGGTAAATTTGCGCTCTGTCCTGACATACCAGTTGTGCCGTGATATACTCTATGTTTATCTCTCGTCGCACATGCACCAGCACCGAGCCGGAGACTACGTCACCATCAGTGAAATAACCACGGTCCGGCTCAGAGTCTATTTTGACGATAGCGGATGCCGAATGAAGCATCAATAAACACGCGATAGAGTATTAAAAGAAATCACTTGCAAGTAGTTAGCTATCTACGTATCTTCATGGCGCTGTATTAACTCGTACGTTGCGGAGAGTGGCAAGGGGCAGAAGACGCATGATTGCGTCAGCCTACAACAAAGGGCTAGGGGGAAGCAATGGAAGGAATCCGGTTCCCGAGGTGATAGTCATAACTCATGTCACACGTGGCGATGTAACGTATGTTGCCGAGCCGATAGCGGGTATCGTATGCTTGTGTGGGGTTTGGATGTGCGGAATAGCTCTTGTGCCATATTGCCGCCGGGTTCTGATCAGCATTATCATCAGTAAACAACTGGTGTTTCGTCTATTTGATCTGTTTAAATACAACGCATCTATCTAGAGCGCTTTAGATTAGACTGAACCCTATCTGTAGTGGCTTTCTCTGCTTTTGACCTTTCGCGCGTCTCGTTTATGCAGGTTTCGCTTCATGCGTTTACGAGCTGCCAGCTCAGGGTTCGCCACGGCCTCAATAGACCTTTTCGACCTGCGAGCTTGGCGTTTTTCCTCAACCTCTTGCTTAGCTAGGCTGTAGCGCTTGTAATATTCTGTAGTACCCAGAGCATTGTTATAGAACTCGAGAGCTTCCTGAGCCAAATTTCGGAGCTCCTCCTGGACGTCTTCCATGCTGAGTTGCTCAATCAAGACGAAGAAGGCCAGGATAACTTGTTGGGCGATGCGTGCGGTAGTGTCCTTGGAAACCAAGGAAGGAAGGGACGCAAGTACCTGGATTGCGGCTGTCTTGCCACCGACCAATTCAGCAGCGCTAATTTCTACGCGCAAGGTCGAGCTAAGTCTCTGCACAAGCCAGTCGATTGCAAGAGTTTCAGACTCATCCATTGCTACAACAGCTTGCTCAGCGTCCCAGATAGGGACTATAAATACAAGGTCCTTCACAATTTGAATTCCATCTTCAGCGGGCAGACGAGGGGCGCTCAGTTGCCGGACCAACCTTTTACCAACACGCAGCAAGAATTCAGGGGATATCTCTGACTTTGGAGTGCCCTTGAAATATCTACCAACAACCTGAGCAGCTCTTGAGCGTACCCAGGGATGCGGGAATAGAAGTACACCCTCAACAAGGTCCATGTTGTCACTCAGATCGGTATCAAGCGCAAGATATATCAGTTGCCAATCAACCTGCTCGTGCGAAGTCCGGCTTCCGGCCTCCAAAATCTGAGTAACCGTCGACTTCAGCACTTCCTGTAGCTCTTTATCAGTATTACCAGAAAAGTTGTTCAACATAGGTGCAACTTCAAGCCCACCCCTTACCAGGAGATTGTTCTTTCCAAGGCTCTTCAACCACTTGATGCATAAGGTGACCATCTCAGTTTGAACAGCATCGGCGGCCTTCGCTACTAATTCCTTTATCAGCTTTCCCGCTTTTTCGCGGCAGGTAGGTTCGTTATCAGTGATGAGTACCAATACAAGGTTAGCATAAAATGCAACGAAGGAGGGTTGCAATTGATCTGCCCTGGCTTTATGCAACAACATGCCAATCATTTCCATTACTGACAGCCTACCCGATGCCGCAGAATACCGCAGGTTGGCATTCAGATTAGCCAGCTGCCTATTGAACCGAGTCTGACCCAATGGATACGTCGTTAGAAACTGCAAAAAAGCTGCACGGCAGTTGGAACGAATATTTTCGCTCTGGTTGGTAACCAGAACCTCCGAGATTTTATCTGCAATGTCATAAACTTGTGGCAGAAGAATGCCACGGCCGAAGATAGCCCTGATAAATGATATGGCACTGCCTTGACGCTCAGGCTCTTCGATATCCGGCCGCAAGCGATCAAGAACGTATGCAACGGTATCTGGGGAAACTTCAAATTCGGGTTTGCTTCGTATAAGCATTGTGAGGAATTTGAGAGACGCCTGGGCTATTGCGCTATTTACATCCGGATTTGACTCGATAAAGCTCAGACAGCGCGAGCCGCAAACTTGTAGAGTGTCATCCCCATCAGCAAGAGGAACTGGCAGGCGAAAGCAGGTAGTAGCCAAACGAAGGGCTGCCATCTGCAAATCCTCGTGATTCGCCTCGAGGCCTTTAAGAATAACGGGAACAAGCCCCTTCACATTTGCGATGGTAAGTAGACCTTTGCCTTTATCGCCAGCGCTACCTCCTGCGGTACTTGTTAACACACTTCGAAGAGTATCCAACGCGAATGTTTGTAACATGTGCAAATTAGCAGCTGCATAGCGGACTGAGTCCAATACTTTGCTATCAGTCTCATACCAGTCTCTTGAGGAGAGCTGAACAGTAAAGAAGGCCTCGCTTTCTCTAGCAGCCTCCTCACGGGCCATCAAAGAACCACTCTTAACAGCTTTTTCAGCGTTACCAGACTCAGTACTGACGATACTTTCTGAAAGCTGGAAAATTTCATAGCCCATGACTACTGCATCCTGGCTTTCGGCCTGAGGGTTCCTATGCAGCCCAGAAGCGAGTCGGTTCAGGACTTCCTCAACTTTGCGCTCAGCTTTGGTGGAAAGCTTTGTCCTAGTCAAAAATTCGCGGATAGGCTCAACAATGCGGCCAAATTGAGAGAGAGAGGTCCACCTTGCCAATATTTCTGCCGTGTCGTAACTTTTGTGCTGCTTTACTTCCTTCGCTGTGGTGGCATATCCATCACTGTCCTTCTCCTCGCCCACGTTGCCGAACGTGTCATTCATAACGATGCGGAAAATGAGTCCGGCACTTTCATCCAAATCTCCGACTGTAAGAGCATTGGATTCACCGCGGTTGAGCTCTACTAAAAGGTAGTGCACTGTATATCCAAGAACATGACTTTGAAGCCCACCTCTCCTTAATGCGCTATTGAGTTCAGTGATAACGAAGCGTAAGTAGTTTGGTCCGAGGACTCTCGTCACACGCCCCAGTGTCTGCCTCACGGTATCCCTCATTTCAGGAATTTTTGAGCGCAAAAGTTGACAAACATTAATGAGCATGCCTGGCAACTGAGATTCGAGCGCCTCATGTTCCAAAGTTTTCAAGAAATGGGTGATAGCTACTGCTAGCGGAACACGATCGGGAAGGTTCTCATGCTCATTATTCCTGGCTGTCAGAATCCTTTGAAGTGGTGGGATGATAACGTCAGTGATAAACTGGTCAATTCCTGGAGGCCCCGCCTGTGCAACACTTATCAATGCGCGAACACTCTTGCGAAGTTTCGCAGGTTCAGGTCCTAGTTGCACATTTTTAACCCAACGACGAGCCACAGACTTATACTGTCCTATTGAAACGTGTTGCAGCAGCCTCGTCATTGCAAGGAGAGCATCATCCGCGAGGTTGTTCAGTTCGCTATTTTTGTTTCCTGATAGCAACGTCAAGTTTTCCACAATGGATAGCAAGTAATGTGCGACTACAGATTCGTCCAACTCCGACGCCATCTTTCCAAGACGTTGCACGGCACGCCGCCGCCGATGCACTTGAACGTGGTTGATATTAATAAAAAAGTCAGCCTCTTCATCTCCGCGCATCAGCAGTACCTTGAGGCTAGGCATCACATCCGACCTTGCGCATTGAGCTAACAAATCAACATAGAGCCTCCGGAACTTTTCATCAGACTCACGCAAACCATTCTTGATCGCAGGTAGTACAAAGTTCTCGACCAGATTAGGCGAACTCCGGGACTCAATGAGGCGCATGACTGCATACTTTCCGTTAGTTCTCAGCGCGAGCTCATCTGGGTCACGCATGAAATAGAGCATATTAAAGATCAGTGGACGCCATTCTTCCTCAGTGAGCTCACTCCAAAGGTTTTCATTGATCTTTTCAAACACCGCCGAACGTCTTGCAAAATCAGGTTCGCCCAGTCTTGAGTCGTCAAATGAATTCAGTTCAATAACGAGATTTCCTACTCTGCTCAACTCAGGGAGACGCCCACCAAACACACCGTAACAGGCACTCAAGTTCATCCTTGCATCACGCATTGAGAATTGCCTGAAAAGCGGCGCAAGTCGCTCATAAGCAGACCTAATCAATGCCTCCGTAGTGGTAGGCGACATGAGCAGTTTCGACAGAGCTCCCAAAAGTAGGCCTTTGTATTGAACTGGAACGATCCGGAATGGCTGATTCAATGCTTTGAAGGATACCTCTGCTAGTTGGTTAACTAGAGTCTCATCGAAACCATCTGTTCCCCTTGCAAATATCTTGTTTAAAGTGGTCACTGCTAACCCAAATGCTTCAGCAGATAGGTCTCTCTCCATCTGACGTGGGAGAGAGCTCAGCACTAACGCAATTCCAGACGTGGTCGCCGGATCGTCACTGCGGTTATCAATCATATTGATAACAACTTTGAGAACCAAGGTTATAACCGTCTCTTTAACGCCCTGGTAGTTGAGACACGAGAGTAAAGCGCCAAATATACGGTCGTTTATGAGGCGAGCCAAGCCTGGCTCTCCTGATAAAGTCAAGAATAGGTGCATAATTGTGGAAGGATGCTCCAAGTTTCGCCTGCCAAAGTTTTCCAACTGTGGATCGATAAGGTATTGGGAGATGTGTGGGAACAGCTGCGCCCATACCTTTATCGATGGAAAGCTCTGTACCATCTCATCAAGAACTTTTGTGAGGAGCTGTCTAAGAGCTTTGTCGTCCCGCAAATTGACATTGTCCAGAATTGGGAAAACTCCCTCGGACACTATCAGCTCAACAACTGGTTTTGAGGATGCCCTGAGGTGTCGGATAAAGTCATTCATTAAGGTCAAAAAGCCTTGAGCTTTGCGTGACAAGCTCCTGTCGCTGTAATCGATTCCCTCACCGATTGCTTTGCTCTCGCGTAAGTGCTCGATCGATACGTTCACAAACATTGTTAGATGCCTCACATCCAGAGAGTGAAGTGAAGAAAGGACCGATCCCCGCATATTCTGCTTGGTGCTATTCTGAGCTCGTCCATAAAGGATACGGACTACAAAAGGCAGGACCAAA
Organism: Starmerella sirachaensis; assembly: GCA_030578495.1. Lineage (NCBI taxonomy): Eukaryota > Fungi > Ascomycota > Dipodascomycetes > Dipodascales > Trichomonascaceae > Starmerella > Starmerella sirachaensis. The sequence goes on along the minus strand of JAJMSC010000001.1, from coordinate 448,568 downwards.
TTGCGATCATCAGTATGCAATGACCCTTCGTCCTTCTGATCATCTTCAGCGCAAATGAACGTTGCCAGTTCGTCTCTAAAGGACTTGTCATCTAGCAATGCCTCCATATGCTCCCTGTATTTGCGTAAAACTTTACCATCCTGATCGTTAATGGTTAGCAAACACTTCAAAGCGATACGTTGTATAGGGGTGTGCCGGCTTCGTAAGAAGTACACATAACGATCCTTCACAGCCTCAAAATTTTGAAGCTTCTCAGGATGCTTTATTTTCGCAAATAGCTCGAGTAGAGCCAGTCGATCCTGGAACGTAAAAGAGCTGCCCTCATCTGCATTGTCGTCGTCATCTCCATAGTCTAGAAGGTAAGGAACCAGGAGAGGCACAACGCGCTTCTCAGCCTTCTCAGGGATTTCAGATAGCACCTTGATTCCGAGACTTCTAAGATCATCGTAATGTTGAAACTCCAAGGAAATCGAAGCACGCTGCTCGAGAGCATAGGTTGGGCTGGCCAGTGATGTCCAAGTGGATGAAGCCTCGGATTGCAATGATGAAAGTGTCACACAGTCCAGGTCGATAATAGCGGGTACACTAGACTCGTCATCCATAATATCGTCATTGTCCAAGACCAATGGTGGAACTCGATTATGGGGGTTTCGGATGAAATCAAGAGCCAACATGCAGACAGTATCCGGAGATTTTCCAGACAGCTTGGCTATGACTGAAAATACCGCAGACGATACTGGTTGGAAGCGAGCCGTCAGCATACCGAAAAAAAACGAGAGTACAAACTCGGATACGCGCTTGGCGTTGATCGTGGCTTCACCCGCCAGAACAAACTTACTAGCCAGACTTCTAATTCTATGCGCAATGCTCTTGGCATTTTCAAGATCGAAGGGTAGGTCATTAATAACGACGCATTGGTCAAGGAGAAATAGGGGGTCATCCTCCGAATGTATGAGAGTACTTATAGTTTGAAGCGCACTCCCACGAATGCGGCGATCACAAGAGCGTAGAGCTCTGTCGATCCTACCGGATAAGGAATTCAAGATCTCAAGTTTCTCTGAAGGTGTAGAATTCTTAGCTCTTGAGGTAATTGCATGAAGAAGTTGAGGAATAAGGGGGAGCCTAATTGCCGTGATCATATCATCATGGTCGCCGTACTTATCCAAGAGTTCTGAAACAACAAGGCTTTGAAGAGCACTGAGTTCAGGGCTATCCTTTCCTAAGTCTAAACTGAGAGAGTATCTTAAAAATCTCTCTCCATTTTCAAGAGGCCCACTGATTTTGAGTCTCCACCACAAGTTAAATAGTGCCTGATGCGGCGCCACGGTAAACTCCTGCTTGATAGAGATGCTCAGGTGCTGGGGTTTACCGGTATCAATAGAAAGTAAAGCGAGCACTTCAAGATCCTTTGTAGCTTTTGTGTCGGTCTTCGAGTGGAGTGCCTCCCAGAAATTAGACTCAAAAGCCTTGAAGATCCCCGGGCTGGTAATGAATACAAGTTTAGCAATCGTTGCGAGAGCTATCTGAGAAGTTACCGACGACAAGAGTGGTTGGATGAACTTCATAGATGAGCTCAAGTCTGCAAAACTGAGCACTGAAGCTGCGGCTTCGCACCAAGGGAGGAAATCGTCAGGGGATAACTCCAAATTCATCACTGAGGCGTATAACGAGTCCCAACTCACAACCCGATCTCCTTTTCTCAATCCTGCCAAGTTGAACAACAACTGCGCAGCAAACTCATCCCGATATTGGCTACAAAATTTGACGACAGCTGTCTGAATAGGCTCCGCAGTTTCACGCCTCACATGATGCAATGTATCGACCAAAATGCTAGATGCTAGCTGCACATTTGAGTATTTGCGGCATGAATCGAAGTAGACTCCCAAGAGCGATGGTGCCTTAGAATGCGCTCGTGTTCCAGGTCCCTTAAGCGTCGTCGCCAGAAGCTGCGACGAAGACGCCATAAACTGTTTGTTGTTGGGACTTTTAGACACGAGTGAAACAATGTGATCCACAATGGAATGAAGGCCTTCACCCTGAGCACGGCGGATCAGAAAACCCATGCTTTCTGCGGCAAATCTTAGTACAAATCCTCGCTGTTTGCGAGAGGGGTCTCCACCAAACAACGGAAGCACAAGATCATATGTGGGGATTAGGTTCGTGGTGAGCAAGCGTGCTAAGTATTTGTACAAATGCGCCAATGCATTGAATGTTGACTCTACGATGATAAGCTTCTCATCACTTCTTTGGTTTTTCTCGATGAGACTTATGCAGCTTCGTAACGCCCTTGGGTAGAACTTTTCAAAATCCTCGCCGAGATCATGAGCAAGCTGTACCAAGAGATCTAACAATGGCTCAACGCTGTGTTGGTCAGTCTTAGACAAGTACTCCTCCAAAAGGTTAAAGATTGCCTCATCATTGTAGAAAACCATTGGAAGTGACTGAGATATTGGCATACATTTCGAAGAGAATTCTGTGTAATACGAAGCAAGATTGAGTTCGTTCCAGCGCTCCAAAGTGCTGACGAACGATGAATCTTTTTGACTGCCTTCTGGAGCATTTCGTTTAGCCTCGCTCCTTCGGATCGGATCTATATGAATCGCAGCAACCCGATCCGTGAATGACACGAAGACATGTTTGCGTGCCATTCTATGCCAGGGGCGATCCTCTCAGGTCCTCTTCCGTCTGAAACACCTTAAGTCAAGACCACCTAGTATTTTCTTAGGCTGAAAAAATTATGTAAGTGAAATTTTTGTGGCAGTCAGCTCCAGCTTTGGGAGCTAGTCGGGTGGAGGCGGGTACCAATGGAGCCAGCTGGCTGACTACTGCAGCTCCAGATCTCAGTGAAACAGGAGGCGAGTGTAATATATAACAAAGGCTTTTTTTTGTTGACATAGACTAAACAAAGCTGGCTTTCCATTTGAACTATGCACTCCTCACGTACGCAAGAGGGAGGTTCAGAAGAAAAGCAATGTGCCACGCTATACTTGAGTCACTACATATCACTATCGGCACCCCGCTCTTTTTTAGCAATTTATTGTACATATTGACCCGAAGATGCTAATAAACCGCTTCTCCATCGAATCATAGACGACGTATGCACAGGCCGTAGGGTTCATACGCTCCCGGCGCTCATTCAGGAATCGCTTACCTTAGACTCTTGGGGACTGTGGCCGGATCTGGAGCAGAATGGGCTAAGCGCGCATGATAGGGATCCGGAAGCGTGTGGCCCACCTAAGCGCGCCCACGCATTCGTCTCTAAGGACTAAAGCGAGCTTATTCAAAACATTCCTAGACTACAAAAGGTTCTGGACTCCGCGATTCTCCTAATACGTTTGGATTCATTTGCTCAATAGGTCCACATTGCGGAGAACGAGGAACCCGCTGGGCGCGTGTGTCTTGGGGGTAATATGCAAACTTGCGAACCCTGCTTCCAAGTCCTGACTCTGGCTCAGGGTTTGGCAGCCAAGCTCGTGGAGGTGCCCCGCTTCCCACCGGCGCCCTTGACCTTTGTCCATTATCCTCCACACATTGAGTTGAAAGGGATTCTTCTCGCGAGAGGCTCTTGGAATTACGAATGAGAAGTGTAAAAAAGCCCCTTCTACTCGAGGTGTCTACCGAGACTGCTCGAAAAGTGGGCGGGATTTACTCGGTGATGCGCTCCAAAGCGCCCGTGACTGTTGCGGAGTTCGGCAAGCGCTACACGATGGTAGGTATTCTCGACCACAAAAGCGCAGACGTGGAAGTTGAAGAGTTAGAGCCAACTGAAGAGTATATGAAAGACGCACTTGACTCTATGCGTGAACGTGGCGTCCGTCTACTCTATGGCCGTTGGCTCATTGACGGCGCTCCAAAAGTGGTTTTGTTTGATCTGGGAAGTGCTTACCAGTGGATTAATGAATGGAAGGCTGATTTATGGAGTGTCGCCGGGATTCCGGGACCTCCAGGTGACTCAGAGGCGAACGACACGATCGTGTTTGGATACCTCAATGCATGGCTAACTGGTGAGATTGTGAATCGCGCACGCGATAATGCAATTATTCTGCACTGCCACGAGTGGCTAGCGGGAGTCGCTCTTCCATTGGTCCGTAATCGCAAGCTTGATGTCACCACGATATTCACGACACACGCCACATTACTCGGTCGCTACTTGTCGGCAGGAAATGTGGATTTTTACAACAACCTCCAGAATTTTGATGTTGATGCAGAGGCCGGTAAGCGTGGAATCTATCATCGCTACTGTATAGAACGTGCGGCTGCGCATTCCTGCGACGTTTTCACCACTGTCAGCCACGTAACCGCTTATGAGGCTGAGTATCTCCTGAAAAGACGCCCGGATGGAGTCCTACCTAACGGCTTGAATGTTGTTAAATTCAATGCCATGCATGAATTCCAAAACTTGCATGCTGTGCAAAAGGATAAGATCGGGGAGTTTGTCCGAGGTCATTTTTACGGTCATTACGACTTCGATCTAGACAATACGCTCTATTTCTTCATAAGCGGTCGCTATGAATTCCGCAACAAAGGTGCAGATATGTTTATTGAGGCTTTGGCACGCCTCAATTATCGCCTCAAGGTTGCAAATTCAAAGATGACCGTGGTCGCATTTATCATCATGCCAACGGCCCACCACTCATACACCGTTGAAACTCTCAAGGGTCAAGCGGTTATGCAGGCGCTGGAGAATAGCGTGGAGGATATTCAACAAAAAATAGGCAAGAGAATGGTGGAGTATTACTCTCGTTCCAGCGAAGCGAACCCTCGTATTGACCCACCGAGTTTGGATATGCTACTCCCACCTGGAGATCAGGTCCTTCTAAAGCGTCGGGCGCTGGCTCTCAAGCGAAGTTCTTTACCTCCTATCGTCACGCACAATGTTGTCAATGATGCGGAAGATCCCATTCTCACACAAATCCGTCGCGTTCAGTTGTTCAACCATCACAGTGACCGCGTCAAGATTATCTTCCACCCTGAGTTCATAAACAGCCACAATCCAATTCTCCCGCTAGATTATGATGACTTTGTGCGAGGGTGTCACTTGGGCGTGTTTCCCTCATATTATGAGCCTTGGGGCTACACACCGGCGGAGTGTACCGTTATGGGCGTCCCGTCAATAACCACCAACCTTTCGGGATTCGGCTGTTATATGGAGGACCTCATTGAAAACAGCAGCGACTATGGTATATATATTGTGGACCGACGCAATAAGGGGGTCGATGATAGTATCGAGCAACTCGTTGATTACATGGAGAAGTTCACTTCGATGAGCCGTCGCCAGCGTATAAACCAGCGCAACCGGACTGAGCGGTTAAGCGATCTGCTTGATTGGAAACGTATGGGGTTGGAGTATATGAAAGCGCGCGAACTTGCACTCCGCCGTGCGTATCCCTCTCGATTCTCCGATGATGATTCCAATCCTTTCGAGGAAGGTGACCATATCAAACTCACTCGTCCGCTCTCTGCTCCTGGGTCACCTCTTGATGCTGCGATGTTGATGACACCTGGAGATTTGGGGACACTGCAGGAGTCCAACGCGCCTTTGAACACGGATGACTATCTCGGCTTTCAACTTGGTGAAGAGGAGGACTGAGACTACTAATACCGTAGAGATAAAGTCACGTATAAAACATATGTACAACGTATTATCACATGCCACCAGTCATAATTCACTCATGAGGCTTTCCTTATAATGGGCAACTTGCTCTGCGGTGATCAATTCCTTCGTCATGGAAATCACGTCCTTGGAAGAGGTTGCCTCGACGAGCTGCCGCTTAAAAGAATCTGCGTTTTGCTTTGCCTGATCAATTTCCGCCTGAAGCTTGCGCGTGATACCTACTCTAGAAAATGGCAAAATCCTGGCATGCATATGTGGCTCCAAGTCCGACCACTGGCTCCTGAGCCGCGCGTCTTCTTCCGACAACTTCGAGCAGGTTTCACGAAGTTGCTTCAGAGACTTCAACTTATCCTGTAATCGCTTAGCGGTTTCAGCATTACGTTCGGCACGAAGAGATTGGGCGCCCAGCGACCTTAATGACGCCGATGTCATAGCGACCAGCCCCGCAAGGGCGTCTCTATTCTCACCCAGTTCTTCAAGATCTTTGGTCTGAATATCTTTCACAAGGTCTTGAAGCTCTTGATACCCTTCACTTCCATCGATTGACATGGTTCATGCTGATGAGGTTGGTCGTAACACAGTTGTGCGCAAGGCCCAGCAAGCGATGGCATGACACTTAGCTTCCGTGACCACTGGGATACGCACACACATAATACGTTTAGTATATGTGTCAACCCTTACACCCTACGCCTGTCTTCATCGTTGACTTCAACCGTCTACCACACGCCGTAGGGTTTTGGCGATCGAGGGTAAGGTGTAAACAATAACACTCTGTGTACCCTTAAGAAGCGAGAACACCCAAGAAGCCATAGCCAGTGCTAAGCATCACAACATTGGTTTTTCAGTCGAAGAGTACCAGTTCACGATATGGCGTCGAGCAATTTTCTAATATCGGTGCCCCGCAAATGTGTGGGAAAACCTATGTCTCAGTCGCTATTGCTTGACTGCACTCAAGACGGCCAAAAATGGGAGGCGCCTGATCCTAAGGTGACCCCAATGAGCTTAATGTCTTCGAGTGTCATTCTCGACCCCTTATCTAGGGTCAAGGCTGAGTTTCCTTTTACTGCGTGGACCAACGACTCGATTATTATCAGTACCACCAAGCCTGCACACGTTTACCGCATCTATGAGCCCTACGACCACTTCGAGCTCCCGCTTGATGTGAGTTGCGTTTCCAGCTTTGGAGGGCGGCTTAAGTCTACCTTGAGACCGGATTTTGCAAGCATGATTATGAGCCTTTCAGATTACACGGGTGTCGACGTTACCGTTACCTCCACCTTTGTTCTCCATCTATATGGTTTGAAGAACGCTGTGGATTATGCTCGATACAAGCTGATGATCCTGCTGAACCATTTCTACGGATATGCTGTTTGTAGAGTGGAGCTTCCTTTATCCAAGCATGCACCGGTTTCAGGGCCGGATCGTCAGAGCCTTATGACAATCTTTCAGGAAACCGGGGTAAATGTGTATATGCCGCCTCTTATCGGTAGCCCGACGAACTTGAGTGTTGATGAGATCTACCTTGCTGGAAACAAAGTTCAGGTTGCCGTGGCAAGAAAGATTCTTTGCGACTCGATCATTTCAAAGACGGATTCGCTAATCAAAGAGTGCTCCGTTTCCGCATTCATGCGTGATATCTTGGTTGTTGAATTTAAAGCATCGCTCGAGGATATCATGTTACGGAATGCGACATTTATCCAAATGACACCCCCTGGTCAAGAAGATTCGACGACGATCCGGATTATGGGCACTACAAGGAGAAGCATTGAAAATACAACAGAATCTCTGATGAAACTTTGTGGAGATGTCTATCTTTTCGAATTTTCTCAGAACGAAGACATTAGTCTATTAATCAAACTTGCGGCTGCGAGCGGAGTCTCTATCATGGTTCAGCCCGATGGGAGCAGTGTTGCATATGGAATAAGATCTGCTATGAAACAACTGCTATGTGTCGTCGACACGCAACTGGTTACTTCGGATGAACCAAGCTTGCTACTAGAGCAGCCAGTTGAGCTCATGGACTTCATTCTGGGTAAAAAACAAGGAAAAGTCAGCAAGATCATGTCGAGTACCGGTGCGAGAATTACAGTTGAGCGGTTCAGCCCGCACACCTTTAGGCTTCGCATATTACATACCAGCGCGAGAATAATATTGCGAGCACTGGAGCTAGTCGAAGCTGAGCTCCCCTCGGAGAAGTCCTTGTACATTCCTGAAGTCTATCACAAGCAGATCATTGGGCATGGCGGGCAAGCTATCCAAGGTCTGATGCGGAAGTATAATGTATACATGCGATTCGCCAATACCACCAAAGAAAAATACCCAAACGCCTTTGGAGACTCGCGGTCTGACAACGTTGTCATCCGATGCCCTTCGAAAAATGAAGTCCAGATCGATGGTGCTGCGGACGAGCTCATGGAATTGGTTCGAAATCTTGCCACGAAGCAGCACAAGAGTTTCGTCAGGCTCACGAGAAACCATCGCAGGCTCCTTCTTGCCACACAAAGCAATGCCTTGCGGGATGCGGAAGTGGCGTCAGGGGCTGAGATAAGATTACCTCCAAATGAGTGTCGCGGAAGTCAGCTCGTCGAGATCAGCGGCCAAACACCTGCCTGTACACAGCAAGCAACACAGATAATGACAGATCTTCTACCTCAAACTGATTACGAGTTTCGCATTCCTTGCACCGCGAGGTTTATTGAAGCCGTTGGTCCCAGAAGCATGTTTTGCGAGCATGTTGTCGCCCCACTGTTTATGGCCATGAGCGCACAGGTCCAGGCATTTGAACGCGTGCAAATGGAGGGTGATGCGTCAATATACTCTCAAATTGTTGTTAGCGTTGAAGAGCGGTTCGAAGGAGAGCTCTTCGACGACATTTCCAATTTGATTACATCTTACTTACGGCGTTACCGCTTGGACATTGTTGATAAAGGACGTCTGAGGGCAAACATTGGGACAGATATCTCGACCCTTAACAATGATGGCACCTGCGATAGACAGCAGCAAACCTCACAGATCTTCGTCTCTCCACTCAGTAGCTATCAACCAAAGTCTACCCCGTTCGACGATCTCCCTCGCTACAATCACGTTGCTCCATTTGGATCCAACTCGAAGAGGCCAGAGCCGGAGTCGATAGGTGATTCAAATATCACGGTGCCGAGGATTATGCCAGAGGGTCTACCTGCGCGGCCGCCAATGACAGCACTACATTGGAACCGAAATTTTGACGAGACGCCCGTTAAAAAACGAACATTCGAGAACATTGATCAAACGAATAGCCAGAGCCGGCGGAGACATTATAATGTACCACGCGTCGGGCTCTCTCGCCCACCGCGTCGCAGCTAGCTTTTCCTAGCCTTTCTTATCTATCCTCAACGCATTAGCTGTGCCTGAGATTTAAGCGAGATATACCCTACCCTATCTTTATGATTCGACTAATGCTACGTTAGTAATCATCACGTAACTCCTGTGATCAGCTCACATTCATTCATTCATTCAGCGTGGGTGCTCAGGGAACGACAGCGACACAATCGGGGTGAGCTCTGTTATCCGCCATGCCTGAAACTGCGCCGCTTGATGTTTCCGAAGCAACCGTAGGGTATGAGCTGGACTCAATCACTCTCCGTAATATCGCGAGCGTTCGTTATGTCCGACACCATGAATGGCTAGATCATCTTCTCGGGGATCCGCTTCCTACTTCGGCTATAATCCCACCGAATATTAGCGGAAATCTGAGCCGCGAAGACATCGCCTCTCAGACAAAGAAGGCTCAGGCTGAGATAGCTGAGCTTGAAGCTGAGAAAGAGAAGGGCTGGCGATTTCACCTCGACGAAGGCAAGGCGCAGGTTCTGAGCGACGCTATTAACAGGCTCCGATCCGATTTTGGGTCTGGAAGCGTTGACGAGACGCAGCAAACTGTGGAGGAAGTGACCGGGGTGAAGATGATCAAGTCGAGCCCAATGAGACCAGTCAAAGTAACGTATGACCGTGAAGCCGTTGAGGCGGACCAGGCCAAGGCCGCTCAAGAGAAACTCCAGAAGCGGCAAGAGGAGGAAGAGAGTGCTTCAGCCTCTGCGAAAGCGGAAAGTCCAGCTGGTGATGAGGAAAATGCAGAAAGCACTATGGCTATTGATGTATAATGTTGATCTAAAATACATTCACTATATGTGCATAAATATGTAATGTACTTTTTTAGCCGAACATCTCGGCAATTTTCTTTATGGTATGGCCGTTGATAATCAGAGCAATAATGCAGGCAACATCTGTAGACAGTAGAGCGATGGCTCCGAACATAAAACGGGGCGCGAATATTTTCCAAGTCATTAAATGGCGCCGGAGGATACTCGCTGCCAACATAGAAGCGGCTGCCCTTATGGCGCTGACAATTGCAGCTCCTAGCATCGCGCGTAACACGAACGCTACCGGCTGGCGCGAGTCCTTGAAGGGCGGGCGCCTCCACATAGCACTAGAAACTGTGATGATGCCGCAGATTAAGAATGGGCCTAGCGTATTGAGCAATAGCGACAAAGGAGACCATATGCTTGATACAGTTGGCGTCGCTACAAACGCAATATCCCACTGGATACTCTGGAAAGTAGCTTGGTGGCCCGTGAAGTAGAAAAAGCAGTGAGCCAAAAGGTCATATATTACCGGAGTGAGCATCGTATACTTCGTACTGCTAACATCTAGCAGGTCAAGCACCGAAAGTCCACAATAGGTTAGTCCTCCAAGGGCAAGAATAGCAGGAGGCTTGTTCACAATCTCAAGCGCCCAGAAAAAAGACACAACGGTAAGCAAAGAGTACGCGCCGTGTAGATTATTATAGCCCTCAATTTTCTCCGGGGTTCCAGACTTGGACAAAACAATCTCAATAGGGATGTTACTTCGAGCCCATATGATTATACCGCCTACAAGGCCAATACCAAGGCCAAGTCGAGACGTTAAGATTTTCACGGCTTGCAGACCGACCATGTCGTGGTCGAGCCAGCCTCGAGCTTCAGCATTATCGAGAGTCCAATAAAGCACGCTAAGCATAGATACGAGTGGCGTCATATTCAACATCAGAGACGCTATTCCAACATCATTTTGACCAATTACCCAGAACCGACGCAGGAAAATAGGAAGGATAAGTCCTAACGCACCAATTCCGAAGAGGGTCCACACAGGCGACAACAGAGACCCATCTTCAAAAAATGTAGGAACACAATACGCGGCAGTCTCCTCGCGGCATACAGACCAAACCGACGAGATCCGTAGTGTCACCAGGATGGCAATACCGTACCAAACTCCTAAATACCCCACAAGAGGGCTGTTGCTACGCGCACATGAGATCGCAACCAGCACTATTATAGTGGCAAGTAGGAACTGGAGAATTCTAGGCTCCCAGATAACAAATGAGTTTGAAAATGAGGTAGTCGCCTCAATCGCAAGAAATAGCACAGCCCCCCATGTCCACCAATTAGGCCGCGTCGGCCTCACGGCTACAAGGATAGGAAGGACTCCGAATAAAGCGCCGGTGGAAATCCAGAATAAGCACGTGTTAACAGCGTCCCATTTAGTATGGGTGCTAAGGGAAGCAGCAGCTCCGCACATAGCACCACCTAACGCCCCAACAGTGATCTTGGAGCTAACTCCTCGAAGGTTTAAAGATGTGACACCATTGTAAAGTATGACCATCGCCACAATAGAACCAAAGAAAAGGACGAGTCCTCGGCGAATGGCAAAGCTGTCAAATTCTATCCATGCATCCCTGAATGTCCTTAGCATCTCTTCCTGAAAAGTTTCTGGGGTGAGCTTGTCAGAACCGGTAGGTATCTTCACTCCCACTGTCTCGGCATACGTCCTGATTTGCTGAACAGTATCCGAGACAATAGTCGACCACCGTTTTGAGTCAAATGCTTGACGAATAGGGAATCCAAGCGAGTTGAAGGGGATAGGAAGTCCCAGTATCCCAGAGATGGTCGGTACAAGATCTATTTGGCGCACAATAGACGGTCCGTCCTTGTTAAATACTGGAGATTTTGAGTACACCCACAGCGCAGCCTCAAGTTCAAGCTGTGAATCCCCACCGTGATTTCCCGTGGCGTCCATTCCATGGTCGCCAAAAACAAATAAAACGGTACGGTCATCAATCAGCTCAGTGATGCTCTTGACAAACGCAAAGGTCTCGTCCAACTTTTGGGCCATAGCAGGATGGTTAGGTCCATATCGGTGACCAACGTGGTCAACACCGAGCATATGCCCAATGACTAGCTTATTTGAGCTATTGCGCACAAGATCAGGCAGCTTTTCTTTGACACCGTTATCAACGGTATCCAAATCGCGGACGTTGAGCGAAGGGAAAGGGAAGTTCTCAGAGAATTCGTGGGCAAAAAGGGCTTCCCAAGTATCATCACCAACGAACGCCACGGGGCCGAGATGAGACGCAGCCTGAGAAACCCAGTTATCCTCCTCAATCTTGAAGCCAGCGAAGTTTGACCCAGCATCTATGAATGCCGGTAGTGAACCAGTTGTCAGCCCCTTCAATCTTTGAAGGGTAGTCGTGGGAGGGTCTGCCAAGAACTTGGCAGAAAACGAACGTCTCGGATCAGTGGTGATTTCATGAACCGGGAAGTGCCGAAGGTACGGAAGTTCTGGTGCATCTGCTGGCGCTGACACAAAATCATGACGGAGCGCGTCAACCACAATAACCACAGCTCTATCAAAAATAGGTTTTGTGGCCTGTGATTCAGAAGTGTTTGGGTAGACAGGTCGTGTGAGAAGGAACCCGGAACTGAACTGGGCCACAGCAGAAATGTGGACTACCAAGATCCAGAACGCGATCAAGAGCGCAGCTCTACGTGAATCACGAACGCTGCGCACTGCTTTCCTCACGCGCCCAGCCATCACCGGCTTGTTGACAAAAGTGATTTTTGGTCGCGGTCTCGCTCACACTCAAAAACCGTAAGAAGCTGTGGTGGTGTGACCGATGCACCCCTATACGGTGGTGCGGGTGGTAAGCATGTGACCTCCACCTTCCTAACTCATAATAACAACCCGTTTAATTGGAAACGGAGCCATAGGATAGTGTAAAAACACTGATTATATATATGTTTAAAGACGGCTGAAAAGGCAGAATCATCACAGCGCCTAAGGGCCTTGTGAATCACGCTTTGGGGTTGTAGCAATTAAGCAGTGTTTGCCGGGTCAATCTCGAATGTCCAGGTTCCAGTCTGCGCCGACCAACTGATGAATTTACCTTTGCTCTTCAATCGTTTCAAATACTTGCGGGCAATTGGATGATCTGGATCTTTGATGGGCTCGTGTGTATCTCGAGCTCGTGCAAACACATTATATAACGTCACACGATGTCTGACATTGAAGCCTTGGCCGACAGGGGGTCGATCCGCGTCTACAGGGTAAAGGCAGAAGGAACGATCTCCAAATACAATAAGGCGGCCACAAACTTGCTCTTGGACATTGCTCAGCCCCGATAAATCCACTGGCTCTAGGAACTCTACAAACCCGTGAGTTCTTTGGCCAACTCTAAAACCCCTGACATTCCGCAGCTCACGTAGAGACATGTTCATCAAACGGTGGGTTGCAGGAGAGATCCAGTACCCATCAGCATCAACTATCTCATTGTCAGGGATTTCTGCACCATTGACCGAAACCTTACGGCCCAATAAAGATTCACCTCCATCTGCTGCTTCAGTTTCATTCTTGGCCCCGTATGAGTCTCCCACATCGCTAGCATCAATTTTGGCATTAGAGTGACTCGGCTCAATAACAACGTAGTCGTCATCTGAATCATCAGCAGGAATATGTTGTTCTTCGCTGCTATCAGCAGTTGACCTATCAGCAGCCTTGGAAGGAGTACTAACGGACAGAGCCCGCGGAGTACTAGCACCGTAATCGATCGCACGAGCAGCCTTCCTCGTAAAATCAAATGCCTCCGAGTTCAGGATGATATCGTCTGTGGTGCTGCTGTAAAGCATATTTTGGAATTTCGAGGTTCCAGCCCTGGACCCTTCGATTATGTCGCCATCGATATCTTTCGTCAGTTGCGAGTCATCATCATCCTTGACCTTTTGCTCATGCAAGCGACATCCCTGCGGAAGTACATGTGGTTGCAACACTTTCGCGATAAGTACACCAGATGGCGGCTTGAATGCTGCAGAGTCTTTTTTCAGAGTAGCTTGCGGCTGTTGCTCTTGCGATGCTAGATTAATTGGCCTTCCAACATTGTTGAACAGAGGATTTGAGCCGTAGGCATTGCTATCAATTGAGGCAACAGTACCCGGCTGCTGTTGAGTGTTACCAAAGAGAGACCCAGTGGTGGTTCCCTGTACCGTGCCATTAGGCTGATTCGACGTTAGCCCTGAAGACGTGGAAAGGCCAGTACCTCCGAACAAGCCACCAGTAGTTGCGGGCTTTGAACCGAACAACCCTCCAGCAGGTTTGGCGGGAGTGGTATTGAACCCTCCATTCAATGATCCGGTTCCACCCAAGGTACCAGAAGTGGTATTTGAGTTGTTCCCAAACAGCCCCCCGGAAGATGCACCATTGCTATTGTTATTTCCAAATAGACCACCGCCTGAAGTGCCCGTTGTGGTTGCACCCGGTTTTCCGAATAAACCTTCGCTGCTTGCTGTGGTATTATTACCGCCCAGGCTGTTCCCAAAAAGACCACCCGGCTTCCCAAAGCCGTTTTGGTTCGCGTTAGTGTTGTTGGCCGGCCCAAATAGTCCACTACCTGTGGAACCGGCCGCACTTCCTGAGTTTCCAAATAATCCGCCACTAGAGGTGTTTGCCGTGTTCTGGCCGAAAGTGCTTCCTGAAGCAGGCTTGTTAAGAGAAGACCCAAATAGTCCACCGCTGGTACCAGCCGTAGGTGTGCTCTGGCCTAGCCCAAACGCCGGCTTCTGCTGTTGAGACTGACCAAACAAGCCACCACCGGTGTTATTGCTAGCAGCCGTCTGACCGAAGAGCCCGCTACTTGAAGGCGTGGCGCCAAACGCATTTCCGGTAGTATTTGAGGCCGCTCCACCTATCCCGGAAGAGCTAGATTGCCCAAAGAGACCACCTGAAGCCGGTTTATTTTGCGTAGCACCAAAACCACCAAACCCACCAGCTTGCGGTTGTGCTTGACCAAACGCAGGCTTAGCATTGTTTTGTCCAAACAGGCCAGATCCCTGAGTATTGTTATTTTGACCAAAAAGGCCTCCATTAGAGTTGTTGTTATTGCTTTGACCAAACAAGCCACCATTGCTCTGGCCCGTGTTAGTTGAACCAAACCCCGCATTCCATCCATTATTTGAATTGTTGTTTTGTCCAAAAAACCCACCCTGTTGCTGTTGGTTATTTCCTGTTTGGCCAAACATTCCACCCGTGGACGACGTACCACCAAATAGAGACGGCTTGTTTTGGGAGAACGCGCCCATGCCTCCATTGTTGTTATTGTTCTGACCGAACGCTCCAGTAGGCATACCTGATCCAGAGGTGTTTCCTTGATTTTGGTTGTTATTTTGGCCAAAGCCGAATCCGCTGTTCGTCATACCGGAAGCCGGCTGACCAAATAGCCCACCACTATTAGCTGGCTTCGCGCCAAACAAAGACGAGTTGTTCTGCGTGTTATTCTGTCCAAATAAACCAGTAGAGCCCGAGCTAGGTGTTGATGTGGAGCCGAAGCCAAACCCCGTTGTAGTCGGCGTGCTAGGCTTCGCACCGAAACCAAAGCCACTAGAGCTAGCAGCATTGTTGGATTGGCCAAATGGACTCCCGCTCGTATTATTCTGTACTCCAAATGGACTGGAGCTGTTCTGATTGTTTCCAAACAGGCCTGTTCCTCCTGTCGTAGAGTTTGTCGAATTTTGCCCAAATAAAGATGACCCTCCAGAGGGCGCTCCAAAGGCACTTGTCGTACTAGAGCCACCGAAAGGAGTGCTCTGCTGGGGTTGTCCAAATGCGCCAGCACTTTGCGTCTGTTGACCAAATCCGAAACCCGAAGACTGGGCCGTACTGCTCGTAGGACCCTTGCGATTTGCTTCATAATCTTGAAACCTTAGCTCAGGTAGGGACCAGTTGGAGTACTGCGGCATCATGGTGATTGTCTGGTACTTGTCTGTCTTGTGAACTCCAGGTTTCGATAAGTCAGTTTCTTCCTGGACTTGAAACGGAACCTGCCCAGTACCCGTCGCAGCCTGTGACTGCGCACCTCCCACACCACCGAATCCAGAGTTCATAGGTGCACCAAAAGCGCTAGGGGTGCCAGCAGCAGCTGGCTGGCTCCCGAATAGAGACGGCTGCGTAGATGCTGTAGCTCCAAACGGTGACGACGATGCGACGTTGCTTACCTGCGGCTGAGAGCCAAACAGCCCCATCGACTGCGATGGCTGGGTCTGTGGTTGTCCAAACCCGAAGCTAGAGCCACTGGATGCAGGCTGCTGCTGCCCAAATCCAGAACCAAACATCAGATGTAGCAGGCTCCTTTGCAACTAAGTTCCGGGAATTGACGATACCTCAAATGGAGGGCATCAACAAAACACCGCGATACGGGTGCTGTGCTGACAGTAAGGTGTATCCCCAATGCGCGTGGGTCATCGTCACCTGGGCAAATGTCGATTAGCTCACGCGTCGCGCGCGTCCCATAGCTACGAAATCGGCAACACGCGTTGGAAAATTTCAAGTGCCCCGTGCTGCTAAAAGGTGTCTGATGGGAATCAAAGGCCTCTTCAAAGTAATCAGTGATAACTCTCCTGCCGCTGTGAAGCTGACAGACTGGAAAGCAATCAGTGGCAGGAAGGTAGCTATTGATGCTTCCATGTCTCTATACCAATTTCTAGTGGCCGTGCGTCAAAATGATGGCCAGCAATTGAGTGGAGATGATGGAAAAGAAACCAGCCATCTGATCGGAATGTTCTATCGTACCATCAGACTTGTAGAGAATGGCGTCAAGCCGGTGTATGTGTTTGACGGAAAGCCGCCCGATCTTAAAGGTGACGAGCTCGACAAGCGGCTTGAAGCCCGCGAAAAAGCGGAAAAACAGAAAGAGGACAGCACTTCTGCTGCTGATGCTGCTCGATTTGAGAGACGAACTGTCCATGCCACTAAGGAGCATAATGAAGAAGCAAAACGTCTGCTAAGACTTATGGGAATCCCTGTTCTTGAGGCTCCTAGTGAAGCCGAGGCTACTTGTGCATCTCTTTCCAAGACTGGAAAAGTTTGGGCCGCTGGATCGGAAGACATGGATACCCTTACGTTCGGATCCACAGTACTATTGCGCCATTTGACAGTTGGCGACCAGAAAAAGAATCCTATTACTGAAATAGATCTAAGCAAGGTATTGGAGGGACTCGGACTTAACCAATCCGAATTTGTCGATCTCTGTATCTTGCTGGGGTGTGACTACTGCACACCCATTCGCGGAATGGGTCCACAGACGGCACTGAAACTCATAAAGGAACACCGCAATATTGAGGCAATCCAGGAAGCACTTAAGAAGCAAGGTGGTAAGTTACAAATACCCGACGATTATCCTTACGTTGTGGTTCGAGAGCTCTTCGCGCATCCGGACGTCTCTTCGCCTGATAACACTACTCTCAAATGGAATCCGCCTGACATTGATGGGCTAGTCGACTTCCTTGTGAAAGAAAAGGGTTTCAGCGAGGACAGGGTGAGGCAGAATGCAGCTAAACTCACCAAAGCTGCAAGCCAGAAGCCGCAGGGCCGTCTAACCGATTTCTTCAAAGTCAGCCCCGCTGTAAAGTCGAAGAAGCCACAAGAACCTCTTGGGAAAAAGAGCGGAATGGTGAAGAAAGCAAAAAAATAACTTCTTCTGCATAGATTATTATTTATTACTTACTCTCCCATCAGCTGTTTTGCTCTTAACACTTACATGCACTATTAGATGACTATCGCCAACACGCTCTTTCGACCATGTGGACCCAAATCACGGGGCATGAGGGCTCGTGCCAATCCATGTCGTGAGAATCCCATGCGCCATCCCTAACATATTCCGCATGGTCATCAAAGTGGGATGCCATGTTTCGATTGAAGGCGGCGTGAGCCACGCAGTTCGCGAGGCAAGCATGCTTGGTACAACGGTTTTTTCCATGTGGTTAAAGAACAGCCGTGGGTGGCGGGCAAAACCGTACGAGCCTGCTGAGATCGAGAGATTCAAGAACGAGTGCAAGCAGCGTGGTTATAATGCGCGGACAGATATACTGCCGCACGGCTCATACCTCATTAATCTTGGAAATCCAGAGGAGGAGAAGCGAGTCAAAAGCTATGATGCATTTCTTGACGAGCTAAAGCGCTGCGAAGCGCTCGGCATCGGCCTTTATAATATGCACCCAGGCTCTTCGCTTGGAACATCAAAAGAACAATCAATCCTTCGAATTGCTGCGGCTATTAACTCAGCGCACAAGTCTACCCAGTACGTTAAGGTCGTGCTGGAAAATATGGCTGGTGATCCGAGTCGCATTGTCGGATCCGAGCTCACCGATATTGCTCGAATCATCAGTGAAGTTAATGACAAGACACGGGTAGGTGTATGTATTGATACATGCCACACTCTGGCAGCTGGGTGGGACATCAGCCAAGGGAGAGGATTCTCTGCTTTCTGGAAAGAGTTTGACAGAGTAATCGGGCGCCAGTATCTCAGCGCAATTCATGTAAATGACTCTCACTGGCCACTTGGTAGCCATAGGGACCAGCATGCACGAATAGGCACTGGTTTTGTTGGCCCAGAATGCTTTCGACTGCTCATGAATGATGAAAACCTCACTGAAATTCCCAAAATTTTGGAAACATCAGACTATTTCGATGAGGTGCGCCAGTTGAAGTGGTTTGAAGGCAAGACCGCCATGGAAGTCGAGGCTGGTACCAAGGATTTGGTAGCAAAAGGGGCTACTATGCGCAAAGAAAATCAACATAAGACAGATTTGAAGCGAGAGAAAGAGGCCAAGAGATCGGTCAAGAGAGAAACCAACGAGCTAGGCCTGGGGCTGGATAGCTTTGTTGTCAAAAAGCGAAAGCGTGAGCCAAAACCTGAGCACTCTGCTGAACCTCCGTCCGGCAGTGGGTCCGAGAAAGTCAATTAGGATGTATATAAACATGGAAGACTTCTGAGCATACCTATAAATACGAGTCTAATGCTCAGATTAGATACCAATGGGGGGCGAAGGACTAGATGAGGCTCACAGTATATAATAGCTTAGGGTGAATAAGTTGTGCTCCAGTTGTGCTCCTCGGAACTATGATTGCTTTGTATACTCAAGTACCAAGATCATGTAAATTGGAAGCTATATTAAGTCTCGCCCACGAGGGGCTCGTTCGCCTCTGCACGGTGGAGACTATGATGACACATGAGCGGTGGGTCGTAGATAAGACGCGCAGTATGTCGGTCTGTTTTTAGTCTTGTACGGACACTTCTTTACCCTCTCGTAGAAGGATCCCTTGCCATGGAGTTCTTTTCGATGGGCATGTTCTGCATTGATGAGATTCACCTGCCTGACGTGTCCTATGTGGACGTAGTGGGGGGAGCCGGGACTTACGCGCTTTTGGGGGCAGCCGTGCTGCTCCCGCGCTCGGAGCGTAAGTCTATCGGCTTTATCTGCGATGAGGGCTATGACTTTAGTTGTTCGATGCTCGAAGAAATGGAATTGTGGGGGACTGGCACCATCTTCCGGCGAGATGACGGTCGAGAGACGACAAAAGCCTGGAATAAATTTACCAATAACGAGGAGCGCCTGTTCAAGTATCTAAGCCCAAAGAAACAGATATTTTTCAATGACATGCCTGACTCAACAAGAAATGCCAAAGTCGTTCATCTCATTTGCTCACCTGCGCGTTGTGATGAATTCGTTCGCAGCCTACGCGACAGAGGGAAAGAGGATCAGATCTACATTTGGGAGCCAGTACCCACTGAGGCTAAACCGGAACGATTTGGCGAACTAAGAAAAGTGGTCGAGACGCGCGGAATTCATGTCTTATCACCAAATGCTTTGGAGGCCGCAAATTTTGTAGGATTGTCGGAGCCAGAGACTAAGGAGGAGGTAGAATACATGGTAGAAGAATATTATGGCTTTGCGAAAACTGTTCTGTTGAGATGTGGTGCCATGGGTAGCTACCTTAAGACCGATGGACACGGCAAATGGTACCCTCCATATCATGGTCGTGAGGACGCCAGTCGCGTCGTGGATCCAAGCGGAGCAGGAAATGGATTCATGGGTGGCCTAGGGATTGCTCTGTCTCGTAATGCTGACTGGGATGATGCTGTGGCGTCTGCGAGTATAGGAGCGAGCTTTATGATCGAGCAAGTGGGCCCACCTAGGTACGATGCTGGTAATGATACATGGAACGGTGAGTCTGGTCTCGCGAGGCTGATGAGGTACAAAGAAAAAATCCATAATCCTAATTAACTATCTCTGTACCCAATTTAATGCATTTGCCGCCTTCGTCTCAAAATCTTGGGGTATCAATGTGCAGTTCATAAACCACTATCGTGACAAACCCTAGGCTCCCAGGTCTCTACAGTGAACATCGTGGGGCCCAGTTGGAAGAAGACGACCGGACGCCGACCGGGGTGACCGTTTCATGTTCAGCACCTACATCACAGGTGTCTTTCTGGTAATCTCTACGTACAACGGCCCACAATTGGTCTATCACTTTTATGACGATGGTGCAGTAGCAGGGAAGCCGGAATTGAGTGACTTCGATAGTGAAGGTGAAATCGAATGGAGCGAGGAGCTCAGCACGGACGAAGATGAATCTTCAGAGGCAAGTATGAACAGTTCTAAAGTGTCAGCTCCACTTGATAGTCCCTATACACAAGGCACCACTAGTGCTTTGGAAGTGCCCTCTCTGCGAAATCCCACGTCGATGGCAAGCGGGGAAGGCATGAGCGCCCCTCTACGCCCCGATGCTGATCAAGAAATATGGTCTAAACAATCAACCCCTGGGAAGTTATCTTCTTCGGAACCAGTATCGCCTCAGCCCTCTAATGCTCCATCTAGCAGTGCGTCTGCCAGTATAGCCCCTTCGCAAGTCACATCTGCATCCAGTTCTATGCTGCCTGCAGGACTGGATAAGGAAATTCTTGCGGAAATACTCACACCTCCTACGGGTATGTGTAACGAGCGCTTCTCACTGACGATAGACAACATCATGCTTGTTGGCATCCCTGTTCATATTCTCGAAAATGGTACCTGGAGACCATTAAAGACAACAAAGCTCGACCCAAACGACGATGTCGATGCTAAGGACTCAACCTTCTCGGAATCGCAAAATCTGGACGCAGACAAGGAAGTAGACCTCAAAGGCATAACCACGAGCAAAGACTCCCCTATGCGAATGTTTCACGTCTGTTTTGCACTCAAGCCACCTATTACGGAGGCCAATAACTGCGAGGAACGGATTTACCGGCACGTTTTGGTCCCGTTCATCCGAATGTTACGCCATGAGCAGGCCAGTAAGAACTACGTTTGGAATCAGGTCAGTGAGATCATCAAGGCTAGAGAACAGCTCAGAGCCGCGAGCATCGCCGATCAGCAGGAAGCCGTTGAAACGCAGAGTGAGCTTGCTCGGGCATTGAAAAACTTATGTACTGCGGTGTCTCACATGGAAATTGCGCGGATCATGATTGCGAACAAAGTTCGTGCCTTTCAGGTTCCTTTGCAGCTTGAGCTGACGGACCTACCGCTACATTTCGACGAAGTTTCTCCTCACGCATACCTTACGACCACCAACGCCCCATCTAAAGAGATAGGGCACGACTGTCATGAATGTTACGGCTTATTGCTGTTAGATGATCCCGAAATTATCGTGCAGGAGATTGAGGTCGATCCTCAAGGGCCTGTTGCCGCGATGATAAGAAACATTACCCCGACCTCAAGCATTGAGGAGCTTGCGCGCCGAAATAAGATTGACATCAAGCAGATCGTAACTCTCGTGTGGTCATTGGTGTACTGGCGGCGCGCTCGAATCATCATTCCTCTGAATAGCCGGTATACCTACAGTATCAGTCCAATGGCACCATTTGGTAGCAATTATAACGATCTTGTCAAATCCTTTCATGAAGCCTTCCCGATGATGCCGCCGCTGCCTCGAATATTGTCCATGCTTTCGTCTGGAAAGCCTAAACCATATGCGTTGCACATACCATCGAATGACCACAGAGGAATCTATGTGCGGGCATTGGCTTGGCTGCTCCAGAACGATTTCGTCGTACATCTTCCTACATTTGCTCTAGTGGTAGTCACAAGGAAAATCAAGCTCGCGTCTGCCAGCAACGAAGAAATGAACACGGAGATGGAGCAAGCCATCTCCGACGGCGAAGACACCAATGAATCACCACATAAAATTGTGTCTAGTGAACACTCACGCGCCGTGTCTGAAAGCATGGCACGCCAGAGTATGTCGCATCGCAGGCTTTCATCTTATCACTTCGATCTTGATGACGTGCAGGACAGTGTCATACAAGATCCCTTGAAGCCGTCCTTAGTCGAAAAGCAGTGGCTCGCGCAAGTGGCTGTGTCTGGTGCCTCTCGAAATCCAGACTTGGCCACTATGTTCTACAAGCTCACGAAGTATTTTAATGGAAGAGACTGCTTGGAACAGGTGATGATTCGTGAGCACATCTCAAGGGAAGAGATGCGTAGGTTCCTCCAGGAATTTTCGCAAAACATTGTTACGTATAGACACTGGTAGCGGTCAAATGTCGTTTTTGCAAACCAAAAGCAGATTGTATGCAGAATATCATATAATAATAAATATGTTTTAATGAGAACTTTACTCGCTATCGCTGAGATCATCTAAGGAGCTCATACTCGAATCCGAATCGGCAGTAGCTCCCTCGTCTAATTGCGGAGTGTGCTTATCTTTCTTGGGCATCGCGTACTTAAAGACGTACTCCCGTACTTTCTCGTCGTATTCGTTGCTTTTGTTCCGCGCGGCGCGGTCCCAGACTGCGGCGGCACGACCGTTCAGCGGATCGGAAGCATTTGGGTATGCGAGCAATTGGGGCAAAAATGACTCAAAAATATTCACCAGTCCGTAGATCGGAGTCCATGTTTCGTTAATAACATCCAAGCAGACGCTACCACGAGCCTCTTCGACGTTTGGATGAAATATGCGATTCAAAAATCCAATTGACGGACTCCTATACGGATAATCCTCCGGAAGTTCAACACGGATACGCCACACACCGCCTTCATACGGGGTTCCAGTTGGTCCAGGAAACTCGACGCTGAACTCCCGCATATTGTCCGTGGTCAGGTCCACCTTGAAATTGCTCATCATCCTGATAGGAATGGTTAGTATCTGATAGAAAAGTGCTTACCTCGCCAGTCATACTTACAGTTTCTTGACATCCACCTCAATTCGGCGATTTCTGCCACTCATTCTGAGACTTGTATGTGGGAGACGGGACAGGTTGGTGCGGCGTTGTCCGGCTCTCTGCTAGGATGGAGGGTAGCGGTGGGCCTATATGCTTATATGCTTATAAAGTCATCTGCGGCTGGAGCGGGCTAAGACGGCCCCATGCGGCCAAGACTATGGTTGAGAATTTAAGCTCAACAAAGCCTCAATTAGTTCTACGAAATCATTGCATAGTGGAGCTAAATGTTCTGACACAAGTGGCAAAAGTGCATCAAAGCGACGAAATTCGCTAACAGGCGACAAGATCACATTTCCCCCAAGTAGGGGCGCGATGATGGATGAGCCAGCGCAGGCGCTTACATGATTGCTGCTGACTGTCAATACGAATGAGACAAGGTCTCCTACAAATCTACCAGGAAAGGCGCTTAGGCGCATGGGCTGATGGACGTGTCTATTTCACCAGCAGAGGCACGCGAGCCTCAAGGGGGACCCATTCTGTATGGCGGCTCAAGCGGCATGGATAGTTCCGGTCAAGATGCCTCGGCAGGAAAGAGCGCCGGCAGCTCTGGGTCGTTGTCCTTCGACTTCGAGAAAGGTGACCCGCGCACTCCTGAGAACATTTACACCAACCTAATAATTACTGAGCATGTGCTCAGATCGCAATACGTTGAGCTACAACGCAGCAGAAGGCGAGGATTAGTGTTTTTTTGGGCTGTTATTGCTGGAGCCATCGTGCTAACCTACCGAGTGTGGTTTGAGGACTCGCCATATCGCTTCATAAGATCAAGCCAACAGCTTCTTATGGTAGCTTTGTATATCTCAATTGGGCTATTCTTTCTCACTGGGATGTATACTAAGGTATTTTCTGTCGCGCCGAGATTTATCTCCGATACGAATAAGGGTCTCAAGCATCTTAATATCAGGCTTGTCAAGACAAACACGACAATGAAAGAGAAGCTAGTGCGCGTCTTGGTAAACCCGATATATTCTGATCAACCTGCAGGGCCAGTAAAACTGGTGCTCCTTCCGCGGGCATTTCCTCCCTACTTTATAGAAGAATGGGAGCTCTTTCGAGACGAGTACTGGGAGAAACAACGCCGCAGGAGAAATCGGTCAAAAAAGACTCGCAAAAGAAAGACGTCTTGTTAAAGGCGAATATTATTTATTGGTGTGATAATAGTATATGGCTTTTTTCCCTCTAACATATTTAAGCTCGCTTGATCGGTTATGTGTCCTTGTGCGTTCTGCTTTGGACAGACTTACCTGAGTTGCACACATTACCATAAGCCTTCTATGAGCAAGCCGCATCGTACGCGGCGCCGTGCCGCCTTTCATTTCGCCCTACGTGTACATGCCCACATCGACGCCAGGCTGGCCAAACCCAGACCACACCAGTCTAGGAATGCCAGGTGGGATGGGTTGGAGGCAAAGAAGACCTTTCAAGCAATGTCGCTGCCGATAAGACGATACGACTCAGGTTCTCGCCATTTCCTGCAGCATATATGCTTCCGCCCAGCCTAATCTAAGGGCCAAGTTGCGTTAACCTAACCCCAATATACGTCACTGGAATGGGCCGAAGCCTCGGTTGAGGTTATTTAAGCCAGGATACGCTCAGAATGAAACATGACGTCATTATATTACCTGCTTGTCTACGTCGGGAGCTGAGTAAAAGAGAGGCCACCGACACATTCTATCACCTCTCCCGACCCCGCCTTCATTGTTTACTTGCCAAGGCGTTAGTCGCAAGCGGCCAATTCTCTCCTAGAAAATGGCGGTTTTCGACAACCTGAAAAACTTTATTCGTCAAGGTAAGCAGGCTAGCACTAAAGCTCAGTCTAGAGCGCGTGAGCCACAAGCAGCTGCGCAACGCTCGGAAGGCGTAAATTCTCAGGCCGCAAGCATCACCACGTCTACGAGCGCTCCGAGCTTCAGTCCTAGCTCACGGGTTGATGAGACGACAAGTGATACCACCCAAATGAATGCAAGCGCTGATCGAACAAGCAATAAACAGCATGCACAAGGCAAGAAGCGCCGGTATGACAGTGCTGTTAAACAAATCATCGCAGAGGAAAACGAATCGAAGGCTCGCATGCCGGCATACCCTGGTCTGGAACAGTATCGCATAGTAGAGAAAATGGGCGACGGTGCCTTCAGCATCGTTTACAAAGCTGTGGATCTGAAGACAAATGAGCCGCGAGCTATCAAAGTGGTGAGCAAGGATAACCTAACTCCGAGCCAGCGAGCTTCCGTACTCAAGGAGGCAGCAATCATGCGGCAGCTTGACCACCCTAGCATCGTGCACATGCATGCATTTCTGGAAACACCAGACCATTACTTTATCGTTCTTGAGCTTGTAGAGGGTGGCGAGCTTTTCCATCAAATCGTCCGCCTAACGTATTTCAGTGAAGACCTAAGCAGGCACGTTATCCTTCAAGTGGCGAATGCCGTCCGCTATCTCCATGAAGAGGCTGGCGTAGTCCACCGTGATATCAAACCGGAGAATCTCCTCTACACGCATGTACCATTCA
The DNA here is from genome assembly GCA_030578495.1 of Starmerella sirachaensis. Classification (NCBI taxonomy): domain Eukaryota; kingdom Fungi; phylum Ascomycota; class Dipodascomycetes; order Dipodascales; family Trichomonascaceae; genus Starmerella; species Starmerella sirachaensis. Next base: position 423,071 of record JAJMSC010000001.1, on the reverse strand, counting down.
TTCCGTCTGAGAAGCGTGTTGTCCGTCCTGGTGACGATGATTCGAAAGAGGATGAGGGTGAGTTTACGCCTGGTGTCGGTGGTGGTGGAGTAGGTATCATCAAACTTGCCGATTTTGGCTTGTCCAAAGTTATCTGGGATTCTAAAACAATGACTCCATGTGGAACTGTTGGTTATACTGCACCGGAAATCGTCAAAGATGAACGGTATTCTAAGTCTGTTGATATGTGGGCTTTAGGCTGTGTTCTGTATACCGTGCTTTGTGGATTTCCACCGTTCTATGACGAGTCCATTGAAGTTTTAACCCACAAAGTTGCTCAGGGACAATATGCATTTCTTTCACCCTGGTGGGATGGTATCAGCGACTCGGCAAAAGATCTTGTTAGCCGCCTATTGATCGTTGATCCCGAAAAGCGCTATACGATTGATGAATTTCTTCAGCACCCGTGGATAACGCAGGTGTCTGATAGTCATCTCGCAACTAGCAGCGAGGTTGCCTCCCATCTGATGCCTTATGCCTCTGTACCGTCTACTCCCATGCATGAGCGTGGTGTTCGTGATGTTGCTCTAAGCGGTGCTCTGAAGGATGCCTTCGATGTCTCTAACGCGGTATATAGACTGGAGCAGGAAATGGCTAGACGCAACCAGAAGCCCAGAGGCGGCGCCATTCTCGAAGAAGCGGAAGAGGAAGATGAAGAAGACACTGATTTTGCACACATTGAACATGCATTTGATAAGCTTAGTGTAAACTCCGGTGCAAGGTCGTCTCCTAGTGGGACCAAGTCAAAAGGACGCGCGTCGAAGTCACCTAATGTCGGCTCCACCTTTGCGGCGGCAAAGCGTGTCAACGCTGCTCCATCAACTGGTGGACTTTTCGATTTACATTTGGAAGGAGCTACGTTGCTTGAGAGGAGGAAGGCAAGACATACTCCAGTGGCACATTAAAATCTCGTCTAAAGCGCTCTTTGTGAATTATTTATTTAATGAATCCTTTTTTTAATGATAGGTCTCAGACATCGAATCCGTTGTTCTTGAAACTTGAGCGCGGAATCACAATTGGCCCGGTGATGTGTTTGCGAGTTTAATGCCCGTCCGCTTGACAACGTGCGACATATATCTCGACATGCTTCAGAGTTGCGTGAGCTTATGAAAATTTGGATAAGACTCGCAAATCCTGGACAAGATCTATAAGTAAGTATCAGTATGTATGTCATCAGTCAGTTTGTCTATGTGGCCTAGTCGTATGGACAAGTTTACCGAGCTCCGTCCTCGCTAGCTCAATCGGCAGAGCGTGGGACTTTTAATCCCAAGGTTACGGGTTCGACCCCCGTGTGAGGAGCTTCTTTTTGTCAGTCCAAATGACCGCACTGTGGAACTGCTGAGGTATACATGACATAAGGAAGTAGTGCTGCACGCCATTTGGAGAACTCGGGTTACCAAGCTGGTGTTCTTGTATTTAGTATGAATATCTCATACCCAAATATAACCCGTTTAGTACTATTTGTTTCTACTTGTACCTAAGAGGCAGGTCACAAGGCACGCAGAGGTTTAATACAGAAAGCAATATAACCTAGTCTATGTAGCAAGAGTTGTTGGGTCCTTTTGACCTCGGCGCTAAGTGTAATGCTTAGCCTATCTTCGGATCAGACGGCCCTCTTGGTTGGCATTATGGGCAACATTGTGCTAAATGTGGCCATACAGCTGCAAAAATATGCTAAAAAGCAAATCATACATCTCGCGCTCCATGGCTTACCAGCTATCAACACCAAGCGGTTATGGTATTTGGGCCTTTCAATGTTACTTTTTGCAGAGTGCTCCAACTTTGTGGTGTATGGGCTGACCTACGTACCCGCAATCTCACCACTAGGCGTTTTCACGGCGATAACTAACTGCGTGCTGCCCCCACTATTTTTTGAGAATGATATGCACACAATAACTGGGTCGTTCATAACGTTGCTGGGACTCTTGCTAATGATATTGAGCCAGCCTTCTCCTAGCGGTCCTTTGAAGCTCACTATCAACGATAATGGCAAGTTGGTGTTAATGTTGGAAGGGATTTTAGGCCTGCTATTTCTCCTATGTCGCGTGTACAAAGTTGCTAATTGTGCCCTGAATCTTGCGTCCAGTTGTGGAATTGCGGCCTTGATGGGTTCTTACTCTGTGACTGCGATTAAGATAATTGGTCTGCCAGATACTGACTCCCTGCGCACTTTTCTCATGGCTTTAATAGTCTTCACATGCATAGTCGAGGTCGTGCTTCTCAGCGAAGCCTTGCACCTTTTCCCAGTTTGGCAGGTTGTACCACACCATTTCGCGATGTTTATGACATTCGCATTTATAAATCATGGTTTTCTGCTAGGAAAGTTTGACTACGCGGCACCTGCTGGGACAATGATTGCTCTCATTGCTTATTCCCTGGTATTTACTGGTGTTTGCGTCTCTGCAAAACCACACCTAGACATACCAGCCAATATTTTCCAGGAGACAGCCCTTTGGCAACATCTAGAGGAGCAGGCGCTTAGGGGTTGCTCGTCCAGCGAAACATCTGACCAGTCTAGTGAGGATGCAACCCACCAGTTGATGAGATCGACCCCTTCCAGCCACGATAGTCATATGTCGGATATGTCTATTCTGGATAACGAAAGAGGCCATTGCTTGCTCAGACAAGAGTATCAGAAGTATCAGCATAAACAGATGCTAGAAAATGAAGGGTTTCGTCGAAGGTCATCTCAGATCAGCTTAGCCTAGATGCGTAGATAATTTAAGCAACAACGTTCGAGTCTAGTGCATGGTTAAGCAATCAGTCCCAATCATTAGGGCTCTAACAGAACTCCCCTTCGGAAGAGATGCCAACCGATCCGTTGCTCCCGGAAGGCGCACGAGACTGTTCGCACGGACCATGCTGCCGATACGACTGCTTCTCTGGAATCCAGTATTTTCCCACATGAGTTTCCCAGCTTCGTTACGCGTTGCAATACCGCGTTGGAATTCAGGCCGAGGATCAAGTACTACGTCATGAGATAACTCAACATCGACCCAGTCATCATCCCCATCAGTCCTTCCCTGCATCTTATTCAATAGAGGGTAAGCAAATAAGTAGAGGCAAACCACGCAGCTGACAGGATTTCCTGGCAATGCGAAGATGAATTTGCCGTTGGGAAGTGTTGCAAACGTTACAGGCTTACCAGGTTTCATTGCTACCCTTCCAAACTTGATTTCTCCCCCGAGATGCTTAATTAGGGGCTTTAATAAGTCGAGTTCGCCCATAGACACTCCCCCAGAAGTGACCAGCACATCTACTTCTGTTAATGCCTTAGAGATTCTTTCTTTTAGAAGCGAGAAATCATCTTTGACGATACCGAAATCGAAGACATGCTCACGACCGAGCCAGCTTCGCAAGATAGTCTTAAGCATCGGACGGTTGGCGTCACGAATATGAGTGCCCGATAAAGACACCCAGGGATCAACTACTTCATCACCCGTGCTCATAACGCCCACTTTGGGCTTCAGATAAGTGGGAACTTTCGTGATTCCCAAGCTTGCTAGCATGCCAATCTCACCTCCAAGAGCGCTGATCAGAGTATTTCGTGAAAGAACTAGGGACCCCATCTCAACATCGCTCCCTATTTCTCGCACATTATCGCCAAACTTCACACCCGATGCGTGAATACGAAGCTCCACCTCTTCGCCGTTTTCCTCCTGAGAAACCTCAGTATTCTCAACTGGGATCACTGCTGTTGCGCCATTGGGGAGGGGTGCGCCAGTAGTTATACGGACGCATGTGCCTAGTTCAAGGGTACCAATATCCGCAGCTGCTAGTGCAATATTTGACAAGCGCATTAGTTTATCGGAATGCCCATCGAAATCAGAATGATGTACGGCGTATCCATCAACGATACTTGCTCGGAATGGAGGTAGACTTTGCGGAGCAAAGACGTCCTCGCTCAAAGCGCAGCCAAGAGAATCTTGAAGAGAGTATGCACCTCGCTTAGGTTCAGGAGCATTCTTTATTATGATGCCTACCGCATCATCGAACGGTATCATAGGATAGGGACTCTGGCGATTCCGAGACGCTGGTCCGAAGAACGTTGGACCCGAGTGCTGCTCTAAAGAGGCATCAGTATTTGAGTGAGGATGTGTATGCGTATGCGAATGGCTCTGTGATTGAGAGTGAGCATTATCATGTGTATGAGCGTGATAATGAACATGAGAATGAGGGCGCGAGTGCGGATGCGAATGTGGATGAGTTGGGGATTTAGATCCAATTGCAGCGCTATCTGTGCCTCTTTGTGGGATATCTGCATGGAGATACCTGGAATCATCACCATTGAGAAGACTGAGGCAATGAGGCAACACTTCTCCGATTGATCTCAAGTTCTCAACAGCTCCTTTAGGCGAGCCGGGAAAGGTCACGACTAACGTAGAACCGATCGTGCCGGCGATTGGCCTAGCTACCGCTGCATATGGCGTAATCTTTAGACTGGCAACGAGCATTGCGGCAACTAATCCAGGGGCATCTCTCTCAATAAGGGGGTTTATCGCTTCAGGAGTTACATCCCTGACACCGAAGCCAGTCCCCCCTGCAGTGAATATGGCGTTAACATTTTCAGACACACAGTTAGTTACCGTCTTTCGGATACTGATCACTTCGTCTGGAACGTATTCTATGATGCACTTGCCGCCCAGTGCACGGTCAATTTCCGCGGCCAATGCAGGTCCCGTTTTATCTGAACTAGCGTTAGTGGCGCACGTGTCGGACACTATGATAATTGCAAAGAGGAGACCAGCCATTTTTATCGGCGATCCCTAGATAGTCTAGTTACGAAAGCTGGTCGATCGCTACAGTGGGTATAGGTAAGGTGCGTGACAAAGGGGAGAAGGCTTGGCTTACTGATATTTGGTCTTAAAACCCCTGGCATTTGGAGCGGTGTAGTGGAGGCCTCTGTGGAGCCAGAACGAGCATCCCTTGATATTTACCTCATCTCAGCTATTCCTGCGTCATATTAAACTGTGATTCTTTGCCACGTTTCCTCTGATCCTGCAAGCGTTGTCTTAGTCGCTTATACTGGCCATTGCGACTTCACGACTACTTTGGTGAATTAGAAAGCACCTTTTTCGGGGCACATATACGCTCTTTATTGAGTTTACATTATCAGAGGTCGCAGCAACAGAAATTCTGGCTCTAGAGCTCATTGTTATCATCATTGATTCATTGGCCAACCTTTCTTGACATATCAAGAGAATGGAACGAAGCTCTGCATCATCAGAGCATATCAATTCTCTGCCAGAAGATGTTACTGATTCAGTTACTGCGCCCCATGCCTCTGTAAGTACCGTGTTCAGTGCGGAGGAGGGTAGTTTTAGGTCGAGCTCACATATATCTTCCCGGGCGACGACTGACGCGACTAGGGCCACCAACAGTGTTACTGGTGATGAGCAAAGGCAGCAGCTACTAGCATGGTTCGAATCCATAAGTATGAGCGAGTATGCCGATGTCTTTTTATCGAATGACCTCTCAATCGAGTTTCTTCCAGATCTTCGTAAAGAAGACCTCAAACCACTAGTGCCAAAAGTTGGGGACCGCTTGAGAATCTGGAAACACATCTGTGAATTGGCACAGGAGCAATATTCTCATTTAGAACATGAAGATGCCAATCGTCTGTCGACATCATCCTCTTCGCCTTCGCTGCCTGGCTCGAGATTATCATTTCTCTCGAACACCTCAATAGATTCCAATCTAGTAGCTTTGAACTCGGCTGCTTCTGGAGACGGTCGCGTGGTTGACGTTAAGTTTTACACACCCGGGAATAAGGCTTTGAACCTTGAAATAGTCTCCTCTAGCAGTGGGAAAGAGATCAAAAATACAGCATTAGCTTTGGCCAAGCTCCCTAAACAGAAGGAATACAGATTCCATGATAGCTTTGACTTCTATGATGATGACGACTCGTTCAGAAAGGCTATTTTTGAACGAGATGTGACTGAATTTTGGATTCATCTAGCCGATGATCACAGTTCATTTAGTGGGTCTACTCTCACTCTAAAGGGTACGAATACGACATCAATCATCTCAGAGCCTGAAAAGGACCAAGTCCCTGACCTGAAGGACCGACCCACATCCCTACAGGTGGCCCAAAGAATCCTAGAATATTTCCCCGAAGCAAGCCCAGAGCGCTTGAAAGAGGGCATGAGGAATTCAGTGCTGATCAATCGACGCCTCTCTACTCTTCGAGACTGGCGCGCATCAGTTAGGCTTTCACGCCGTACTAGTATCTTAAGCACGACAGATATTGAGTACTTTGCCAGCTCTGCTCCTCAGATCACGCTCGATCTCGGTGAGGATCTAGAGAAGAAGCTTGGTGAGGTCACTATTGGTCGTCAAGATCTAGAATCAGCACTGCTGGAAAGACTGGATCGCGAAGAAATGTCGCCAACTGAATGGACTAAGGGTAGGTTGATCGGCAAGGGGTCTTTTGGATCTGTATATCTTGCTTTTAACATGTTCAGTGGCGATCTCATGGCCGTGAAGCAGATTCAGCTGATGGAAAGCGCTGAACGCCGGAAGCACATGATTGAGGCGCTTCACAGGGAGATCCGCCTGCTGCGAGAATTGGCACATGAAAACATTGTACAGTACCGAGGTTTCACTAGCGAAGGGAATTACCAGAGCATCTTCTTAGAGTATGTTCCGGGTGGCTCGCTTGCCACGAAATTGATGAGAGAAGGCCCTCTTAGTGAAGAGTTGGTCCGTTTATATATTTTCCAGTGTCTCTCCGGGTTGGCCTACCTGCACAATAAAGGAATCATCCATCGCGACATCAAGGGTGCCAATATTCTTGTTGACACCAACAATCGTGTCAAAATCAGCGATTTTGGACTGAGCAAGCATGAAGAGCCGAACAAGCAGCGATATTCAATGCAAGGGACAGCATTCTGGATGGCACCCGAAGTCGCTCGCGCTAGCGAGCAAACAACCACTAAGGCAGATATCTGGAGCTTGGGCTGTCTCATTATTGAACTCATTACGGGACAACATCCTTACCCAAAATTGCAGCCCATACAAGCGCTTTATAAGGTAGGCAAAGGATTCCGCCCGGACATTCCAGAAGGAATATCAGAAAATCTTCGGGACCTGATTGACGGATGTTTACGAGTAGATCCAAAAGAGCGTGAGAGCGCAAAGAAATTGTTAGAGCATCCGTTTTTTGCAGTGAAATGAATGCCTGAATCAAACTACATATGCATGAAAACGTTAGATAGAAATCATCATTACTTTACATGTGAGAAAGGATTATTGTTCTTCGAAGCAGAGCTTCTGTTCCTGGCGTTACTGCTTGTCGCGGAAGCCGCCCCGGTGGCTGAGGGTCTATCCTCATCGATGCCGTCCTCTAGTATAGTTGTCTCTTCACGAAAGTCCTCGCCATCCCCATCCTCATTTGAGCTCGACGAGACATAATCGTTGACAAAATTGTCGTCTTGAGCAGAAAATTTACGTAGTGCCGGAGAAACTTTCCATTCCTTTTGGACGTCGTTCCTTTCGTAGACAGCGATATAGCTATCAGACCTGCTGGTTGCCTTCGCTAATTGATCAAAGCTAACCACAAAGTGTCGATTATGTTGCACCCAAGTCCATCTGTCGGGATCCCCAGAAGGAGTAAAAGCTGCTGAGGGCATCTGATCATTATCAAAGATTACGACGCCCTTTAGCACGTAAGGTTTCTCGGAAGACATGTCAAGATCAATCTTAGAGGACACTTCGGTTTCTAAATCATTCTCAAGTTCAGCAGCTTGCTCCTGGGTTTGTAGTATTTTCGCCTGTAACTGACTCAGGTTAGCTCCTATTTCTCTAGCGGCCACCGCATAGCCTGATTTTGATAAACACGCTTGTGCAGCTTCGAGGGTTTTCGGCAGAGAGTCCCCCTCATGCATGCTCTGAGTTGCCAGTTCAGCGTGGAGCGTTCGCAAATCCTTTTGAATGTCTCGCCGTTTGTCGTGCCGCTCCTTGATAGTGGAAATATGCTCTTGCTTGTATCGTTGAGGCCACAACTCTTCCGACAATGTGGTATCCCACCGGTCGCAGAGAACCACCAACACGTCACAAATCTTTTGCAAAGTAGGAATATCATTCTCACTGATTTCATCATCTGCGTCATTCATATACTGGGACCAGAACATCTCGTCAAGCCCGTCCTGAAGGCTGATCGAGTCCTCAGCGTCAGTATGAACTGGTACGGGAAATAGAGCCATCGATTCACCTTCAACTACAGCGTAGCTCACTAAGGCCTGCTCCACTTGGGGCACGGTTGCTAGATAGTTGAAAATATCAGTTGCTTCCAGCACCGGTTTCTCAGATCGAGGCAGCTTCAACCGAAAAAGGCTCTCTAGATTCCCCGTCGCGGCTAGTGTTCTTTTCATCTCACCGCTAAGAAATGCGTTGAGCCTTTGGAGATCCACTCTGACAGATTGTTCCCATTCTTGTTCAGTGGACTCAGGTCTCTGCTCTGCAGAAGGCATACGTCGCCACCACTCAGGGTCATAGTCTAGTCCCGAAACTATGTCCTGGCCATTATTCGCGAAGAGGGCCGCGCCAGTGGAGGTTGCATTTAATGCTGTGATTATGGGGCCCAGCAATGGCGACTCTACGGACAGCAGAATTGGAATGTCAGGCAGTCCACGAACCGCAGCTGACTCGCTGTCACTGCCACTATCACTATCAATTCCTAGGTCATCACTGCTGCTCCGGGTCTCTATATCATCCCTTTCTTGCGAGGCAATCTCCTCGTACGAGTCTGATGACATTGGAGTGTTTTCTTCCTATCTCGCTCCGGCAGATAAATGCGGAGACAAGATTACATTAGCGTGTGTGATCCAGGGTGGAGTGTGGCCTCGTGGGCCACCCTAATATCAGGTGGTCGCGACCAAAACAAGGAGGTAGCAAAACAAGGACTTTTAAAGCCTCTTAATTAAATTATTGACAAAGATGACACACTGTTATTACATTGGGGGTTTTACATAGTCGATCTATAGTGTGTGTATTTTTCGAGTGTCATCTGGATGTAAGCTTCCGAGTAGAAAGAGTGAGATGCGCCGTGAGAGCTCACCAAATTATGTGCCAGCTCATGTGCCATCACTGGGTAGTAGAAATCAAGTAATGATGTTGAGTTAGGAGAGACGCAGGAATTGAAGAAAAGACTGCCATTATAGTTGAACGCAATTGATGACACGTCTGGATCCCTGTAGATGGCTATTGCTTGAGTAGAATACCCAAATATAGTGCACAAATGGAGAAGCAGCTCACTCAACACAAGTTCATCCTGGCCAGGGCGAGGTGCTTCAGCACCTGTATATACACGCACCTGGTTGTGCAGCGTGGCCAACTTCCTCAAGTTGTGTACTTTCCCAGAACTTGCACAATCGTCAGACCCACGCGGTGCGGGGAGATCCAGGTGTTGTGGAGCGCTGAGGTTATTATCATCATATTCACGCGCACGTCCAAGTGCTTGACGCAGGCTTTCCTCGACCGATTGGATACGAACTTGACTTTGTCCATTAGTTGCAGGTAAGTCTGCCCTGCCGGACGGGGAAAAGTTGCTAAGCCCAGTGCTGTGAGATGCTCTTTGAATTGGACGTTTGACTGCCTCTCGGAGAGGTTGCGCCTCGGGACCATTGATGTTATGCGGACCTTGAGTGGCTCCCCTCGATGCTCCTGAAAGGAGGTTCCGGAAAGACGACAATATGCTAGGTTGCGAATGGGTCCTCGGCTGCAGGTCTTTTTGAGATGGGTCGTGTCTCACCAAAGAAGTACTTTGACTCTCCCTTTCTCCATTTCCATCTAATCCTGAGGATTTTTTCAGAACATTTGAGTCCTGACTGTCAGGTCTTTGGGGTTGATCCCTCTCAAGAGCTCTAGAGGGTGGCTCGTAGCTGTCATCCTTAAGCTTCACGGGTTTCACCTTTTTGAGGACTTTCTCACGTTCATTACGACGGAGCTTCTCAACGTTATAGCCTTTGCGTTCTAGTGCATTCAGATTTGAACTTAGCTGGATATCCAATACGACCACAGAATCCTGGTCGGGTTTCACAAGCACAGCTTTGACCAAATTACTCGCGACATCTATCCATTCAAATCTCTCACCAGGTACAATAAAGATTTTGTTCGGAGTAGATGAGTTCATGAAAGCAGATGTCTGCACCTTTATCGAAGCTAGCGGTGGAAGTTGACGGTGAAGCTCTATACTCTTCACAAGAACGACCTCGACATTTTCATTATTCCTCTTCACTTCTTTCGATGTGTTCTCCAGGAATAGCCGAAGACGCTCGTTTATCCTGCGCTCGAAAGAGATACGCTCCTTCTCATCAGGCAGCGTATTTCCAACAATAACCTCTTCTCGGAGAAGTGCCGATAAATTGCGAACACCAAGGCGCCTATATAGTCGTTCCAGCAATTCATCTTGAGGTGCACTAATCACATAATCCTTGAACTGACCATAGACGATAATATCATCAATGATGGCGATATCAGAAGCCTTGTACAAAGCTATCTCGTTCTTTGGCTGTGCATGAACTTCCGAGGGCCTTTTGAATCTACATCCCAACAAGAATGCAGACACCCTCATTGAATCGATTAGCGATTGATCTCTCGATAGCGAAGACCATTTTGACTCCATTTGAATCAGCACGGATTCATATGACTCGGCATTGCCTAGGATGTTCAAAAAGCTTTGCGGATCTTTCAGCAAAAGTCTGACAACTTGTGAGAGTGTGGGTCTGTCAGAGATATGCAACTGATATAAGAAAGGAAGTGCGGATTGTGACGGCTCAACAGTCGGCAATAGAGGCCTAACGAGATCCTCATTTACATCGGTGCCACGATAAGGCAAAAACACTTCTCCTGGGGTGTGCCATGATGCCAAACGATGGTCCGAACCCACGAACACTGGTATAAATCTCTGTGACATACAGGCACGAATGTCATTATCAGTGAACTCGACCAAGTGCCGCGAAAAGTAGCTAAAAATTGCGTTCATTTGCACGGGCGAAGTCAAGAATTGAGAAGGCTCCTGCAAAACTTTTGATAGCAAGAAGGATATTTTTGGTCGAGCGGCTACGCCAAGCTTGGAATATGCAGCATCCCATTTCTTTGCGATTATACTCAGCCCAAAAACAGAGAGTGAAGGGTCTTGGTATAGATCTTTTGGCATATTCAGATTTCCATTGATATCCGGGATTACTTTCAGGCCAGCGATTTCCTTGGAATCATACTGAGCTTCGTCGTAGTGCTCCGAGAAGTAGAGCAACACTTGTTCTAGGCGGGGCCGAGACGTGGCTACTTCAAAGAGCTCCTGGGTAGTCGGAAAACGACGTAAACCGATATGGAACAATAGCCTCGCTTGCGGAGAAGCGGAGGACCAGTCCTTAAAACTTAATGTCCGCAAGCCCATACTCGACAAGCACTCATCCGGTGCCAGTAACTCCTTTGCTCGATACAAAGACTTAGCATCGCTATTCCCAGTAAAGAAGCGGCCATTCTGCAGCACGGCCCAGTCATCATGCTTAAGAGACTTATGGTTTTCGCTCAAATAATTCACAAGGTCCTCATTACTCCATCTGAGATTATTGGATTGAATTGCACCTAGAACAAAGCGCATATCCATAGATTCGCGGACACCTATGTCTCGGAGCCAGCCTAGCGGAAGATCAAGGGATGCTGACACCACAGGAAGCTGGGGGAATAGATCTATTTGCTTGAAATAAGACTCACGAGGTCTTTTCAACCCATGCTGAGTAGGTATACAGTCAAAGTTTGAGAATAGCTCGATAAGTCGCTTCCGTCTCCCATTTGAAAGTCGGGGCCAGCTTGTACAAGCCACACGAAGTACCCCACACGCAATAGGGACGCTATTGGGGCTTTCTGTCATGATTTTCAGTCTATACTCTGCCCACACATCTATCGGCATGTCGTGGAAACCTAACACTTGGAGATTCTCAATCCCAGCCGAGGCTGCCATCTGAGCGGACATGCAAGATGGAGGAAGATGTTTAGTTACCTCCTCATCGGGCAACCTCGATCGATCATGGAAATATTCAGCGAGAGAAAAATCAAAGACTTTTGATTCTGCTTTTGAATTTATCTTGAGCGCTGTTTTAAAAGCTACTCGTTGGATATCACTTAATCTCGGCCACATTTTTGCAAGCCATGCGACATACTTGGGAGCTTCATCTTCATCAATAGCTGATTGTGCTACATCACTCGCAACTTCAGCTAAAGAAACGAGTTGGGCATAGCCATAATGCTCCAGGGTAGACGAAAGTTCGTCGTCGAGAACCACAGGGGTGGTACGGAGCACGTTTCTGTAGGGTCCTCCCAGCCTGACTTTGCTTGAAGGCAGAATTCCTTGCGACGATGGAACAAATGTCTCCTTTGAACACCTCCAAAACCCTTCGCGGATATATAGCCCAATGACGGCATCTGGAGCTGATGTACCAAGCTTGAATCGGTCCACAACAGAACTTGCTTGTTCCAAGCCATTTTTGCCGATTTGTTGACATCGGAGAAGTTCATACTCATAAGCACACCGAGACATAACTCCAGCCATGTAGAGCATCTCGCCATTCCAATCTTTTACAAATTGATTGGACATATCAATTGCAGTTCGTTCCATTGTCGGGATCAGTTGGTTCAAAGAAAGGTGAGACTTCATGCCTGTACTTTGCTTCGTCGGGAAGCCGATGAAAATCTTGGCATCATTGTACGATTTCGGGAAGATGTACGATTTAAGTTGTGAGCTGATGCTTGTGGAAAGATCTGTTGTGAGAGAAATCAGAGACATCAATGCTTGCGGTGGAGGGGGTTTCAATAAGGTAGAAATCATTTCCTGTCTAAACCGCGACGAGACGCTGACGTCTACTCGAGCGTCTACCTTTATCAAATCGCATGAAATGGCCGTTCGGCCAGCAGGGTCCACAGAGTCGGTGATTAGTGACCCCACGAGTTGTTTGCCAAAAGATAGCAACCCTTTGGTTAATGTGAGAGGGGGTAATTGAGTCGCATTGAGGTAATTTATCCTAACATTCATACCGGATTTTGTGATTCCGGAAAGCTTGAGCATTCTTTGAGGTGATTGTCGGTTCAGGTTTTTCGGCTCGCCCAACGGCGATGCGGAACCAGTACTCTTAGAAAGATGTAACAGGTTGGTGATCTCCTCACCCTGCTTCAATTCCAGTTTAACTTCCTCCAGGTTCACCAATAGAAAACTCTGAATCAAAAATCCAACAAATTTCACGAGATCTGGCAACTTACTAGGTGACCGGTAAGGGAGATCTATCAAAGTCCCCTTTTGATATTGAGGGGCCTTGTTGGTGAAGAAATAGCGGAGCTGTACGCCTTCGTAGCGAAAATTCATGATTTCATGGCCTGAGTGAACAAGCGGCACATCTGTAAGCTCGAAAACAGAGTAAAAACCAACACCAAATGCGCCTATCTTTGTTTCATTGGGATTACCGGAAGCGATCTCTCTGAGCCTCTGCCAATCTTCATTCGTGAAATCGAGGCCGTCATTCATAAATCGCAATCGAACAATCGGGGCATTATGAATATCCGACGGACTCAAATTTAATTGTGAACTCTCGAATTGAATCGTGGCTGACTTCGCCCTCGCGTCCGCACTATTTTGCAATAGCTCACGAAACAAAGCATAGTCAACTGGATATTTCGTTAGAGCTCTAGTAATAAGAGCCTTATGGTTAACTGATACTGCCACTCCAGCATCAGAACTCGAGCGAAATTGGGTATAGTCCATAGATTTTTCTATGTGATTATCCGCTCCGTCGCGCCTACAGGCGGTACATATTATGGCCACCTAAGTATACGCCATCTTAAACACGTGACGGTTATCCAGTCAGTGGCGCTCCGGGATTTCACGCAGCGTGGTAAGCTGGATGCACAGTTCTAGACCTCAACGTCAATTCCTCTGTATATTGTTATCTATCACAGTTGTAATACATACTTATACGAATGAAGACCTTGTTTACTTCGAAAACCGCTATGATCTGGAGATACAACAACCTACCTTGATAATTATCGCGACTTAGGTGCTCGTGTGCATTTCACAGCTAAGTTTTGTTTGAACGCGGTGGTTTCGGGTAGCAATTGCTTCATGAGTGCCTTTGTAAGAGGGTCTGGTTCGTCTCGAACAATGTTCTCCCAGAGAGGTATATCTCTGTTCACAATGCTTGTTGTGTATGCTTCCTGACCAGCAGTATCGCATAATTGGTACGCCTCGTTGAACATTTGCATATTGCTGAGGGATATTATCAGTAAATTGCGCCATTTTGGCTCGTCCTCCAATGTTCGTAAGTGTCGAAGCATTTGGTTCACAGGTTCGAATTGGCCCTGCATGATACATTCGCTCACAGAACGCTTGTAGATAGTAGCTACAAAATTGGGGGCGCTTCCTGAGCTGCGAGCTGCTTCGCGAAGTGCTCGTAAATTCTCTAGTCGGCTTTCCGGAGGCTGTTTGTCTAAATGCTCAAGCAGGCTTTTCTGTTCCGAGACACTGAGCTTACGATGGCCCCTGCTTCTAAGACCAACAGCATCTGAGGGCTTTGTAGAGAATTTTGCCGCCCTCTCCTCCCTTGACAGGGACCTCATATGCGTTCTCTCCAAGCTTGACTTCCCTGAAGCCTACTCGATGGCCATGCTTTCGCACCCAGTGCGTATGGATAAAGCTGCAAGACCTGGTCACATGCCACCGAGGCCAAACCCACCGTTATTCGAAGACTGCTTTGAGGATCAAAGGCTCAATTTGCCGCCCACCCCGCACACCACGACACCATGAGTGCTCAGATAAAAACTTTGGTTCAGAGGCCCTTGTCACTCTTTGTGACCACTACGTGTCCATTTTGCCGCAATGCAAGAGCCCTAGCCACAAAGAAAGGTGTCTCCCCAGACATTGTGGAGCTTGACCGGACTCAGGACGGCAAAGATGTCCGTCGGGAGCTCACTGAGCTCACAAAGCAGCACACGGTTCCTTACGTCTTTAGTAACGGTAAGTTCATCGGAGGTTTCTCCGAACTGTCGAAGGAACCTCAGTCATTTTGGGATGCATTGAAGTAAGTCCTCCATACATTTGCATGCAACTAGGCAATGCCACCGCTGGCCGCCGATAAACAACTAAATTGCTATAATTTTGAATGCGGAAAGAATTCGGTATGCCGCATAAAAGCCAATGGAAATCCACGAATTTGCTATCACTCTGTTTCGATGGAGGACTCGCCCTAATACACGCTAATCTCTACCACCGCCTTTATAATCATACGTGCCGGTAGGAAGATAGTAACACCCCCAGACACGCAAGGCGAACGAATAAAACGCTAGGCCATTCGCGCGCTGTGATCAAATCTTGGATATTCGGAAAAAGCCTTGAGGGCAGACAAGCAACGCGATATGTCAGAAGACATTCCATTGCTCAGTCCTGAGACGGATTACAAGCATAAACGCGGCGGCGCGTATTTGGTGAGTGCTATATCCTGCTTATTGTCGGCATCATTCACTGTTTTTTCATTGTACACAGATGTCTTTCAGAATCAACTTGGATATACACCACTGGAAGTTAATTACATCTCGATAAGTGGAGAATTGGGCCTCTATCTTTGCGTGCCATTGCTCGGCTACATTGCCGACGCATATAGACTGTCCTATCTAGGACTCATTGGCACCACAGCCTACGCAATCGGCTACTGCGGGTGTGCGTACGTCGTGCGGACTGGTGGCTCTTTCGTGTGGATGTCCGTCTTCTTTGGGATTGTCGGCATTGGTTGCTCTGCCGTATTTATTGCGTCGCTAGTTAATTGCGCCAGACTCTTTCCAAAAAGTGCATTGCTCGCAATATCGCTTCCCACCACATTTTATGGCCTTTCTTCACTTCTGTATGCCCGACTGATATCTAGCGGGTTGAAGCATGGACTTGACACAAGCACCTTATTCTATCGCCTTGCCGCGAGTCTTTCGGTAGTAGGCATTGCAGCATTCATAGCACCGCGTATGGGCCATGTTGACGACCCCCAGGAGTCTGGCCACCCGGAATTGAGAGATGTTGAAGTTGCAGAGAGCCATATCAAGCGGTTCTTCAAGGATCAGAGAACATTAATTCTTCTCTTTTCTTTTTTCCTCGTGAGTGGCCCGCTCGAGATGTACCAAAATAACCTTGGCCTGTTAGTGAAAGCAGGTCGCTATCAAGCCGAAGTCGCTGCTCAGGTCGGCTTATTCTCTGGCTTCAGCACGCTGTCACGTCTTTTGCTGGGCGCAGCCGTCGACTGGTTTAGGCTGCGTCCACCAGTCGTACTCCTCGCGGCGCTAGTTATTCTTGCTGCCATCGATCTTCTCTTTGCCAACGGCTTGTTGTCTATCTCAGTCACAAGCTCTATCAGTGGAAGTGCATACGGTGCTGCATTCACCCTTTATCCATTGATTGTATCTCATGTGTGGGGAATTACTGGGTTTGCAACTTACTGGGGCATGTTTATATTGGGACCTGCCATTGGCTCTTTCGTTTTCGGAATTATTTTCGCCGCCAATGTCGAGCGTTCTTCAAATTATGCGACAACCTTCGTCGTATGCGGCTTCGTTGCAATAATTAGTAGTGTGATTGTGTACCGCCTGCGGTTCCATCACTTATATTAGGTACGAGACTAAAAAGGATGATCAGTTAGGCTGTCGTAATTGGCTTGAGTCCCGAGCTATTGATGCGTTGGCGTATAATCTTAGTCTCTACACCATACTTTTTGAGGAAAGATTCCGCATCCCTAGACTCAGTGGGAAAGTGGACCTTTATTATCAGTTGATAAAGCTCATTCCCAGATATCAGCTCACGAGAATACGGACCAATATGATACAAGGTATATGCGTCCGAATCAATCGCTTGTGTTTGTCCTCCGGAGGCGCCATGATAGCCTTGGCCAGTACTAGAATGGGTCTGCTTCACTGAGGTCTCCAATACGCGTAGCTGGACATACTGAGCGAGTACCTCGCGCAGAAATGGCTCTGCTGATTCCTGCAAATTCGCATTCTCAGACGTATCTATGATTTCCAGGTGAAGCTGTGACCTTTGAAAAGCATCAAGCAGGTCAGAAAACGATAGGGGCTCCTCTTCGAGAACTAGCAAGATCAGGACGAAACACAGAACACCCCAGGCTCGGAGCTGATGTTTTGGTCGGACCTTTCGCAGAATTGACCGGTACGCGTGGCTCTCAGATACAATAGCTAGCTCGCCGTGATCTCGAGCCAGCACTTGCCCCGAAGAAGTTTCACTAACCTTAGGCTCCACGATCTGCATTCCCAGATTCTCAGATAAGTATGCATTTGCAGCGCGAATGTACTTTCCCACCTCTCTAGTCGGTTTTTGAATAGCTTCTGCAACATCCCTTTTCTTAATTAACTTGCCGCTAGCGTGTGCGAGAAGCACGCAGCGGGCGACTGTGAGAGCATCCTTTCCATAACGCCTCTCAAAGACGGCCTCACCTGACGTAGGATCGGGAAAATTTCCATCAATAAGCTCAGAGCTATGGGGGTCATCCATGTTGAGCTCTTAGAAACTACTGGGACCAGGGAGCTTACACTCTAATGCGGACTGTCCCTTATAGCTTCTCTCCTACCGCAGTAAACAATAACGGCTTATCACTAAGCGAAGCGCGCATACACACTCTCTATCCCGGCTCCACACCCGAACGCCAGCCACTTACTCAAGCGTTCCCATAAGACTAAGTCCCGTTGTAGTAGACAAGAGTTAAAACGCAGAGCTATCTAAGATCTCTAGTACACGCAATTTCATTACAAGTATAACGCCAATGACCCGGGCAAAGGTTAGTCGTCAGCATCAGCGTCGTCACGCTTCCGCTTCTTACCGTGCTTGCCTCTGATATTTTTAGACTTGCCGAGTTTTTCATGGAGTCTGGACATGTTGATCTTTGATTGTCGCTGAGCTTCATCAATGCTTCCAAGCAGCAACATCACACCTTCTTTGTCTATGGGGAACTCAGGTAGTTTCTTGTCTCCGTGTATCTCCTTCTCGATATTGGTATAACGAATAACATCGTACTGCGCACACATTGTGATAGCTTTACCGCTTCGTCCAGCGCGAGCGGTACGGCCAACACGGTGCACATAATCAGCAGCATTGTCAGGAACCTGGTAGTTTATGACACAGTCAACAAGAGGAATGTCAAGCCCACGCGCAGCCACATTGGTAGCAACTAGGATATTTTTGCTTCCAGCACGGAATTTGTTCAAGGCTCCGAGCCGCGCTTCTTGTGTCATGTTTCCATTGATGGGAATGCATGAGAAGCCTAGGATCTCAAGCATCATCGGGATTCGGGTGCCTTCGTCTTTTGTATTCACAAAAACTATTACCGACTTCCCTGCAATCTCGTTCAAAATATAAACCAGTGTGGCATCTTTATGTTTTAGCGGCGTGAAGACGTAGTATTCCAACAGAGTGTCGACGGTGGTAATACGATTCGAAATCGATATCCGAACTGGGTTACGAAGACTGGCACGTTGGAGACTCTCGATATCTTTTGACGGTGTTGCCGAGAAAAGATATGTGTGGCGCTGTGACGGGATTATCTCGAGGATTTTGTTGATAGGCTCCTTAAAATCCATGTCCAAAAGCCTATCGGCCTCATCAAGTACTAGGTACTGAAGGTGGCGCAAGTGAAACCCCTTAGTTTTTTCAAGATGATCAAGCAATCTCCCCGGAGTAGCGACGATGATATGTGGCCGACGGCTCAGTGCCATTGCCTGTTGCATGGTGTCCTCACCACCAATGATTACAGTCGTCTTCACACCCATGGGAGAACCCAATGCTTGGAACTGTTGAGCAGTTTGGTGAGCCAGCTCACGAGTAGGCGAAAGCACGACGCAAAACAGCGGTGAGGGCTTCTTGTAGAGAGCCTGAAGGACTGGTAGGGCGAATGCTGCAGTTTTACCGCTTCCCGTGGCGGCGAAGCCCATAATATCTCGCCCCTCGAGTGCCGGTGGTATGGCTTGCTCTTGAATCGAGGTAGGCTTGGTAAAATTAAGGGATTCACATGCCTCAACGAGAATATCAATCAATCCAAGTTCCTTAAAACTTGCCATTTTGTGGTTCAGATTTCTCCGCGTAGAAAAAAATTATATAAGAATTTCACTTCTCGCTCCTCACCTCGACACAACCAGCCAGCTTCGCAAAGTACAGAATGGCGCGGCGACACAAAAAGAGAACTCATGTTCCAGTAACGCCAAAAATGGAGAAGGATGTCCCCAAGTCCATGGTCATTAAAATGGGAGATCCGAAGCGCAAACCAACGAAGGCATTGAGTGCGCTAGTCCGTGATTTTCGGCAAGTCATGCAACCGCACACTGCTGCAAAGTTGCGGGAGCGCAAGTCTAATAAACTTAAGGATTTCTTTGCTATGGCTGGACCACTGGGTGTTACTCACTTTTTTATCTTTTCGCAGTCCTTATCGGGAAACACCACTTTACGAATCGGTCGTACTCCACGAGGTCCAACGTTATATTTTCGTGTGAAGGAGTATACGCTTTCGCGTGATATTCAGCGAGTTCAGGCACGGCCACACGCGCTTACCCCTCAGAGTCCCGAATTACTCAACCCGCCTGTGCTCGTTATGAACAACTTCTCGCCAGCCAAGGCTAGCGACATGGACTCCCTCGTTACGTCAATGTTCCAGAACATGCTGCCTACGATCCACATCGATCAAGATACCTCTCTTGCTGGTGTTCGCCGTGTGATGCTATTAAACCGCGTGCAGGACACGGGGGACATCGAGTTGAGACATTACGCAGTCATCACGCGCGTAGTCGGTACATCTCGAGCGATAAAGAAACTTGATGCCGTCTCTCGTGGGCAACGCGAGGTGCCTGACTTACACTCCCTGCGCAATGTCGCTCAATATATGGTAGACCCGTCTGCAAGTGACTCTGAGGGCGAGGACGAGATTGTCCAGGCCCCGCTCTCTGGAATTTCGCAGCCCGCGGTGAACGCTGCATCAAGAGTAAAGAAAGCTGTGAAACTTGTAGAAACTGGCCCTCGCTTAACGCTCTCGCTGTTAAAAATCGAGGAGAATCTGTGCAGTGGTAAGACGCTGTACCATACTCTCGAAAGTCGTACATCGAAAGAAGCCGCAGCCCTTGAGCAGGCGCACCAGCAAAAGGATGCTGAACGTGCTAGGCGTCGGAAGGAGCAAGAAGATAACGTCCAACGTAAACGCGAGGCTGATGCTGCACGCTCTTCCCGCAGAAAGCGCGGCGAGGAACGCGCGAAGCTTCGTCAACAGCTGCAGACCAAACCTGAAGATGAGGCTGGTGCTGATGAGGAAGGCAGCGATGCAAGCGACTTTGAAAAGTTCGATCAGGATGTTGGCGACATGAATGACTATGAACTCGAGGCTGAGCTCGCGGATAATTCGTCTGGCGGGCTGGAGAGCGCGGAAGACGAGGACGAAATTGACGAGGATTGATTGAATCCCAGTGTTTTAGACTAAAGTTAAATCTGCTTAGGATTATATGGGTTTTGAATTCTACAGAATCATATCGATAGACCGTGGTTTTAATTATATTTTTGCTGGATCTATTCGTCCCGCGCATCCCTTCCGATGCCAAGCGGATCTGATCTCCTCCTACTCCACAGTTTACGTAGACATGGGTGAGGGTTCAGACTCTCAGCCTCACCACACCCGAAAGTGAAATTCGGCGTCGGAGTGTGCCTTGAATGGAGAAATGCGAGTTGTAGCGTGGCATATAAAGCCTTTCCTTCTCTCAGCATTTGCTTTTGCAGGACTTATCGGTTTATGGCACACATTCGATAAGCCTCTGCCGCTCGAGATCTCTGACGTTCACATCACCGTGCTAGGAAACTGGTTTCCAGGGCTGTCGCAACGCGTTAGGACAGGCGCGGCAGACACTTGGCGAGAACCGGAAACAAGTATTGCTCCATATGACTTCGGTGATGTTCTGGACCCTATTGCGAACAAGACGTTTTTCATGCTTAAGACAGGGGCCAACGTAATGTGGAACCGCTTGCCTGTGCACTTGGCGACCACGCTGAGACGATTCCCTTATCATCAGATCTACTCGGATGAGAGTGCAGTTATCGGGAATGAATCAATTATTGATATTATCGGTTCTATGGGTGACGATATCCCTACTTCTAACCACCTAATTGCATATCGCGTCCGCCGCCAGAACGTGGAGGACGGTTGGGGTTGGGACAATAGTGACATCAAATTGGACAGTTCAGATGAAGGTTGGCAAAGCGACAAGTTTAAGAATATTCCAATGATACTCCATGCCTTCCGTGTTGCTCCGAAGCATTGCGACTGGTTCGTGTTTGCCGATGATGACACCTATATGCACTCCCAGTCATTGGGATCGCTGCTGCGAAACCTTGATCCGAAAAAACCATACTATCTCGGAAGCCAGGCAGTGATTTATGGCGGACTGAGCGATAATTCTCCTGTCAACGACAACCCTAAGACTGTCGAAGATCTCGACGATATCTCTCTAGCTTTCGCACACGGCGGATCAGGAGTGATTATTAGCCGTGGAGCTCTCAGAAAGCTATTCTGGGATCCTCAACGCGAAGACGATACTGTAGCGGCATATGCTCGACGCACAGTCAACGAATGCTGTGGCGACGCAATGGTCGGGTTTATTCTCAGGCAGGAGATCGGTGTCAGAATAAACGATGGAGTTGACCCTGCTGAATTCTACCACGATCCTTTCCAAGGAGAGAGGATCACACACACGCGTATACCTCTTAGAGAGGGCGGCCTCTGTCAGCGTCTTATTTCTTGGCATCATCTCGACGCGCCGCAAGTAGTGAAGCTCTATCAATGGGAGAATAGCGTCAAGGAGCGCAAGCCCCATACCGATAGAGGTATACTCTACAGCGACGCCTATCATGACTTTGTCCTGCCGCACATCGCAACAAGACTGGACAACTGGGACAATTTCGCGTCGTCTGAAAGATACAATACAAGTCAGCCATTTAAGACAGAGGAAGATGATGACGACGAAGAAGGCTCATCGCAAATCTGGCCTGGTCGAAGTGCGGATGATTGCGAGCGCGCCTGCCAGAAAGCAAGACTATGCTTAGGTTGGAAATACGAAACGCGGCCAGGCAGCAGCAACATTTGTTTCTTGGAATCGCAAAGAGTTCAGCGTGGTGTAGCCTATAACGACTTTGTTAAAGTCGTATCTGAGGATCTTAATGACGACCCAGATGTTGACAAGCGAACCCATATAGTATCTGGGTGGAGGCTAGATGAAATCAGACGGCTGCGGTCTGGCGAAGTATGTGATTCGTTAGAATATGACATGGATAACGACAAATACAATGATAACGACGATGAGGCAGAAGGTTGGTATATCAGGAGTCTGGAGAAAGATCGTGAGAACACAAGATACGATCTCTGACATCGAACCTTTCGCAATGCTATAGGCCTCTCTGTATGCTATCCTTCGCACACGCTGCCTAATTATTCATACCATCTTTGACGCGCCTCATTGTGGTCAAGCACCGGGGCTAACCACCTCTCTAGTACATCAACTAGGCTTGTGATGACAAAAACGAAATATATTACTGCTCTAAATGAATCTTAAATATAACATTATTTTCACTTTTTACATGCTCAAAGAGTTACGTTGTGCTGGCCAGCTGACGGTCATGCAGACGTACTGTGATTGATAATCACGAGTCATATGCTGGCTCCATATCCCATCCTATTTCTCTGGCTCATGCTTGAGCCCGAAAGAAAGGTGGCATTTTATGAAGTTGAGTGACCGACCTGCGCGTGTTCAAGTTTCCAAAGATGAATATGACTCAATGATTCAGGAAAGAGCAGTCGAGACACAACATAAACTCGGACCTGCTGCTGTTTACAATACCTGGTATCGTAAATGGGCTGGTGCTGATCAAAGCCAAGGCCAAGCGCGTAGCCCGTTTCGCTGCAGCGTCGAAAAAGACTCAGGCTATACGAAATCCAAAGGACCTGTCTTCTGCTTGTGGTTTGCTCGAGGTGCGTGTTACAAGGGTGAAAATTGTACCCACCTTCATCGCATTCCTGAACTGAATGACGCTGTCAAATTGAACGCAACCGTTGATTGCTTTGGCCGCTCAAAGTTTGCGCAGTATCGTGATGATATGGGTGGAGTTGGCTCTTTCTTAACGGAGAATCGAACATTATTTGTTGGTCACTTCAATGAGCAGGCGGACAGGAAAGGGAGCCAACGCCTGACGAACCAGCTTCGCGCGAGTTTCAGCGAGTGGGGTCCGGTCGAAAGTGTCCGCCTAGGGAAGCATAACAAGATAGCCTTTGTTTCTTTCAAGTGGGCTATCAGTTCCGAGTTCGCCAAGGAGGCCATGGCAAACCAGACGTTAACAGGTCGAGAAACGCTAACAGTCCGTTGGGCTCGCGAGTCTGGGCGGGATAAAACCAGTACCGACTCAGCTCAAGATGCGAACTTGCGCTCAATTGTTCGCCGTGTGCTCTCTGAAAAAGCTACCAAGAAACGCTTGACACTTAACGGGTACGACGCGGAGGACGATGTTACCGCGCATGATATCAGTGCCGCTGATGAAACCACAAACAATGATGCACTGCAGTACACTAATGACCCAGCAATGGGCGATGCCCGTTTGCATGATGAAGTATCCGATAAATCGGAAGAGACGGGTACCCCTGCGGTCTTATCCCCATCGGCTGAGGCAGAACTCAAGCCAAAGAGGCGTAGACTCGTCAACTATGACTAGATTATCTTAATGCCTACATGATATTCGCACAAAATAAATTATCAGTCGTCTTCGTCGCTCTCATTATCCCATCCCCAAATATAGTCATCGGTAAGGTCAAAGATGGCGTCCCGTAGCTCCCCATCGCGCGATGAAACACGTTTGCGGAGATTTAAAGGGGAATCATTCACAGAAATATTCACACGGAATCGATCGACCCCTGGCATAGGCTGGGGACACCAATACTCTCGCGTGCGGTCCGCCCGAGAAGTGGGAGCAGCTTTAGATTCGGGCTTCGTAGATGTCCTTGTGATGGTGACTGTGCTTCGTACATTCTTCGAAACACAGTCGAACTCTGGGATGACATGGTTATCAAGGCGCACGATATTAGCGCGTGGTAGATCAAATGTCAAATCCTCAACAATACTGTTCATAGATACGCGGTTATGCCGGAGGCTGCTCATCAAGCATAAAGTTTCGAAACTGGGCATGTAGACCTGCGCATTAGCGTTGAAATCAACTGAGTGAGTATCCTGGATCGGTAGTACCAGATCAGAGTGCTCTGAAAAGGCGACAAGCGCTTCAAGGCGAGACTTTTGGATATCGCTTTTCATCCGCGTTGAAGTAAACAGGCGAGAAATCGTCCATGTGAATACTGAAGTTTTCTGTAAATAATCATCTCGTAGCATCTCAAGGCAAGGAATTGTGAATCCCGCCCATCCACCAAGATCAGTGACCACATTCACACCGTCAAGTAGATCACATTTCTCTAGCGCTGGACGAAACGTGTCGTCGAGATAGTCTTCGGCGTTGCCTTGGCCTGGTGACCGGATTGCTTTAAATTGCTCCTCGCCCTCATCAACAGAGTCGAACTCTAGCTTCTGGTCTTCGGGAAGACCGCGCGGGTGACCGAATGGGAATTCAACGCTGTCGAAAAGCCAGTCCGGGATCGTGTGCATAGCTTTTGGATGGATTGGAAATCTGACTTTGTCTGTCCAACTAGATGATGGGCTGTGCCTTTTAACTTCTAATGGCGCATGGCCAAGCTCGGTCGAGATTTCTTCCAGACTTTGGGCCTCCTCATAGTGATGGTTATATTGCCGTTGGCTACAGAAAGCATTACGATAGTCCCAAAACAGAGCTCTCGGCGTGAACTCTTTGCCGTATACAAATCGCACGTTGGGATCTACCTGGGAAGTCTCGACGTCCTCCTTTCTGTAGACAAAGTAGGACTGCTGGACATCGTAAAACCGTCCATTCAGGTAATTTGCCTGAGGGCCAAATGACAGATGTATTACTTCACGCATATGACCCGTATGTACAGAATATTAGCGAGCAGCCTCACAGGATGAATTCTTCTTTCAATCCTCGATCGAGTATATTGGGTACCAGCTGAGTGATGATTGACAGCTTGTTCACCCTCAGCTGGAGGCCGCTAGCTACACAGTAATATTAATCACATATGAATTTATGTGGATTGAGAAGTCACGCGCCTAGCTGACAGTGAGGTGGTAACTGGGAGGAGTGCTTCCTCGATGTGTAAGCGAAGCATGGACTAGCAGGTCAGCTGGGTGGAGGCACGTAGAGTCGACACGTCGCAGCTACATTGTAGGACTTATAGGGCTTTCGCGGAAGACGAATGATTCTGCCCATACTCCTTTCAATTTTGACTCTTGCTTTTGCGGCAGACTACTATGAAATTCTCGGGGTTGGGCGAGATGCGACGGACCGGGAGCTGAAAAAGGCGTACCGGTCACTTAGCCGACAATATCACCCTGACAAAAACCGCGGTGAAGAAAGTGCTCAACAAAAGTTCATAGAAGTCAGCGAGGCATATGAAGTTCTGTCAAATGCCGAGCAGCGCGAAATATACGACCGGTATGGGAAAGAAGGCCTCGAAAATGGAGGTGCAGGTGGTTTCGGAGGTATGCATCATGATCCCATGGATCTCTTTCAGCAATTTTTCGGAGGCGGGATGTTCCAGGGCCAGCAGAAAGGACAGAGAAGAGGTCCGAACACGGCTACGGTACTTCCAGTTACTCTTCGCCAGTCGTATATTGGCGAAAAAATCGAGTTCCACATATCAGGCAAGACCATATGTGACGAATGCGACGGAAGTGGTAGTGCAACAGGCCACCGCGAAACATGTCCGCAATGTAATGGCAGTGGTCAGCGTATAATGAGACAGCAACTAGCGCCTGGTATGTTCTCACAGTTCGTTACGACTTGTGACGTTTGCGGTGGGTCTGGGTCTGTGATCGAGGAGCCCTGTGAGACCTGCCACGGCGAGGGCGTTGTAGACGAAGATCGTACATATAACGTGTTCCTAGACGCTGGAGCGCCTCGTGAGTGGGACTATGTTATCGAGGGTGAAGGCGATCAGAACCCGTCTTGGGTGCCTGGAGACCTCATTGTTCATATCGTTCAAGCCAAGGATGGAAATATGGGCTATAGAAGACGCGGCCCCGATCTATTCCGTGACGAAGTGATCAGCGCAAAGCAAGCAGCATTGGGAGGGTGGAGTCGATCTCTCACTCACCTCGACAACGAGACAAAGTTCGAAATCGGCAGGCCTAAAGGCAAATCCGTGCATAATGATTTCATAGAGAAAATTTCCGGCGAGGGTATGCCCATACCTGACAGGGATCACGGAAGTCTCAAGGGAGACCTTTATATTCGGTACAAGGTCGTAGGGTCATATGCAGGTGCCTCCTCGAGCGACTTGCATGCGGAACTGTAATGTGATCGCCAATGTTCGAATATAGTGCATATTATCACAATCACGATCCTTTGCACGCTCCAATTTTCGTTTTATAAAGAAAACGAACCCTCGAAGCATCTGAGCCTAATTGCAGGGTAGGCTTAAACCACACACACCCCTGCCCAACCTGTAGAGGTGTACCTCAGGGTAGTGGAAAAAGATGGGTTGACATAATTTTTCTTGTATAGAAATATCGGATTCTAAACTGCAGCATACTTTTTAGACTTCCTAATGGCAACTTCGATTAAGCGACGAAGCGAGCCTCAGCTGAAGGCTCCAAAGCGTGCTAAGTCGGATAAGAAGGAGAAATTTTCTCGTCCCACTAAAATTGAGCAAGAAGCTAGCGATGAAAGCGATGGCACCGAGGATGTTGAGGAAGATGTCCTTAGCGTTTCTGAGGATGACCTCGACAATTTGAGCGAGAATGACGAGGTTTCAGAAGACTCAATGGATGTGAGTGAGCATGACGAGGAGGCGAACGGCTTTGATGGCGCGAACTCCAGCCTAAGCGCGGACGAGCGAGCGAGACGAGCCGAAAAGAAGCGAGAGCAGAAACAGCTTCAAAAAGAGCGCAAGCTGAAGAAAGCCCATGGCGCTCAAATAGAGGAAATTAAGCAGCTCTGGGAGAGCATGCGAGCAAAGCATGGGGTTTCGCGCGAGGAGCGTCGAAAAATTCTGGAGCAAGTAATGCGCCTTGTCGATGGACAATGGAAGGATCTTATCTTTCGCCATGATGCGTCACGAGTGGTGCAAACAGTATTTAAGTATGCCGACAAGGCACTTCGAGTCGAAATCACCTCGGCAATGAAAGGAAACTATGTCGATTTGGCAAAGTCTGCTTACGGCAAATACCTCCTGGTAAAGATGCTACATTACGGATCCCCTAAAGTCCGCGGAGAGATCATCGATGAGATGCATGGCCAGTTCCGCAAGCTGATGGGCCATAAGGAAGGTGCCTACGTTATTGAGGATATTTACAGAGACTACGCAACAGCTAAGCAGCGTCGCCAAATCATGCGTGAATTCTTTGGCAGTGAGTTCGCCCTATTTAAGGAGTCTGGAGGTGACAAGGCGAACCTGCATGAGATCTTGCAGGACCAACCTGAGAAGCGACCTTATCTGCTGGAGAATCTTAACCGCGTGATCACCCAGGCCGTGAACAAGGGGTCTATTGGCTTTGAGATTGTTCACGCAATGATGCTTGAGTATGTCAGGAATATTGAACGTGATCCCAAGAACAGTGCCCGCGAGACATTTGTAGATCTCATTGCCGATGACTTCGTCGAGATTGTTCATACTAATGCGGGGTCGCAGGTGGCTAGTCTCGTACTTGCGCTGTCAACCGCCAAAGAGCGCAAGCGACTTCTCAAGAGCTTGCGGCAGTTCCCCTTGAAACTGGCCAAGGATAACTTCGGTAACATTGTAATGATGGCAGCGTTCCTGACTGTTGACGATACAAAGCTGACCCACAAGGCATTTGCTGAGCTTGAGACAGATATGGCTGAGATTATGGTGGACCGCTATGCTAGGCGGCCGTTTCTCATGCTCCTTCTTGGTGAAGATAACAAGAAGTATTTTGGCACTTTACAACAACGGTTCAAGGAAATTAACGAGTTTAAGAAGGAGTTTTCAAAGAAAGATGATGATGCTCGCAGAAAGGAGCTGCTCTCTGCATTCCTTCCGGCAATGAATACGACCGTTGCTGAGAACATGTCTACCCTCGCCAGCGAGAACCTGGGGATGCAGTTTGTCATGGAACTGCTGCTTAGTTCCTCCGAAGTGGATGATGCCGCTGTGAACGCTGTGCTCGGGATATTTGAATCTGACCCTGCGCTAACGAAGCAGCACCCGCTTAATATTAACCCGATTAGTGGTCGCGTTGCAAAGCTTCTGGCGCGCAACAACCCTTATTTTGCAAAGTCTCTGAGTTCCATTGTGCAGAAGTATCCTGTGCAGTGGACGAGTGGCGAGGGATGCTTTGCTGTAGTTGCTCTGCTGGAGACGCTGCCAGAGGCCGACGCGAAAAAGCTCCGATCGAAACTTCAAAAGCAACGCACCGAGATCAGCAAAAGCGAAGCGAAGGGTATCGATATACTGATGAATCTCATCAAGTGAGCTTAGTGGTAGTTTCGATGCGATGCGTTGCTGCCCCCACGCCGCCGAAAACCCTATATAATATGGGACTCTCTGAATTTCGTAGTCGAGCGGTCTTTCTATTGGACATAATGGTCATAGAGACGATTAAAGTATCATTAAATATCGTATGCACGTTACGTTGCAGCTGCTAGCCTACTCTATCTGAAATTCCTCATAAACTTCCTCGCCATAGTCCACTATGTTTGCTGGGGAGGCCTCGTTCTTCACATCTGACAGGACTGGGGAGGCATCAGCAGAGTCTTCACCATCATCGTCCTTCATGGGCAAAGCCGAGGACGACTGATGAGAGACACGCTTTGTCTTTTCCTTGGTATTTTGGAATTCGCGATACTTCGTCAGGTAAATCTTCAAAACCTCAGCGTAATTCTCAAAGCCCAACGAGGTCATTGCGAATAGCACGTCTTCACCATTAACAGTCTTACGCTTCTCAGCGCTACATTTCTCGCTGGCCTCGGACGTGATAAAACTCACGAACTCCGAGACGCACTCCTGAACGCACTCCTTTGCTTCCTTGGAAACTTTAGCATTCTTGGGTAGCGCATTCTTCATGATGCGGTAGACATTGGCAATTGGGAGCCATTTGTCCTGTTCACGCAGCTCTGCTTCTTCTGTCATAGCCGAGACGCCGCAGTAGTTCGTGGATCCCAAGTTTATTCCGACGGCGAAATGAGTTCCTTAGTCACACCTCATAACAGGACCTGACTGTTTCGGGGTAAGGGAGCGCGCGCATGGTGCCATCGCCACCTTAGGAACACCGGTGTTAGTAGAGTCAAAACACATTCCACGCTTGAGGCGCTGGACGGGCAAGTAATCCTTCGCGCCGTGGCGAGCCTCAAATAATGAAGGTAACCATCAAGCAGTGGGTTCCAGTGGCCGTGTGGCAGTGGCCCAACGCTGATGTCGATGACATGTGTGGCATCTGCCGTGCCAATTTCGAGTCCACATGTCCTGGTTGCATACTCCCTGGCACGCGCTGCCCCCCAGTCAAGGGCCACTGCACTCATACATTTCATCGTCACTGCATTATCAAGTGGCTTCGTCTTCCTTCATCGGCCGGGCAATGCCCAATGTGCCGCCAAAAGTTCCAGCCGGAGGGAGATGAAGCGTTGGACTTCGAGCGATACTCTGGGTCATCAAGCATGGGTTCAGGTGCTGAGTTCGGTGACCCCTTTCTTGAGGACAGTGCCGATATCGACTTCTAAACAACTGCAGGATTTAGTGCTGCTCACATCTTAATGTGATATCACTGGGATGCTAAGACTGGTGACATGTATATTTAGTTTATTTATTAGAAAGCTCTCAAGACTCAGCGAGTCACAGTATAGGCATTCTGAGTTACACATTACTTTCGTCTTTCAGCTACCGGCCGAAGCATCGTATAAGTACCTTGTTCCAGCTTGAGTGCCCACGATACGTTTATGTTCCTGCTGGCTAGGCCAAGCGGGGCCGAAGCCGACGTTGGGGCTCTTGACGGCTTTGGCACTGTGGTACTAACCGGAACTGATAGTGGGAACGTTTCCGTTGTTCCCCTCAATGAGATTCCAAAGTACCATACCGTGCAGACGCGGAATGGTGGTCGGGTCCTGCAGATCCTCGCCGTGTCGCCAAACCTAGGTTTTGTGTTCTCGGAAAAGGCTAGCAACAAGGCCAATTTTACTGCATCTGCATACAAAGTGCCTGAATTAGAAGTCATTACTGGCCTGACGCTGCACGATGTATCTGGAGGAGTTGTCACAGGGCATCGATTGATTGTATACTCGCCCGGCGCTCTTCGTGTGCTTAGGTTCTCCGATTCGGTAAGGTCTAGTGCACAATCTGCTAGTGTTGAGCGTACAGTAGACATTAAGGGCGTTATCAGCGGCGTTGCAGGGCCAAAATCGCGCATTCTTGTGGCCACAAAATCTGAATACCTTCTTGTGAATGCCTCAGACGGAGCAAAGATTCCCTTGTTTCCTATCTTAAACGATTTGCCGCCGCTGATGGCATCTGCTGGCGATGAATTTGTAGTAGTGCAAGGGACAGTGTCAACCGAGCCCGCAATGGGTCTGTTTGTTGATGAACTGGGCGAGGTGGCCAGGAGTGGCATTGTATTGCAGTGGGCGACTTACCCCAAAAGTATTGCGGCATCTGGTGACTACGTATTCGGAGCACTTGGTGATGGTAGCGCGACTTGCCACTACATTGATCCTGTTGATTTTACAGTCCACGAGAAGGACCTCGGTCTCCCGACAGAAGTGTCTGATGTCTACCGCCTAACTTACCCCCTCCCAGTATTTAACGAAGCGTTGTATGACAAGCTAGGTCGACGCGAAATCTCAAAAGTCGATTCGCGAGTTGTATTTCTCATGAAAAATGGAGATATATACTTGTGGACGCCTGAAGCCCCGCTAATTGCAAGGGAAGACGAGATCAAAAACAACAAACTGCTGGAAATCATACCAGATCCAGAAAGTGCTCAAACGGAGCGAGGAACGGCTGAATTGCAATATTTAAGCACATTTCTCATCCTCCATCTTCTTGATGCTGATGCTGCGACGAAGGCGATTAGAGTATGGCAGAATGGAGTCCGACCAGACCTTGACTTGTTCCTTTATATATACGGGGATCCTATCAGCACTCCAGAAATGTTTCCAGGCCTCAATGAGCTTGTGGGGTCTCTCCGACGGAAGAGTCTGGATCCCTCCTTTCTTAGATACGTGCTTTACGCCACAATCAAGAAAGAGCGAAAGGACCCATCTTCCGCATACACCACTGCCAAGCAGCTTGAAGTGAGGTACGCGAAGTTACTGCGCCCGGGTGAGCTAACTCGATTTCTCTTAGAGAAGGATCTTAAAGCTCGAGCCGAACTGCTTCAATGGTTGGAGCGCGAGAAAAAATACGACATCCTTTTGGACTATTATGGCCTTAGCGGTAAGCATGGTGCTCTGGCTAAAGTCCGGCTTGCCATGATAAGAGACCCAGAGACAAATGCCGCGGAGTTCAAGGAGGCTGCTCGTGCACTTGTAGACCTTTGTGAGTCCGAGCGAAGCGGCGGAGACATTGACTTATGGGAAGTCGCAATGGAAGTCGCCGCAAATGACAAGGTTGGTACAGATATAGCTCTCAAGATTTTGAAGTCCCCCTACTTTGAAACAGACCTGCAACCAGAGGAGATTTTAGATGCTTTGAAAGAGAGGACATCTTCAGGGAAAGTTTGGAGGGAATATCTAAAGCACCTGGTCTACGATAGGGGCCTTTTCGTCGATAATCTGACAATGCTGGTCGTGTCGGATATTATCGAAGAGTCAGACTCGTGCGAGTCCATTGTTCAGACCTCATATACTGCGTTCAAGAAGGAAAATTGGCCGAAGCCTCGTTATACTCGTTTTCTTCTGCGTTGGGCGCGATTCAACAACTATCCATCTAAGCTGCTTGACCTACAGGAGGAATTGTGGCACCTGCTTAACCAGCCCCGAAGCAGTGAAGCGGTTAACTTTATGCAGCTGATGTCTACCTTTGAGTCGAGGTTACCAGTGTTTCGCATAGAGAGGAGCATGATTTATCAAAGGCTGGGCTTACATGAACAAGCATTGGAGCTCCTTCGTGGTACTACGGATTATAGAACCATAATATTTTATGGTACTGCTGCGACAAAGCAACTGGGTGATAAGACTGAGGCGGTTCTAACCAAGGAAGACCTGAGTAAGTTAATTCTGCGCAGTCTGCTACGTACAGATGAGAAGGAGAGAAATGAGGTGATCCATGATTTCTTGGGCAGGAGCACTGATGACTTGAGTCTCGATTTGGTACTTAGCGAAATAGGTGATGACACGCCTTTGTCGGTATTGGGAAGCTTCGTCGGGATAAAAATAGAAGAAAGCATGAAGCACGCGCGAGAAGCTCAGCTTTTCCATGCGGTTGCAAAAGGAACGCAAGCCTTACTGAGATGATTTAGCAAGAGAATTCATTTATGTACATTTAGCATGCTGATGGCAATTTCTTCCGAATGGAGAAAAAGAGCGAGGCCTTTTTACGCCTGCTGCGTAATGCTCTTGACAGGAATCTTTCCAGAGCCTACCTTAGCGAGGAAATCCTTGGCCTGGGGGCTAAGCGTCCTGTTCGCACTCAAAGCAAAGGCAAGGCCATTATCGCTGAGGTTATCACGCGAGGCTTGAACAACTAAATCATCGAAGTCGCCTTCGACGTAGCGCGAGACTAAAGTCTTGAGCTTCTGCTGATCTTCAACGTTGCTGACACTATTAAGCAGAGACCGAACGCGAGTATTGTACGACACTGCGGAGGGAACTAAGAAAGGCTGCAAAGATGAGAGAGAGATGTCAGACGGCTCAATAAAGCCCCCAGCAGACGTACCTTGATTGCGCAACATGACCTCAAGTGCCTCATTAGGTGTGAGGAACGGGCTCGCTTCACGCAGTTTTGCATCGGAGCTATCCCGTGCCAATTGTTGGCGCGTCTTTTCCGCACTTGCCCTCTTTGTGTCTCTCGCCTTAGGGCCGGGCTTTCCACCCTTACGGGGTTGCAAGCTCCGCCGACCCGATCTCGGGGATGGTCTTGCCATGCTCGAGCTCAATGGGTGCAAAGAGCTCCACTCTTCTTCTTTAGCCTCTCCTGCTAATGCCTGTCGAGGCTGCCTCGGCGCTCCCGCGGCTCGGATCGAGGATGATCTGTCCGCCTCTGAGCGTCGCTTTGCATTCCTTCGATCGGTCGGCCGTGATGATGGTGTACGCGTGGCACCCGCGGCTTGTTCACTCTGAGTACGAGGTTTCGATGATGGCTCTGCAGAGCGTTCGCTAACTTTTGCTGATGCCCTAGTTTTGTTTCGCGACGCCGGACCATTAGCAGAAGACCCCGGCTTATTGGAGGAAACTCTACCAGATGCTTTTGCCGAGGCTTTGTCTAAACCTTGCGGAGAGCGGCGGCTGCCGGAGGGTTTCTTCGTGATAGCTTCGATACGGCTTAGGTAGGAGGAGATATCGAAGCCCTCAGAGTACTGGCGGACAGCGAGGGTTCTAGGAGCTACTAGCCGACGTAAAGGCAAGCCCAAACGCAGCATCTAGATCGTAGAGTCCTAGAAATGGTTCGCACAAAGGTATTGCCGTGCCTTTAGTGAAATTTCACTTACAAAGTGCATGGTTTTTGCCCGTATGTAGTGCCCAAAGGGCGCGCTTGGCCGAGGAGTAAAATGGGTTTACACGTGGCTTGGAAAGCAGGTCGCCGAAGAACCCAGGACTGGAGAGATGCATAAAGCTGGTGGTGGGGGAAGGGTGGGCGATGATTGTGCAAAAACAACAGGTCAAGCGCACTAAGTAACAGGGAGGCTCTGCTCGTAAAAGGATGCTGAACCTCTTCATTGGGCTGTAAATAAGCAGCTGTTTGTGAGAACCTGCTAATATCAGAGGCTATAAATTATGGATGATGGTTTATATCAAAAATACGCATTGCACAAGAACTACACACATTTAGATAGACGAGTCTTAAGCGGGTTAACGTTACACCATTCGCTCAAGATGTCGACACGTGCTGGGAGTTGTTGGATTATATGCCTGCGCGTGCCGTCGAACAGACGTATAGAGGAAGATGACGTCACTCTACGTGGTACGGCTTCGTCTAGTCGCAACACAGGCTTAGCAATGCTGTAATCCCCAGTAACATCGGGAGCTGCCTGTCTTTGCGTCCATCTTCCCTGCTTCTAACTTGATTTTCCCTGCTTTAGTTGCTCTTGTGCGTGCAAGGAATCGATAAAAATGAGTACTGGGGTTCCGCAGTCGGTCCTTTATATGAAGGTCACGGATGCGCTTCACGCACCGGGACCTGGACGACTCGAAGAGCTGTCAAAGACGTACAACATTGCCGACTTTCCGAATCTTCTGCAGCTTGCTGTCGAGTTCAGTGGTCAGGATACGGTAAAGTGGGTGGCCGAGTTGTACCAAGGCCGAGGACGTAATTTGAATGAGGTCAATGTCAAGACTGGTAACACTGCCCTACATACCGCTGTGACAATGGACCGCCGAGACATTGTGCGCTATTTGATGAGCTTGCCTCCTCTTGATGACACTATTCGTAACAAGGAGGGCCTCACAGCGGTGGACTGCGCGTCAACCCCTGAAATGGAGCAGGTGGTCCAAGCGGCTGAGAACAGATACGCAGAGAAGGCAGCGATTCGCCTCCGTGCAGCTTTCAAGGCGCGCGACATAAGGGAGCTAGAGCTCATTTACTCGAATCCTCGTGTGTCCGAGCTTTTGAATATCAATGGGTTGGACCCAGATACGGGTCGTACTGTTTTACATGAAGCGGCTAGAATCGGAGATCTGAAGCTTGTTCAATTCATTCTGGCCCATGGAGGCGATCCATTGGTTCGCGACAAGCCGCAACGGAAACTCCCGCAGGACTATACTAGCAATGAAGAGATAAAATCGGCGTTAACGAATGCTGCGAAATCTAAAGCCATTCTTGACCAGACTGCTACTGGCGGTGCTAACCCGTCAGAGAAAGCACCTCCCTCTATGGATGGTTATCTGAAGAAATGGACAAACTTCCGTCAAGGTTACAAACTTCGCTGGTTTGTACTGCGAAACGGCACCCTAACGTATTACAAGCGGTCTGAGGATGTTGGGAAAGGTGAGCGACTCATTCGCGGATCACTTGGGCTCCGCCACGCCTTCGTACGTTTGGACTCGAGCGAGAAGAACAAGTTCCAAATTGGCACGCCTAGCACACAATTTTTTTTGAAAGCGAATCATGTTGCAGAAACAAATAAATGGGTTTGGGCCTTGCAGAATGCCATCACATATGTTCGCGATGAAGATAAACGTGCCGCCCACCATGATAAGTCCAAGCGGTCTGGACATGCGCGCAACTCCTCTAGTACTTCTCACAACGCATCCAGCGCCCAAGATACCGCACGAAATGCCAGCCCTAGTGGTGCTGCGGGCGCAGCTGCAGCAGATGCAACTACCTCCCCGCGTGCTGAGCACCCAGGGTCAAATTCGCATGCTACCCGAGAGGGCAAACCGACGCCGCCCCCTGTCAACACTGCAGCAAGTATCGTCGGGCTTGGGTTTTCTTCCCCTGGCTCAGCAACGGAATCTAATAGCAAGGCTAGCCCAGCAGTAGCCAGTGTCTCGTCGCAGCCGGACTCAACTGCAACTGGCAGTGTCACTCATAGGCGTGCGTCTAGTGCGCTTTCTATGGATGGTGGCCTTTTCGTCAATGACCTTGGCAAGTACGAGGACGACAGTGACCAAGACGACGAAGAGTTCGAGGCTCAAGTTCTAGAGCGCCCTCGTGTCACTGAAGAGTCTATGATTGGTCGCTTGTCGGCCATCAAAGATCTTTTGACCATGCTCGTTTTCCAAGTTCAAGATGAAGCTATGCGTGATGCCATCACGACTGCACAGGGATCTATCGATGTTCTGTCTTCTGATACTGTCCTGGCCCAACGGCAAGTGCGTGCTGAGAAGCGAAGGATTCAACGCCAGCTGGAGAACAGTGACAAGGGTCAACGGGAATGGGCAAAAAACTATCGGGACCTCGAGGTGCAGTACGAGAAACTAGAAGGACAATTATTTGCTCTTAAGAAAGAAGTGGGTGGTGATGAGAGCGATGATGAATTTTTCGATACTGTCGACGAATCTCCTCACGGGCATCAGAGCAGTGCGCCACATCATCATAACTCTGGTCATTCAAAATCTAGTGTGATCGGCGGGGCAATTGGAGCTGCTGCTGGGTTTGTCGGCTCACATGCGCATCTTGGATCCCACTCAAAATCCACCCAAGACTCCGAGGCTCATACAGGTTCGCATGAGCATGACGCCAAGCAAGATAGCTTGCATGCCCAACACCCTCGTTTTGCAGATGCTGCGCAGCGTGGTAATGCGTCAAGTGAGCAGCCGGCTCCTGTAACGGGCCAAGGCCAAGAACCAAAATCTGGAATTCGCGCACACAGCGAGGGAGACAGCGCTAGTGTGAATTCAGCTCACAAAGTCAGTGCTTCTGGCTCTCCTAGTCCCGGATCGAATACGTCAGTGCCAGCCGGCGCCGCCGGCGCTGCTGGTGCAGCCGGTGTCGCTACGAGCACGGTATCGCACCCTGAATCGTCTGATGCAAAACCCAAGCCTTCAGACTCGCCTAATCCCAATACCGAAGCGGGTTCGATCAATGAGAAAGCATCAACATCTCATGACTTACTTACGCCTGCCCAAGAAAAAGCCCAAGATACAATTGTCGTGGAGAAGTCATTCAGTGGTTATGAAGATCCACCGCGTCGCCGCTTGAAGATTAATGCGGACAATAGACCCAGGCTTTCGCTCTGGGGAATCTTGAAAAACCTCATCGGAAAGGACATGACAAAGATGACGTTACCAGTGACGTTCAATGAGTGTACGTCTCTTCTTCAGAGGTCTGCGGAGGACATGGAATATGTGGACCTCTTGGACAAAGCAGCTGAGGCTGTTGACGATGCTGGACTTCGAATGGCATATGTTGCTGCTTTCGCTGGCTCATCCTACTCTTCTACAATAGGCCGTGTCGCGAAGCCGTTCAACCCCCTGCTTGGTGAGACGTATGAGTATTCGAGGCCTGATAAGGGATATCGACTCTTTGCCGAGCAAGTCTCCCATCACCCACCTATTGGCGCGCTGATGGCCGAGTCTAAGCACTGGGATTTCTATGGCGAAAGCAACGTGGAATCTCACTTTTATGGACGCTCGTTTGATATTAACCCGCTCGGACTTTGGTACCTGAATCTCCGCCCAAACAAAGGAGCTGATACGGAGTCTGAGCTTTATTCTTTCAGGAAATTGACATCAAGTGTGGTCGGTATTATGATGGGGAATCCAGTGGTCGATAACTACGGCGATATGACTATCACAAATCATACTTCGGGCATTAAGGCTGTGGTGACATATAAACCTAGGGGATGGCGCGGTAACTCTGCGTACAAGTTACAAGGCCGCATCACCGACAAGAATGGTAAGGAGCTCTGGACGATTGCTGGCCAGTGGAACGATAAAATGTGGGCTAAGAAGACTGGAAGTGACACCAAGATATTACTCTGGGAAGTGCATCCGCGACATGAAACGCCATTCCATCTAACCGATTTTGCCATCACGCTCAATGCCCTCCCTGATAACCTGAAACCTTGGCTACCACCAACAGATACCAGGCTACGACCAGACCAACGTGCCATGGAGGAAGGCCGCTACGATGACGCCAGCGACGAAAAGTCTCGAGTCGAAGACAAGCAGCGTCAAAAGAGGCGGGAGCGTGAGGAATCAGGTATCCAGTACAAGCCACAATGGTTCGAACTAACGAGGCACCCGATTACCGGAAAGGACTATTACAAACCTATCAACAACTACTGGAAACACCGCGCGGAACACGATTTGGCCGACGCAGGCGACATTTTTTAGTTATGTAGCTGCTGATCTTAGTATAATATCACACCCGAAGCAGTCCGATTGGTCCGATCAGCGCCGCGGATTAATGTGAATCCGATAGGTCCGACTTACTAAGCCAACTGATAAGGATGAGCGATTTCGGAACAGCGCTTGTGGAAAAGAGTGCTACAAGGGTCCTAGTCGCTCCACCGTGGAGGCGTTTATAGGTAAAAGGCTTGTCTGGCAGGCTAGACCTGCCATGAAAGAAAAACCATGGGCATGGGTGATTAGCCAGTCGCAGTTTATTGAAGCTACAGCCACAAATAGTAGGACATAGCCTAGACAGTCGCTGACTCTATCAGGCACGTCGGATCGTGGGTGTAGGGTTTGTGTTGCCGCAGTCTTTAATTTCCAAGCTTCCTGGAAAACTCGACAAGAGCGAGCCATTGGTAAAATGGCAAAGCTCCATCAAAATACCTATGACACTGGCGATACGGCATACATCTTGGTGAGCGCATTATGTGTCTTCATAATGATTCCGGGCCTGGGCTTCCTGTATAGTGGTCTTGCGCGGCGGAAAAGTGCACTCTCGATGATTTGGCTCTGTGTTGTTTCGGGGTGCGTTGCTATGTTCCAATGGTGGTTCTGGGGGTACTCCCTAGCATTTTCTAAGACAGCCACTAACGGATATATTGGAAATCTTCACAATTTTGCGCTTCGGAATGCAATGAATGACGAGCCAGACGCAAAATACCCAGAGCTTGTTTTCTCACTTTACCAAGGAATGTTTTGCGCTCTAACCTGCGCTATTGTTATGGGCGGAATTGCAGAGCGTGGTAGATTCCTTCCTGCGATGCTATTTACTTTTGTTTGGGCAACCATAGTGTATTGCCCGATGGCATGTTGGGCATGGGGGCCAGATGGATGGGCTGGAGCAAGATGGGGAGTCCTTGACTATGCTGGGGGTGGACCTGTAGAGATCGGCTCTGGTGTTGGCGGCTTCGTACTGGCTGCTGTAGTCGGACGAAGGCGGGAAAAGTTGTTGATCAACTTCAGGCCGCATAACGTTTCCATGGTTACCTTAGGTACTGTGCTTCTGTGGTTCGGCTGGCTCGGATTCAACGGCGGTTCTGCCTTTGGTGCAAACCTAAGAGCAATATATGCCGTGTGGAATTCTAATATTTGCGC
This sequence comes from Starmerella sirachaensis, assembly GCA_030578495.1. Lineage (NCBI taxonomy): Eukaryota > Fungi > Ascomycota > Dipodascomycetes > Dipodascales > Trichomonascaceae > Starmerella > Starmerella sirachaensis. The sequence continues at coordinate 383,806 of JAJMSC010000001.1, read as the reverse complement.
AGCATTTGGTGCCTTCACTTGGTGCCTTGTTGATTGGCGCCTCGAGCGCAAGTGGTCTATGGTAGCGATTTGTTCTGGTATTGTATCTGGCCTGGTTGCGGCTACACCATGCTCTGGGGTGATCCCGCTGTGGGCATCTGTTATTCTTGGTGTGGTCTCCGGTATAGTGTGTAACTTGTCTACCCAGATCAAGTTCTTACTACGTGTTGATGACTCTCTGGATACCTTTGCTGAGCATGGTATGGCCGGTATAATCGGACTAATTTTCAATGCCCTCACGGGTGCAGACTGGGTCATTGGCCTCGATGGCGCTACTGAGCACGATGGTGGCTGGGTCACCCAAAATTGGAAGCAATTGTACAAACAGATTGCATACGCAGCTGCTTGCATCGGTTACACTGCGGTGCTGACGTTCATCATCGCGTATGGAATCGGCCTGATTCCAGGATGTCATTGGCGTGTCGACGAGGATGGAGAAAAGAATGGTGTCGACGAAGACCAGATTGGTGAATTTGCGTACGACTATGTTGAAGTTCGACGCGATTTCTTTAGCTGGAACCCACCGTCTACTGAGCTTACTCTAGGCCATGAGAATGACGGCCAAAATGCATCTGTTTCAAAATCCAAAAATGCAACTCCGGTTGCCTCTAGCCGGAATAGCAGCTCAGGTGCTCAAAAGAAAGCAGAATGAGCGAGCAAAAAAAATAGAGGTCAAGTGTCATATGCGGTTGTGGTAGTTCTTGGTGCTTTTCATTACGCCGGGGTCGCTCCTAACACAGCCAGTTGAGCATGACTATCATTTGAATTAACACGATATTTATGTATTTATTTAAAAAATCTCTAGCGCATTATAATGTCCTCATGTCCCTGTTTCGCCTGACGCAATAGCTCGTGAACCTTGGTAGAAAGAAAGTCACGTTTCCTTGCCGAGAGGGGTGGACGACGCCGTGACTGCGTGGAATATGATGACCCGGTAAGATCTGGAGCAGAGACATGCCGCAATTCTCTGAGAATCTGCGACTCCTTGTTAAGTTGCTTTTTGATAGCATCTCGTTCGATATAATGTTGAGGTAAAGGCCACTTGAGCACTTCTTCGAGCTTATCATCTTGTTTATTATCAGTCTTATTCCTATCCTCGAATTTCCACGAGCTGTAATGAGGAGGGATACGATCAACTGTGTTATCCACCAGGTTTACCGAGAAATGATGCCCAAAATCGTCGTCTTGAATGAAGTCATATAAATCGGCCTCAGAAAGCTTGAACTCTGGTCCAAGAAGTTCCTTCAAATGCGTCAGTCTGATTCGCGAGTACGCTCGCAGCGAGGTCTCTATCCGCAAGAATACAAAAGCCTGACGTAGTATGTCTAAGATTTCGTCTAGCCCAAGCAGCCATTGGCACTCACGAAACCGTTTGCGCAGGGCAGTCAATGTTGCTTTGAGCAATTTCGCATCCTGATCAGCAAATGCCTTTGCCGCATCAAGAGCTGAGTTCAGATCAATGTGATTAATCCAGTTTGTAGACGGTGACTCCGAAATTGGGTTGTAGTTGCCTTTTCCTAGTATCGCGGACACTAAGATCAGAAGCACAGCGGATCGAACGACTGGAGGGCTCTTGTCGTTAAGAGCCACAGAGTCACTGTAGCCTCGGATGCACTCTTCGAGCAATGGCTTAGCCTCATACAAGACACCCGAGATTATACAGAGCCTAGCTCGTGCTTCAGTGACAACCAAAATACCCAATTGGGACTTCGAACTCTTGGGAATAGAGTCCTCTTCTTGAAGCAGTTTGCGCAAAGCGGGAACACCTTCCCTACCAGTGCTCACCGCGATCTCAACCTGTAACACAAGTGCGTCAAATCGGAAAGATTGCATCCAGACGGTATTAAGTGTGGTGAGAATCGGCACTATCTCGCGGTTAAATATCGCCTGCGCAGCCTCGCGATGGCTAGCAAGATGGAACTGCGCAGAGGCCAGAAGTATTAGAGCCTTTAAAAACAAGCGAGTGCGGGGAGTCTTTTTGAGCTCTTGTACAGCGACCTCATGAACACCTATAATTTGCGCAGAGTCTTCCAGCTTTGCCGCCATCAGAGCCAACCCCTCTTCAAGCGGGGTGAGACGCTCGTAATCCTCGACATCATCGGGTGCGTTGATCAATGCAGTCAACAGGACATTAAAAGACTCTCTAGTAGGATCAAGCTTCAAAAGCTCTGAACCAGCTTCAATACAAAGTTTTGAAGAAACCGTCTCCGCTAGTGTCTTGAGTCCATCCCTGGCGTCAGAGGGTCGAGAAATCAGCATGGAACGCAGCTCGTCCAACACGAATTCCTGCTCCATATCCTCTTCGCCAGCATCCGACTCACCAAAGCTAAAATCCTCATCATACTCGAAGTCATCTTCGTCGTCCATTCCGGCCTACAGCGGTCTTAATTCGACGGCAATAAATACTTGTGGAGAAGACATCTATGTGTCTCTCTTGCTGGCTGCCCTGACCCAGGTTAGGTGGTTTCCTATCAGGAGGTTACTCACCATCTGTTAGAATAAAGCGTTATTCTCATATATGCATTCATCATTATTCTAAAGCCGGAATGGTTGACGACGTGTGGGGACGTTCGCAGTAAGGTCATTGATATCATAGTCCTGAGATCGTTGTTTGGAAACTGCATCCATGACCTTGTCGTGGGACATATCGTCAAGTACCAGCTTACCGATTCCGCCACGAGTAAAGCGATCTACCCAAGCTGAGGCCTCCGCATTCTCGTTCCACGTCTCTCGTTTCGGGGTTCGGTTTCGAGTGCGAGCAAGATTCCATAGCACTTCGTGGATATCATTCGATTGACGCCCTGGATAACGACCACCCAGTGGGTACCACAGATTCATTTTGAACAATAAATAATCTGCCAGTACAACTGGGTCAACGAGCTTCCGAGATACCGCACCGACAAGACATAATTTCAACATTTGTTCCCAGTCGTCAACGCGGGGAACGAACACGCCTGGTGAGTCAATTACATAGATTCTTGGCTCATTGTTTATCAAGATCTGTTCACTCAATGCCCGAGTGATACCGGGATTCGACCCCACCTTGGTTACCTTTTTGGCACGTTTTCCAAACACTAGTTGTCGCATCTTATTGATGAGAGAGCTCTTGCCAGCATTAGGCATCCCTGCGATTAGCACTCGGGTACCAAGGGGGGGTTGTGGTGACTGATTGGAGACGTATTGCTTGATCTGTTCAACTACGCGTCTAGCATACTTGCGCTCATTATCGTCAACCAATTGGAACATCCCGTCTGGGTGGAGTGGTAGCACGTCGGACATTTTGATCTTGCTAATATCCTTTTTCGTGTATAGCGTAAGTTTTGGAACACCCGGGAGTATCTGGTTAAAAAGCGGGTTGATGGATGATAGTGGGACCCTGGAGTCTCTCAATTCCAAAATATAGTCGACTTGGCCTGAGAGCTGTCTGAGATCCGCCAATGCCTTTCTATGGTGGCCGACAAAGTTAGCGAGAACCACATTGTGAGGCGGGAATTCACGCCTTGGCACAAATGATTGTGGTTTGAGCAGTTTTTTCAGTCCCATTACCACTCAGAAGGTTTGGACAAATTTAACGGAAGTGCCTCTGTTCCGGTGTCACCAGATACGGTTGCTGACAGGTTTTCAGATCATAGTGACGAAGGTGACCACCCTAACGAACTTACGAGCATGCCATTGGTGATGGTTTGTGGCCTGCCCGCTGCGGGTAAATCCCGGCGGGCCCAGGAGCTCGCCAAATACTTCCAGTCGAAAAGCGCTGAGGCTGGACTCAGGGATGTGGTAGTCATCGATGATGAGTCCCTAGATGTGGTAAAAAGCGATTATTATGACCGGGAATCGGAGAAACGGGCTCGGGGAAAGCAAATGTCGGCTGTTAAGCGGGCACTCCGCCCAGATTCATTGGTTATCCTGGATAACATGACCTACATCAAAGGATTTCGCTACCAATTGTTCTGTGAAGCCAAGGCAGCGAAGGCGACATCGTGTGTGTTATACGTAGGTACTCCCAAGGAGCTTGCAAAGAAGAACAATGAAGGAAAGGAAAATAAGTGGCCAGAAGATTTACTTGACGCTCTAGTATTTAGGTTTGAAGAGCCAGATGGCATGACGCGCTGGGACTCTCCTTTATTTGTTGTCACGCCGGAAGACGAGCTTCCATATGAAGGGTTATGGGATAGCCTGATCAACCAGAAGGCACAGAAGCCTAATGCAAGCACATTAAAGAAAGAAGTCGTGAGCTCCGACTATCTCACAACCTTGAATGATACTACCTCTGCAATTGTGAAAGAAGCGCTTGACCTTCATTCTGCAAATCCGGGTGCTGAGGTGCTTCTGCGTGGCCACCGGGTCCAGCTCCCCTACGCATTGTCTTTTCCTCAGCTCACGAGAATCCGAAGGAATTTTGTCTCTTTGAACAAGCGAAACGTGACACCAACAGAGAACATCGAAGGGTTTTTCATACAATTTCTCGAAAAAAATTGGGAACTCACAAGTTGACAGACAGTCAAAGGGTGCTATGATTTAAAAGAAGAAAACTAATAGAAACAACTCTAATGAATTATGTGGTAGGACAGGGAAACTGATTTTTCAATTCAGTATGCGGCACAAGGAACGGCAGATCCTGAACACCAAATTAGCGTTTTGCTCAGTGAAGAGCGAATTACCTTGCTGATGTTGTGAATAACCTGCGGAGCTGTCCTGATGCTGGCTTTGATACTGCTGCTGTTGGTAGCCCTGGTTCGGTGGAGGGGCATAGCCACCAGGTAGAGGTTGTTGTGGCCTCGAGTAACCCTGGGACGAGCCCTGTCCGGCGTGGATAAGGACCACACCAGGGTTATGCTTGTCTATTTCATTTGGTAGTCCCTGTTGATTACAGTGGTCAATAACTGCAGGGCGAAGCTTCGCTATGTGGGTCTCCGAGTGGAGGCCCTTGCCAACGATAGCTTTAAGCAGGGGCTGGTGGTACTCTTTACAAACATTCAGGCGGGCATCCAAGGCAATCAGAGCCTCCTTGACAAAGAGACCATGAAGGTCTATCTCGTCCGCGGCGGAATCAGTATTATTGGCCATGAAGACCCACGACGCTGCCTCCTGGTTCAATCGGTCCGCCTCAGCTTCGTATTGTTTCGATTTGGAGCTCAGATCACTTGCCTCGGCTTTATCGCCGCGTTTATATGCTTTCGAAGCCTCAGCAGCGAAATGAGCATGCTTTGCCTGTGCACTGCGCGCGTTGTCGCGCAGTGTGCTGTAATGTCGATCGTTCGCATGGTTACCACCTTCGTGGCTACGTATTCGCGACGGGTTTAATACACTCTCCCCAAATTGATACGATGTAGCTGCTAGAGACATCGGGAATAACGAGGGACGGCGGGGAATGGCGCACTTTGTTAGAGAGAGAAGCTTGAACCGAGGAAGTATCGTGGACCTACGAGCTAGACTGATGAATCCAAATGACGCTCTGCTGACTGAGGGAAAAAATATGCAGGCTGATAACACACGCATGCACGGACGCTAGAGCAAGCCGAGGCGAAGCGAAACCCCATAGCAGCGCAGATGTAAATGAAAATAGACCACTGCATTCCTCGAAAGAAATGAAAGCTCTGCAACATATCGCACCAGGTGCCGAAAGTATATACAAGCTATGCTGAGATATCGTATATCATTAATTTTTTTGTCTAGAAGAATTTATTGTCCTTCCCGGTCCTTCTAGTCAAGTTGCGCGGCAGAATCACGAGATTCCGGGAGGCTATCGTGATACCGGGCCAGCACTGCACGGACTCCAGTGAACGACCCAGTTTCCTCTACCAGTGTTAACCCAGACTCGACAATCCGCACTAGATCCGCTGTCAAGCTAACCTTTCGCTGAAGAATTGACGCTGTAAGGTATGTCTGGATGGCAAAGGTAATGTGCTGCTTGTCTCCACTCCGAATAGCTAGAGAAAGAACGAGCTCAGTCAGCTGCTCACTATACTCTCTGTTAGTGGGCGAAGTCAGGCTGGCAGCATCCGCGATTTTCCAGAAGGCATCGTAGGAGTGGCCATTAATCAAGGACGTTAAAATCATTGCGACTGTGTGCAAATTCTGCATTTCATCTGTGCGCTCGATAAGGTAACGGAGGGGTGTTAGCCTCTTTCTATCGAAAAACATGTCCAACGGGGAAGCCGAGGATGGAGTAGGCTGCCTTGATGCTGCCGCAGGGGTCGTGCTATCAAGCGACATACCCACAAAGCTTCGATACATTAGAACAAGCAATCTAGGATTCAGCACCAACGAATTACCTGCGGGTCGGAGGACGTTGTCATAGAAGTCGGAAAGAATCTTCGCCTTGAAATCAGACATTTGTTCCCATGATCCAAGACTGACTGCGTCACGGTGCTGCGAAGCGAATAGATGTTGCCCGTGGTAACAGATCGCACTTACAACCATCTCAACATCAGACTCATCGAGAACAAAGCCGCTGCTTTGCTGTGTGGCTGCCTCGTCGACCAGTCGCTGCAAATTAAAGCTCGAGCTACGAGTCGCAATGATTGCGAAAAATTCCAGCCTGTTTTTCCAATCCTCCTTGGTCGGAATTTTAGGAAATTGCTGCACAAAGTCATGCACAACGGCACTATCTTCGTTTATATCATCGTGAGACTCGAGAATGAGGTTCCGCAGAGCTAGTTCCTCGCGTGTCTCCGGCAATGAGCCCTGGTGAGCCCCGGTAGAGCTCGAGAAATTTCTTCTGCCAAGGGCGCTTCGGGGCTTGTATGTCGGGCTTGCGGGCTCAACATACTCTGACTCCATATCGGCAAGATTCGAGTCGCTTACATCGAAATTCTCTTCGAAATACGGAGTGAGATTCTCCAAGTCGACTTCGGCTCGACGATCGGAAGTCATCATGTGCACGTAAATGTTATCGAGCTTCGTGTCAACCGCGATCCAAGAACCGACACGCTGCAAGCTTTCGCTGGAATCAGATGTCATTCTTTGGCGCTGTTGTCTCCGGCGCTGACGTCGATTATGAAGTCGTAGAAAGTTTGTGGTCAACACCCCTTCGCGCCCAGCGTAAACATTGTGGTCCTTCTTAAGCCACGTTAGTAGCTTTTGACCAGCACTTCCAAGATGTTTCTGGCCAGTTCCTGTCCCTATTATCAATAGAGACGGTCCGATCGCAGAGATTCCCTCTATCTCATTGCGTTTGTCCAACACAACAACGTCTCTCAAACCAAGGTCAGAAATGGCAAAAGAGACAACCTTCTCTAATGTACCAGGTGCATTACTTGGCAAATCTGGGAACATTTCCGTCTCACGAGGAGCTGCTTCCGCCATCTTTTCTGCTTCCTGAACATACCAGGGCGTGACTACACGATCATTGCTATCAGCATGGAGGCCAGCTGTGTAGTGCAGCTGTGCAGTGGCAACTTTAGCAATATGGCCACCTTTGCTCACCAATCTCTGCCTGAGCAACGCCAGCATTGCTCACAACAAGATCTGGCCTATGGAAATTTTGATGCCTGTGCTGATTGATTAGTCCCTATGATTAGTTCAGGTAAGCAGTTGGGCCTACGTATGGGCCGAGCACAGCTAAAAAATGTCCAAGCTAGGGCAAAGAAAGTGGACCGAAGTTAAAGCACTGTTAAGCAAGATGATTTCATCAATGCAAAAGTATCTTTTATCTATTTTAACCCTTAGTTATGCCATCAGCATCTCGAGCATGCCCTCCACAGATTGAGCTTCGCGCGCCCGCGACACCTGGTTCCTAACCTTTGTTTTTAGAGTGTCGACCAGAGCTGATAGCACAGGAGAAGATTCCACGAGCATTCCGTGCATTTCAAGCAGGACCCCAAGCCAATCTGCGGTTATTGCCACCAACCTCGGGCTTGTCACATTCTTCACACACCATTTGAGAAGAGGCTCAAGCTCGGAATCGTCACGGTCGGAGAGACTGACAGCGATTTTACCGCGAGCACGGAGTTCTTCTAGAACCGATAGCGTTTGCGGTAATGCTACCCCAGGTTTGAAAGCCGAATCAAGGGCGTCAGACCACCTGAACGCTTTTATGTGCTTTTCGTAAGGCTTTAGTCGAGACACAGTAGCAGGTTTGTGGGCGATACGAATAGTCTGACTCTCAAGTTCGCCGCGATAATCAGCACCGCGAATAAGACGTGATTCAGTCTCTGTACGAACCTTCGGGGCTGTTGGTGCCGTTTTGGGCTCTGACTTCCGCGTGCGAACGCTGAGGAGGCCTGTAGTGAGACCTGTTCCCAATTGTCGGTTGTTGGGTGAGACTGCTGTCGTGAGCACGGGCCCGCCGTACTTCCACCCGAATCTAACAGGGAATGATGGGCTATTCGAGTCGAACACCTTGACATGGCCATCCAGAGAGCCGGCAAGCATACCGTGTTCTCCAGCCTTCGCTAGACATGTCACCGTTTTCTGAAAGTTGCCTAGCTGTTTGACTCGTTTTCCAGCAGTAAGGTCCCAGATTTTGACATTGGGACCACCGGCAGAGGCTAGCGTCGATTCGCTTAGCGGAAGGACAGACTCTACGGGGTCTCCTTGTTGGTATTGTGCGACTAGAGATCCAGATCGAGGATCGAAAAGGCGCACGAATCCATCGTAACAGCCAGTTGCAATTAAATTAGAACTTCCCATAAACGCTGCCGTTCGAATATAATCATTGTGCTGATCCTTGATCTCAAGGATAGGGTCGCTCGCAGTCAAGTCCCACAGTCGGACCACTCTGTCGTCGCTTGCACTAAGGAGGCTCGACATTGACGTTGGATGAAATTTGGTGACATGGACTGCATGCTGGGTCGGTTTAAGCGAAACAAGAACAGCCTTGGTGTTCGTATCAAAGCATTGAATAAGACCAGTTGCATCACCCGCCACGATCAGCTTTCCATCCGGGCGAAACTCCGCCGAATAAGCGGTGTCTTTAAACTTTGCGATTGTTTTATATACCTGTTGGGTCTTTGCGGAAAGAATTTGAATTCTTGCAGAGCTGGTAAATGCGAGATCGTGGGGGTTTGCCGGACTGAAATGGATATGGGTGACGGCGTTGTTCTCTTTAATCAAGAGAGGAGCCTTGAGTTGGCGCCAAAATCTTGTTTCTGGTGAATCTGCATCGGGCAGAGCCGGCTTTCGTGAAGCCTGCAAACGGCTCGCGGATGCACTCATAATTGAAGGGTTTAAAACGCTTGATGTCTATAGTCTGGAAAACTTCCTGAAAAAAGATTACATAAATTTGTCAAGTCTCAAAACCGTGACCCTATAGAGTGAATGGTGATGCGAAGGCGCCCGTTGATTGCAGTAGTCGGTAATACAGGCGTCGGAAAGTCACAATTTGCCGTCGATCTTGCGCACCAATTTGCTGGAGAAGTGATAAATGCTGACGCCATGCAAATGTACCGAGGCCTGGATGTAGTAACCAACAAACATCCTGTGGCTGAGCGACAAGGTGTCCCTCACCACTTAATGGGATTTGCTCAGTGGGATATGCAATTAACTGTGCATGACTTCGAGAAAGAGGCTACCTCCCTAATTGATCACATCCACGCGCAAAATAAGCTTCCTATCTTGGTGGGCGGAACCCATTACTACATCCAATCGGCTCTAATACAAAACGCTACCGTATCACAAAATCGCCAAGTTGCGATTCAAAAGATTGAGCTTACCAGCGACCAAAAAAAACTCCTTGACAATCCCACGCTCGTAGACGCAAAGCTGAAGGAAGTTGACCCGGTCGTTGCCGCAAAGTTTCATCCAAATGACACTCGGCGCCTACGGCGAGCTCTTGAAATCTGGTTCGAAACCGGTCAGAAAGCAAGTGATATTTATGAACAAGGTAAGAACGGTACATCTGAGGAGAGTATGCACCTCCGATACGATGTGATGGTGTTCTGGGTTTGGTGCGAGCGCACTGTACTAGCGCAGAGACTCGACACAAGGGTCAACAAGATGGTTAGTGAAGGCCTTCTATCCGAAGTAGAGGAAATGTTCCACCACTACGATTCTAATGCGCCCCAGACAGGCATTTGGCAGGTAATTGGGTTCCGGCAATTTCTGCCATACCTGAAAGATCGAGAGGCCTTAAATTGGGAAGCTGGGATAAAGGACATGCAGGCTGAAACGCGCCAATATGCAAAGCGACAAACAAAATGGATTCGCAATAAGTTAAGCCCGTTAGTTACCAAACTGGGGGGTGAGGTTGCAGTGGTTGATGCGACTGACTTGTCGACGTGGGATGTCAACGTTCGAGATCGAGGCCTCGCAATCACTAAGGCATGGCTTGAGCAATCAACGGACGCTGAATCTCCCCCGCTTGTTCCAGCTTACCTTAATGACGTGATTCAGCGCCAACGCGCGGAGTTCGGCCCTGAACAGTGGGTACGACATCGGTGCGAAGCATGCAGCCAGCAGCGAGGATCAGATTTAGTTATCATCGGTGATTACGACTGGAAAGCACACCTGAATAGCAAATCACATCGTCATGCTTCGAAATCAAACCATTAACTTATTATTCAACTAATTTTATGCAAAATTTATGCAAAATTTACGCCGGTGCCTGGCTGCCAACTTTGATTTCCAGTTGATTCGCCATCACGGCATGACGGAGCGGCCAATGCATGTTTCGTTGACGATGATCGATCACGAAAACTATTAGCGGCCGTGCGAAGAGCGGTGAAATATCGGCGGCTCTCGTGAAAGTGGTACAACAAATCATAAAACTGAAGTGCTGCCAGCAGCAGGGACTGTGCTGCCTTGGATTTGAAACTGTCAACGGAGAGATGCATGGCCAAAAACTCTGCATGGAGATCGATGAGGCTTTGAATGTCTTTCTTAGTTTGTTCCTTCTCTTCCGGAAGACTCTCGAGGTCCTTAGAGAAGCTCTGCTTCGCCTGCTCGAACAGAACATTCAAGTCTTCCAGATTCCAATCTTTATGATTACTTCCAGCGCTCTCAACTAGCCCCAGCACTGGAGTGAAGAAGTCGTATTCGCGCGCGCGTTGATTGATTGTTATATGACCTTCAGTGCGAGCCGAGAGCCGAGCTGTCACATCATTCCATAACGCCATGGTTTTTGCCAACAACGCAGGGTCTGTGCGGTGCTTAGTCGATTTTGGCTGGGTTGCAGGAATCCGTAAGAACTTCGCCATATCGCTGGGATCACCTTCAATGAGGGCAAGAAGACTGGCGGATCGCTCGAGTTTTGCTTCCAAAATGCGCAATCCATTCAGCCCAGCCTCTAAGGATTGTCGCAAGATATCAAGCTCATCACTCTTCGTGGAAGATGTTTCCAATGCATTATTGATAATCGCCTCGCATTGGCGGGCCTCTTGCGCTGCTAAGTTTCGTAATGAGCGTACGCGCTTAATACCGCCGCGGGATTGGATGCGATGCCGTATGTGAATGAGTGATTCAGGTACCTTGGTCGGCTTCTGGGCAAGCTCAATCTCACAGGGCACATTGAACTTGACGATCACCGACCTCACTTGTCGATTTAAATCGTATCGACGTAGCAAAATCTCTCGGTTCACGAATTCGATGAGCTTTTCGTGAAGAATCAAAGGCGCCGACGCTATGGGTAGCGGGAGAAGCGATGAAAACATCTGTGGAACGCGATGAGGGACATAAAAGTCAATTGGTTCCATGCTTATCAGGACCTCTTCATCGAAAAAGTTCCCTGGATCAAAGTTCATGAGCTCCTCATCTGGAATCATAGTTAGAAGTGATTGCTCACGGCGGTTCCTTGCCAGATTAAGCTCCTCAAAGGCTACTTCAGCTTCATCGGGTCCTATCTTCACGCAATATTCCAGAGCTGCCCTAGCAATGGCCTGGTCCCTGCGTTTACGAGAAGATGCCAGGTCTTTGCCTACAAGGAAGCAAGACACTACCTGCAATTGATGCGAGCGCTCGCGAAGCCTTTCAATCCATGTGGAATCAATAAACACGAACGCTTCAGCTTCCCTTGCTAGAAGTTTGTAGAGAATATGTAGTTGCCAGAAAGCCTTGGGTCGGTCGCTGGCCGGCAATGTCTCGCTATGGCAGTCTTGCGCTTGTACCAGACAAAGCTGATAAAGAAAATGAAGGACTTTATCAGCCATCTCAGGAGGAGGTCCATGTAATAGCTGCTGTAGTTCAGTCTCGCGGCATTGAAGAAGAACGCCGGCGGCTTGGCGGAAAGCAATAGCAGCTGCGGTTAGTTTGCCCCTTGATGCGTACTCTACAGCCTCATTGGAGATAGCAGCACTCAGATTATGTAGCACATTCAACAGCTCAAAGCGAAGGCCGTATCCCTGTACTGGAGTCTTAGAGCTTCCCAGGCTGTTACTCCACAAGACAGAAAACTCCTCAATATCGAGCTTTAGGAGCACTGAATAGATGCAGCTAGCATATTCGAGAAGCTGGGCTACGTCCCCAGAGTTTCCTACGGCATCGCGTAGTTCTTGGAAATCTTGGCAATCCTTCTCCATGCTGGCCGTTTTCGCCTCATCCAGAGGAGCTTCCACGCTAGACACGATCCTCTCCCTGATTGCCTTGCCCATCTGAGAGGGGAGCATCTTCTTTGGAGGAATACGGAGCATCTGCTAGGTTGTCTTGCGCAACGTGCCACCCAGCTTTTACGATACAACTAAATATTTCCACGCTGAGCGCGGAAGCGAAGACGGTAAATAATCGGGTAGGGGTTCTGTCAAGACGTGAAGCGCTGCCAAGGCTTGGCTTGGCGTAAGGTCATAATTTCTCAAGCTTGGCAAAGTTACAAAATTATCTATCTGATCCGCTTTTGTGATTGGAGGACCTGCATTTCAATTTTGACCATTAGGCAAGCCCAATTCGCCTTGTTTGTCCAGCCCATCATTCACTTGAATTAAAGAAATATGTTCTATTTGTGTGGTCCTAGGCCATAATTCTAACCCTTACTTTGCTAGTGAGTTAAGTCGGGTTGTCATCAAACCGTATCTAACGCCCGTGGCGGTATTGACGGTACTGGAAGATCTTGCGGGAAGCCATATGCAGGGCACACCTCCCACCTCGCCTTCCCCCTCCCCACTCCAGTGTCGGAGCTCGGGCGAGAATGGCCATATCCGTCATGTGACGTTCGGTAATGTCATCGCATCTATAGCACGTCGGGGATAATCGGGATAGCCTTTGGCGTTCACCCGCTACGGCATTTACCATCCACATACTACTTTACGATGGCTAAAGTCCGAGGCGCTTTGCGGCATACAATAAAAAAATGTTATCCCCCGAGCAAAGAACTCGATAAGCGTCCTATTCCCAATGAGCTCTCTATGCTCGTATTCTATCTTCAGTCGAGGCCCGGTAAAATACCGAAGGCTGGGGACATCCTCTATGACCGTGCGGTTCACTTCTACAACAAGAGCCAGCTCGATAACCTCCTTATCACTGCGATGATAGTCCACGAACTTGTGAACAAGCTTGCGATGCATCTGAGTCTCTTTGCGGAGCAGAGCCTAGACATTATCAATCTGGCAATTGATGCCGCGCGTCTCGCTGACAATAGCTTCCTCTCGGAAGTGACTTCTCTCTATGCTGACTTCAATCGTGCGCACACCGGTGTTTTGTTTGCAGGCCACCCTTCGTTCGGACAGCGATTTCTTGATGTTACATTCAAGTTCTTTCAACTCACCCGCTCAGGAAATGTTCAGCCTCGAATTAGTGCTACTGATGCTCTCACCTCCCTGGCACAATCTCCCGCTTTAGCTACCAGCATTGGGCAACAATCGGTTGACCTTGCTGTAAAGGGCCTCGAGTCTAACATGCCAAAGTCTGAGTCTCCGCTTTACCGGGATAATGAGCTGCCGAAGGATCCTTCGGATGCCCAGGAATTGCTCGCGGATAAGGCAGTGTCTGGCCTTCGTGCTTTCCTGAATACTTCGTCACTCGAGCAAATCGTTAAGGTTATCAACCGCGTGCTGGAATGGCTTGGGGCTAGTACCGGGCAATGGCAATCCGATCTCATTGTTTCTCTTGCAAGGTGGGTACCTCCGCAGAATCGGTTCATCGTCACAACTACTGTCGTATCTGCTATGGCAAAGCTGCCTACGGAGAATGTTTCTCAACTTCGGGCTTACTCGACGTACCTGGACTCTTTGCTGGACTCTGACGCATCCAAGATCGGACTATCTGTCGTAGATATTCTGCGGAATCTTGCCGCGATGCAGCACCGTCTCATAGAGAGCCCCCCCCAGTCCGCTGATAGCAAGAGCATCCAGGAGCTACTGGCCTGCCTGCGCGACAATATTCGCAATTTGGCTGAGGTCAACATTTATCCAGGCCAAGTTACGGACATGATCGGTGAGCTTTTATCCAAGTACGCATCGGTTCCGTCGAACAGTCCCACAAGCGAGACTTTGCCGACCAACCTTCCGGCCGATGATGTTTCGGAGAGCGGCGTCTTGAATAGCGTAAAGAGTACTGGATCACCAGCTGTACCTATTTCAAGCAGACCAGTTGGTGTGATGATCAATGACTTCCACGACATCTCTGACATTCTAGACCTGCCCAGTGTTAAGGACCAGCGCTTGCCCAGCACCCTGTGGGAAGGCACTCAATGGCTTTTAACGTTGCACCAGCCTCAACTGCTTGTGGCTTACGCCGAGACCTTCTCTAAGTATGCCAAGATCTCCCGTCAAACGGCTCCGGTTGACTCAAAGAAAGGGTCTCTTATCACACGTCAGTTATGCGAGGCAGCTTTCAATGCCAACGAGGCATCCAACTACATTGCCATCTACTATTCTCTAATTGCGCATCTGGAGTCTCTAGGATCCAAGTCATCGTACGTTCTTCCGTGGTTGTATAAGCTTCTGCCAGAACCTGGGAACGAAGTGGCTGCGACGGGTTCTAACGTTGGTCTTTCATCACTGGGACTTGCATCTATTCTTGCTGTTTTTAAGATCACCGGCCACCGTGACGCTGCGTCGGTCATCTTCGACACTGTGTCCTCTCGTGTCAATGCAAAGCATTGGCTCCCTGGAATTACTTATCCTATTGCTGTGAGCTTACAGCAAGCAGTTTCCAGTGCAGTGTCGCACCCGGTGTCGAACTATGGCGTTGGTAACCTCTCGTTGGCCCCAGTCGAGAACTGGAATCTGTCGGGTGAGGTGGTTCAATCAATCCTCCACCCTTCGTTCGAGTTGAATGCACCCCTAGATAGTGATGACATCCGCTCACCTAAGGGTCGCGCAAGGTCTATCTCATCGGTATCTGGACGGCGTAGCATCAGTGGTCGATCCCAAGCGTCTTTCGCGGAATCGCAGGCGCCAAAGGTCAACGATCTCCGTCGGCGGCAGACTGACACGTTCAGCCTGCGCATGCCGTCGGCAGCGGCGGAGCGTCGTGAAAAGAAGGTCTCATTGCCGGCTAAAAGGGCAAGCCCCGTTCCTAATAGAATCCCGGGCGAGGATGATACTGACCTCATGTCGCTTCTTCAGGGTGTCAGGATAGAAGGCTCTGCCAAAGGCAAAGTTACCGTTTAACAATATGTACAAAATAATATTCCATAGAAGTAAGAATGCAGCTGTAACGTCAGTTCATAGTCATCTTTCCTCGTCCTTAGACTCGCTATCAAACAAAAATCGACGTAGCTCAATAAGCACCTCAATGAGGATCAATATGATAATAGCCCATTCTAGCCGAAGCGACGTACGTTCGCTCAAATATTGTCTCAAAACCGATACGGTGTCAGCAGCATAATCAAGCTTCTTGTTAAGGATCTCAATGCGTGGCTCAACGTCGAGACTTTTAGATATAAGCTCGTATAGCTTTTCTTGTTCCGGTTGCGACCAGTATATGTCCGGTGTCTCGGTGATAGTGCTGTAAAGATTCAAGTTGCCTCTGAGCTGCAAAAGCCTCCCTGTAAAGGTATCTACCTTATGCGTACTCATGTTTGGTGACTTACCGCGAGCCATACCGTTGGATATCCCTTTTACTTGCTGAAGCATATCCTCCGTGGCGGCTTCCAGGGCACTCAGTTTAGTGTGCCGCGCCATGCCGCTACTGAATGCAATCTTGTCCCTCAGGCGTGACTCCTGGTCAGGACCGTGCACGTAGATCACGTCTCCAATCATACCACTGTGCGTTTCCGACGTTCCCTCCTCGATGAAGTCCATGTCCTCTGTCTCAACCCGTGCATAAGGCTCTATTTCAGCTTTAGCCAGCAATGGCACCAATGTGGAAACGACGTCTTTCTCCAGGAAGTTCCACCCGACTACCGAGCCGTTAGCCAATACGATGACATCCTGGTCTTTCCCGTATTGTGCCCAGGCAACCTCCCCGTGTTCGAGAACTTTGGCACTGATCCCGTTGGCCCGAAAGGCTTTGACAGCTAAGCCAAGATCGTAGCGTTGACATTTCGAAGCTGAGATGCACTGCTGTAAATTGAGCAGCTGTTCGGGAACTCTGCGACGTAAGATTCGCTTTACTTTGCTGGACTGCGGACTTGAGCTCGCATATCTAGTGAAGCTCAATTTTTTAACAGTGGCAAGCGAGGTAAACAATGGCAGCCTGGCACATCGCGACATTCTTGGAAGCACGAGGCTGTGCCGCATGTGTGATCCTAAGGTCTACACAAGCTGGTGTGTGACTAAAACCGATGGACCACCGAAGTCTCGAAATGCCCCAGTGGCCCAATACGTTCGTACTTAACGAACGAGCCGCTGCCTATCCATCTAAAGAAATCAGGGACACACTATAAAAAATTCAAACCGACAAATCTGTTGAGCATCAGCAAAATACATGTATATACGTGGAACGAGGCTGTCAACACTGATCTGCTTCGGATCGAGATTTGATACCTTTATAATTTTGTTCTTTTGTTCGGTTAAAAAGTTCGCTGTTCGTGTTTAAAGGCTACGCAAGTTCACCACATCCCGACCTGTTTACTAGAAAGTATGAGGAGAGGTCGGTGTAGAGCGGCCTCCACAGGTGTTATTATCTCCAACGCGAGAAAGAGCCTCCCTTCGCGCGATTGCGCTTAGGCTTTCCCTGGTGGCTGACACTAACCCAGCCGTCTTCTTCGCCAGCTGCGGCAGCATCCTCGGATTCTGCCACCGGCTCCTCCGCCGGGGCCTCGCTCATTTTCATCGAGGCCGCCAGCGCGGCAGCATACTTTAGGTTAACAACAGGCTGTCCATCCTCGGTGGTAGTCTCAGCCTTTTTCGCCTTGTTCTTGCTCTTCAGAAGATAGCGCGCGGCATACTCATCATCCTCCTCGTCAGCGTCCTCGAGATCAGCAACAGCAGAGTCGTGTTCCTTAGACTTTCCGCCGTCAAACAGCGCACGCTGAGAGAACGGGATTGCTGCCTTGGGCATAACAACCGGGCGCTTCGTGTGGTGCGAGCTGCGGCGGCGCCATGTTGGCGCTCCTCCCTCCTGGTAAGCGTTAGTTCCCGCAGGGACCTTCTCAATTTCGTTCCACTTGAACTCCGGAACGACAACGAGGTCGGACTCCTTCAGGGCCACAAGCTGTTCGATGCTGTAATTAGGCATTACCAAGTAGAAACCGGCGACTTGCTTGTTTGAGTGGTGATCAAAAAAGCGGAGCTACCGCGCGATACCCATGTGTGAACAGTTGTCTACGCGTATCGTGTAATTCAGCCCAATTCCGATGCCTTCGGAGATATTAGGCGCCCACGGAGCTCGCAACAGTAATAGTCGCCGAGGTTGATGGCATCAGTAGATATAATAATTGATAATAAATATTCAGCGCTTCAAAGACACAACCGCTTGCGCACCAGATACCTGCACTTTTGGAACGGAAGGTTGGGATGGACCGCAGCTTTAAGGGCGAGGATTAGGATGCGTGCTAGCACAGCACACCCCCTAATACCCGTGCGCATTAAGCAATTTTTGTGGTATTGAGATCGCCACGATGCCTATCGCAAAATCCCTTGCCAAGGTGCAGAAGCGTAAGGCTGACACGAAATTGCATCCTCGCGGACGAAAATTAAAGCAGATCACACGAGCAGAGCTTCGGCAGAACAAAATGGACCTCCATAAGTCGCAGCGCAGCGACATCCAGGCCCACAAGCTCGAGCGCTTTATGTTTGCACAAGAATTGTGTCGCACCACTAGTCAGCCTGAGTATTCCTTGGATGAAATGAGAACTATGATAGAAGGATTTATTGGGCGTAACAAACCTGAACTAGATGAATTGGCTAAGGCCCGGCGCCCAGGACGACCACCTACCAATCGGCAATTGCAGGTCCAGCTACAGTATGACAAGGAGGACAAAGAGTTTGATGATGGTTTCACTTTTGTCGATGTTACGGATCCGAAAACAGTGTCCAACCTATTAAAATGGGATGGCAGCTGGGGAGGCTTAAATACGCTCACAACAAGGCGAGTTAAGCGTGCTCACTCATAAACAATGCAGTCGTTACTATAATTAAACTCGAGATGAACACTTTTGCCATTACTGCAACATGTTTGCGGCCTCCTGCCTTCCTGTTATATTGCCGGTCAAAGTAGAGGATGTCTTTGTTAGACCCGCGGTACCGGAACCCGGCCCTTTCCAGCTTGAAAACTTCATTAGCGACTGCGCGCGACATGTTCTTGGGAAGAACCGTCTGAGGATCGCGAACGCCGTCGTAATAAGATGTCATCACGATGGCACGGCCGTTCTGCGGCACGATGGAAAGACGCTGCGTGATGATATCTTTATGGGGCTTTTCTTCGGTCACACGATGACCAAGGTGGGGCGTGAAGAACGTTCCGTTCACTAAAGAACGGGGATAGCGCTGCGACGCCTCGAGCTCTTGTTCATGCTGACGAGCCCGGCTGAACTTAGCCGTCTCTGCAAGATCGTGGCGTTGCTTTTCGTTCTTCAACGCCTCTCTTAGTGCTTTGGCAGACGACTTGGCTGCTTTTCTAGACATACTGGCCGCAGATTCATGCGCAACTAGCAGCTACGACAAGCACCTGTTGGACGACACCGGCTTGGAACCTAGGTGCGTAAGTAAGCCAGGATTGTGGGCACCACGCGCAGAGGCAGGCACAACGCCCAGAGCTGGAGCTACACAACACAATGCAGTAAGTGTGCTAATTCTTATGGAAATGCGTATGATATACTCTAGATGGTTTAGTCTGAAAACTTATGCGTTCCTAACGTATGGGGCTGTGAGTGCTTGAATCCAGTCCCAAAATTTGTCGCCGCGCGGACCCTCTGCGGCCTCGCGAACGTCATTTCGTGTGCGGGTCTTCAAACCGAATGGCACATAGTAGGAACCATTCTGCGCAGTGGAGATCGAGGGATCCAACAGTAATTGAACTTCAGCGTAGGCGCCCCAAATCGAGGGCTTGCTGATCATTTCCATGACCCGCTTTCGCCAACGGTTGCTGCGTCGGATATCAGAGTATACCGTTCCTGGATGGCAAATCACTGAGACGACGTCTGGGTGTCGCTTTCCCCACTGGATGCCTTGATAGATATTCATTGCCTTCGTTTGACCGTACATGCCGTTTCCAGACCCGAGATAGCTGCCAGAGTCGTATTCGTTCATCGAATCCCAATCAATTCCGCCAAACTCTGGTGCGTGGTAGTGAATGGCACTCGCAACCCAAACGATGCGTGAACCTGGAGTTTTTTCCATCAGAGGCGTGAGCAAACGCTGGATTAGCTGTCCTGAGACAACGTTGATAACAATGATATCGAGCAGCCCAAGCGGCTCAATGATATTCTGACCGCGGTAGTTTATTCCCGCATTGTGCAGGACACCGTCTAGTCTAGCCTCTTTGTTCAGGAATTCACGAATAGCAGGTTCAATGGTGCTAAGATCCTCGTGCATAATAGGCAGGACATACGCCTCCCCGATCTCATTCAGCGTCTTTAGGGCCTGTTCGATCTTCTCAGGGGTGCGCCCGGTGATGTATACCCTCGCTCCCTGTCCCGCGAGTAGCTTAGCGCTCTCGAACCCAATGCCACTCGTGCCGCCCGTCACGATGTAGACCTTCCCTTTCAGATCAGGGTAGTCTTTCTCAGTGAATGACGGGGCAGGGGGCCACACAATGTCTCTAGTGAGTTCTCTTAAATCCGATAACTTTTCCATGATGGAGTTATAACCTGTCGCTTGACCTGGCTGTACGCTGTGGGCCTGTAACGCTTGATGATGCACTGGTTGTGCGCGTTAACGTTACCCTTTGGAATACCCCACCCACCCACGAGCCGATCGCGGGGTTCGGGTTACCACTGGCCGAGGAACGAAAACACGCCTCTCGGTGCGTCAACTTGGAACGGACAATCCCTGCAGGAAACACGTTCACTGCATATCTTTTAGAATCTAATATGTATGGCAGCTTGTGCATCACATGTATTACATAGAATGCGATTCAGAAAGAGGTTGGGATCACAACAAATGCCCAACTCGGATAAAACTCGACTGAGAAGAGGCCGGTGAGGCTAGAATTAGCTGCCCACCTCCGCAGCCTGCTCAATGGTGGCTGGCTCATCCTTTTCTGGCTTTTCCTCGAGAAGGCCCAGCTCCTTCTTGTTCTGAATCTTATTATCAATCATGTCATGGAAGGCAATGATGGCTCGGACCATGCTACTAAGGTACACGATCATAAGTTGATCGTTAGTTTTCACCGTGAATGCATTCTCAAGCTCCAGATTTTGATTGGAGCTGAGATTTGGCAATAGATTAAATACATTCTGCAGCTCTCCAAGCACATCGTGGTTTACCGGAAGTTTGCCCGCAAGAACACTTCGTAGGTACTGTGCAATATCTTGAAGGCGAGAGTTGAGGCCCTGCAAGCTGCCCAACTGCTGCGCAATGCGAGTGGCGAGAGTACCGGCGGCAGCGTTACGGACGTCACGAAGCAGGTGCTCGACACCAATTTCTTCCGCTTCCTCCGCCTTTATCTCGCTGGGAACGTGGTGGAAAGTGCGCCCAGCCGACGAGCCATCAGCCTTGACCTCATCAATCGCATAGTACGCAGAAGTAGGAATGCCGACGGGCCGGGGTTGAACGTCAACAATCAAGAGCAACGGCTCGGGTGTGTACCGCTTGAAAAGCTCATTTATCGCAAGATCAGCGCCCCTCAGGCGCGGGCCTGAGTGGTACCAGCCAATGAGCCGCTCCTTTGCGTTCACTTTCTTGAACATCTCCTGCATGCCTTCAATAAAGTTGTGGTCTAAGTACCACACGTCCGCGTTTTTGGGATCCTCCTCGAATGGAACAGCAAAGCTATTGGCCACACGGACCACGCCGCCACTGCCGTCACTGGCCTGACCCGTGCGCTCCCCTAGGATGGCACCGACAACCCGTTTCTTGCCATCCTGAGCAACACGAGTATAGTGGTCTACGACTGATAGTAGCACGAGTGGTGCCACTGTCACACTCTCCGGTAGTTTAGACGTCATTGATAATTGGCAGTGTCCGTTCTAAAGCAGAAAAGCTGCAACGAGCGAACACAAGATGTGTGGTAGTAGTGGATATGTGTCGCTGCCTAGGGTCACGGGGGCGGCGTATGATGAGCAGCTTAGCATCAGGTAAGCGACCTGTGTGTTGGGAGGCAAATGTCACTACCATAGTGGCCCTGTGGCGGTACCGCGTATCACGTAGGGTCGGATGTGGTTTTGGTCGCGGAAGTGTGTTGGGACGAACTATTTGTAGCCCGGTGTGTGGCAGGTGCGATCGTGCGAACTTTGGCAACGGCAGGCCTCGACATCTGGAGCAAAACACCCTTGCTGCGACGAGAAAGGGTTCAGTGGCGATTTCTATTTGCATATACTCTCATGTCGTTTGGTCAGTTAGTTATCGGGCCACCCGGATCGGGAAAGTCCACCTATTGCAATGGCATGTCACAATTTCTTAACGCAATCGGTCGCAAATGCAGTGTGATAAATCTTGATCCGGCAAATGACCGGTTACCATACCGCGCAACTATCGACATACGGGATTTTGTAACGCTTGAGGATATCATGGACTCACAAGGCTTAGGCCCAAACGGAAGCATAATGTACGCCATGGACGCAGTTGCTGAGCAAGTAGATGACTTTGTGGAGCAAGTTAGGCGACTAGGCTTGCACGAATATTTTCTGTTTGATTCTCCTGGGCAAATAGAGCTGTTTACACACCACCACGCACTGACCAGCATCTTTAAGAGACTTGAAAAGGAACTAGGGCTCCGGCTTGCTGTTGTGAATCTCTCTGACAGCTACTACATTACTACGCCGAACCAATATGTGAGTGTTGTTCTGCTCGCCCTGCGAACAATGCTTCAATTCAACTTACCGCAAGTCAACGTATTGTCGAAGATTGACTTGATATCCAATTATGGGCCCCTCCCATTCCGTCTGGACTACTATACTGAGGTTCAAGACCTAAACTTCTTGGTTAACACTGAAAATCAGACTTCCGGAAAGCTTTCGAAACTAACCGACGCCATTGCAGAGCTGGTATCTGACTTTGGCCTTGTTGAGTTCCACGTCCTTGCGGTTGAGAACAAGCGATCCATGATTGCATTACTGAATGTCATTGATAAGGCGAATGGTTACCTATTTGGATCTACTGAAATTGGTGGTGATTCTATCTGGGTTGAAGCAACGCGACAAGGCGGTCTCTATGATGTAGACGTTCACGACCGCTGGATCGAAAACAAAGCATTGTGGGATGCGCGAGAAGCCGAAGAAGAACTTGAGCGGGCGGCCCAGGGAAAAGCAAGTGAATGGCCTGTAGATGAGTTTGATGGCATCAAGGCGAGTACATTCTGAAAGCAGTAGGTTGGTATACCAACTAGTTTTAGGCTAGGAATCACAGTTTATTTTTTCATATATGTGCAGGAAAGAAAATCTAGAAAAAAGCTAGCCTTTGCTTTATTTTGTGTAACGTGCAGCGGCTTCAAGAGCGCTCTTGGCCTGCCGCTCCTCCTCGGGCTTGAGTCCGCCTAGCTTCCGGACTTCAACAGAATGCTCCTTGAGAGACTGAGCGACGTGAGCCATTACCCGCTTTGTCTCGCTGATTACTTGCTGCGTTCGGCGAATTTCGTACGCGTCGCCGCGCGACGCCTCAAGTGTGTTTAGGTTCTGCTGAAGTGCTGCCTCCTCGGCAATATATTGCTCATACTCATTGGCGAGTCTTGCTAGAGCATTAATTTTGATCTGAGGCTTCGACGGGCTTGGCATGTTTCAAGCTGAACCCAAGGCCTAGAAGCGTTGGCGCAGCAGCCAACGGGAACGACAGCGAGTGTGCCTTATGGCTTGGACGGGACGTCTCAAAGGCTAGGGCTATTTGTCGTCTACCATGCAGATCACGAGCTGTGGGTAAAATACGAGGTGCTAGGCAGTGCCGTCGGCGCCCGTGAACATATAAAGCAATTAAATTCTGCAACCCGTATGTTTGTGAGTAATTACCGAGCAGTAGCAGTTTTTTCCTCTTACAGTGTCATAATAACCATACGAAGCAATGTATTTTGCCGTGGGCGGCCATGCTTGGAGAAAAGACGAAGGGAGGCGCGGTGAGGGCCAGGGTGAGTCAGCGCTACCCGGGAAAGTCGCGCGGGCAGGGCGTTAACTAACTAAACTTTCACAACCCTAACTTGAAGGTGTTGGTGGCATCCTATTATTATTAGCCGGCAGCAGCGCCAGCAGTTGTTCTCGTGCCTGGACTCCAGCTCCGGGATATTTGAATTATGGACGGAATCGACCAGCGCGTGTCCAACATGCGCGAGCGCCTCTGGGAGTACCAACAATTGCTGAAAATGGACTTACCGGACCCTGCAGTAATCTACTTAGGCGACGGCTATTTTGCCCAGATGGCCCTCCCCGAAGCTCGTGAATTCATGCAGCGGAAGATCAGCACAATAGAGACCGATCTAGCTGCGTTGAATCAATTGCAAGGGTTAAACGAAGACGGCCTTCCTGTGTTCGACATCGTTGAAGAACTTGACGACGACGGAAACGTGATCGATTCAAAGGTCCAGCGCTCAGGTCTTTCTGAGCAGCTCAGCGCATTGAAGGTGGCCAATTCTATGCGAGACATTGCTGGAGAACACCTTCCAGACCATTCGGAGCCCCTCTCTGATGGCTACAAACCAGTCGGTTTTGCTCCCGACGCAGAGTATGGCGCAGATGATGTCGCTAAGACTCGAGTCGTGGAGCTACAGGCGCCTGCGCAATCATCATCATACCAGTCCGACTCCAATCCAGATGACGAGGTGCAATACATTGAGAATGTTAGTGATGAATCTGAGCATGGCAGCTTAAGTGAAGATAATGCTTCCGGCGATTACCGCGACATTGACAGCTCGGACGTGCTGGAGTTAGAAATTCTGGGCGCTGACAGCGATGAGGACGTCAACTTTGACTTCGATAACATAGAGGAGGACAGCGACGAAACGAGTGTCATCGAGAGTGATGAAAGCAGCGACGAAGGCACCTCGTCTAACCACAGACGCCTAGACAAGCATGAAAGAACGCATTATAATAATATCGCAGACGATGATGATGACGATGAAAATGACGAGGATGACAACGAAGATGACGATGAGGAAGGTTTTGACTGGCGTGGTGGCTTCTTTCCTAACGACGAGGCCACGCGCAGATTAATCGAGGCGCATCTTAACCAACAGGACCCGCCAGCGTCGTCACAAGCAGTACCTGCCAAAGCAAAGCCGAAGAAGTCAGGTAACAACGCGCACGTTCATTTTGCTGACACTGTCAATGTCCGTGAGTTCGAAACCACATCTGCGGAACGCAAAGGCATAATCGACGACGCTCCTAGAAAGACATCTCGCTTCAGAACCGCTCGCCAAGCATCGAAGACTATGGGTACCACTGGAGCCTTAACAAAATCATTGCAGGCTACTAAGCCCATGCCACCTAAGTCTGCCGCGGCGGCTGCCGCCGCCGCCGTGGCAGCATCACCTCGAGCTTCTAATGCCACGACCCCATCCTCGCCGCACAATGCAGCGAATAATGCATCGGCTATCCATGAATCGGTTATTGAGCGCTCCGCCGGCGGGATCTCCCCAGTTAGAAAACCCGTGGGCCGAACCGTCACCGGAAAAGCTTCTGTCTTCTCTAGCAGGCGGCCCGCATCTTTGCTAACATCCAAGGCTGCTTCCAACCTGACGGAACAACCAAGTCGCAGCTCTACACAAACCAGTGCCGGAGGTCAGTCTTCTGAGACTTCTCCGAGAATCGATTTGAAAGTTGCACAGACTAAAAAAACTGAGCTGACGGAAGGCGTACCTCTGGCAGGTAGTCGATCGTCTCCTGAAAGTGAGTCGACTCCTGCTGGTGCCCCGCCAGGCGGTGAAGGAGATCCCAAATCCTCGAGAAAGTCCAAAGTAGCTCAAGCCGCGAAGAAATATTATGAGGATTCGTTCATTCCGGATGACAAGTTTTTAGAAGTCCATGATCACAGCAATGACGATGATGCACCCCACCCGCCCTCTGAAGGCCGCGGGAAGGACCAAGATGAAAAGGCCGTCGCCTCGAAAACCGAGGATGACCGACCAGTCGTGTCCGACACCGTGGTCGAGCGCGACTCTTCGGAGAACTCAGGAAGCACTGACAATATTGACGAGAATGCTGTCGACATGCGCGAAATCAAGAAAGAATATCATAGGTTGAAGCAACGACTTATTTATGAGTCTGGAGGTTACAAGAAAAAGGATTCTGAAAAAGAAGTAGAGGCCGTCGAGAGCGACGGAAACCCAAAGAAAGTCAGTAGATTCAAAGCTGCACGCATTGACACCTAGAGCATTAGAAACAGACGGTACACCTCAATTCTATGGGATCCCTTATAGATTACCGAACTGGTCCCATGATCTATAATTAACTTAATTAGGCGAACGACGTGTCGCGAGGGCTAGGTTAGACAGGCTAAGCTGCAAATCATCCAATATAACGATACCCGCCTCAAATGTATCTAAATTATATTCCTCAGGGGCGGACTTGTGTGGATTAGGAGGTCAAATGCCAAAGTGCCCAATGTATTGAAATGTCTTCTTCGCTCCCGCCGAAGCCAAAAATTGATATCAGTCAATATCTAAATGACGATGGCTCCATCAAGAAGATCAACACAGCCCGCAGCGCTAGAGGACCAGAGCAGCCTAAGCACAATACTGCGTATATCTCTGGTCTATCAGCTTTCCCCATAAGCACAACCCAGAAAAGCCCCAGGGATCCAGGTAGAGCGTTTGACTCAAGTCATTATGGTAGGGCCGAGAGCCTAGATGTGAACCTGGATGATCGCGCGGTAATTCCTCCAAACCTTCCGAAACGGCCCCAGCCTTATTCAAAAACGGACTCTGATCTTTCCTTACCTCCGCCTGAGCTTCCGCCACGCACCTACCCGAGGCCGTCGATACTGCCGTCGCCACATCCATCCCCGCGCCCGCGCCCTTCACCCCGCGAGTCTCCCACCCGCGGTAACCACAACACACCCCTGCCGAGAGATTGGACGCCACCACCCCGGCACTATGCACCAAGACCCTCTCATCACGCTGTCCCGCTCAGCACCCATGATGCGGAACTGGCCCCTCCATCCCAGGTCCCGGTACCTTTCCTAAAATCGCGCGCGCGAAAGCTGCTGGCAGCCAATGCGCGCTACGTTTGCGCTTTATCGGGGTCTAAGGTGATGCTGTACTCCTGGAGGTCGAGCTCACTGATCTGGGAGCAGAAGCAGCCAGTGGAGGTTGCCGCATTTGTGCCAGATATCTCATCTGTATGGCTAGGCCTTTCCACGGGCGACATTCTTATCGTAGACTGCGAAACGGGTACCCCCTCTCAATCTGTGAGGAAGGTACACTCGAAACCAATTACCTTCATTGCAGTAAGCCAAAAAGGGATCATAAGTATCAGCGGTAGCGAAGGCAAGGTTAATTTGTGGTCTAAAACTGAGGGTGCGCTACCAGTACGCTCGTATAGAATACCCCCGCGTTCCCAACTATCCTCAACTGCGGGGCCCTTACTATGGACGGCAAAAGATCAGCAAATTAATGCATACGATCCAGGTGGAGAAACCTTCCACTTGCTCTCTCTTAACATACCGGTACGAGGTGCAAACTTGGGCGCTGTCACCTCTGTGTCTGCTCTGGGAGATTTGGCATTTTTTGGCCATAACGACGGAATGATCACAGTATTTCGGCAGACCTCTCAGCTTGGCTCTATAAATGGCGGAATCTACTCCATTACATCCCTTGCCGCTCTTTCCAGCACCGAGCTCTGGGTAGGAACGCGATCTGGGGACATCCTTATATACACTTTGAGAGTCCATTACGGCCCGAGGGAAGAGATCTCGCTAAGCGCGAAGCTTTCACGACAGTGGAAAGCGCATTCGAGCTCTGTTTCACAGATTCTGCTAGCTCAATATGAAGCGGCTGTACTTAGTGTTGACAAAACTGGGGAGGTTGTTGCGTGGAATTCAACCCCCACCAGCGTTCTCCCTACGAGCCCCAGTGATGTTGCCGCATACAAGGTCCAAGTCATCACTTGGAATGTGGATGCATGCTCGCCAGAATCTGTGAATCCACGGTGGTTTCTCGACCCTGCGGCGTCTGATTCTGACGCGGATATTATCGTCGTAGGACTTCAGGAAGTGATTCCCTTGGAGAGCAAGTCGCAAAACGCTCGCAAAATGATGATGACCGGTGACGCTGAGGTAAATGGTGAGTACACGGCCTGGGTATCGTATCTGGAACTACTATTTATACCTCTTGGTTACACACTTGTCACGTCGAAGCCAATGGTTGGACTGATTTCTTTTCTTTTTGCCCGCCGCAAATTAGTGAGTTTCCTGAGTGATGTGAATTCTCAGATAGTGAAAACTGGACTTGGCGGAGTATATGGCAATAAGGGTGGCGTCATTTTCTCGTTCAACCTGGCCGGTATGTCTTTCAGTATGGTCAACTGCCATCTTGCTGCTGGACACACCGCAATCATACAGCGAAATCGTGATGCTACTCAGATTTTGGATGCATCGACATCGCCAAGCTCCGCTGCGGTCGGTGCCTCAGCTCGGGCATGCGACGTTTGCTTTTTTTTCGGAGATACGAACTACAGAATCAATGCTGCTCGAGAGCAGGCAGACAACTTCATTAGAGAAGGTAATTGGGAGCAGCTCAAGCGCCGAGACCAACTGACCTCTCAAATCTCAAAGAATCCATCATTTTGCTTGGGGAAGTTCAGGGAAGGCCCTCTCAAGTTCCCTCCTACTTACAAATTTGACCCGGGCACTCATCGCTACGATACAAGTGACAAGAAGCGAATTCCCTCTTGGTGTGATCGCATCCTTTACAGAGGAAAAGGCATTCAAGTCAGAGCCTACTACTCTATGGAGACCCAGGTGTCAGACCACAAGGCTGTATTCGGCTCCTTTACTGTACCAAAGTTGATATGAAGTCAAACTAAAAACAACGATGTGTCATTACCCGAAAATCTATATTTTGCACATGTATCGTTTTTCTCCACATATATGAAGCGTTCGAGCTAACAAAGGCTCCACTAAGCACACTATCGAACAAGCTCAGTGTGCTGTCTAGCCAACATAGGGTAGGGGATTTCGGTCGGCCAGCAGCTGCAACCGAAAATGAGGTGGTGTGACGTCAGCATGTATAGCACATACATCCACGGCTCGTGCATCTACTGCTATTCACGCTTTCATTACGTCGTTTATAAAAGCATGAATCAATATGGTAAGTTTTCTATATAAGAAATCACTGAAAACAATATAGGAGAATGCGGTTCGAACGCGCCAATCTTAAGGAAAAGAGAGAACTCTTCACTCTTCCCTATCTAGAATGTTCCCTGACAGAAAGCACTGTTTCCTCATTGAGACTACACAAATGAATTGCTGTAGCATACGTGTTGTAAAGGGTAACGTGGTTCAGACATCTTTATATCAAGAAGACGCATAGGCTAGAGCCCTAGAAACTACATGGCGCTAGGACTAAGACTTCGAAAACGTTTTCTCCGGAGACAAAGTCCTCCACCATTCATTAGATCAACACCATGGAGGCGAATTAAGCGGTCCTTTCGCAGGGTAGTTTGTGTTATAAAAGGCAGCCATTCTTTGGGACGCCAACGAGTTTTAGGCGGATGCAGCAATCGTAGGCCGGAGCTAGAGAAGAAGGAAGGCGCGGCTCTAAGCGCCCCCCACGCGGGAAATATCAACGCTGGCAGTTTCAAACGAACCTCTGTGAGTCAGTCACTCGCAGGAAACGCCGTTGGTCAAGGTATGAACCAATGTGGGGTACGCAATTGGAGGCTTAGGGTCCATCCGCGTCATTGGTTGGACAATTACGGCATCCGTAGAGTGTCCCTGCGTCGCTGCATACGACGGCCTCCACGTCTTTTGCACCGTAAGCCCAACCCCCGTATAAGGGAGAACCCCTATGCAGTACAGAGACAGAGCCTTCTTCAAAGAACGCGGCGGCTTGTTAGTCTTGGTATATTAGCGCCTACCGCCCTTGTCCTTGCTCTTGCTGATGCATCTTTAGACTGAGAGCTGAGCTACCCGTGCGAACGGTGCCCTATACCGCAACCCTGGCGCTTAATTTAGGGGAGATCTTACTTGCATACGCTCTCCGGAAGAGCTATAACTCCCAACGGTATTTATGAAGAAGTAGCAAAAAGCAGAGGCGATAGATCCAGATATACTCCATGTAGCCCTTCAACGTTAGGATACGCTGTCACGGTGATTCTTAAGTCTAGTTTTGGTTAATGGCGATGTCCATGATGCTTAGGTTGGGAGCGAACCCTTGAGATTCGTGAAGCGGCGCGTTAGTCGGCACCCAGCCCGCCGAACCCTAAGCGACCCGCTGAATTCCCCAATCCACGTCTCCCTCCACTCGAGTGGTATAAATCCCCCCACAACCCAGATCCTGTTTCAAGTATCCTATCAGTCTTGAGAAGATGAGCTCGGTTCTCACGTCGCGTATCCGTAACAAGGCCCTTCTTGAGAAGGTACGGACCGTTGACGAGCTCCTGCCATTCTTCAAGAATGACATTTATCTAGGTTGGTCCGGTTTCACCGGTGTGGGTGGCCCGAAGCTGGTTCCTACAAAGTTGGCAGATCTTGTTGAGAAGGCTCACCTCAACTCTGAAGGCAAGTCAAACATGCGCTTCAACCTCATCACGGGTGCTTCAACGGATCTGCCGATTGAGTCGCGCTGGGCAGACCTGGGAATGATCGCGCATCGCACACCGCATCAAGTTAGCAAGCAGGTCGCGGCTGGGATTAACCGTGGTGAAATCCTGTTCTTTGACAAGCACTTGTCAATGACACCTCAGGATATGATGTACGATTATTACACAAAGAACCGTAAAGAGGGCCCGAAGAACGCGATCGACGTCGCTCTTGTCGAGGCCACAGGCATTGATGAGGAGGGCAATCTGATTCTCGGACCCTCTGTGGGCGCAACCCCTGAGATGGTGACGTATGCGGAGAAAATCATTGTTGAGCTGAACACGGCACTTCCCTCGTTTGAAGGCTTGCACGACATCAACATGCCGTTGCTGCCGCCGCATCGCAAGCCCTACCCGGTCACAAACGTCACTGAGCGATTTGGCTCGCAGGGCGTCAAGATTGATCCATCGAAGGTTATTGGTATTGTCGAGTCGAAGGAGCGTGATACTGTTCCGGATAACACACCGCCGGACGCGATGTCCGAGGCTATTGCAGGTCACCTTATTGACTTCTTTGGCCACGAAGTTGACGCTGGACGCATGCCAGAAAATCTTCACCCTTTGCAAAGTGGCATTGGCAATGTTGCCAACGCGATTGTTGGTGGACTCGCGAAGTCCCGCTTCAAAGAGTTGGACGTTTGGACTGAAGTGTTCCAGGATTCGTTTTTGGACTTCCTTGAGAATGGCAAGCTCCACTTCGCCACTGCAACCTCTGTGCGCTTGACACCGACTGGATTCGAGCGTTTCTTCAAAGACTTTGATAGCTTCAAACAAAAGATCTTGCTTCGCTCTCAGCAGGTCTCGAATCACCCCGAGATCATCCGTCGCCTAGGCTGCATTGCCATGAACACCCCAGTTGAGGTAGATATCTATGGCCATGCTAACTCTACTTGCGTCAACGGCAGTCGCATGCTGAATGGTCTGGGTGGCTCGGGCGACTTCCTGCGCAACTCGAAGCTTTCTGTTATGCACACGCCGTCGGCTCGCAAGACAAAGACCGACCCGACTGGAATCTCTTGCATTGTTCCATTTGCAACCCATATTGATCACACAGAGCATGATCTAGATGTTGTGGTCACCGAGCAGGGTCTGGCTGACTTGCGCGGGCTTGCCCCGCGTGAGCGCAGTCGCGTAATCATTAAGAACTGCGCCCACCCCGACTACCGCGACCAGCTTTTAGACTATGTCAACCACGCAGAGGCTTACTGTGCCAAGATTGGTGCCCTTCACGAGCCGCATATTCTGGCGAATGCTTTTAAGATGCAGGCAGGCCTTCTTGAGAATGGCACTATGAAGCTTAAGAGCTGGTAGATGTAACGCCGCTAACGCCTACATACTATATAGTAGCATTTGAATAGCTTAAACAGCACAATTTTGCTTTATAACCGTGTGTTACTCTGCTTGAGAAAATTGAGGCCCCTTCCTTTAGTTTCTTCGTGTCACGCAAGTTGAAGCCCATGTCCACAGCAACGCCTATGGCCACCATATAGTGACCACATGCATGGAGTATGACACGAAAGTGAGTCAAAAGAGCTACAATGATAAGTCGAAGAATTTACCGCATACCGCTCTCATACTAGGACATATATCACATTCTATAAAATATTGTCCGAGCCCGTCAAACTCTATTTAGCATACTCTTTCGCATCATATATGGGGCTACCAGTTCGATTAATTGTGCGTTATCAGGGCTAGGTAGAAAATAAAAAGATTATATACGCAGAACCACAGCGGTAAGGCAGCCGTCAGGAGTAGCTTGGTTGTTGCCAGGCTATCACCGTGAATATGAAGTACGTACCCCCATGGCGAGAACCCTACTTCATAGGTGTGGCGGGATGCTCTGGTAGCGGCAAGACTTCTATAACTAGAGAGCTTGTGCAGTGCCTCAACATTCCTTGGTCCGTCCTCTTATCAATGGATAATTTCTACAACCCACTGGACTATGATCAACGGCAGCTGGCATTTAGATCTGAGTTTGATTTTGATCACCCTAGTTGTGTCGACTTTGATCTTCTTTTGGACGTGCTGCATAAGTTAAAGCGTGGAGAGAAAACTGATGTGCCCATCTACTCTTTCAAAAAGCACAACCGTACCGACCTCGTGAATACCATCTATGGCGCAAATGTTGTGATACTCGAAGGAATATACGCGTTATATGATCAACGTGTGTTGGACTTGCTCGACCTAAAGATCTTCGTCCACGAAGATTTCGATGTATGCATGGCAAGACGACTTCATCGTGATATTCTGTACCGTGGGCGCGAGCTAGAGCTTTCGATCAAGCAGTGGCATAAGTTTGTAAAGCCCAACTACCTTGCGTACATCCTTCCTACTGCGAAGTCCGCAAACATGCTGATCCCTAAAGGAATTGAAAACACAGTTGCTATCAACATTTTATTCCTGTTTGTGCAACGGCAACTTAAGCAGAAGTCTCAGATGCACCTGCAGGAACTCAGGAATCTCGGACGCGGGAATCATGGTAGTATGCAGAATGTTGAACTGCTTAAGGTTACGAACCAAGTCGCTGCACTGCAAACTATGATACTAGACAGCAGCAGCTCTCGGGATGATTTCGTTTTTGCGGTAGATCGAATTTCAAGCCGTCTAACATCCTTAGCTCTAGATAGGCTCTGGCTTGTTGAGGACAATGCGGATCAGGAGAATGGATTGTGTGCTGTAACCATGGTACGCGGTGGCGAGTGTTTCGAAACGGCAATTCGCCGCATTGTTCCAACCGTATATATGGGGAGACTTCTTATTTTGAGTGACTCACATACTGGCGAGCCCGCGCTGCATCTGTCGAAGCTGCCGCCTTGGCTTTCCGAAGGATCGGCGCGAGTAATTCTCACTGAAGCGCAGATAATCTCGGGGTCTGCAGCGGTGATGGCCATTGCAGTGCTTGTGGACCATGGCGTTAAACAGAGCAACATCGTATTCACTGCTTTGGTGGCATCAGAGATTGGAGCACGTCGCATCCTCGCCGCATTCCCTGACGTCCACCTCATTTTCGGCAAAATTGACGCAGAGCCTCAGCCACTAAGTATAGATGCACGGTATTACGGTGTCTAAAGGAAAAGATAAATTCCTATATACTTATTGATAAGTGCATTTGCTTGAATGCAAAGAAGCAATCCTGGGTAATTTACCGACCTACGTCTGTGATCACATTAGGTTCATCTGGCGCGGTCCGCTGTTTCCTTTGCCGATTGACGTCGAAGTCTTTCTTTGTGCTTCGAAGAATCCTTCAGGCCTCCCAAAGAGGTCTGAGATCCATTGTTTTAATTTATGCTTCCGAGTTGGCGTTGATGTGTTGGTTTTTAAGATGGAGCCAGTGGATATCGTTGAAACACGCGCATCCGCGTGGGCAGAATCCAAAGAGGATCTGGTAGAGTGAACCGAGCAAGGCTTTTTCAAAGACATCTGATGTTTGTGAACACCAATAGAAAGGTTACGCGTTTTATATATCGGATACAGTGTGGGCGCAGTTTCGCCGCTCGTACTGCCAATAGTTTATGTGCCAGGCCCACATCACGCTTACCCTGAAATGACGCATATTACTGCGTCCCTTCAAAGAGGGCCCTTGCATTCCCAACCCTAGTTATTGTTGCGATGGTTTTAGGGCGGTGGCGATACACGCTGTCGCTTGTTCGATTGATTGTCTGAATGTATCGGTAAATATCACCGTAAAAATGCGTATACCCATGACATTCCAACGTATCATATAGCGCTTTCAACCATAGCTCTCTTCTATCGCGTCTTCAATCGTTCTTCGTCAGGTCTGCCATTGCCCGTAACCGCACGGCTCAAATCATACGGCTCAAAGACGAGAAGGAGTTCGGGTGAACTTGGTAGCCTATGCACTGCAGCGCCTTGACAACTGGATGTGGCACGTCCTGCGTCGCTATGACCACATGTGGCACGTCCTGCGTCGCTATGACCACAGGGTGAGAGTCTTGGCAAAGCACATGATCAGATCCGACAAAGACATAAGGAGGCGCCCATTACGTATCACATATACCAGACAATTAAATTGTTGGTGTGGCCCATGATAGAGCTATAGGCTTGGGGAACGAAGATGGCTCTAAGCAACATGGTGGCACCCTATATATCGCATTGTCGTGCGCCCCGAAATCACGATCTTTGATAGGAACAAGCAGATTGTTAGATACTTATAATTATATCCTGGAGATATTGAGTTGCTGTATGATACAATCACCAATCCCCTTCCTCAAGCTTTTCTAGTCGAGCGCGGTCGACGACCTATTGCAATGCTCGTGACCCGCAGACTTAACGTGGAGAAGAGGGGTGGGTAACATAATCACGTGGCAGTCGATTAAAGCTCGAGCAGACAACCAGCGATTCAGGCCTTCATGCTTCTTCAGGGTCCACCCGGTCCTGGAATGACAGGACCGGTTACAGACATCGTGCGACACAGAGAGCCTGATGAGAATGAACCCGATAGACTGGTGGATTCTCCCGAGCCAAACGATAGTACGGATGATGAAGAGACCCTGGTTGTTGAAGATCAGGGCCTCATTGAAATCATCCCGAGAGTTGCTCAAGATATAGAATCACGACCACATTTGAGAAAGCTAAGCTTAAAAGGAAACAGACTCAGAACTTTGCCGAGAATTGGTCCTCTTGCGCACCTGTACTACCTGAATCTGAGCCACAACGGGTTTTCTGAAGTTCCGAAATCAATATTTGAGCTACAAAACCTAGAAATCCTCGATCTAAGCAATAACGCACTATCTCAGCTTCCTCGAGAGTTTGCTCAGTTATCCAACCTTATGGTTCTGTCGCTGATTGCGAACAACTTTGAGATCTTGCCGCCAGCGTTAGCTGACCTACCGAAACTGATGATTGCTGAGATAGACGATAACCCGATTAAGGTGCCTGCTCAGCTCAATCTGCAACCCGAAGAAGGCGAAGAAGAAGAGTGGCTGGCAAAACTCAACACCTACATCCGTTTGCATCGTCAGGAATTAGAGCAAGCTATTGCTGCCAGTTCATCACTTCAGGCTGCGCGGTACCAGCAGCGGGCTCCAGAATCGCGAGCTAAGCCCCCGTTGGAACAGGAACGTTTACGTAGCGCATCCGAGTCTGGGATCGCTCTTCGCTCTGCAAAGCGAATGGGCTTTGTGATGCATAGGAATGCTCCAAGTGCGTCTTATGTTGCTAGCTTGCATGCAAGAGGGCTCAGTTTTGATGGAAAGCTACCGGAACAGCCCCAAGTTACACATTCGCACCCTCAGCCAGCACACACGGCGCCCGTAACTCCAGGGCCTGGGTCTTCGTTAAGCACAGGAATCGAACCTGGCGAGTCTCCCCAACTACAAATGCTACCTATACAAGAGTCACGCCCTGTTCAGCCACTTACACTGAGTGTGCCTGGGTCGCAGTCATCTCCGTCTGTCTCTCTGCCTCATCCAGATGGTGTTAATGCTCAATCGCGATCAGCCACTTCCCTTCAGCCTGGTGATGGTCGTACAGTTGAGTCTGCACCAAGGAGCCCTATAGGACGCTCTCCCCACAACAGCCCCTGGACGTCACCTAGACCGAATTTTCCTGATACGATTAATACCTCGGAGCGTCGCCTGAGTACCTTAGCTGAAGAGCATGATGTCGAGGGAAGCGAGAATAATGTGACAGTAACTCGTGAAAGAACTCGATCCGGAACCAGAGGATCAGGATCACAGGTAATATCACCCACAGACTCTCTTCCTGTCCCAGATCGCGCATTTAGTGTGCAAGACATAAGGAAAGATATTTCAAAAGATGCAGGGCAAACAAGTGATATGACAGATCCTTCAACACCCTTGGTTGAAACACCAGTCCTGCATATATTCAAGGACTCTTATTTGGATCCCGCAGCAGCCACCAGTACGCCTCATCCGGGAGCAACTCACTTTACCAGCAGCACGGCCTTGGATGGTGTTTTCGAGCAAATATCATTTGCATTACGAGAGTTTGATCGGGTGATCGCCCCTCTCACGCCGCATTTACCAGTTGACATTGCACCGTTGTTAATTGAAGCTCAAAGCCACGCAGAGCGGGAGTCTTGGACAACTGCCCTTAACGCCTACGGCACTCTGCTAGAGAGAATGACGTCTCCTCAAGTATTCCGCACCCTTTCAAGGAATATAGAAAAGAGGAGGCTTCGCCATCTAGTCACTACTATTATGATGCTTTTCCCTGAACTAGAAGCTGCTTGGAGACGTATGCAAGAGCTCCGTCTCCCACTTCTATCTGCGCTCTTACCAGATGGGACACCAGCTCAACAGCCTTGGGCACTTGATGAGCAGCTGCACACCCAACTTGATTTTGCCACACGGCAAGCTCAAACCGTCCTAACTCTCTTGAATGGAGCAATTGCGCGTTCTGCCACCGAGGCTGCAACTTTATCAACCTCAAAGGAAGCTGAGGGTCCTGGGAGCACCAACCCGATGCGAGCTAACTCCCAGGTAGCTGGAAGTGACCGTGCAGAGGCCCCACCTGCTATATTAGCGGCTGTCGTGCGGGAGCTAAGCGTTGTTTGTATACGTTGTGTCTCGTCGACCCGCTCGCTACGGGAACTACTTGATGAAAGAAATACCACGAAAACCAGGCCATTGCAGCTATCTGAGCGACGAAAGTTTTGGGAAGAGGTGAATCACTTTTTGAAGGCTGTTATTGCTACGCTTTCGGCTGTTAAAGCAGCCCTCCCAGAGGTGCCACTCTTAGCCGATGGCCGCGTTGGCGCGGAAGTCGCTAGTCTTACTAGGGTTGCTAAGGAAATACCACCGCTCTTAGAGCAGAGTAGCTACCGTGTGCTCCTGGATACAAGCGCTCCGCAGTCAGCCAATCCCTATACCGCACATGAGACGACTGAATCGTCGACTGCCCAACAAGTGCCGCTGCCCTTGCCGACTCCTTTAACAGCCACACTTGGTGCAGCGGCGCAAGCACTAATCTCACCCGGTGAGCGCCCCGGTGAGAGCTATGCACATATTAGTTAAATGACGGGCGTGTAAGTTGATTATGTATTTATTTTGGAACCTTGTATATGTTCCAGCTTTCCACGATGATCCTTAAACTTCTTAAAAGCCTACGAGCCTACATAGGCCATATCCTAGTGTCACTACAACCACATAGACCATCAGAGATGCAGGAACGCCGCGCGAAATGAAATCCATAGCTGTCAAATATGGCTTTCCAAGTTCATCTACCATACACACGGCAGTCACATTAGGAAAGCCGGAGGTTGGTAGTGCCATTGCAGCGGAGCATAGTAGTGCCGATAGCATTACAAGAAGTCTCGGGTGCGGATCTTCAAGCTGCTCACCTACAGACTTGACTAGCGGTAGAACAATCAGAGCGGCAACAGTATGAGAAATGAAAGATGCGACGACCAATATCATAAATCCAAACATCAGACTGACTGAAAAAAGTGACAGCCCACTAACGTTCGCTTCTATTTTTGAGGCAACAGTGGTTAACAGTCCACATGACTCGACACTTTTTCCGAGGACAATACCCCCCATAGCTAACGCAACAATAGTCCACAAAAAGTTGTTGAAATCCGACGGAGATAGCACACCAGTGCCAAACAACATCACTATAGGTACAAGGGCCAAAATTCCCATGTCACCTGTAATGGGCTCTAGCTGATGAGAGAAGCACCAAAGACCAATGGTGAATATTGTTACGCCGAAGACATAGAAGTGGACAAATCCGAACTCAGAGGTATGAGACGCACCTCCAGGGGCCCTGATATGGGCCATCGCAGCGCGCGCCTCGCGTGATACTGGAAACGTTAAGTTCAGAAACATCCATATCAAAAATACGCTTAGTGCTGAGATAGGTAAGGTCACAACAAACCATTCGCCCCAGCTGGGCACTGGCACCATATTTTGGAGAGCCAATATGTTTTGGGGCGAAGCAATTGGGCTTGCCATCCCGCCAATGTTAGATGCAAGAGCGATCCCGAGGATCAGAGACTTGCTGTAAGAATCTCCAGTTGGGATTATTCTTAATAGAGGCTGCGCCACGCTAAATAACAGGACGGGAGCCGCAACATTAGAGATCCACATACACAAAAAGGTCGCAACATACATGAGTACAAGAGAGACTCGACGCGGGCTATTGGTCCCGACTCTGCCGAGAATGGCTTGAGCTAATGCTTTGGCCAAGTTGTACTTCGAGAGCGCTGCTGCCAATGTGAAACCACCCAACAAAACTGTGATAACGGGAGACCACATCTTTGCGAAGACAAAGGCACTGGCATCGACCGCACTCATAGGCTCACCATCACCCCCGACTGGAACCCTTAGCATGACCACCAGAAACGGAATCATCAGGCTTGTTACGAACAAGGGTAGTGTCTCAGTTGCCCACAAGAGCGAGGCGAAAACAACAACCGCGAGACAGCGCGACTGACCGGCGTTAGCTAAGGGTTGTGCGATCAGCAAAATTACGAATATTGTGGTTATTATGATACCACGCACCGTTTTGGGCCCCATTGGCACTCTTATCCCGAAGATCGTGACAGCCCGTCTTCTTGTGGATCCTATAGGCTGAGGTTCTGTCGGCTGAACGCCCTGCGACTCGCGCTCCAGCCTGATCAAGTCACGCCACACTGTGTTCCTCTCATATACGACATGTTCGCGCAGCATCCCAGCTAACGTGTTTCCTGCTTGTGCCTCGGTCTCGCCAGTGAGATCGGAGAAGGCACTGACAAGCTCGTCCACGCGTTTTCCAATTTCTAGGGTGGTATTATCAGCGAATACATGAATTTCGCCAAGTCCTGCCATGTATTCCGCTTGGATTGAACTACCCAAAACTTTATCAAACTTCTTGAGGGCTTTTCTCACGCCTTCTCGATTCAAATCGATAAAGCTAAGAAGCTCGTTCAGCAATACGTAGAGCCTGGTTACTTCTCTCCTGAGGGCCACATTCTCGAATGATAGAGTCTTTCTGCGCACCAGCTCAGCATGAACCGTGCTTTTACGTCGCTGTGGAGGGACAGCGTTCTCATCATCGCTGCTATCGCTGGCAACAGCTTGTGCTATACTGCCATCATCGATTTCCACGCCTCGAGAGAGGCTAGCAGAAGGAATGGCCTCATCTCGGTAGCTCTCGCTATTACGATACGTGTCCATCGTAGATCGCATTTTCTGGGTGTCGCTGAATGCAGTCCCCTCCTGCTCGCAGTAAAACCGATCAACTTTTGCGACCTCAGCATCAACCGCGTTTTTAAAGACAATTTCGGGGTCATCACCAGTGAGGCTGGAATCTTCTGCATCAAATCCGGGAACTTCAGCGCGTTCCAAGCGAAAGATCAGTCGCTTCAGTTGATCATAGTCAATATAGTAGTGACGCCACTCAGGGACAACATTGAACTGAAGAGTACTACCGAACTTCATCGCCAGTTGGGATAAGAAGTCGAGTGACTCAAGCTCAATGGCTTCGGGCTCGATTTCTCTGGGTGAAAACACCGTCGAATGCAAGCCGGATCGTTTATATCACCCGGCAGCGTTACTGTCGACTTCGCTGACAAAAGCGAGAGATAGCCCAAGCGGCACGCTATTTTCGCGTTTCGTTTGACAGATTGGGTTTCCCACCATCCCTCCTCCCTCGGGCCACATGGAGCCAATGGGGCAAGGTGGAATATACTGAACACAAAAGCTCAGACTATTCAAGTAGCTAGGTTTCGAGTCAAAGTGATAAAGTTGTGCTTGCTCGCTATATGGCGCTTATCTACTCCCATACCTATTTTTTGCATATACTATAATCTACTGCGGTCTAGAATCCATTGCCATATTTCTTAGCGAAAATCATCTAAGGAGTTGAGTTCTCTCCAAGATCCAACCTCTGCTGCAAGAACAGTCCCCTATCCTTGTATACAAAGAGAGCGTCGTGTAGCGCGCGTGCTCCTCCCAGTCTTGCTAACCCTGCATCCACTAGGGTGAGTGGATTAGCGGCGGCGCGGCACAACGAGCAGCTCTATCGGAATAACTTAATTTTGGACTATAAGAATCGACTATGTAACGAAGTTACTAAAAACTGCTCTATGCACCTGTGTATCCTTATGTGGATGTCGAAGCATTAAGTTTCGTTGTGACATCAAACCCCGGCGCCTTACAATTGACTGGCAGCGCTACATCAGAGCACTCATTTAATGGACTCAGGGGATAGGCACAGGTAATTCGAAAGTGGGTGTACACATTCACGTATATACCGCTGGTAGGTGTCCGTGTCTTTAGGGCGCCGCCTTAACTTGATGCTTC
The DNA here is from genome assembly GCA_030578495.1 of Starmerella sirachaensis. NCBI lineage: Eukaryota > Fungi > Ascomycota > Dipodascomycetes > Dipodascales > Trichomonascaceae > Starmerella > Starmerella sirachaensis. The sequence continues at coordinate 343,363 of JAJMSC010000001.1, read as the reverse complement.
TCCAGCTATCAGGAGCACTCAACACTGGTAGCTTACATGAACCGCCCTTTAGGCCATTACCGCCTTTACCCTTTCACAGACCTTGCTTTGATCGTGCAGCCATAGAAACGGATGTTGATAGTTGCTGCACTGAATCTGCCATATACGGCAGTTTTTGCACCAAATTCTGAAGAGGGATTCGCTGCACCTGAGGCACCGAAACAAAATGGTCAGAAACAATCCTTGTTGAAGCGAAACGACTCGGACTCGCAAGAGCAAAAGCCGGACCTACCCTTCGACTTTGTGAACGAAGAATCGCTTGACGTACATGCACATAACCCGGCCGCTCCGGCAAAGCCTAAGCAAATGCCACCTAGGTCGATTGTTGATGAACGCGTGCGAATTGAGCGTCTCGAACCGACTGACCCGAGGCGGCAGATGTCGGTTCCTAAGTCTCCTGCGATGACCAGCGGAACTGTCTCACCAAACCACCATGCACGATCACATCGTAACTCATTAGAATCTCGCGCTCACCGTAACTCTACAGATCAACGAGACCGCGAGGTTCGAAGTTTGCGAAGTCAGATGCGTCCCACAAGCATATTTGCAGGCCTCACCGGCGTGTCACCGGGAGATTATGACGCCATATTGGAACGCGAGAGGATGGATCGCATCCGAGGTGCGCATGGTTTACCGACCAGGTCCACCACCAGCCTCTCAAGCCTCCCTGGCGCATCATCCTCATCATCTTCCTCCCGACGTCGGAAAGGTTCAGTTGCCTCCTTTATTTCCGAAGAGGGCTCTTCGGCGTATCTCAATCGCCAGTTTTCTGTGGAAAAGAATCCCGGGGCAAACAATGGGTTGTTCAATGCATTGGACGGAGCGCGTAATTTAGCGCTAATACCCGACTACAAAAGCGTGGGTTTGCCGGGATTCCCCACAGATGCTTTGCCACAACAAACAAAGTGGGACGTAAGCAACAGACTCGCTCATGAAAAGAACTGCCACGCGGTATACGTCACCGACTCTGAGCGAGAAGGTCATTACGACATTTATTCCAAGGAATTTCTCTGGCCTACCTTTCATTGCCAAATTCCCGACATACCCACTTCTAAGGCATATGAGGAGCATTCGTGGGGTGACTACGTGAGCGTGAATCAAGCGATCGCGGACAAAATCGTGGAAGTCTACGAGATCGGTGATACGGTGTTTGTGAACGACTATCATCTGATGCTTGTCCCGCAGATGGTCCGGTCGAAACTACCCACGGCACCGATCGGCTTTTTCATGCATGTTGCTTTCCCATCAAGCGAAGTCTTTAGATGTCTTGCGTATCGGTCTGATCTTTTGAGTGGCCTGTTAGCCGCAAACCTAATTGGATTTCATATACAAGAGTTTGCTCAACACTTCAAAATGACACTTGCCCGTATATTGGCAGTAGACATTACTGCTCCTGGCGTGGTCGAGACCGCCGATCATGATGCTTTTGTGCTTGCATGTCCACTTGGCATCGACCCCTTTCGCCTCGACCGCATTTTGGACGTGAACAATCCGGAGAGTGCAGTTCAACAACACAGGAAAGTCATTAGAGAAAGATGGCCGTTTCACAAAATCATATCCGCTCGCGATAAGCTAGACCCCATTCGAGGGCTTCCACAGAAGTTCAAAGCCTTCGATCAGTTTCTGTCTGAGAATCCTCAATGGGCTTCGAAGGTTGTGCTTGTTCAAATACTGACGTCTGCTACGGAACTAGATGCATTTGCGGATTCGGGGCTTGAAGCGCAGGTAGACCAGATTAACTCGAAGTACGGCGATATCGCTAGCGGTGTCCAGCCAGTTGTGCTTCTCAAGCAGGACATCAAATATGAGCAATACCTAGCACTCTTGGCTGAATCTGATGGCTTTTGTGTGTCGTGTTTGCGGGATGGCATGAATCTCACTTGCCACGAATACGTTTACTGCAACGACTCGTCACGGATGGGCCCGCTAATTTTGTCAGAGTTTACCGGCAGTGCATCCGTTTTCGGAGAAGAAGCGTTGTTGATCAATCCGTGGAATCAGGATGGTATGATTCAAGCGTTTAAGTCATGTGTGGAAATGCCACGCTGGGAACGTGAGCAACGTTGGTCCAATCTCCGTGGCAAGGTTCTCAGCCACCAGTCGTACCAATGGGCAGAGCAATTGACTAGAAATATCGAAAGGGCATGGGAAGATGAGCTGAGCCGTGAGTGTATCAAAGCAAGTACGGGGGAGGCGTACCGCATTTACCATTCTGTGCAGGAAAACGAGAAGCGCTTGTTTTTCCTTGAAGTAGAAGAGCCTACAACAACAGAGGCGCTCAATTTTATCGAAAGAAAAGGTGGAAGAGTACCTGTGAGGAAGTCAACCCCCTCCGAAGACTTGTCAAAGACACCTTCGGAGAAACTACTTACATCTGCCACAAGCCTCCGTGGTTCATACTACGCGACACGCCTTCCTGTGGTGATCCGCGACCTATGCAGCGACCCCAGGAACATCGTTTATGTTATGAGCGCTGAATCTCCAGATTATATGGAAAGAATTTACCGATTTCAGCCTGGCATAGGCTTGCTTGCCGAATTTGGGAAGTTTATCAGGGTACACAACTCCGATGATTGGGCAGAACTGGATGACCACTACAATGAGGATGACTGGCAAGAGGAGATGAAGCCTCTGCTCGGACTTCTTCGAGATCGTAGCCTCGTTTTCGACTTCAGCGTGCATGATTCCTCGATTATAGTGGAGTTCAATTTGACTCATGAAAATGCTGACGAACAGCGCGACCTAAGCACGATTGGAGAGTATATGTCCCTGATAAATGATCAGTACTCACGCAAGCATGGCGTGCGCTCTAAGCTCGAGGGTACGAGATTGACGATTTACAAGAATACCCTTGGGTTTTTAAGACGGCGTGCGTATCAGCATGTTTTAAAGGACATTGAGGGTAACTTGGGCATGCTGATGGTGGCCAACGTCCCCTTTTCTACGGAAGCAGACGATGTTGTCTTCGATTGGGCGGAAGGACTTCAAGAGTCAGGACGGACAAGAGAACTGATAACTGCCATCATGCGGAAGCATCCTAGTCGCGCCCGCTGCATGGTTGAGGGCACTAATGCTCTGCTGACTTTGCTTCAGACCATGCGACAAGGCGCTGAGGATGGCGCAAAATCACATAAAAGACATCATACTTAGATTCTTTTGATTGTCAAAACGTTCTTCTTAAGGCTGCTTTGAAAGACTTCCTACCTGCCGTTTTGATGTGGGTATAGGAATCTACCTAATTGTAGCGTGATACTAAATCGAATAATAAATAACTCCTAGTCATCACCAGTGAGGTCAATGACATCCTCTCCATCTACAGGTGGTGATGGTGACTGAGGTACAACTGAACTGTCGTGCGGAGTAGCCGGCTCAGGGGTCGCTAGAGTTGGTGCTACTTGTGTTGACATACTAGAGGAGTACGTCTCTGCTTGGCCGTCGTCATTTCCAGTCACTGAAGAGGAAGAAGGGCTTTGCGATCTTGTCTCTGGCGATGCAGATCTTGCTGCTAGCTTATCTCTGGGCTGTGTTATCCCAATTCCTCGATTTGTGATACGAGCATAATATTGTGAGTCTATGGGGCTGAAAGGCTTGTTGAAGATAACATTTTGCGAGTTTTGCATCGCCATCAGCATTGAACGGATTTGATTTGAAGGAGGCGGCTGCTGCTGCTCCTCTCGAAGCTCCGGAGGCGTGTTAGCCTTCCCTACGTTTGCTGCTGCACTCTGGCGCCGCTCATCAGGTAACTGGGTTTGATTTGAAGACCTCATCTGAAGCAATGCTTCAGAAACTGGGAAGCTTTCTCCGCGAGTAGGAACAACCGCTTCGGGAGCAGTTGTCGTCTCTGCCTGTCTGTAGCCCTCCGCTTGTACACGGTCCAGGGTTTGATTAGAATCAGAAGGCATAGGATAAAAGGTTCCTCCACTTCCTTGAGCAGCCGTGCCTTGGATGGCAAGGTTGCTATTAACAGTCGATTGAGTTGCAGCCGAAAGCATTTCAGCTTGTCTGCTGGTTCCCGCATTGCGTGGAGTGTCATCTGTATCTGAGTCCGAGAGCAAATCCACGATCTCGACAGCGGGCTCAGTTTTTTGCTTTTTCATAGGAGGTCTAGGCATGTCATCGTCGCTAGACTCTTCGTCGCTGGAGTCGGTGCTCTTAACTGTCCAGCTACCGTCCGCATGGATACTAACTGTGTCAACATCATTACTAGCAGAGGACAAAATATTGCAGAAGAAATCATCAACTGCAATTGATTCGTAAGTAATGTTGCGGTTGCATACCGGGCACTTCCACGTTTCTGCTTGATCCTGAAGCATGAGAAAAGACATAGCATCGAAGCAGTCTATGTGGGTGCACAACCGTGACCGCACAGGTGTTGATATTCGTGTCATCATAACCTTGTCTTTGAGGCTGTATATAGCCTCTGAACTCATGATCTCCTCGTCACTAGCAGCGGCCTGCGCTGCCATCTCTTTAGTGACCTCAGGGCCTATATGTGGTCGCTGTTTAATACTGTCAACCATGCTATCCAATGACCATTTTTCAGCCAAAAATGCCGCAAATGCAAAACTTCTGGAGCTCGTCGGCTCGCCTTGATCACTAATGTGCACGGTGATCCGCACCACATGCCTAGACTTACCCCCGGAATTTGACAACGCATACTTTGTCAAGTCCACAGGCTTAGCTGATCCCATGGCTCCTCGAACACCTCGCGTATTTGCCTTCACACTCTCCTGGTCTATTTCAATTTCTGTGTAAAAAGGAAAATAAATTGGTCTATTCCCTAAGTCTTTCGGGTCATACTCCTGACAGAGAAGAAACAAACGAGCTGTTCCACTGTCAAGTGCATGGGCAGGTACATTGAGAACAATATGCCTCTGTAGGCGCTTACGCGTATGTGGCCTCAAGAAGAATGCAGGCCTGTCAAGCTGCTTCGTCAGGACATAAAAGGGACTAGATCTGAATGAAAGCGTCTGAAGCGGCGATCCCACGCCTAATGGGTTGACACCGGTACTCATGCTACCGATAACGTGGTCAGCGCCACTCGGTCTAATGTCTGGCTCGGATACCGGTATCGAATTCACTGATTCTAAGTACGTCTGGGGAGGTGGCTGCACTGTTGTTCCATTCGGCACGTTGCGCTCTACTATCGCTCGCACTCGTCGAAGTTCGGGAAACTGTCTTTGATCGTAGCTTCTACCAGCGTAAGCCAATATGCTGTCCTGCTTTTCCGCCTTCTTTAGCTTCGTATATGAGAGGCCGATCTCACTCAAAATCCTGTTCAAATGGCTCACCAATGTTGCTTTTTCGTATATTAAATCCTTTATCCTGATCATATCTCCCTGAGGTGTATTGGCTCGACTGCTCGTAGAGCCCCGACCCGTTTGATATGTACCAGGCGCAGTTGCACCGCCAAGAATACCGCCAGTGTGCCCAGCTTGAGGCCCAACGTATCCGCCCAAATTCACACTAGACCCGAGCCTTGAATCTCTTGGAGAAGAAACAACCCTGGGATCTCTGCTCCTGGCGGACGGTGTTTCGGCTGTCTGCAATGAAGAGGCTTCCGGGTCTGTATATGCCGTATCTGAAATATTCGTGCGCATTATCGGAGGAATATTTTGATAATCATCTTGTCCAGAAAAGCCACTAGCAGTCCGTAGTATTGGCCTTATTATGGAAAATCGTTCGTCTCCGAGCTCAGGCATCATTTGTGCAGTCAAGGCATTCTGTAGAGCCATGCCATGAACTTCTGGGGAGGCTGCAGACTCATTGGACATTGCTTCACCATCTGGAGCGGGCGCTTGCCCAATATTATTGGACTGCGCTTGAGAAGTCGCGTGTTGTAATGGTAAAGCAGTAGTTACAAGTTGCCTCGCAGGAAATCGAGATGCTGGCGCCGAAATAGGCATACGAATTTGCGCATTGTCCGGTTGCATGCCAGTATCATTTCTGAGCGCACTTTCGCTGTTCGGCATACCTGCTGGATGCGGTTCTATTATATCCGACGGCGGAGCATTCGACGGCAGACCCGCCTGTGTATGACTTGAAAGCATTACATCTGGTGGGCTCATCGGATCATCTGGACGAGGGTATTGCCCACCAGTCGTCTCTGACATTTGCGAGATCGCTGTTCACCCGACGACAACGACCGTATATCGATTAACGCCTTGGGGCTGGCGATTACGTAGTAGTGTCAGACAAACAAGAGAGCTCTATGCACGTAGTACAGCCCGGCGCGGAAATACGCTTCTCAAACTTACACATTAATGATTCACAAAAGAGTTATTATAGGGAAAAAAATGCTACGTTAAATTGCCGTCTTAAGCCTTCAGTTCAGGGTCGACTACAGGGCGAACCTTAGTAAATCTAGCTTCACCGTTACTCACTAATCGTGATTGATTGATTCGGTTGGCTTCATCTTGCACACGGTGCCATGTATCAATTGCTGGAAGGTTCATGTCGATATTGAAGACTCTTATCCTCCGTTCGTAGTCATGACCTTCTGAATCAGGATACCCACCATATGCACCAAACCCGCCACTTCCGCCATAACAGAGCCAAATGCTATGCTTAGGTTCGTTGGCTTCCTGAAGCTGGCAATAGTCATTGACGTGATCATGGCCCACTGTTAGAATTGAGACCCCTACTTCACGAAGAACATCGAGGGTGCCTGAATTAATCCTCGAGCTCATCACAGCTTCGCGCTGCGTTCCAATTCTCTTTGGAGCATTGTCACCTCCGTCTTGACCGTCCCTGTACTCAGGAAGCGGGATGTGAAAAAACGCCATTGACAGTGGAATGTGAGAGTACGTCTTTAGCCGTTGACGTATTCCCTCAGCACCTTTGCGCACAAAATCGAGCTGCTCTGGTCGAATATAGTCATATCCACCTCCTTTAGCCGGCAGCTTCGCATGACTATCCAAAAAGAACATAGATAATGCCGGGAGATCATTACCATGGGGGGAAACGGTCAATATGTAGTTGCCGTCACCGGGCACGTCCTCAGGACCGTGCTCCACTAAAGCATCTGGCATCTCAAGGACTATATTCATCAGCTCCGAGTTGCGCAGACTACCCTGCTCATCATGATTCCCCCAAACGACCGAGAACGGGATGCCACGCTCTAGCACAGGCGCAAGAGCCTTTAAGAGGGCAGTCTCTGGATCTGGCGAGGTCTGTCCAAAAATTTGATCCCCGGTGAACACCACATAATCTGGCTTTTCTTCATTCAAAACATCATCCACGAAGTTCGTCGTTCGACGATCTGCGAGGCACACATCACCATCTTGCACGGGCGGTACAGGATGGTCGCACTCGCCGAAACCTGTGGACATATGAAGATCGGCAATCTGAACGATCTTAAACTTCCCATTCTTATCGAAACGCAACTCCGGACGGGGTTGTTTGACCGGCCTTCCACGGCGAGCTACAAGACGTGGGAGCTTGTTTTCCAGGCCCACTCCCAGCTGGCCATCACAAATATCCCACGATGGAACAGGATAGGTAGCGTCCTCACCAAATAACAGCTTAAGACCTGTCAAAGCCTTGTTAGGTACATGCCTCTCATATTTGACCCAGAGCCCGGCTTTGGCATCCTTGAGCTGCCAGCCAGCTTCATTTGCAAGGAGCAGGGCCTTGGCAGGATCTTCCAATTCGCTGTCATCTCCCTTCTTGGAAATATCATCATATACCTCAGTTGGCACAGTTGCCTGTAAATTTTTGGAATTGAATGAGCCTGTAGCGACCTTGGTGACCACAAGCTGGCCCTGAGGCAGCGCATCTTCGTTTATCTGTTTGTAGTAGATGAATCCTTGACGCGTCCATGACTCTCCCAAGTAAAGATCTTTCGGCAAGCGTAACCAATCGGAGCCTGGAGCTTTGCACTGACTCAAGAGGTGGCACGTAGATATTTCGATGTCAATTATGATTGGGTCATCGGGGTGTAGCGGTAGACGTGTCTGCAAGGACGATGGTAAGAAGTCAAGCCATATGTCAGTAACAAACAGCGAGATACTTAAAATAGACATGAGAATGGTGAGCCGAAAGAGCCACCGCAGCAGTCGCCCTGTTCTGAACACCATGACCCGGTAACCACTCGCGTTCACACCTTGTAGAAAGGTGGAGGAGTAGGGTTTGTAAGAGGGCCGACTGAATGTATGAACGCGTGCGCTGGTGCAAAGAGGACCACATGCTGGGTTCTAGGCGGAGGCACCTGTAGCAGACGTGTGGGGGTGCTCTCGAAGATTCACGTCACAGGTATAAGCCAACAATGTAGAGTGACGCCCGAATAAAGAGTGTGCAGAGGAAGAAGACAAACACCCGGCGCTGGCGACCTAGCTATTATATGGCGACAGGCGGGGCTTGGCGCTTAACAACTATATCTCAATGCGGGGATAAATACTTAGAACATTTCAGGCAGCTTCTCGACAACATAAGAGTGCCCACCGACGCTCATGAGCGGAATTCCAGGCACTTTACGTATCCTTCGCTTGAGATCAGCATCGTTTGTGGCGACAATGTAGCACTTGTTCTGCATTACGCGCTCGACAAGACAGTCGTCGGCATAAGTACCCTTGTGGCTACACTTCAAGTGAGTGACGCGAGGGTCTTTGGCCATGCGCAGCGCAATGCGATACTTCGGACCAAGTTTTTCCAGCTCCGCCAAAACGCAGTCGGTGACCATTGGGATACAGCGGGCATATAATGCGTCCATCATGCCCCTCACCAGATCGAGCTTTTTCTGAATACTGAAGTTAATGAAATTTGTATCCACAAGCACTTGATATGGGGGTTTGAGTGACTGATTGTACTGGAAAAAGAGTGCGCTCGAGACTTGTGGTATGGAACGTACTATGGGGTTGATGTCGCTTTTCGGCTTTTTGTTGGGCTCTGGCCGCTTTTCTTTTGGCTTCACCATTTTCTTCATCACGGAAAACTTCCGTGTCTTTTTTGCTTTCCCCATTGCCTCACTACTGTCTGGTAAAAAGTGGCAACAAATGGGGTGTACTTTACATCACTATTAATGCCACAACCAACTGCTTAACTAATTTTTTCACCGAGATGCGTTGTTCTTGTATTAGGTAGAAGGTTGGCATACTCGGGGGTAATTTAAAAAAAACGAAAAACGCATACAAAACAATAGAGGAAGGCAACTAATAGATTCACGTAGTTATTGGCATTCATAGCATTCTCAACTAATTAGTCTTAGGCCAAACACCAGCTCCTTTCCCAAATTCATAGTACATACCCTCTCACGATCCATTGGAAACAAATTCTCTATCCCATTCCTGCTACACATGGTTATTAAATCGAACTACATCCGTACGGGAGTTGACTCCGCGGCCGCCCACGTATCGTCTTCATACTCTACTTGTGCTTCTCGCCTCTCAAGCAGCTGAGTAAGGCGACCCGAGGCCGTGCTTGTCTCGCACATACTTCGGGACGGTTGTATATCAACTGGGCAGTTCACGAGAACAATTCAGCTGACGGGGCATTAATTGTCGGTCACAATGCTGTTCGGATGGAAAGAGTTCAGCTTCTTTGACTCTGTGCCTATCAGCGATCCATCGAGCGGCAGCAGCCCACTCTATTCCGACCCAGAACTGCTGGATATAGCGCCTGGTTCCAATGACACCGTATTTATGTCTACACGAACTGGATTTGTCCGGGAGTTCAATAGAGATCTAGAGCTGGTTTCCCAGTTTGAAGTATGCGACCCCGAGTGGGGCCGCACCCCGGACTTCATCAGAGCAGTTCCTGGGACGCGATTGCTTGTGACAGTGGCACCAAAACTTGGGCAACCTGTCGAAGTTACTGTATGGAATCTTGCACATTCTCCCCCGGATGTTAATACTCGCTTGTTAGTCAAGAACGGTGGAAACACATACCCATTGACGGCATTTACAATGGCACCAGATCTATCTTCACTACTCTTCGGTTTTGGTGATGGTGCGGTCATTGTGGTGAAGGGTGATATAATGCACGACCGAGGTAGCCGTCAGAGACTCATACACACTGCCTCTAGTGGAGTTACTGGTCTGGCACTGTCGGCATCTCAGGATCAGGTTTTTGTTGCATCCCTGAACCAGATAGTGTTAGCATCTCCGTTCGCCGGTCCACTTGTATTGGACAAGTCTAAAGGAGCTGATCTTGGCTGCGCAGTCTATAGTGGAGATGATGAGTTCTTAGTTGCGCGCGAGTCTGAGATTGCGACGTACAACACCAAACATAGGGGCCCTTCTTTTGAAATCGATATCGAAAAAAAGCGCGTTTTTCTCACCCATGGTGGGAAGTACTTGGTTATGGTATCTATGTATGAGGTTCAAAGTCAAAGCTTGCTTAGCGCCAACACCATTCGCGTCGTCATAGTGGATCTCTCGAATCATTTGGTCGTATTCAATGCGCATCTGGCGAATGGAGTAAAGGCAATTTTCGAACAATGGCAACGGCTTAACATTCTAGGGTCTGATGGAGTTCTGTATTCGTTAAAAGAAAAGCCACTGAGCGCAAGAATATCGGCCTTGAAAACGCAGAACCTCTATCAGGTTGCGATAAAGATGGCCACCCAAGAGCTAGGCTCTAGCTCTGCGACGGCAGTTTTGTCACTCCATCAAGATTTTGCCGAGTATTTATTTGAGAAGAATGATGTCGATGCAGCCCTGAAGGAATACATCGCCGCAATTGACCTTGACCAATCCAGTCGCGTCGTACGTCGTTTCAAGGGCTCACAATACGCGGCAACACTAGTCGAGTATTTGAATGCTCTCTATATCAGAGGAAAATCCACTCCACAACATGCAATGCTGCAAATCATATGCTATACGAAGCTGGACAAAGTGAATGAACTTGAAGAGTTCTTGAAGTCTGCTGTTGAGATGCCTGGATTTGATTTTGAGCAGGCCATAGGGGTCCTTGCTGAGATGCACGTCAAATCGTACTCGGAATTAGCGGCGAGCTTGGCCATGAGCTGGCCAGACCCAGATCTGGTCGTTCAAATTAGATTAAGACAGCTCGATGATGTTCAGGGAGTGCTTGACTATATTCAGACCGTAAGTCCTGCTGATGCGCTCCGCCTTCTCATCCAAAATTCGCGGTATCTTCTGAACAGGCTGCCCATTGAAACAACGGGTGTTCTTATCACCTTATTCACTGGTAAGTTTGTTACACGCCAAACGACGCAGCCTGCCAGCGAGCCTTTAGCGAATAACGCACCAGTGATTCAAAGCTATCAAGCTTTCATCAAGTACCTGAGCTCAAAGAATTACCTAGGTTCACATATTGTGAGTGCAGAAACTCTTGAGACCGATGTGCCCGAGCCTTCCTATTTACCGCCGCGTCCGCGTTTAATTTTCCCCTCTTTTATCGGACATGACAATGAATTCGTGATTTTTTTAGAGGCATGCTTGAAGTCTGCGCCTTCATTTCATTCTTCTGAGAAGGACATGAACGATATTGCCACCACCTTGTTCGAGACATATCTGAAGCTAGGAGATAAGGAACGAGCCTCAAAACTAATTGATGACTATCATGATGTTTTGGAACGTGTTAATATCCTTACTGTTTCGCAGATATTCCACTTCCGCCCAACCTCAAAGCAATTCGTTGCGCTGGGCTCAACCTATGCCGACGTGTTCCGTGAGGCGATTAACAATGGGGACATTGACGAGGCGCTCAACGTGCTATATAATCATGTTGGAGAGGATCGTGACATGGCGCTGCAGGCGATCAGACTATTAACAACAAAAAAAGATGTTCTTAGCGAGATTAGAACGCGGCCTGGAGAGCTTAACAAGGTGTTCAACACCGTGACGAGATCGGGAATATCACATGTCCAGCTGCTCTCTGAACTCAGCGCATCTCCATACCTCGTTGTGGGGGATATCAGACCCTTCGTCAGTGAGTTCTTACAGTCGACTAATCAACAAGTGGAGCGGCATACAAAGTTGGCACAGTCCTATCGTGATGAGATATCCGACAAGAAGAAAGCCATCGAAAAGCAGAATGAATTGCTTGTGTTCCAAAATGGAAAATGCGACCAATGTCGGCAACCCCTGGAGTTGCCGGCTATACATTTCGCATGCAAGCACTCGTATCATCGTCGATGCTTGGCCCAACGCACAGAATGTCCAGTTTGTCTACCTGAGAATGAGTCCCTTGATGTGCTCAATTCACAAAACGAAGAGACCGCAGCAAAACAAGAGTATTTCATCGAAGAGTTGGGCAAGAAGGATGATAAGCTCAAGGTCATATCAGATTTTATTTCCCGCGGTGCTCTCTCGCGTATTAGTTGAAAATACTTGTATAATAATTAAAGCTATGCCTCTACATACGCTCGACTGGAGTGATACCGAGGAGCTTAAGGCCGTTGCTGAGGACGCTGCGGGAGGCAGCGTAAAGCGCCATGCGCGCCTTTGCAAGCTCAGGCTCCTGGTTGCGAACCCAGAGAATGTCATATGCCGACGACACCATATGGGTGAGTTTGAACAAGTAAGTAATGATTGTCGACGGTTCCGAGTTCCTGAACGAGAGCAAGAGTGTATCAGGGTAACCAGCTAAAATTCTCGTCAGAGACTGTGCAACAGGCTCGGTAAGAAGAGAGAGGTCTGCACTCTCATAATCCGCCACGCTGAGGCCCGAGTTTCGCTCCATTGAGCACAAGCGCGAGTGGGCATATTGCAAGTAAGGGCCTGTGTCTCCCTCAAACGAGAGCATACGCTTCCAGTCGAACGTATAGTTGTTCACACGCTTCGACTGCATGTCCTGAATCATAACTGCACTAAGGCCGATAAGATCTGCAACCATATCCGGATCCTCGATCTGGGCATATTTGACCTCATTCTTAGCCATCACTTCGTGCATTGACTCTTTTGTTTCCTCAAGAATTGTGTCGAGGAAAACTACTGTGCCCTTACGGGTGCTCATTCCTTGAACCATGCCGAAGTTAATGTGCTGGAGCGTCTTCGACCAGTCATAGCCCATGATCTCAAGGATCTTGAAGAACTGCTGGAAATGAAGATCTTGCTGAGCCGCAGCGACATAAATCATGCGGTCAAAATCCCGCTGTTCCTTACGACGGATGGCCTCACCAAGATCACGAGTGAGGTAGAGGGTCGTGCCATCAGACTTGCGCACAAGCGACTTTCCAAGTTTCTTGGAGTATTTCTGCAGCGGTACTAAAAGCGCACCGCGATCCTCTTCAGTGACCCCCTGCTGGATAAGGCGGTCAATGACGTTACGCATCTCATCCAGAGACACCTGGGACTCACCAGAGTATTCGTCGTACTCAATGTTCAGACGCTTGTAGGTCTTCTTGTACTTCTCGATAGACAGGCTACGCAGCTTTTTCCAGAGCTCGACTGCTTCCTTGTCGCCATCCTCCATGCGCTTGAAATAGTCGCGAGCCTCCTGGTCGGTTGACGAGACACCTTCAGGGCTTTCCTTGGCCTCCTCCTCCATGACCTTGTTAATTCGAACATAGATATCAAACAGGTGATTGATTGGGTCATTCTCAAGCTGCTCTGGATTGCCCCATCGCGCATATCCGATAGCAAGCAGGCCAAATTGCTTTCCCCAGTCGCCAAGATAGTTGATGCGACGCACGCTTGCGCCCATCTTTTCATTCAAGTTGGCTAGATAGCCACCAATGATGGTGCTTCGCAAATGCCCAGCGTGGAAGGGCTTGGCAATATTCGGGGAGGAAAATTCAACGATGACCTTTTCGCCCTTCGCGATCTCCGACTCTCCGTAGTGCTCGCCTTGACGAAAGATCTGCGGAATCACAATGTTTCGGAGCGTAGAGCTCTTGTAAGAGAAACGAAGGAACTTCCCACTTGCAGATGCCGACTCGATGTAGTCATTAGACTCCCCGGCCGGAAACTTAGCAGCCCAATCCTCAGCCAGCTGCTCTGCCGGGGTGCCCTTAACGCGCAGGCGCGGAATGGGAACAACAAGGTCACCATGCTTCGCATCCAACGGTGTCTCCAAAGCCGGGAAAATGAGCTTTTCCTCAACGCCGCTAATCTTGTGCAACTCGTGGGTCACATACGAGCGGAAAAGGTCGGCTGGATTCAGTGCTGGGTTCGACCCAGGGAATGGTGCGACCTCACTGAGGCCGAGCTTTTTGAGGTTCTGGGCAACGCTCTCGATTGTCGACATCCTGCGAATATTGAACTTACTCCACAGGGCCCGAATCGTCAATACTCCCTACGAGAACAGGTGGTTTTCAGACGGCTGCCTTGCAGAGGGATGAAAAACTGACCGCCGTCACGTGTGTCAAGACAGGCGCGACCTCGACAAAGACTCATTAATGGGTGATTCGCTTGAGTAGTGGGGCTCAAGAAGCCATGGCGAGGCCATAGGACCGGTGATCGCAGTCATAGTGATTTCTATCGATGATGTTAGTCTCATGTGCATTCTTGTGCGCAAATTTGCTTGATTTTCATTGATCTGCCGGCTCCTGCAGACAGGCTGGTTTTTTCTCCCTCCGTCGCAGCTCAATTACGTATAACGTTTTGTTCCACTACTTCATGCGTGTATTGAATATAGCTAAGTCGCCCCGTTCTTGTTCGCGGACTCAAAGCGTAGTGAGGGTCCGTTCGGGTTTCTACTGTTCCTAATAGAGGAAGGGTGGGCCACATATGGCACATATGGCTGGGGGCGCTAACCGGTAAGGTTTCTTAATCATGCTGCGATGGGTGTCGGCGGTGGCACTGCTCGCAGTGTCGTATCTGTGTGAGCATCCAGAGCGAATTGCAGCCTCCGGGCTGTCAGCTCGGCTACGCAACAGACGCCTACTAGAGTGGATTCTTCGCAACGTGTACACAGCCGCGTCTGGCGTGTATGTGGTAGTGCACCGGCGCGAACCGGCGAACTCTGTCGACAGGATCGCGCAATATGAGTGGTGGCAGAGTACTCGAGACGCTGAAGTACTGAATCGCGTGAGTGAGGTTGTACACGGCATAGAGGAGCTTCAGAACACACCTGTGGCCTGGGAAGGTGACAGCGAGAAATTGTTTCTCGAACTACGCGTGGCCGTCACAAACCGAAACGACGCAGACTGGCATGACTTGGGCTTCCAGGGGAAGAACCCAGCAACCGACTTTCGGGGCGCGGGCCGCCTCGGACTGTTGATATTCCACCAGCTCTGCACCGCGGATGCCGGGCTCACGCGTCAGCTTCTCGTGGAATCGCACTCTTCCACGACCGAGGCGGGGCTGAGGCCATGGTATCCGCTGGCTCTTGTCTCGATCCGATTGAGCATGGCACTATTTGAGCTTCTGAAGAGAGAAAAGCTCCTGATAGTGAAGCTTCTGGGCCTGGATGCCAACGCGGACACCGATGTGTCTCTGGTTGACTGGGAGGATCGACTGAGCGGCGTTCACAACACGCTGATAACCGATTTCCATGCCTCGTGGCTCGCGAGCGTCGAGTCGGGGGCCGTAAAAACATATTTTGACAATGAGCTTGTACTCAAGGAGTTCGAGGCTACGATGCCGCAGCGCGTGTACGCGGCTCTGGACGCATACGCCACACCGCGCAACTAGCACCCAAAAGTAGGCAACAACGTGCTTAACATTAAAACGGACTATAAATTAGCAATCTGCTTCGAAGCATATTAGCTTAGAGGACTTTAGCTTAGTCTAGTTCTCGTGGAGGAGCTTGGTGAACTCCTTCGAGGTCTTGCCCTTCGGCTCCTCAACCTTCTGCGAGCCGAGCTTCTTCTCAGCGAAGGCGGACGCGTACGGGTTCAGGCGCGACAGCACCTGCCTGTTCTTGAGCGGGTTGCGCTTCTGCGGGTGGACACGGGCAGTCTTGGCATCACCCTTCGGGCGGAGAACCGTCTGGATCTCCGAGGAGTTGATGATTCCAGTGATGTCGGCGTTCGAGATAATGTTCGACGGAAGCTGGTAGCCAACCTTACCCTTGCTGCTCCAGATCTCGTCAAGAGCGTTGAAGGCACCCTCAGTCCAGATGATGAAGCGGCCAAGGTGGGCACCCGGCGCAAGCTGAAGGATGTTCAGGGCACTGACCGGCGAGGTCTCGACACCCGGGATGTTGCGGAACGCCTTGACAATACCCTTGTCCTCCTTGTAGACGACAAGCGGGCCACGACGCTGAGTGTAGCGACGGCCTCTCAGCTTACCCTTGCCAGCGCGGATGTTCTTGCTGCGGATGACCTTAGCAACGTCCTGCTCGGCGCCGACGGACTTGAGAAGAGCAATAGCCTCCTTGGTCTTGGAGATCGACTCGACCTCGTCGCTGACCACGAGCGGGACCTCCGCAATGTGCTCAACACGGTGGCCGCGGGCGAGAACCAGCGAAGAAACACCCGAAGCAGCAACAGCCGCGGCAGTCGCGTAGCGCTTCTCGTTCTGGTTCACCTTGACGTGCCACTTGCGCCAAGTCTTGGTCGGGGCAAACATACGACCAGAGCGGCACATGTTGCCGAAGGCACCCTGACCAGAGGCGTAGGTGCCAGAGCCACCAACACGCGGGATACGCGCGACGGCACGACCAGTGCCCCACGACTCCGCGGAGGTCTGCTCACCAGCGTTCGACGCAACGGCGTAGGCCTGGCGCTTGTTCTTGTTCACCGAGGTGAAAACAGAGTGCACGATATCCAGACGGATCGGCGTGGCGAAAATGGCCGGGAGAGGAGCAGAGGAGACGGACTCAGAGCCCTTGTGAATAGAAACCTGCGGACGAGACATTGGCGTTAACGCTTTGCAAAGAAAGTTACGAGAAATTCTAGAGGGGGGTGTCTACCCTAGGTGAAAATTTCACGCCGGCGGGCGCCAGCGCGTGACCGCAGAGGACCGTACCGTGTATCCAAGCCGTGGCAACGTCGCATCGTGACGTTACCCTTGCCCGTGGACAAGCTCCAGCTCGCGGTGTTCTTGACGAACCTCCTTGGTGCCCTAAAATATGAGTCAGCGTAAGCCCTATAGTGTGTGGAGCCTGTACCGCCTCGCTCACCAAGGCGTGAAGCGTGCACGGGCTGGAAGAAGGAGGCGAACCGAAGATAGGCGTCGAATAAAGCACTTCCGAAACTGCGAAATCCGGATCCTTTTGATCCAGACGCTGCTATGGCGTCGAGCGCAATTTGGATCTACGCGCTCGCTGCGGCTGTGATCTTTATTGTCCTGATAGTTCTCGGCGGTCGACGTCGGGGTGGCTTACTCGGATTGGCCCATTCGCGCTTAGTCCGGGCTGCTACCGCTTCTGCAGCGAGGAACGCTGTACCAATTGGCTACACACTTGCCATGGCTTTCTTCCTCACCCTGTTTGACCAGAAGTTTCTGATTCCGTTTAGTGGCTACTCCTCTGGGCACATAACCTTCATAAGGCTTCTTTATAGCCTTCCGTTCCTCTCAATGGCTCGTATATACTTCAGCGACCCAGGTTTTATAACCAAGAAAAATCACTCCGAGCTCATGCCACTTTTCCCTTACGATCGCATTCTGTACATGCCCTTTAAGGAGTGCTCAACGTGCCGATTCACGAAACCGGCTCGGTCTAAGCATTGTTCAGTTTGCAATTCCTGCGTTGCGTTGCAGGATCATCACTGTATCTGGGTGAATAACTGTATTGGGCTGTACAACTATCGATGGTTTGTTCTGTTCTTGTTTGTGAACGCCTTCATATTTTCATATGGACTTATTTTACTAGCAGTTCCTTTGCTGAGGAGTTTTTGGGAGGCTTGGAATGCTCAAAAGTTTTGGTTCTGGGCGCTGCTTGCTCAAGGGGACTCACAGAGGCTAGGTGCTTGCCTACTGATTCTTTGTGTTTCTCTTCTTCCGCTAGTGCTCGTATTTGCCTGGTTCCACTTTCGGTTCGTTTGTGCGGGAATGACAACAAATGAGGCGGACAAATGGGAAGATATACATGCCTTGATACCTGAGAACGTCCTCTTCATGTACCAACCTGGAACATCGATTCTTCTCATGAGACATGCAGACGGCTCATGGAATAGAAACATAACGGAGCCAGAAAAGGGACAGATCGCGTTGAACAATGCTGAGCTTATCCCAGTGACGAACGTGTCTCAGATCGTGAACATTTATGATCACGGCTTTGAGGAAAACGTGAGACTTTGCCTCTACCCGGAAACACTGCTTTCAGAGTCACGTCACCGCCACAGTGTATGATATACGTGTACTACTTATGCTTGCTCGGACTCCTAATTATTTATATTTTCTTACACCGAACAGGGTCATTGTGTCAATTGGCTCAGTAGGGGTGACATTGGCCAACCTCGAAGTGACAATGTTGAGCCTATGTATGTAAATCAGCCCCCACAATGTCGGCCAGAGGTTACACGCCTTTACGGATGGCAACGAAAAAAGCATGGATAAATCGATATTTCAACAATATGAGGCATAAACTATGGCGCTCCTTACTTAAATTCATCACAAACTCATCTATATACACAACGGCTAAAGGGAGGGGGAGGTAGAAACATAGGCACAACAGCTTCAAATAAGCAGAGTATCCCGATACCGCTCGAGTTCTAGTCAGTTAATAAAGCCACCACATGTTCCGCGTGCCACAGGCTATGAAGCTTAGTGCTGCGGCTCAGGCATCGGCGGTGCTTGCGGTGTCTCCACCATGTATCGGTTCATCGCAATGCCAACACCCTCAATAGCCGCAAGAATGACACCACCAATAATGAAGTTCGTGCGGATGTGGCGCCAGCCACCACGGACTGCCAGGGTACCGCCAGTCATGGCACCAGCAAGGATCGCGTTCCACGGGTCTTCGGTCTTGCGCACACCCTTGATTGCGCAGTCGTAAGTAGCAAACATGCCACCCCACGTACCGAAGTTACCACCGATAGTGGGTGCCCGCAGTCTCACCGAGGATCGAACGCCCTGCCAACGCTCACCGTAAGGGCTGTTGCGGAAACCCTTTATACTGTACCAGATAGTGCCGCCGATGGCACCCATGGCGAAGGCCGAGCCGAAGTCGCTCACGATCACGAGGGGGCACGGATCGCGCGAGTAGTCACCAGTTTCGGTTCTTCTGGTCATCCCTTCACACTTCTCTTCAAAGCCAACTTGATGGCACTTAACGTGTTAAATAAAATGTACACTAGAGAATTTCACTCCTCTGACTAAACCACTACATACCGCCAAAATTGTAATGTGCTGCGGCGACGTCCAGCGATTTTGACAACCTGTGATTTAGTTCTTGTCTTCGCTGGCAGAGGTCTGCGGATTTGGCGGAGTGCCTGCCTTTCGCTTCCAGAATTGTCGCCTTTCTGCAGTGGTGAGTCGTATTCGGCTATCGCTATCGTCGGCGGTTCTTCTCATCTTCTGGGTATCATTAGGGTTATTGCCACCACCATTTTCGCGCTCCCGCTTCAAGCTACGCCGGCGATCTGAAGATGACGAGTGTGCTGATGTTTCTTGGTCGCTGTTAGAAAGGGAGCTCGAGGAGTCTTCCATCTCGAACGGATCAAATGATTTTTGGCTGCCATTGCCACGAGAAGCTTTATCCTGCAAAGCTGTGGCCGCCCGTCTGGGTGTGCCCTCCGTCCTAATGGTGGAATTGATCCTCGCAGTGGCTTTCCCTGGCGCAATTGTTTTGCTTTCAGCAATTGCCGGGACCTTGATTGATTCAGGTCCAGGCCGGCCTCTTTTCCCTCTGGTTAGTTGCTGCTGCTGCTGCTGCTGCTGCTGCTGCGGCTTGCGCTTCAAAGTGGCCGGCACAACAGATCCATCTGTATCGACTAAGGCAGGTGTGCGCAGGCTTTCAGCCAGGCTCAAGGGTGTTCTGGGTTTCTCGGACCCATCGAATTTGAGCAAGGGGGCAAGGAATGACATTTCACCTCTCTCCTCAGATGATAGCTTAGACCATTCGTAGCTTAGCACTTTTAGATACTCCGCCGCGTTAGCGAAACCTCTGCGGACACTGGCAAAATTGTAGCTTCCTTTTGAGATGTTGTTCGCGGAGTCGTTTGGATCCTGGATAGCAGGCGTATTCTTTTGTGTTCGCATGTCGGGGTTAAGCCGTTTCAGATAGGGCTCGTAGTTTGGCGTGGTTTTCACAACATAGATGGAGCTGTCAAAAGTGGACCCGTAAAATTGGAAGAACTCCAACAACAGAAGCCCAACGTTTTTCAATGCAAGCTCAGGCGACAGGTCCCGGAAGACTGGATGCGACTTGATGAAGCTATATGCCAAGCAAACGGTAGCGAAGCCTCCAAGCCCGCCGTTAACGACTTCATGCAGTTTGCGGCGCCGGAGGAATTGCCGCGCAGCTAGTGCTATCGGCTTCAACGCCGGCTGTTCTCGGAGCCAGCGAGTAATCACTTCAGCGCCAGCGCGCCCAGAGCTTTGATCAAAAGCTATGTCCAGGGGTATGTTGGTCGAGCTATCCACATACTTCACAATAGGGACTCGTGCATGGGCAATGACATCAACGTTCTCGGCAATCTGGTGAGATTTTAGGCGCGCGCGGAGTCTATACATCTCGCTTCGAAGCCGCGATGGGGAAATCGAGCCACCGGTCATTATCACCACATCTATGTCGGCATCGGGGAGATAAAGACCAGTTGCAAATGAGCCAAATACGGACACGGTGCTTCCAGGCCACATATGCGAAGTAATGCGTCGCAGCCGCTTCACACAATCATTGCGCCGTTTAACTTCCTGAGGAGATGGGCTCATATACCGTGTGAAGTCGAGAAGTTCTGAAGTAAGCTGCTCGCCAGGAGATCTGGAGTCGTTGATTCTATCTTTACCCAGCCACGGAGACGCAAAATCGTCGTCAGACCTTGGCTCCATCGAGTTCCTCTCTTCTCTTTCGTAGGAAGCAAACTGCTCATTAAGATTACCTGTG
Source organism: Starmerella sirachaensis (assembly GCA_030578495.1). Lineage (NCBI taxonomy): Eukaryota > Fungi > Ascomycota > Dipodascomycetes > Dipodascales > Trichomonascaceae > Starmerella > Starmerella sirachaensis. Next base: position 322,486 of record JAJMSC010000001.1, on the reverse strand, counting down.
CGTGGGTCAGCTTGACTGTCATCGCTATCACCATCAGAATCGGTCTCCAGGCTGATAAAGTCATCATTGAGTTTCGCCTCCATTTTCTCACTGGGCTCCGCGGAGGACGACGTGGGCAGTGGTGGAAGAGGAGATGATGCCCCAGGAGAACTGCATGAGCTTACTCTCTTTAGCTTAGCGTCATCTTCATCCTCGGATTTGTTATTTTCTTTCGCTTGCGATTGTTCATCTGTCGGCAGCCGATAGGCCAGGACTCCTTTACCAGGAACCAAACGCCGAGCTTCCTCGGACATCCTTTCCTGCAGGCCTGGAAACTCAGTGGCAGTTCGTTGCGCTCTTTTCTTTTCCTTTTTCAACAAAGTTTTTGTCGATATTTGTGAGCCTTGTCGCGGAATGCGTATGGACTCTGCGACCGGCGCAGTGAAACCGGCATTTTTGACTTTGCTCTGTCTGACCCGCTTTGCACTTGATGGGCGCGGTGCCTTGTTTTTCGGGGACCGTCCCATTCCTCGCAGGCTGATCCACAGCGCCAGAGCTTTCTAAAGACTAGATTGATAATTTAGGGCGAGGGGGTCTCAACGGCTTGCAGTCTGTTTTCCGGCTGTGTTCCCCACGTATGGAGTGAGAAGCCATGAGGATTATGGTACATGTCTGGATCTTCTTTGTTTAGCCAATTATGTGTCTGTATATGGCTGGGTATTGTTTGATTCGGTCAATTCCTCCTCGACAATCCGAGCCCGTGGTATGGTTGTTTAGGGCGAGCGAAACGTATGGCCACGGGGGAATATGGTGAGGTTTGCTGCGTCTATCGGGCTACCGAAGACTTTGGTGCAAAGGTGATACCGTGGCGCAATAGTATAAATATTAGCATGCGCATTGGTTCTGTTGCGCACGATTCAAATCAATTGCTCGCCGCTCTTCCCGCTCGCGATCAAGCTCGTAGTCGTCAATAGGCATCTGTTCCGCGATGGCCCGGAACGCCTCATTTACCCCTTGGCCCGTCTTTGCTGACGTTTCGAAATATAGTAGACCATTCTCGGCGGCGTAGTTTGAGGCCGTGGCCTCATCGACCTCGCGATTCTCGAGGTCTACCTTATTTCCAACCAGCGCTATGATGATGTTGTCGTCAGCTTGTAACTTTAGCTCTCTAATCCACGCCTTCGCTCGTCCAAGTGACTGCATAGAGGTGAGGTCGAACACGACAACAGCCGCATTAGCGTTGCGGTAATACATGGGGGCGAGCGACTTATAACGCTCCTGACCAGCAGTGTCCCATATCTCGAACCTTACAGTGGCATTCTTATCATCCAGGTGTACGCTTTGTGTCAAGAACGCTGCCCCAATAGTAGACTCGCGGTTGGCCTCAAATGTACCCTTCGCAAACTTCAAAACGAGGCTGGATTTTCCTACTGCAGACTCTCCAAGTAGAACTAGTTTGAATTGGGCGAACCTCGGCGTCGCATCTGCTGAAACTCCGGGGTTCATTGCCAACAATTATCCTCGCAAGACAGCTTAAGGTGATTGTTGTTTCCTTAACGAAATGAAGAGGCTGGGCCGGATCCTGAGAGGCCGCAGTATTATTACCAATCACTATGGATCGCAACGGGTGCCGCCGGTCTTAATTCTTAACCACGCGGACCGCGGCAAACAGGGGAAGAATAGTAAGGGGGATCTGTTTTAAACCCTGGCGAGTGAAGCATCAGCTATCTGTGCCACTTTAAATAAGTGCCTATAATCAGGCGTCCTAATGTGAAGGGCTTTGTGATACACTAGGTCAAGAGAATACCTATGCAACATCCCTTTAGACACAATTAATCTTTAACAAGCTTTAAATCATCTACAACTAGCTGATTTTTCTAATATCTGTCGCTGGCAGTGAGCTGAGCATGGTTGCCGCCCCAGCAGTCGTTGTTGCTGGACTATCGCGCCATTCTGAATCAGGGTTCCTGTAAATATACATGATACCGTCAAAGATGATAAACCGTTGATGTGCCATCGCTAGCCCACCCACCCGGCCACTGTGTGTACGCGAGCCCGACACAGTGAGGTAATGTGATCACTGGACTAACGCGACCAGCCACAGCAGCACCCTTGCCCGCACATATATTCCAAGACGCGTCGTTAATTAATCACAGCTCATCGCTGTTAACGAAGACAAGGTCTCGGCAATAGTTTAAGCTCACAAAATGGCAAGAAGAGCTGTAACTTTCGCTGAAGATGGACAGGAGCTCTCTAATCAGAAGTCTTGGCCGAGACATGTCCTGAAAGGCGCTAGAAAACCGGCCAAAGCTGCAAGGCGTAAGCTCCGAGACCTAGAAGAATCCGAGGATACGCGTCATAGCGACATCATGAATGTGTTTCACAGCACAGTAGCCGTTTCAGACATCGACTTTGATATTATCGTGGAGTCAGTATTAAATGGAACATGCGAAGACTCGTTGGCCGCGTGGACAGTTCTGAATATGGCCCTAAAGCCCGTCCCGTACATACTTGAGCAAACCTCACCCCCGCATGCTGCCACAGACAGTCTGAGCCTAGGCATGTGCATCGCACTCCTTAAACGGGCTGTCAAAGATTTTCAAGACCTCAGCCGCTCTACAGATGTCGTTCGACTTCGCGCTCTCTCGCAGATTATGAGAGTTGTAGAGCAGGTATGGCTTCGAGCACGCGGAGTACCAAACTTTGCTGGTGCCGTTGAGCCAATGGCAGAATTCGTGCGGGCATGCACGCTGATAATTGAGCTGAAACCACGATCTAAAGCATTGCTAACACCCGCCGTACGAGTAGCGTCCTTAGCCTTGGAAGATAGGGTACTGGGGACCGAGGACACGCAAGCTCTTGTAATAGCTGTCTCGAAAGCACAACTCTCTACCGCTGCTGGTTTCATGTCAGAAGTCGTGATGCTATTAACTAGTGTTGAAAATGGGTATACAGAGGTTCTTGCCGACACCTCTCGTGCCTGGTTGCCATCTGCCATCCGTGCGCTACTCTCCAACTCTCCAGTAATTCGACAGTCCGTACTGGCTCTGATTGTTAGAGCGAACGGCAACAATTCAGCTCTACCTCTTAATGAAGCATTGGATACCCCGTTCGAGCTTTCTCCTCGCGAATCCGAGCCAATTGCTCGTACGCTCGCTAGAAGATCAATGGGACTGCTCTCCAGCAGTGATGATGATGTCCGACTTGTCGCAAAGCTATGGTCTATGTTCTTAGAAGCGGGAATTAAACCGCTCGAGGATTTCCGCTCATGGAGATATTTGGATCTCTGGTTTGACGTGATGCGTGCGGCGCTGCGCAGCTCACCGTCTATCGCGCTATCAGTGTGCTGGGACAGCCTTATCAGTTTGCGTATCCCAGAGCTCATGCTTCAGCCTTTTGTGGCCTGTGGCCTCCAGTCGCACTTACCCTTTGGCCGTATGCTCGTCGAAGCAACAGAGGCAATGCCGAAGACCAGTGAGCTTTGGCACGGGTTTCTTGAAACAGCTCTCAAAACGGTTGGCCAGCGTGGTGAGGACGGACGAAGTGATGCACTGTCTTCCTGGTCTTCGGCATTGCGCCTTGGACTCCCTTTATCTGAGGATGAACTCACATCCTACATTGAAGTAACAGGAATCCTTTTCCGACAGCCAACGCAGCAGACAATTCCCCTGTGCGAGCAGGTGTGGCGTTGCATCGCGGCTATTGTTACCACCCGCGCTAAGGCTTTGGAATTGGCCAAATTCCATTACCGCCTGTTGGCTTTGGAGAACTATACACTCTCCCTCGCCTTGACCTGCGCGATCACAAAGACTTGGAGCTTTAGGCTACTCACTGAGAAACCTAAAGGTGCGACGCACAGCTTACTCTCTCTGGTGCTACTACCGGTAGTTACATACGCTCCAGAGGACCGTACCGCAGAGTATCTGGATAAAGCTGTGTTCACAAATTCACGGAACGATGAAGAATTGCTTGGCATGCTCAGAGCGCTTTTGGAAGCAGTAGAGGGTACAAGCGAGCGGAAGATTCAGCGCTGGGTCACAGCAGCTTCGGCGTTGAGGCATTATGCTACGAACGATGTGAACCCAGAGTCAGTGTCATTGGTGCTGGACACATTGATAACGCTCTTGACTGTGACCTCTCAAGGAGCCTTGGCTGAACCAGACGTGGAAATTGCTGCCTGGGGTGAGTGGTCGAACCTCTATGACAGACATTTGAAGGAGCGAGGCCGGGAGAGGCTCTTTTCGCGAATTCGCCAAGTTACTTCTGATGCAGGCTTTAATGCGATAATGCTACTTGCGGCCGATAGTGAGCGGATGCGGCATGAAAAAATTCGTATCATTGTGGCCTCTTTAGACTCCAAGCGTATCAAGATGCTCCAGGGCAGCAGCTTGGAACCATCTTTCATTGATGCGGTCGCCCGAAGCCTACTAACTGCGCACGATTCTGCCTCGATAAAGTGGGCTGTTGATCTGGTAACTCCGAAGAGAATGATTGTGCTAGCTAAGCCCACTATTGTGGCCATTCTAAATGCTTCTCGGCCTGAGGCGTTGACACGCATGTGGAACTCTGAGATCGTAGAACATCTTCAAGACTGTCCTCCATTCATTTCCTCTAACCAAGCTTCCCAAATCGCGCGTGATCACGCGTCTCTAGTTATTCCTGCGCATCTCGTTTTGACGACGCCTGGTGCGCCGGTCAAACGGAGCTCGTTGGAAACTCCTCCCCCATCATCGAAACGTCAACGGCGTGCGATTTTGACGGGTTCAATGCCATCATCGCTATCGTTGGGCCTTTCTCTGTCGACCCCGCCGAACAGTAGTGATGCTACGGAGGAAACTTATGACGAGCTATGTTCGTCACCACCTTCAAGCCTAAACAGGTCCTCTCAAGACTCCTCTCTGCCTAAATGGAACACCTCTCTTGAGCGTGCTCGTACCCTCAAGCGAGTAATTATGGGCTTAAACATGGAGGAAGCAATGCACAGCATGAAAAGGTCAGAGTGTGACATGATATACAACCTTCTCTTTCGATCTTGCGTTTCTTTGAAAAGTCATTTGGCAGCGACAGCGCCTCCCAAGACCGCCAGCAACATAGAAGAGGCGAGGCTTGAAGCTAGTAAGAATACACAGCGGTTCAATCACATATTGGAAAAGGAACTGGAAGTAAAGGATAACCACCTCCGTCGCGTAGAAGCGGAACTTGCCAGGCATAGAGAGAAGGAAGCAGAGTGGAGGCCAAAGGAAGACATTGATTATAATGACTTCAAGGTCAAAGATGAGTCGCGACTTGGTATTACTTTATCGTCGAGCCGCGAAAGCTCCCCAACTCGATCAGCAGGTCGTAGGAAGCGGGTGCACGGCAGCCGCAAATACAAAGCAGATGATTTCAATAGCGAGATCGATTCGGACGAACTCGACGATAGTAGCGACGACAGAGAAGATGAGGATGACGAAACTGCTGAAGCTAATGAATTTGATGATGATGAAGAGCCCCTGTATCAACCTGTACGAAGCAGACGCCAGAGCGTGAAGCTTGAAGCTTGACATTCTCCTAAAAAGCACTTATAAAAGAGGTGTTATTGTATTTATAGATCATCGTAGTCACATTGAAATTAAGGCATCGACGTCTTGGTTTCCGTCTTTTTAGTAGTCACGAAGGATGTTCGCCCTTCACGGTCATCTTGCTCTTGCATCCTACTAGCAGAAGTCGTTCGGATGCTGCAATCAGGGTCTAGGCCTTCAAAGATTTGTCCTGGCCTCGGTTCGACGTCATCTGCTTGTTCGGGAATGCAAAGCTGAGCCAGACATCCAACGAACCCTGCGATAGCGTAAGGTGTCTGTACTACAATTACGATGGCTGAAATGAAACCAGCCTTCCCTTTATTGTCGCCTTTATAGGTGAAAATTCCTTCGAACCATGTGGGCACCAGCAAAGAACCCAAACCAAAGACCAGAGTAATCGTGAGCACGACCCGGTCGCGGCGGGTGAAAGGGACCTTAGAGATGATAGCCAAGCCGGATACAGCGACCGACGTAAACAAGAACGTGGTCATACCACCAATGGCTGCCTTAGGGATAGCCACAATAGAAGCAGAGAACTTGCCAATCACTCCAAATAGGATGAGCCAGATCGAGCAAGCGATACCTGCCCGCCTGGATGCAACTTGTGTCAGTGATATAACTCCGTTATTCTGTGCAAATGATGACAATGGGGTAAGAGTCGCGAGGCAGGCAATGATAGATGAAGTGCCCGCCGCTAGCAGACCTCCCTGCACTCTGCTCTCAAACTCTGTTCCCTGTGTGGCAAGATGGGATACGTCTGCACTGGCAGTAATGTCGCCGATAGACTCCACAGCGATAACGATATACACAGCGAGCATTGGTAAAACGATAGGACCATATAACTTCAGTGGGAATGTTCGAACCCAATTGAATTGGCCACTCGGTGCCTTATCTATCGTAGCATGCTGGAAATAGCCTGCACCAGCGGCTATAATGCAACCAACGAGTAGTCCAATCACAACGGAACATGACTTGAAGAACGGTGGACCGAACCTGTCACAGACAATGATGGCTACGATGACGCTGAAGCCGATTCCTACCCACTGACCAGAACCCCATGGATGGCTATGAGAGGGTTTCAGTGTGTTGCACATACTCGAAGGGTAGCAGTCAGATCCGCCACCCCAGTCTTGCATACCAGTTTGGGTCAAAGACGCACCGATCAATAGGACGACTGGTCCCGTAACTATGGGAGGGAAAAGTTTCTTGAGGGTACGAGGAGGGACAAAAGCAAGCAGCATTTCTAGCAAACCGCATATGGCACCGGTAGCTAAGAATGCTCCATAGGCCTCTCTACAGGGTAATTTGGTACCGTCACTGGCCACCTTGCAAAATCCCGATTTGTACATCTCTGGGATGGTGGATGTAAATACGGTAACGGTTGTAAACGACTCACCCAAGACGGAGATCATTCCAGTGCCCATGTAGTATTTTGTCCATGGTAATCGAAACCGGCAAACTTGGAGAAACGTTAAGAAGCCTGAACCGATGAGTGCTGCGGAGACCAGGTATTCCGAGTCCATTTCAGTGAGATTAGCAACAGAGGCATAGATGAGGGAAGGAGAGATTACCCCTGCCATAATGGCGAGAGCATGTTGGAATCCGAGAATCACCGTTAGAAGAACAGGCAGATCCGCGTCTATGGGGAAGAACTGTGGAGGGCGAGGCTTGAATCTAGTGAAAGGAATGCTTGGCGTAAACATAGACTTGTAGTCCACGTCATTTCCTATAAGGCCATCTTTCGTGCATAGATGATGATATGCAGACTTTGCAGTGCGCTGGATCCCATTGCGTACGTCGTCGCGAAGCTGTTGAAAAAGCGTGCGGTTCTCGACTGGGTACGTATAGGAGCTTGCCGGGTGAGGCAAAGTCTCTAATGCAATATCACTCATATCACTCATGCTGGACACGGTAAACAGCAAAGAGCGGTTAACCAGATCTTGAACTAATGCACCAAGCGATATATATATGTAGGCGGGTCTATGACTAGCTAGTGCAGACCATACGACAGGCCTTACCCTGGTGCCTGTGATAAGGACTGATTGAAGTGCCCTCACCAGGCGCGGAGCCCTCGGAGTCCGAATGAGTCAAACAGAAGCATAAGGACACTCCACAGGCTGAAAATTCAACGTAGCTTCGGAATTTCAAGTCGGGGCATTCAAGCGGAGTATCAAGATGATGGGTTCCTCCCATCATTTGAAAACAGCACTCCTTCAGCGGTCGCCGAGGATGTGATTCGGACCCAGCGCGACCTGGGTTAGGCCTTATCTGCGACGCCAGATTGTAGAAGCTATGTGGGAGGATTCGCCGCCAATGCTTAGAGATAAGAACTGACGACGTTCGGACGTAATTCGTGAAGAACGAACCACCTCAGACAATCCATAAGACAGGTGATGTTACCTATTAGTCGGAAAAATGATCGAGTTGTAGGCCCACCATCCCGGGATACTTTGCATGACGGCTGAGCGGGGTGATGCCCAAGATGCGCTCAATGACTGTGCTACCCGATGGCTATTGCTATCACATCTGAATTTAGAAAAACTTGCCAGGCTTTCGGACGAATTTCATGCTCAAGCCAAAGCGGGGATACTACCCGCCAGCGGTGGTTTTCATGTGATTGGTTGCCGCAGTCGGTAGCGGGGAACTTGGGATACGCTCTCTATAGCACACGTGACATATAAGCACACCACGCTAGCTACTAACAGGGATCAAGCTTCCTTTGTTGTGAAAAAAATTCTTGGCGTGGGATCCGAATTGACGCAAATGGTAAGTATAGTCGTCGTGATGATCCAAACACAAGCATAGTTCATCTGAATCTAATGAAGATGGAATTGTCTTATAGTCTTTCGCTCCTATCTGAACAAATACTGACCCTCTAATAAGACAAAGAAGAGTAAATACCATCTAACCTAGTAAAAAACGCGCCGGCATCCCCACTTTTGGCGTCAACATAAATGCTTTAGCACGGATGGTTCCTTCGATCTTTCGCCAGAACCAGCGTCGAAGTCATTACCGTACTGCGATGTGGAGATTGACTATATTTATACAGCTGCGACGCTGTTTATACAAAGACCTAATTATCAGACTTTTCAAAATTAAGGAATATCACGCGATCAGCCACAGATCCGTTCAACGCATATAGTTTGCTTCAGCGTAAGATAGTTTTATTATGAATCACGTCCTCGGTAAGGCGGAAGTGAGGGCTATTTACTGCCTACGGGTAGCGAATGCCTTTGTGACGACACGCTTGAGGTTAACCTCAGCCTTGCGGAGGTCGTCAGCAGGCGCATCCTTGACCTCAAGAGCAGCCATCGCGTCTGCGAGAGCGGTCTCGAGCTTCTCCTGAGCGTTCTTCTTAAGCTTAGACGCAACAGCCGGGTCGGTGACCGATGCCTCGATCGACTGGATGTACGACTCAAGGTGCTGCTTTGCCTCGTGGCGCTTGGCGAAGGCCTGGTCCTGAGCCTTGAACTCCTCAGCATCGTTAATCATCTTGTCGATATCCTCGTTGGTGAGCTTACCAACAGCGTTGGAGATGGTGATGTTCGCAGTGCGTCCAGTCGACTTCTCGCTGGCAGTGACCTTTAGAATACCATTGGCATCGACCTCGAACACAGCCTCAAGGACTGGCTCGCCTGCGCGCATCGGCGGGATGCCAGTAAGGTCGAACTCGCCGAGGAGCGAGTTCTCGCTGCAGTTGGTGCGCTCACCCTGGTAAACCGGGAACTGGACAGTAGTCTGGTGGTCACCGACAGTGGTGAAGGTGCGGCGCTTGAGCGTCGGAACGGTGGTGTTACGCGGGACAACCGGAGCGAAGATGTTGCCCTCCATGGCGACACCGAGCGAAAGCGGGACGACATCAAGAAGAAGAATGTCCTCAGCGCCCTCAGTGGCCTGGCCAGTGAGGATAGCACCCTGGACGGCAGCACCGTGGGCAACAGCCTCATCCGGGTTGATGCTCTTCTCGAGCTTCTTGCCACCGAAGAAGTCAGAAAGAAGACGCTGAACCTTCGGGATACGCGTAGAACCACCCACAAGAACGACCTCGTCGACCTTGCTCTTGTCAACACCGGCATCCTTCAGAACCTTCTCAACCGGGTCGATGGTGCTCTTGAAGAGCTTGTCGTTGAGAGACTCGAAACGGGCACGCGTTAGCGTGAGCGAGAAGTCCTCGCCGCTGCTAAGCGAGTCAACCTCGACGCTAGCCTGCGAAGCAGACGAGAGGGTACGCTTGGCACGCTCGGCAGCAGTACGCAGACGGCGGAGAGCACGGGCGTCACCGCTAATGTCGACACCAGTCTTCTTCTTGAAGTCCTCCTGGAAGAAGTTAAGAAGGTTCGTGTCGAAGTCCTGACCACCCAAGTGGGTGTCACCGGCAGTGGCCTTGACGTTGAAAACACCACCCTGGATAGAAAGAAGCGAGACATCGAAGGTACCACCACCAAGATCGAAGATAAGGACGTACTTCTCCTCCTCGGTCTTGCCAGCACCGAGACCGTAGGCGATAGCAGCAGCAGTTGGCTCGTTGATGATACGGAGGACATTAAGGCCCGCGATGGAGCCGGCGTCTTTGGTGGCCTGACGCTGCGAGTCGTTGAAGTAGGCCGGGACGGTGATGACAGCCTTGTCAACCTTCTGAGCAAGCTTCGCCTCAGCGATCTCCTTCATCTTAGTGAGAACCATAGCAGAAATCTCCTGCGGCGAGAAGGTCTTGGACTCGCCGAGGTACTGGACCTCGATGAACGGGTTACCACCCTTGTCGACAACCTTGAACGGCCAGCTCTCAATATCCTTCTGAACGGTGCTCTCGTCGAAGCGACGGCCAATAAGACGCTTCGCGTCGAAAACAGTGTTGGCCGGGTTGAGCGCAGCCTGGTTCTTGGCGGCATCACCAATGAGGCGCTCAGTCTCAGTGAAGGCAACGTACGACGGGGTGGTACGGTTACCCTGCTCGTTGGCGATGATCTCGACCGCGTTTTCGTAGGTAGCAACGCATGAGTACGTGGTACCCAAGTCAATGCCGACGGCTCCAGCGTAGGTTCCCTCAGAAGCAGACATTCTGTTTAAATTAGAGGATGAGGTTGATGATTGTGAAAAAATTTGTGAAATATAGTGAAAATTTGAACCCTAGCCCGAGAAGACACACGTGAGTATACCTTATGAACGGTGCACTTTACTACACGGCCCTCTTTAGGCTGAGGTCACCATACTAACCTTAGAATCTTGTCCTGTCATGGCTGTAAGCATCGTGCGCCGAGGCTTACGTCGCCTTCTCTGTGGACGATGAAAGGCAAGACCCCAACATAGTATGAGATAGTTAGCACTAATAAGAGGTGAGATATACCGAGGAGGGCAAAGTCTGGGACTCCTCGATTTCGAGCCTCCGCGTTTTAAAATCGATGGTGGGGCGGTGCTGTCAAATAAACCATGTTTGGGTTCCGAGGGCCCTCCTGAATAGGAAGTAAGTCGGACTAGCCATCATTGAATGGCCTGCGTACATGGATAATAGCTATGTTTATAGCCGACAAGAGATAAACAGGTGTGGATGATCCTATTACCCCTGTGCCATGCATATAAGATGCAGCAGAAGGGTCGAACAGTCAATCAGATTATGCAGAGGATGGGCAGCGGCAAGAATCACGCGCTCCGGCAGTAGCCACAGCCGCTACCAAAGCCGGCTGGCAACTAATCAAGGCTTTGAATTGGGCGTGCTGCGCGCGTTAAGAAAATTTTGAGATGAGCGAAAAGATCTAAGTCGGGTAATCTAGCTTAATTATTGAAGCAGAGGGCACTTCCAGGCATTATGGCGGGAGTTCCGCCAAACAAGACCATTGGATCAGCGGCGTCACCGCCGACTCATCTCGATGCCGCGCGATTATCATAGACAAGTACCAAGGCTAGGGTGTTCCTGGAATTGATAATGGGTGGGGAGGCGGTTCATGTCTAAATCAGACCATCCAAGCCGATGTCGCTCGCTGGAAAGGCCGCAAATGGCTACTTCATGCAACTAGCATCATACCATTGAGTCGAGCAAGCGTGTAATCGCTGAGAGGACAGCATCCTGCTCCTGCGCCTTTTTAATATGGCCTCATGACGCCCCGCGGCGCTGCGCTACCCGTGCCCATAATTGAACCCTGGAGGTAATGGTATCTGTTTAGTTGAACTGTATCTTATTAAGGTAAAGGGGTAGAACTGGAGTGTTTCAGCTCAGCGGTTGGCCATTATTTCCAGGTGACGCAATGAACATTTTCACCAAGAATGCAGGGCTGGACCCGGACCAGATTTCGGTGGAATTGCTTGATGAGCCTAACATGTATACTACCGGCGACCGCGTAAGGGGGCAAGCTTTGCTCTCCAGCCGCTCATGGCATCAGATGGCGGTAGAGGTGTTGCTTGTGTGCGAGGAGCACTCCGAGCTCAACGAAGACGATGCTGGAGACGTGGGATATGAATCACGACGCATCACAATCGCTGGCGAGACTGTGGACGGCGAAGCGACAGAGGATGGACACGGCACCTTTCCCTTCGAGTTGAGAATCCTCGATGACCCGCAGAAGCCATTCCTCCTTCCTAGCTTCGATGTAGATTCTGGGGAGCTTAATTTGCTCAATTGTATCCGCTGGCAGGTAGAAGTACGGGTCACGCACAAGAGCCGGGTGTCACAGATCACCCGCGAGATCGTGGTTATCCCTGCCCGACTTGAGCAAGTCGTTAATACACAGCAATCGTCTCGTCGAGAGATTATTCACCGCGCCTACGAACGTAGGCCCCAGTCGTCATTCAAGCTCGGCAAAGCGCGTGTGCAGCAGTTCCATGATGCTCTTGTCGCCGCCGAGCTCTCGCTTCCAAACGGCGGGCTCTCCCAGGATGGTACTACTGTACCTATCAAGCTCAGCCTTGCTACATCACACCCTATGCTATTAGCCGTGACGTCAATTCATGTCAGGCTTTTCCAGATCGCTGAGGCGAACATTCGTGGGAGTAAATCGGTGTTCTCTGTCTATGATGATATACAGGAACCTCAAGATGATATTTACATTCTACTTGACGAAAACATTAAGAATCTGACAGCAAATGTTTCTAATGCGAGAATAGAAAATGCATGCTCGAGCTTTGCCGGCAAGTGGCTGAGTATGAGACATGAAATTCAGGTGAAACTAACCATTGTAGCCGCAGAGAAGAAAGACTACAGAAAGACGTTGGTTGTATCCGCGGGCACAACCGTGTACCCTCCAAGGTTATCTGGTGAGCATTTGGATGCCCCGCCACGCTATTCTCCCCCCATTAATGGAAGCAGCAATCCTTTCGATGTCATGCGGAATATGCCGTTCAGCAACAGGGCTTCGGCGTCTGACATGCTTGACTGGTTTGGCAGCGTCGAGCGATTGGGTGCGAATTCAGTGCACATGCTCTCCCAGTAACGATTAATATGATGCTCCGAACAAATTTCCTACGCGCATAAATTTATCAATATCTATATAAATCCATCCAGGGATTCTAAGCACCAAGCCATGGGTATAATTTTGATTTGGAACATCAGCAGGCGGCAGCGCGCCGTAGGAAAGTGGTAGATAGATGGCGTGGTCTTCAAACCCATACCCACCATTAGATTGAATATCGCACACGCGACGCGTCGCACACACTATATTTTTCGCAACGTGAGCATGTCGCTGAAAGTCCTTCTCACAACTCCTAAAGCTAAGCTTCCAACCCGTGGATCAGCGTTGGCTGCAGGTTACGATCTCTATAGCAGTGAGGCGGCTGTCGTCAAGGCGCGCGGGCGCGGCGTTGTTAAGACCGGTATCAAGATCGCTCTGCCGGAGGGAACGTACGGCCGCGTGGCGCCCAGGTCTGGCTTGGCTGTGAAACACGGCATTGACACCGGGGCTGGTGTGATCGATGCCGACTATCGTGGTGAGGTTGGTGTCGTGTTGTTCAACAATTCTGATGAGGACTTCGACATCGGCGAGGGTGAGCGTATAGCGCAGCTCATTGTTGAGAAGATCTGGCTTGGCGAGGCCACTGCTGTCGAGTCGCTTGATGACACAGAAAGAGCCGCGGGTGGGTTCGGATCTACAGGCCGCTAAAGCGAGAAACGCGTTCTTAGAGGGCATGGAGAGTGGAGGACTTCAAAAAAATCCGTAGAAAGTGATAACTTATATAAATATTGCGTATACAGAGGCACCTTTTAGCCCGTTATGCCTCCACGCGATCTAGAGGGTTACGTGTTGTTCCCATGGCCAAGCGCATACAGAGTAGCAGGGCTACCACGGATATAAGAGATCGATCTAAGAAAAGAGCCCGATTTATCTTTTTAGTCTTCACTCCGCAGAATCACTGCAATGAGAAAAGAGAGGGATATCAGTGGCCTTCATCACCGCTGCATTGTTTACTACGTAAGCCCATACCCTGATAAACACGTCTTTGTTTCTCATCTCACTTCTGGTAAAGTCGTTATTGTCAGGCTCGAACACGGCTACAAAGTGGCCACGACGCCATGAGAGTCAAGGAAATCGTAATTGATGGCTTCAAGTCATACGCAAAGCGGACTGTGATAACTAGCTGGGACGCGCAGTTCAACTGCATCACTGGTCTTAATGGCAGTGGAAAGTCGAACATCCTAGATGCGATTTGTTTCGTGCTTGGAATAACAACGATGTCCACTGTTCGTGCACAGAACCAACAGGATCTTATCTATAAAAGAGGGCAAGCAGGTGTCACGAAGGCCAGTGTTTCGATCGTGTTTGACAATACCGACAAGTCGCGATCTCCGCTGGATTATCGAGAAGTCGATACCATAACTGTCACAAGACAGGTCGTAATGGGAGGCACGTCGAAGTATCTGGTTAATGGCCATCGCGCTCAGCAGGCACAAGTGCAGCAGCTTTTCCAAGAGGTTCAGCTGAACATCAACAATCCGAACTTTCTGATTATGCAAGGCCAGATCACCAAAGTGGTTAACATGCGACCGAAGGAACTTCTTGGCCTCATAGAAGAGGCTGCAGGTACAGGCATGTACGAGAAGGAACGGCTGCGTGCCCTCAAAGAGATTCAGGACCGCGACGCTCCTCTACGCGAGACTGAGGCGCTTCTCACCGAAGAGGTTCGGCCCAAGCTCGAAAAGTTACGAGCTCAGAAGCGTGAATTTCTCGAGTTCCAGCAGGTTGCAGCTAGTACAGAGGAAATGGAGAGAGTTGTAGTCACCTCTGAGTGGCATCAGGGAAACTCGGAGCTCGCTAAACTTGAAACGCGAGCTGAGCTCCACAATGTGCAAGCGGGTACGCTCCGTGCTCAACTCGAAGCAGAGTCGTTAAGGATTGCGGAACTTGCGCGCCGTATTGAGGAGCTCCGCCCTCTCTCCGGATCTGAAGAATCGGCACGGCTTGAAGCAGAGCTACAGGCGGCTCAAGAGGAGCATGCACGTGCGGCGACGGCAAATGAGGACAACCAACGACTGAAGGCATCATTACAGGAGCAAATCCAATGCAGCGACCAGGAGATTATGCGCATTCGCTCGGAACTGCTAGCCTACGAACAGAGTGTTGGCGCGTTTGAAGATGAACATAATGAGCTGAGTGCCAAACTCAAGGATCAGCGAGCGCGGGTAGCGGAGCTTCGAGAATTGCTTTCTGGATTGCAGACAGGTATATCTACGACTGGGGAGCGTGAGACGGGCTATGCGTATTCCGCTAAGGTCGCCCGAGAGGCTGTTGCAAAGGCAGATAGAGAGCTGAAATCGCTCCAATCTGCCGCAGAGAGACTTTCTGCTGGAAGAATGCAGTCTGATCGAAGAGTGCGCCTTAAAGCCGAGCGAGATCAAGACTCTGCTAAATTAAGCGAGGTTAGAGCTTTGTGCATGGCGAAACAGCAATTACTCGATGACCTCAAAGCAAACGAAGAACGCGACGTCAAACTTACAAAACAAGAAGCGGAGCTAAAGGATGAATCCGCAAGCAAGATGCGTGATCTCGATCTTTTGATTGCGGAGCATCCTAATCTAGAGATTCCACGGAATGCGCAATTTCCGACGCAAATACGTGGTCGAGTAGCTCATATTTTCAAGATTCTCGACCAACACCTGGACAAGCTGAAAGCTCTTGAGGTGACTGCAGGTGCGGGTCTTTGGAGCCTGGTCGTGGACAACGAACGAGTGGGTTCTGCTGTTTTGAAGAATTCTCGGCGACGCCTCACAATCTTGCCTTTAAATCGAATGCGAACGAACCCCCTTAGTCGGGACTTGGTTAGCAAGATCGATCCTTCTGCTGCATGGCTTGCTCAGGACTTGATAGGCTTCGATGAGGATGTAAGGCCTGCCATTGAGCATGTGTTTGGTCGAACGGTTGTGTGTGCGACGTCAGCGATTGCTGAGCGAGCAGCGTTTAAGTTTAGAGTGCGCGCAGTTACGCTTGATGGAGACGTATTCGACCCACGAGGCGTCATTTCTGGAGGTTCTATGCAGCGGGCACAAGGAGGAGGCACTATTTTCTCGGCTGTGTCCGAGTATCATACATTTGTTCGACGTATTGAGGAGATAAATATCATGATTTCACAAGTCAAGGATGAACTTGCTTCTGTGGGAGGAGCAGCCATCGAAGCCAGACAGCTGAAGAACGAGCTTGAACTCCTTCACCGCGAAGTAGAGATTGTCGAAAGTCGTTTGGGGAGCACAGAAGAAACACTTTCGAAGGCAGAAGAGCTGGATGCCGAGCTAGACGAAATATTAAACACTCGCATTCCTGAGGCGACCGGGGCCATTTCCGCTTCCCAGGAGAAATTGCAGAAGACCTTATCCGATGCCGCTGAATTTGCAGCCAATCGTGACGGCAAGCTGCGTGAGCTGCGCTCAGAGGCCGAGGAGGCGATTACTGAAGAAAACAGGCTTGGCGACGAGGTAGAGAAAAGAGCTGCTGAACACGGCCAGAATCAGTCTCATTTAGCTAAACTTCGAACGGAACTCGCCCAAGAAGACACTGAAGTCACTGCGGCTAGAACGGCGCTCGCCGCAGCCGAGGCTGAAATGACCCAGCTTGAGTCAATACTGAGGCAGACAATGGAACGAATAACGCAACTCGACTCATCACTGAAACAAGAGGTTTCTCGAACTGCATCTGTACAAAGCGAGCTTCAAGACTCAGAGGCGGAGCTCGCTTCATTGCAACGCAATCTTGCTGAGACCAAATTGGAGCTTCAGCGTATAGGCCACGACCAAGAAAAATTTCAAGCAGCGTTTGCCTTAGCTAGGACCAAGCTGGCTGACATTGAGCGCAAATGGCCTTGGGCACGCGAGTCAGCCAGTGCGTTTTCGGCTTCTGACCTCAAATCCGGGCTTGACTTAGAACAACTTAAGCATAATCTGGCCCAAGAGCAACGGCGCATGAACTCGCTAGGATCACGGGTCGATGCTAGCGTGATTACAATGATTGAGCGACTAGAGACAGACGAGGAGCAATTGCGCCTTCGATTGACTACAATTAGGGAGGATAGGCGGAAGCTGGAAGAGTCAATGGAGACTCTTAATGAGCGGCGGAGGACTACCATTGATAGCGTTTGGCGTCAAGTCAGCAAAGAGTTCGGGGCCATTTTTGGGGACCTTTTGCCTAGTTCAAGCACTGAGCTGGTGCCATTAAACAATAACCCCATTGAGCATGGGTTTGCCTTAAGGGTTAGACTTGGTGCCACCTGGAAGTACGGCCTTACCGAATTGAGCGGTGGTCAACGCTCTCTCGTGGCTTTGGCACTTATCCTGGCTCTCTTGAGATACCATCCTGCCCCCGTATACATCCTTGATGAGGTTGATGCCGCTTTAGACGTCCACCATACCCGGAACATTGGTCACATCATCAAGACTAGGTTTCAAAATGCGCAATTTATTGTGGTGAGCCTGAAAGATGACATGTTCACCAACGCCAACCGAATTTACCAAACACGCTTCATCGATGGAAACTCCACAGTTGCAATCATGGTTTAATGATGCCCTCAATTCTCGATTGCAGAATATGCCATATTTATCACTATAGTTTATGATCATTTAATCCAACCATTGGTTGCTAAGGTAGTCTCCTAGCAACTACGACAGGTCCTAACGGCTTTAGCAAAAATAGTGTCAAGCTAACCTCAGGTCAACAGGCGTATTTGAATTCGAGCTCTTTTTTGTGATGATAAGTCTACGACTTCTGGCTTTTGTTATACCACGCCTGGTCGGCTTTCGAGTCGCTCTCAGAAACAGTTGGCTCTGGCTTTGGGTTTCGGCTAGCCTTATTCTCTTCTGCACCCGATTCGGCGGCGTTACGATCCGCAGCCTCGTACCACTCAGAATCAGCCTTTGCATCGAGCTCGGAATCGGTGGGGTTTGACTTAGGATTCCTGCTGGCATCAATCTCGTCCTGACGCGCCTCATCAGCCTTACGGTCCGCTGCCTGATACCACTCAGCATCAGCTTTCGCGTCTACCTCGGAGTCAGTAGGATTCGGTTTGGGATTCCTGCTGGCATCTGTCTCTTCTTGACTGTTCGCTACAGCCTTACGATCAGCCGCCTCGTACCACTCAGCATCGGCCTTTGCATCAACTTCCGAGTCGGTGGGATTCGGCTTGGGGTTCCTGCTCGCTTCCTCCTCCGTCTTCTCAGCATTGTCATACCATGCAAGGTCCGCTTTCGCATCAGCTTCTGACTCCGTGGGCTGAGGCGGAGCTTTCTCTTCGTCGTCAACATTGAGATTGTCTCTAACCTGCACGACATGACCAGATTCCTGTTCTTCCTTGTTTTCCTCCCGAATGAGTTCATCCTGTTCCTTAAGGACCTCAAGTCGTTGAGCGTTCGTGGCTCCATCGGAGTTAAGCTCAAGCTCCGTCTCGTGGTAAACCTCAGGCGGCAACGAGCTCAGCACACTAAGAATAGCGTCGTAGGAGGTTTCTAGATTGTGATCTCCATACGTGTATGCAGAGCTAAGAACAAGCAGCGTAGAAGGAACACGGTCGTGCAGACGTAGCTGAAGCCAGTTGCTCAGATCATCGCGGAGCCTACCAGTGGATACACCGATGGTCCTGAACCCACGAGACTGGCATGCGGTCTGCAACTCAAGGGAGTTCAAAGAATCAACGCCTTCATAGTCGATGATGCGATCGTCCTGCTTGATCAATCGCATTTTATGCCGAATCTGGTAGCGAAGGATAATAGACGTACCAAACGGCTGAATTCCCATGTACCTCGCAACAGCGGCAAGCTGCGGCCGCGACAGATTGTCTAGCAGCATGTCATCTTTGAACATGCGCGCAACCTTGATAGTGAGCTCCTTACTAGGCTTCTCTCCCTCTCGGGCTTGACGGAAGAATTCCTCAAAATCAAGCCTTTGTTGGTCACTGGAAAAATTTGGAACAGCCATGCCTTTACGAGTGTGCTGAATAGAGTCACGTAAGTAGGAACCGACATCCCTGCGCGTCGCGCCAAGCTTCTTGGACTTGGCGTTACGAGAGTTCGAGGTTTCGTAAGTCGATGGCAAAAGATTCGGGAAGATTTTGAGAGCAATTGGAAGAAGCAACTCTGCAAAAGGCACTAGCACAAACACGGAAAATGGAACGAGCCGGACAATGTCTTGAACGGTACGTTTCAGTTGTCGGTCTTCGCGACGACTTAACTCGCGACCGCTAGCCAACTTAAAGGCCAATTTTGTCGATATCTTGACCTCATATCCAAGCAGCTTTGTCCCTTCCCAATAGTGACGGGCCTCCTTTTTCACCTTTTGCCAAGCTGTCAGTTTTTCTTGCTTTTCTTGCTTTTCCTTTTTCTCCATGGTCGCAACGTCGCGCGTCTCTTTAAGCTGCTGCGACGCTTCCGCTTTAGTTGCTTCTGCACCGGACGAATTGGTGGCAGCAGTGGCTCCAGGCTTCGCAGTCTCGGTGCTAGGCTTGGTGGCATAGGACCTAGCTAGAGGGGCTGGAGACCCAGATGCGATCGACTGATAAGGCCGGTTACGCGCCGCAAACTGCGACGTAGAGGCAGTGCCACCGGCTAAAAGAAAAATAGAGCCTGCTGAGGCTCGCGGGCGAGCCGCCAGCGACAAACGCAGTCCCACTCTGAGCATCCTCATGGAGACAGGTGGAAGAGCTTAACGGCACGTGGTTTCGAAAATAGGTGGCTCGTGACAGGCTTGCGATCACGCGCTTACGTCTCCTCCCAGTAGCAGATCCAGCGAAGATGGCAAGGGCTGGGGCCGCGGGCGGGAGTCGCAAAAGCCGACGGGCACCGTTACCATGGACTTGAGCATTTACAGCAAGTGGTCACACATTATACTCAAGATTCAAGAAATTCGATCATACACGATCTTGCATTCAGAGGATATATTCGTAAGATATCAAAAATTAAAAGTGAAAGCTTAGAGCTGCTCGACAAAGGGCGATTCTCAGAGTATTGGCCTAGCTCTGGCCATCTAGAGTATCGCATTTACTGCCGTTAACCCCAACCCCAAGGCCGTGAGGTCGCAGGTACACGCCTCCATCGGCTTTTCAATTGAGGGCCAATCATTTTTAGTCAATACGAGAAGTAGTTGCAACCTGATAGCGGATGCCAAACACTGCCTCATAGAACTGAGCTCGCATGATTCTCTGAGCGCGACGGATTTCCACATTACGGCTAATCTTCGCACATATGCCGATATATCTACGAAGCAACCTGTTTTCTGTTACGCATATGGCGGCAAATGATTTACTTTTACTTTAATTTTCTAGTGCTCAGAGAAATATAGCCCAAGACTTTGGCAAGGTCACACCAGCTTATTTTTTCCTCGCTGTCCTGATTCCACAAAATATTCCTCACGTGCAGGAGTCGGAAGCACATTCTCTCTGCTGATTGAAATTTCTCATGGGAGGTAGAGAAAAACGGTTGGAGAAGGCAATGCCAATAACCAAGCGTACTGAGGAGCTCAAAAATCTTAATGAGGAAAATTCGGAGCGTGAAACTAACTCTGGAACAAGCAACGAGCCTTCTGAAGCGGAGTCTGAGTCCGAAGATGAAGGAGCACCGCAGCGGCCTACGAAGAGAGCCAGGAAGAGCGAAATAAGTGCTGCCGAGGTTCGCGCAGCTCGTGAGACGAGCGACATGTTCAAGTCGAATGTATTTAAGCTTCAAGTTGGCGAAGTTCTCAAGGAAATTTCTGTGGATCAGAAGTACGCATCTCTCGCCCGTAAGCTACTTTTCTCTTTGCGGGAAGCGATTTCAAAAACTTCGGAGGTAGGCCCGGTCTCATTAAAGGAAGCTCAAAGACTCTTGACAACTAGAATCCCGTGGAGTCGGAAGCCAAATGAGTCGGTTAAGTATAAGTTTGCCTACGTTCCCCCTGTTCTTGACGAGATTAATGTGATCGGTAGCTGGTCGATACATACTACAGTGAGGAAGCCTACCGCTCCGGTGGGAATTGATCTATTTGTGCCCATGGCGTCGAGTATCTTTGACAGTAAGGACTTCCTTGACTATAGGTATCATGATAAACGGGCTTTCTTCTTGGCAGTTCTCGCGAGTCAATTGTCCGCAACAGATCTAGACGTAGATCTGAGATTTGAGAAGTTTAATGGGCACGCACTGAAGCCAGTGTTAAAAGCTGTGCCGACAGGGAGTCTCGCAAAATTGGGCCGGAAGGTCGTTATATTCATCCACCCGGGCCCGTCGTCTTCGACATTGTTTCCTATCTCACGGCTAGAAAGGCAGCGCATAGCTGATCGTACAAAGGAAACTGCTACCCCAGTTTACAACTGGTCTGTTTTGTCTGACATGTGTATTAGACCGTTGTTAAGATATTTGCACGCCGCCGCTACAACTGCTCCATCGTTCGCTGACGCTGTCAAAATAGGGACTCTTTGGCTCCAACAGCGCCGCTGGGGATCTGATCCCACTTTAGGTGGGTTTGGTCCCTTTGAATTTTCGGTTTTACTTGCTGCGCTTCTAAATGGTGGGCTCGATGGTGGCAAAAAACGCCTGCTAGGAGGCTTCTCCAGCTACCAGCTGTTCAAGGGTGTTCTTCTGTATATATCAGAGTCTGAAAAGATTGCACTTCAGGCGAGTATGAATGATACATCTCAACCCACTCTACCCGCTAGTGAAGCGGGACTTGTTTTCGCAGATATGGGACTTGACGTTCTGGTCAATATGCCACGCTGGGCTCCTAGTATGTTGCGCCATGATGCGACTCTTGCGGTGGATATGCTTGGAGATGGAACGCGTGATAGATTCGATGCCTTATTTTTACGCGATGCCAGCACACCGCGTCTTCGGTTTGACTTTGTTTTCGATGTTATCTTTCCTGATGCGAGGAAGCCAGCGGAGACTATGAATGCCATAACACACGTTCTTAGCCGTGCCTGGGATCGGCGATTCATCTCCATGCGTATTTCTAGTGAAACTCCCGCTGGGCACGATGGCTCTTGGCCTCTGGCAAGCGATCCACCAAATGAAAGCCAACAGACTTTTCAAGTCGGGGCCATTCTTAATCCTGATAATGCTGAAAAGCGGGTTACATTCACTTCTGCAGAATTTGCTAATGTTGATGACTTCAAAAGTTTCTGGGGAACGAAAGCTAGTTTGCGCCGGTTTCAAGACGGCACGATCAAAGAGGCAGTAGTGTGGGCTCCAGGAATACGTCCCATTGTCCAAGAAGCTGCGAGCTATTCCCTGAGTCGTCATCTGCACGCTGACGTGGAATCTAAACATGTTTTGGAGAGGATGCTTCCAGCTGGGTCTGGAACTGGCTTCTCTTCCATGTCTAATGAATTTAGGGCACTGGCCCAAATACTTCAGGAGCTTCGGAGCCTCCCACTGCGAATTTTGTCGGTGTATGGCACCTCTGCGTCGTTGCGCTCGTCAAGTATAGAGGAGCCTCAGCCGTTCAATGCACAGCAGGCTGCTGAGGGAATAATTGAGGTCGAGTCGAGTGGGAGGTGGCCCAATGAGTTGGAGGCTGGAGAAAAGGTAAAGACAGCATTTCTGATTAAACTGGCGGAAACTTTTCGACAACTTCATCCACAGTATTATGTTGTTCTTGGCCTTGAACCTTCCCCACAGGACGCGGCGGTTGAAGGTGCATTCGTCACAATTCAGACTCCTGCAGGATTCTACTTCAAGCTTCGCATTGTGACTCCTTCAACGCGAGGTGAGCTCGGTGACCTAGCCGATCATACGCGGTTGATGTCGACTATGGTTCAAAGGTATACGGCATTGAGCACTACTGTGCGACTCACAAAACTATGGCTTGAACGCCAGATGGTTATGACGCACATCACGGAGCCAGCGGCTGAGTTGTTGGCCTTGCATGCGTTTGTTAACTCGTCACCTTGGGCCCCACCAGTTAGTGCAACCACTGCATTCTGGAGAGTGCTAGATACCTTGGGGCGATGGAACTGGCGCGAAGAAGGATTAGTCCTTGATGTCGACCGCAGACTAGATAGGGATCACGAACCACTTGTCAACGGGTGTGACATGGACTTCACGCTGTTCCAGTCTATGTCGGCGGCATTCGAGCTCCAGCGTAAGCAAGACCCTGCACTTACTCAAGCCCCTTGGGTAATTGCAACCAAATTGGACATAAGAGGTACAAAATGGACGACGTGGCAGCCGAGAAGTCGCATTGCTGCAATTATTCATGCCCGCGTCACAGCCCTGGCTCGTGCGTCGCGTCCTGGAAAACATGTTTTCAAGCCGTCTTTAGAGGATTTCGATGTCGTTTGGAAGGTGAGAACTCCTGAAAACGCGAAACATAAAAACATTGCTGTTTCAGATCCACAGAGTGCTATTATTGGCGCCCATAATATTGGCCTTGATTTGGTAAATGCTCTTGTGAAACTTTACAAAGACGCCCTCATTTTATTCTATGCTGGCTCGGTCAGTCCGCACGCGAAGGAGTACCTATTGGCTGGCGTGTGGAACCGCTCTTTGGAGCCCCTAGCGAAGTTCAAAACTAATGTTGCGTACCCCTTGCGGATGACCAGCGAAAACCAGTTCGTGCTTGATAAGGACTCAACACTAGCTGAGATTGACCGTCTCGGTGGTGGTATTTTAGAGATTATCAAACGCTGAAGTAGGCAGCTAATGCTTAATGCTAAATAATAGTCGTGTTCATAAAAGCTTTCCATGGCGAATTGGGCGGGGCATCGGAAAAGTGGGGAATCCGCCAAATGCATTCTTCTTGAGGTGCTTAGAGGGTTTTAATCGCTTTCCAGCATTATAGTCCTGGTGGCACTGCTCTACTTGATCTGGGGTCATCGATGTGGCGTAACAGTATCGCTCAGCACGACAAGCGTGGTCGTCACAGTCAGGAGCTCGGGATGACTCTCGGTAAGATCGACGAACAAACTCAAGAGCAAACTCCTGGTTGTATAGCAGCTCCTTTGCTATGCGATGCCAAAACTTACCAGTAAGGGGCTCATCCGCGGGCCACGCAGTGGCGGGCCCGTACATTTCCCTGGCCGAGTACAATTGTCCCCAGTTAAGATTGGGAGCTTCATCCCAGGATTGCCCGAACGTTGGCTCGATATCAGCCGCTATCGTAACGGAGTCCATTATCTCAAACGTAGCTGTATCCACCTCGTAGTATCGCCAGGCTGGATTCAAATCAGTATACGGAGTGATCGATGGCGCAACCCAAGCGACATTGAGGGCATTGTCCTCGATACGCTTTGTTGCGTTATTCGCATAAAGAATCGAAAACTCATCTAGATGCGTATGGCCAAAAAACTGCCCCGTGATTGTTTCGCTGAAGCGTTCCAGTATAGCGGCAAAAAAAGTGGCAGCAGGGGGTAATGCCTCATCTGATAAACCGCCCGGGGAAACGTGAGCCTGCACCCAGGCACTGATTCCGCGCTCCTCGCAATCAACAAGTTCATCAATAAGAAAGCCTAACATGCCGCTCGGATCGGGGTCAGTCATTCCAATATAGTTGTAAAAATTCCACCGATACCAGTAATTTGAGTTAAGCGTGATTACCTTTAGCCCGGGAACAACTTCTACTGAGTAGCCACCGTGGGTCTGGTTTACCTTTCGGGAGTCCTTGCCGCGCACCCAGCCAAATTCGGACCACATGTGCCTCATTAGCTCAATGTTATACGCTGTCCGTTCAGCATGCCTAGATGTTGGGGCAGGCTCTTGGCTGTACGGGTAAGAGTCGTGATTTCCGAGAACCGGGAAGACTGGAATATCGCCGAGGTGCTTTTTGAGGGAGCGGAGAGTCCACTCTTCCTCTAGCAGTGTGTCATGTTTACTGATAAAAGCAGGATTGTGGTCAACCATGTCACCAGTGAACAGTGCAAAGCGGTAGTCGCTCCGACTTGTGTCCACCATTGCACTTTCTAGGAGAGCGGGGGGAGCATCACACCGCCAGTGGCCAAACTTGGGAGCAGAAAGAGCCACATCAAACGGATCCTGTATAGCAACATTGTCGCAACACATTGCACTCAGACAGTTAGCGGCCGCACCCTCAGTATAATTTGCCGAGAGATGCACGTCACTAACGTGCATTACACGGAATGTTTCTCCGCTACGAGTCATTTTGCGAGGTTGCGAAGGCTTAGGAGGCCAGTAGTTTTCGTAGTTTATTATTGGCGTCTCTGGGCGTGGACACGCGTTAGAGAACATATAGTGACAAAGATATTCTCCATCCAACCCATCAGAATCTACTTCGGCGAGAGCATTGGCAAAATCAGGAAGAAACGAAAACCCCTCCGTGGCTTTGGGCATCGAGTAAAGATGGAGATGCTCGCACAAGCTTGAAAAGATACCACCAGGTATAGCCTTGCCACTGCAAATTCCATACAGCACAGCTGCAACAGCACCATGCTCAGCCCGGGTAGCCTCCCGAATTACTTTGAGCGACATCTTGCACGTATCGCAGGGACCCCCGAGAGAGATGACGTTGTTTAGCTTTTCGAAAACTGTCGCTACCGGCTGTGTTTGCGGATCGGCTGAGGACGAGTGATCGATATTGGGTAGCCTAGAATATCGAAGCCAGTTAAGACTGATGCCTATAGCAGTTGCTGGCGACGCATGAAACAGTGCCACATTTGCTAGCGCAAGGAAATAGCTTAGCGCCAAACGCATTACAAGCGCCATCGCCACCATGAGGGAAATCAGATTCTCCCCGGACAATTAGAATAGGTGACTTGGTAAGTGTATGCCACAATTGATCCCAGGCAGAACTGAAAACCGGCAGGTTAGCGAGTTCGGGAACAGCCAAGCCTGAGACTCGGCCTGCCTGATAGGGATCACAACGAGGGCAAGGGCTTATCCCAACACAGACATCCGCGGCTAGCGTTATAGTGAGTAGGAAGCGCGCATCCACATCCCGCAGTCTGTTTGTGCATTTAGCCATACCACTGAGAATTCGTAAGTGGTTTAAGAAGTATCCCCTGCAATGCCTCTCAGTGCTCCATTAATTCGTGCACTCGTTGTTTTGGCCTGCCTTGCCTCCTCGTAGCCTCTCTGCCTTTAATGCCCATCACGTGTATATACGAGTCGCTGATTATCTGTGTGCTCCCCACAACACTGATCTGAGCTTTATGGTGGACTCTAGTCGCAACTCTGTGCGTTCAGAGGATCGCGGGCACGTACCTGAGACTTCATCCCACTCTCTTCATACGGATGATTCAAGGGCTAACCTTGACGCCGAGAGCTCAGCACATGTTGCTCCTACAGAGGGCACTCCTCTCCTTGCGCACAACGTGGGCACGTTAGAGCCAGTCGACCCTTTGAATCAACGCTATGCGAGGATCTATCGCGCATTTCTAGTTGTGTTGTTCATTTCGTCGTTACTTTGGGTGGCACTGCTAAGCATAGATATCCTTATTTCTGTGGGAGTGAGCCCCACTCAAGGTTCAGGCTTTGAGCTGTACGCGGTGAGCATGGTGAGCTTCGTGAGCATCGGAATCACCGTCTTATTCTACCAAGTCCCCAGCCCAAGCGACCGTGCTTTGAACTTATTTATCGCTGCCTTGCTCTTCATCGACATGCTGATCATCAGCATTTCGGACCAGCTCCGTCACCGCATAGGACCAATTCCTATGCTAATTGCATTTGGAGGAGCTGCCCTAGTATTCCTACTGATCAGCCAGGCAGACACGGTAGTCCAACATGCGAAGGAAGACGAGCAGGAGCGCTTGTACGGTCACACTTCTAACCGTCGCTCCATCCTCGAGTGGGTTGGCTTGGTGATAGTGAACTTTTTGCGTACCAACATCGTGTTCACAATCATCTTACTCACGGTAAACTTGACCTTCGATGCCTCTGACTCCCATATCTCTGTTGGTACTCTTGTCCCTATCGGGGGAACTCCCGACGGTGGCAACGACGCAACTCTGATTCATATTTCGTGCACGCCTTCAGGCATGGAAGGTCCTGTTGCCCTGATCGAAGCTGGTTCCACTAGCGGTGAAGATATGCACGCCTGGGTTCAGCGAGCGCGCGGGTTAAAAGCAGTTTGCTACTGGGATAGGCCAGGCTTTGGTCTCAGTGACAATGCGCCAAGCCCGATTGGAATGGATGCTGTGACCTCCTACTTCCTTTCGGCTTTAGAGAAGGAACTACCTTCGTATCGTGATGAGAAGTTATTGCTAGTTTCTCATGGTGTTGGCTCACTATACTCTCGTGTGTTTGCGGCTAAAATACCGCATCAGCTTGCAGGATTTATGTTTATTGACGGTCTTCACGAGGAACTATTTTACCAACAGGAAACCGCCTGGTCCGGGTTCAAAGAGTTTATCACTGGTGCCTGGCAACCACTTGGGATCGGCAAGTTTAAGGGTGTGCTATTTGGCCAAGATGCTGAGGATCGCCTGTTTGGCCTACTTGACTACACACAACCTAGAGTTCACAAGGCAAGGCTACAGGAACAGGTGAGTGCGTCGCGCCGCTCTGCCCTTGACATTAGCCTTGCTACGGGTTCTTTGCAGTCTGATGTCCCACTGCTTGTGGTTTCGTCATCTGAGATGTCGAAAAATAAGGAGTGGAGCCGATACCAACGCCTCTTATTGAAGTTAAGTGAGAACGCAGTAGCGTGGAAGATTATTGAGGGCCCACATAATCTGTGGTGGAATGGAAAGGCCGAAAAAGAGCTCATCACTCAACTTGAGGCGTTTATTAATTATATCAAATGAATCAATGACGGATAGTATATGCTTATAGTAATCTTAGAACCATATATTATTATTATTACTGAGAAGAGGCCTCTACTTATGCCATATCATGTTGCTAGAACTAGAAGGAAACTCTGCTTCCCTTCGGCATGGGTAGACTCCAAATGAGTAGTGGGCACCATGCTGCCACCACCGCGCCTGCGCGGTAATACCTATGCATTAATGAGATACTCGCGGTCATTGAGCACCCTCAATGTCAGCGGTACATGAGTCTTCATCCTCCTCTTCCAGATAAAAGCTTTTGCGGCACATCGGGCATTCGAAAAACGGATATTTCTTCACCAGCATAGTCCTTATGCAGCGATAGTGCCAAAGATGACAACAGGGGGATACAAACAGGGCATCCTGCGGGATTATGTCTTGCAAGCAGATGGCACAAGACTCAAACGTGGGGTTCACGCTGCTTACATGCTCGCGCAGATGGTCGAATTGCTGGCGATGAAACTCAGTTTCCTGTCTGTCCGCTCCTCCGTCTACCTCCACACGAACGCTGATTGCCCGAAACTGGGGCTCGTCACCGCCGCGATAGTCTACGCCAAACTTCAGAACATCACCCGTGCGTAGCTGCCGGCGTTGCGATCGCACCTGGGGGGAGCCCAGCCGTTCGCTGTTTAAGAACGTGCCTGAGCTCGATCCCACATCTTGGACATACCACTTGCCATGCTCAAGGGTTATCTCGGCGTGCGAACGACTCACAACTTTTGACGCATAAACAATGGGGCGGGGAGATTCGTCTGAGTTTGTGGGGTGCTCCGCTCGGCCAAGCCGAATAGAGCCGTTCCCTCGGAGAGTTCGCATTGTGGTGCGTGCGAACAGCTGCTGGGTATGCGCATGGTCGATGATGGGAATGAGACGCACAGAGTGCGTGGTGGGTACCACGCTGTCCTCCTTGGGTGGGGTGGCCCGCGCACTAGGCATCTCGGACATACGCCGCCCAACTAAGGTCTCACCAATGTCTGGTGATTGTGCCACGAAGTCATTGCCACCTATCTCCATTCTCTGGCGTTTCAGGTGCGTGTGGGGCTCCTGAACCGGCGTCGATGTTGTTGTTTATGGTCGACCCTCTGTTGCAGGAATGGCCTTCACGTAATCTCTCTGGTCTCATAACATCATCCGCGGCGGAGGCTGGTGAGGCTCCCTGACGATGGGCCAGTGTTGTATCGGGCAAGGGTGGGGTTGGCCAGCTTATACCCATCAGGGTCACCGTACCCAGACTCAACGTAACTGTTTTTTCATCGTGTGGTTTTTTCCGGGATAGAAAGAGGAACAAATCCCTGACAGGGGCGGGCATTATTGCAAACGGTAAGTACGCCTATGATGTTTTTAATATAAACCCAGCTCTTCGATTGCAATCATGAGACTAGCCAGTCGTCGCTGACTGAAGTACCTGAGCCGTACTAACACCGTTCTCCAGACACCTACCCAGAGCTTTGAATTTGAATTTTGCCTGTGCGGCAATGCTATGTACATATCTAGATTTCTACTAGCTTTTACGAGCTGCAGCGGCCTTGATCTCGATGATGTCTCCATCCTCAATCTTATAGTCTTTGCCCTTTGTTGCAACCTTTCCACCTTTTCGCAGTGCCGTTTCGTCTGCATTTGCAGATACTAGCTCGTCATATTTGATGACTTGTGCGGTGATGAATGTTTTATACAAGTCCTCGTGAATGGCGGCAGCCGCATCGGGAGCAGTCGCACCGACACGGACTGTCCATTCTCGTACTTCATCCTTGCCAGCAGTAAAAAAGCTCTGGAGGCCAAGCGCATCTCTCAAAGCTTTTATCACGCCAGGGAGATTGGAGGATACGCCGCCCAGTTCTTCGAGCTCGGTTTTAGCTTCTTCAGGGCTAAGGTGAGCAAGGCGAGCTTCAAAATTGACACTCAGGGGCAGAACAGAGGATCCAGGCTGAGCACCTTCGGCCCACTCGGACAGAGACTTTGTCGCGGCTAACGGCTCGCCAAAGCACCACTCTTCCTCGCTGATGTTTGCGATGTATACGCTTGGCTTAGCAGTAAGGAGGTTCAGCTGGCGTAGATATTTGGCATGCTTAGATGCATTCCAGTCGGTTCGTGAGTCAACACGTTTGCCTGAGTCTAAAGAGTCCATGGCCCGGTCACAAACTTCAAGCATCTCCAGTGCTCTCACTCCATCCGTGCTCGTGCTAGGGGTGGATTTCAGTTTCCGTTGAGTCTGCTCGTGCGCACGCATCACAAATTCCATGTCCTTGAGCACCAGCTCATCATGAATAATTTGCGCATCTCGAACCGGATCTACGCTTTCTTCAACGTGAATTATCTCTTCATCATCGAATGCTCGAACCATTTGAAGCAGACCGTCAACAGCGCGGATGTTAGCGAGGAACGCGTTTCCTAATCCATCGCCTTTTGCTGCACCACGGACAAGACCAGCAATATCGACGACGTTGAAGCTCGCCGGAACGACTGATTTGGGCTGATAGAGTTCAGCAAGCCGTTCAAGTCGCGGCGATGGGACCAAAACTTTTGCCTCCTCGGGCTCAATCGTGGCAAAAGGAAAATTTGCAGGGTTACCCAGTTCGGAGCGTGTCAGAGCCTGAAAAAAAGTTGACTTACCGACGTTCGCAAGGCCTACAATACCTCCAGAAAGGTTTGTCTTGACACGCCCGAACATATAGATGATGCTAACCACTTTACTATAGAGGGTTAGGATTTAAAATGGCTAAGTGTTTCATCACTTCTCTAGAGCAGGTAAAGAGACCTGAAAAGTCACAAATATAACGAGAAATAATCCTTCAGTCCAAAAGGAAGTATTTATTTAATTTTCGCAATATAGCTACGAGTTTTCGCGTCGGCAGGGAGCTCAACAGCAGACATAAGGGTGTCTACTGTTTTGGTCACCACTTCCGGATCAATACTGCTCGCGTCCTCACTAAATTGAACAGTCTTGAGCCAGGCGCGGGCGTCCTCCTCGGAGTAGTCGAAGTGGGACGTGATATACTTGATTGCTTCCTCGGGGTGCTTCCTGAAGTAGGCGACTCCTTCATTTATGGCAGCTGTAAAAGCGGTAATCGCGCGCTGCTCAACTACGACCTCAGAGTTCGCGACAATTACCCACGACGGCCACGGTGTATAGATCTCTCCTATACGCTTTATTTCACCGTTGTCATAGTACTTCTTTGATGTGAAGTGTTCCCACATGAAAAAGTCTGCCTTCTGGTCGTTGACAGCATTGCGCAAATTCGCAAAGGTCTGCAAAACCTCATAATTGAAAGGCTTTGACCAACCGCGCTGTTTCAGCAGCACTCGAGACATGACGTCCGAGCCCGAGCCCATACGAGACACCCCGCATGTCGCGCCCTCAAGCTGATCGATCGACGTGAGGTCATCGCGCCCTGCTCCGGTGCTAACGGCCCAGCAAAGTGGACTGGTCACGTAGGTGCCTACGAGTTTGTAGTAGTCCACACCCCCAGCCTGGCCTCGTATGAAAGCCTCCGTGAGGCCAATGGCGACGTTGATGGTACCGTCGCCAAGGCTCTGGATCAAGTGGCCAGTCCCCGAGGGAAAAGGCTTGAACGTGACTTCCACGCCATGAAGCTCATACAGTCCATGTACCTGAGCAAGAAACAGGGGCGTAGAAAAGTGCTCTGGCACGTACCCAGCAATGATCTTCATTTAGTGGGGCGATAGCTGCTCACGCTGACACAATTTTTGCCTTTGTCAAAGCCTCAAATTACCGCACCAATCTTCCTATTGAACAGTAGGGTGTCGTTTAGTACTGAGCACATCAAGATTCGCCGAAGGTAATGTAACTTAAGAGAAATGCATGATTTTGCGGGACTAGATTAGGGATGCTGTAAGTTTGCCGTTATATAGTCGTCAGTCGTCTATTACAAGTTCATGATTCGACAGAGTCTCGGAGCGAATTATAATGAGCACCAAGACCGAACTTAGCCTTGTAATATGCTATGTGTAGCTGGCCATTCTCAAGGAAATCGCCGCCGTTGATTTCAAGCGGGGCTTGCGACGCAAAATACACCTTAATTGGGACTTCATAGAGCATAGACGTAGCCATTATCTCAAGCTCGCCACCCCACAGGGGTGTATTTTCAAGATCGGAGGTATATTTTTCAACGCTAATGACATCTCCGCTCTCGTCTTCGATAAGATACGGCAGAAAATCGTCAGGGTGTTGACGAATAAACTCAGCAAGCTTCCCTCGAAGCTCTTGAGCGGTCACGATGATCTGCTTCCGTTGCTCCAATTGGTCTGATAATGAGTAGAACAAGCAGTGACCATCGGGCTGGACTTCATACTCCACTAGTCCCGCCCTTCCGATCATCATTTGCATTCCTTTAAGCTCGAGTGTCCGTTTGTCAGGGACGGATTCAGCCTCGGATTCAGCCTCTCGAATAATCCGGGCACGCTCACGCTCGCGTTCTGCCAGCTTCTCTTTTCGTCTATTACGTCTATGGGGGCGACCGACGTCCCTCGAATCTTGTCCCTCACCTGCCGGATCGGTGCCTGCAACATGGCCCACAGTGTCCGATCCTTCGGCAGCTGTGGCTGCGTGGTGGCTCGTGGTTTTGGATGTCAAGGGTCCATTGAGCTGGCCTTCAGAATCGGCGGGTTCACTAGATTCGGTTGGCTCGGCTGGATTTGAGCGGGGTGACCCTTCTTCTTCCTCGCCCGCCTGGGAACTGCTGTCACCGAAGACCTTCTTGATCCCTCGGCTGATACGGTGCATATGCGGATGTCTGACGTCAAAAGGCATATCCCCCGCGTCGCCAGTCTCTTGTGCTGGCGAATTATCTAGATCCATCGATGATAATAGCTCTTCCGCGAACGCAGAGGCGCTGTCGCCACTGTCTCCATTATCCTCAGCACCTTCGTAGACATACTCCTTCTTTGCTCTGTTCTTCTTTTTTGCCATTTGATGTATTCCTCAGGTTGCTAGACCTTATCGCCCACTAAACCGAGACGATAGTTTAGCGGCGACGGTTTACGCCTTGCATCCGCTGCGGTCTTCCAAAACAAGGTAAGCTGCAGAATCGCCAGGTTGGTACTGGGTGCGCAAGTCCACAGTATATAGGAAGCATCAAGTGTGAGAAAATAAATAAGTTACGGTTAATCGAGTAAATCACGCATCGAACGCAACACAGTGAGGCTCCCAAACAAGCCTTTCCTCGAGCTTTTCTTTTTCTAAGTTGCTTGGCCAGCTTTTATCAGCGCATTTAGGCGCGGTCAGCGGAATAGCGGGGGGTGTTAAAATAAGGGTGGACTCATTAGTTTGCGGTGCCTTTGGAAAACTATGCAAGTGCGGAGTCACAGATTCTCGAGGAGAGATTTTCGTCTGACCGGTTTGAGATAGCGAGGCAAGAGGATCACTTAAATCCTTGTGCTTAGTTTTCAGGTGACGTACAAGGTGGTCGCGGCGAGTGAATTTGCGCTGGCAGTGGGAGCACTGGAACTGGGGCTCACAGTGAGTACGACGGTGTTTCGCGAGGTTGCTACTTTCCGAAAAGCGCTTGTTGCATCCAGGATGCGGGCATACCAGAGGCTTGTCTCCGGTGTGGGATCGCTCGTGGGCAATGACACTTGTGCGCCATCTGAAAGCGCGCCCACAGACTCGACACGTCCATGGCTTATCTTTGGTATGGCTCAATTCGTGAAGACGGAGCTGCGAATCGCAGCTAAGAGTTTTGTCACAGGTTCGGCACTTGTAGTCCGAGCATTTGGCATGCGTTTGCAGGTGCCGCACCATTTTCTGGCGTTGCGAAAATGGAGCGCGAACTCGCGAGCATCCATCCCACTCACATGTATACGCTGATCGACCTTTGCCTATGTGGTCGTGTACGACATGGTTATTCAGCTCACCAGGAGTGAGGAAAGACTTACCACAAACTACTTGGCCCTCATCATGCCACATGCATCTGTGGCATCCCGCGCACGCGTCATGCTGATTGATGTGCTCAAGCTTCGGCAGCGACGACGTATCAATGCGTCCCACTCTTTGCCGGTGATTTTCTGATAAGTCAGATCCAGAGGATTGAATTCCATCCGGCGAACCAGCACCGGATAGCGAGACAATTGAGGAGGGCGTTGGAGGGTTGGATCCTGTTGTATTCAAGCGCACGAACGGGCCTGGGGAGCCCATATCACCTGAGCCATGGACACCGTCACTGTCGTCACAGTGGAGCACTTGGCTGCAATGCTCATTCTCATAGTGTGGACGGTACGATTCCTTCTGATGCGTCATGCGAAAATGTTCCATTATTTCGTCAATATTGAACATTTCGTGGCAAGCATCCCAATGGCATTCTACTGTCTGCTGCGGGCTGGGGTGTGGGGCCAGCGGGCCCTGGCTGAGCATACGCGGGCGCATGCTGTGATCAGGATGGTGCAACTCGTGAGAGAAAGACTCTGTAGGTTCATGCTTAGGCACAAAGTTTGTCTCAGCTTGTTGAATCGGCAGTGGCATCACCGGTTTGGGGATATCCACTGACTGGCCGTCTGGCACTGCATCGTCAAGCTGCATGAAGTGGGCTCGAAGGTGTTGGTCCAGTTCAACCTCGCTCATAAACAGCACATCATGTTCATGAGTATCCCAATGACAATACAGCGGCTTCTCGCCTCGCTCAGTATTCATGGCCACAGAGTATTTTTTTCGGGGGATCGGTAACCTGGAGGGTACCCAAATTTGTGGCCCACTGGTAGCCATCTATTGATCACATGATATTTCTGATAGAGCCCCACAGCTCGCTCTCTCTTCTTGTGTATCTCCGTGTGCCTTAAACGGCCACACGTGAATAGTGGTTAGGGGAATGCGATCTCAAAGACAAAAGGTTGACAAATCGAGATAATCACTAGATACGCTCAACTAGACGATGTGAGGACCCAGCGCAAGCTAGTCAATATCAAGTGAGGAGAGACTAAAGGCCGCCTCTCTCGTGTCTATGCTTTCAGT
The DNA here is from genome assembly GCA_030578495.1 of Starmerella sirachaensis. Classification (NCBI taxonomy): domain Eukaryota; kingdom Fungi; phylum Ascomycota; class Dipodascomycetes; order Dipodascales; family Trichomonascaceae; genus Starmerella; species Starmerella sirachaensis. The sequence continues at coordinate 287,839 of JAJMSC010000001.1, read as the reverse complement.
GTCGCTGAGTAATAAGACCTAGCTTGTTACGAGGGAATGCGAAGGTGGCTTCTTCGCCAGTATATTCTTGGGCGGCGATCATGAATACATAAGATACTCTTTCAAATACATTTTGTGGACGATTTCGCTTTCGGCAATAACTGTGCGGACGCGCCAACTATGCTGTAGAGTGCTTTTTCGATAGCAGGGTTCAGGCTGGCTACTTGTATCAACGGTCTGGTTATCCCAGCCACCACATGTGACGTGTGACCTCGGCCTGAGGTATCCGAGAGCTGATCGAGCCTAAGGTGATCACATATAGCAACAGCGCCCTCTTTCCCCTTCCCCTCGCAAGCGCGCTTGATGTCGACATTAACGTTGCATATAGGGCTAGGGTACAATGGGGTAAAATGTTTACTGCAGCTGCGTTACAGTGAGGAATATCTTCAGGTAGAAGAACAAGGCCATAATTGTTTAATACAGACGTAACATATGTGATTGCAGACGCGCTTTTTCCTTGTTTTTGTCGCGAATCTGTAAGAAATTTAGCTTCGTCACAGTGCCGTGCGGCGTCAGGAAAATTCATCAGCAACTCATACAACACGGCTGCATGAGGCTTGGCCCGCTATCATGGAAGAGGCTTAGCGCTTTGATCCTTCGACATAAACGCTTTCTCTACAGAATATCTAATCCTTTGAACAGTGAAGGACATCAATAGTTAAATTTAGGACGAGGTATCGGAAAGCGCTTGACCCGCAAGTCTCGCGATAACTTTCAGGGGTCGCGTGAACATTTATAAGCATACGATAAAGGTAGCCGCTAACCACCATATGATAAAAGGGTAATGCACTTAGAGATAGAACTGCGAAACAAAGGCACGCAACTAAGCCACAAACAGGTAGAACAATTTGGAAACCTAGAGATTTCGTTTTTAGAACTAAGATCGCGTGGGTTTTAGTTTCTCTTAGCTTGCGAGCTGCGATCGCCTTGAATCGTGTGCCTGAGGCGGCTAGTATTAGGCCCATTCCTCAAGCCGGGGCTCGGAAGCGGCGCAGGGCCGTGCCTCCCCTCACATTAGGGTTACGGCTAACCCACGCTAGGAGAGATAATTATCTTTGAACCAGGTTTCTATTTTGACAACTTATCAGACCGATGAATATAGGGGCGAGGAGTTGTGCGTTTCGAGCAGCACAAATCTGCCTGGTTATATGCATCCTCCTAGGTCTATATCTTGCCGCTCTTGCTTTTAATATTGCTGAACCTGTTGGGCCTCTGCGGGAGCTGATTCAACCAGTGGCACAATCAGATCTCGAACGCATTCCTGCGCCAGAGATTAGATATATACCAGAACTTATTGCGAGGATTCGCAGAGAGGGGGCAGAGTTTAGATTTGACTGGACAGAATGGCTAGATACCGCCCCCGCAGATATATTCGACGATGGCAATTTGAACCCAGTACTCTATCCAATGCTTAGCACCGTTGACAGCTTCGAGAGCGTACACTTGCCATACACAGTTCAAACAACTCAGTATGAGGTGTCTATACTCTCTGCAAAATTTATCAAAGAGCGCTTGCCGGCGCCAGCGCATGTAGTCCAACTGGCCCACCCCAACTATAATGGCACTACGGAGAAGCCTGAATTCTGGAACGTGAGATCTAAAGACGAGAGCCGTAACCAGATTCAATTTGGTCACAATGCCTCGCTTGATATTGCTCTAAGCACGGAAGCACTATGTCCTGATTTCTTCAGCGCAGACGTTCTCACGCGTAGCATGCCGAAAGTCCCTGACGAAATGTTCCACTGGTCGACGAGTGACGAGATAGATCGCCTCGGAAGCGATAATCCAAAGGCAAAGATGCTCAAGAATGCTGATAATCGTGTTAGTACTTCCCAAAAACATTTTGAGGAAGTCTATCTTGAGCACGACCAGTTCGATCTCGGGTCACACTACGACTGGCGCTTTTTTCGCAGGATGGAATCGTACCCTGAAAGAACAGTGACCATAAACGAGCTAGCAAATGCTTGGTCGCAATTTGCTCGAAGCTTTGGAATCGAGTACTGGTGGGCACATGGAACGATCCTCGGGTGGTGGTGGAATGGTATGACAATGCCATGGGATGAAGACATCGACCTACAGGTCCCAATAAAGACGCTGGACCGTCTCGCCTGGGACTTTAATTACACTCTGGTAGTGCCGCATCCTAGCCAAGGAAGCCGTATTTATTTGCTCGAGGTAAATCCTTGGTACGTTCAACGAGAACACGGGAATGGGCTAAACGTTATTGATGCACGTTACATTGACCTTACCACAGGTTCTTACATTGACATAACTGGATTGTCATACCTTAACGGAGAAGGTGATGACGGCAAGGTCCACTGCAAAATGCATGATTATGATCTGAAAACAATAGTGCCGCCTAAACTGGCTATGTTTGAGGGGGCACTTGGATACGTTCCTCATGACGTTGATGCAAATATCAGAAAAGAGTACGAGAATGGGTATGACCCGAAATACCGAAGCTTTGAATTCAACTATAAGACGCGGCTCTGGCATGAGCCGAAGGCTGGATGCATAGAGGACACAAAATTTTGGGATCTTGGGAAGTGCATGCCCTCACTAAAACTGAACTCGTCCCGGTGTGATTATGAAGCGTATCACACATGTAATGCCTACGACATAGGCGAATTCGAGAGTACAAAAGATTATACCCTCGCTCATGAACTTGAGAAGGAGCTCTGGTCAGAGATCACTTATGAGGACGATGAAACTGTCATTAAGAAGTCTGAGCCATTCGACAAATTAGTGGCGCTTCTAAGTTCACATTATTCACCCTTACATCGCCTAAACCGCGAGCAGCAGGAATCCTAAGCGTTAATGGACCTAATAGATGACCTAGAAATTGTGCTATAGATCGTTTTTTTAAACTGTAAATACGATACCAAGTGACTAGGGCAGTTCCTCTGGAGGCAAGCAACATACGTATGAGGGTGCTAGCAACGTAGGATTGAAGCTCATATTCGTGTATTGGCTAATTTAGTAATATACCTGCACGTTCAACGTCTCTAGGTGCCTGAACCACGGGCTATTTGGGGTATCTATGGCAGGGTGTCCTGTTTCGCTCAAGCTGTACCAGCCCCCCGGAGCTGCGCTTGTTCATCATGGTAAGGGTATTTTGGGTATTGTTCGGACAGACAGCTAAGCGTGACCAGACTTGGGGTAGGGGCTAACTCGTTCGATGCGTTTAGAGTCGACAGAACTGGAACCGATTCTGTGAATTGAGGCAGCATGTCCGAGGAGCAACCAGCTTCTGTGCAGGCCTTTGAGAAAGCACTGCATAATGAAAGTAAGGAAGACAAAATTGTAAGTGTAAACGATTGGGCGCCGCGACATACTGCTCTGAGAAAGCGGCAGAAAACTGCAAGGGATGATGAATACGGCCTCGCATATACGCTATTACGATGGCCATTGTTCATTATTTTAACATTATGGATCAGTGTTCTCTTGGTTGTTTATTTCTTGCTCAGGCTCTGGGTTGTATCGAACGAGAGGGTAGTGTGGACTGGCCGCCGGCGAGCGTTGCGCGCTCAACTTCGTGAGTCACGGAACTACTCTGAGTGGAGCAACAGAGCAGAGGTACTTGATTCTTACCTTGGACTCATCAATTGGAAGCGTGATCCTCGATCTATCTATTACGATTGGCAGACTGTGGAGCAATTGATCTCCGAATTGCAAGCTCTTCCCCATGGTCCCTTCAAGTACCCGGGAGATAGAGAAACTGTGGAACAGCTCTGTCTCATTCTTGAAGGAGCTGTGAAGTATAACCTTGCCGGGATCCACAACCCCCAGATATTCTCTCAGACTTACTCGGGCACTAAATACCTTGTCGAGAAGCTGAATGACCTATTGATTGAGCGGATTAATGAGGTCAAGCGAATTGATAGCAGACTATTGCACCCTGAAGCGAAAGACATTCTCTTCCGGTCTTTTGACAAGAATCTAGGTCGCTCTGCGTTAAGCTTGAGCGGCGGTGCGTCATTTTCTTATCGACACTTTGGCGTTGTCCGTGGCCTCCTCAAGCAAGACCTTTTACCAGATATTGTGAGTGGAACATCCGGTGGTGGTCTTGTCGCCGCACTGGTTTGCACGCGTACCAACGAAGACCTACGAAGCCTTCTTACGCCAGAGCTAGCAGACCATCTTACGGCGTGCTGGGAACCGTTCCCGGACTGGTTTTTCCGCTGGTGGCATACTGGTGCGAGATTTGATGCTGTCGACTGGGCTAAGCGGCTACGCTGGGTTACTCTTGGGGATACCACGTTTCGAGAGGCGTATGAGCGTACAGGCAAGGTGCTTAATATATCGACGATTCCCGCCGATCCCCATTCACCAGTAATCCTCCTAAATCATATCACGAGCCCAGACTGTTTGATTTGGTCGGCTGTCCTGGCCTCGGCTGCAGTCCCTGGCATCCTCAAACCCGTTGTGCTTATGATGAAGACTAGAAGTGGTGACTTCATGCCATACTCGTTTGGGACACGATGGAAAGATGGTAGTCTTCGTACCGACGTTCCGTTGCAAGCATTGAATACCTATTTCAATGTGAATTTTAGCATTGTGTCTCAGGTTAACCCGCATATTAAGCTATTTGCATATCTTCCTCGGGGTCAAGTCGGTCGCCCTGTGAGCCATAAGTTCTCTCGCTCTCGATGGCGAGGTGGTTTTATGTTATCTGCAATCGAAACGAGTGTTAAACTGGAGATTAGGAAATGTTTGAAGTTGTTGCGGAACCTCGAGATTGCGCCACGAATGATGAATCAAGATTGGTCGAATGTCTTCCTTCAACGTTTTGAGGGATCCGTCACAGTTTGGCCTAAGATACGGCTCGCAGATTTCTGGAATATTCTCGCTGATCCAACTCGTGAGGAATTAGCAAATATGATGGATGCGGGCGAAAAGACAATGTATCCCAAGATCAAAATGATTCGTCATTTCATGGAATTGGAGAGAGCTATCCAGTGGACATCGTCCACATCTCGCGATATAGCATCCAATGGATCATCAAGCGTGCCTTTGGTATCGCAAAGGCTTCTGAGCGAAGCTAGCCCAAAGAAGCATACCCGCGGCAAGAGCCACCACCACAAAGCTCTTAATCATTCACCGCGCCGGGAGGATGACAAAGATATCACGCTGGTAACGGGGGATTAAAACCGTTGCACTTTAGTGAAGACTTGTGGCCACAGAACCTCAGGTTAGCAACGATGAAGGTCAGAATTCAAGATATGCACCACAAGGCGTGGACAGTGGAGGCTGGGCCCACTGATAGTATCCTGGATGTCAAGGACAAGATCCGGGTGGAGAGGGAGCTGGATGCCTCAATGAATATCAAGCTAATCTTCTCTGGCAAGATTTTGAAAGACTCAGACACGCTTTCCGGAATTAACTATGTTGAGGATAAAGGATTCATTGTTTGCATGATCACCAAGTCGCGGAAGCCAGCAGCCAAGCCATCCGCCAGCCCGACACCTGAGCCAGTTGCGCAGCGAGAATCCGTCCAGACTGTTCAGTCGCAACCGGCAGCAACCGCTAGTGAGGTGCCGACCACGTCTGGGGCTAGTGAGAGACAAGAATCTCCTTCTACCCTATCAGGCCCATCGGCTTTCGCGACGGGTACCCAATTGAATGAAATTGTGAATAACATCGCCGACATGGGCTATCCTCGTGCGCAAGTGGTTGCTGCTATGCGCATGGCCTTCAACAACCCCGACCGCGCCGTGGAATATCTCGTGACGGGCCAGGTTCCTGAGGTCGATGCTGATTCCGAGGGGGGTGTGGACTCCGATCAGCCCGGCGCCACCGCAGAGTCTGCTGCAGACGCGACCAATACGGCTTCTGCAGAAGGCAGTGGAACTGCATCTCCAGTTCATACCAACACGCCGACTGAAACACCGACGCACCATGCCGAAGCCAGCGGACGTAGCGAGTCGTCGATCGATCGTAACCTATTTGACGCTGCCGACGAAGTTGAAGAAACCGGCCCAGATTTCCAGCAAATCCTTGGTCTCAGTGACGAGCAAGTGCAGCAGCTTCGTGCTGCCGTTCAGCAGGATCCTGACGCCGTAATGAGCACGATAGACCCGATCGTGCGTGCGAACCCCGAACTCGCACAGTTGCTGGCCACCAACCTTGATGACTTTGTCCGTTTCTTGAATGTCGGAGGTAGCGACGATATGCTTTTGGATGAGGAGCTCAGCGCGTTGGGGCCACACACCATCGAAATCACCCCTGAGGAGGACGAGGCGATCTCGCGGCTGATGGAACTAGGATTTGAGAGGAATGTGGTGGCAGCAGCCTACCTCGCCTGTGATAAGGATGAGCAGCTCACAGCGAACTATCTGCTCGAGCATGGCGACGACTAGTGAAATGTGGAATCATTTTCTTTCATTCGGATCGCCGACTAATAGTTTAAGATGCAATCACGCGAAGAGTCCGATTATTTATATACTAACCTAGTCATGCCGAAAATGTCTCTACTGTATCACCTGGTGGCGCAAAGCCCCGGTGCTCGGGATTGCCAGGACGACGAACGAACGTTGTCCGCCAGTCTGCTTGATGAGCCGCTTCAATTTCGCCAGGATTATCACTAAAGAAATGGTTTGTTGCGCTGTCAATGATTCCCGCGATTTTTTTGTAACTCTGGCTCTCAAGTTTCGGACCAGCCGAAACCGTATCGAAGTAGCCAGATATGTAGGGACGTAGATCACCCGCGGTGGTATGTGCAAACAACAGCTGCTGGGCCGGGACACTTCCTGAGGAAAAAATGTAAATTTTAGAATCCTTTGCCCATTGCTTCATAGCTACAACGGCATCTTCATAGATAGGTGCCTTGATCTCGCCCGATTCGTAGCCATCGCGCCAAAGAAATCCCTGCAACGATTTCAAATAGCTGGCCTTTACATCACGCCGTACAAGGTCATCAATGTGATCAAGCAAAACCGAGCTTGATTGCTTATGCTCTTCGGGGAATTCAGCGAGGTGTCGCTCTAGAGGCGAGCGGTCTGCATCGAGGGGGAACCGCAGTTTTGGGATCTCCGCATGTGCCTTCTTCAACGCAAACGGGAACAACACCTCATGTACGAATGAGATGGGACAAACTGTCCCCTCAATATCCAAGATAATCGTCTCGGGCATGCTCAGCGATCAGGCCGTGTATACTCCAGGTAAAAAACACCTCAGAAGCAGTGTATCGTCAATATGTAAGGATATATACATTATTCCGCTGTCAGCAATCACAGTAAGCCGTTCTCCACGATCGCATCATCCCGCCGTTGTATGCCAGGATACGCTAGGATTAGGAAACGGATAGTCGATCTCCGGATACTACATGTAATTCCGGCGGCAAACATTGAGCCATCGGCAAGCAGGTGAGAATAATTGGGCACCTTGAGCTTTGCGAATCTGCAAGCCTACAACCCTGGGACACAACCAGGAACGCGCGGCATCATGTCGAGGTGGGAGCGGCTCCCAATCATATGACGGAAAGTCGACAGTTATCTCTCACGTGACACCGCACCGTCCTCGGCAAATACCCCCTGCAACGATTGAACTACGACGCGCGTCCCAGTGGTCGCATGCAACAAAAAAAAGCGGTGCATACGACCTCTATCGGTGGCGATAATGTATCATACTAGAAGGTTCTTGCTATTGCGCCGATAGTGCCCTCGAATGCATGTGTCAAGTACGAGCATGTCCGGTTAGGAATTCCTACATGGGCAGCTGGCTGGGGCAGCGTTCCGGGGCGGCGACCCAGGCGCCTCCTCCCAGATGCTGCTCGGGCGACGGCGGCTCCACGCATCCTCATTCACAACGAATATGATCCCCGCGTTGGGTAAGGGTGGCCCTAACCAGGCGCTGTTTTCGACCAGCAAAGACAAAGCTTGATCAGACAAGACAAAAGAAATGTACGAGGAAGCCCGGTCAAAAATCAACTAACATGAGATATGCGCGATCGGCTCGTCCATCCTAAACATTTAATCACACCCCCATCCCCAAAAAACAACGGTTTTCAGCGATCTACTACCGCAGACGAACCCTCTCGACTCTTTGCAGGTTAGGGGGAAGCAGCACCGTTACGTTGCCTCCGTGTGTAATAATACATCAGTGCATCTGACCATACTTGATTTGGGAAATTACTCTGCGTTCGGCTGTCAATCAGACAAACGCCTGCGTTGTTCTTCTTTTCTAAAACAGCAAGTTTGGTATCGTTTGCAGTGCATCCTGATCGCAGCCTCAGTCCCGGTCAGAATAGCAATGTCGTTACCCGCGCCGGTTAAACCGGCTATACGAGAATCAAGTGCGGACTACTCTCCAAGCCAGACTTTGTCGCCGCAGAACTCCCCTCGGGCATCATCTATGTCTGGCCAGACTCAAAAACCCAGGTCTTCGTCAGAATCGTCGCTCGAGCCACGCGAGAAGACCGGCAGTCCTGACAACGGACTGATGCAGATTTCCTCGGGGGAAGAAAGCCCGAGCTCACGGCATCATGACCCCGACTCTGAGTTGGTTAATGAGTCGCAGCCGACTCTCAAGCGAGGCGCTTGGTCGCCGCAAGAGGACGAGCAGCTCATTCAGCTTGTCGAATCGATGCGCCCACTAAAGTGGGTGCATGTTGCGGCGTTCATGAAGACAAGAACATCGAAACAGTGCCGCGAGCGCTATCACAACTACTTAAAGCCTTCACTCTCGCGGGCGCCTATTACGAAAGAAGAGGGCCGTAAAATCGAGAAACTAGTCGCTATCCACGGAAAAAGGTGGGCAGAGATCAGCCGACAGTTACCAGGAAGGTCCGATAACGCAATAAAGAATTGGTGGAATGCTAGTGCAAATCGTCGGCGCACTCCACAAGACGTATCCACCGTTTCGCCCGGTGCGGAGGGCACCCCAGAACTTACGCGAAGCTCAGTAACTGTCGACGAAGCAGGGTCGATGCCCCAGATTCAACAACCTGTATTGCATACCTCCTTGGTTCAGCAAGACCGGGTGCCGATCAGCCAAGCCGCACTGCCGCATCCCGCCCCAACGAACCAGGACGCGATGAGCGGTTTGCACGGTGTACATGATGTCCACGTTCCCGCTCCAGTCAGAGTGGCGTTCAACTCAATGTACTCAGAGCGTATGCAATCGCCACATGCCGCGGCTCCTTCACCTTCACAGACCATGCCTCTCGGACCAGTGATGGGAGCGGCCCCTGGGTCCCCGCTAGCCCAGCAGCCGGGCATTGCTCAGGCACATGGTGCGCCACAGCCCCTTCCGCATGGGGGAATGAATGTACATCCTCATGTTTCTCACCTTCATGCCCCTCATGTTCATCATCCAACATTCGCTTCACACGCGCCATATCCTCTTAACTCTCGTCAACGTGCAAATTCGCGTGCTCAGAAACTCTCGGTGGCATCTCTAGCCTCTTCGGTGAGCTCGCGATCAAACTCAATTGCTGAGGATGGCCGGGCTAGTCCGGTGGCCTCACCACCTATTGGAGTCGAGGACGCTGCTGCACACTTTAATCGTAGGGTGCTCAATTCCGAAATCAGACGCGGGTCCTCCGACCGCATCGTAGCCGATGCGACGTCGCTATCCCATTACTCGCTGCAAAATGGATCCAGCCCCCCGTCCCGCCGAGGAAGCCTTCAACCCCAAATCTCTGCAGAACTTGTAGCCCCTCCGCCATTGGCCGTCCCGTCGTCACGACTCCACAGTGCTCACCCGGCGCCGGTTTCGCCTGTTGAGATGGGGCAGCCTACTCCCAGGCAGAGTACAGCAATTCAAGTTACTCCAAGTTCGCAATCCCCGGAACCACCAATTAATGATACCCGGGTATCTAATGAATCAAGCCAACCAACCCAACCTCATGGACCAACGGGGCTGTCACAACAACCGCATCCGCGGCAGCCATCGCTGGCGAGGCTATCGATCGCAAATTTGACAAATCCGGACAACTAATTTATTACGACTTGTATTTATTGCACGATATACGAATGCGTTTGTTTACATGTGGCGTGTGCCTTTTTTCTTCCCTCGAAGCGCGTTTTTAATAACGACAGTCATTTAAGGGTATGGGTCTCTTCGGAAGGTGAGGAAGAATTGCCATCGACGTACTCGGGAGAGATTTCAACCGGCTCGGCATAACAATGTCAGGCGTACGAGGACCAAACTCGGCGTTGACTGAGTTTTTACGCTCGCAGGGTATCGACGCCACCGAGATTAGACTTCGTCATGAACGTCGCATGCGCAATGGCCGCGCTGAGGACACCATCACCCCTGAATCAGAGGCACAGGCCGGAATTGCCGACGCCGCCGCTGAACAAGCAAGGGAGCATGATGACCCTGAGGTTGCTAGGATAGCCGCGGCAGCTGCACGGAAACGGCGCGGTCGTTTCGATGATCTAGACGAAAACCAAGCAGCGAATGAGGGCACGGCCTCTTGCGTCTCGTGTAACTCACGCTTCACAATCACCGTATACTCAAAAGCCGTACCAGATGAGAAAGACGCATTCCTGTGTCGGAGCTGTAGCCTGAAGTCTGTTAAAGAAGCAAAGTCTAAAGCGAAACGAGGAGCTAACAAAGGAGCCGTAAATAAGAAACGAAAGAAGCTTGCCTCTGAGCTGCTCAATCTTAAGTTTCTTGTCCCTCCTTCCCTTCAGGACCTCTGTATTGGTCAATTGGCTGAGTATATTGACTCTGTTGATGAGCTGGGTGAGTTGACTTTATCAAGCTTCAATAAGATTAGTCGAATTCTCGCAAAGAACCGGCGACTATCTCCTCGCACGATGCAGCTCTTCTTGAGAAGTGACGTGACGCGCCTTGATTTCTGGGACTGTTCGGACCTTACTCCGGAGGCGATAAATTTGATCCCGGCCCTATGTCCAAACCTCACGCATTTAACTCTGTCGATGTGCGGCCAACTGAACGATGATAACCTTATCCGAATTGCTGGCCTGAAGCACCTTAAAGAGCTGACTATAGATGGTGCCTTCTTAGTCCGAAAAGATGCATGGCTTGATTTCCTCGATCTGAAAGGGGCCGAACTCACAAAGCTTTCAATTGGATCAGTTTACCGTGTGGACTCAGAGGTGCTGGCGCTTCTCACGGAAACATGTGCGAGCCTTGAGCATTTAACCTTGCATAGATTATGCCAGCTGAACGATCCGGCGCCACTTTTTCTCCTCGGGAACTTGTCTTGTCTTAAGCATTTGGAGCTTTGCGATCTTGAGCCAGGAATATGGAGTGATGACGCCATCATCCAAACTCTGAACCTCATCGGATCCCAGCTGAATGTTCTCATTCTGAAAGGTGATTCCGGAAAGCTGTCGGATAGAGCTGTGGAAGCGATTGCGGCGAGTTGCGGTAATCTCCATACGCTGGAGCTAGTGAACTTAACGAGCATCACCGAGGACGCAATAGTAGACATGTTCTTGCATTGGACAGAAGCGAACAGTAATACTGGACTTCAGCGCCTAAGTCTAGAACGAAGTTTCAACGTTGGTGACCAAGGGGTTTTAGCAGCACTCAACCACTCTAGTGCAACTCTGGTTGATCTGAACTTGAATTCACTAAAACAGGTCACACCACGGACTATCGAATCCTTAGCCAAACTACCGAATCTAACGAGACTAGACATTGGATTCGTGGGTAACTTAGACCCGAAGCATATCTATAAGCTCTCGACCTCCAAAACACTAAAGCAGGTCTTAGCATTCGGAAATATTCGTCTCAGCGGTATGCCTTTACCCACGGGGATCACCGTAGTCGGCGCTATGTAAGTTTCTCTTCAGTAAATTAGTGTTTTATCCACAGCAAAAAACTCAGGGATGCACCCATCATCTCTCAGTCTCTCGGCATAGGCATTAGCGTCTGGACAATAGCCTCGCTCCCAGGCTTCAAAAAGTAGTATTGGTTTGATTCCGGGGATAGTGAATACTGCAGAAGATTCTCTTATACGCGCCGGCAAACGCTCTATGGTACCCGTTTGTCTGGCGAGTTCTAGCCAATAAGACTCTGCATCATCAGACGCAAGAACTTTATTCATGCGTAAATCGAAGGCGACGAGCTGTTCAGTGTCTCCACTCTTTTGGTAATATTCACGAGCCTCATCAACTTCACCCTGTGACTCTAACCACCGCGCATGGAATAGAAGCAATTGCACATCATCTGAAAGGTAATGGAGTGCATCTTCAAAAATCCGTCGAATCAGAGCCTTTTCCTCAGCGTGTCTCCGAATCATCCACCGTATGTATCTAAGCCAAAATTCTGGATATAAGGCTGTTGCAACCAAGCATCGACCATACAAAGTTCTAATGGCATCATCATCACCTTCAGATTCGACATAATCCAGATAAGTATCCCACACCCGAAGTTCTTCAGTTTCTATATCATATGGATGGAAATAGAACCTGGTGATACGCGATTCGTAGGACCATCGGTCAGCAACAGCTGAGGCAATTACTTCTGAACGTCTTGCTAGCTCTTCCGTAGATTCTGTGTGCTGCTCATAAGCCTGTTGAAAGTACTTTGCATATGAGTATAGTGGGAGATTGACGAGCTTTTTCAATACCACACCTTTGTCGACAGCTCTCTCGAGATATACATCCCAAACTTCATGGCCCTGGAAGTGTAATCCAACGGCATTCACAGCGTTTTCAGCATCCGACTCGCTTTCTCCAACTGGTGAGCTCAAGAATGCAACCCAGAGTTCCAGGGTGGGACATTTGTCTAAGGCGTCTCGCCAAGCAGCAGCCTTGTCGTTGGTGGCCTCTATGAATTGAAGCCAATATCCATATAGTAAAGGAAACTCAGCCAGAATCTGTTGCAAAACCCCCAGCCTGGCGTCCACACCCACAGCTCGATTCAGCGACGCCTCGAGCGAGTCCAGTCTTCCAACGGCATGGGTCCGACTGGCGGTCATGACATAAACACAAAACGTAAAGCCGCGATCTATGAAAGGCCTTGTGACGTACCAATATCCTATTATGTCGTCCAACACGTTAAAATCAATTACTATTACTCTCATGTCTTAATTCTGGAGACCCTTTGGCTGCGTCTAACAAAAACGTCGTCACTGCATTTATACATTATGGAGATCTTCATGCTAACTTCTACGAATCCTCTTTTGCCAAAAGACTCAAGACACGCTTGGCCAAGGCGGGCACAGCGATTTGCGAGGCATATGCACGCTCATCTGTATCCTCGGGGACTGCAACATCAACTGCTGCGAGAGCTTGAACCTTGCGGACAATCTTCGGCGATTTGTGAAACAGCTCGAGTAATCGTCCGTCCTCCGACTCCAGCAGTTGCACTATCGTCCACACGGCAATGTGCTCGAATGTGGGCTCTTTCGACTGCAGGAAAGCCACTAAGAAACCCTCGACTCCGCCCTCGGGTTCGTTCCAAGCCTCTACAAACGTGTCATAGTCGCTGACTTTAGAACTGAGATTTCCCAGTGCAGCGGCTGAGTTTCCTTGAACCTCATAGTTGTCAACATGAGTCAGGGGGATAAGAACGCGCACGATACCCATTTCTAGAAGCGTTGACTTCAGTTCGTCTCCAAGAGCGAGGACCGCGATACAAGCAGTGATCTCAGACTCCACTGATGCGGGAACTCGCTTGAGCAATTCAAAAAACTTATCAACCGCTCCAGTTTCAACAACATTCAACTTCGTGCGCTCACTGCTTGCGGCAAGGTTACGCAAAGATGACACCGCATGGCAAAGGATCTCTTCATTATCAGTCCTGCCTAAGAGCTCAACGAGGGGAGGAAGGAAGCCAGCCTCGACTATTGGCCCCTCGTTCGCAGTGTGAATCGATACATTACGGATGCATGCGACTGCGGCCAGTACAAGGGAAGTGTGAGCAGATTGCAGTAGCTTCAGCAGCAACGGTAAGCCGTTCGCTCTCACTATCTCATTTTGATAATTAACATCCGACGCAAGATTTCGCAGCGCTAGCGCAGCTTGGCACTGAATCCGTGGTGAGCTTGATCCCATGAGGTGTACAAGATGGTGGACAAGATGGGGCTCTGTTTGCGCAAGCCGCACGCGGTTTTCGGGCTCAACAGCTATATTCGAGAGGGCAGTGGTGCAGTAATACTGGACGTCGGGATCCGGGCTGGAGAGCAACGAGACCAGCACTGGTATGGCATCCGCATTTACAAGCTCACGTCGATTCTCGTCAGAGTGCGTCATGTTAAGGAGAGCACCGGTGGCGTTGCGTTGAACTCTCATATCTTTGGACCTGGCCAATTTGGTAAGTGGCAGAAGAGCACCACTACGCGCGATCTTCGCCTTATTTTCCTCCCGCGTCGCGAGGTTGGTCATGCAGCCTACAGCATTGCACTGGACCTCCACATTCGGAGACATCATTTGCTTCATCAGAGGGCCAAGGCCACCCATCTCAACAATCAAAAGCTTGTTATCGTTGTTGACTGCAAGGTTTCCCAGTGCAGCGCCAGCGGCACGCTGGACTTCACTGTCAGAGGACTGTAATAGCACGAGGATGGGCTCGAGGACTTTTGCATCCACGGTGCTGATGTACTTTTCCGTGATTTCTGCAAAAGCTAGCGCTGCACTGCGCTGGAGCTCTAAGTTGTCACTCTGTACAAGTGTCGTGAGTGCGTCAAGCGAGCGTTCGTTGAAGAGGTCATTCTCTTCGCGGTTATCGAGGCAGTGGAGCAACGTTTCTACGGCGACCCGTTCATTCTCGCCAAGTAGAGGAGCTTGAGAGTCGGAATCTCCTTGGTCCCGCCAATTGTAGCAGCAAGAACAATACGCCCCCATCGTAGCGTGGCCAGAACCAAGATGGCGATTCTGTAGGCAGTTCTCACTAGCTTTACGTAACACTTGCCGCTAGCGGCAAAAACATAGCGCTAGAAACGAGAACTACGTGATACTGCCCAATAAGCAAAGCGAACTAAGAGAGGCGAAGTCGGTCACGCCGTAGAGTATTAATTAATACGCCTTTTCTGTGGAATAGTCCTCCTACATCTTTACTCCCGACTCAACAGTGTCGACTTGCGTTGACTCGCGCATTTTCTCATCGTAACTCGGCGCACCAGATGATATGCCCTCGCCTCGCGTTTCCCTCAACCCGAACCTTTAACTGATAAGGCGCATTCGCCCTCTCCCCGCCCCCTTTCTTCCGCTCCTCCTTTTTTTCGGCGTGCGCCTGCTTAGAAGGGAGGGAGACACGGGCGCGGGCCCTGGTCCTAGGACGGCAAGCACGAAGATTTATAGCAGCACGCTATCGCCATTGATGAGCGCCTGCTCCCTGTTCGCGCTAGCACAAGAACAGCATAGCAAAGTCCTTCTAACAAAACTGCAACGACTGGGGCTCTAACCATGCGTCGACCGAAACCTAAGATGTCGCTTGCAACGATCCGAACAAAGGCTCTCTATCTAGAAAAATAGTCACAGCACTTTTGACACATATGCATCCGTGGTACACGAGGGGTAAACCGGGCCCCTCGACCGGCGTGTACTATATTTGGGCGTAAGCGCGAAGTGATGAAGAGTCCTACTTGTCAACAGATGCGGGGTGCTTAGCTTTGCCTGGATGACTTCAGCGAGAGAGCTAAAACTTAGGAGCGATAAAAGGAAAAAGGAACATTAAAAATGGACTACCTGCCTATGGGAGTCTTCACGTTTCAGTAGACCCCGCCACTTGTGTTCCTGTAGTAACCCGATCGGTAGATGGCCCCGCCCTTCTCTTGATCTGATTGACACATGCAGGAACCTGGTCGCTTATGCATTAAATCACATGATATCTGATTCGACCGCTCACATCAACCGCATACCGAGTCAGGATTTTACTTCCTCACCCCAGCCTACTACGTCATCATCGGAAACAAAATGGCTCGCCAAGAGATCTAGGTAAAAAAAAAGGCGGTACCAACGACCTAAATCTGCTAGCCACGGCCTTTGTAAAATCAATACAGTACAATAAATATATAATAAATAAATAAAAGAATTATGAATGAGTCGATACACATTCACCTTCTATAATAGAGCCGATCTACGACTGGGTAGATCGTGTGCGACGTAAATGCTTGCCATTCACCCCAGCTATCCCTGTCCACAACAAGATCGAAATTCAGCCCGCTCAGGAATTCAAATTCCATGCGACGCAACTCGCTGCAATCAATATTGCTAATTTTTGACCATGTAGATAATGTGTAGCTCACATCATCCAAGTACTTATTGCTCGTCATCAGTGCAACTATCAGGAGACGTGCCTCGCTAGTCGGAAGTCCCGTAACTGGAGCCTTGACACTCTCGCGGAATCTTCGGATATACAGCAGTGCTAAACAAAGACACTCAGCAGAGAGTTGGGCACGCTCAACAATAAAGGTAGTGTATCTCAAGAAATTCTGCGTCAATCCTAGTTGCGGCATCGCCGAAGAGCGCGTTAACGACATGAGTGCGGCCTTTACTCTAGACCATTCCGTGAACCACATTAAGCTGATTGCTCCCGCAAAATGGCCGGCTAATGGTCCACCGTTTACGAGTTCAGCGCGGTATGCTGTATTCGTAAGGTGGCCAAAAGACCAGAGGCTGGCGATCGGGGGCTTGCGCAGTTCATCATCTTCGTAAGACTCAGAGTTGATCGACTCAGGGGTTGGAGCATGAACAACGTCGTCCTCAGCTCGCCTTCGTTTCTTGGGCGGAAAGCAAGAAATCGAGTCAAACGCCCCTCCTTGGACATTGCCAATGTCGAAGCCAAATTCGTAGCAAGGTCTTTTCCCTACAGTCATATTATGGGATTGCAACCTCGAAACCAGGGTGAAGAAGGAGAGTCCTTAACTACGGAGTTGAGACCTTGCGCCCATTCCCCTCCTTTCTTTTAAAAAAGCCTACGAAGGGTCGCCGTCATTTCCGCCTACAAGCGGATCATGCACGCCATGCACCGATCAGCATGTCGCTGCAGCATATACGCACTACGAGGTATTCATGCATGAGCTAGGGTTTCCCCATATGGCCGAGAGTGTAGGGTATGACGCATAGCCCACCAGCAATTTTCGCCTAGTAGAAGTCCTGGAGAAAACCCCACTCAGCCACCATCTCATGCTCTGCTCAAATCGCTATTATATCTCGAGCGTCCGAACATATCACCATGCTCTTCAGGAATAGAACAACCCGAGCGCGGGCTGGGATATGCGGCAGCCGATCTGTCTAATGTGAGACTTCTGCGCCGCACTGTGAGCCTTAACCTTCTCAAATTACCGTACAGTGCGAGCGGCATTAAGGCACTTACTGGCCTACCGCAGGCTAGCAAATTTTAGTAGATTAATTGATGTCAGGGTTAAGAAGCCGCCCGATCTAGTCAGGGCGCATCCCCATACCCTTGTACCAACTATGAGCTGGCCATCGCGATGATCCTGTTTGCCAAGGCCAGCCTTGACAAAGAGATACAATTCATACGGAGAAGCCTTAGTTGCGAAAGAATATCACAACTAGCAACTCATTCTCGTGTAGGTCTCGTGAGCACCCGAAGCGATCAGTTCAGGTCCCACCCCTGCCTTCAGAAATTAGGTTGAAATTTCTCAGCTTAATACCCTGCATCCATTCTCTCGGGATTCTAAACTAGTTGCCGCCGTCACCGGCGATCGGATTGTGTGTGTCACCACCCCTACGGCAGCATGGGGGGCAGCCCAGCAGCATGGGCCCAGGCCAGCGGACTTGCGCTCGTGGCACGGCACCGAACCTCCCGAGTTGCCCCTCACGTGAATGAGTAGGTATGCCCGCATGATGCATAGGCTACCCTTAAATCGCACGCGGGCTTGTAAACGCCGACGCAAGTTGAGAAACCTTGTCATTGATTGATTATATCGTACCCGCCCTTTTCATTTTCAATATTCGGTAGTCTTACCATACCTATTATACGCCCAATCTTTTTTCTTCTAGTGATCTTCTCATGGCATCCTCACACGGCCCTCCCCTTATGGCTTAAATGAGCAAAAGACGCTTGCATCTGCAAGGTTAACGTGATGTGACGGGGGTGAGAGAGAGAGATAACGCTCGTCGATTACAATTGCTCAGCATGCCTGAAGCCTGCAGCTACTTAGCGAGTGCCGAAAGCATGGGTCTCTAACCATAGTCTGCATCTCTAAATTGGTCTGGAATCTGGCGCTCGGCGCTTAGAAGTGTTCTCCTTGCAACTGATTAACAAGTAAATAAAGCATTACAATTAGAGCAAACGAGTAGCTGCGGCAATACAATACCCCGACCCACTCTCAGCATCATGTCGGAGGATGCAACTTGATATCAGTCTCTGACTGTCAAGGCCATGACTTTGTCGGCAAGCGGTGGCGTAGAAAGCTCTGCCTCCCTAGTATCCATGACATCATTGGCAATGGTTGTAGCGCTGGTCGGTGGTAGGTGGGCCGATCTAGACCGGGGACGTGTCGTAACAGCATTAAGACTACTACCGGTAAATCTTCTCACCTGCTTGGGACTGTCATTGTCGAATTGCTCAGTGAAGAATCCCACCATCCTCGGATTCCGATCGGGTATAAACTTTTAGTACAGAACCTTCCCTCAAGTATTTACCCGTAAGATAGCACTCCCTCTAAGTAAGTATATAATTGCATAGGTGTACAGGTTGTGTATATATATATATCTCTTGCGTCTGGCTTGGTGGGCCGGTCCGAACCTAATCCTCGTGCCGAACGGAGACGAGGCTCTCTCTCCTGTAGGGAGAAACTCGTACCCTGATAGGAACTGTCCGCCTGCATGGCGGGCTGCGCCCTCTTAGAGCACGCCTCCGCGACACGAGATGTGACCCCAATGACTGCTTTCGATTGATGCTTTCACTTGCATTCCACTAGGAGAGCAGCTACCATTTGTAGAAAGCGACACCGATCAGCAGGATAAGACGGCGTCTATAGTTTGATTACAATCCCGTTCCCCTCTTCCGCGCGCTCGCTTCAATGCCGTCCCGCCCTGAATGCGCCACAGCCTGCATGCTATGCAACCTCGTGTCGCATGTGGAGGGGTCTCTTATATAAGCTATCTTACGGAATGGGGCGGCAGCTGCTCAAAAAAAGAATGAGCAGTTTTCGTTTTGCTAAGAGTCTTCATTGGCTCCAGCAAAATGATATTCATGGTTACCTTGGTCGGTTTGTTCGATTCCAAGCTCTTTCCACGCTTTAACGGATAAATCTCGCATGCGTCCCCTAACCCAGTGTCAGTAACGCTAGATCTCTTTCCGATTTAGCTGCCAGCCTATGCAGCCACACGAGCTCCCTCTGCCCTCCTTGTGCGGCGCCTTTTGACTGACTTGACTCGTATATCTGGCTCTTGCATTCCATCGTTGTCACCCCTAGCACCTCATAAATTTGGGGATGCACGCATCATTTTTTAGAATTCTGGTGATACCTCTCACCCCGCTCAGTTTATGTGGCCAATGGCCTCACTAATGGTTAGTGGCGGCTGAAACGAGGGCGCGTAAACACCTCGTGACAGCTCTGGGAGAGGAGGTTTGTCCCGTGACTTGTTGTTGTATCACGTGTACTAGAGCTAGCTCGACGTCGAACCACATACATACTCTACGCAACCCTTATCAGGAATAAGCTATTTCGCCGAAAGAAGCCTCGTCGCAGCCAAGTCAGAGCTAAACTGTACCGGCATACCCAGAAATACGTCCCGCAACCGACTTGGGTGCGATTTGTAGAGCTATTACTACAAGGTAGTTACTACCTATTCCTACCTCCCAAGTAATCTTTATCTACTTCCCCGCACGACTTAAACGTGTGGGATTTTGCTTGGTAATTTTTTTCCGGGTGGCACCGACCCACGCCTGTGCATCCACTGATCAACTGATATTGGCCAACTGGGGAGGATGAGTCAAAAATATACACCCGAAGAAAGTTCGGTCGTGGAATCGATGGAAGCCTCTGGCTCTTGGAGCGCTGATCTGAGCAAGAAGGCTAGACGCCAGTCCCGCGTCGATCAATTTAACCAGCTGAGTCGTGCATCCACGGTGTACCAATCGCATCGTCGCACTTCATCGGCTGGAAGCAGCAATGCGAGAGCGCTGTTTTTACCAGGAACAACTGGTGATTCAAACACGGGATCCGAGAGCGATGATGTGCCGCAAATCATTCGTAAACCTCAATCTCGTACCCCTGCCGTTCCACCAGAAATTCCTGAGGTTGTGCGAATAAATGACCCCCATTCAGCTGAGTCTCCAAGTCTTACTCCTGCACGCAACTCATCGCAAGTTTCGTTGGGCTCTATGGTAAGAGATCGCCCGTTGGATGCAACTCCTATACCTGATCCCTTCCCGCCAACAAGTCACGACAATTCATCTGGACTAAAACGAGTTGAGTCAACCAAGAGATTCAGGGCCACGACACTAGATGTTCCTGGTTTGACGCGGTCTAAGGTCAGTCCCGATGGCCGCATTGCCAAGGCAGATGTCGGAGCGAAGCTGGTAATTGTGATGGTTGGTCTTCCGGCACGCGGAAAAAGCTACATCACGAAGAAACTAGCGCGCTACCTAAACTGGCAACAGCACGATACCCGTATATTCAACGTCGGAAATACTAGGAGAAGATCAGACAAAGATGCAGGACCCTCGCCGGAACCCCTTCCTGATCGCACCCCATCAACGCAGCACTCTGGAGACTTTTTCTCTCCTGATAATCCTGAATCGGTTGCGCAGAGGGAAAAGTGGGCAGAAGAAACTCTTCGGGAACTGCTAGACTATGTCTTGGACGGTGATGGTAGCGTCGGTATCCTGGACGCAACGAATACGACTGCTGCCAGAAGAAAGGCCGTGATGAACATGATTAATGAGCGAAGTAACGGTCAGCTCAAAGTGTTATTCCTGGAATCAATATGCACCGATCGCTCCATTATCGAAGCAAATGTGCGCCTTAAGCTCAGCGGGCCTGACTATCGCCACATGGATAAAAAGACAGCGATTGAAGACTTTTTATTGCGCTTGCGGAATTATGAAAAAGCTTACGAGCCAATCTCAGCCGAAGAAGAAGCCAATCCTTTGTTTCAGTACATCAAACTGATCAATGTCGGCAGGAAATTTGAATGCGGTAACATTAAAGGGTTTTTGGCTGGCCAGACCGTTTTCTTCTTACTCAACATCAATTTGCAGCCGCGACAGATCTGGATCACTCGTCATGGTGAATCCACAGATAACCAACGTGGTCGGATTGGTGGCGATGCGCCGCTTACCCAGCGTGGCCGCCGTTATGCTGCTGCCCTGGCTCGATTCATGAAGTTTAAGAAGCTTGAATTCCAGAGGAGACTAGCTCGAGAAGCGGAGGAGAACACCAGGATTCTTGAGGAGGAAGGGGGCTCCCGGCCTGCCTCACCACCTCAAGAAGTTGAGGAGCAAAATTTCTGTGTCTGGACATCGATGCTGCGTCGTGCGATTGAGACAGCTCAGGGCTTCGATGAGAGTGAGTTCGATATGAAGGAGATGCGCATGCTGAATGAGCTCGATCCTGGTGTATGTGACGGGATGACTTACCAGGAGATCAAGGATACATATCCTGAGGAGTATGAGGCGCGCATGAACAATAAAATAAGGTACAGGTACCCTGGCATTGGTGGCGAATCCTACCTGGATGTCATTAACCGGCTCAGGCCTGTTATTGTCGAAATTGAGCGTATGGAGGACAATTGTCTGGCCATTTGCCATCGTGTTGTCGCCCGCGTACTACTCTCTTACTTCATGAATCTGGGCAGGGATGCGATTGGAGATCTCGAAGTGCCATTGCACACGCTATATGTCTTAGAGCCAAAGCCTTACGGAGTCGACTGGACGCTATATAAATACAACGAGCGCTTCGACTGGTTCTACGAAATGAGCTCTGAAGCAGCGCAGGTCCAATCTCAATTGCGTGATCATAAGCGGCGATATACAGTGGTTGCCACCGAAGGTATGAAGCTTGGCGATGACTCGCCCGACCCTCGCAGCTTAGCCGCCAGCATTGCTGGCAGTATCGACTCAAGCAATCAGAATGCAATAGAGTCAGATACCGAAAGCGAAGATGAAGATACCCATATTATTAGCGCCGCAAGCCGCAAAAAGAATGAGACTCTCGAAGAGGCAGTTCAAAAGCGGTTACGAGTCTAGGGCGAGGTAAGACTCAAGCGAGTTGTCCCTGCCGGAACTATATCACTAGAACAGAATAGGATAAATCATAGTTACTTAGATACTTGACAGGCCCGAGCTGAATGGTTCACTTGTGGTGGGTTGTGTGTGTATTTATTGTCTGGTCTCCTGATGTAAGTGCCTCAGCCAGTTTTCCAGGGTGGCTGCGCGATAAAACGGGCTTGAAAGACTGGCCCGCACCTGGGGCCCCCCCACCTTATATACCCGAGCCACACCATCAACTTAAGAAAATCAAGGAGATACCAAGAAGAGCCGCTGGTGATTGCTGGAGTCATGGGGTTGGAATCGGCGGGCTTTGTGCTTTTGACTGCGACGGCTGTGTCGCCCCTGACGATATTTGGACATGCACTCCTCTTAGCCAAACATTTGATGATGGCCCAAGTACAATGACACCTAAATTACTGGATGGCCTCCAAAAAACGCGTACAAAAACTTCATTCTTTCTCCTCGGCGAGAACGTCGTAGAATTTCCTGACATCGTTAGGCGCCAGCGAAAAGAAGGTCACCTATTGGCAGTTCATACTTGGAGTCACCAATTTCTCCCAGCTCTGAGCAATGAAGAAGTCTTCGCAGAAATACAGTGGTCAGTTTGGGCAGTCAATGCCACTGCCAACGTCATACCCCGGTTTTTTAGACCACCTTATGGAGGAACAGATGACAGAATCCGGAATATCGCATCCCAGCTTGGTCTTACTACCGTTTTATGGAATAGAGACACAAATGACTGGCGCCTTGAAATTGGGACCCTCCCACCAGGCAAAATCCTTGATGAGGTCAAGCAATGGACAGCCACGACTTCCGCAAAGCGCAAATGGTTTCAAGCGAGGCCAGCATCGTCAGGTCTCATCCTTGAACACGATTTACTCGATGAAGCAGTAGATGTAGCCCTCACTATCAATAAACTCGTCGGAAAAAAGCAGAAAACAGTTGCTCAATGTCAACGTGTTCCTTGGTATCAGTAAGGAGGATGACCATACAAACCATAAATATATGTTACCTATGTAAAGTACGTAGTGCCACCGACGAATCATCTCGCTCAACAGCGGCCTCATGTGAGACTCTGTAATCTCTAGTGACTACTCCGTTGCCATACAAAGCGGTCGTACCTACCTCTCCCTTATTTTTCCTTGTAATGTCCACAGGTCTGCTGCTTCCAACTGTCTGCCTTGTCTACCCTCTGCTCTCTACCCTCTCATTACACATCTAAGCAATGCCACAGCGACTACCTCACTCACCACACCTTTAAACAGCTGAGCCTACTTGGTTTGGAAAATAGCCGAGGAATTTCTTTGAATGTCTCGGCGCGTTGGGTCTTTGTTGGCTCGCGGGATTAGGCCTCCAACGCCGTTCTTGAAGCTTAGTGAAACCAGCATCAGAACTGTCATTATCCGGCACAATTGGGATGAGTCGAAGTCGCGTACTCGTGCGAAGAGTGGTCCTGGTCGTAAGATTTTATTTGGACTGCTCGCACTTATGCCAGTGATTTCTTTTGGCTTGGGAACCTGGCAAGTGAAGCGTTTGAGATGGAAGCAGGGCCTCATATCCGAAGCAGAGGACCGGTTGCTGCTGCCGCCGCTCGATTTACCGGCTCAGGTTAATGTCGACGCCGTCAATGAATTTGATTGCCGTCGGGTAAAAGTGACCGGTGAATTCGACCATTCCAAGGAGTTCCTCGTTGGTCCGCGCTTGCATGACGGCAGGCAAGGCTACTTCGTTGTCACGCCGCTCCTACGCAAGAATGGGAGCACCCTGCTCGTATTTCGAGGATGGGTCAATGTAGCTCACAAGGATCAGCGGTCACGACCTAAGAGCTTGGTGAAAGGACAAGTTACGCTGAACTGTTTGCTTCATAGGAAGCCAGCGAAAAACATGTTCACGCCAGAGCCAAAGCCAGGCAGCCGTCTGTTTCATTTCATGGACATTGATGAGATGGCTCATCTCACGGGGGCGCAGCCTATATATCTAGAGGCATTGATTGATGATACTAACTCTTCGCTGATGCCGGAGCAGCTTGGCATGAGTGGTATCCCAATTGGAGGTGTTCCGAAGGTATCGTATCGTAACACCCATTTTCAGTACATCCTTACTTGGTATGGGTTGTCCTTGTTCACGACAATTATGCTCATCGTAGTTTTGCGCCAGAGAGGCGCGAAACCCGGTGACCCCATGAGGAGAAAGATGGCCCACGCTCGCAAATGGCAGTAAGAAGCTGGGAGTGATGCGACGTCATATCGAGCAAACACGGTGAGAAGGAGATTCAATCGTAGGTGAGTATCATCAAATCTGTACATAGCAATTTTTTTTTAGTACTTACATGGCTGGAAGCTAGCCAGCGGGTCGTATTTGTCACGCGTCGTACTCAATGGCTATTCCGTTACACCAGTTTCCATACCACCCTTTTAGGCCCGCAAAGCGGTGCCCTTTAGGGGGGACCAAATCGGATTTGCTGCCACCACCGCCTCCCCAGATGGGGGACCTCGAATGCTCGGTGATAACTCCTGCAGCATCGACCCAGGCACCGCTCCGCACTGCAATGCCGACAAACTTATCTCCTCTGGCGATGGGGTAGTCCTTCGGCGACCCACCTTTGTTACCAAACAGAACCGACTGACCGTTGGGGTAAATGAATTCGATACCATCGAGTGCGAGTCCAGAGAAAACTCGCACGAGGGCCGGGTCCTGTCCAGGAGGCAGCTTGCACTCCTTGACCTTGCCTTTCTCTTGTCCCATTGTAACCGATACACGCGAATTGCCAAGCGACTTCGACGATGATACGAAATTTTGCACATTTTCAATATCAAGTTGTTCCATAGGAGCCGCGTGGATGTGGATAGAGATCTGCTTGTTACTATACTCTCGGGGTACCGCCTTTCGGATGTCATCAAGACTGAGACGCAGCTCCGGAACCAGCGGATACTCTACATGAGCGCGAGAATTTCCATCTGCATGGTAGTCAATCATATAGATGCCTTGGGGACACTGTATAGCGATACCGTCCGCTAGTGGGAAGGCGATGGGTTTGCTCACTTCACGCCAGCGGCCCTCACCAGGCAAGGCAAAGGACGGGTGATAAAGGAACCGCATGATATCCATACGATGCCAGTGATCTTCATCCTTCGGCCTCGGTGCTCTAACCACGACCTTTTTCTCTCTTACGTTGAAACCTTCCAAGGCAGAGAACGATCGCGTCCAGAACATGTAGCCACGCAACATGACGCCATCAGGTTCGTGTGGACATCCGAGAAGATGGCCAATCTCGTGCTGGAAGGCGCCCATCCCAATACAAAGTGCTTCCCAAGCCGAGCCAGACTGGTCTGCATCATTTCCAACATACGTAGTATCTGTCCTGGTCTCGTCAAGGCAAGCAATCGGCAGATCTTCGAGACACGTCGGCCAGCTCCACATTGTGTGACTACCAAAAATGGCTAGCTTGAAGTCGCCGAAGCCTCCTCCAAGCGCGGCGTGGCCCAAGATCAGATTCTGCGCTGGATCCCAATGCGCATCTAGAAAGACGCATGCAGCCTGAACGAACCCGCCTTTACTGAAAGGACCCCCATACGCCTTCAACGCTTCATGAGCAATCCCGAATAGCGCACCAGTGTCCTTCCCGCTATGATTTTGTTGGGCAATGTTTGCGTCCCGGATTTGTGCAGTTGTCTTGTCAACGCGCACAAGGTGAATGTGAGCAGTTTCACGCTTCGAGTTATCACGGTTACTGAGTGTATCCTCCTCCACCTCCGAGTAAGGGCTATAGGATCGGAGGCCGCATTTATTCCGATTCATCTGTTCCATCGTAAAGGCTGAGGTCATATATGCGGCCATCCGCATCTTCTTGACAGCGGTGGGCAGTCCATTACCTTCCCGCTGGGCTCGATATGGCATTGAATCGAACACCTGAGGTGAGTCTTTGGCAATGAGAAGGCAGAAGTGCACAGGGGGGTCGTCCTCAACCGGCAAGTAGCGGAGTGACAGCGTCTTGCGTTGTTTCGGTTTTCCCGACACATCGGTTTCGAAGGTTAGTTTATTGACACCCTTTTCCAAAGGCACCAATGCCCGGAAGAAGCCGTTGGCGAGCGGGTAACGCTGGGCCGGAAACCTATAGCTGTCGAACCACACTATGACGCTGCCCTCATCGGATCCTATGCTGTGCGACTCTCCGTGCACAATTATGCAACGCTGAGTGACAGCAGCATTTTCCCACACATTAGTGAACTCAATATCGGACATACTCGTCAAGACTCGAACGAAGCCGGTGTAGGGTGTCTCTTTCAATCGAGTTGACAAGTATCAACAATGGCTGAAACTCAACCTTACCCAGCAAGTGACTGTGAGTCTCGGGGCTGCATCGCGGGGGTGATGCTGCGGATCAACTGAGCACATGTAAGACTTTTGGCGTGAACAATGAAATGTAGTGATGCTTTTCGAGTGCGCACGGTACTAATGCGCAACGGATTAATTTTTTCAAAATATTGTTTGAGCAGATGTATGAAGCTTGAGCATATAACACACGCCAGCATACTTATTTAATAGAGTAACTTGATTCTTGTTCTGCGACGACCCGGGATCCCTTGCTAAGGCAAATGAGAACGAACAGCTATAAGTTGTTCAGTAAGTAGCCGCCGCACTTCGCCCATCCAGAGGAGAGGGGTTTCCTTCGGAACGCTTTAACGTCGCGTCGAGGTTGGTTACTCAGCGATTACTCTCACCCGCACTGACACGTAAAGGCTCAGTACACGTCTCTCCTTTCCTCCATTAAAGAACGTGTATGAGTAGCCATAGGCGGAGGCAGTACCCTCAACAACAGTACGCCGCGTATGAGGCGCCTGCAGCTAATCCAGCTGCTCCACCAGTTGGTGGTCCAGCTGGATACGGGTACCCAACTCCGGGTGAAGAGCAGGGAGGTGGAATGTTCGTCCCTGGCGGTGGTGCGGCTCCCTTTGCAGCCCCTGAGACGGATCAGCTAGCCAGTGCAGTTGGCCAGATGAGTGTTTCTGGCGGAAGTCAGGCCTCTGTCCCGAGCGGCTACCCGTCCTATGGCAGTGGGTACGGCACGCATGCTCCAGCTGCTGCACCGTACGGTGGTTCGAATAGCGGTGTGGCCACCGTGCCACTTAACGAGCTGTACACTGTGGACCTGCTACAGTCACTTCCGCCGCCGGTGAATGACCTCGATCTCCCGCCGCCTCCTCTTGCCGTTGCACCTGAGATGTGCAAAACCATGAGTGAATATGCGAATCTCGCGACAGACTATCTCCGACCCACTCTGAACGTGTTTCCCAAAAGCAACTCTCAATTGAAAAAATCCAAGCTTCCGCTGTCTGTGATCATGAGACCTTTCAATGCTCTTCATGACGAGGATGAAAACGTTCCCGTCGTCGATGATATGAGTATTGCCAGGTGCCGCCGTTGCCGTGCCTATATCAACCCGTTTGTGAAGTACCTAGACCAGGACTATCGTTGGCAGTGCAACATTTGCGGCCTGGCAAATGATGTGCCGCAGTCTTTTGATTGGAATGCGACTGACTCTATTGCCAAGAACCGTTGGGAGAGGCCGGAACTCAACTATTCTGTCGTGGAATACATCGCTCCTCAAGAGTACCTCGTTAGACCTCCTCAGCCTCCCACGTACGTGTTTTTGATCGACGTTAGCGTTAACGCTACTGCCTCACATATGCTGGAGGCTGCCGCTAATACTCTGCGTCTTGCACTCGACAAGGTTCCTAATAAGGATGGTCGAACGCGAGTGGCATTCATCGGCGTGGATGCCTCGCTGAATTATTTCCAGATTCCACTGGTTGATCCCTCGTTGGATACCGCCAGTGAAACCAATGAGAATGGCGGAGAGAAAGCAGCTGCTGAGCTTGAACCACGTTTGCTAGTGGTAGGTGATCTCGAGGAACCATTCTTGCCGAGTAACACCGGCCTCCTCGTGAACTTGCAGCAAAACCGCCAGCAAATCGATCGACTTCTCGACATGCTGCCTCAGCTATTTGCAGGTAGTGTAATCTCGAGCAACGCCCTGGGATCAGGTCTTAAGGCCGCGCTTAAGCTTATCGGCAATGTTGGAGGTAAGATTGTCTGTATCACCTCTTCGCTACCCACAGTTGGCATTGGCAAGCTCGAACAGCGTGATGAGAGGAAGCTCCTCGGCACGAAGAATGAGCACCAGCTGTTTGCTCCGGCAAACAGCTTCTACCGCAGCTTCGCTGTCGAGTGCAACCGTGCTCAAGTCTCGGTTGATATGTTCCTTTTGAGCAATTCATATCAAGACGTTGCCACGCTGTCTAACCTTCCTAAGTTCACCTCCGGCTCCACGTTCTTCTATCCTGGCTGGAATGGTCTTCGGCCCAGTGATGCAGGCAAGTTCGAGCATGAACTCACGACGCACTTGTCTGATGAGATTGGTTTGGAGGGAATGCTTCGCTTGCGCGCCTCCTCCGGAGTCCGTTCATCCGCTTTTACAGGGCACTTCTTTGTTCGTTCCAGCGATCTCATGACCTTCCCTACGCTGCCCAGAGAGCAAGGTTATGTTGTTGACTTGACGATCGATGAAACGATCACCAAGCCTTACGTATGTTTGCAGGGAGCTCTTCTATACACTTCTGCAACTGGGGAACGAAAGATCCGTGTAATGACGATTCTTGTGCCGACATCAGACAAACTCTCTGACGTCTACGCGAGCGCTGACCAGCAGGCCATCGCAACCTGGTATGCCCATCAGGCCAACGAGAAGACCCTATCAAGTGGCGTTACAACGTCCCAAGACTGGCTGAACGCGCGTATTGCCGAGCTTTTGAAAACGTATCGGTCGGACGTGCTTAACACTCACACGGGCACTTCAGGTGCGCTCTCATTGCCATCAAACCTCACTTTGCTGCCGCTTCTTGTGTATGCTCTAAAGAAGAGTATTGCATTGAGGAGAACATCGGCAATCATGTCGGACATCAGGGTGAACTCCCTCGACCTGCTGCTAACTTTGCCACTTCCGCATCTTATGAAGTACCTGTACCCAGAGTTCTATGCCCTTCATGAGTTGCCTGAGGAAGCTGGCCTCCCTGACGAAAATGGAACTAT
Source organism: Starmerella sirachaensis (assembly GCA_030578495.1). Classification (NCBI taxonomy): domain Eukaryota; kingdom Fungi; phylum Ascomycota; class Dipodascomycetes; order Dipodascales; family Trichomonascaceae; genus Starmerella; species Starmerella sirachaensis. Next base: position 258,598 of record JAJMSC010000001.1, on the reverse strand, counting down.
CGTCCTGCCGCCACGACTCAATCTTACTGGCGAAGTTATGCAGGGACATGGCCTATACCTTCTTGACGATGGTCAAATCATGTTTGTGTGGCTTGGTCGCGATGTTGTACCGCAGCTTCTTCTTGACGCTTTTGGAACGCAGAATATTGACGAGGTGCCTTCGGGTAAGGCAGAAATGCCTGTAGTAGAGGGCAGCGTCTTGAACGAGAAGATTCGCAACCTGATCTCTGCATCAAGATATCGCCCGGATACGGTGTTCTACCCAACTGTTTATATCATTCGCGAAAGCACAGAGGCTTCGCTACGCTTGTGGGCGACTGCTCTGCTGGTTGAAGACCGCAGTGAGAGTGAGCCGACTTACTACCAGTATCTGCATACGATCCGTGAGAAGCTTAACGCCTAACCAATCTCAGGAATATGGACAAAAAAGACTGGCTCGCTCCTATTAATTATTCAGGGTGGGCTGAGTAAATGTCATGCATATGTATATACATGTATAGCTATATATAAGTGTATGCTCAAAATGCTATTATGGAAGGCTCCCCCAAACTTTGCCGGAGATGCGCCGGTTATTAACTTGCTGAGCGCGTTGGATTTGTTCTAGCACAGACGGCGACGTGGAAACCCTTGTCGACACCTGCTTCCAGGGAGTGGCAGGAGACTCCTGGCTGCGCCCCATCTCTTGAGCTAAGTCGAATGGGCTATCAAATTGTTGCATATTCTTGCGATCCTTTTGAGAAAATCGTTGTCTCGACGATTTACTGCTGGATTGCGAGCGCTGTTTCTGGCCAAGACTAGGTAGTCCACTGCCCAAGCTCGGCAATTCAGACAGAATGCTCGGCGGTTCCTTCCGAGTGGAGACAGAAGATGCCGGGCTTGTGCTGGCAACAGGTGATCCTGATGGAGGGATAGTCTTTGTTGGCCCCAGTGGTTGCTGAAGAGGTTGTTTCGATTGACCTGGTGACGCCCCTAAGGCTCCTCGGAGTGCACCGCTTTTTGCTTGAGAGACATGCGAGCTCGAGCGACCTTTTTTTCCGGCTTGAATCCATCCCCCGCTTCGCCCAGAACTATCCGTGTCATTATTAGCGACGTGAGATGTCGGTTTTGATTGACGTTGTTGCTGTGGATCCGCAGGAGAAGCAGAATGCTGTAAAGGAGAGCTCGCTTTTAAGGAGGCAACTGTAGAGGCTTCAAGAGGAGTACCTACTTGACCAGTAGAAGCAGATGAACATCCACCTGATGCGATGCGATTTCCAAGTTTCTTAAGCTTTGTTGGCTGAGAATATGCAGCTTGAGGCTGATCCTGGACCAAGGTCCTCAGATACTCGTAAGACTCCGCCAAAGTCGGGTCCCTCTCCCACGTGCCTTCCAACAGTTTGAAGGTACGTTCAAGAGCGTCAACGACATCACCATCGAGTTCGCCAATGTGCCCCACGAAATAAGACATATTGCGTGCCATTATGTCCAGTAGTGAATGGAATAGTCTGGAAGACGGCGTGCCTTGAGGTCTAGATGTAGCTTCAATAAAGGGTACGCTCAATTCTGAATCCAACATTTCGAAAAGACGCTTCTCACATTCGTCACTGAGGCATGGCATTAAGAGTTCATCCGCGGATTGCCACATATCAAATAATTGTTGCGCAGAAAGTTGACGGGAGGCGGCTCCACTATGTGTGGCCTCAGCTGCCATAATCGGCAAGCTCTTTGTGTACATATAGTGGATGACCTCGTCGAGCATGTCATGATAAATAGAGGGTATCTCCAAATCCTGAGAGGGGGTGAACCATCTAGCTAGTTGTGCCGCGAGTACTGGAGAGCGCGCCCTGAGGACTGCGGAGTGTACTCGGCTCCCATTGTCAAGCTTTACATCACAGCCTATGCCAGCATTTTTTGCAGCCCAGAGTCCTAAGCCCATTTCTGTAGTCACGATACGCTGTAATGCGCGGAGTTCATGCCGCAACACTCCTTCCATGATGTCTACCGAATTGTCAGGGAATGGCTCTCCAGTAATATAGAGCTCTTTCAAAAATGCGTGAATAGTACCGCTGGAAGCATGCTCAACAATAAAGTCGGTACCGTCCCTACGAAAAACCGTAGACCCACCAGGGACGCCGACGGCATCAGAGTCTCCAGCAATCAAAGATCGCAAGCTAGAGCATCGCGCATAGATAACTGCGCTATGGGCTTTTATCTCTTCATCACATACCCTCAAAATGATGTCGCCATCCGCAGCGGCAGCATCCCAGACAAGCCCAGGTTTAGAGCACAACAGCTTCATCCTTCCATCTAGGTTCTCGCTACCGAGACCAGCGATGATCTGCTGCACACCCACGAAATTCCTGAAGTGAGGATCACTGTTGATTGTCGAAAAATGTACACCTCTTAAGTTTCTCAATTCATGGATAGACGCTGCGTCCTCGAGGCGGAAAACGCCAGACTTAGTGGCAACGACAACGCCGCCATTATCAGCAACATCGAAGGAGAGTACTGAATCCTTCGGTCTCCTAGGAACCCAAATGGTTTGCGCGTCCTCTTTGCCCAGATTTATAGATTTGACAGTGTACCGCAGAATCTTCCCTTGCGTAGTTTGAACAACAATGAAGTCTCCTCTTGATGCTATCGCCTCAGCTTCCACTTGACCCTTGCCGAGTGAGAGAGTGGTTGATCGGTCATTGTGAAGTAAAACAATCTGACCGTTGGTGAGGAGAATGACAATCGCATGATCAGTGCACGTAGCGGATCTTATGCGGGCCTGACTTTGATAAATTAGTATTGGTGCATCCACGACTGCATTCTTGGGCGCCTTGTTTAGCATTTGCCCACGGTTTGCACCCCATGCCCAAAGCTTCGTAGTCGTATAGCACATACTGTTGAAATCTGAGCATGCGACACCTATTAAAGGATTTTTTATCTCCCCTGAAGATAAGCCACCCAAAGCACTGAAAGTGTTAACATGAGTGGATGACGAGTATTCTGCAAATGTTTCATCTAGACGGCGCGGTTCAGTGATTAGCTTCTCCTCGGTATCGAGTCCAAGAACTCCATTAGTATTCTTACCCCATGCGTAACACCGGTCTGCAGTGACAGCTAGTGAGTGTATATTGGAGGTCGCCACGTACCTAGGAGTAACCTGAGGACCAAGATCGAATCTGTGGAAGCGGTTTTTCATCGAAGCATACAGCGACTGATTATCTTGGGCAGCTTCCCAAGTGGGCTGCACTATGGCAAGGATAGAATTACCGCTGGTGGCAAGGTCCCATACGTCTGCCGGACCGACATCAAATTCTGGATAATGAGGGCCGAGCTTGTCAATTATCATCAATCGCTGAAAATACTTGTTGTTCTCGGGTCTTCCAATCGGTGTGGCAAGCGGGCGCATTAACGCGTCGAGCGCGTTATTGCCAGATGCATCACGAATTTCAGCGGCTTCAGGAGCGGCATCCATGAAAGCCTTTAGAACCCTGATGTTTCCATGATATGCGGCAAGATGTAACGGAGTGCGACCGTCCTTGTCTTTAGCCGACAAGCCGCCCACGGTGATCTTTCTCTGAGTGGTTGAGATGGTCTTCGAAGCTTGTTTCACTTGACCGAGCGCAGCAAGCGCATGAAACACATTGTGTCCAGACTCGTCCGCTGGTGGGCGACTCATTTCATTGCTTCAGTCCCTTATGCCGATTAATTAAAAGCGCGCTGTGATCACCCCAGACTTAATCCGCCTGAGCGGACTAAGCACGAATAAGGAGCGTGACAAATAGGATCGATCACCTCGGCCTATATCACGACGAACCGGAAACAAGACAATGAGCACGTTCCTAAATGACGTTTGACATGAGTGGAGAATGAAAATCTAGGAGTTTAAGGCAGAAATAAAGAATAAGGGAAAACTAATTCGCTGGTTTAATCAAGAAGGTAGTGAAGAACAGTACGATAAATAATGTCCCAACAACCTCAAATGGCAGATACGGCCGCCAGGTGAATGCCCAGCTATACAGCTTTAAGAACATGGAGGGAGCAAATACGGTAGCTAGCGAGCAGACAAAGTTAAACGCAGCCATGTAAGCCCCGAATTGCCCCTGATCAACGTGTTTCAGCATGGCGGACTTGTAAATTGGCAATCCAATTGATGAGCACGCATCAATGATTCCACTTACGAAGAACTGCGATTGAGTTTGCGAATATCCCATCAAGAGGTATCCAGAAATAGAGCATAGAATGCCTAGTCGCAGCAGGGTGAGATCCACTTTGTCGACGCTGTCGGAATGGACTCGCCATACCTTTGATAACCGGGCATAAATAAATGGAAACCCAATAACGAACCACAAAGTTCGCGTAGAAGACATAGTGGACACTAAGTAGCCAGACTGAATGGCAGTCCACTCGAACTTGCGCTTGGGGTATAACATGAGCACCACCACAAAAGACATTGCAAACTCAGTCCCTAGCAACGCCATTACTACCATGACCCGGGCATTGCGTCGAGAAGAACGGTTCTCCACATTCTTAAACAGAAGCACAGAGAGCGATGATGTCACATTCTTCTTCGTTGTGGAGTTCCTTCGTTTATGGTATGAACTCAAACTCTCGCGCAGGTATATCACTGAGAGCAAGGCTGCGAGAAGAGCACCGCAAACGGTGGAGATGTACAGAACTTCTATGTTCCAGGTCCTGATTATCCAGCTTCCAATTGCCGGGCCAGCTGCAAGAGAACCGAAGAAGCAGCCATCAACGAGCGCTAGCAGTCTCGCGCGTTGAGTCGGGTCAGGCACCATATCTGACACATATGCAACGCACATTTGCGCGACGATGTTGGCACCGCCACCAAAGCCATCGACCACGGTCGGAAAGACGAGCCACCAGTATGTTCCGGGGTTTGGCAAGTGGAACACTATGTACCATGAGCTTATGTGCGACAAGCTCGTGAGTACCATCGCCGTGACAACGATCGGCTTTCGGCCCAAGCGGTCACTCAAAAAAGAGAGATACGTCGAGAATATCAGGGCAAACCCACCGCGAATCATTGCAAGTATACCAGTGAAGTTCGCCACCTTCTCGCCGGCGATATCACTGCGTAAACATTGGTCCTTATCGACATGCAGGAAGTAACACATGAACTTGTACGTGACGTCAAGTCCTGCAGCTCCGGTGGAGATTGCACTCGTGGTGAACAGAACAATGATGAACATGAGCAGAATGAGCCTCTTCGGAAATGGACGTTTCGAATATCCAAGTAATCGGGCATTCTCATCTGTCGGTTCTGGTTCCACTGAGGCACGCTCAATGATTACTTGTTCCTCGAGCTGGGCATGCACCTCCGGGGCATCCTGCACGAAGACCCCTGAACTCATCACCAAAAAGTCTCGTAGCGAGAATCTAGCAGCGAAGATAGCACAGCTCGAGCGGAGTCGATAGCAGCAGGTGCCGATGTGCTATCAGATGCCCCAACCCACTACCCACCACAAGCGCATGATCATGCGCTGCTGTCGTGACTTGAGCTTAGAGTACCCTAACGACGCGGGTTATTTGATGTGTGTATGCGTCTCCACATTAAAGGACTGGCAAGATACTGCTGATAGCGCATGAGCTATTGAGCTTGGAAAAATTAGATGAGGTCCCCTTCGTGTCATAAATTCTTGGAAGCATTGTGAGATACCTCTATGCGCCTGGCGAAATATCTCGGTAGAGCTGCCGCTGTTTCCGCGGCCCCCAGTACCCTGCAAGCTAACAAGCAGGGGCGTTGCTCACTCATCAAGGTGCCACTATTCCCATAGAGATGGAGACGCTCTGCTCATCGGAAGGCCTAGGCGAGCCGCCTCGCGAAGCTCCTGCTCCTTTTTCGCAGCCCGCGGTAGGTCAGTCTGCACAGGATCACTTTGCAAACGGCCATTTTACCGCTGCAATAGAGAAGACCAATGAAGATATTCCCAAAGCAGTAGAAGATGCAGAGCAGGCGCTGAGTCTGTGGTATATTCGTGTCCAGAGCTTACTTTTCCTCCAACTAGGACACCAAGCAGCAGAAGAATCTGGGAAAAATCTTCGAGTGCTGGAATCAGAGGAGTTCAGGGACTCTGTTCTCACCACTCCTGAGGCACGCCTTGCCGCGTGGAAGCTCCGACTGCTCCTGGTGCCTGTTCGTACAAAAGGAATAAACCAGGCCGCTGTGCAATCGTACTACTCCTTGGCCTTTGAAGCTAGACAACAAGCGGAGCTAGATGATCCTGAAGCTTGGCTTGAAGCAGTCGAACTCTCAGGCCTATACGCCAGCTCGGGCCTTATAGCGCTTAAGGACTATGTTACGGCCGCAGACTTGCTGAAATCGATTTATAAAACCAATCCCCAGGATTTCATTCCCCGTCTCCTTGCCATTGTTTACACATACATTGGTGATACGCTAAGTGCGCGTGAGTGGCTCTCGAAGATTGACGCCGAGGATCCTGAGAATGCGATGGTGAAGTCACTTGTGGCGTTTGCAGACTCTGAGGGTAGTGTCTCCGCGGCAACCCCAGATTTCAACCTTGGAATAGCTCAGGTCTACAATGCTGATCTTGAGGAAGGAATATCCACGCTGGAGAAAAGCGCTGTTTCAAAAAAGCTGCATGGGACGGTCATGAACTCCGTCCTAACCAATTTGTTCGTGCTGTACGACCTTTGCTACCCCGATGCTAGGGGTTGCCGCGAAAAGCTCGTGGAAAAGATTGCAGCTGGAGATCAACCGGTTTATCTCGAGAATCTCGACATGTCGGCGGAATTACAGGAAATCCTGCCGAAGGTCGAGTCATGAAAATATCATTAGCCCGGAGATGAAAGGCCGACCAGGCACGCCTCCGGTTTTATTTATTTATTTAGGAAGTGGCACTTGCTCTAATATGGAGTCTACCAAAACGTCCCCATCCCAACTCTTGATCCACATCTTCACGACATCGATGTCCCCACCATACTGGAGACTCGGCTCATCTTCGGGAGCACACAGCTTGATGTGGGCTGGTAATGTCAGGCGGGCAGCATGCTTCACGGTGATAGGAGTAGCGAAACGGCGGTCCTGCAAAACGCACAACGTGCGAACCAGCGTCTCGAAGTCTGAAGCTGCCTTAGGGGGCACCCCTACGCGTACTAGCTGGTGGGTGCGAATAAATACCAGTATGTCTTGAATGTAACGAAGCAGTTCTGGCACAATTGTGACGCTCTTGACTGCATTTCTCATCTGTGTGACATACTTTTCAACGTGCGTGATTGACTCCGGGAGCTCAACCAGAACGGCATCGTCATCGCCGAGATCGATATTTTGCTTGACCAGTATCTGCCGGCTAAGGAAAGGATGAAGCTTTGTGGTAGGCACGGAAGATGTGCATACCAAGAAAGAAGATTCGACGAATTCGCGCATCTGCGGATCGGGATTCATTAGGACGTAGCTTAGTTGGAGCTGCACGCCTTGTGAAAGCCGATCGATCCGTCTTAGAATCACGCCTGACCCCACATGTTTTTGGAAGTACAAAAACAACTCGTCCCAAGTTAACGCACTCGTACAATGCACGACGTTGTTGCCGATGTTGTCGGGATTTGTTAAGTGGTGCAAGACGGTTTCGATCTGAAATTCCACCTCTCTAAGGTCAAAGCTCGCAGTTACCAGCACTAGTCGAGCATGAATTAGAGAAATCAGCAATGCGGTGACCAAATCCTGCTGAATGGTATCCCTGCTCATTCGGGTCTGGCTCGCCGAAGTCGCGAATCCAATCCGTCAGCTCGCAGCTACGCGTGAAGCGGGCAGCGTACAGGAACCTGATATGGCTTATAGATCGGGTTGGGTCGCCTTGCCTCAACTTATGCAGTGACAAGAAGTCGCCACCTCTGTTAACAACATGTCGTAAGAGGCGACCCAACCGTGGGGGAGGAGATATTCTGTCGGGTCTCGGGACCGCTAGAATATCCCCTAAAATTCATCCACAGTAAATCTACAGAAAGCCAGGTTTCTCAAGCTTTTCTGATTACCTTGTATCTTCTCAGCCTGACGTGCATCTGGCATCTATGCGTGTGCCATACCCTGTATATACTGCAGTAGCCGGTAGGGGCCTGGACTTGTTTTCGGGTGGTAATGCGTATTAGTCATATCAAATGCCGTCCACACGCACAATGGAGTCATCGCTCCGTGTGACCCGATATAGACCGAAAATTAATTTATAAACCTGCGAGTCGTCTCCGGCGTTAGAAGCACTCAAACTGATCGTATTAACCGAAGTTCATAGGTTCCGACCAGGTTTCGGTCTCTTCTCCTTTGCTACTGCAAACTTGCAGTATTGTTGAAACATTTGGCATATACAAAAGAATTGAATAATGAAAGGCGCGTTCAAGCTTTCGACATATGCAACGCGTTTTAATATCATTCCAAGATTACCAAAGCCAATAAGCTGGTTCCTGGGATATCGTGCGTCCGCACCTAAGCCAATTCCAGAATGGCTACGTCTCACGTCGGTTTTCTTAGCCACTATGGCTGCTATGCTTGTAAACCTGGCAGTGTCGGAGCGCGCGCCACTTATGCACAAATGGAATATAGAAGAGCTTGTTCCCAGTTTTGCTGCTTCATGTGTGCTAATTTATGGCTCAATTGATGTTCCATTTTCGCAGCCCCGTAACCTCGTGCTCGGTCACTTCCTTTCCGCATTGGTCGGAGTCTGCATCATGAGGCTCTTCATGACGAACTCACACAACGAGAAATATCTGTGGCTGGCTGGAGCGCTCAGTGTGGCTTGCGCTACGATTGTGATGGACGTGACAGGAACTACTCACCCACCAGCAGGTGCGACTGCCCTTCTCCCCGCGATTAGCCCATCGTATCGAGAGCTAAGCTGGAACTTCCTACCGCTAATGCTTATTCACTCATGCTTATTTCTCGGCATTGCTATGCTCTGCAATAATGTCGTGAGACGATATCCAAAATACTGGGTTGCAGCAAGTCCACCTCCACCAGCGTCGATACCACCGCCGGCTATTTCCATCACAGCGGATGGCATTGACGTTCCCCGTGGTGTTTCTTTGAGCGACGAGGAAAATGAGCTCTTAAGACAGCTTCAAAAAAAGCTATTCGAAGCATAATAATATTAGAGACGATTAAGATTGGTTGTGATAGTAGATATAATATGTACAATAATGACCAAGCAGCAGGTAAGTGGATTACCATCTCATGCGACTGCGACGTGACGAGCCGTAGCCACTTGATTTACGCTTCGGAGGTTCCGGGGACCAGGTCTGTCGTTGTTGGAAACTCAGTCGCAATTTTGTTTGCCCAAGCAAGTCAACAAATGGCTGCATGTCCTTCAAAAACTCTCTTGGCGCGACGTTGAACTTACTTTTCAGTACTGTCATGTAAGACATGAGCGAGTGCAAAACCTCCTGTCCAGCCTCATCATCATCGGTGACATCTTGAACCGCTGCAGTGAAGCGCTCCCGGAACTCAGGATCAGAAGAGAAGAGGTTCATGCTCGGCTTAATCCCTTCGCGCGCAAGGGCATCGATAAACCCCCGGACGTGGTTGGTGTAGTAGAGATAAGAGTCACCGCTGTTTCCAATACGGGCAGTCCTGCCAATCCTATGGATGTACGAGGACACGTCGGGGGGTGGTCCGAGCTGGAAGACATGCGACACTCTCGGGAAATCCATACCGCGCGCAACTACATCAGTGGTGATGAGAATCGCATTACGCTCCCTCCTGAACAAATCTGAGCGATGCTGCCTGCTCTGCTGAGAGCGCTGGCCGTGAACGCCAAGGACCGGGATTTTACTGCGATATCCCAGCATCTTCTTCAGAACTTTCTCATAGTGATCTACCATGACTGTGGTAGGCAGGAAGACAATTGCCTTTAGATTTCCACCATTCTCCTTGGTATTTTCATAGGCATTCATAATCGTTTGAGTCGCGGACTCGTAGATTTCCGCCCAGTTGTGACATGCGACGGAATGCTGGGTCACCAGCTCGTTCGCCGTAGGCTCATCTTTCGGCACAGTGTCTACAACTTTAACGCGGTCACCAAATTGCTTCCGAGCGAACTCACGCATCGTGCGGTCAGCAGTGGCGGAAAACAGCAACAGCGGGATCTCGCGCCCTTGGTTAGCCTCGTCCAATATCTCGCGGATTTCATGCATCTCACGCTCGAATCCGATATCAAGAATCCTGTCTGCCTCATCGAAAACACGGACCTGGAGATTGTCGAACTTGTCAGTGACGTCTGGATCATCGAGTACATCCCTCAACCTGCCAGGGGTAGCAACGATAATATCCGCCACCCGGCGGGGGGGTGCGCCTGGATCAAGTCCGGCAGCGCGCAATTGCCTATCCTTGGATACACCTCCAACAAGACTCTGCACCTTTATCTGGTTCAGGCCGCCAAATTGCGTGATTTTATAAACTTCATCAGCAATTTGTTGAGCCAGTTCACGCGTCGGAGAGACTATGAGGGCACGAACCTTTCCCTCTCCCGGCGTAAGGCGACGGCGCTCGATCACCTTTTGGAGAATCGGAATTGCAAAAGCCGCAGTCTTTCCTGTGCCAGTTTTCGCGCGGACCACAACGCTTTCACCACGTAAGATAGGCAGGAGGGTCTGGGCTTGTACAGGTGTAAGCCATTCATACTTACGGTTGTGGATCAGAGAATTTACGAGCGGCAGCGATAGCAATCTATGCTCCTCGAGTGCTTTAGTAGGAACAGACGACACGCCCTGCATTTTCGGAAGATCTTCCTCATCCTTTGAGATAAGATCTGTCCATTTGAGCGCCGCCAGCTTTTCAGAGTCCAGCTCATAATTGTTTTTGCCCATAAGGCCGTCATCACGTATACGCCGCTCCTTTGTTCTGCCTAGCAGCTCTTTGTCGCTCTCTGCTCGTGCACGGGCTTGGCCACCGCCACGACCTCCATGAGAATTTGGAAATTTTTGCCGAAATCGTTGGCTTGCAAAGAGACGCACTCCCCTTGGAGGTACGCTCTCAAGAATATGGGCACCTGCCAGCCTTAATTGTGCAAACATGCAATATTTCAGCTGGTTACGCCGGAGAGAAATTTGTGCCCTCGGCCCGCCTGTCCAAGGGCTGATCTAGCATGACCCTGTTTTCGTTAACTAGACGTATCAGGTGACAATTTGTCGGCAGCCTTTAAATTTAATTTTTTATTTATAGATTACGCATGGATGTCAAACTTGGTTTCAAGAGGGGCTGCGTCCATTTTGCTAGACGCGTATGGTCCACCAGCACACTAGATGGTCTTGCCACTCGCGTAACGACAAGGCACATGTTGTTACCATGCAGCCACGACCCTTCCCCAAAAGTGTCTCTCAGTCGTAGAAGACTCGTAAAGGGTATCCCGGTGCGGTGATTTCGCAATTATCTAAGCCTCCAGTAGGATGGCGCGCTATAATGTATATAATAAGCAATCGCTAGCGGCAAAGCTTCTCTTCCTCTCTCGCGACAGGTTCGTGCTTCGGGAGATAATCTGGTGTTCTTGAGAGCTGTGACGACGTATACTTTCTTTACGGCAGTAAGCTCTTCACAGCGTGATTATTTGTAGTTAATTTCTTTTCTCTTAGGACGATATGGAAGCCTCTGATCTTGGCTCCCCCTCAGAGTCTACTGATTCTGCGGGGCATGTTGTCAGTGGCAGAACGGCACCACTCCGGGGCAGAGATGCTGGTGAGCAGTCTCTTGGCGCAAGTAATGACGGAAATTCAACCTCGCCATCTGTCTCGGGCACATCAGTGCCGTCTGCGGTTGAGGAGATGCAAGCATTGTTACACGCCCCTCAAGACATGGAACCACAGACATTGTTTGAGGGTTTCAGCCGCATTCTCTTGAGCGTTGAGAAAAAGGATCTTGGCACACCGGACGATCCGACCCTTTCAATCTTAGAGCTCGCACTACAAACCCCTGGTTCGTTCTGGGATGCCGCGGTAGCGAGCAGCCCCGCCACTCTTGATGTTGCGGGTAGGTGCCGCAACTGGATGGTTGCAGAGGTCCGACAAAAAAATCTACATGCTACGGACTCTGCATTACTCGTATTGTTAAAGCTCCCGCTGAGCGATGAGCTTATAAAACAGATAAAGCTCCGTCAAGTCATAAAAAAGCTGGAGTCTGTCGACGGGCGAACGGGAAAGTTGGCCGCTCAATTGAGCGACCGCTATCCGACTGCTCTCGACGACGAGGCAACATACCAGCCTTCTCGGAAGGCCGCTTCAGCTGCGCCCGCAAGGCTGTTTGGCAACGTTGGAGTTTTGAAAATGGGTAGTCACAAGCGCGGACGCGAGTCTCCTGAACCACAATTGCTCTCAGGAGTTGAAAGTGTCAATCTCGAACACAACGACGATACCGATGATGCAGAATTCCGCCGCGTTAAGAGAACAAAGCAGGCCAAGACCGTCCATTGGAAGCCTGACAGTGAACTTGTCATGGTAAGGTTTTTTGAAATGGAGGGTGAAGCAAGATTTAAGTCTGCCAAGAACGCTAAGCTTCAAGAGCATGATGAAGGCTCACCATTGCATCCAAACATTCCTTGGGTCGAACCTCATGAAGTAGACTTTACTGGCGCCTTTTCAAGCGAGCAACTGAGGGCCGCAATGTCATCGAAACGCGGTGGTCTAAGGACTCCCGACAGCACAGAAGCGAGACTTCAGAAAGAGCGCGAAGATACATCGCCCAGTGTCGCGCCGGGCGATGTTCACAGCCCAGCGGAACCAGATGCTGCGGAGGAACCTCCTTCCGCTGGGCCGCGGCAGGGCGGTCGCTTCGTGCCTGCACAAGCTCCATCATGGTGGTTGCAGAAGCAAGGCCAAGCACATATTGCCTCCGGAGCTCCATCTATGGCCATGAACCCGTTGACAATGAATCCAATGAACCCAGTCGGGGCAATGCCGCCGATGATGATGGGCGCGTTCCCCTGGGGAATGGGATACCCAATGCCTGGTATGATTCCCGGGCAAATGAATGGCATGATGGCACCGATGAACAACGGCTCTATGCCTGGCATGTTCAGCAATCCTGGCGTGAACAACAAATAAATTATTTATTAAGCTCTGTAAATATTCACTTTCTGTCTCAGTGGACTTGTACCTTTATAGTAAGTTAGATTCAATCACAGCCTGGTTCACATGCTGCGAGATATTATCGGTCTTCGTGTCAGGGTTAGGTTATTTCCATGTATTCTCGTCGGAATGCGTCGCGCAACTCACGCTCTAATACAAGGGAGGACCGCTTTGACTTAGCGCGTCAGGAATCGCCATGGATGAGCCTGGCTTCTTGGAACCATCCGCCCAGCGTGGACTTGGCCTTCAATTTGCCATTGCTTTCACGTTTGGCCTAACGACGTTGGTAGTGTTCAGTTTCTGGCGGACTCGATGGCCCCAAATTTACGCTGCTCGTACCATGCATAAGCACGATCTACCGCCACTAAGTCCTTCACTCTTCGGATGGATCCGTAGCCTCATCCTTATAAAGGATGAGGAGGTGTTGAAGTTCGCAGGGCTCGACGTATACGTCTTTCTCATGTTCTTCCGAGCAGCCTTGTCCCTGTTTTGGAAGCTGTTCCTGGTGTCAATGGTATTCATAAAACCACTCAGGTGGTGGTATAACTACAATGAGGATGAGGACGGTGGGCACACAAGGTACCTTACCGAGTCTTCCAACCTTTTCGGAGATTATATCTGGGTCCATGTCGCGGCCACATATATTTTCACCATAATATGCATCAGAACGATGCGCCAATACACTGATGAGATCGTCAGTGTTCGACAAGCCTATCTTGGTCATCAGAGCACTATTACAGATAGAACGCTCCGGATCAGCGGAATCCCGCGCAAACTTCGTTCTGACCCTGCGATCAAGGCTTATCTTACGGCTTTGTTTGGCGTTGAACCAGAGAGTGTCGTCCTGTGCCGAAAGTGGGGTAGAATTGACAATCTGTGCTCTCGACGGGTAGATCTCATTCATACACTAGAGCAGCTCTGGGCAGACTACATCGGTGGTGACAGCGAAGCTTTTACGTCTACAGCTGTGGGCTATACGGATGAGGACCATGTTGAGCGGGATTCTTCCGTTCAACCAGCTCATGCCATATCTGAGGAGTATGGGGGAGTGCGCGCCATTGCCGCACGAATACTCCCGGGAAGGAAACGACCGCAAGGGAAAGTTGGTTGGTTGGGATTGAAGGGACCCACCGTGGATTTGATCGACTACTATGACAGAGAGCTCGCAGCACTTGATGTAGCAATTGAACGCGAACGTGTTGTCGCGAATACTCGCCCTGTCACTAGCATCTGCTTCGTCACAATGAAGAATGTGACCCATTGTCAACTTGCAGCACAGTCGATTTTGAGTCCCACTAGTCAAGTTATGGTCAGCACAGTGGCCCCTTCTCCGCTTGAGATTATGTGGAGAAACGTGTACTTGAAGCCAAAAGAGCGCACTGTAGCAATATACTTTACCGCGTTGGCTGTGATTATTTGCAGTGCATTCTTGGCTGTACCACTCGTTTATTTATCGCGGCTGTTGGACATTAATATTATTCGAAAGCACTTCCCGCGCTTCGGAGGATGGCTAGTCCAACACCAATGGATTGCAGCCCTTGTTACAGACGTTTTCCCCACTTACGTGTTTTCGATTTTCACTCTAGTCGTACCGTTTTTCTATGCCTGGCTATCTCGTCATCAGGGATTTGTCGGGAAAGGTGACGTGGAGCTGTCTACTGTCGGGAAGAACTTTTTCTTCGTCTTTGTGAATCTTTTTCTTATTTTCACTATCGAGTCAACGTTATTCTCAGCTTCCGTTGATACTACAGAGATCGCGAAAGAATTCGCATTCTATATCTTGCGACTCTCATCGTTTTACACGAACCTGATTGTTCTGCAAGGTATTGGCCTGACCCCTTTCAGGCTGTTGCAGCCGGCTTCTTTATTCCAGTTCTCTTATATTAGAGTGAGCAGCAGAACCGCTAGAGATCTTCATGAGATATACAAGCCCCAGAGTGCCAATTTTGGCCTCTTGCTCCCAATGCCGCTGCTGATATTGATCGTGGTACTCACCTATAGCGCTCTGCGCCCGCTTATCTTGTTTTTCGGGTTGGCGTATTTTGCACTGTGTTATTTTGTCTACAAATACCAACTCCTCTACTCGATGGTGCACCGTGTACACTCAAATGGTCGCCTTTGGAGCATCATTCTCAGGCGCGTGTACCTCGGCCTCGGCGTCTTCCATCTCGCCATGGTGGGTGTCCTAGTCTTGCAGCAGGCTTATAGCTATGCCCTTCTTATCTTGCCATTAACATTGTCATTGGCCGGGTTTTGGTATTCATTTGAAAAGTTCACTGAGCCGCTACTAAACTTTGTGGCTATGGAGGCTTTGCGACAGTCAGATGTTGACGCAAACAGCCTCGGCACTTATAGTCCCTCGGAGGAGGTCGCCTTGTTTGGCAATGATGTAGACGACAACCGCGGAAGGTCTGACTCCCCACCAAGAGATGGCCACGATGATAGCTTCTTAGGTAGAGCCGGCGGATTTGCCAACGACCCTCTCGATCTAAGGAGTGCGAACTCTGGACTTAGGCAAGGCCTGTGGCGTGATTCGAATGGCCATCACACGAGAACCCTTGACGAAACCCGAGAGGAAGGATACGAGTATGTGAATAAGAATCTGGTGGAACCGCTCGAGGGCCCTTGGATTGCCACTGATCGTAACGAACGTATCACCGTCGGCACAGAGGGCTTTGAGAGACATGAAATTTCATACAGGAGCTGGATATAGGCTTCGATAATATTGTTATATATTTACTAACTAACCATGTACCAGAATACCTCACTCAAGAGGGAACATGCTATCAGCCCAATGGCTGTCAGCATGGTCGCCTTCAAGTAGCCGAGACCAATAATTATGTTTAGCACCTCAATCATGCAAACAGGGGACGCATAGCGTACAAGCTGCTCAGCAAACGGGATATCAAAATGCCATATAAGGGTGAGTATTGGAAGTAATTTGATAAATGACCCTATGATAACTGCTGTCGACACGGCTCCTCCATCTCGCCACCCCGATACATACCAAGCAGACTTGCGCAAAACGAAGTGAACCGCGAACGTCTCGGCAGCGCAGAGAATTAAAAATAGGGTGTACTGCTTCAGCGCAGACGTAGACTCTAAGAAATGCACAATCCTTGGGTCTTGTGATTTTTCACTCATGGCCCATTGTAAGTAAACGTCAAAAAGCGTCGACATAATGATCAAGCGGAATCCAAGTCGGGAAATTCCCATAATTTCTTTGGCACTTGGTGGCTTTGCAGTGAATTCTCTTCGGTTACCGTTTTGTACTAACGTAACTTGGGGTGTGGGCGATCTTTCTGCTTCCGACGTCGCCAACGACGGGGAGCGAGACTTTGAGCTTGAAAGCGTTCCCATTGCTGTCGCATTGAATGTGATATGCCGTATAGCTGGCGGCCGAAGGAGTATAAGATCGATGAGGACAAGCATGCGATCGCTCTCTATGTACTTATCGGCAAACTGCCCGCAGTTTGCGCATCGTGTCGCGTGAATGTTGTCATCAGAATAGTATGTGTACAGCGAGGAAACGGGTACCGCGCATTCGACGCAAATCATTGCTGGCCTAGTCCCATGAGTTTGTCGCGTTAACACTCCGCACCTGTTATTCCTAGGTGGGCTTATTGGGCTAGGGTATTATAGCAGCTCTAGACTAGGTTAAAGACCACACCGGCAAGCTGTGCAACGCTACTATGTCTACCAGTTTGGAGGCATTAAGCGTGCAACGCTTACTCTAGTAGCGCATGAAGGAGCATATAGGGGCATTTAATAAGCTAACTTATCATGAGCTAGATCGTATACGTTCATATTGGACCTGAAGCGATGCAGCGGTGGGTCTCTCTACATAAAATCACCATCGTCCAATCCGTCGTCCTCAAGCTCTTCAGGTGCATCAACCTTAGGCTTCTCCGACTTTTGAGCGGCCATCTTGAGATTAGGCTTCTGGCGAGACCCCAAGCGCTTGGCGCGCTCTTCTCGGTACTTTTCGTTAGACAGTGCCGCCAAAGTTGAGTCCACACGACCCACCTGGTCGCTAGTCAATGGCTTGCACAGATCTCGACAAAGCTCGATGATGAAGTTTGTGTGTTGGACAGCCGAGTTCTTCTCTGCAAGATCATTAATGACACCAGACAGCGTCTTGCGCAAGTCAGCATAGTCACGCGCGGTCTTTGGTTTGAAGATAGCCAAATCACTGAGCTTCGCCGGACCCGCAGCGGGTGCTGGCGCAGGTTTTGAAGTGTTTCCCTTGGATCTGGGGTGCACGTCAGCCGAAGCAAGAAGATCGCTGGCATTGTTCAAGTCACTATCAATTTCCATTTGGCGCTGCTCGAGTTTGGAGGCTTCTTGCGTCTTCTCAAGGGCCTTACGCTCACGTTCCTCCTGTTCCTTGCGCTTCCTATCGGCGATACGCTGAGCAGAAGAGATCTTTGGCTTAGCCGCGACCTTCTTTTTTGATTCCTCGTCACTGTCAAGACCAGCCTCCCAGTCTCCCAAAAGGCCGTCATCCTCCTCATCGTCGAAGGTCATATTTGAGGTTGCCGCAACAGGCACATCAAAATCCTCATCTTCCCAGCTAGCCATGGTATATTAGATCCTGAAGGACGAGAAGCACGGTTGTTAAGCGATAGAAAAGTGATTCCTAAAATCAATTTTAGGAGACTCACGTCTCTCCCAGCAGGAGGATCGATGTTAGGGTGAGAGGCTTCCCTGGAGTTTATGCCGAAGGTATCATGTAGCTCGCAACCCGGCTTGGGTGATCTGCGCAGAATCAGACCCACACCCTGCAGGGCGCGCCGGGGACTAAGGGGAAAAGTTTCTCGTCGCTGCCGTCGTTACGTGATGAGCGGGCTGAGTGGGTGAACCCGTCGAACTCAGACGGTAGGCAGCAAGGCCCTTGCCGCTACGGGGTTGTGATGGGGATAGGGTCAACGCGCAAAAAGCCGTTGGCACTAGGGTGGGAAGCCACGGCTGAAGCAAGTAGGAAGTCGACAGGACGTGTTCGCAATAACTTGTACACATCTAATTGTAACTCCCTTACGTGCGGCCACGATCGGGCTCTCTTCCTAAGATAGGCGTTTATCTGGTTTGCAAACAAGCAGGAGAGTCGAAGAACCACGGTTGAGAGCAGGGTATTCGATAATGTCGTCACCAACAACTCTCACCAAACTCTCGGGGTGGATCGACAAGTCAGGTATTGAACTACGAGGAGGATCGCGGATCGTCGAGACGAAAGCAGCCGGCCTTGGCCTTGAAGGCGCAGCGGACTTTGGCACCAGTCAAGTCGAGGTCGCTGTTCGCGTTCCACATAACCTCGTACTCAACAGCAAGAGGATAGCAGAGCTAGCAGAGAAAGATCCCTTGCTCGATGAATGGATTAAAGTGGACAATGTTACGGGAACGCCTCTACTTCATCGGGGCCTCCTTTATTTGTGGTTAGAAAAAGGCGAGTCTCCTTGGAAAGACTACCTAAGCTCCCTTCCCACCGATCTGGAGCTGCCGTTCAGTTACAGTATAAAGAAAATGGAGCGTCTCGAGATCTCTCTCGCTTCTCTGCAATATCCTGCGTTATCAAAGCGACTCCAGATTGAGCGTGCATATGAAAGGTTCATGGCGTCTGGTATCGCCGGTGACTTGACCCTGGAACAGTGGCTTGTTCCCCACCTATGGATTTCTTCACGGGGTCTCACACATCCCACAACAGAAGAGACATGCCTCGTTCCTATAATAGATTTGTGCAATCATAGCTCGCACTCGTCAAACGTGAGGTATGATATCGATAGCGAGGGAAGTTTCGAGCTACTTACAGTACCTGAGGAGGAAGAGGATGAGAAGGGTGCGAAAGAGACAGCTGAGACTGACGGTTCTCCGAAGCGCACCTTCAGTGAAAGCAGGAATCCAGATTCAAACAAAACGGAGCGCCGCGAGCTTCTTTTGAACTACGGAGAGCGTAGTAATAGCGAGTTCGTGTTCAATTATGGTTTTTTGCCCAATGACCGGACATCTGATGACTTTGACCAGGTGTTCATGCCTATTGACCCAAGTTCCGACGAGGTGCGAGATATTCTAGACCTTTCACGGACGATGAAAGGCATTTCGGCCGATGAAAAAACGCAATTGGCAGAGGCCTACGATGTTCTGCTAGACTTCTTCTCAGAGTCATACGTGCAAATGCTTCGCCTTGTTCGCTTCCCTACAAAGCTCGAGCCAAACGAAGATAAGCGGTACAAGTTTCACAACAACTTCATCATGGCCCTCGCCAGCGACGACTATCTAGAGGTGCGGGAAGTCGACGATAGACAGGCTCTGTTCTTCGAGGACGGCGAGGAGCTACATCCAGATACAGTATTTGACGCCGCAGTCGCATTAAAAGACGACAAGGTAATGGAGAAGGCAAGAGGCTATGTTGCGAAGCTCGCGCGATTGTTCGAGGATAAACTAGTCCATGTGCGTGAGGAGGAAAAAGACTCTGTCATCTGTCAATTAGTCGAGACAGAGATTGACCTCTTCAGGCATTACTCTAAATCAGATACGCAATAGAGATTGAAATCGTTTACATCTATTACACAACGGTCTACCCCTCTATGAGCGAACCGCCCCCCCCCCCGCGAACCTGCTCGGGTACGGCGGTCTGCACCTAGCCCTATAGGCACCGTGTGCATAGGGTGGGGATGATCGTAGGTGTGTCCCGCTGCCTGTATAACGCGACACCTGACCCCCAACCCAAAGGTGGTAGCAGAAGCAGCACAGTCTTACCGGGGCGACCTAAAAGATGAGCCAAATGATCTCCACCGGGCGCGGTGGAGCAGGTAATCTACGCCGCACACATAAAGATGATCTCCCCGACTCTACGAGCGAGCTGCCGCACTTGCACGGCAAGCGCTTCACGACAGGGAGAGGCGGAAAAGGAAATATGATGGATAACGTCGACCCTGAGAGCACGCGGGCGGCGCAAGATGGCAACGTGGAGATGGACTACGACGGTCCTGCCCTTGCTCCACGAACGAGCACGACAGTAGGCCGCGGCGGATACGGCAACAACGTCCGTAGCGTTAGGTCACGGCAGTATGAGCAGAATGGCGGTAAGAGCGACAAAGAGGGCGGAAACTCTTTGTGTGAGAAAATCACCAGCATTTTAAACTAGTATGTTAATTGTGTTTAAAACTCACTCGGAATTGACATGAGCCGGCGCATGAGTGTGCCGAAATCGTGGCCATCTAGCTTGTTGCCGAGGAGATACTGCAGGGCTAGCGGCAAATCGGTTCTCGCAGCATTGCTCAGCTGGTCTAGCCGTTCCTTGACGCGTAATGATATTCCGCCTGCCCGCATAAGTGTGGAGCAGTAAAAGGGCAAAAAAGGCAGGAATTCCTTAAATAGATAGGCAAATAGGGTGATCCCCATGGCAACACCAAGTATTTCGTCAATGTGCTTGCTTTCGAGGTTCCAGCTCTGCCATTTCTTCAGAGCTGCACGGATGTACCGCTTGTATGCTTCATCCATGCCACTCTCGGTCACAAACCTTCGAATTTGGGACGGCTCGATGTCCTCCACACGTCGCCCATATGAGCTCCTCGCATGAAGCAGGATCTGTATCGTCTCCGAAGCTACTTCAGCGAACTGAGAAATGATCCGTGTGTCTGTCTCTTCGACAGCTATTGACGAGCGAATGCTCTTTTGAAGCACATCTATGTCAAGGAGGACTCCGCCGGTATCGATCATCCTATGCTGTAGTAAGAGAAACACATAGAGGTCGCCCAGAGGTACTTGGGCAAACAAGGACTGCATCTTCTGAAAATATGGCTCTGCCGGACAAGCACTTGTTTCATAGAAAGACACTGCCTGCTTCACATACCAATCTCGCTTCGCCAACTCTCGTGGCGTTAGCGGCCTGGCCCTGCGAGGCACGCTGTAAATCCTCGCTGCATAACGAGATAAGTCCCCAATTTTCTCGTGGTACGAAAATCGCTTACTATCATACTTCTCTTCGGACGGAAGCTGCTCCACAAGATCCGAGTAGTATCTTATCCCCTGTCCAGTTGCGTATAGCGCGAGCTTTTGCAATCGATCTATGTACACCTCTCCCTGCTCCGTTCTTAACGCATGTGTAACTAGTATGTCCAGCTGCTTGATCAGTTCATGAATCGCTTTCCACTTGCGCTTATTGGGTGTTCCTTTCATGAGATCATCCACGACAGTCTTGTAAGTGCGCGACATGTCTTGGACTTCCTCCTTCGACAGAATGGTTGACGTGTCTTCCATTAGTACCATCAACTTGTAGTGTTCTTTCAACCTTTCCCGCTAAACTAGCTAGGTTAAAAACGCGAGCTACGCGTCGCGATCACCGACGCTGTCAGAACGCCCGCACTTCCGGTCTCTGCTAAACATAATAACAATGGATGCATGTCTCCGTGGGTTGGGGTACGACCTCCCGTCCGCGCGCCCTGCAAAGCTACGACACCGTCGGGGCATTACATCCTCTCCCTGCACGCAGTATTAATACTAGGCGAATCTTCCAATAATCAGGCGAGACTCACTAGGGCGGGAATCAGCTTCAGAAGAGTAGTAACCGCTAGCACACGGCAAGGCAATGTTTGGCTCGCAGCAAGGGTCCGCATTCGGCTCTTCGACTGGAGCTCCTTCGTCCACGTTTGGCGCAGGTGGAAGTACACCGGCCTTTGGTACGAATCCTCTTGCTCCGACTGCTGGAGTCAGTTCGAACGGCAGTGCCTTTGGTTCTGGTAACTCTGCATTTACGGGAAATTCTGCATTTGGTACAGGTTCTTCTACTTTTGGGTCTGGCAACTCGGCATTCGGAACTGGTAACTCGGCATTTGGTACCGGTGGATCAAACTTCGGAGCGAGTTCGGGAAGTGGTACAAAATCGGCGTTCGGGTCTGGAAACACAGCGTTCGGCACAGGAAATTCCGCATTTGGTACTGCAAATTCGGCATTCGGCACTGGAAACTCATCCTTCGGCACCGGAAACTCGGCATTCGGCACTGGAAACTCATCTTTCGGCACTGGAAACTCATCTTTCGGCACTGGAAACTCAGCGTTTGGCACCGGAAACTCGGCATTTGGTACTGGGAATTCGTCTTTCGGCACCGGAAGCTCTGCCTTCGGAACGGCCGGCTCATCTACAGGCCCCGGCAACTCAGCTGGTTCAGGCTTTGGGCAGCCTGGTAACAGCTCCCCCTTCGGTGCTACGATGACTCCGAGCGCTTCTTCTCAACTCAATGGAGGTAAGCCTTCGGCATTTGGTAACAATACATCACCCTCGCCATTTGGTACTAGTGCGAGCAGTCCCGCTTCCAACTCCTCGCCGTTCGGTAAAACCGCACGGTCTGCTTTCGGGTCGCTTGGGGCATCTGCGCCTACGGCTGGAGGGTCCTCATTTGGAACAAAAACTAATTTCACGCCGTTTGGTAGCACCAACGCGTCTACAAGCTCACCATTTGCTTCGAACAACGCAACCCAACCTGCAGGGAGCAACGCTTCGCCGTTTTCCACAAATAACACTTCGGCGTTCGGCTCCGCAAACCGTTTCTCAGCTCTGAGCCAGGGGTCCGAATCCGCTCAAGCCCAGTCCTCCCAACCTGTGCAAACAAACGCCTTCGGAGCAAGTGGAGCGGCCAACTCGAGCCCGTTCGGCTCTACTTCGTCAGGGTTTTTGTCGTCTCAACCAGGCATGGCCTCAGGGCAGCAGCCGCAACAACAGCAAACATCGAGCAGTGCCTTCGGATCGGGCTCATCAGGCTCCTCGATATTCGGGCAGGCCCAGAGCCAGCCAAGCCCTCTCTCAACTGCTTCCCAGCAGCCATCCACAGCCAGCGCCTTTGGACAGCCTGCGACAGGTGTGCCTGCAGCAAATACAACGGAGTTCAAACCGTATAACCAGCTAGGACTGTATCCAGACGTGTCTGAAATCAGCCAGGCTGCGAAGGACGCGTTCAGTGCGCCCACTTTCAACTTTGGTGATATCCCGGAGACGGTGCCACCAATTCTATATTGCTAATCTAGCCCCTGTTCAGGCTACGGTTGGAAACTAATAGAGATTGAACGTTAATTTATAGGATTATTATCATTTGCGATGAAGTGCCGCCTAGCTTCGTTCATCAAATCTTTGCGGCGATTCTGGGTTTGCTTGAAGACTGCCTCATATTTCGCGACCAGCCCACCAAGGACCTCGGCTTTACGTTGCTTCCCTTCGGCAACTTCACTCACCTTGACTTCAGTTTCACGCCGGAAGAATGGCTTCGTGAGCGAAAAACTCAGGTCTATCTTCTCATAGCCAAGCACGAGTGCAGTGCCCAGTGGCGTGGGCAGAAACTTCCCTTTCTTGTCCTTGTAAACGTATTCACGCTCCTGGATTTTCGTGATGTGCTCGGCCATCGTAGCATCAGTCCCTATACCATTAGCGTCCATTAGGCCGATAAGTTCTGGCTCTGTAAGTAGGTCCGGAGCAACAGTTTTGCTCTCATGAAGGACCAGGGACTTGCATTCGATCTCATCCCCAACATTCCAATTCGGTAAAATTTTATTAGACCAGAATTCGTAGATGTAAACCTCGTAGAAGTTTTGTTCTAGGACTCGAATTCCAGAGAGATGAAACTTTTCCGCTGCATAGGTGAGGTTGATATTCGTTGCCTCACCCTTAGCATCATCACTGCAACAAGCGAGAAAGTACCTTGTGATAAACTCATATACCTTCCATTTGTTGTTGTCGTTGCTAAATGCACTCCGCGATGCCCCTTGGACAGGATGGATCGGGGGATGCGCCTTATCATCGTGCGTACCAACTCTGGGAACTCTGAACTTAGGATTTTCCGAGCTGAGAAGGTTTCGCGCGTAGTTCCCCCACGGTGCATCAGATCTGGTTTGCTTCGCGACCAGGCCCTTCAAGTCGATAGCCTTATCAAAGCGATCGGTTTCAGTTCGGGGATATGAGACATAGCCTTCGTTGTAAAGTCGCTCTGCGATGTCCATGATTTGCTTGGAAGACATTTTAAGTGCGGCAGCGCCCTTGCGCTGCAAGGACACAGTAGTCAATGGCAGAGGCCGCCACCTCGATGTGGGCTTTGTGTCCAACTGCGTAACTCTGAACTTGCCATTGCCCTCCGCAAGAGCCCTCTCATAAAACACAAGTGCCACCATGCGGTCGAAAATCTTCCCCCTGTCCCAAACTGGGGACATGGTGCCAGATTTTTGGCCGTCGCTTGTATCTATCTTCCCCTCTATCGTCCAAAATGGTTCTGCAACATGCTTCTTGTGCCGTAGATACCTATCAACCACAAACCCCAGAGTTGGAAACTGGCAGGGCCCGTATTGAACCGCACGTGTTTGCAGCTCGGCACGAAACTCCTTGCGAAACAATTGAGTTTGGAGTCTCGTGAGCGAGTAGCCCGAGCGCAAGTCCAGCTCGCGACGGACATTAACCGCTTCAATCTGGTTTATATCGAGCTGTCGTGGCTGTCCTGCAGCTTCACGTATATGACTCGGCTCCGTATTGTTGAAGTGGGCTCGAAACACTTTGATTCGGCTATTAGCCTCGCGAGCCACGTCGGCCACTTCACCGCCGATGTGCTCACCTTCACGATCGCAGTCGGTCCAGATATACAGAATTGATGACTTCCGACTCTGTGCCTTGATGTTTTTGGCAGCTTCTTGTCCTTCCTTCGTCACAACAGTTTTGATCGGCGCACTAAACAACTGCACGGCCTCCGTCTCCCACTTATCAAACGGAGGCATGAACTGGATGTCTGTGAGATGGCCAATGACTGACGAGACTGTCATTTCGCATGGTCCCCATACCGGTGAGTTGTACGCAAACTCGTAGTTGCGAATGTACCTACTACTCGTTGTGCGTGACTGGACGCTGCCTCCGCCAAGGGCATTTGCAATAGCCTTTGCGATTGAAGGCTTTTCAGCGATACACAGCACGCGTTGATGCATTATCTACAAAACTGCGTATCACTGGGAGGCGTCCCGACGCATCAACATATAAAGCACCCAAGGGTAAATAAAGACGTCGCGGTGGTCGCGTCTGCCCTCCCGCAGATTAACCACGTGATGTTCAGGTTGACCAGCTGGCGACCACCGCCGCCATCCGCACACACAAAATACCGGAGCCGTCGCGGACTGACATCTCTTTGCCTGCCTTATCCGAAAAGCGGCTTATTTTGATTCCAGGCTTGATCAAAGGGGAATTAAAGTCAACGGTTAATCATGATCTTACTGGTATATTTCCTTAAAAAACCTTTTATTTCGTAGAACTCGTTATCTTAAAAAGCACATAATGAAACGTTCCAGGGAACATTTACGAAGCCACCTTGGTAGTGCGTGGGGCTGCGATAGTCGTCTTCTTGATCGTACTGGACTTGGCCGGCTCCTTTTGAATTTCAAGGTCAGCCGGGTCTACAACGACTTCATTCCTCTTATCACTGGTGGCAGTGGAAGTGTCACGACGACGCGTAGTCGCCGGGGTCTCTGTGCCGAGCAGGTAGTCCCAGTGGCGGAACGATGACGCATAGTTACCGGTAAAGTAGTGATGGTGGTCATCGTGGTGGTCCGCGCCGGCCCAGATGGGAAGGAAGTGGTGGAGGCTAATCGGGAACTCGTAACCAGAATGCGAATCAATAGCCTGGACAAGACGCAAGACTATCCAAAGCATCACAGTGAGCAGGTGCATGTTGCCAGCGATATATCCAAGAAGCAGGGGCGAACCGACGGTGCCGGTGCCTGTGAATGCAACCTCAATAGGATGCGCGTACTCAGCGGTAAGACCGAAGGGCGCAGCATATTTGTGATGCTGCTTATGCACTCGCCTGTACAACATCTTGGTATGAAGCAGGCGGTGGCCAAAGTAATGCCAGGTATCTTCCATGAAAAACAGAGCCGTGAGTTGCCATGCAACGGTCCACATGCTCGGGAAAGGCGCCCGGTATTTGATATTGAACAAGTCGCATACGAAGTGGAAGCCGAAGATGGGGAAGGCCTCGACGAAGATGTGAGCAGTGAGGACGCTCTTTAGGCACTCAAGGTACTGCTGACGCGTCGGAGCCCGCGTATCCTGAATCTTGTACTTGCGCATCGACGGCATCATGTCAACGATTAGCCACGGCAGGCTACGGCCGAAGTACACGAGCTCATGCACGACCAGCAGTAGAAGACCTGTCGCGATGATATCATTGTTCATGTAGTTGTAGTAGTCCTCCCATTTACGCTCAAGCCAATTGAGATGCTCGGGGAAAAACGTATCGACAATAGATTGCGCTGTCGCGTTGGCTGCCATGATTACTAGGACCAAGAAGTGACACGACCTTCAGATGTCAAGAGATGGAAAATGGGACGAAACCTAATCTTTATAGGGCGCGAGTGCCTCAGTCACCCCTAGCGATCGCATTATCAGCTTTGTAATCTATACGAGTTCTTTACGGATTAGTAAGGAAAGAGGCGGCTCGACTTGAGATTTTGGGCAATTTACCGCACGTGAGAGGCACAGCGCCCGCTACGCGTGCCAAAACAACTCTTGGAGGCGCATCGCCAAGAATCAGATGATCATTGACAGTATAGGTTTGAGCGATTGATCCCGAACAGGAGCAAGTATCAAGAACACGAGCCTTTAGCAAAAATAATATTCCCTTGATCGCTCCGAGCTTTTTCGGGTCTTTGTCTAGGATGTACACACACAGCGGCAACTGATCTCCGCTGAGAAAAATGTCAGATAGTATACCCTTGCCCTCCATAACGGAGACCTGTCGCTTACCTCTTTCTTCTTACTATGCAGCTGCCGAGGTGGAAACCTGCAGGTGATTTCTGCACGAGGACACGAGTTGTATCGCTCGTTTGAGTATAGTTCCCAATTATGCATCTGAAATAAACTATTAGCGGCAAGAAATCAAGATGATACATAAGTTCCTGGTGCACTCCCGCAATTGCACTCAGTTCGCCCGTGCTGTACACGGAAACGCTGGCTCGCCCCGGCTCGCATAACGTCTGTAATGAAATTCTCGTCTCTTCGTTTCTCTACAAGTCGTGCCGATATTTTAGATGAACTCGAATGATGACCTGACGCTCAAAGAATCTATATCTGGTTCGAGCTCAATGTATTCGTCTCCTTGCAGCGGGGACTGGGACTGCTCAAAATAGCTCCCAAGTACAAACCCCATAAGTTGGTCAAGGCATACATAATAAAATCCTTTGTAGGAAGCACCACGAATTTGCAGCTGGTGGTCAGGGACGGGAAAAAGCTCTTTCAGCCGCATAAACAAGCATTGATAGGTCTTGAAGTCTTTGTGGACGAAGGACTCCGAAGTCGCACCTTCAAGCCTGCGGAATGATGGAAAGCGGAGCCATCGAGCGAGATCACTGGACCAGGTAGTTCCCCAGTCTTCGTGCTTGGTACGAAAGCTATAATGCGGGGAGATAATCTCCCCCTCAAAATAAGTCGTGAATACCGGGAGGCTTTCGGCAAGATCATGCGAAGTCATGTAGCCGCAAACGAATCCGCGATCCAGATCCACGTCTTTAATTTCTAGTTGAACTCGATGCTCTCGGATGTCTCGCTGCACTCCATGGAACCGCGCCCCAGGCCACAGAAATGGACCAGTCGATCTCTTGCGCAATGGGATGTCACACGGCTGCTTCAGAGAGTCAATTGGCCACACATCCCGATCATCTGTAGGGACGGGCATGTTGAAAATGCCAAGCTCGGTTGCTGAACTTTGTTCTCTGCTCGCAGTCCCGCCGCTTGCGCACCCTCCTATCAATCAGAACCGTATTTCCCTAGCCCTGAGTGTGTAATCACACACCGAGTGCTATGCTATCGCGTTTTCTCCAGCTAGGTGGAGGCGAGGGCCACGGCGCCTAGCATCAACCTCAAATCTAGTATGTGTCATGCATCGAACCAGCCAGCCAGAGACGTCGCATAACAGAAAAAAGTGCTAGCATTTAGCCGATCAAGTAGTTAATAAAAAGAACGCCTCGACAATAACGGTCAACGCAGCTGAAAAAACATTTCTTTTTTTAGCGCTTTTGCTCTCGTGCTGTGCTTCTGCCTTATCAGTTTGTTTATCGTTTGCCTAATTTTACCTGGCCGGCCTACGCGGTCCATACATCTTCGTGGAAGTAAATTGACGAGGAGCTAGTCTTCACATAGGAGTAGCTCAGCCTGAGAAGCTTTTCCTCGTTATTTCTTACCATATTTGGAGAAGAGTTTAGCGGGGAACAGCGATCTGTCTCTTATGCTTTGGGGCTAGGGGGCCCTAATCTATTTCGTTGAAACAAATCGACCGGGCGGTGAAAATACGTTTTCAAGATCCAAACTTATGAGTGTCCATGAAAGTATGGAGCTCTTACAGAGCCACGAACCTCCGGAGGAAATCGAGCAGGGGAGCGTATGGAAAGACCTGTTTGCCGGGACCGCTGGAGGCATCGCGCAGGTCCTCGCCGGCCAGCCGTTCGACACAGTGAAGGTACGGCTTCAGGCGGCACCCGAAGGTGCCTACAATGGTGCCATGGATGTTGTTAAACAACTTCTGAAAAATGAGGGCTTTGCGGGATTTTACAAAGGAACGTTGACACCATTGGTTGGAGTAGGCGCATGCGTGAGCGTCCAGTTCTCAGTAAATGAGGGAATGAAGCGCTACTTCACTAGCTCGGCTACGACAACCGCCCAGCCTAGCCTCTCGTATCTCCAACTCTACGCTAGTGGTGGTGCTGCGGGGTTCGCAAACTCATTTTTGGCGAGTCCAATTGAACAAATCCGTATCAGATTGCAGACGCAGACCTCAGAGTCCATCGTGAAATTCAATGGTCCAATAGACACTATGAAAAAAATTGTGCAAGCTGGTGGAATTTCTCATGGGCTTTTTCGCGGCCTTCTGCCTACTATTCTTCGTGAAGTCCACGGCATGGGCATGTACTTCATGGCTGCGGAAGCCTGCATCAAGAAAGAGATGGAGTACACTGGCAGCACGCGGATGGAAGTACCAAGCTGGCATGTCTGTGCCTACGGTGGTGTAGCGGGCGTGGCCATGTGGTCATCAGTGTATCCACTCGATGTCATCAAGTCGCGGTTCCAGACCGATGCGCTCCACCCGAAAGATCGACAGTTCTCTAGCATGTGGCAATGCTATAAGGCCACTGTTGCCAACGGATACAAGGGGATTTTCAAGGGGTTCAGCCCCACTCTACTTCGTGCGGTTCCGGTCAATGCGGTGACATTTCTCGCGTTCGACTCAACCCGGAGGGCTCTGGGCCCATAAGCAGATGACTATCACCCGTCTTCAATGTACACTTCTATCATATGCTATGCTATCTCAGCTGTAATGTATAATCGTTTAGCTAGCAAGAAATATGATAGAGCTATCAGTTAATCGTCAGCCCACTAGTCAAGGCGACGAAGGAGGTACTCCACCTCGACCTTTTTGGTGAGGGGGATGACGCTGTTTTTGTAGATTTCCACGACAATATTTGGGTCCACCTTGCCTTGCGTCTTCTGAGACCATCGCAGAATCGTGTGTGGATCTAGTGTATAGTTTTCGGCTTTCTCTCGCACACGCTCAAGCACCTTTTTCTCTATCTCTGGCTTTGTGATAAGGCCCATGATGCCCTCGGTGTCTTTCGCAAGGATGTACTTGGTCATTGTCTCCTTTTCGGACTGGAATTTGGACTCAGCCACGAACTTGCCGAAGTGAATGCGTCGCGACAGGGCCTGCAAAGCTTGGATATCACACAGCGTGCAACTGCCATAGTTCTCCGGCTGCTCACCAGGACCAGCAGCTATACTCGGCACGATCTGTTGAACGTAAAAATTCATGATCTCCTTGTTGACATTGACATCTTTCTGGTACGGAGCCAGCACCTCTGGGTATTCTATCTCTGGGAGCAGCGGTTCTGCCAGCACCTCCGGAAAAAAAGGATGTTCATCAGCCGCCTGGTAACGCCTCAGCTGGGAGTGAGTGCGCTCCGTCTCGCGCATCATCCACTCCAGAAATGACTGATGGCCGAGTGACTCAAACGCGCCCGGCTCGTAGACCTTCTTGGACAAACAGAACTGGGCGCGCTCGATAAGATCAAACAGGATTGTGTCTTCCATTCTGATCAGAGACGCTCGAATGTTATTCAGGTCAAGCACAGAAACCGGGTTCATGAAATCCATCAGTCCAGCGAGCAGCCACTACGGCTTGAGGTAATAGTTGGTGTCTGTAGTCGAGATTATGCAGGGTGAGGGGGAAGGGCTGGCACCGATTAGTCGACGGAAGGCTCGGTACAGAACAACAGCCGTAGTTAAGGAGTCGCTTAAGCAGAGTCATGCATAGTGTTGTGGATCGTATAAAACAAACATAAAATATCGTTATCGTATGAAATCGTAAAATATTAGGTGCTGGGTGCGCCTAAATGAATATGAAGAGAGACGAGATTGCTCAATTCCGACCGAAATATTCCGCCACGGGCCCCGTGTAATGCTTAGCTTGGGGACGCCCAATCTGGGAAACTCCTGATGAAGGGGCGACCGGAGTATCACCTTTCATACCATCATTGCCCGTGTGCGGAGCGAACGCACCTGGATCAGAGCTGCGAGCCTCGCTGTGGCCAGGTTGTGGGACTCGTCCACCCTGGCGGGAATTCATGCGCTCCCAGCTGAAGTCGCCATCGAATCGATCTAACGTGCGCTGTCTATGTTGAAGGAATCTGTTTATTCTTTCTTTTGGTCCCCCACCAACGCCATAATTGCCCTGCGATATTGCTAGCATACTCGCTATTCTCTCCGTCTCCGCGCTTAGCACCTGATCGTGCGCCTTAGAAGCCTCGTTTAACAAAATCAAGTTAAGAATTGCAACCCCCACCATGATAGATGAGATCATCTTAAGCAGCCACATTCGGTTATCACGAAGGCCCTCATCGAACTTCCGTTCGTTCGGTTTGGACCAATAACTAAAGTCAGGCTCATCGGCAGGGGAGCGTGGTTTCTGGTAATGGTACCGCGGAGCTGTATCTCGCGCTCCGGGTCGCATCGACGCATCGTAGGACAATCGCTTCGAGTCATCGAGCAAAATATTCCGCGCCTCAACAATGCGCTTAAACCTATCAGAATTCCCCGTTGTGCCTCTGTCAGGGTGATATATCTTAACGAGTTCGTAGTACAAAACTCGAATTTGCTTCTTGTCTATAATACGCGATCCTTGGTCAATGCCAAATATCTGATAAGGGGTCGGGTTTGACGACGCCGGCCAGCAGTGTATATACCGTCGCGCGAAGCTCAGGCCCCCTAGCTCTTGAATTCTCCGCAGATACAAAGGGAATTGGAACGATGCCCGCGCTATCATCAGCAGTTGCGCACCAAAATCTCAGGAAGGAGTTCTATACCTCTCACTGAGCTTGAAGCCGATCAAATAGGGATCGTTTCTGGGCTAGGTTAAGCTTTGTGCTAGCTCTCCCCGCCTTCTTGTAGCTCGAGCCCTCCCAGCTGAGGCGAATTGCTGAATAAGATATTTAACTCGCGTCTTCCCTATGACTTGTCTCTCCCCCTCTGCCTTTCTTGGTTGTATCCAGGGCACGGGTATAATCCACAGCTCTGGTCACCGCCCTGAGAAGGAACGTTTCAGCTGGCTAGGGTTCATCGTCACTCGAGAACAACCGTCGTCCTCTGCGATACGCGGCCCAACCTAGGTCGTTCAGTATGGGCGCACAGCTATCTACGGTAGCTCCCACGGCTACCGTTCCGATTGATGCTTATATTGCAGAGCTCGGTGATCTTACATACTCTACGGATCTAGGGCGCTCGCGCTTTCTCAAGACCGTGCGCGCCGTGCACCGCGACGGTGTGGCGGTGGTCAAGGTATTCATGAAACCGACGACGGCACAAATCGATATATCCCATGCGAAGGAGCAGCTCAGAGATATTAGTGACCGACTACGATACACCCATGGTGGCGACCTCAATGAGTTTCCGAACGCCATCGGCTACAGCCGTATTATTGAGACGGATAGGGCCGGATATCTCGTCCGCCAGTTCATCAAGCATAGCCTTTATGATAGAATCTCTACTCGGCCTTTCTTAGAGCCAATTGAGAAGAAATGGATTGCCTTCCAATTGCTGAAGGGGCTGGAAAAGCTTCACGAACACAACATCTTTCATGGGGATATCAAGAGCGAAAATGTGCTTGTTGGTAGTTGGAAATGGGTCTACATAGTCGATTTTGCCCCTTTCAAGCCTGTCCGCCTGCCAGAAACTGATAGCGCGCAGTTCCTATTCTATTTTGATGTGTCAAAACGCCGCGCATGCTACGTGGCACCAGAAAGATTCGGGAACAGTGGACCTGCAGAACTCAATGCTGGGTTCGACATTTATTCTGCAGGCTGCGTCATTGCAGAGCTATTTCTAGATGGTCAGCCCTTATTCTCGCTTGCGGATTTATTCAAGTATAAGCGTGGAGAGTACACCCCTGATCTCTCCAACATTGAAGATGTCCAAGTGCGCGAACTAATTCTCTCCATGGTCAGCGTTAATGCCTCTGATCGGCTTGGTGCGCGGGAGTATCTGGCTAAGTGTCGAGGAACAATTTTCCCTAAGTACTTCGATACGTACTGGGAGCTGCTAGTTCCTTTCAGCGGCTCCGGCGGTGCCACCAACTCTGATAAGATGGTGAAGCATATGTGGAATCGCTTTGAGACAGACGTGCTCGAAAGTTCGCTTGGTTGCAAAGTGAAACCTATGGATGGAGAGTCTCTTCCGAAAACGCCCCTACCTGCTGTCGTCAGCCTTCCTCACACATGGTGGATCCCTCGCAAGCTCAGTGACAGTGACATACCTGCTGAATCGGGTGCGCTAATTATTCTTTCCTATGTGTGCTCTGCGTTGAAGTCAACATCGACGACCTACTGGAGGCTCAGGACAGCTGAGATGATTCTTGCCCTAGCTGAGTTTGTTCCTGACGATGCTAAGCTTGATCGATGCTTGCCATATCTTCTCTACCTTACGCGTGACACGCAGCAAAGCGTTAAGGCAACGGCACTGGCATATATTACGCATCTGCTATCGATGGTTTCGGTTTATTCACCACTAAACTCGAAGTTATTCTCCGCATACTTGTTCCCCAGATTAACCCAGGCGGTAAACGCAAACTCGTCGGCTGAAGTCAGGGCCGTTTATGCGGCTTGTTTCCCGTCCCTTGCAAAGTTCGCGGTGCAGTGTGAAGGCTGGTCCTCTGTCGCCAACTTCATTGATGAATCAACTCGACTTCTACTTGTGGATAAAGTAGGCATTGTGAGACGTTCATTTTTGAGGAGCGCAGAATCACTCTGCATGGTTCTACGGAAACAAGGTACGAATGACGTCATCCTGTCTCATGCTATAACATACCTGAACGACAAGGACCCGCTCGTACGGATGGACCTGTTCCGGCTTATTGCCAGAATTTCTCCTCTCGTTGGTCCAGCCAGTATTGAACAATATGTGGTGCCTCTAATGATTCAAAGCCTATGCGATAGACGAGAAGACATCGTGGCATTGGTAGTGGAATCACTTGCGTCTATGGTAGATATCGGGCTCTTACGGTTGAAGCTGTTGTTGGGGACCGTTGTGTCGAATTGTGCGAAGTTCTTAATCCATCCGAATATCTATATCCGCACGCAGACTCTGCTTTTGATAGCTGCAGCTGCTCGTCAACTGTCAAAGGCCCAAGTTTATTGCTTGCTGCGACCTATTATTGCTCCTTACTTGAGTAGTGAGGTTGATGATTACGGAAATCATCGGGCTCTCATTGAAGCCCTCCGGCCGCCTTTCCCACAGGCAGTGTACTCTCTAGCTTTTACCTGGATCACGCAGGCACAAAACTCGTCTTTCTGGAACCCAAGTGCCCGGTCCTCCAATTCCACAGTCACATTCTCTCAGGAAGACAGTCGGTGGCTTTCACGACTAAGGGAAGTCGGATTCAACAATGAAGACCTTTGGCAGCTCTTGTCGTTTCGGGAGTATCTCTGGCAGCTGAGCTTAAGCCCACCAATAGCACCGCCACCTTCTGAGCTTGAAGCTGAGGAGCCGGACTCATTGGCACCGCTTTCGGATGCTTCAAACATAAGCGGAGACGAGAAGAAGAAGGCTACTCCAATAACCTGGAAAGGGGGGCATGTGCCGCAGGATGCGGGCGCTTACATCAAAGCACACGACGTAGACAAAGCAAAGCTCAGCTCCACCCTCATTATTGCATCGAAGCCTGCTGGCAGGCCTTTGAAAACAAACGTCGCCCCTGGGAAGTATGAAGGACTATCAGGTACCACTACTCCCACTGGGCGGCATAACCCGGGGACTTTCGCCGACCCCTCATCGGTCCATAAGCCGTCGGTGCTTGTGACCTCAATCAAGACGCATCGAGGCGCCATTCGAGTCCTTACTACTCATCCAAACAATCGCCTGTTTGTGACTGGTGCGGATGATGGGCTGGTAAAACTTTGGGATGCTGGTGTCTTGCTTAAAGGATCTAGCCGCCCGGTGCTGGTCTGGAACGCTGATAGTCCCGTTACAGCTTGCACGTTTCTGGGCGAGAGCTCCGTACTAATCGTTGCAACAGAAAATGGAGAAATCAAGTTTCTCGACATCGTGTTCAAAGTGCTCGAGACGGGGGCATTCTCTATCGAGTCATTCCGCCCAATCGCTGATTATCAGCTTAAATCAGGCTATGGAGTTGCTCTTCATCACCCACAGAGCAATGATGTTACAGAGGCTGTAGCTGATTTGTGGGTGCTTCAGTCAACTTGTCAACTCCTCCAGATTCACCTTCCCGATATGTCCGAAGCTAAAGCAATGCAAAGCCCCCCAGAGCATGGGATTCCAACAAGCTGGGCCTGGGATCATGATGGAGATTGGGTGGTTGTGGGGACTTCTCATGGAATGCTGCATCTATTCGACACGCGATTTTCACTGAGAGTTCAGTCGTGGGGGGTTGGTGACCTCCAGCCAATTTCCGCTCTCGAAATTCACCCCATGAAGCCGAAGTGGGTTTGCATTGCCGGTGGCTTTACTCGCAATTTGATCTCTGTTTGGGATATTCAGAAACTCGAATGCAAAGAGCTTCTGGTTCCACGAAGCGACCTGGAAGCTGAAGATGAAGAAATTCTCCCTTCCTTGAATCCCATACCGGAGTCTCAGCAAACTCTCACCGAAAAATTCGCAGGCTGGAATATCTCAGACACTTTCTCCCGTCTTCGTCCCCCTGTCACTGCGATTTCGGCTTCAAGCCGTCTTGGGGGGCACCACCTACTCTCAGGCGGCGGTGATTGCATCTTGAGGTACTGGAACTTGATAGCAGCCCACCAAAGTGCTGTTGTCAGTGGTCTAGAATTCGCACATTGCAAGGTAAGCTATATGGGCAAGGTGGGGTCGAATACTAGATTTACCTATGAAACCATGGCGCGGCACAGAAATTCCGAACGTCTAGCCCGTACGGCTGTTATTGGGAATGAGGAAAGAGACATAGGCCGTAACCACCGGGGCACTATCACGAATGTTCGCCTTATGAAATCGCTGCAAGGTGACAACGATCTTGCAATTAGTGTTGATGAAGTCGGCGTTCTCAAACTTTTCGCATGAATCAGAAAATAAATGGATGACGGGCATACTCTTTTGCTTTGTGGCAAATTAAATAGCATTATTTATTCAGCAGTTCCTAACTATACAGCTAGTGCTTCTCCTTTTTCTCCTTTTTCTCCTTTTTCTCCTTCTTCTCCTTCTTCTCTTTCTTGTCCTTCTTGTCCT
This sequence comes from Starmerella sirachaensis, assembly GCA_030578495.1. Classification (NCBI taxonomy): domain Eukaryota; kingdom Fungi; phylum Ascomycota; class Dipodascomycetes; order Dipodascales; family Trichomonascaceae; genus Starmerella; species Starmerella sirachaensis. Next base: position 222,792 of record JAJMSC010000001.1, on the reverse strand, counting down.
TCTTCTCGGACTTCACCTTGTCCTCCTTCTTAGACTTCTTCTCCTTTTTGCTAGCCTTCTTCTCCACGTCATCTTCATCAGCATCGTTATCACTACGCTTACGCTTCTTCGTGTCAACCTTAGAGTCTAACATGGCGTCGTCGTCCTCATCATCGGAGTCAAGGGCATCAGCATCAGCGTTGTACTGCTTCACCGCAGCGAACTCGGTCTTCGGTTGCGATTGCGCGTTGGCGCGAATCTTAGAAATATCCTTGCCTTCGAGAGCAGCTAATCTCCTCTCCACCTTCAAGCGATCGTCAACGCCAACAGAGGCCTCCTCTGCCCTGTCCTCGGCCAGGGCATCGTAACGGGTGCTGACGGCGGCCTTGGCAGCGAGCATCCGAGCAAGCTTACCCTTGTTCTTGCCCGAGGCTTGCCCCACGAGCGACGCGTGGTAAAGTATACCGTATTTTGGCGTGTCGTGTTTGGTCTTGAGGGCACGGAACAATGCCTTCTCCGCTCCGAGGATCTGGATCGTGGAGGCCGGGGCCTTTGCAAGGTTGATGATACTTCCAGCGTGGGCGATGAGACGCGCTCCAACCAACTCACCAACAAGTGCTGTCAAGTTTGGCGCGATGACTGCCATGCGATTGTTGAGGTAGCTGCTGAGGCGGTCGCGGTAATGCGTCAGCTTAACGACCTGGTCAGCGAAAAAGTTGATGTTCTTGAGGTCCTCTTCAATGATCTCCGTTCCCATGGACACCTCAGCCGCCTCCTTAAGACGCTGCTCAAGGTCCTCAGGCAGCACGCTGGAGAAATCGGTCGAAGCAGCATTAGTACGCAGACCCATAATCTTGATGACCTCGGCGTAGGCAAGGTTATCGGTGATGATTTTAGTCATTTCAGGGAAGTGCCAGCCATACCACTCCTTCAAGCGCATAGCATACACGTTGATTTCCTTGTCAAGATCCTCAAGAAGCGCAATCGCTTGAATAATCATGACGTCAACCTTGTCGGCGGAAAACTTGAGCTTGTGACGACCGATAGAGTGAGCGAGACCGAGGGACATTGTAGAGATATCCTTGTCCTCGACACCGGGGAGTACGCTTGGCAAGTACTCACGGATTGCTCGAAGAATGTCGAGGGTATTAGAGTCACTTACAATCTTCAGGGAGAAGTCGGGAATCTTGTTGATAGCGCTACCAAGCTTCGGGTCCGATACGACGAGCGTAGCCTTCTTTTCATCCTTCAATTCTTGAAGCACGTTCTTCAGCTTATCAGAAACCTTCGCGTCAATGATAGCGTTGATCTCCTGAAGGGCATCAGCTGCGCTCTCAAACTTTTCAAAAGCCTTGACCTTAAACTGGTCAGCGACCAGATCGGCGGAGGAGAGCTCACTCAAAATTGAGTCGGACTTGTAAAGCTTCTTGTCCTTCGCCTTAAGCAAGGCATAGCCCGCCGAAGTCTCCGTAAGTACAAAGGTCATTCAACCTACAGATCCAACCCGCCGGAAATTTTTTTGAAACTATATCGCGAATGTAAGCAACTTAGAAATTCTTCAGGACGGTGAACTGGGTCACGTGTGAGATGCTATCCTAGTCTTTGGTAGGCAGCCCAAAGGCATGAAAATGAAAAATCGCTAGCGTCTTTGACGGAAGCTCAGGGCCGATGGGAAGATCTGTCTTGCGTAGAGAAATCGTGGAGGAAGTTTGGTACGTCGACAGAGCTCGTGCCCGTATGCAGTGATGTATGGATGAACAAGGTGTAGCAGATGTATAGCTAAATCTATGATTGAAAACTTAGCATCTGTATCTGAAAGCGGAATATTGTAGCTGAGAATAAAACAGGGTGCTATGAGTCCATCCCTATGAGTCCATCCCACACTCAGGCAGCTATTGAGCCTTTATTGAGATTCATAGCCTAAGCAATATCGCGCATGAACTTGATCTTGTCAGCCTGGTACGTACAATGATTACCTAGCAGATGAGTTTCGTATGTAGCAGTGATCTTTGTATAGTGACCGCTCATATGGGGAAGAATTGGAGCGTAGAAAAAATTCTACTCTGCAGCCGTCCACCAAAGCGTCATCATCGGTGAGCTTTGTAGATGACCAGTTGACGCGGGCATCAATCGGTTTAATTGGGGTTTGGATGAACGTAATGGTTCTGGGCCACTTGACGCGCAACTTCTCTTTCAGATAGACCGGCCCTTTTCGTGGAAATCTGATGCACGTCAAGCTCTTTAGCGAACCGAACCGAACACTCTGATTTAGTATTTTGAAAAAACGATCAATCTCGTTTCTATCAGAAGGCCAGCGTCCTTGTCGTAAATCGAGGGTCCGTACATTAGCTAAATTGGTGAAGGCGAGCATGAGCTCGGCCGTCAAAACAACGTCAAGGGCTGCAGTGAGGCCCGACGTGAGACGATCGGGGAGATTGACTCGCATCATACCGTTGAGCATGGCTGGAATAGCTGAGACTTGAGAGTCTCCGATGAAACATGTATAAATAGAATGGGCCTCTGCAATTGACCGTTCATGAGTCGACACGAAAAGCAACCACGTCTCGAGAGAGTCGCGGCCTAATTCGCGCATAGTTTGCCAAAGATTTACCGCCATGCGACCGGAAATACTCTCTAGCGACTCGTGAAGAAGAAGCCGAGGCCGTCGAGCCAAAACCCCGATGCAAATTTTCGTCAGAGAAGGCGGTTCTCGCAAGAATGCGGGACGCACTATCTCGACGGATGGATCCCAGCTGTACCTTTCAGCCTGAGGAGCCCATTTATCAGACACTATAGGCATAATAAATAGAGCAAAGGTGTCAGCTTAGATCCCCACCGAACCCAAGCTCCTATTTCTTGGCAAGAAAAATTGGCCCGGCCTTCTCTCTTTCCATGCCTGGCTCTCGAAGAGACGCGCGAGCACAAAACGAGAAAACTCGACTGAATATCCTCTTCAACTTGTCGTGAATCAGGACCCAGTCAGCCCGTTACGTGCACCCTCTGGTGAGATACTTTTTAGCCTGTGTCTGATGGCTGTAAAGATCGGATTATAAAACTACAATATCCGCAGAGGATATAAGCAAGGAGCTATAGTGTAGTCGGTTAGCACGTGAGATTCTGATTACTTGGAATTTCTCGAGACCTCGGTTCGATTCCGGGTAGCTCCTCTTTTTTGTTCCATTTCTTTTGTTACTAGAAAGTAGCGGCGGCACAAATACAAACTGTCCATTGACTGAATGGGATACTGCATCCCCTGGTCCAAGGCGAATTTGAAGCCTTCTCTCGACTCTGGTCGCACGTGTGATATTTTTTCTACTATATAGTTGTATCAGTTCCGATATTTATTCCAAATAGAGAAGATTAAATCATATTAGCAGCCCCATAGGCACATGCTTCCTTTATTTGCGAAACCAGCTTCTGATACAAGCGGGTGACATCAGTTCGTGTCAGGTGGGGCCAATGTGTTCCGCTGTCGCGCGCGATATTCGATAATGGACATAACTGCCTCTAATTGATCATTTAACACAGCAAGATGAGCAAGCCCGTGATCAGCGATAACTTCCAGTTTCTCTTTCTCGAGCCGCTTATAAGCAATGTCTAGTTTAGACCTGGGAATCGGCTCCTTGATGACATCTATGAGAGGGATAGCAGAAGCGTTTTTGTCGTTCGCGTCCGGGGACGCTCTTGTGATATGTGCAGAGGTTGCTTCTTCTCTGCTGCGTCGCCATTCAGTGTTTACTAGTGCTTCGGCTGCAATTAACGTCGGGTCTCCTTGCATGGTCACTTTTCGACGTTGCCACTCCGGAGATTGGACCTCTCCGAAACAGAGTTGGTGATTCTTGGACTTAATCAGTGACCCATAAGTCTTCCACTCCGTGCAAGCGGTTGTTGGGAGCGTTGTAGTGAGGACAGGCAGCCAGGCTGCACATCATTGGAACTCATTACATAATGGATTAATCGCAGCTTGGAAGACGGAGGGGCTTGAGCCGGCGGCGTCGTCATCTGGAAACAACGACGAACGGGCACTCGCGCAATGCTGTCATGGTGGGGAGGTAAGCCGAAGAAAGACAAGACAACGGAGACGATCGTCAACCTCCGCGCACATCTAGATACACTTCAGAAGAAGGAGGCATTCTACGAAGAGAAGCGAGATGAGCAGGAGCGGCTTGCGCGGCAACTTGTGACGACGAACAAGGCCGCAGCGCGCAATGCGTTGCGGAAAAAGAAACGGAACGAGGAGGAGCTCCTTAAGCTACAAAACCAGATGATCTCGTTTGAGCAGCAACTGTCGGCCCTGGAATCAGCGAACATGAACCGCGAGACCATGCGCCAGATGAAGCAGGGTGCCGACGCATTGAGGGAGATCAACAAGGGCATGGACGTCGATAAGCTAGACGAAACAATGGATGACATCCGTGACCAGCTCCAGGTGGGCGAGGAGGTGTCGAACGCAATCTCGCAACCGCTACAGGAGACCGACATGGCCGAGCTCGAAGACGAGCTCGAGGAGCTCGAGAGGGAGCAGCTCGACGAGAGAATGGTCGATGCCGGCCCAGCGCCTTCCACAAAGCTTCCTGAACTCCCCACACAGAAGGTTGACACCAGCCCGGCGGCAGAGGAAGAAGACGAGGAGGAAGCCTTGCGCCAGCTTGAAGCGGAGATGGCCGCATAAAGCTGGGCGGTCGGAGCGGCAACAGCCGCCATTGCGACTTTCATTAATTCCTGTATTGCGTGTGAGGACGTGAATTCTGAGCTGAGCCTTCTGATGAACAGCCGCTTTCTATTTGTGGTAGAGACCTGCCGTTAAGATGACCCAGCGCCTGAACGCAGGCGCGTAAACTAGCATACAGACTGGCGTAAACTGCATTGCAAGCTAGAAGATGCCACGACTATAATTTATTAAACTTAACTCTAGCAGTGAAACAAATGCGAAGGTCTATTACCAGACTCGCCACGGCATGCTATCGTCTAGGCGTGGCGACGTAATGGTAATTAATGCGTGTTCATTAATGCGGCGATGGCAGCTCCTACCTCGCTACCGAATCTTTGCGGCATGAGATTAAGGGCAAAGCCAAACGTTTTGGAGAGCTGGAAAAGCTGTTTTTCAAGGCGCATACGGAACTGAGGCTCGAAGATGACTCCTCCTGTGTATGCGACGTCAGTAGCCTTCCGAGGACGGCCAGAGGCAATAGAAATTCCATACAAAGAAGCGGCAACGAGAGCTGCGGCTCGAGAGACGATACGATCAACAATGAGCCATGCGTCATGATCGGGTTCCTCGAGAATTGTCCAAAGGTCCGTTGTGCTCAGTGGGGTTCCAATCGCTCGAGTCGCCATTGGACCCAGCCACAATCCGCCAACCTTGGTTTCAAACGGCTGGAAGTCAGCTGCAGGCCCGCAGATGTCGTAGGACTCGTTAAGCAGTTCGAGCTTCGGCGTGGTCTCCGGCTTGCCCAAGAACGAGAGCTCTGTATTTACGATCCTATCTTCCGGTCCCATGAGTGCGTTCACGTTTACGCCTGTGCCGAGCGTGAGCGCCAGCGCACAGCGCGGAGACTCATGGATGCCCGCAAGCAGTGACGACGTCCCGTCGTGCGTAGCCGACGACACTCGGTACGAAGTGGGCAGTGCCGTGTTGAACATTTCTATGAGGTCTTTCCCCACAAATTCGTTGCTGAACTCTTTGCCCATGGACTGGATTTGGCCTCGAATCAGCGGGAATGACCATGACACGGCGAGCGGCAACCGCGACGGCGTGAACTCACAAGCAGCGTCGAGCGCGGGAACAAGGCGCTCTGCACACCATGTAAACAAACCACCACTACGCCGAATCTCGGTGGGGATCTGCGTGCTCAGCAGCTCCTCAGACGCCGGAGGCCCTGATGCCCGAGGATGGATTTCAACGCGGGTGAGGCGCAGTGTAGAGCCGCCAATGCCAATGACGAGCGCCGAGCCAGCCTCGCAGCCCGTCGGCAATGCAGTTGTGAGTTCAGGAATCATCCAGGGCCCATTCTCGCATATCGTTGCATTTTCAGCGATTTTAGATGCAAGCTGCTCCATTAATCCTGTGTAATGCGGCGGTGTGACCGGCGTTGGATACAATTTTGTTTACCTTATGCGAGGAGAGACGCACTGCACCCCTCTGCCCCATCATCCACTCTCCGACTTCCAGCGCCTGCGCCTTGGGTAGGGGTGGTGGGGTGGTACACTACGAGCGGAGAGGAGATTCCTAGCTGCGTCACGTGGAATCTACGGCGGATGAGGCTTCCAGGATAAGGCGTGAGTCACGTAGATGCGCGTGAACGCACACGCCATGGGGCCAAGCGTGCCAGCAGAGTGAGGGCGCATATTCATACCAACCGCTGGTCGGCCAGGACAAGGATCTGATACAGTAGGAACGCAGCCTTGTAGTCAATGTCAGCGCGAACAGTGAAATTATTACAGCAACCGTTGAAAGTTGCGCTCGTCCAGCTTAAAGTGACGCCCGACAAAGCGCTTAACATTGCTAATGCCGAGAAGAGGGTCATTGAGGCTGCTGGCAATGGGGCGAAGCTGATTGTGCTGCCTGAGTGCTGGAACAGTCCGTACGCAGTGAGCTCGTTCCCGGAGTACGCAGAACAGATCCCGGAAGGCAAGACCACCAAGTTCTTGTCGGACATCGCAAAGAGGACCCAGACGTATCTGATTGGTGGATCGTTTCCAGAAGTCGACAATGGCAAATATTATAACACGAGCTTAACTTTTAGCCCAACTGGAGAGCTTCTTGCGAAACACCGCAAGATCCACCTGTTCGACATTGACGTGCCGGGCAAGATCACGTTCAAGGAAAGCGACGTTCTCAGCCCCGGTAATTCGGAGACGCTAGTAGACTTAGATGGCTATGGCAAGGTAGGCGTTGGAATTTGTTATGATATTCGCTTCCCGGAGCTCGCGATCCGTGCTGCCCGTAAGGGGGCATTTGCCATGATCTATCCTGGTGCGTTTAACATGACCACTGGTCCCGCCCATTGGGAGCTACTTGGCCGCAGCCGCGCAGTAGACAACGAGCTTTATGTTATTTTAGACTCGCCTGCGCGGGATGTTGATTCGAGCTACCATGCCTATGGGCACTCTCTCGTGTCGGACCCGTGGGGCCAGCTCGTTGCTGAGGCTGACGAGTCCGAGTGTATCACATACGCGGAGCTTGATCCGTCGAAACTGAAGGATGTCCGCAGCTCTATCCCTGTGTATGAGCAGCGTCGCTTTGACGTATATCCGGACATCAGCAAATAGCTAGAGTAACTACGAATTAACTATAAATACACGCATATTTTGCTGAAGCGAGATGGTGGATGGATCTAGACAGGGCTGTGGCTCCCGTGCGCCGTAGAAGAGAAAAGAAAAACATAACTAACCAGAGTTATATGATATTAAATTCGATGAGGTCAAGAGCAAAAAGAATCCGGGACCAAGTTATCCCCATAGCAAGCCCGCCCAATTAGTTCCACAGCAGTGTCATCTGTCCATCGATCTAGGATAGCGAATGACTCCAGCGGACTAATTTCGATTTGCCGTGCCCGATGAGCGCGCTCGCTTACGGGAGCGACGATGTCGCGGGTCACCAAGCTTCTCTTCTTGTTGCTCCTCTACACGCTCTTCAGCATTGAACTCCGTCGAGTTCGAAGCAGGATTGTATTTACCCGGCGGAAACGCATTCGGCATTGTGACCTTCTTCTCCTCCCCGGGGCCCTCGTCCTCGCACGGGTTATAAAGCGGCCCGTCAAAGTCGGAGTATTCTGTATAGCGGCGCGAGTGCGCGTGGTCGTTCCAGAACTGCCCTGACTCGAAGCCATTCTTTCGCTCGGTGTAGTCCTCGAACGCCTGATGGATCCAGTCCATTGAGACGTCCACAAACGGGCCTTGGCGGTAGATCGGCTGGTGCAGCGGCTTAGCCGCGCAAAACAAGAACTTCACATCGTGCGAACCCCCTTCATTCTGCACCGATATGTACTCGTTGTAGTCCTTGCCACAGGCAGTCTTGCCGGCAGAGACGGGTGGTTTCGCGGTTTGGATGGTCTTCATAAACTCAATGAACTCGTGAGGCTTCGCATCGTGGCCAGCCACGGTTGCCTCACCCTCGATCATGTATATGAATGCATTCCAATCAGGGAGCACCGGAATCTCCAGATGTGAGCCAGCGTCCAGAGTTGCAACAAACATGGTCGCTGGCGTCGCCGTGAGCATTTGCTCTGCCGTAGCGCCAAACGCTGATCCCGTTATCAGCCTGATGTCTACGCCAGGACCCGGGTTGCATTCGGCGATCTCAGTATCGCATAAGTTGATCTGACTCGGAGCTGTGCGCTTGAAGGATTCCGGGACATCAAGGAAAATGTGTAGGCCTACTGCCTTGGCCGGCGGTCTTGTGGGGGCGCTACTGTCGTTGAGCAGCGCGTCCTTGTCCACTGATACTTTGCACAGCTTCTTGGAGCCAATGTATGAACCCTCGTTTCGCTCAGATTGTTGTATCTCGCTGTTGCGTTCTGCTTCCTCGTCAGTGTTTGCTCGCAACGAACGAATCACGCCTCGCCCGATCATCACGCTAGTGACGTCGCCAGGTCCGAGCTCAATAATATTCGCCGGCGAGTACTCAATTGCTAAGCGGCCCTTCAAGACGTAGGTTATCTTCTGGGACCCGCGAGATGGGTGGGGCGGGCGCCCGAGTTCGTTCAGAGAGAAGTGCTCACAAATGACGAAGGGTGGCAGGCACCGCACCGCCCTGCTGCCAACAAACCTCCGCACTTTGACGCCTCTACCCTCGTGGGCCTCGTGGACACTCATAGTTTTCGTGATTGCGCGCTTGACTTTCTCATCGCTGTGTAGCGTCACCTTGCCCTCGACGAGTCTTCTTTGCGGTAATGAGGCAGCTGGATACGAGGACGACGTGGTCATTTGCACGACTTTCCTCTCTCTAGCCGTTTGATCTAAGCTTCCAGGGAGTAGCAAGCGTGAAATATGAGACCCGGCGAGATGATCCACCCAGGGAGAACGTGGGGAAGGGGTGGCGACTGATCGGGTTTCTTACCACTCCAAGCGCCGGGAGTGAGCGAAAGTCAAACAAAATCAACGATTTAGTTATAAGGCGGAGACGTTGAGTTGGGATTTATAGCTCTAGCAAATTTGCCAGGTTTACGCCCTGCTGATCCCTACGTCCAAGAGGCCCAGTTCGTCAACCACTCGCGGCGGAACGATAATATCCATGGGCACGCAAGGGTAGCCAAGTGCCTGGCGGCTAGCCTCTCCCGCATCAGAGGGTTAGGACTATTATAGGACCACGCCTTACGTCCCGCATATCGGGCCTTTTAGATGCGATCTCTGACGGAAATCTGAGGCGGGCGCACCCCAGGGTTCATGCGCGCCTGAACAACCGCGTCGACTAATGCACCTCCTTATTTTCCCGGTAGGCATGCTCAATTCGGTCTGCATGACGCTCCTACTTCGTAAGCCCGCAAAGATGTCGCACTGAGACGCCTCCCATGCGAGTGCATGTCTCACTCGTGCCGATTTGCCATTGGGCTTCAGCCATCGCCCTCAGCATTACCCCGGCTCGCGCCCCATGACCCCTGTGGGTCTGATGTCAGAGAGACATGGGTGACTTCACCCCACACCTTTACTGAAGCAGCCACAGCAGGACGGAACCCTGCCACATCAAGGTTTGAAAAATCACTTACTGTGCCTAACTATATATATATATATATATATATATATGCGCATCATGCATATGCACATACGATCACATTTAAAAGGTCTGCGTCTGGTTGCATAACAAGTATTTTGCCAGAACAGACTGCACTTAGGGCAATTCGGTGCCAGCAATACCCAAACTTGTTGCGCACCGTGCCGCAAGCCTCAAAAGCGGCCTCCGAGAGGGGACTGTATCTACTCGCCAAGAGCAACCGCCTTGGTGTTCACGATATCGATGAACTCCGGCTTCAGTGAGGCACCACCCACAAGGAAGCCGTCGATATCGGGCTGCGACCCAAGCTCACCGCAGGTGTTGCCGGTGACACTGCCGCCATAAATAACACGGACCGACCCGCCAACCTCCTTGCTGACGTGCTTCGCCAAGAACTTGCGGAGGTCATCGTGCACGTACTGCGCGTCGAACGGCGTGGCGGTGAGACCAGTGCCGATCGCCCACACGGGCTCGTAGGCAATGACGACGCTCTTCCAGTCCTCAGCGGAAAGGACGTTGCACAGGAAGTTGATCTGGTGGTTGACCACGTCCATGGTCTTGTTGGCTTCGTGCTCGTCCTTAAGCTCTCCGATGCAGTAGATCACCTTGAGGCCGTTGTCGATGGCGAACTTGGCCTTCTGAGCAATGAGCTCGTCCCCCTCCTTGAAGATGTGGCGGCGCTCGGAGTGCCCAAGAATCACCCAAGTCGCACCGCAATCCTTGATCATTGCTGGCGAAATCTCACCCGTGAACGCGCCCTCATTCTTGATATAGCAGTTCTCGGCAGCGACTTGAACCTTCGAGTTCTTCGCAATGTTGGAAGCAAGGCTGAGGTACGGCGCAGGCACGCCAACGACCACCTCGACCGACGGGTCGAGAGGGGTGTTTACAAGGTTGCCCACGAGCTTGTTGATGAGCTCATTCGAGCCGTTCATTTTATAGTTGCCTCCAACGAAGAAAGTGCGCGACATTTTTTGGATTGACTCAACTTCTCACGGGTAGCAGCAAGACTGAAGTTGCGGCGGTAACGGCTAAATTGCCAGGTTTATATGGTAGGGTCCGACTGCCCACTGGGATGAGGTGGGGGAAGAGCACGACGGTGGTACCCATACCCTGCAACGGTGCGCATGTCGCTTTTGTCGGTTATCCGCCCTAATGGCTGTGTAGTGGGTGCGGCGGATCGGCGCGCAAGTACCTGTATACTACGCGAGTCAACATTTCGGACATGCACATGAGAGATATTTATAAATAATACTTTATCGAGCTCACAACCGCGGATCGGCAGTGGGGAGTGGCCGATAAGGTCCCCATGCGATAACCGAGGTTGAGAGCGGCAGCAGACACAATAACAAAAGACCACCGTCATGATCGTACCATCGTACCAGGATCGTACTGCCTTTACGGCGTGAGTAAATGGTGGCCCGGTCAAATGCCAACTTCGATGTCAAGGCGGCGTAAGCTGGGACAGGCTAGGACGCATTGCGCCGACATAGCTGCCTGACCCGTGGCCGTGCCCCGATTTGTCCATAGCGGAGCGCTGCAGGGACGCCTGTGACGAAGCAGACGAGACGGTGGTCGACGAGGATTTGCGACGAAGTCCCGCCAAACGCTGGGCGATTTTTGCCATCAGCGTGTCGACCATAGTCCTGTCATCCTCGCTCAGGGCATGCTCGGCTTCCTCCGAGTCCACTAGTGCCCGCAGCATCCACACCGCCGTGCCATAGTTCATTTCGGACGTCGACAGGGTCTCGCTGTTGGCGACCGTGGTGTCCAATGCGGCCATTTCCTGGACAGCCGCAGCCTTGGCCATCTCGAGGGCCCGGTCGAACAGTAACTTCTCGGCACTGACTCGCGGCGGCGGCGTGTTCGCTTCCTGGGAGAAGCGAAGCATGATCCCGCGTTCGATCTCCGCCCGCTGGACGCACTCGTTGAACTTGTCTCTGATCCACTGTACGAGTGTGTTGATTCCAGGAGATGGACGCTGGCGCCGTTTGTCCACCTTCTCTGTACCGTTCTCGTTCCACCAGTCGGACACGCTTGCCATGGCACGTGAAAACACACTGAGGGCCTTCAGATGCAGCGACAAAGCCTCACTAGCAAGAACGAGCTGGGAATACGGATCGAATTGAGACGGGCTGTGGATGGGATAGATATCGGAGGCCGTATGGGACCCAACAGACTCATCGTCCTCGTGGTCAAGCTGGGTATACTTGACATCGGCATACAGCGACACGACCTTGCCGATGGTGGCTAGCTGCTCGAGATTCTCGATGACCTGCTTCTCTCCGGCCTGGGATGGCGAGAACACTACTGGCAGCGGGTTTGCCGGAGACGAGGCAGCGCTGTCGGCTTTGGCGCCAAACAGCCGCACCGAAGACTTCAGGAGCGCTTGAGCGAGTGCATTAGTAGGTGAAGCACCATACGCTATCGACGATAGCCTCCGGCGCCTCGACTTGGTTTCTGGGTTCGTCAGTCTCCGCGAGGACGGGTTCGGCGTTTGGAAATCGTCTGCCAACGAATTCACTTCCACCATTCGCTTCTCTATGAAGACGTATTCATTCTCCGAGTCTCCAGTCTTGTGTGGCGCAGGCTGCAGTTGCCTTTGAGTGCGATCATCATCGTCTGCTAGCCCGGATCCAGGCGACCGTCTGCGCGAGCCGCTGCTGCTACTTCTCTTTACGTTAAATGAGGACTCCGGCGATGGAGATGGAGATGGCGACGCGACAGCCACATCGTCGGCCCCCCGATGCCTCATGTATTCTGAAAAGCTCGAAAACCCACCTGGGGTTTGACGAACTTCAGAACTAATGCGTCTATTCGTGGGCTTTCGAGCCACTAAGTCGCTGTGGATGGACGATGTAGACCGATCTGATCCGCTGCGGTCCAAGCTATGAGGGGCACCTCGTGCAATTTGTGTTTCGGATGTGAGACTTGCTGCAGATCCCGCCTCGTCATACTCTGTCCACATGGTCTTAGAGAAGAACTCGTCGAAGCTCATTCGCTCCGCCGGTGATCTCTTTAGGAGGCCACGGATCAGGTTCTGCAGATCATCAGCTACATCGAACGGGAAGACTATTTGGTCTTTGCCCTTGTCGATCTTCTTGATGAGCTCAATGTGATTCGAGGCTGGGAACGGTGGCCTCCCTGTAACCATTTCATAGGTAACGGCGCCTACACTCCAGAGGTCGGCCTTAGCGTTGTACTTTTCATAATTTAAAATTTCCGGAGCCATGTAGAGAGGCGAGCCACACAAAGTCTCGGCCATTGAGGTCGCAGGCAGAAACCGCGCGAATCCGAAGTCGGCGATCTTCAAGACTGGGAGGTCCCACTTACCGACGTAGCCAAGCTCACGCGCTTCGATAGGAGACGCGCAAGCCGGCTTCAGAAGAAGATTCTGGGGCTTGACATCGCGGTGTACAAGGTCGTGCTGGCGCAAAAACGTTAGCGAGCTCGCAAGCTGTGCAAGGAAGTGCCTGACCAGGGTCGGGTGCAGGCCAGTCTGGTGACAGGGATATCTTGCGAATGTGTCGGCTATGTCCTGATTCTGCTTGACCAAATGCTGCTTCTTGCGAATGAATGCCGATAAGTCGCCCATGGAGCAGTACTCCATGATTAGGTTGAAGTCCGACGACGTCTGTACAACCTCGATGAGATGGACTATGTGTGGGTGCTTCATCTGCTTCAATATTGCCATTTCGCCCTCAAAGTTAGCCAAAAGTCGCTTATCGCGCTTTATGTGGGAAAGCTGGACGACCTTTATCGCCACGTCCTGCCGAGGCTCGCCGGCCACGGGTCTCCGCTTCAGGTCTCCGCCCCATTCCCCCTTGTAGACGGTTGCAAAACTGCCCTTGCCAATGCGCTCTGTGATCTCAAAGCCGCTGTTTGGTGGTGCACGGTGGTGATGACGCGAGACGCGCTTATGGCTGGAGTGCCGCTGCGGCCCCGCTTCGCGTATTGGTGGGGTTGGTGTTTCTGGAGACCTCGACTCTGGTACCACCGAGTCCTCTATGGGTGTCTGATTCTTCTTCTCCTCTGTCATGAACTGTTACGAAGAAGCCGCCTCTTCAATTCACTATCTATCAGCCACCACTGCGTGAAGCAGGCGCGCAACCACAATTGAGTGTGTTCACTGTAAGTGTGTCCGGTCAATGAATATCTCTTAAGTTGCAAACAAGAACCAAAAGGGATATCAGTGAATCGAACTTCGTGCAGAACTAATTCTGCATTGTATATTTAGGCGCACAAGGAGGAGAGTTGGAGGGGGGCGCGCCCAATCTATCCCCTCGATCAGTCATCATCCTCTCAGCGCCAGTGACCAACAACACGGTCTGGGGTGATGACCACATCCGCGACGCCATATGGGCTCACTGCATGTGACCGTATGTGTGGCGTGATGCCGCACTTATTGTGGGTGGTTGCAGCCGTTCGTTATGAGCATATCCAGCAGTTGTGTCTTACTCCAGAGAGATGACGTGCTCCAAGCACTGCGCTTGGTTGCGAATACGGCATCTATTTGGTTTTACAGAAGCTCCGCTCACTAATTGGTTGGGCTGTACATCTGCCCGGGTCTGCGGTAATCAAGCATACTAAGCCATGTGCCTACCTGCTGTCAACTCGGCAGTACCACCGAGATATGACCTCCGCTTAGAGTGACAGCGCCGCCGAGTATGCAAGGTGACTAAATTAGCATTTGTTATTAAACCAGCACTGTATAAGCTCAGAAGCTGCACGATAGCCCAATCAGCATTTATTTCAATTAACTTATGACTTATGTGCGCATTATAGTCATTTAGCGCCCGCTGAGCCTCCATTACGGACGTGCTGCCGCCTGAATGTCATAGTGACCCCCCCTATTAACGGTAACCACCATTAAACAACAGATAATCACAATTCTAACAAGACAATTCTGATTGAGATACGAGCGCAGCATAGACGGGCGGAAGTAGGATGAGCGCAGTGCAGCGCTCTCTCGTCTTGTCGTCCACGCTGTGGGGCGCTCCACCTACGGTATACGGTCAGCATACTATGGCACGAATGGTCTCACTTCTGATCAAACGAAAAATAGGTGCAGACGATCTAATAGCTAGAATCGGCTGACTCGTGCACAATGGGCAGTGCTGTAGTCTCCAGGCGGGATTTGTATGATAATGACGATGCTGGTGCACAATACGCCGACGCAGTAAGCTACGTGCCTATGGAGTTTGAGGAAGTCGATGTCAGTGAGGGTGGTGAGCACGATACTTCAGCACAGGAAAGAGCTAGCCCCACTTCGCAAGAAATAATGGAATTTCAACTTTTTGCTAGGGCACCTGCAAGCAAAGTAGATTTGGTCGATCGAGTGGAGAAAATTGTACAGAGCCGCCCCGAGTCCTATTATTTCTATTCGTCGACGCCCACCGATCTTGAACGTGCCGAATCTTCGGCGATTTCTGGGGCCACAGTTCTCGCTGAGGCGCAATTCTGGGTATCACGCGCCGCGAAGAACCCACCCGCCCCAGACGTAAATCACGATTGGAAACCGCCACGGCGGAAGTGCCGACCAGGAAAACAGGCAAGAGCTAACAAACGTAAAAACAATCAGCGTCGCGATTTAGAGCGAAAAGAGCAAGAAATGCGTAGAAAGCGGCCCAGGCCGCATCGTAGGCAGAGCACTGGCTTCTCATTCCGCAAGCCTTAACCATTCTGCGTTTACATGCTAGCGGCACAGTGGGCATAATCGTTCATATTTCCCGCTAGTGCGCACTTTCATGACCTTATTTATTTAGATAGCGCTCAAAAACATCATGTAATTCCTGTATGATGCTGGTGGACGCTAGCACTTTTTCTCTGCTCTGAGATAGCATCTTTATTGCGGAGGGATTGGCTACGGCCATGGTCTTGAATTTTTGGTCGAGCTGGGTCACAACGTCACGCCAGAAAGGTGATGCTGAGCTCGAGGCTGCTGGCGATTTCTGCGCGGAAGCAGGATCACCTCCGTGTTTAGCCGATCCTGCGGCTGATTCACGACCACCCTGCAGCTCATTGCGCATTGTGAGCAAAGCTGTGGCTGTAAGAGCGCGGTTTTGGGCGTCCGTAAAAGCGCGGTCCCAGTTTTCAGCGCTGCTGCTTGCGCGACTGAGCTGCGACACCGTCGCGGCTACACGCGTTTTGACCTGCGTGTCAACAATGCCTGAGAGATCCACGCCGAGAGTCAATAAAGTCAGCCCAGCAAGCTTGAGTTGGCCGTGGTGCCGCCCGTCAAACTCATTGACGAGTTTCGTTGCTGCTTCCGCGAGGCCAGCGCGCAGATCAGGAACTCGCTCTTCAAATCGGGCAACGGCCGCAACTCTTTCGAGCTCAGGGAGTTCGGTCACGATGGTGTTGAGCGTCGTGAGAGCCTGCGCTGTTCGTAGCATTGACGCCCCCGCCGTGCCGGCAGTGATATAGCTCTCCCGCATATAGTCAACATCCTGGGCTTGGAGCGCTAGTTGCAAGTACCAGCTCAAACTTCGTGTCAATATGGCAACCTCATGCAACCTCGTACCAGCCGAGTGAAGGCTTGCTGAGCGCCTGTAAGGTATGAGGAAGTCTTTTTCTACCTTCGAGAACGTGCCGGTGACATTCGACAGCCCAGGTTCGAGATCAGCAACTCTTTGGCTAGATGTGGAGACAACCGAGGAGTGCTCGAGCAGTGCCTCTGTGTTTTGCCGTGCAACTTCCTCCATGCGCTGATCAATTTCGGCGAGGTCGTATTTCAGTCGCGTCAATGCGGGGGAGATGTCCACTGTCGTTTCTTGCGGAGTTATGGTCGACTTTATCAGCCGGTTGGCAACATTTTCGGGCCGGAAATCAGGCGACAAATACTCGTCGAGTTTCACTGCATGTTTCGACATATGCACCTGCGAACTACGTCTGTTCCCGGGGTTCGAGTGCCTGCACACGAGCGTCGGTGGGATCCGTGAGTGGCTTAGGCGCAGCCGTGATGACTATCTCTAGCCTTTAGTCAAGGCAGTGCGAGAGCACCCTCTTGCGTTATTAGAGGACTAACCTCAAATATCCTTCACCACAAACGAAACTGGTACCACGGAGTTGTTTGAATTCGGTTGATGTTTAAGTTTCAATTCGGCGAGTCCCAAGATGAGTCGGCCTCTACCACTCCATCAGGCGAGCCTTCGCTTGTAGCAGCTCAGCTCGAGTCTTTGGCAGACTTGAAACAGAAAGCCCCACGAATCTCATACACAGTTGACAACCTTGGATTGCCACGCCGCGATCTTTTTGATGTGCGCTTCCAGCTCATGGGTCAGGATGTTGTAACCGATGAAGAGCGTCTGCTCCTGGATGGCACTGAGGACGTGCGGAAGAACGTTTATGAGGGTGGTCTCAAAGTCTGGGAAGGCACAAATGATCTACTTCATGTTCTTGAGACCATGGACGTGAACTCCTTCGGTCGCGTTCTCGAGCTTGGATGTGGAGCAGGAATTCCGAGCTGCTATATGTTCTATCGAGCTCTAACCGCAGGAAGGAGCGGCGAGTTTGTGTTTGCCGACTATAACGCCGCCGTATTGAGGCTCCTCACCATGCCGAATGCGATTTTGACTTGGCTGGCAGCGTCGAAGAGTGATCTCATTTCTCGCGAGCCTGGCTCGGCAGGTGAGCTTGCGCTCACTAAAGATATCGTTGACGCAATGGCGGCAGATCTCTCTAGCCGCGATGTGGTTTTGAAGTTTGTATCAGGGGCATGGTCGAAGGCTTTTTCGGACATTGTAGGCCCGGAGCATGACCTCGTGCTGGCATCCGAAACTATTTACTCGCTTGACAGCATTCGAGACTTCACTGACGTGCTCGAAACGGCTATTACCCCTAGCGGAACAGGTTTGATCGCCGCTAAGAAGGTTTACTTCGGAGTAGGTGGTGGAATTGTCGAGTTTGAACGCCTTCTTGATGACCGTCAGTTAAAGCACAGCGTGGTATACGAGAAGGGAAACGTAGGCCGCGTGGTTCTAGAGGTGCGCAACTGAGAAGAATGAAATGCCTGGCTTCTTATGGCCATGACTATCTTTGTAAAAGACTAGAAAAACTCCCCAATTATTTATTACATAGAGGAAAATAAAATAAAAAAGCGATCTTGTCAACAATTAGCGCGTCAGTTTCCACCAAACATGCTAATAATCGCCTCTGCATCATACTGTTCGTCTTGCTGTTGGTGGCGGATACTGACGCGGTGCTGCTCAACCCGCTTGCGGTTACGACTTCTGGACTGATCGTCCACCTCCAAAACGCGGCATTGTGCCAAGAAGTCCATAAACACACCGCGCTGTTGGCGGAGAGATTTGGACTCGGCCATGGCAACTTCAAACTCCTTGACTCGGTCAGGAGCGGCGGCAATGCCTGGAAGCAAGCTTACAAGCTCTTGTATTGGGCTTGGTTGCGTGCTGGGAAGCTGTGAGTAAATAAGGGTGAGAATCGTTCCTGCTTCTAGATGCGACTCCCAAAAGTCTTGGTCAGACAGAACTGCGAGGCATGCCGGCATGATCTCGACGATAAACACCGAGGCCACCTCGTCCATGATCTCAATCGGAGGCCCTGCCAGCAAGTGTCTGACGATTAAGCAAGTGTTGTACACACAGCGGTTGTCCTTGAAAGACATGATGTGCTTGCTGAGACGCAGCACCTCGATCAGGATCTCCGGCGTGTTTCGGCACACTTGGCGGACCTGGGCCTTCTGCGTAAGCTCGCCGTTCTCATTAGTGTATTCGCGAGGATCGGTTTTCATTGTGGCCTGGCCCACGAGGTCAATGAGCAGTCGGTCCACAATGGCGGTGAGCTGGCGCAATAAGTGCTCCTCCATCATTTCCTCGCTGAGCTCTTCGTCATTACTGCTTTCATCCATTTTGAATCCCGCAGCCGCCTGTTTTTCCCACATATGAACGAGAACGCCATCGAGGGAGTGGAGGAATGGCGGCAAGAACTCGCGGAAGAAAGGCTCGACATATTGTGTGGGGCAGTTCTTCACTGCGTTCCGAACGACCAGGGACAGCATGTGTCTCCACGCATGACTTGAGATCCCTTCAGTCGTGCTCGCCAGGGCTTGGTAGAGCATCCTACCCATACCTGGAAGTTCAAACATGGTTTCCTCCAGCTGGGTGATGCTGCCGAGTGTCAGAAAGGCGTACTCACGAGTGTACCGTACGATGTGACCAACAGAATCGGCAAAGTCTCGCAGCGTGCGCGTAGCTGCCTGGTTGGCACTTTCGAACTCGTCCCGGGTCTGCATGGAGATACCCATGTGCCAGAACCTCTCTGTAATACTAGAGCGCACGAATGTCTGGACCTCAGGCGGAAGGTTAGTCCAGTTGGCTGGGTTGTGATAAGCCATGATCTGAGCAATAAGTTGGAGAATATGAGGAAGTATCGGTTGAACTCGAGGTTTCCACATGCTCAACAGATAGAGGTATTCCGGAGACTGATGGTCAAGGCGTTCAATGGTGTATTGGATGAAGATCCGCGACGGACGGATTGGGAAGATGGCCTGCCATTTTTGCTTCAGTTCTGCTTTCAGGGCCCTTCCTGCATCGTCCATTGGTGCCTCTAGCAGGTTGGTTTGAGCAGTTATGCCGCGCTGGCGGAAGTACTGGTCAATCTGAACCACGCCCACACGCTCCATAAACCACTCCAGATCAGCAAGGCCCTTCATCGTAGTCTCGTCTGTCCACCGTGCCAAGACGGGATCAACGATGGCCGAGAACTTTTCCGCCTTGTTCGGCATGGAGGAACGCTGGGAGGCAACCAAAAGGAAGCTCTTGAAGCTAACACTTTCGTGTTCCTTAATGTCTTTAGTAACGATGAGGTTGGCGACCACATTTTCGAGGGCATCATATATCTTTGCCAAGGCCCCAGGAACCATATAGGCCAGACGGTTCAATTCCGTTCCGCTCGCCGCTCTGAGCTCATTAACCTTCTCACGTTGATCATCAAATTCTGGAGTCTCTGGAGGGAAATCATATGTACAAGACTCCAGGACTCGCTCCAGAATCTTGAACAGCAGCTGGTCATTGTCCTTGAGCAGAGGCGCAAATTGAACAAGGCACTCAACGGTTTTTCGCTGCATGACTAGATCTGTCGTCCGAAGCTCCAACATCTCCTGCGCCCACGAGGCCATGTACCCCAGGACCTGCTCGTTCATCTCGTGTCGCTCTTCAGGAGACGCCCAAATCTGCCATCGCGACACTCCGCGAATCGCAGACTCGACGATAGTGAATTGTGCCGATCCTAAAATAAATGCGGGGTCTTCGTGGCTCTTAAGCTCAGCGTTCATAGTTTTCCAGCCGTTCTCTGTTTGGAAGTAGTCGACCATTCTAGAGTGTAGAAACTGCATTCCGGCCATTGGAATGCGACACACCATCAGCCGGAGAATATCCTCCATATACCTTTGGTAGTTCTTGTAGAATTGTACAGAATCAGGTTGAGAGTCAAAGTCAAGTCTCATGTACTGGCGCGTGAGATTGTCCTCGGGCATATGTTGATAATTAATGCAGCGGTCAGATGCAACTTGAAGCAAGGCTGGAAACGTTGCCTCCACGTATGGCTTTTCGGCAAGCTTTTCAAGGCGCAAAACCGAGCACCAAAACTGTAACACAAGACCGCTCACCATTAGGCTGGGATGCTTCGAAATCTCAAGCATAAGTTGAAAATATGAGGGGAAGTCAGAGGTGGATGGCAGGGGATGTGCTTTGACATTGATGATGAAGTCTCCCAGCGTCACGATAAGCTCCACAAATTTCTTCGTGAATACGTACTCAAGGTCGTCATCGGCATCCTCAACCTCTGCCGTTCTCTGATAGACCGAAGAATACACCTCGGATAGCCATTGTATGCCAGGAGTCTCGAACACTGTGCCCACAGTACGCTCGAAGTCTGCTGGATCGTTGTAAGCACGCATGTTGAACAGGATGTGGAGGCTGTCACATGCTACAATGCGGATATTGACGTCGCTATGCTTTATCGCTGTGACAAGTACCTCCAGAATGTTAGAGCTCATTATGCTGGTCACTGGCAGCCACCGCAGAGTAGACTTGATAGTCTCGAGTAGATGAAGCAGGAACTTGGGGTCCTCGACGTCGCGGACTGCTGCAGTCCAACGGCCCAGCCAGCCCTCATTTTCGTTGGAGTTCGCGCGGAGTTTCTCAAGGTGTGAAGAACGCGCCGAGTAGATCTCGGCAATGTCGGCTTGCGAAACAACAATTTCTATCGCTTGCGAGCTCAGCGTGCTCAGTCTCTTGGTGGCAACAGGATCATCAAGCAGGTAAATGTCTTCAAACAGCGACCTCAAGATCGACAAGGACAGCTCACGGTGAGCAAGCCCACCATGCCACAGCTCGAGCAGCTGTGCGTCCATGTTGACCCAGCCGTCACTGGGGGCGACATCATCGGCATCTGGGTTCACACGCGTGTCCAGACCCCAAACTCGCTTCGCGATGCTGACCCACAGATACGCCACTTTCTCCCGGATATAGTACGGATCCTTATCCTGGACAAGAAACGCGAGCTGGATAATCCAATCACGAATAGCCAGTCGCTTCGCCTCGTCGAAACCTGGGAACTGTGTCGTTATTGATGAGTCCAGTAGAGCAAGTCCGAAGTGGCGTACGTACCCATTTGACGCGGAGCCCGGCATTGGTTCGGTGTTGAGCCTCCATCCGATAAACGCTGCGTCTTCGCGACCTCTCAGCGTCTCAAGAAAGGCTTGGGCCTCATGCCTTGCCGCGGATGCGGACGTTGGATTGTGCACAGTATCCAGCGCTGCATTTATCTGTGCAAGCCCAGCCTGTTCAAGCTCCATGGTCCGTATCCGATTCAGGAATGAAACAATACCCCGAGAGCGATCCTTCAATGATGCGTAGGGAACCACCACGACTTACTAACCGCGCTGGACTTTCGTGGCGGCTGGGGCATACAGCACAGTCGACGCGCGGTGCAGCAGACCCAGGTTTTGTTTAGTCAGTAAATACAACGGCTTAGGAAAATGGGAGGAAATAGACTATAGTCGATCGCTTAGTCGCTGTTGGGATAGGGGTAGTGACGACGATTCATACATGTATGCAGCCTGCTATCTGTTTGCGTGTACAAAAAACAGTTAGCCGGCCCGATACATCGGCACGCGCAAGCCACGTTCCGAGATCTATACTGAGCAGTTCCAAGACTCTGGGTCTGGGGCTGGCGGGGCCTTAAATGTCTGCACCATTACCGCCGCGTTTCGCATTCCGCAGCTGTGATGCATGACAGCTGCCCTTGTTTGAGTGCTAATACAAAAAAGGGACTCGACCCCGCTGCAGGTCTGCATGCATAGACCCAACGAGCTCAGGGCCGCACGGCACCATGCTTCTGAAGCTACATACTTGGGGCAGATTCAGAATTCAATAACCTGGCGAATCGCTTTGGCATCAGCCAGGTTGTCAAATCCCTCGTTGATGTCTTCCAACTTGATGAGCGAAGTTAGCAGCTTGTCAACTGGAAGGCGGCCCTGCTGGAATAGAGCAATGTACCTTGGAATATCCCGCAACGGTACTGCACTGCCCATGTAGCTTCCAAGAAGACGGCGCTCCTGGCCAACGAGACCCGCGATATTAACACCAAGGTCTGCGTCTCCGGGAGGCAGCCCGGCCGTTGTCGTCGCTCCGCCGGGCCTTGTCATCTGCAGGGCATTGCGGAGTGCAGCGATGACGCCCGCCGTTTCAATAGCGTGGTTCACACCACCGCCACTGATCTTGCGGACCTGCTCAACAGCATCTGTGTCGCGCCCATTTACAGTGTGGGTAGCGCCCACTGTCTTGGCGAACTCCAGCTTCTCATCGCTGAGATCTACGGCAATGATCTGCTTCGCCCCTGCTGCATACGAGCCCATCACAGCAGAGAGACCAACGCCGCCCAACCCAATGACTGCCACAGACTCCCCGAGTTTCACACCCGAGGTGTTTAGTGCGGCACCGACACCAGTCATGACCGCGCATCCAAAAAGAGCCGCATACTTGAACGGCAAGTCTTTAGGGATCTTGACGATCGAATCGGGAGATACCACGGCATGCGTTGCGAATGCACTATCGCCCAGGTGGTGATGAATTTCGTGTCCTGCTTCATCTGAAAGGCGGATCGTGCCATCTATAAGAGTGCCGGCTCCGTTTGCTGCCGCACCCTTTTCGCATAGCGCCGGCCGGCCTGATGTGCACGGCAGGCAATGCCCACACGATGGGTTGAATGTCAGGACGACGTGGTCCCCAACCTGGGCCCGATCTGCTGGAACGTTAGCCCCAACAGCAATGACTTCTCCTGCCGCTTCGTGACCCAGAGCCATTGGCATGGGCCGCTTGCGCGAGCCGTTTATGACGGACAAGTCGCTATGGCACAAGCTAGCCGCCCGGATCTTCAGTAGTACAGACGTGGGCTCTGGGCCACCGATGTGGAGCTTTTCGATGCGTAGCGGCTTCGATTTCGCGTAGGGACGCGGCAGTCCCATCTCGCGCAAAACTGCACCTTTGGCTTCAATATGCTTGCCGAATTTCTGCATCTTATACTGACCCTCGTTAATGGCTGGACCTCGGCGATTTCCAAGAGTATTGCTCGCCTCGGGCTCGACCTTCCCCACACATATGGGCTTAATCCGTGTCACGTGTTACCGCTAACGCAGAAACCGGCTCTCGCGCACGATCAGGGTAGTCGTTGCTATTTCCGCTCGGCTGTTTTTAAATGTTAGAATATGCTAGGGTTAGTGTGTAGGGTTATGCAGGGACCTTTACGCGGGTCTATCGTCCTATAAGGCCAAAGACAACTACGGACCTCGCCCACTCACTAAGTCGGCAGCGGCATTCACGATATTGGGTCATTTGTTATGGCTGATTCCAGAAATGCTGTAACATTGATTCAGCTGTGCGATACTTTTAGACCAGAAGCTATGGATAAGATGCCAGTCACCGAAGCACTGCGCCTAGGAAAGTATCATTCGCAGCATAGGCATAGATCCATATTCGACAATACTCAGATTGTTAGTTAATATTTGTTTTTTATTCACACACTCCGTAGTTATAACCTGAAATTGTTGAGCCTAGCGCTCATGTTTGTATCTACTGAAAGGATTTCACGCTGGAAGTATCTATACAATTTGGGTATCATACGATATACAGAGATGTTTGGATGTCTTACTTTGAATGCCGCCGTGTAAACCAAGATCTCGTGGGCCTGACGTTTGCCACAGATGTCAAGCTGCGTATGAAGACGCTTGACAGCATCACGTGGGAGGTGCGTGAAATCGTGACGGCGTTAGGTCAATAGATTCCAGCTCCTTGGAGGAAGTCTCATTGTCCCCGCTCGACCGAGTCGTTGCGACATCTCTTTGCAATGCAATTGCCATATGAGGTGCTCGCTCTCGTGTTCACCTATCTCCCGCACAGGGACCTAGATCGCGCTAAGCTCGTGTGCAAGCTGTGGCGCGATGTGGCCACCGACAAAATATGGAAGCAGCAATTCCAAGACCACTACGGTACGACTAGCATAACTCGTGTCGCCCCGGCGACATCTGAGTGGCGAACCGAGCTTCTGCTTCGTGCTGAGGTTCTACAAAAATGGCGGCGGGCCGCAAAGAACATAGACATCACTTTCAACTCGTCGCTCGTCGACATCTCCGACTTGTTTCCCGACTTTTCTGGAAACGTCCCTCGTGTGGTGAGCTTCAATTCGCATAAGGGAATGGGGTCAATAACCGACCTGGATCGAGGAAAGATTATTCGAAAGCTCTACGCGTCTAAATACAGCCACCAGATCCTACCGATATCCTCCATCGATGGTAGCCGGTTCGGGCTGGTGTATGGATTCTACGATGGAGACGTGGCAACTGTCGCATTCACAAGAAATGGGACTCTTGTGGCCGAGTACAATGACCTTCCGTATCGCCATCCAACCGTAGTGAGCGCTGTGTGGATAGCAAAGTCACGAAGTTTTAGCAAGAGAGTCAGTATGGCTGCCTCCGTTGCATCGGGAAGCTCTGATGGCACAATAATCTTGAATGGGCCCACTGGTCACCGTCGATTCCGTCCCTCGGAGAACCCTGTTGTACTGTTAGAGGGAACTTTGTATGGCTCGTACGCGGCGAACGACGGCGACACGGTCATATCGCTGGACAACAGGGGCGGCGTCTACAGAATGACCATGGAAGATGACAGCGGCGCCGAGCACCTCGCACAAGTCCCGTTCGATCTTGGCACGGCTCAACACGGTGTGCAGCTGCATATCTGCAATGACTATGTCATTGTCCAGACTTTGGATAATATTTATGCCATCGATCTGCAGACTAAATCTATGACGGAGTTTGACATCCCAGCGGGCGCAAAAATTACGGCCTTTGCCATCGACAAGTCCTACGCGCCAGGTTATAAATACCTGGCTGCTGGACTCACCAACAATGAGATATATACATGGGTGCTGCCGCCGCTCGCGTCACTGACAGTAATTCGGCCGCCCCCAACTATTGAAGCCGTGAACTCGCGAAGCAGCACGCAGGCGTCATCGCCGGTACCACAGCCTGAGTCTTTTGAGTCTACGCCACCACCGTCCTCAGCGGATGCATCGAACCCGCTGAGTTACAGATACCCTGATGAGAGCGAGTCAGAGCGTGCTCTGTCTACGACACCCCTCTGGGCCTTACCGAATCCAATTGGCTATGACCACCGGTTGACCCTGAGTGAACGTCCCCAGATTACACAGCTCGCGTTGAATGCAGCTGTCCTCCTCGTGGGAGGATATAATGGTGTTGTGGCTGCCATGGATGTGTTAAGCGGGCGCCCAATGAAGAGGGTCAATTCTCGAATTTCTAAAAATGTGCTGGATCTGCTACAATATAATAGAGAAGGCCTTGTTCCCGTCACGCACCTCGAAGTAGACCCGAATCCGATGAGGATGCGGGGTGTCATCGCCACGCGACCTGCAATTCAGTACTTCGACTTAGGCAATGTCGAGCATAAAAGCTTAGGTCGCCCTACACCCAACCACAAGCATAGCGCCGGAAGTAAGTCCAAGGCCAGGGGTGCTAGCTCCTCTGCGTCTATGCGGCATGAATTGGAGGAAGAGATTGAGCTTCGTCGCGAGCTTGCGTCGCTTGACGATGAACGCGATCAGTTCCATGCCTCTTTACGAGAGAACTATGCGGTTGGAGATCTTGGTGATGATGAGCAGCTAGAGTATGCGCTGATGCTCAGCCAACAAGCCGAAGCCGCGGCTGAGGCTCTACCCGGCGTCGAAGTAAATGCCGTTGATGATGTCGATGATGATTTACGACTGGCTTTACAACTTTCGTCGTTGGAGGTGGATGAAGAGGCCCGTGAAGCTGCCATTTTGAGTCCCGGTGACGAGATTCCAGATCGGGTTACCCCACCCGAAACAGAAGCTGCGCCGAGCGATGGTGCTGCTAATGATGATGACGATGAAGACCTGAGGCGTGCGATTGAATTGTCACTCCAGCAACAATAAGCAAGTCGCGGCTTCAATGTGTACCATCTGGTTCCAATTTGCATATACTTCTAACTTGCATACTCTTAGCACTTATGTTACATGACGACTGTTTAAGCGCCATAATGGCTGAGCATAATTTGGCTGATGTGATGAGCTATAGTGTTCTTGATCCACCTGCTCTTCCTTACTATGTATAAAAATAGACATTATGGTTTCAGTGCGGCTATCGGACAAGTGCGGGTAGGCTCAGACGGTGAGCTCACCTGACCAGGTGGTTCTACTAAGGCTGAAGAAAGAAGGGGTGGGGAGGAGGTCGCGTGCTAATTATGCTCTTCCCCTTAAGGCCTAACCCTTATATCACAGGCGCGACTGTATTATTATTATTATTTGTCCGACCCTAGAAAACAAATATAGAAGCTGGACTACAAACACTAGTGGTACAAGGTGTATGTGCTACGTGGGAGCTTAATCGTTAATGAATCCCTATAGAAACGGCCGCTCCACGAGTGGTAGAGGACCTTACCAACGTATTAACGAGCCTGCCCAGGATGACAGCTATTATGAAGAACATGCGAGCGCTGACCCACTCACTTCGCACACCCCCTACAACAATAGTGGCTATATCGATAGCCATCCGGAAGATGAAAGCTATAGCAGCCAAGTGGGTGCTGAAAGGGTCCCGAGCTATCTACTTCCCCCTGAGCCAGAGCCCTATATTGGCGCCGCGACCACCGAGTTCGACGCTGGAGCTCCTGAGCCGGTGAGTTACGCTCCCGCCCCATGGGATGCTAATGACATTGGAAGCACGTACGTGCCACACTCAACACATCAACCGGCGCAGTCTGTAGATGAGGCATCGTTACTCAGTCGCCCTTTGGAATCACGGCCGGCGGTCCCTCAGCGGATGCCGACAGCAGGAGGACGGCCTGCTCGAATGCCATCGTTTGCAAGTTCCATGCGACGCTACTTTGACCCAGAGAGTCAGTCCACACGGATGCGTCGCAACTCCTCCATTCGATATATGTTCGGCCGGCCTGGCGTGCATACGATTGACGAATATGCGGACGAGGAAGGCGAAGATGAGGAGCAAATACCAATCACTGGAGATGAGTACCAATTAAATACATGGGACTCGGCTCCACAACCACAGCGCTCGTCTTCCTACGGGTACCCTGCTCACTATGATGAGGAGGGTAATGAGTATCGAAGCGAGTACGCTGACGACTACGCTGAGCGGAGTGCCTATCCTTCCTACGGCTCGCATGAAATGCTCGAGCCGTGGGCTGAAGAGGAGGATGGCGTAAGTGAAGCTGAGAAGGATGTCGCAGGAACCGACAGCTCGAGCCAGGCTGATGACGACGAGAAGGTCTTGCGCTCCGTTCAACTCTTTCATGGAAATCTCGTACTTGACTGTCCTGTCAGCGCACAGCTACTCCAGCAGTACCCTGAACATAGTCCTGTACGTGAGTTTACTCATATGCGCTACACAGCGGCAACCTGTGACCCGAGAGATTTTGTAGACCAGGAATATACACTGCGCCAAACTCTATACAGCCAGCCGCGTGAGACTGAGATCTTTGTTTGTGTTACAATTTACAATGAGGATGATGTCTTGCTAGGTCGCACTCTTCAAGGCGTTTTCAACAACATTAGGCATCTGTGCCATCGCGATCGCTCTCAAGTTTGGGGCCCTGAAGCCTGGAAAAAGGTTGTCGTTGCAGTCGTTGCAGATGGGCGTGACAAGCTGAATCCTCGATCAAAGGCCCTCATGGCGGCATTGGGCGCGTACCAAGAAGGGTTTGCGAAGAACATGGTCAACGATAACGCTGTCGAGGCCCACATATATGAGTACACAAGTATGGTGAGAATCAGCGGCGTCAGTGACAAAGAAGGTGTGAAGCTTACTGCAGAGAAGGCAACACCCGTGCAGCTCTTGTTCTGCATGAAAGAGAGAAACAAGAGGAAGATCAACTCTCACCGGTGGTTTTTCCAGGCCTTCAGTGAGGTGCTTAGGCCAAAGGTTTGTGTTTTACTTGATGCCGGAACCCGCCCCGGAAATCATTCCATCTACCAACTGTGGAAATCGTTCGATATCAACAACCAGGTTGCTGGTGCATGTGGAGAAATCGCGGCGATGCTCGGAACTGGAGGGAAAAAGCTTATCAACCCGCTTGTTGCCGCGCAGAACTTCGAATACAAGATGTCTAACATTTTGGATAAGCCGAGTGAGAGCGCGTTTGGCTTCATCACCGTACTTCCAGGTGCCTTCTCGGCTTACCGCTGGGAGGCGCTGCGAAACCACCCGAATGGAACGGGACCATTGGAGAAGTACTTCAGAGGTGAGGCGCTCGATGGTAAAGGAGGCGTTTTCCAGGCCAATATGTACTTGGCCGAGGATCGCATCCTATGCTGGGAGCTTGTTTCAAAGAGGGGATCCGACTGGGTTCTACGGTATGTAAAGTCTGCAAAGGCGCATACGGATGTCCCTGAGCGGCTTTCAGAGCTCATTCTCCAGCGCCGGCGGTGGCTGAATGGCTCTTTCTTTGCTCAAATATACTCCCTTGCACATTTCTTCCAAATTTGGGGCAGTGGTCACTCAATAGGCCGCAAACTGGCTTTCCATTTCCAGTTCTTATATCAACTTATTGCGGTTCTCTTCTCGTGGTTCTCGCTCGCAAACTTTTTCCTGGTGTTCAACATTCTAGCTACAGCGGTCGGGGATCCTTCGGCGAACTTCGCTCCTGGCAGGATTCTTGGCGTTGTACTCACATGGGTATATGCAGCCTGCATCCTCACTGTATTTATCCTGAGCTTTGGCAACCGGCCGACAGGAACACGCAAGTTTTACGATATGATCGTGGTTTTCTTCTCGTTAATGATGGCTTATATGATATTCTCATGCGTGTATATCTCCGTGAAGTCAATTCAATACGCCATCTGCGCGAATGGCAATCATTTCGATGCCAAGCTGCTCTGGACTAACAGTACCTTCCGTGATCTCATTATTTCGTTGCTTGCGACGTACGCACTTTATTTATTGGCATCCATCATGTTCACCGATCCGTGGCATGTGCTCACGAGCTTAACTCAATACGTTCTTTTGAGCCCAGCATACATCAATGTTTTCAATGTGTATGCCTTCTGCAACACCCACGATATTTCGTGGGGAACGAAGGGAGACACGGCGCAGCGTCTGGATCTAGGCGTCGTTCGCGCAAACGAGGCAGGTAGGGTTGAGCTCGAGCTGCCGACTAGCACAGAGCAGATCGATGCATACTACCTTGACGAAATTAACGTGCTTTCCGAGGCGCCAGAGCCGGATAAGGCGCCCGTACCTTCCGAGAGCGATAAGCAAAAGGACTATTATGCACTTTTCCGCTCGACTGTAGTGCTCATCTGGGTGCTTATGAATCTGGCTCTGGTTGGCGTTGTTCTTAATGTGGGCGGGTTTCAGACGCTAATTGGTAATGCTGATGGCGCTAACTCCTCTTCCACTTCGTCTGGAACGTCGTCCCCGGGGTCAGGGGCAGGTGCTGGAACTGGGACGGGACATAATATTCTTTCTCGCGCTGCCGAGAGCGCATGTCAAGAAATCACCGGGGGCGGATCCAAAGTCTCTCAAATATACATGGCCGTGATCCTATGGTCTGTCTGTTTCATGGCCGCGTGGCGCCTGATCTTTTCAACGGTTTATCTGTTTACATGGGTCTTTCGTTACGTCTAAAAATTCTTGTGGGTATGGAACGCTCGCTAGCGGTCCATGTGCCTATCTCTTATCTTATGGGCGCGACTCACATGCATGAGCGACGCATCGGTCCGGGAAATCCTGGCCAATGCCACATTCGGATCGCGCATTTCATGGGCTAACGAGGCCCCTACCCTATATCTGGCCTCGCAATTTGTACCCATGATGCTAGCCTGTTATCTACGTAGTACCCAAGCCCTATGCAAGATATATACAGTCAGTATTATCCCCGGTCAATGGAGCTGTCTCGCTACACGCACAATCGAGCGTTGGGACGCATTACACAATGCCCGTGAGTCTTAAAATTAAATTGAAGCGTGATGACGATAAGATTTTCCTTCCTGGATCGTTTATCTCGGGAGAAGTACTCGTAAAGGATCTGCTTAAGGGAACGGTCCGTGTCAGGGACTTGCGCCTGAAACTCATCGGTGTCATTGAGACGTTTCAGGTTCAGGGCCCCTATAGCGAGCTCCATGAGGTGCGCACGGTCGTTAACGAGGAGATTGAGCTTCTGGAAAAGCGGGAAAGCGTCGAGGTGTCGAAGGACACCCCTGGCTTCCCGTTCTCGATCCAGCTGCCTGAGACCGCGCCGCCTACAATTGTCGTTAACCGCTTGAACAGCATCAAGTACTGGCTTGAGGCTGAGATCCCGCGCAAAAACAAGCTCGCTCCGCGGGTCGTGGCCAAGAAGAAGATCATTGTACTGAACGCAATCCCTCGCGCAATTGACGGCCGGGCATTCGTTCATATGGAGGGTGAGATCCCGGCAGCCAACGGTGATGAAGTGGTTCAGTATGGTGACGGAGAATACGAGATCGACGGCTTCGACCCTCCAAAATATGTTCGTAACGACTATGACGACGATGGCAACCCCGCTCCACGAGGACTGACTCAGGCAGTGGACCGCGTAAAGCTCGCGACAAGGACCAAGTCGAACCGGTTTTTGCCGCAGAAGCAGTGGGGTGCGGGTGAAATTTATCACAGCAAGCTCATGATGGACGTGGTGTTCCCAGATTCAGGTATCTATTCCGACCAGCCTGTGCCTATCCAGGTAAAGATCACTGCGTCTGGTGATCTTCCTCGTCTTATTCTTGCGCTTTTCAAAGTGACTCTCGTCGAGACTACGTTTATCTCGGCCAAGACCTTAGAAAACCATGAGCGGAAGCATCATACTCTGCTGCGCATCCCGGGGCCGCTCGACCTAAGCGAAAAGCGTGTTCACGACTTCTCTGACATTATTGCGGAGCAGGCGAAATTCCCGAAGCACATGGCCCCCTCGTTCAAAGAAGACACCATGGCTCGTAGCTACACGCTGCATGTTCACATCCAGTACTACAAGGGGACCATGGAAGATGAGGTCCCAATTGACCGCCTGCATATGCACGCGCGTCAAGAAGCCGAGCTCCTCGGCGAGGCAAGTCTTGACAACGCGCTTCCTTCGTACAAGGTTTGATGCAGGAGTCCTTTAGTTCCCTTTAACCTCTTATTCTATTTCCTTTTTACTGTCCGGTGTTTGCCTGTATACTTCAGCTTGAGCAAGACGTGTGCTGATTCTTGTAATACTAGACGCGCATTACAAGTCTTGGGTAAATTATAATTACTCCACGGGTCATATACGTGAATCATATACACTGTGGGAGCCACACAGGTTTCCTGTTACTGTTAATCGTCATAATAATTTCGTTTTACAGCCCTGTAGATGCGTAGATGATGTAGAGCGATGATCTCTTTTTTAATGTGCTCGCCGAATGCAAGGGCCTTTTCAATTTCTTCTTGGGTAGTCAGGCCACTGTTTCGGCGATATGCCCGCTTCAATTGATCAACAAACTCGTTGTACGGCTTCGGGTACTCCCTTCCCATGTAAATGAGCTCTTTAAACTGATACAGAACTCGGCGTCGCAGCTCCTGCATTGTTCCTTCTGTGTTGAGATGTCGTCTGCTGTGCCCTGCAACTATGGTCTCATGATTAGCGTCTCCACAGATGGATATTGAGAGAGGAAGGCACTTAGAGTCATCTCTCCGGGGCAAACGAGGCACGGGGTAAGGGAGCAGCTTCAGCACTGAGCGCTGTAAGGCAAGGCTTACGCTAGTAGCGACGGCGAAAGGGTGAGAGGGGGAGATGTGAGCGCTGGTGAGGCAGGGTAAGGTGTGCTTTGATCCGACGTGAATCCAAGAGCTCGACACGCGCGCTAGGCTGTGGCAAAATGAACGGCGTGGGTCAAGACTCTGACCTCGTGAGAGAGCTTCTTGAGGAGAATAATGCACTCGAGAACATTCAAGCTCTTCGCAAAAGACTCCTTCGCGAGAAGGGACTCATAGACTCTCAGCTGCAGGCCGGTATCCAGAGTCAGACCCAGATTCTCGCGAAGGGAATGAGCTCTCTACGAACGGCCGGAGAAAATATTGGAGATGCGCAGCTCACTCTGGCTCACATGGACAAAACATACAGCGACTCAACCGAGCACGTCCATGATTTCGGGCAAATTCAACAGATATCGACGATGCTTGCTAACTTTGACCTAACGCGAAAATTCGTTGACCATTTCCAGTCTTTCCACCGCCAAATATCTGTTGTCGAGTCCTTGATGGACGAGGATGGTGAGTTCGACATCGATAGACCGATGCAGAATCTGGTTCCCACACATTACCTGCTCAGCCAGCTGAGGCAAATGCGCGAGGAGGCAATGACATATCTAAAGGGGAAAGACGCTACGTCAGACACAAGGTTGACCGTTCGCAAGCTGTATGAGCCGCTTGATGCTTTGTCGCAACGATTCGATGCAACAATCATGTCGATTGCCGAAGACCTCCTCGAGATCTTGCGCGTGGGTAACCGCTCCCTTATTGTGCGCACTGCTAAAATTATCGAGATGGAGGAGCGTCAGGATCTTGTTGCTAGCTTTAATAGCAAGTCAAATGGTGGGGCAACTGGCCGCGAGCCAAGACGATACCTCGAACACTTTTTCAAGAGTATTGAGGCCTCCATTAAGGTGCAGTTCGATAATTGCATGAGCACATTCCCACCAGATACACAGCCGACGCAACTACTTGAAGGCCTGGGATTTGTGAATAGTGAATTGATCGGAGCCAAGGAGGATCTTGAGCCCTGCTGCCCGGCCCGCTGGCAGATCTTCAACAAATACGTGTTTTGGTATCACCAGGGTGTTCACCGAACGCTGGAAACTATCATGCGGTTTGAGCCGCCAGCTCAGACCTTGCTCGACCTGCTCCGGTACGTAAAGGAATACTACGGGACGATGGCTAAGGTATTTGGAGTTAGCCGGAAGAAAACGCCGGAGCTATTGGATCCGCCGCTTCTGGATGGTAGAGAGCGTGATCTCTATGATGATTATCTCAAAATGCTTGTGGCGAAGCTAAAGGAGTGGTACAATAACATTTGGACAGGGGAGAAGCGGGCGTTTTCCCAGGGTACCTTGCACCCGGAGCGTCACCCCGATGGTGTGGGTCTGGAGACGCACACAACGGTATCAAAGCTAATCACGCAACAGCTCGAGGTCGCTGCTGAGAGTGGCCAGGCCAGAGTTATCGCTGGTTGCGTTGACGCCTGTTGCGATGTTCTGACTATGCGTCAAAAGGACTGGATCAAACTCATGGAAGAGATGACGAAAAAGGAGATCTCAGGCGACTCTGACTCTCCTCAAGGTCTGTATGAATACATCTTCGTCATTGCTAATGACCAGGACCGTGCCTACGCATTTCTAGAGCAGCTTAATGCGAAATGGTCTGAACCTATGCCTCCAAGATACCAAGGCCGCGTTATTGAAAGATTCGAGGCTGCGCAAGAGGGATACCAAGACGTCACGAAAGAGTGTTTCTTGTGCAACCTGCAGATTATCTACTCAGACACGCAGCCGGCGTTTATGGAGGTGTTTAAGAGCGATAAGTGGTACAAAGGGGTGACGATAAAGGCTATTATTGACACTTACGTCGATTTCGTTGAAGACGCGAAGAAGCTATTGATGAAGGACCTGTTTGAGATCTTCTTTGGAAAACTGTGCACAGAGACCATTCTGTGGTATTTGCGGTCTCTCATTGTTTCGCCGAAATCGAAGCCGAAGAAGCTAAACATGCCGAGAGGCAAAGAGAGAATTATGGCTGACGCGAAGCTCCTCTATGACTTTTTCACAAGGGAGGACTATGGATTAGATGCGGACGTCATCCGCAAAACTTTCTACGTATTTGATCTCTTCTGTGACGTACAGGACGCGCCCTTCGAGGAGATTCCGGCCTTATTTCAGGAACTAAGGACCAACGAAAAGGATGCTCCTCTGGATCTTTTTGAGGCAATGCTTACTCTTCGAAAGGATATTGACCAGAAGACCCTAAGAGAGATTATGGCTGATGTGCGGTCTGTCACTGTGAAGGCTGAGCCTCAAGTCGTAACAGAGGAGGAAGAGGATCAAGGTCATTCATTCTTGTATGATTTCAACAAGGCCAAACAAATTATTCTGCCTAACGAATGATTTAATTGCATGGGGATGGTGCAAAGCAATCTACTGCTCAATTATATCCTAATACTCTGTCAGGTCTCCTTCGCTCCCTCGTCATCTCTCACTCTTACATTGCTATGATCAACTGCATAGAACTTTTTTTTCTTTTTGGCACACAAGCAAGTTTGTCTCTGACATCCATTATGAGGCAAATATATCCGTATCTATGGAGCTGGCCCACGCGCACATGAGCGTGCACCACGCTTAACACGCTTAACACGCTTTCAGGTGTCTATCATTGGAGGTATGACGTAGCCTCATTTGTATTACGTAATTTTTATTGCAGCCTTGTGCATAAACCGATCCCTTTGGCCGTGGAAAAAGAAGAATTTCAGTTCAAGGATGCTGAGGACAGTAAAGCCGA
Organism: Starmerella sirachaensis; assembly: GCA_030578495.1. Classification (NCBI taxonomy): domain Eukaryota; kingdom Fungi; phylum Ascomycota; class Dipodascomycetes; order Dipodascales; family Trichomonascaceae; genus Starmerella; species Starmerella sirachaensis. Next base: position 188,008 of record JAJMSC010000001.1, on the reverse strand, counting down.
AGACCGCCCGGTCCAAGCGTGCCCTAGACAAACGCGCACCCAAGGTCGTGGAAAATGCGAAGAAGGCTCTATTCGTACCGGGATCCACCTCTAACAAGCTGTTGCACGATCTAATGGTCAACCTCGATGGCTTGAAAAAGCCTGATACTGTCCGCTTCCACCGTAAAAACGAAGTCAGGCCATTCGAGGATGCGTCCACGATTGAGTTTTTCTCTGAGAAAAACGATTGCTCGCTGATTGTACTTGCCACACATAGCAAGAAGCGGCCCAACTGTCTCACTTTCGCTCGCACCTTCAACTATCAGCTTTATGATATGATCGAACTGCTTGTTCGTAACGCTAAGTTGATCGAGCAATTTCACAAATTGACCTTTAATGTCGGGCTCAGGCCGATGCTCGTGTTCAACGGTTCTCTGTTCGACGATCACCCAACATATCAGCATATCAAATCGCTATTTCTTGATTTTTTCCATGGTCAGGAACTACAATACTTGGATCCTGCAGGCCTTCAGCACGTAATTGCTATCTCCGCAAGTGCGCCTGATGGTGCAGAGATTCCTGAGAGCGGGCCTAACATGCCACACGTTCATTTGCGTGTGTATATGTTGAAGACGGAGGTGTCGACGACACCCAAGATGCCGCGAGTCGAGCTTGACGAGATCGGACCGCGCATTGAGTTTGCCGTCGGTCGGGAGCAACGCGCAAACCCTGAGATGGAGAAGCAAGCATTCAAGAAGGCGAAGCAGGAGCCGAAGACGAAGAAGAACGTCGAGATGGACTTCATGGGCGATAAACTGGGTCGCATCCACGTTGGCAAGCAGGATCTTGGCCAGCTCCAGACACGTAAGATGAAGGGTCTCAAACGCAAGTACGACCAGGACAGCGACAACGAAGACGTCGAAGACGTCGAAGACGCTGACGAGGTCGATTTCAGTGGTGACGAAGAGGAGCTGTCGGGGAACGACGATGAGGGATCTGAATTCGAGGGCTTTTGAACTATTTGATGTTAGAGGATGAAGGTGCCAGACTGTCCCTGTCGTGAGAAACCTGGCCCGCGCCACACTATGTATTGCTTTCGTCTATGTAATTGCCAGCCCTGCAGGGCTGCTACTGACGCCTTATTTAACTACTCTGCTTCTGTTTCTGTACGTCGGCGTTCTGCGCAAGCCTGATGAGGTTGCGCAGCAGCATCATTATTGTGACCTTGCCGGTCATAGGCACGTAAAGCGAGGCGTGCTCTTTCACCTCAGGAGAAAAGTTCTTCTCACTGCTAAAATTCACGCAGACAGCCCCGTACTTCACGAAATCAACGGGGAACTTGTAGTTCGGCGAAGGCACGCCTGTGATAATCACGTCTGAAGACTTCGCCGCTTCCTCCAACGAGATGTCAGTGTCGGCAACAACGTGCTTGACGTGGCGGAGACCCTCGCCTCGGGTGAACTTCTGGATACCATTGATGTCGGCGGAGTAAACAACAGCACCATCATTAGCAAGCAGGGCGGCAAGAGGACGGCCGACAATTTCACTACGGTTAACAACCGTCACAGTTTTTCCGTAAAGACGGTTACCATAAGGAATTACAGTGTTGTAGACACCCAGATACTCAAGAATTTTGACGACGGCCAGTGGGGTGCAAGGCAGTATTGACTTCTGCTTCTGCTCAGCATCGAGGAACCGGATATTCTGGTATAGATTCTGGATATATCTGTGGCTTAGGCCTTCGACATCCTTTTCCTGCGCAACCACCTGCTGAATGTACTGGTCCTGCTGACCGCCAAAGACAGGGAAGTAAACGAGGATGCCATCAACCTCAGAGTCTTCATTGGCTTTCATGATTGACTCCTCAAGGCTCTCCTTTGGGACTTCGCGGAGCTCGTACTTGAACCCCAGCTCTTCCGCAGTCTTTCCCGTCCATTCCGCATATGTGCGTGCAGCAGGGTCTGAGTTTGCAAGGAACCCAACCAGCAATGGCGGATTAGGGAGCCGGGAAACACCTTCTTTCAGCTCATCTGTGAAGGTCTTGGCGATTGTTGACGCCAATATTGTTTTTCCAGCAATTTGAGACATGATCGGCGCGGGTTGGTCGGCTACACGGGCCAGAAAAAAATCTAGATCCGGAGCTCGCTCTCTGCCTTAACGCAGGGAAAGACGTGGTATGGCTTAGACCCACGGCTCATTATGAGGTGTGGCCCGTGGCTCGTGGGTAGTGGGTAGCGGGTACCGGCCGCTCACTTTCCACACGCGGCGCGCCTCCCTGCCGCGAACCACACATTGTTTTGGGTGTGCGTAGTCGGGAAAGACCGCTCGCGTCGGTGTTTATCGAGGACGTACCGATCTCTTGGCTACGTTGGAGGCGTGAGCTCGTTATTAAATGCTCCGACTGAGCGTTAGCCGGTTTGACGATGCACCTGTCCCAACTGGTGATGCCAGCCCCGAAGTGCTATTCTATGACGAGAGTATCAACGTACACCTCAGTTCAGCAAAACCGTGTGAGGTGCACCTCTATATTGCCGTTGTTGGTCGGCTCCATGAGCGCGAGGCACAGCATAGCATTGTGATCTGCGATGACTCGCTGCCCACAGGTAAGAAGTGGACGCGTCGCGTACATGTGCGGCATCCGCGCAGCCCGCTTCAGGAACCATCTCTAGAGATAGTAGCGACAGCAAAGTATGAGGGCGACGAAGACGAAGCCAGCATCTCCGAGGCAGACAATGTCTCTCCCCTCTCATCGTTTCTTCCGTCGCTGCAAGAGTTCCCCTCCGGCGATGAGGCGACCCTTATTGTGCCCTTTGATAGCCCCTCAGACACAGCAAAACACAGCGGGCTCGGTCACGCACACTCTCGCAGCACAGACTTCGCCGCACTGTACGAGGAACGCCGCAATAGCGCAACGAGTGATCTTGTACCTCTACGAAGGCGCAGTCAGACTCCTTCATCTGGGCCTCATGACGAGGAAGGAGGCAGCATTGGGGTTGTCCGTTGGCGGGTGCCACTGAAGCAAGCCCTTGAGTTGGAGATTCGGTCCGTACGTCCTGCGCTGGAGAAGGATCGTGTCATCGCCGAAGTCGACTTCGTCGCTGGGTCGCACGCCGTGGAGGTTCTCAAGTGCGATGTCGAGCTTGAGGATGGGCTTGCCGACCCGATGGGGAACCCTGTCTTCCCAATGCAACTCGACCCGCGCGGGAAATACGCGCTGTGCTTCAATTTGCAGCTTCGGGCCGCGCCGCAGCCACTCTCTATGTCGCAGACGCGGCGGCCGCTCACTATATGCTTGGAGTGTACCGTAAACCTCAGAGGCGATAAAGAGCATCCGCAAATATTTACATTGTGGACGCCGATGGTGGACTTTGAGGGTACCCAAGGTCCGATTCCCAAAACGCCAGCCCTTGCGCTGCCTCTGCATTCGCCGGTCATGTCAATGAGCCAGGCCCCACTGAGCAATAGCTCGTCAACGCTGGACCTTGTAACCGCTCCGCGTGGTTCCGGTTTGAACTCTGCCAATTTGAGTCTGATGAACGGCGTAACCATCATGATATCGGGGCCTCAGTTTGTAAAAGTGAACCAGAAGTTCGAGTGGGCATTCAAGATCCTGAACCGGTCGCAGCGTAGCCGTATGTTCTCCATAGGCTTCGGAGGAGGCCCCCGCGATATTGGCGAGACGGAGCTGGTTGTTCCAGGCGCAGACCTTCTATCGTTCATGTCCAACTACACGCCAGACACGCTGAGACGCCGCGCTGCGATGCATTACCGAAACATCGGTGCGAACCGTGGCATTGTTCCCCTGTGTCAGGAGCTGCGAATATATAATCTGGCACCTCACGCTTGCTTCGAAACCACGATCCAGCTGCAGGCATTGAAGCCGGGAACTCACTCCATTGAATCATCACGTATTGAGGACCTCAGCAACCGCGACTTTTACGACGTGGGAGGTCTCCTCGAAGTGATTGTTGAGGCTGAGTGACGTCTGCTAGACGAAGTTTATGTCAAAGGACACTAAAATAGAGAATTGGTGCCGGGCTGTACCACGGCGTATATGTATGCTAGCGCGACATACAAAGCTTGCACCGTCTTATTTATAAATAGCATAATATACTCACGCATTGTTTATTTATAAACCTCGATCCCGTCGAACAAGCTACTCTCAGCTCAGGAAAAAGCTGGGCGCGCGAACAGCCGCTCGACCGATACCCTAACCCACTAGCACCACCAACACATGCGCATGCACACGGATATCTCCTCGAGACCGTTTGCCTTAAGCCCAGCCGTAAACTTCCATGGTCGTTCACGTTGTAAATACGCTGGCACAGACAAGTGTAAGTACTCAATGAAGCCCTCATCCGAGGTATGCGCTATTCTGAGCACGAGCTAACCACATCACAGCCAATCCAGCAGGAAACTCTACTCGCTGAGGCAGAGAAGGCCTTTGCGGGTCGTGGCGAGGAGATTCAAGAGGGGATAAATCTCTATCTCAAAGCATTGACGGAACGCAGCGAGGCCCAGGGGTACAAGATGTTCGTGACGGCGGCGCAGGTCGACGCCGACACTGCTGGCCCGGTAAAGGTGTTCACAGGCGCATACTGGAACTCCGAGGTTGATGGTACCTGGGCAACAGAGCTAACGGACCCCAAGGTAGTTATCACGGTCACCTGGATCCGTATCTAGGGCTCCAGCACCTATTGTCCAACGGGTCAGATAGAGCACTGCCAATAGAATTGGGGTCCGTACATAAATGACGCGTCTAGCCTGCAGAAGGCCGGAGATTAGGAAGAGAAACTGTCTTTATTATTATTATTAGTCTTGTTATTTAAGCACGTCCTTAAACAGTGCTTGATACATGAACGCTTCGCTCAAGATGAGTTCTATGTCCTTTTCGGTCCACTTTGACGTCGGCAGAGCCTGGAGGAAAATCATCAGGTCTTGGAAGTCTTTCCTCTTCAGCTCGTTTTTCCACTTGACGAGAAACGCCGCGCAGACGTAGACGTGGAATTCAGAGAAGCCCTGCGATCCCTCCGACAGGTAGGTGTCCCAGATCCGGATCGCGCAGTTCATTGGCACCTCACGCATTAGCAAGCAGTTCATCCACCGAAAGCTGAACTGCATGAACTCGACGCCCTCGGAGTGCAAGTGCCGCACAAGCTCGGCGTCGATCTTGGTCACTAGCTTTTCTAGATTTGCGACCTGGCGGTGAATTCCAGGTTGCGCGTGAATGTAGTTGTCCTGGATGCCGTCCAGTAGTTTACTGAGACACCAGTAGCTATCCGCCTCGACACAGTCCAGCTGGTCTTTGGCGAGGTTGGCGGGGTCCAAATCCTCGACGCGCCGCGTCCCGACGTACTCGGTCAAAAACGTCTGGAAAAACGGCGTCACCAGATCATTGATGCCCTGAACGTAGCCGCTGGCGGGGTGTCGTATAGCCCAAAGGTAGAGAATGCGCTCGAGCGACCTCTGAGTCGACTCGTAGGAGTACAGCTTGATGTGGGGGTTGGTTCTGGGGATGTCGATGGAGATCTGATGCCACATCGCCTGATCCAGGCCAGAGGATGCCTGAAACACTTGCGTCACGGCATCGATATAGTCGCGCCGCTTTTTCTCCAGCGTCTTCGACCTCCGCTCGGCGGTCGGGGGCAGGTATCCCAGGAGGTGCATCCAGCTCTGGGGACGCAGGTCTGCTGGCACGCCGCTCCACGAAAGGTTACGGAGCTGGTCTACGTCGACGGTGCGCGACCCCAGCAATGTCTGGAAGCGCAGTATGCGGCTGACTTTCGAGTTCAGCTCATCGCGCTCGGCGCGAGCCGCGACCTCGCTGGCGCTCTCCATCTCGGGGGTCTCGGGGCGGGAGAAGTTCGCATTGGACAGGCTGCGCGCCGACGACCTTGGCGATATGTCGGCGTCGAAATTCGTGTCCCAGTCGTCGTCAAGATCGAAATAGGAATTGGACGCGGTCTCGGAGTGCACCGACGCCACAGAGCCAGACCGCATCTGGCTATACAGCGCTGGCGCGGAATTCTTGCGCTCCTGCGCGGGGCGGGAGGACTTCTTTTTGGATCTCGGCTTCTTAGTCGATGCCGAAAGATCTGGCGCCGCAGCAAGGTGCTCGGCGTGCGAACGGCCGGCCCCAACCGTCAATTGCTGTCCGTCCACTATTGTTGTCGTACTTCCATGGCTGCTGGGTGCCATATTAGCTATTCTCTTGAAAAATGTCGATGCTGGCGTTCCGCGACCCCCGTTTTCGCCAAATACATACTCGTTTTGGTCTAGCTCAACCATGTCGTACCGTTTCGAATGGCCCATCTGCTGCGCTGCGGTGGACGACCCGAAGACCCTACCGTTGTTGTGTGACGCTTGCGCAATCAACGACGGAGGCGGTCTCTGTCGACGAGGTTTTCCGCTTGCAAGGAGCACCAACTACGAGAGGTGGTTGTGGTCCTGCCACGCAGGTCTGGAGCGGCACGACCCCACGCCCCACCCTTCCCGCAGCATGTCTAATCGCTCGCTAACCACCTAGCACTACCCGTATCTCGGTGGCAAGACGCTGCTGTCTCGTCACCGCTAGAGTGATATGGGCAAGGGTGCGCAATGGATGCCCTCTGAGCTGGCGGCGTGACTCGCCAGGCAGTGGGCAGTGCTCCCTGCTGCTGGGCCTGCTGGTGCAGGTAAGGCGCAGGAGACCTGCCCCCGCGCCCACACGAGAATGAGACAAAACTCACCGGAACGCCTAAAATTCTCGTTTGCAGCACATTAAAAAGATTGGATACAGCTTCCTCTGCGCAGAACCTATACGTTATGTAGCCCACTTTGACCCCGCACAGGTTCTCGAAGCATCGAATTGCGCTTATATAAATCGTGGTGTCTGGCTGCAACGCATTTTATATTACATATACGACCACCTCAACCGTTGTTACCACACACTCACTCCAGGACCTATCTCGGGCATATTTTCGAGCAATCTCTAGGAAATGAGCAAGATTCCGCAGTCAAACACCGATTGGGATAGCGAGACCGTTGTCGGATCGCGCGTGCGCATTGGAGGCGGCGGCCCGCGCGAGAAAGTTGCGCGCGGCAACGCGGCACTAAACAATGCTCTTCGTACCGGCAACCTCGTGGCGACTGAGAAGAAGTATGCTGCGGGCAACCACAGCAATAACCCTGAGGGCCAGAGGCTTGCGAAGATCGATAGAGACGACAACGTCGCCCCGCCGCCGAAGGTCAGTATGAGCGTCGGCCGCGCCATCCAGCAGGGTCGCCAGACAAAGGGTCTGTCACAGAAGGATCTTGCGACAGCGATCAACGAGAAGCCGCAGGTGATTGGTGACTACGAGGCGTCGCGTGCCGTACCGAACCAGCAGATTCTTGGCAAGATGGAGAGACAGCTAGGCATCAAGCTCAGAGGCAAGGACATTGGATCACCGCTTCCGGCTAAGCAGCCGAAAAAGAAATAAGCGGATCATGCATGGTAGCTGGCGACCGTCGCTCGCTATTGAGCACCCCAGGCCTCCTGGTGTGACGCCCACCTGAACTAACAGTACATAGTATAATGACACGATACGCACTGCAGATTTTCGTATGCCGCAATTCTAGCACAAGTTTTTAACACTTCTAGCGCGATTGCTCATAGCGTAGATCGAGCGCCTAGTACTGCGCGCGTTGACTGTTGCGACACTCCTTTGGCTCCGCCATACTGCCAATTTGCTGTTTGAAAGGCTAGCTGGGGAGCCTCAAGGTGGGCTAGTGGTGGGTAGGACTTCCCTTATGTAAATAGTTATGTAATATTTTTCGAAGACGCACCACAAAAGCCAACGCTGGTCCACACAAACAACCGTCGACTTAACCTGGCATAACAAAATATTTCTCTAGGATGACCCAGTTCTCGGTGGGCGTCAACCAGAAGTTCGACACGACTGCGGACATCGAACCGAAGCTGGCGGACTTAAAATCCGGCGTCACTGAAGTCAAACTTGGTGGCAACTCTTACGGCGTTGGTGCTTGTGAGGCTCTTGCTGCAAAATTAGCTGCCGTCGACACACTGGAGTATGCGAATTTGGATGACATGTTCACCGGTCGCCTGCGTGAGGAAATTCCGCAGTCAATGGAGGCGCTTCTGACTGCGCTCTTGAAATGTCCGAAACTGCACACCGTGAACCTCAGTGACAATGCGTTCGGTATCGCGACGGTAGCCCCACTTGAGAAGTTCCTTAGCGAGCACACCCCATTGCAACACCTGATTCTTGCAAACAATGGATTTGGTCCTGAGGCAGGTGCCCGCGTCGGCAAGGCTCTTGAAAAGCTCGCTGAAAAGAAGGCGGCTGAGGGTCATCCAGTCAAGCTAGAAACCGTGATCTGTGGCCGCAACCGTCTCGAGAATGGCTCGATGGAGGCGTGGGCGAGCTTCCTCAAGGCCCACGGCTCTATTAAAGACCTACGTCTTTACCAGAACGGCATTCGCCAGGAGGGCATCGAGCATCTCATGCTGGAGGGCCTCAAGCATTCCAAGGACCTCGTCACCCTCGACCTTCAGGATAACACATTCACGGAGCAAGGGACGCGTGCCATGGCTGAGGTCATTGATGTCTGGCCCGAGATCAAGGAGATCACGGTGAGTGACTGTCTACTTGGCGCTAAGGGTGGCGAGATCCTTGCGCAGCGCTTGTTGTCGAGCAAGACTCTAAAAAACCTGGAGGTCCTTCGTCTTCAGTACAATGAAATCGACGAGAACGGTCTCGACCACATCAGAGCTGCCGTGAAGTCGAACCTGCCAGCGCTCAAGCTTCTCGAGCTCAACGGCAATCGCTTCAGCGAAGACCACGACCATGTCGCCGAGATTGTGTCTACTTTCCACGCCAAGGGATTTGGTGAACTCGATGAGCTCGATGATATGGAGGAAGAAACCGACAGCGAGGAAGAGGAGGACGAGGACGAGGACGATCAGCTTGAGACTGGTGCTCGTGATGCCGAATACGCTGAAGACGAGGAGGTTCCTGAGGAAGACGACAAAGAAGTGGACGACATTGCGGCCAAGCTTGCCAAGACCTCTATCTAAGCTTCGACCTTGCCTGCCAGGTGTGAAGGCAATGTGGAAAACTAAAGAAAAAAAAACCTCAAATAGCTGTCTAGATATAGACAGAATAGCTAATTTATTTGACCCTATTCCGGCTCTCAGCGACTGAGCCCTTAGGGTGACCGCATTTTTCTGCGCTCACTTGTACTTTGCTACTTCCGACCGCTTGCGCTTGCCTCTGCTGCGATTCTAATAAGCCTTTCTCCTCAATTCTGCGAGCGGCTTCCTTCTGTGCTAGAATTGCGCCTCTCGCCTCTTCTACCAATGTGGCCTGCCTCGCTTTGGCAATACCACTATCTTTCGCAAACCAACGCTTCTCAAGCCACCGCATCAAGCGTCTGTCCTTAGTTGGTAAGTCCTTAGCACTCATACGGCTGACAGTGATTTGTATCTTCCAGTTGTGGTTGCTAAAGACTATATCAGTGAAGCTTGGCACTGAGTATATGGCTTCGCTAGCTCCTGCAGAAAGCCGATGGTAATTGATGGTGATATCGTAGATATTCTCTAGTCCATGCTCTTTCAAGTAAATCGAGGCTTCTAGGAATGCGGAAAATCGGGGGTATAAAAGGCTCTCGAGTGTGGGGCAGGCATTTACCTCGCACGCTATGCGATGTTCGAGCATGTCTTCAGCATTCCACGGCGTAACCTCGGGAAAGATGACCAGCCACTTACCGCGCCGGCCACTCCAAGGGCTTTCCAATAGAGGTTTCAGCACATGAGGAAGGCTTTGTTGCGGGATGTACCAATCCGCATTCTTGAGCCATTGGTTCCACATTGTTCGTAAAGACGGCATTCTCACCACATATTTCCAGACGTAGAAGAAACACGAGTTCTCCAACCCAGCATTTCTGGCCAAGTTTTGGATGGTAAAATAGTCTAGCAAGCTGACGTGGTTGGAGAGAATGATGGCAAGCTCCTCTTGAACCTGAAATTCCTCGGCGCCAATGACCTCAATGTCAAATGCTCGACGATACACTCGGTCTACAAGCTCAAATACCAGGGACGATAAGTATCCTTGAACTTTGTATCTCACAGAAGGTGCTTCGAACACTAGCCGAGTCACTGGTTGGACAATCGCGATGTAAAGCGCGACGGCTGCAGCTGCCGCTATTGCTGTCAATGTAGCAATAGCGAATTCTTTCTCTGGGGTGCCAAATATGCTCTGAATATCAGCCCCCATGGTGCAGTCCACGAATTGGTTGGGCTATCACCGCTTTGTTGACATCGCGGCGGCGCCGCCGCTACCCCTATTATTTGGGTGGTTTTACCCTAGACCTCTGAGTTCTGGGATGGTGTAACCCAAATCGGTATAAGAGTCGGGCATATCACTACGCTGTTGCGTATTTGGTACAATTTCATGAACTTGATAGACCCAATGGCGTACGAATGGGGATGTTGTCGTGTGGGTTACATGGGCTAGGCGAGGTGTACACGGACCCTGCGTGTTTTGCGAGCTGAGAGGCGTCGTTTCTGTCTTATCCAGATTCGGCGCGGGATCCCTATCTGTCCGCTCGTTCACAGAGCGCGGATTCACTCGAAGACTAGGTAGAATGTACCTTTTGAGCGTGAAACTCTCGTTTTGTAGCTTTTCACTAAATGTGTGTGGAGTCATCGGTCTTTCTCTGTCCCGGTATTCAGAGCTGACAATGCTGGGCGGGCACCATGAGACGACCGAATTGGCCTCATTGGTTTCATTTTTTGAAGCCGGGTACCTAGTTGTCGACGCACTGGGCCGTGTCTCTGGCCTAGCCTCGAAACCCTCGTCGCAATGAGCAGGCGAGGGCGTGAAAACAGATTTGCGCTCGTCTATGTCACTTGTGCATGCAACGTACTGGTGCTCTATCGATGCGGGCCGGTGTTTATGGTCTTCAGAAGAGAAGGTGTCTCGTACCATCGTCAGGCGCTTCTCCCAAAGGTTATTGTCTGCGGGTGTGGCTGGAGTATGAGCCAGAAGCTCAAGTTCGGATGCTAATGTTGATGTTAACGATGACGTGCATCGATTCAAACCTTCGAATTCGTACCGAGAGTCGAAGAGGCTTTCCGGCGACATCGGGTCGAAGAAGTCTGCCTCGAAACCTGGAAAGTGAATGTCGTCTTCGTCGTTGTTCCAGTTCAGATAATGTGACATAATTGCTGCAGCTCCATTGCTAGTCTTCCGGAATTCGTCCTCATTAGTATAGCTCGCAGGCCATTCCGACCGGAGTTTGCCGTGACCTAGCTGAATAGGTTTGAGGAAGAGTGGCGTGCCATTGCTAAGGGCGTCTTCCACTAACTGCCTCCAATCCGGTTCTGCTGTGTTGTTTCCGAGATCGCTGGTCTTCATATGTGTTTGTGCCGTCTTGATTGGCAAAGAGCCCTTCACGCTTTTATTTACACAATTGCGTGCAGGTCGAGCACTCTAAGGCCCCCCTTGCCTACTTAAATCTCACCAGAGTAATCCACTACTGTTTTGAGAATAAGTTTTTGTCTATCCTTTGTGGATGACCTTGTTGACTCGATGTGGAAACTCATGAAGCCATATGCATACACCATGTTCGCACATTGAGACATGGCCTGTTTTCTTCTATGCTGTCACTACATCGATTATCTGCTAGCTTTCTACTGCCATTTCTACCTGCAGTGTGGACTGCCGCATACCATCAATTCTTGACACTGCCTCGAATTATCCTCCAACTATCCTCGAACTAACCTGAGCATCCCCTCCGGCTGTCACTCCTTAGCTATGCAGCACCCCGTCCACAGCGTTATTATATTATGTAATAATATAGGGCTCTTGTATAGTGTTATGTCATCCACCTCCCAACCACTCTGGAATTTTTCACTAACGTGACAGGGGTGTGGGATACGTCCTAGCAGTTTGGAAGAACCAACAAAAGTTCACAGAAACACTATTCAAGAAATGAGCGCACCAGCACAGCAGCAGCAGCGTGGATTTGGCGGCCGTCGCGGTCGTGGTGGTCACCGTGGTGGCCCGGGCCGTGGCCGTCGTGAGGAGAAGGGCTGGGAGCCTGTCACCAAGCTCGGTCGTTTGGTGCAGGCCGGCAAGATCAACTCGCTCGAGGAGATCTACGCCCACTCCCTCCCGATCAAGGAGTCGAAGATCATTGACCACTTCCTCCCGTCGCTCAAGGATGAGGTCATGAAGATCAAGCCGGTCCAGAAGCAGACCAGCGCCGGTCAGCGCACCCGTTTCCGGGCTGTCGTCATCGTCGGTGACGGCAACGGCCACGTCGGTCTTGGTGTCAAGACCTCGAAGGAGGTTGCCACCGCTATCCGTGCCGCTATCACCATCGCGAAGCTCAACGTTATCCCGATCCGCCGCGGTTACTGGGGCTCCCTCATCGGCAACCCGCACACTGTCGCTACCAAGGTCACCGGCAAGTGCGGTTCCGTCACTGTCCGTCTCGTCCCGGCTCCGCGTGGTAAGGACGTCATCGCGTCCCCGGCCGTCAAGAAGCTTCTCCAGTTCGCTGGTATTGAGGACTGCTACACCTCGTCTGTCGGTACCACCCGTACTGTCGAGAACACCCTCAAGGCCACCTACGCTGCCATTGGCAACACTTACGGTTTCCTCACCCCGAACCTGTGGGACAAGAACCCGGTCTACGTGTCGCCGCTTGATGAGTACTACATCGAGGCCAGCGGCAACGATCGTCGCTCGCGTCACCGCTAAGCTCCTCCCTCTTATTAAGTAAAGGATAATAATATTTATGTTATTCGTCTGATCACGTACATATGATGATACCGGTTTGTCTTGTGCTATGTCGTATGTATTCAAGATTCTGAATATATGAGCGTGCATGTCTTGACGCAGTGTATCTGCGAATGAGCTCAGCCAAGCAAGGCGAATCATGTTCTGCGCCTTTCGTCATCATGTACCAGGTGTAGTCACAGTTGAGGTTCCCGTGGAGCATGTGTCTGTCTCCGAATAGCCAATACTGGATAAGGTGTCGTCGGAGAGTAAGTCGTGCAAGCGCTGCGAAGCCTCGGGTGATGCTGGGACAATCTTCGCAGTTACCTGGCGTCTCACAATTCTTGGTGGAAGAGGGGCATTCAGGTCTAGTGTGTGAATGGTGAAGAAACTGCTAATGGGCTCGTCCTTCGAGGGTTCGTGAGCACGACGTTGGCGAAGACAATGGTAGTGCCACCATTTAGCGAATAAGAGCCATGCTGTAACTGTCACAAAAACCAGCAGAAATGGTGTTATTAGTGCGCGAGGCATACAATTCAAAAGAATCATCTTGAGGGTTTCACTAGAAATTCATAGTACAAAATAAACCCAATACCTAAAAGACTCAACACGGTCCACGCATTATACTAGTTCGAATACCAATCCGGTGTAATTGCGTTTGCGTCTACCACTTACCCGTTGTGGTGCCGAGTCCGTAGCCAGACGCTCACGCTCTTCCAACGGTCCCCTACACTGCCAAACCCTACTGTCGACCCAACCTATTATCATGTGGGGAAATGAATAGGGCGGCGAGTACGCGTTGCGGCATTTTCCATCCGCTTCTCTATTATTATCTAAGGCAGGTGGGGTGACGGATCGAAGTGTCAAGATTCCGGTGCTACCCTCTCCTCCACAAGGACACTAAGTGCACCGAATGGCGGTGGAACAACCCGTGGCTGAGCACGGCCATCAGGCTGTCGAGCCGAAGAAGGATGGCACAAAGCAAAAGGAGTTTGAAAAAAAGAAGCAGACGTTCATTGTCCGCGCGATTTGGACGTTTGTCATGATAGGCGGATTCATCGCCATCTTGCTGTCTGGCCACGTTTATATCGCAGGTCTGATTGCCGTGCTCCAAATTCTAAGTTACAACGAGGTCATTAACTTGACGGGAGAAAAGGGATACTTCGATAACCTCCCCTATGGAAGGTTGTTAAGTTGGTACTTCATGGTGACTGTAATGTTCTACCAGAAAGGCGAATCCCTGTTTTTATTTTTCCGTAACGTTGGGATTTTCGACCGCGTTCTTTACAGGTTGATTTCGTATCACCGGCTAATTTCTTACGCGCTCTACATGGGAGGCTTTATGTTTTTTGTGAAAACACTGCGGCCCGGATATTACCGGCAGCAATTTGGCCAGTTCACGACCACGCACATGGCCATTTTTCTCGTCATTATCCAGGGAAACTACATTGAGACCAACATCCTCCATGGACTATACTGGTTCCTTGTTCCCGTGTCGCTTGTGATCGTCAATGATATTATGGCATACGTTTGCGGTATCACCATCGGCCGTACACCACTCATTGGAATCAGCCCGAAGAAGACTGTGGAAGGGTTCTTGGGTGCATGGTTCTTCACAATGATCGCTAGCGTTATCATGACTTATTTCGCGGCCAGCAGCCCCTACATGGTGTGCCCCATGGACAAGCTCGGTGTCACTGCCTTCTCTGACTATACGTGCGATCCGGACCCGGTTTTCCTTCCCCGGGAATGGAGCCTTTTCAATTTACAGAAGGTTACGTTTGCGCCTATTTATTTTCACGCGATTATTCTGGCCACATTTGCTTCGCTCGTAGCCCCATTCGGAGGTTTCTTCGCCTCTGGTACGAAGAGAGCCTTCAAGGCCAAGGATTTCGGCGACACGATTCCCGGTCATGGCGGTATCACTGACAGGTTTGACTGCCAGTTCGTAATGGGCTTTTTCGCTTGTATTTATTATGATACGTTCATCAAGACCCCGGGCATGCCGGACTTCCACACAGTGCTGGACGCTGTCTCGATGCTGAGCATCGATGACCAGCGCAGAATCGCAGAGGACATTCTCAGGTATACCGGTATGTGAAGGTATTGCTCGCCGGTTTCCACGGCTGGCCCTGTTTATGCGTGTGGCAAGGAGAGACTGGGACTGGTTCCCTCAGAAATGGTTTACTATATTGGTAACGCAATAATGACATTAACAAAATCAATCATCAAGCTATATCAATCAATATTTAGGGGGCGGTAATAGTACTGCTTGTGAGTTTTTCGGCAACTGCGCAAGCTGCGGTGTCCTCTAGTTTTGTGGACAACGCTACGGCGGTTCTCATCGTCATCCTTTTCAGGGATGTAGTAGTATTCGTCGTCAACTTGACGCCCTGTAGCGTCTTCATTATTAGCCTCGACGACGCCTACACTGGAAATGCTACGAATAAGGTCACGGACTTGAGACTTCGGAAGAGCCTGCAATGCAGAGCTTGCCTTCCTGACCTGAGCCAGAGGTACAGTGCTGAGTCTGGAAAACGCAATGAAATTAGCAGCGACGTTCTCGAGCTCCCTGCGCGTCTCGTCGCTGATCGTCTCATACGGCCGCTTGCTCTTGCGGCCTGAGAGTGCCCTGTCAGGCTCCTCACTAGACTGGCGGGAGAGTGCCGGCGATTCCTCTGGTTGGTGCGAGCCTTGTCTTGAAGTAGTGGCATCAGCCACCTCTTGGAATGCGGCTCCAAGTTTGTTCATAGGTAGCGGCTCAGGTGAATTAGGACGGGATGGCCTGAGCTCGGCCCTGTTGTCGACGCTGATGGTCTCTGCAGCCGCTTTCAACACATGGCTGCTTTCCTTCTCGCCGATGCTATCGTCATGCTTGATAGGCGCACTTTCTGCCTCTTTTTCTTTGTCTAAGCTCTCCTCAGCTAGTTGATGTGGTGACTGGGCGTGTTTAATGGCTGGGTCCGTCTCAGCTGGCTGTTGCTGCTCCTCTGGCGCTGGAGTAGATTCAGCAGATCTTGAGACATGCTTGTCTAGAGCTTCAGTCAGCGCTTGGATATCTGTAGCGGAAAATGCGGTCTTGGATTTCTTCCTGGCCGGCCCCGGAGAGCTCTTCTCCCATGCTTCATCTTCAGTCTGATCCGAGGCATGCGTATCATTCACGAGCTCAATCAGCGACTTGTCGCCCTGAATATTCATTAAAATACCATCCACTCGCTCGACGTTCAATTTTTGACCTCGCGACACTGGGTATACCTCGTTCTTGATTTCGTGATCTGGAGCTTCTTGAGGCACAGTGACCGTCAAACCGTTCCAGCCAAGACATTCGATAGCAACAAAGTTCGTTTCGGCATTGAACGAGATCTTTGCATGGACACGCGACGCCAATCTGTTGCTTGGACTGAGGGCAAACATGGATGACTTGGAGGACCGGCCAACTGTCACTTCCTCCCCGCTCAGCGGGACACGCACAATGAGCATAGGCTTCAGCGCGATCGAGGATTGCGGTTTATCAAGGGAATTGTCTTGGTCCTGCTGAACGTTGCTTTTCTTCACACTGTATGACTGCTGGGGCGATGATGGCGGAGGGCTGGACACAGGAGCATTAGCCTCCGAAGTCGGCAACGGTGTCGGTAGAAAGGTATCGGCACGAGCTAGACTGGCACTTGGATCCCGGTAAACGGCAAACTTCGGCTTCATGAATTCTCTAGGAGCCATGCCTTCAGCCGAATCACCACCGAATGCTGGCAATAGCCCGCCTTCAGTCTGTTCCGACCGATTCGCCCTGCGCGTCGTAGGCTGGTGCTGCGGCGGAGACGACGGTGGACCAAACATTAATATACTTCGCTTCTTCTAGTCCTCCCTAGATGTTGTCCTGCCGCGTAACCAGTGTTCACACGTAGAGATTGTGTGCGTCTTAAGAATGGGTCGCGTCTACAGAGTTCGCGATGTATGAGATGGGCTTACCCTTCACGGTCGCGTTCTGGGCTGTGGTTACATGCGGCCCTCGGTCACGCGCAATGCGATCGCACGAAGACGTTCCGATGAGGTGGTCAAAACAAACGATTCAGTGAGGCGATTACGTCCATTCAACCAAACTAGGAATTATAACAGTATTGCTCTCGAATATGGAGCGACCTCTTGTAGTCTCTCGCTTTGATAGAGCACCTAACTTTGCGCCTGAATCGTGCATTGGAATTCTGGGCAAGGTTACCTTTGCATGGCCTCGAAAGCACGGCATGTTGGAGCTACGCGGTTTTATGCAGGCCTTCAGAAGCGCGTAAAAGGCTGCAACAATACTGACATTTCGTTTGTTTAGCTTTATAAATTAATAAAACTTTGGTTTATTGGGCTCTACACGTTGATTTGGGCGGCATGCTATGACAGCTCACCGTGTCCGCATGTGCAGCATATTTGTGTACCTTATCCCCCGTGCTGGAGAAGTCTGAACAGGATCGAGCCATAATGATGGTCAGAGTCTCAATGTCGAGTAGAGTGTGTTTGTTGACGAAAGAGACAGCACTCAAGCCTATGTTAAGCATTTAATATACATTAGCGGTCATTAAATCGTTACATTGGAGTTTTTCCATGTTCCACATCAGGGCACGGGTCAAGTTTCGGTTATCATATACCCTAGACCTCAATAACGTCGTTGCGTGGGAACCGTAGCACGGCGCGGATCAAAGTGCCATCTACTCTCCTGCGACGAACTAAGTTTTTGGAGCTTGCGGTGCTTTTTGCTATCTTCCTCATCGGCCTCTTTGAAGAAATTTGGCACCATTTCTGATAACCACTCGGGCCGAACTCGCGAGACCACATGCATGTACTCCTTCGACGTCAAGATCAATGAGTTATAAAGCACATAAGCGGGAGACTTGCGAAACAGTGCGGACGAAGGGTGAATGTCCACCTTCGTCCCTTCTTCCAGAGTGACATAGTGATTTCGCTCTTCCATGGCTATATTCCGGAAAAATCCCGAGCATAATACTTTGATGACATTCTCTTTCATTTGCTTAGTCGATAACGTCTCTCTGTCGTGTTCCAAGCGTGACGTTGGAAACGCCTTCGTGACGAGGTTCGAAAGCTGATGCCTCGCGTCTCTCACCTTTAAGAGCGTCCGGTATTGGACGTAGTTATTATCGCACCATTTTTTGCTGTACGATGACTGTTTCCAGCGATTGTAGATATTCAAGAGAGTGAGATGGTCTCCCCAAATAGGGTCTTGTAGCTGTCTGTGGCTCCGCTCAGCCTCAAGCCTCTTCGCTGGCGGGTGGCTCGGGCGATAAAGAACAGATGGCATGCTGACCATCGCAATAATGCTTAAAATATCCTCCGTACAGCGAGTTCCGAACTCAAAGGATGTTTGCAAAACCTTGGTGAGTGACGGGTCAAGAGGAAACTTAGCCATCTGGTATCCCAAGGGAGTGACGTCTCCGTTGTCATCGAGAGCGCCTAATAAGTATAGCTCTTCAAGCGACTTAAGCAGCACATCTGCGGGAGGGGGATCCATGAAGTCAAAGTTGACCAAGTCTTTGATACCCATAGACTTCAGCATTAAGGCCATATGTGCCATGTTTTCGCGCTGAATTTCTGGCACAGTGCCTCTCGGCATCTCGTTATTGAACGACTCCTCAGTGTAAAGACGGTAACAAGTACCCGGAGCAGTTCGTCCTGCGCGGCCAGAGCGCTGGTTCGCCTGGGCTTGGCTGATAGGTTCCACTTTGAGGACCCCCATTGCTTGCCGAGCATCCCAGGCCTTCACCTTAGCAAACCCTGGGTCGACAACGTACAATATACCATCAATCGTTAAACTTGTTTCGGCAATATTTGTAGCAATAACAACTTTTCGCTTGCCTTCAGGAGCTGGGAAAAAGATATGAGCCTGCATATCGCTCGGTAGGGCCGCGTATACGGGGACGGGAATGAGATCCCCCTTGGGGTATGACTTCGCTATCAAGCTGCTGGCAAGATCAATTTCACTTTGGCCAGTTAAGAACAGGAGAATGTCTCCTGGCTCACTCTTGTGAGCCTGGTGTATTTCCTTCACCGCAGAAATAGCGGCCTCCATGTAATCGAGAATTGGCTCTTCAGCCCATTTGATCGTCACAGGGTAAGTCCTGCCAGGAATACGCAGGATTGGCGCACCCCCAAAATATTCCGCGAACCTATGAGCATCAAGCGTGGCCGAGGTCACAATAAGCCGCAGGTCGGGACGCCTAGCCACAGCAGACTTGAGTAGAGCAAAAAGAACGTCAGTCGCGATTGTTCGTTCGTGTGCCTCGTCCAACATGATTGCAGAATACTGAGATGCGTTCGGGTCGGAGACTAGCTCGTTGAGCAGCAATCCGTCCGTCATGTACTTCACTTCCGTTTCTTTGGAGGTCGCGTCGTCGAACCGCACTGCGTATCCGACCGCCTCACCGACCTTTCCTGCGTGCATTTCCCGTGCCACGCGCTGCGCAATGGAAATTGCTGCGATACGGCGTGGCTGAGTGCAGCCTATGATCTTGTTATTCTGAGAGTAGCCAGCAGAATGGAGGAACTGAGTAATTTGTGTGGTCTTACCGCTACCAGTGTCGCCGACAACAACGATGACAGGGTTTTCCGCAACAGCATCCAAAATCTCGCTTTTGAACCCGTGGATGGGCAGCTCTGTAGGTGCAGTTGAGGCCTCATACCCCTCACGCCTTGTCGAGCTCGAGTTCTTCCCAGCTTTGGCCGCTAGGCCACTCGGCGCAGCGTAAACTTCTTTATTGCCCGGACCGCGTTCAAGCATTTTTTCAGAAGTGTGCTGCACAGCCTTGTCAAGCCATTGGTGGCGGCGAGGCACCGCTACTGGAGCCGCTTTCCCGCTGTAACCTTTCGCTTCCGCACTGAGGAATGCTGGCTTTCTTTTCTTCACTACAACAGCGGGGCCCGCCGATGCAAATGAGTCCTCCGATGGAGCGCCTAACAAAGCTGGGTCAGGCCGTGAGGCCTCAAAGGCGCGCTTGTGCGCACCTCCTTGGGGCTGGGCGTCCAGCGAGCCTGAACCAGCCTCTGCCCCCTGATCGGGCGCAAACGTCAATTTATTCCCATTCACATTTATCAATCGAACGTTGATACGCTCTCCTCTTCTCAAAAGCCTGCCTTCCAGTCGCGAAGTTGGAATCAGGCCCTCCCTACCGGCTATTGGCGATGGATCCACGAGGCGGACAAACGCACCGAACTGCTTGAGGTTCGTGACTTCGGCGGCGTGAACAGAAAGCAATTTAAGATCTCCAGGCTTCTTTGGGGCTATTATCTCCAGTACTGATTGCACTAGGGAGTCTGGAAGCTCTTTCAGTTCTTGACGAACCGCCTGCGGTCCGTCTCGCCCAATGCTTACAATGTACTCGGCCAGGTCTCGGTTTGAGACTCCTAGCTGCGCAGAAAGCTCGGACTCGAGTCGACTAATAATTGCCTCCTCATCTGGAAGCATTTAAACAGCGCGACCGAAGGGTCGGTGGCAGCGCCGGCAGTAGAAATGGAGGTGTGTGCCGTTCTATCCTCACCAAGGATGAGATCAGCAGGCATTCAAACCCATCTGACGACAAGGCCAACAGAGGTAAATCGGTGGCTCCTATTCTATGATTAGCAAGTGATGGAGTATGTAAAGCTTTTTATTATGGAAATAAACCGCAGTTAGAGTTCTAGGCAGTCACAGAAGCAGCCTCCGACTGCGGCTCTGCTGCGGCTGTTTCAAATAAAGTACCGGCCGGGTTCAGCAGCTTGAAGCCTTCTTCGCTAACGACATGCACGTCACAACCCTTGAAGTCGATCGGCATACGTGTTTGGAGCTCGTTGACGCATTTCTCGGCGAGCTTGATCCCATCGTCGAGGGAGAGCTTCTCGTGCCAATGACGGTCGAGCGTCGAAAGCACGTAGTACGAGGCGTATCCATGTGCCGCGTAGGGAAGAGGCACATTTGTGCCAAGGTAGTCTATCCACCGCAGCTGCGGCTTTCCACCGTCGTAGCCCGCGACGAGGACATTGACCTGGTACGGCTTGCGGCTGCGGATCGACTTCGCCAGCTCCGAGCGCGTGAAGGCAGCCACCGCATGCGTACTGAGCTCTGTGTTGTGTCTGAAGCCATAGAGCTGGACATTTGCTTTGATAAACTCGACGAAGTTCAGCGTGTCGCCGGGTTCTCCCGAGAACGCCAGCGCCGTGTGGTCATTGCATGCGACGACCTTCGTGTCGTCCGATTTGAGTACGGAAATGCCACGCGCGAGGGATCGCGACGTCACCAGAAGTACCTCTTTCTCCGTTTGAATGCCGAGCAAGATATCCATCGCCACTCAATTAGCGTCCAGCGTTAGCAGGGTGGTGTGTGTGTGAGATGGGGGGCGCTCGTCATCATCAGTCAGCGGGCACTACCAGCCTTTGCCAGCCAAGGAGGGCCGGGGGCCAGCGGCCCCGCCTTACACATACGGGGAAGGGGGAAAGGCGGGAGCCTGAGTCTCTAACGACATAAAGCTGTATAGCACGGAAATCTATTATCATTATCTAGGATGCAATTCTCGTGGTAAATCTGCCAGATCTGAGCGCCAGCGCTCGGTTTGAATGCAATTCACCCTTGAGGGTGCCAGGGAGGTGAGAAAATTCGAGGTGAAGAAGGATGCAAATGAGTGCTCGCTACCACATCAGGGCATCCACAGCGCAACGATGGCGACGCGGGTTATCCTCTGAATCAAATTCAGGGCTTGCCGAGCCATGACGCTGCTTTTTCAGGTGGGGTGCCTCACGAGCGACTCCACGGCCCGCGCGCATGCCAGGTCCACGGGACTGCGGCGCCTTCGCTTTCCACTTATCGTTCCCCAGTACCTCGTCGAGTTCCTCTGTGGCTGGCAAACGGATCCATATACCGCCATTCTCCTCCTTTGCCTGGAACGTGGCGATGGTGTGGGCTGGGTTGCCACTTGGCGTGTAGCCCGCGCGCGCCCCTTCGAGGTAGAACTTGCGACTGTGAAGGGGACATGCGATATAGGCGGTTCCGGCGCTGTCCGAGCCCACGAGGCCTTCGCTCAGAATGAACGCGCGCCTATGGCCGCACATATTGTGGGTCGCAAACACCCGGTTCTCTGCAGAGCGGAACACTGCAATCTCGGTACTCCCTACAAGTGCGACGGCGGAAGTACCAAATTCATCATCCAGGGGTAGTTCTTCAGCCGGTAAAATCAGCTTCCAATTCAGCCCGGTGGACCACTGGCTTTCGGCGAAGTTTAGGTTATTCATTGCGAGGAACACTCCAGTACCAACCAAAGCTCTGCGGCCCTTCGTCTATATTGCTCTTTAAGACCGAGGGGAATTATTGAGACGGCCAGGGTGGAACGGATCGCACCTTTGTATATAGCAACTGTCGGGCCCTGGGCGCGCTAGACTTAAGTCCAACTATGCGAGGTGATTGACGTACGCGCACAAAAATACAGCGCCCGTGTTATAAGACTAACCCTAGTGTGACGTGCGCATGCTCGATCAGTTGCTGGGGTTGACGGACTCGGGCCGTCGGTGGACGGTAGTGTGGAGCCTTTAATTGCTAAAATTGATACGAGTGGGATCCTATACCTGTGCTTTGACTCTGCTTTTTCAGAGAATTTTTCGCGGTTCTACAACCTTGTTCCATCCATATGCTGACCCTATCCGGCTATCAAGACATACCCCTCACACATTCACCCACACACACCCACACGGAGACCGGTCTACGTTTTCGAGAGACCAATAGAGTGCAGAGACGCTCCAAGCCCCCGATCCTTCATGGCAGTACTAGTAAACTATTGAGACAAGCCATATATCGTTTGGTTTAATTTTGTTCTGCCGTTGTGGGCGCGACTTTGAAAAACTTCTCAGCACGACAACTCCAAACTTTATGCTAAGCTGCACCCTGCAGGGAAATTCCCCGCTTAGGGTTTGGTGTAGGTTTAGCGAAGCCACCACAACATGATATAGGTCAGCTAGGCACTGCATGTCGATCGGTCATTGCTGCAGGGTATCAGGCTTCCTTAGCGATTGCATGCTTGTGGAAACACACCACGCTGTTTTGATCAACTATCAAGACTTATTCTTAGCTCTTTTGTCTAATTCCTGCGAGTTTCCATTCTATTCCAAACAAACCCTATTATGCTGGCGAAACAACCGATTGAGCCGGCTGTGAAATATTCTGCACCGATCTCGCTTACATAGATCCGGCGCGAAGCCTGATCGGTGAGGTTTCTCCGCCAAGCAACTGCGGCATTGCATCTGCGGCATTGCATCTGCGTGAAGCATTCGCACACAATAATGCCTGCAGTAGAGCCTGCTTGCTCCCAAGCGGCTTCTTGCCTATCAAAATCAAAGGACTGGAGATCAAGCGACGTATCACAGAAGGCCCTGATATCATCCCGTCGATTATGCTAAAATAGGGTAATAGCTGCGGCATTTGGCCTTAAGAAATCGCCCCAGACTCATAAATTAGGCTGCTGAATTGGTTATCGCTGCAATTGATGCGTGCGCTGTATCCGTGGTCAGGGCCCAAAACTGCATCAATAGTATCATAAGTCCATTTTTTTCACGCTGCTGAAGTTCGAAAGTCATCAGTGCCTCGACTGGAGGATGTTTATCCATTAAGCACTCGCTGCGAGGCTACAGATCAGCCTAAACCATGAGCAATTTCCCAAAGTACTCCGGCTACGCGTTACACTCATCGATGATCTCTATCTAACAACTGTCTAAGTAAATGATGGCAAAATGTGTTCGTCCGAGCGAGTGAGTCTCAACATAATGATTCCCTTGTAATGCCCCTACTGCTGATCCCTGCTGCTGCTGACACCAGGCGCTGGCTTTGCTCCAGGGATGGAGTCGCCTGTAATATCCACAAATTTGGACTCACCAGGCGACCAGTTGGCCTGTGCGATGCCGGCAATGTTTGCGTCTAAATGATAAACGACGTAAGCAGATCGGAGAAAACTGTCCCCGAGGAGCACGACGCCTTGAGATAGCCTTGTAGGCAGGATCGAGAGTGCAGAGGGTCCTCCCTGCGAGTCTTCGATAAAAAGCTCGCTTATCGGCACCTGTATCTCGGCACCACTTAAACTGTATACAAGTGGGTCTGATGTCGCCGGGCTGCCCTGAAGAAGGTACGACTCTTGTTCTTCGTCCCATTCTGCACCGTACCTTTGGGCAATGGCATCGACTGTCTCCTGATCCAGGTATGTCAGGGACGTACCGGAATCGAGCACGCCATTAGATTTAGTTCCCACGACTTCGAAGTCTACGCTGAAGGCCACCGAGGATGTAAACGGAACAGTGTAGAGTTGGCCTTTGTATCTTGAAACGTCAAGGCCACCAAAAGTCAAACTGCTGCCGTTCTTGCTGGCAATACTATCAAGATATAGCGAGTAAGCATTGGCTTTAATTTTACCCTGTTGCTTGAGTAGCGCAGGGAAATTCGGGTAGACTCCACCGCCATTGCCTCCAGCTGCAACAGTTTCCTGACTTTCCTGGCCGATTCCAAAAATTCCAACGGTCTCTCCTTGCTGGGTGGGAGTGTTAACTACGGCAAATTGCTGGCTTGTAGTGAAGTAGTCGCCGAAGCCGATGTTTTCTGTAGCCCAATCGCCGCTTGCCGAGCCCGACACATATTGTATACTAAAATCGTGATTCAGTAACTTATACGAAGACGATTTCGAGGGGTCGTAGCTGTTAGGCTCACCAGATTCAGTGGAAAAAACCCAAAGATCCGAGGATCCTGTGTCAATCGCCGCGCCAGTGGTCTGTTTCGGCGTACCTATGTCAACCGTCGCGACATACGAATAGATTTGGTTCTGAAGCTTGGCTGGAACTGCCACATTGATGCGGCGCATGCGATTGGCATGCTTCCTATCACCCTGCAGGACACGCGAAACTTTAATCTGGAAATGGGAGGCCATGTTGAGGCTTGAGTACTTAATACATCGGTCCTAAACGCCTTGGACACCTCCTTATATATTTATTTCTAGGCTTATCTTTTCGGGTATCCCCAGCCCAGCCGGATGGGGAGGCTGACTTCCTAGAAAGATCGCGTTATATGTCGTGGCAAGATTGCCCATCCGTGGATCAGTATCGCATGATCGACTCTTGTGAGTCGTAGAAACAGTGGCTCTCGCGCTTAATTCTCGGAAAATACACTAGAGAGAGAAAATGCCACTGCTGCAATTGGTTCAAATTTTGGCTCCTCCACGACACACAGTTTATATTATTTTGTCATTTCTATGCCATGCACACCTCCTGGCCAGTAGCAATTATTATTTCCGTTTGTCTAGGGGCTCATCAGCATGCCCCTTACCTTACCCTTTACTATGGTGCCGTTGTGCCATAGGAATATTGGAAGGGTTCGCGATCGCACATGCATCTAATGGCAGCCATCGTCTAACGACATTTAGTTTATTAAGTTGCGAGCGGAAAGGCGGAGCTCACAGCGCCTCCTCGATTTTGTAGACTTTTTCATAAGAATTAAGACGGTTTATGCTTCAAAAAGCCCTGTTAACATTGTAGGATATGCCTCTTTTGACTCCTTCTGCGAGATGCCCCCGAGGGCTCGGTCAGCTCATGTCATAATGGCTCGCGCAGATGCAAGGGGCTGCAGTAAGGACGAACTCCAACCAAGACGCCTTGACTATCTCCTTAATTGCTTAGGTCGGCAGGCTTCATTTTCCCTAAAAAGTTCCATTCTACGAGCCTCATATAAATGCACCCAGTCTTTTGTGACCAGGCCGGTACTTGAACCGAGGGCTTACAAGCGGGTATCTGCTAGTAATGTATGAATTGTGACATGAAATACATATTCAACTTCGTTAAATTAACGGTGTTTAGTTAATCATCAGAGCGTCAAGAGAGAACTCGCGCCATGTAGTCAACGTGTATAGTACTAGTTTCGTCAGAGACATCCAGGATGAAACTATCCTCTTTCGACCCATGGCTCAGAATAAGAACGTCAAGGGATCAGGGTACGATATACGCAGAGCATCTCATGGGTGGTGGTCCATCGATTGTATGGTAGGTCTAATCGTCTTGACAGTTTAATTAGCTGGGGTGTAACGGAACTATAGGTGATCTTTAGCCGCATCGAGAACTTCAGGTTGCTCATACAATGCAAAGAATTCTAAGAGTCTCCAAATTTATAGAGATGATTTTACCAAGTCATACAAGGAGGCTCCGATTGATTAGTCAAAATAAGCGTAACCATAGAGTTTCACGCACCAAAATTAAAGCATAATCGCTCAATATATGAGAATTTCGAGTGCCTAGCATGTTACTTTAGCGCGCACTACACTAGTGTTCAAAAGCAACTTGGACCATCAAAGTTTCCACGTATCCCTGATTGAGTATGTAGTTGTCTTATATGATAGGTGCTGATTGTCTAATGCAAACTTCGCCCATCTGGTACCTCCCTCCTTTATTGGCGGAGGCACTATTATCGTGTGTGGCCGTGGTCGGCGAGCCCCGACTCACGGCTAGGGAATCTCTGGTGACTAAGCTTATTATGGCGGAGGAGGCGTATGGGCTCGCATAAAGTAGCTTGTGGTGTAAGCGCTTCGTACGTAGGTGGCCGCGCGAAGGCAGAGTGATAAATGCAGTCCATCAGCCGTAGACCGGCCTCATATGTAGGCTCTCATCAGCGTCTCGCCCAACTTGTGTCGAGGAGACGGTTCACAAGCGAGGCAATGACATACTTTCAGCGACAGACTCTGCCGGCAACGCTACCGATCCGGTTTGTTCCACAACAGCAGGCATGGATTGTCGAGCGCATGGGCAAGTTCCACCGTATTCTTAATCCCGGTCTCTCGGTCCTGTTACCGCCCCTCGACAAGATCCGCTACGTGCAGACACTGAAGGAGACGGCGATCCAGCTCGAGCAACAGGCGGCTATCACCATAGACAACGTGACGTTACACCTCGACGGTGTGCTGTTTGTCAAGGTCATCGATCCGTATAAGGCAAGCTACGGCATTGATGATGCGCAATATGCCGTGTCACAGCTTGCGCAAACAACAATGCGCTCAGAAATCGGCAAACTGTCGCTGCAGCAGGTGCTGCGGGAGCGCCAGTCGCTGAACGAGCGCATTTCGGCCGCTATCAACGAGGCTGCCGAAGCGTGGGGTGTGCGTTGTCTTCGCCATGAGATCAAGGACATTAGCCCGCCCCAGGATGTGTTGGCGTCGATGCATCGCCAGGTCAGCGCCGAGCGCCAAAAACGTGCTGAGATCCTCGAGAGTGAGGGACACCGCCAGGCAGAGATCAACCGTGCCGACGGTGAGAAGCAAATGAAGCTTCTTCATGCTGAGGGTGTGTCCCAGAGCATTGCGCTGATCTCGAAGTCGATCAGCGACAACGAGCACAGCCAGGATGCAACCTCGCTTCTTTTGGCGCAGAGCTACGTCTCTGCATTCGAGAAGCTTGCAAAGGAGGGCACAAGCGTCGTGGTCCCGGCCAAGCTCGATGACATCGGCTCGATGGTTGCGGGCGGGCTCTCTGTGTTTGAGAACATCAAGAATGCTCGTACACAGACCCCGGCACAATCCACCGCTGAGGCTCTGTCGAAGCCTTGAATAGCGCCGCGCTTGTTTCTTTCTTGTTGCCTAACTTCGCTAACTGCAGTGGGCCTTTGCCAGCACTGGCACCCTCCAAAAAGCAGTGAGAACGCTTTGCTATATATGCATATAATTATTTTAAGCGCAATGTCTAATAGCTACCGACACTTCACAATAGTTTTATGTTCACGTGGGTGGCATAAATTGACTCTCGCTTGTAGCATGCTTGCTATGGTGATGGCCGTAGGTCGCCACGAGCATACCTGGGCGAGCAAAGCAAGAAGCTCGACACAATGAGGTGAGATCAATCTTCAGGTCCGATCACCTCAATCTCCAGGACAGATCGATCATGGGCACTTTTGCAGCACTGGAAAAGTGGGGGGCGGAGAGCGTCACGGAAAGATGCATACTCAAATTTCAGGCTGATCCAAGACCTGGTCTTTAACTATACCGGTTTAGGCACTGGGATTACTCTTAACAGATTGAACGCATTTAGTTTGTTATTAGATTCTGACACCTCACCAGAAGCGTCCGGGGCAGCCAAATAGCGTGCTATTGCGTGAGTTCACACCGCCGTAGCCCAGCAGATGCACCACTAATGACGACAGCTGTGCTTAGGTGCGAGTGAAGGACGAAGATAGAACCCTACTCCGCACTGCTGTTGGCGCCCCTTCCCCGGCCTACTTATATATCGAGACACCGCTGCTCTAGAGCAAACTAGAGGAGTGAGATAATAATAGCACCATGGTGAACCCGCGGTACGTAGGTCAAACTCTTGGCAAAGGTCCGATCGTGATCGAGCTATGGCTCGATTATATCTGTCCGTACTCCAAGAAGCAGTTCGACGCTATCTACAAGCAAGTGCAACCGGCAGCGGAGAAGGCTTTCCCAGGCAAGTTCACGTTCGTATTCCAGCACCAGCCTCAGCCGTGGCACGGGCAGGGGTCCTATCTGCACGAGGCGGGTATCGCGGTTAGCCAGATTGAACCGGCGAAGTTCTGGGAGTTCTCATACGAGCTGTTTGCGCAGAGTGAGCAGTACTACGACGTCTACACGGTTGACAAGTCCCGGAAGACGATTCTGGAGGAGATCGCCGAGATCGCTGACAAGGTAGGCGTCGACAAGAAGGAGTTCGTCCGCCTAACCTCCATCGATACCGCGGGCAAGTTCAAAAACCCAGGCTCTGCTGTGGTAAACGATTTCAAGTATTTCGTCAAGCTAGGTCGCCAGAACGGGATCCATGTTTCGCCCACCGTAGTCATCAATGGCTTGCAGGATCAGTCAATCAGCTCTAGCTGGACAACCGATCAGTGGATTGAGAAACTCGAGTCCATCCTTAAAGAATCGACAAATAAGTTGTAGATCCTCGCTTAGCTAGAGAACGTATACGCAATAGATATTTCTTCATTAGTTCCGATGTGTCGATTAAGGGCGGCAGGCACTGCGGAATGTGCAGCACGCGGTAGGTTGGTGCTTCATGCGCGTCTAGTTTATGTCCCACGTTGTGTATCGATCTAAAATGCACGACGAGGGTGGGGGTCGGGGTCGGGGATCGTAGTCAGCGGAATCTCCTAGGCAGGTGTATGTAAGCCTACCTTTTTGACGCATATATATGCAATGGGCCATAACGGTTTTCCCCTGTAACGGTTTTAGAGCCTCCCCACCCGGTTGTGCGCTTGATCCTGGACTTGCTGACTGACTAGGCTTCTTCCGCAAGCTTTGACATGTTGAAGAAGACATGCACGATCGCGCTAGACCTAGACACTCCTGAACGTCCATTCTACACTGCTGGCGATGCGGTGTCTGGTCTCGTCACGCTTGACGTGTTGACAAAGATCAAGGTGTCAGACGTGCAAATTAAGCTGAAGTGCGAAGAGTGGTCAGCGGTTGCAATCGACGTAAAGCATCGCCAGCAGAGACTGGCGAAACGGCAGCAGAAGTCCGCGCGTCGTACTGAGAAATACGGCGGGGTTGCTCAAGCATCAGCGTTGGCATATGCAGAGAGACGGCCTCGCGCGCAGACCGAGTACAAGCGGCATTTCTCGCTTGTGGCCAACATAGCACCGATCGGCGAGAAGTTTGATTTAGACCGAGGCACTCACAGCTACTCATTTAACATCGTGCTTCCAGATCGCATCAATAATTGTCCGCCGCATTGCCCAATTAATACCCGGAACGAGCTCAAAGTCGGGACACGGTGGACCTTGAAGATCGTTGTTCACCGCCCTGGAGCGTTCCAAGGCAACGTGCGCGAGGTGATCGATTTGCCTGTTTATCCTACACCAACCATCTCAAAAACTATTGATCTCTCTCGCAGCACCGAACTCAGTGGGGCCCTCGACGTTCGGGAAAAGACGACTTGGCTCGACACCCTGAAGGGCACGGTTCCACCGTCTACGGCTCAGCTCGTCGCACGCCTGAAGTATCCAGCAGTGGGATTGCCACAGCTGAAGGTTATTCCACTGTCTTTATCCCTTGAAGCTACAGGCGGGCATGTCCAGGTTGCAAGCGTGCGGCTTTACCTCGTGCAGAACTGCGTCGCAACCACAAGGCTTAGCAGCGACACGTATAGGAACATGTACCCTCTCATGGCGTCGAACTTTACACGCACACTACTTGGAGCTACTGATTTGAGTGAGCTAATGGATCATGTTGAGATGAAGGAAGTGTATGCGCCTAATTTTGTGAGCAAATACATCACTGTCTCTTACTTCTTACACCTAGAGGTCGACTGCAAGATTGCGAACTCATCGAAGCCGGGCGTTCTGAGTGCCGAGGCCTCGATCGAAGTGCTCCCGCCAGCACTGTGCGTCCCACTCGCGAAGGATAGCAGCCCGCCGCTGCGCCAACCCACGGCCGCTACTATTCAGGCAGATGATGATGCCGACGAAGACGATGACGATAACGACGTTAACGTCGACGACCAAGCACGTCATGTCGATGCGGCTGGTTTTCACGCACACGACACCTCGAGGCCGGCAGAACCGCTCCCAACCTACGATGATGCCGTCCCCGATTTGGGAACGCGCGTGATCGACGAGGATACCTTCCAGGAGTTGAAACAGCGCCAGGCTTAATCTCACCGCTAATCCATGAACTCGCACGCATTTATATGTTTGAATATATACGATCTACGTTAACTTATGCTTTGAATGCGGCCGAAGGCCGTTTTGAGAGGGGCCCCTGTGACGGAAGCGGCAGTTCTTTTTTTGGAACAGACAGACGCGATCGTGTATATGGGAGACGTGGTACCGGCGGAGTGACGTGGACAAATGCGCAGCTAATGCACGCCTTACACTGTTCAGGATGAGGGTATGCATGCGGAGGTCCCAATAACTAACGGCTTTTCTGCATATAAAGGCTTAGTTATTTTTACAACTCGGCTTATCGCTCCCAGCAACACGAAGCAGAGGCGGTAGGCGGGAGGCGACGAACTATAAGGAGACAGCCCCTCACGCAGCACCGTGCTACTTCGTGATTATACTTTGAATATTCAGTCGTGAGTGGTCAGAATGAGGAAACCCTGCACTATTGTTGTTGAGTTGGACCCCCCATCGCGCCCATTCTACTCAGCAGGCGATTCTGTGTCCGGTATCGTTCGCCTTGATGTCGCCAGTAAGCTTAAAAAGTTGAGTGATGTGCAGATTAAATTGAAGTGCGAAGAATGGTCCGCAGTTGCCCTCGATGGGAAGCAGCGTCAGGAGACGCTGACGGAGCGGCACAAAAAGTCGATCAAGCGGGCCGCTAAGCGAGGCGCGGATGCGGCGGATGCCTCCGCGGCGGCCTATTCAGAGCGACGCCCGCGCGCTCGCAAGGAGCACAAGCGCCACTTCTCGCTTGTAGCAAACCTCGCAGAAGGCCGTACCGAGACAGAGAAGTTCGATCTGGACCGCGGCGTTTACACCTATGGGTTCAACTTCGTTTTGCCTGAAAGCATCAGCAGCTGTCCCCCACACTGCCCAATAACCACACGTAACGATCTCCAGGTCGGCACG
Source organism: Starmerella sirachaensis (assembly GCA_030578495.1). Taxonomy (NCBI): domain Eukaryota; kingdom Fungi; phylum Ascomycota; class Dipodascomycetes; order Dipodascales; family Trichomonascaceae; genus Starmerella; species Starmerella sirachaensis. The sequence goes on along the minus strand of JAJMSC010000001.1, from coordinate 156,703 downwards.
CGTTGGTCACTTGAAGTCGTCGTGCATCGCCAGGGGATCAAGGCAAACGTGCGCGAGATTATCGATCTACCGATCTACCCGTCTCAAGTAGTTGCGGGTCCGATAGACCTCACATACCGAAGCGAGCTGGGCGGAATGCTGGACATGCGCGAGAAGGCATCGTGGCTCGACGTGCTCAAGGGCATCCAGCCTCCTATAAAAGCCCAGCTCGTTGCGCGCCTCGGGTACCCGTCAAAGGGGCTACCGCAGCTCAAAGGGTCGCCAGAGTTCACACTACAGGTGGAGGCGCCGAGGGCTACCATTCATGTCACTCGCATCAAGGTGTATCTCGTACAAAAATGCATCGCCAACACTACAAAGGGTCTTAGCGACACTTACACAAACATGTACTTGTTGGGCTCTGCGAACATCAGTCGGATAATCACAAGTCCGACCGACCTAAGCTCTTTGGTCCACCACATCGAGATCAAGGACGTGTACCCTGCCGCTTTTACAGCTACCTTCATCGCTGTGACATACTTATTGCGTCTGGAGGTGGAGTGCAAGACTGAGGGCTCACAGAAGGCCGATAACCTTGTTGCTGAGGTCGTGGTTGATGTTCTTTCGCCAACGCTGTGCTGGCCGCTCGAGAATGGCAGTGCACCACCCGCGCGTGCGCCTACGAAGGCAGTCATCCAGTCCGAGGATGACCTCGATGAAGATGAGATCTACGAAGAGCAGGCCCCTGACCAACTACCTACTTATGCTGATGCCGTGCCTATGACCCCGACCTCGGTGCCACAGTCGCCGCTCGGCGAGTCGTTTGAGTCGCAGACTCCTAAGTCGCCAGTGGCAGCGGCATCGAAATAACAGAGCACCGAGCTGTTCACGTCTCGCGCGCAGCTGCTCCCGGATTAACGCGTCACAGGCCAATTATGCAGCGCCCAGGGAGACTCGGCTCCACTTGACACCTTTCCTTAACCTATATGATATATCCAGCTAAACATTGATTTGCACATTTGCGACGCCGCCGGAAGACGGTCAATCATGTCCCCACCCCGTCGAGCGTCCCGCGCGAGCGTGGGGGCGTGCGGAGAGCTGTTCGGCCGACGCCTGTGCTGCGGGTCGCGCACGCATGTGTACACCACGTGACGCAGAGGTGGGCAAGGCGGTCGCGGCGATTGGGCCGCGGTCGGCAGTGAAAAGTTCAACCCGTCCTATTTTTCCATTTTCCGTCCGATGATTCTCGATTTGATTCATAACGTGTTTGGCCTTAATGGCCAGGCTGGCGAACTCGCCAGGCGCGAACGCGACCAGACGCGCCTGAAGCGCTTCGACCCCTCTGACCATGCCGAGGGTGCTGAGGCCTCTGCCGCGCCTGGCGTCCTCATTGAAGAGGAGGATGTTACGGTTACAACGCCGGACGCTGGTACTGTCGACCTTCCCCTCGCGCTCCGTATGATCCTCATCGGTCCGCCCGGCGCAGGCAAGGGCACCCAGGCGCCGAACCTTGTCGAGAAGTGCAAGGCATGCCACCTTGCCACGGGCGACATGTTGCGCGGCCAGATCAAGGCCGGCACGGATCTGGGCAAGCAGGCGAAGAAGATCATGGACGAAGGCGGACTTGTTAGTGACGATATTATGGTTGGAATGATCAACAGCGAGCTGGAGTCGAACGAGCAGTGCAAGAACGGCTTCATTCTTGACGGCTTCCCGCGCACGATCCCTCAGGCCGAGGCGCTCGATAAGATGCTTTCTGAGCGCGAGACCCCGCTTGAGAGCGTCGTGGAGCTGCAGATCCCGGACGAGCGTCTGGTTGCTCGCATCGAGGGCCGTCTCGTGCACCCGGCCAGCGGTCGCAGCTACCACAAGGAGTTCAACCCGCCGAAGAACGACATGACCGACGACGTCACCGGCGAGCCTCTTGTGCAGCGCTCTGATGACAACGCCGATGCGCTGCGCAAGCGTCTTGTGTCGTACCACGACCAGACCGAGCCCGTGGTTTCCTACTACAAGGCCAAGGACATTTGGAACGGTATCGACGCGACGAAGCCCCCGAGCGACGTGTGGACCGACATCTGGACTGCTCTGTCCAAGGACAACAAGGGCAACAACTAAGACACATCCTTCATGTGCTAATGAGACAACCCAAGATAGAAAAATGGCAAGAGGTTTGCATATCTCAAGATCATGTATGGATTAAAATCCAATAGCCATATTTAGAGGCTCGAAAATGTTAGTTATAGTATTTGCCTGCTAATTCTCTAAACAGGGTGCTACTGATGATGCCGCGCTGATATGAACCTAAGAGGACGGACGATTCGCCTGGTACTGTACGGAGAGGGGGTGGGCTAGTATAAGTTAGTGTATAAGTAAAAGTCTAGAGCAAAATCGGGTCCAATGTACAGGAATTAAGATTGGGGTTCATTTCATTTCGTGTGCTGCGTGCACCACACTCTCCTTTTGTTCCGTCGTGTGCGCGGGCTTGGCCATGGGAAGGCGTGCATCCGAGAGGTAGCGAGAACAGAGGGACAGCAGCAGCGTACAGGCATAGGGAATATGTGCAGGCCTTGGAGGACATAAAGGGAGCGGAGCAGGTAATCCCGAGAAGTTCATCAGGGTTGGTGGCCTAGCACCGAGGCGACGATCTGTCGGTTTTGCGGGTCTGCAAAACACGTAGCGTGGAAGTAGTGGCCCTCGACTTCTATAGCGTTCATCCACACCCAGTTTTCGGCCTCCTCGGACCAAGACGTCGCATGTGGCTCCTGACACACAGGGCACACGGCATTACTGTCTGCTGGTGCCGGAATGTACTTACTGCGTTCCAGCTCCCAGTCAACGGCATGCGCGGAGCCGCCGCCGTCCGCGGCCGATGCATCCTTCCCGCCAGGCCCGGCAAGGCTGGCTGCATCATCCGACCCGAGGCCGAAAACCTCGTCCTCGTCTCGATACGCGACCCACGACACGACGCCGAGGAACCAGGTGCGGTTGCGCGAGTGGCCCTCGCGCATGTCCTTGTTCGCGCGGAAATGCCAGTCCATTTCAGCCTCCTTCGCAGCGCGGCCCTCCGCAGTGTCGTGGAATCGGTATCCACAGGTCGAGCACTGCAGCGGCAACCCGTCACCATATAGCTGGTTCACGAGGGCGAGTGGTGCGTCTGTAGAGCACGCCGTCGCGAGGTCGAGGTCTGCGGCAGCCGCCTGCATCTGTGGGGCGGTTGCACGGTTCAAGTCCTCGGCTAACACGCCAATGTCGACAGGCGCAGATCCGGTTTTCTTTCGCGTGCCCAGTGGCACGTTGTTCGAGCCCGTGATCTTGCTCACGCCTCCGCTCGGTGTGCGGTCACCGTTTCCATCACCACGGCCGCGGTCTCGATCGCGGCGGCCATCGCGGCGATTACGCCCACCGCCACCGCCGCTTCCACTTGCGCTGCGGTCTCCGCGGCCGCGGCGGTCCCGCGATGGGGGCCGCGACAAGTACTGCTCGCGGTCGATTTTCATGTTGTCGAGGTCCTGCAAGATCTGCACAAGATCCTTGGGATCAACAACGCCGGAGAGCTTTGCCTCCAAACGGTGCAGCAATGAGACCTGACGCTCGTTAAACTGGTCCTCAGCGTCCTGTTCGAGCAGCTGTCGGTAACGGTTCATCTCCACAAGCAGTACGGACTGCGTGAGCCGAGGGCGCGGCGGCGGAAGGCCATGGCCGGGGGGACCGTGCGGAAATGGCGGCTGCATCTGCCGTTGCTGCGGTTCTGGTTGGAACGGTGCTGGCGGGCCGGCAGCCATCTGCTGGCGCACGAGAAAATCGTTGATTTGGCGAAGGATCTCGTGCGGGAAGACAGGCTCACCGGTCTGCGCATCAGGCATTGTCCATGTCTTGAACAGCTCGCCCATCTTAAGCCGGACAGGCTCAGGCGATACCGAGAAGGCATTGGTGAACAGCTCGAGAATGCTAGGCGTGAACAAAGTGCGGTACGGCTCGCCGACGTTCTTGCATATCGAGTCAATGAGATAAAGCGCAGGCAGCTTGTGGGCGGGTGGGCAATGCAGCGTGTGAGTTTCTATCGCATCCGCCACTGCAGGAGCCTCGTCCACGACCTCTTGTGATATCTCAGTTAGGGTTTTTATTATAGGACGCGAGTTCCCCGTGAGCTCTTCGAGCGACTCGAGGTAATCTTCGCGCACTTCCTGTGCCATCTACTGCTATATTATCACCACGCAACTCGGCCCTCTTTCTCCACTGTCTCGGCGCACAATGCTAAAAATGGAGAAGGAGGAGATCCGACGATGACAACCCGAGAGAACAAGGCAAGGGCTTCTTTGCGACGATCCCTGCCTTACCTCCCTTACCTCCCACTCCGTTCGGTCTCCACACCAGTTGTTGGTGCCTCGCGCGTGGATCGCCGTCATGTGTACGCGTATGGCTGCAGTCCTCGGACTCGGTGAGAGTATTCACAAATAATGCTTCTCGTAGGCGCGCGTGTTTCTCCTCCTGCAGATTTATACGCTCGCCTTTTTGTCCTTTACTTCAGCTCCCTTGTCGGCTGGCCCTGACGGGCACCCTACTGGATACGTCCAACGCTGCGGCATTCGAGCTGTTATCGTGAGGTGCATTTGGGAGGTTATGCATTTTTTTCTGCCTCTCTGCAGAGGTCCATGTGGTAGCCCGCGCGCCGCTGAAATTCTAGGGTTGGGTGGTAATTTTTCATCTGCTAATCATTCAGTCAACGATTCGATAACTGGTGCGGGATGGCCCATATCTCCGCAGACTCGAAACAAAGCAACCAGGCGCGCATTCTGGGCTCGGCCACAGCCGCTGTGGCCGAGCTTGGCGTCTTCCACCCCGTCGACACGATTTCGAAGCGGTTGATGAGCAACCAAAGTAAGGTGACGTCTCTTTCGCAGCTGAATTCGGTCATTTTCAAGGATGCTGCGCACAAGCCGATCGCAGCACGCCTTATGTCTCTGTTTCCCGGCCTGGGCTACGCCGCCGGCTACAAGGTGCTGCAGCGCGTTTATAAGTACGGTGGCCAGCCCATTGCGAACGACTTCCTGTCGAAGAACTTCAAGGACTCGTATGAGTCTGCGTTTGGCGCGCGCACGGGCAAGGCAATGCTCAGTGCAACCGCGGGCTCGCTGATTGGCATTGGCGAGATCGTGCTGCTCCCGCTCGATGTGCTTAAAATCAAGCGCCAGACGAACCCTGAGGCATTCCACGGCCGTGGTTTCCTCCGCATCATTCGCGACGAGGGGCTTGGGCTCTACCGCGGATGGGGATGGACAGCCGCGCGCAATGCCCCAGGCTCGTTTGCGCTGTTCGGTGGCTCGGCCTTCGCCAAGGAGTACGTGCTTGGCCTGAAGGACTACTCGAAGGCGACCTGGGACCAAAACTTCATTGCGTCGATCTTTGGCGCGTCGTCTTCGCTAATTGTCTCCGCACCGCTCGACGTCATCAAGACGCGTATCCAGAACCGGAACTTCGAGAACCCCGAGGGCGGCTTCACGATCCTGAAGAACATGGCCAAGAACGAGGGTATCACCTCGTTCTTCAAGGGCCTGACGCCGAAGCTGCTCACGACGGGACCGAAGCTGGTGTTCAGCTTCGCCCTCGCACAGACGCTCATTCCTGCCTACGACAACCTGCTCAAGGGCAAGTCCATGTTCGAGTAAACTTTTGTACATATAACGCGAACTAATCGAGTAGATAGCCATGCGTCTCGCGTAAATCTGCGCTTGCCAGCCCTCTGGCGCAAAGTCACCTCGGGCTTGTGCAAGCGCGAAGAAGCGTAGGCCACCATTAATCAATCTTATGGTTTACCGTAGTGATTATTTACATTTAATTTCTCTAAGGCCACCAGCGTTCCAGCGCTAGGACTAGCTAGTCATATATGGCTCCTGGACGTATCGGCGGTCTCCGTACCCTGTAGCGTCGACCCTGGCTAGCCGGCCATAGCGTGTTCCACTCTGAGCGAGGACGAGTCAATTAATGAGCGTGGGCGCCTCATGTGCAGTGAGGGTGCTTAAGGTGACAGTAGTAATCGAGAAAATATTCGGTCAGTTGGTACCGAGCTAGGCGAAATGACGGCAGCCGTTGGCGTGGAGAAAAAAATTGGCGCGCTCGATCTCAATCAACAGGACTCTGCAAAGCCTGTCGAGGAAAAGCCGGAGGTTGAAAAAGGCAGCGACAATGACAATGAGAACGACGAGGAAGTAGAAAACGGCGCTGGCGAAGGCGCCGGCGACGGTGCTGAGTCTGCGAAGAAGAAGAAAAACAAGAAGAAGAAAAACAAGAAGAAGAAGAAGACTCAGACCGAGCCTCCCTCGGTTGGTCTCTCCAAGATCTTTACCACCGGGGTGTACCCAGAGGGCGAGATCATGCCTGTCAACGAGAACTTGAAGCGTACAACGGACGAGGAGAAGCGGGCACTTGAGCGTGAGCAGTCCGAGCACTACAATTACCTCAATGATTTGCGCAAGGGTGCCGAGATCCACCGTGAGGCGCGCAACTATGTGCGCAAGGTGATCCAGCCGGGCATGAGCATGACGTCGATCGCTGAGCTTATTGAGAACAGCGTACAGAGCCTTGCTGAGGGCCAGACGTGGAAGCAGGCTGGTACTGGGTTCCCCACAGGCTTGTCGGTCAACGACTGCGCCGCTCACTGGACTCCGAACAAGGGCGACACCACGACGCTCAAGGAGTCCGATGTCCTCAAGATCGACTTCGGTGTGCACGTCAATGGCCGCATCATCGACTCTGCATTCACACATACATTCGATCCTGTGTACAACCCGCTACTCCAGGCTGTGCGCGAGGCTACCGACACGGGCATCAAGGAGGCCGGCATCGATGTACGGCTGTGTGATGTTGGCGCTGCCGTGCAGGAGACGATGGAGTCGTACGAGCTACCGATTAATGGAAGAACCTACCCGATCCGATGCATTAGAAACCTGAACGGCCACAACATCAAACCGTACGTCATACACGGCGGTAAGAGCGTCCCCATCATTGACAACGGCGATGAGACAAAGATGGAAGAAGGTGAGACCTTTGCTATTGAGACGTTCGGCAGCACGGGCCGTGGCTACGTCGTTAACCAGGGCGAAGTGTCCCACTACGCGCTGAATGAGCACAGCCCGCACACGCCGTTGAAAATCCAGAGCGCGAAACGTCTTCTCGGCGTCATTGATAAAACGTTCGGGACCCTGCCCTTCTGCAAGCGCTACCTCGATAAGATTGGCGAGGACAAGTATCAGCTCGCGCTGAACACGCTTGTCAAAAGCGACATTGTTCAGGACTATCCGCCACTCATGGACACAAAGGACTGCTACACGGCGCAGTTCGAACACACTCTGCTTCTCAAGCCGACCAACAAAGAGGTTCTCAGTCGTGGCGAGGACTTTTAAAGGCTCCTCCCCCATCTTGATCTCCCCATGAGAGGCGCTCTACTCGGCTCCCCTCCACGCCGGCTTGACTTAGGTCACGACGGCAGGGCCGGTGGTTTATTTAAAACATAGTGTTCATATATACATAAGCCCCTTATTGAGCGCTTATGGCGACTCCACGCAGATAGAATGCGCGCATAATGTGTCTATTCGTTTTGCCTGCTAACCCAGACGTGCGGTGCGCTGCGTGATGGGGAAGGGTATGCCTTACTCACGAACGGCGAAGTCGGCTGTAGGACCAGGCCTGCCACCGGTATGCATGGAGGCACTGCTTAATGTATGAGCTTCTTGCTGAGGGCGGAGCTAACCAACTGTATCGGCGCGCTGATAATACAGTGATACGTGTATCGAAGCGCGGCGCCAACCCACGCGACGTAGCTTCGTACTGGAACTCGTTCTGGCGGCCTAAGCTGGGTCCGTATATGGGGCAAATGGAGCCCGTGGAGGACTCTGTGTTCGGCCCTTGCCTCCTAATTGATGAAGTTGGGGCCGGAAACGCGGAGATAGTTGCTGAATTCAAGCCCAAATGGCTTGCACAGTCCCCGGCCGCGCCGCGCGATGCCATTGCCTGCCGGACATGTGCAATTCGCACGCAACGTGGCCAGGATATAAGATGGTGCAGCCTCGATCTCGCTGCTCCGGGGGCTCCTGGTGTCCAGGAGCTTCTTGGTGCAGTAACTGTGCCCTGCCATAGGGATGCCGTGGAGCTCGCGCTCTCGAAGTCTCGCATTCTCGAGCAGCTGAAGTATTTACAGCTAGAGCTGGCAGAAACCAGTCTACCGGACTGTATGTCTCTACGTGATTGTACGATTCTTATTGAACGCCGTGAAGCTGGGGATTATAAGTGCTGGGTGGTTGATCTCGACCCAAAGGATGGCGTGGACAAGCTCAGCAAGTGGCAGAAAATGGAGGATGAACTAAAACCATTTTACACTCAAAGAAATGCGGTGTGTCGGCTGTCACGAAAGGATCAGACCTGTACGCCTACCAAGGGCGCCGAGTGAGCGCTTGATGCGGGCGCATAAGACTAAACGCACGGTGTTAGTGCTTTTACATGATGGTCATCTCAGCTGACAATCACGCGGCCAGTGAGGGCGACGTAGCCTGCTTCATTTGTGATCCACGCCTCCAATGTGTTCTCGGTGAGTCGCGTGGCACAGAATGTCATTTTTTCGTTGACCAACACGGGGGCGACGTTGCGGTAGTCGAACTGGCGGATACGCCGGCCCGACGTCGCGAGCACCGACGTCGCGAGCCAGCGAAGTACGAGTGTGACCATCAGCGGTCCCTGGACAATGACGTCAGGCAGACCTTCCTGCGTCTGAATATAGTTTGTATCATAATGGATTTTGTGCGCATTGAAGCACAGCGCTGAGTATCGGAACATTAGCGTGCGCGTCGCAACGACGTCAAGCGAGAACTCTGGCTTGTAGTTCGGCTCAATTTGGCGGGTTAGCAGTTTCTTCGACGAGTCAAGCAGACTGCTGCCTGTGCCGATATAGAATAGCGACCGGCGCTCCCTTATGGCCCATTCAGTGGACCCGAGCGCTCGCAACTGCCGGAGAATCGTGACACTGACACGGTGGCCGCGCGGGCCCGTTTTCACGCTCTCAATGGACTCCTCACACACGGCAGGCTCTCCGAGCTTCAGGAAGTTCTCAACGCTGAACTCGACGCTGCCGCCATACCAGCGGCGGAGAACGACGGCCTCATCGTCACTGATGCCTAGCGGCGCCTGAAGATCATCATAGCCATCCTTTCCAAGTAGGGGCTCGGCCACCTGGTGATTGAAGAACACCAGGTGCGATCCAGGCGGGAGCTCAGCCCCGGGGGTCAATGCTGCCTTATCGCCTAAATGCGGCAGATGAGACTCCAATGTTGTCTCAAGAAGCCGTACGTGCGTCGAGCTCATGTCATCGTCGATGATCCACGGGCCCTCAGACCCAATCGAGACACTGCGCGTGAATTGGATAATGCGCGGGGCGGCAGCTCTCTTCAATGCCCTGGCATACAATGATAGCATTGTTCAGTTTTAGGCTGCGTATCTGCAGGGAAAGTGTGCGTAGCTTTGTTGTAAGTACCAGACCCACACAATGAAGTTCCTGGAACCTGGAACCCAGAAGGGGAGGGGGAACGTTGTGCAGTTGGAGAGGTCGCACGCGGCTTGCGGAGAGAGGGCAGCTGGGTGCGTGTGTAGCGGCGGGGTGGCCGTGGGGGTACTGGCGACGCCATAATGCGAACTACCTGCAAGTTCATGTGACTCGCGTTGTGGCTGCTATGGCTAAAAGATACTGTCAGAAAGGTTCACAAGCGTATACCAGATTCGAGCGACGCCAAAGCGAGCCTTCTATTTTTCTCGTGAAATATTTACGTCTCGCGCTCTGTATTCACATCAAGTGCCTGTGCCTGAAGGTCAAGAGGCGTCTCGTATATAGCGCCGTTGTCAACCTGCGTCAGGGCCTAACCCTCCTTCATATTTTCCATCCTCTTTGGCCCAGATTTCTTTCTTGTCACCGCTGTTCGTTCTGGCGGCTTGCATTCATTCCAACTCGTGGGATCAATAATAAACGGGTAGAATATGGTGTTGACAAAAGATAAAGTGTCTAGCATCCGCAATAAGATGCGGCGAGCTCGCGTGCTTTCGAAAATCAAGCACACGACCCAGAAAGAGCGACACGAGATGCGAGCGAAGCGGGCTAGGCAGGAGGCTGCGGACCCAACGCTGAAGGAGGACCGGCTCACTACTCATGTTCCCGACACAATTGAGTCCAAGCGAGTCTACGACGAGACGATTGGAACTGAGATCGACAGCGACGAGTTTGACGAATACTTCAAGTCCGGTAAGCAGCCCAAGGTATTTATCACAACGAGCAAACGGCCGAAGAAGGAGGCTTTTGACTTCTCGGCTCTCCTGCTGGATATCATCCCGCACTCAGAGTACTTTGCGCGCAAGGATCAGTTTGAGATACCCGTCATGGCAGAGCTCTGCACAAAGCGCGGATACACAGATATGGTTGTCGTAAACGAAGACAAGAAAAAGGTTAATGGTCTTACGTTTATTCATCTGCCTGAGGGCCCCTCTTTCTACTTTAGCGTGTCGAGCCTCGCTCTCCCGACTGACCTTAAAGGACACGGTCGCGCGACAGAGCACGCACCGGAGCTTATTCTAAACAATTTCAACACACGCCTTGGCCAGACAGTCGGGCGATTGTTCCACTCGCTTTTCCCTCAGCAACCAGAGTTCCAGGGCCGACAGGTCGTGACCCTCCATAACCAACGAGACTTCATCTTCTTTAGAAGACATCGCTACCTTTTCAAGAATGAGGAGCGTGTTGGTCTTCAAGAGCTCGGTCCTCAGTTTACGCTTCGCTTGCGCAGGTTACAGCGCGGTATCAGGGACGAAACGGAGTTCGAGCATACGAACAGGATGGACAAGGACAAACGCAAATTTGCCCTCTGAGTCAAACCTGTAAGAACACGAGATAGATTTTAGGTACCCCTTCCGCACTCCCTCAATAGCTGAGTTTGTCTCAGCGTTGCATTCTGCAAAAACTATTATGTATTAGATCGAGCCACCTCGATATGTATGGAATATTAAAATCTCACGAGAGAAATAATAAGACGCCTTCATTCCTCTAACTCAGGCGCATCGTCGTGTGGCAGCTTCTCGACCGGCTCATCCTCGGCAATTATTTTCCGGCCGGTGGACTTGGCTATAACGCGGGCGGGATTCCCAGCAACGACAACCTTCGGCGGGACGTCTCGTGTCACGACAGAGCCTGCAGCAACGACAGAATCGGAACCAATCGTGACGCCCGATAAAATCACACATCCCGCACCGATCCACACTTTATCTTCGATTATGATTGGGTATGCGAAAAGCTCGGGGCGCGTTGCCCGTTCGTCGCCATCCAGTGAGTGGTTGACCGTTGTCAACGTGGTTCCTGGTCCAATTGCTACGTTGTCACCAATACGGATGACAGACCAATCCAGGAAGGTACAGTTGAAATTTGCGTAGAAGTTTTTGCCAACGTAAATGTTGTAGCCAAAATTGACAAACATCGGTGATTCGACGTAAGCGCGGCCATTAGTCTTACCCAGGATCCCACGAAGAGCCTGCGCCTTGGACTCCATAAATTCTTTCGGAGTTTTGTAGTCATGGAGACTCATCTTATCGTAGTCGCGAGCTTTTTGCTTCATTATGGTCTCGTACTCGAACGAAGCCGGGCCAGGCCGGATGACCATGCCGCTAATCTTTTTGTCATAAAATTCGCCTTCATAGTGCGGAATACGAGGGAGGTTGGCACGGGCCCACGAAACCAGCTCCCGGTTTATTTCAGCAGCGGGCATCATTTTAAGGTGCTTGTTAACTGTTGTCCTACCAATCACCAGATTCTTGCGCTATCTTGAAGCACATTTATCGCCGATTACGTATCAGGGCAGCTGCAACCCTACATAATCATTAGCTTCCGCGCAATCCCCGAGACACGTTCTCAACGGCATAATACATATATGAGCCTCTCGCTCTCATGGGGTGGGCTGTAAGAAAAAACTAGGCTCTCATGTTCATAGTAGGTGGCACATACTATACTTACTTTGATCTTATATGTACATAAAAAGTTGGCACCCTTTTAGGTGGCCTCTGTTCAGAGATCGACCCCCGACCACCCATCATCTGGCTTCGAGCCCGGCCCTATCACGCAGATCGAGTTCTTAGAACCGTTTTCGAGATTTGGTTCAAGATATTTTTTGGCCACTTCGGTGAGGTCGCTCGCTGTCACGCTGAGAAGGTTTTGACGCCTGGCCATACGCTCCTCGTCCGTAACGCGCAAGCCAAGGTGCCTGCTGATCTCATTGCGCGGGCTAATAGGGCTGTCAACAGACTGGAAAATGCTGATCTTGCCCTCCTCAACGTCACGATCCGTGAATTTATAGTTTGCAGCCCACGTTCCAGCACGACGCATGACATCCATGGAATTCTCCGGCGTCGGGTCTCGGTATGAGAACATTGAGAGGAGCCCAGAAGTCGCGTTGTAGCTCGCTCCACCGCCATAAGCACCACCCTTCTCTCGTATTTCAGTGTGCAGGAACCGGTGGGTCAGCAGGTTTGCAAGAACCTCCAGCGAGGCCGCGTCCTTATCCGCAAAGCCGAGCTTCGAGCCTTGAACAGCAGCACCAACATGCGAGACCTGGAAAGATGGCATCGACACCATCGTTTTCTTTGGACCGAGCTCCCACACGCCAGTCGGCAGCTTCGCGGAACCATACAGTTCGGCAGCTGTCGGAGAAGGCGGGGCCGCCGTAGCACCCACCTCAGTCACCAGCTTATTGAGAGCCGACACGTTCGACTCGTGGACCTCCGTAGATGGGGAATGCGTGATTCCAAGTGCACGGATGGACCATGGCGTCGCATGGATATCAGCCAACTTTGGGACAAGCTCAGTTGTGAGGCCACCTTCATCAAGGGCGGCGAGACGCTGTACTAGCTTTACAAACGAAAAACCGCTGAGCATATCGCCGAGAGCCTGGTTTTCGTTGAGCGCAGCCCCAGCGCGACTGATCGCATATCTGTGGCCGCTCTGTGATAATGAGTTCGTAATGTTCGCCGCACTGTTATCCAAAACGACCTTTAGCTTGCCCACGTTGTCCAAGCGCGGCGAGCTAGCAAGCTCAGTGAGCAAATCATACATGTACGGCACGTTCGAATCAAGCGCGCTCGCGCCGTATGCGAGCTCGAGCTTGCCCCAGGACCTCACAGCAGCATTAACGCTGAGATTACCCGTTCTTAGCTTGACAAGATCCTCAAGCTCCGCCATAGTATGCTTCGTGGTCCCGACGTTTGTCACAGCATCAGTGTACAGAAGCATATAAGGAATAAGCTCCTTAGGGATATTTGATATGTCCCGCATCATGCGCACATATGAGATTCCCTGAGTGCTTGTCTCTCTCGTGATGAGCTCACTACCGTTTTGGAGTTTAGAGTGCTGCACCGGAAATTCGCGAATCTGTCTCGAGATGTCGCTCGTTGTCACCGTCGGAAGAATATCAAGGTTCTGCGGTTCTGATGTAGCCTTCTCCAGCGCCTCAGCCTTCGAAATTGCTAACCTTTTATCGCTATCAGACAATGACTTGAGCTTTTCGTCGAGCACCTTCTCCTCCGCAGCCGCAAGGTCTGCCTCGAATGATGCAGACGGCTCTAGCTCGTACTCGAAATATGGTCTATTGCGGCCAATGAATCTCTCGAGCTCGCTCTGGAAAAGACGCGGATTCTCACGGAGCTCGTTTTTGAATGTAGAAATAAGCTTTTCATTGTCGAGCGTCTCCATCACATTGCCCTTAGGGTGGAAAGCGAGATTCATAACCTTACTGAGAACATTCATACCATAGTTTGCGTCAACTTCGCGGTCTCCAAACTCAGCTTGATGCAGCAAGGCATCCACGCGGTGTTGCGGAAATCCCGATTGGATAATTTTCTCGACAGTCGCAAACACCGCCTCCTTGAACGCTGGGATCTTAGACTTTTCAATGCCCTGGAGGCCAATGGTAAACATGAGCTTGGCCGGAGTTTCCTCAAAGCCGGTGTTCACAGAAAATTCCGACCCAATGCCGGAGTCTATCAGGGCCTGGTACATGGGGGATGCGTGACCATCTGTTAACAGCATGGCCAACACTCGCCAAATGAAGGTGCGGCCAAGATCAGAGCTATCTCCAGCGTACCAGGTCAGTGAAATCTTGTGCTGGCGGTTGATATCGAAAACTGGGTCTACTGGGCCGTACCCCTTCCTTTGCACGATATCAGTGAGCTCTATTGGCTCTGGGATCGCTTTTTGCGCAGGTCTTACGGGCTGTGTCTTGTCCAGGTACTCGTTCAGCGGCTCGAGAGCCTCCTCGGCAGGAAAGTCACCGTAGCTGAACGTGAAACAATTCCCTGGGTGGTAGTGCTCCTTATGAAACCTAACAAGGTCCTCATACCGAAGCTCAGGAATATGCAGAGGGTCACCTGCTGAATATTGCATGGACGGATACACCGACATGAACCAAGACATATAGTGCTGGTAGGCCGGGATCGACATCTGGCCTTTCATTTCATTGTAGACAACGCCTTTAAAGATCAGCGGGCTCTGCTCGCCCTTTGCCAGTTCCGCCGGCTCGAGACGCCACCCTTCCTGTTGGAAATCCTGCTCTTTGAGCAAAGGTGAAAACACGCTATCCATGTACACCCGTTGAAGATTAGCAAAATCGGCTTTATTTGTGGTGGCAAACGGATAATACGTGTAATCGAAGCCGGTAAGCGCATTCATGAAATTCGCTAGCGAACGCGTTAGCATCTTGAAGAACGGGTCGCGCACAGGGAACTTCTCCGAGCCGCACAGTGTTGTATGCTCCAGTATATGGGGCACACCCGTTTTATCGGGGGCATCTGTCTTAAATGCGAGAGAGAATACCCGGTTTGCATCACCCTTCTTCTCTACGTGAAGGTGGATGAGATTTGTCGGGGTATGCTGCAGCTTCAGGGCACGTAGACCCATCTTTGGAAGCTCCAACACCTCCTTAACTTTGAACTTCTCCATCGTACAAAAAGGTGTAAAGACTCAAAATGGACCCAGTGGCCTGGACCTGTCTTGATCGCACGTATCAGTCATATCCACCCGGCCACAAAAATCAATCACGTGGTAATGCTGTCAATAATGCGTCCGGCCAGGACTTGGTATTGTCAGTGCCAAAGGTGAAGGGGGATAGCAATTTGTGCTGTTGTTCTGGGGATGTGATTAGACCATGAAGGGCTGCAGAAAATATGAACTTAAGCCTGCAAAAGCAATTGACCCGTTTACGAGAAAAGCTCACGACGAGGTCAAAGGAGCACGTAAGACGCGCTAGGTAGTATCCAGTAACTCCCTGTCAGATCCACCGGGCCACAAATCTAGGTCACATGACCAGTCCGAGGCATTTAAACTTACCACGATTCGCTGAGCGCCTGGATTCCGGTCCCCTCGAATGGTGGCCTAAACAGAACAGCTCCGGGTTATATAGTTAGGCACCTCTATAAGTTCAAATTGAGTCCGTCTTCACGTTCGTGGTGTTTTTGCTGGTGCTGGCGGTTAGGACGTCGGGCGCAGTCGTGCCAAGTATCCGGGCAAGCCCGATCCTGCTTAGCCAGAGTTCAAGTAAAAATAAAAGGTTGTTTCGATACTGATTATATGGATAGGCTTACAAGGTGGAGAATGTACCCATAGATGAACAAGCTAGCCATCCAAATAGTAGCCGCCCCGACAACGCCAATCCATGTCCCAATACCTGGGGTGGTATTGTTTATATGGTGACGCCTGTCAACTAGGACAAAAGCATTCACGCAAAGTGTCGTTCCCAATACTCCGATGAACCCAACAATGTTAGCTTTGATTAACTTCAGAGGGGTTTGATTGTGAACATCATCACCAACGATCCAATAGAGTAGAGAGAAATAGGTGACAGTGAACAACAACCCATACTCCCAAACGTGGAGTATGAGATGGAGCCTTCTCCGTGACATAGCGCGTCTCTTGAGCGCATAGATGACATGCTCGGCGACAATTGCCGAGACAAAGCCGTCAGCTACGGCAGCAATAGTTCCAACTGCTCGCATATGATAAACTATCAAGTTAAATGCGGGGATACTTATACGCGCCAGAGACCCCAGATCCCCAGGGTTTACAACCTGCATGCATTAAGGTGGTTCATTGCCTGATCGTATCGTGTATGCATACAAGCTCGCACACCCCTCGCGTGCACGATGCAGGTACGTACGCGGTAACACATATGCGGAGTATGATAAACCATTGGATTAAAGGTCTTGCATGGAAGATAAGCTCTGAATCTCATGATACCTCAGACATGTAACTAGGCGGAATACGTCAACTCGCTTTCTACTACTATCTTTATAACGCCGTAGTCAAGCTGCCCAGGCTTGTCGAGATTCTAGAAATGGCTGCTTGCGACATCAAGGACAAGCTCTGATTGCCTTCCGCAGTTCTCGCGCATTCTATCGGGGATCTCGTCCAGCCTAACCCCTCATCGCGTCCCGTCAATTGATTCATTGGTGCAGACCGGCTATAGCGCCACGAAAGCCTGGATTCGGGGCCACAGGCGCTCAACAAATGCGTGCAAATATACTCTATAGGGCTATTCGAGCAATCCTGTTGCCATAGTCTATGAAATTTGTCTAGGGCTTTTTAGCGGGAAGTTTGCGATTCACGAACTGGCGAAACCTAACACCCTGCGCAGGTTTAGCGACGCTCCCGAGGCGGCGATTACCCCATACCTGCTTATTTTTAGTGGACGCAAATTGAAAAGGTGGCGTCAGCTGCCGTGCTGCTGCTAACAGAGTGGACTCATGTTTATCTTCGCTGGGCTTAATCTGGGCTGAGTTTGGCGTGCTCGATGTTAGTGTTGCCGCTGTTAACTGAGCTTCCTCAGCTCTCCCAGTCTGGCCTCGAATATTGTGCTGAGCCATTCAAGAGCTCCAAGGATCGTTGGTTCGGCAGGCCGTCGAATCTGTGACTGCCAAAAGGAGCCGCCTACGTGTAAGCGAAGAACCGTGCGGTGCCAACAGCAGCCAGCTGGGTAGTTGGTGGTAGTGGGTGGTTGTTTACTCATCGCGGCCCAACGTCGGCATTAGATACAGCCATTGCTGCATTTATTTGCCAGACCACACTTCTTCTGGCGTGTGCCCGCGGCAGCAGCATAATCAGCTTGTCGGGATTAAATGATGGACCGGCTGAAGCTGCAGAAGGTGATTGCTGGAAATGAGCACTTCACGGAGTCGCGCAAGGTTTCACTGTACTCTAACTTCGCGCGGCTGGAGGAAGTGAATCCGGACGGGTTCGAAGCAAATGTGACGGCATGGCAGGAGGTGCTAGAGGATGCAGTGCGGCTTCATGCTTTTCCCGATGCCACCTGCATCAGCGCGGGACCGGAGTTGATCGCCAACCTGAGCGATCCTGCTAACGGAACTCCGCTTGCCCTCAACACTGTAATTGATCAGATGGTTAAAGATGGCTCATTGGTGCCATTGCAATGGTACCAGAGACGCTACCCATCGTCCCCGCCGTCAGGGCTTGGTGCTAACACGGCTCGTATGCTCAGTCGTCTCGTCAGTGCACTGGTGCCGGGCCAATGGCACTCTGGTGATTCCGGTACACTGCGAGCGGAGAAGTATGTGGAAATCAGAGCGGCGAAGGCTAGTACAGATGATATCGTATCCAAGCTAACTGCTGCTGCAGATAAGGAGGGTAATAACCTTCTGTCGCAGGTATTCCACACTTCGCAGGTTCCGCAACTTGTTGGCAACGCGTATTCCAGCCTCGACTTAGAGTGCTGTCTCGCGTTTGCCGCTGCAAACAACCAGATCTTCTACGACAAGAACCGTGAGATCGTTAAGGTCCGTCGCGCGGGCCCGATCACTGATGTCGATGCTACGGTTGCGTCGCTACGCGTGCAGATCCACGAGCTTAACGAGCGCGAGGCAAGCCTCGCGCGCCAGGTCGCAGAGTACGAGGCCCAGGCGCGTGCCGCGGTCAAGATCAGCCGCAAAAGCGCGCTGCAGGTGCTACAGAAGAAGAATATCGCCGAAAAGTCGCATGCGCGCACGCTCGAGCTCGTGAATCAGCTCGAGACGGTGCTCCACAAGATCGACGATGCCAGTGACAACAAACAGTCTCTTGAGGCGCTCAAGACTGGCAGTGCTGTGCTTGCTGAATTGAACAAGGCGTCGTCTGTCGGGGACGTAGACCGTGTAATTGATGAGCTCCAGGACGCCATCTCCAGCACCGACGAGGTGTCCCAGGGCTTATCCGAGCTACGTCTGAGTTCGAGCGAGGCGGCAGACCTCGAGGAGCTCGAGATCGACAACGAGCTGGCTGCTCTCGAGGAAGAGGAAACGGCGAAACGTACGTCGGACAGGCTCGACAAGCTACCAGCCGCCCCCGCCCATGCGCCGAGAAAAACTGGTGCCAAGGCGGACAAGGCTGGTGGAGCCAAGGCAGATGAGGCAAGCGAGAGCCAGCGCGAGCCAAGCTCAGCCATTGAGGCATAGACCTGCACCTATTCGCGGCGAGCTCTTATTTATATTTTCCCTGGTTATTTATTATTTGTCTTCGCATATACGGCGCTACCATGTCAGGCTTTCTCTAGACGCATTTTGCAGGGAAGGTGCGCTGTCCGCGCTCCGCTCGAAGCAATCCGCAGCAGACCAACCAGTCCGCTGGCTTGAACATACTACTGTATCTAGCCTCCTAATTTCACGACCCAATTGATGGCGAGCGCCTCCAGTTGTGTGCTGCAGTTGCGTGTTCCGGCCATTCTAGGGAGCTGCCTCGTCTCGGACTCTCGACCTCCCCTGGCCCTGAGATCACCGAACCTCGAGAGTCCCGCAACGCGTTGTGAGTGGTGCGTCGTCCCGTGAATTTTTCCTCGGCGCCAGAGAGAATGCGAAGGTTTCTCCATGCCGTTCCTGAAGCACCTGCCTTTGCAGGACAGAGTATAGTACGAGCGACGCCGGCGGTGGATCCGCGCGTGCCGCAGTCGCCTGCATTCCGTGTGCTCGGGCTGGGCTCGATGCTTGAGGTACAGCTTCCTCCATCTGTCGAGCTGATTGCAAGGCGCAATGCCATAACGGGCGTTTTGTCTTCCTCCTCGCCCGCATCCTCGCTGATCTCCAAGCTAGGGCTCGCTAGATCGCCGTTTCTCCGACTCCTCGGGCGCCAGCCTGTCCTGCACCAGACCGTGGTCGGCAGCCAGCCCCTCACCTGTCTAGTGGGATCTGAGAATAGATTTCTAACAGCGGTCGACCTTGACGGGACTAAGGATTGGGTCATTCGCTCTCCGGTAGAGGCCTACGTAGGCAAGCAGCTGCAATTTTCGGCGCGCTCGGGATGGCGCCCGGGCGCGCCGCCATTCACGCACACAATCGCAGCGGGCCGCGGAAAAATGTGTTTGTCCACGCCGGCGTCGCCAGTGCAGTTCTCGGTGCCCGCGGGTGAGTCTGTACTTGTTCAAAAGGCGCATCTCAGTGCCTACACAGCCGACACAAACGCTTCGCACCGGTCGGCATCGACAACTCAGATCAGTTTCACTTTTTCGAACCCCACAGTCGCTGAGCCCGTGCTACCAGCAATAGAACCGAGCAGATGGGAAGTTATTCGCAGCAAGATCGCGCAGGCGTGGCGAGCCATGAGCGCATGGGTCGCTCACTACACACGCTCAGGGAATAGTGCCCCGTATATCGAGATTTATGGACCATCCACTGTGTTAGTATCGTCGGCCTCGAAGCCGCCGAGACTGCAGTCACGGCAGCAAGCTAGCGGACAGCCCCCCGCCGCGACATCTACCCGTTAACACGACGCCAGCGCCGGCCGCTGCCGCACAACGCCGAGTTCCTTCTGGCGTGAGGGTCCTGCGCTGCGCGTAGTTCATGAGGCTCTTCATTGCTGCCTGCAGTCTGTGCCGCAGCACATTGTTTAGGCGTAACAAAAAGGAAACAGTTTAGAATTATCAGTGTACGACTATCATATGCTCCTTTTCAGCGAGGCCTTCTAATTATTTGGCAGCTCCAAGTGGTACAAAAAATAGTTTATATCGTGGAGATATTGGTAAATAATCTACCTTACCTTTATCTAGTAACGAGTGCATCTCTATGCCGACGCCTGGTGGGACTTAGCAGCCTCGGCCATACGGTTGAGCGCACTGCCGGCCTTGAACCAGCCGATCTGCTCCTCGTTAAAGGTGTGGGTGAGCTCGGTGTCCCAAGCCTCGCCGTTCTTCGGGTGCACACGGAGCGTCAGGTTCTTGGCCGGGGCAAGGTCCTTGAGGCCGAGGATGTCGATGCGGTCCTTCGGGTCGATGCGGTCGTACGCGGACGGGTCGGCGAAGTTGAGCGGAAGCATACCCTGCTTCTTCAGATTCGTCTCGTGGATACGGGCGAACGACTTCGTGATGATGGCGAAGCCACCAAGGTAGCGCGGCTCAAGAGCGGCGTGCTCACGCGAAGAGCCCTCGCCGAAGTTCTCGCCGCCGATGACAACCCACTTGATGCCGTGGTCACGGTAGTACGCGCCGGTCTCTGGAACACCAGCCCACTCGCCAGTTAGGACGTTCTGGACCTTGTTCGCCTCGCCGTTCTCGGCGTTGATAGCGCCAATCATATAGTTGTTCGAGATGTTCTGGAGGTGGCCACGGTACTTGAGCCACGGGCCCGCCTGCGAGATGTGATCCGTGGTCGTCTTGCCGAGAGACTTGATCAGAATCGGCATGTCAAGGCCATCCTTGCCGTCCCACTTCTTGAACGGGTGAAGACGCTGCAGACGATCGCTCGTCGGCGAGATCATAACGTCAAGGTTAGCACGGTTCTTCGGCGGGGCGGTGTAGGTGTTCTCGCCACGGTCGAAACCACGGGCCGGGAGACCATCGCCGTGCGGCGGCTTGAGCTTGAACTCCTTGCCGTCGGCACCCTTGATCGTGTCCGTGATCGGGTTGAAGCGGAGGTCACCAGTGATGGCGTACGCAACAACCAGATCCGGCGACGCAACGAATGCGCGCGTCTCCGGGTTGCTGTCATTACGACCGGTGAAGTTACGGTTGTACGACGAGACGATGGTGTTCTTCTCGCCCTTCTTGATGTCGCGGCGGTCCCACTGACCGATGCACGGGCCGCAGGCATTCGCAAGCACGATACCACCGAAGTCGGTGAACGTCTGCAGCATGCCGTCACGCTCAATGGTGGCGCGGACCTGCTCCGAACCCGGAGTAACCGTGAAGATCGACTTCGTCTTGAGGCCGTGGTCCATGGCATCGCGAGCGATGTTCGCGGCGCGGGTCATGTCCTCGTAAGACGAGTTGGTGCACGAGCCGATAAGACCGACCTTGACCTCAAGCGGCCACTCGTTCTTCTCAGCCATCTCCGGAACCTTGGAGATCGGCGTAGCCAGATCCGGGGTGAATGGTCCATTGATATGCGGCTCGAGCGTATTAAGGTCAATCTCAATAACCTGATCGTACTCACAGTCCTCGTCAGCGCTGAGGAGGTCCTTCTTGTACTGGTTCGCGTACTCGGCAATGTCACTGCGGCCAGTGCTCTTAAGGTAGTCAGCCATGCTGTTGTTGTACGGGAAGACCGACGTCGTTGCGCCAATCTCGGCACCCATGTTACAGATGGTGCCCATACCAGTGGCAGACAAGTTGTCGACACCATCACCGAAGTACTCCATGATGGCACCGGTACCACCCTTGACGGTGGTGATACCAGCGACCTGAAGGATGATATCCTTCGGCGCAGTCCAGCCGTTCAGCTTACCGGTGAGCTTGACACCGATGTACTTCGGCGCCTTCAGCTCCCACGGCTGGCCAGTGAGGGCATCAACGGCATCAGCACCACCAACACCGATGGCGAGCTGACCAAGACCGCCAGCGTTCGGCGTGTGCGAGTCAGTACCAATGAGAAGTGCACCCGGGAACGCGTAGTTCTCAAGAACAATCTGGTGAATGATACCCGAGCCTGGGCCCCAGAAACCGATGTTGTACTTCGCGCACGTACTGCGGAGGAAGTCGTAGACCTCCCGGTTGATATCGATGGCGCGGGCGGTATCCTCCTTGTTGCCAACGCGGGCCTGGATAAGATGGTCGCAGTGCACGGTAGCCGGCGTCAGAACCTCGAAGTCAGCCGAGCCATTAACAGCGGCAAACTGGTCAAGCTGAAGGAGGGCCATCTGCGCCGTGGCGTCCTGGCAGGCAACACGGTCCGGGCGGAGCTTCAGATAGCTCACGCCACGCTCGACCTTGAACGATGGGTCGACGAGGTGGCTGTACAGAACCTTCTCACCGTAGGTGAGCGGGCGCTTGAGCGTCTCACGAACAATCTTGAGATTCTCAACGTTCTTCGCGTAGTTGATGAACGTGTGGTCCTCCCAAATGTTTTGATGCACCTTAGAATCCCTAGAGATTGCGGAGTAGGCACGGCGCATGCCCTGCGTCGCTTTCGAAGCCTTGATCCTCAGCATCGCGAAAACTTAGGGACGGTTCGTTACTGGCGGTAGCTAACTTTTCCCAATATAAAGGGTGTTTCCTAGAGTCTCCGCAAAATATGTAATCAAGTGAATCCCGCTGCCTCTAATTGGGCCAACCATACGTAATCATGTGAGGCCTTAGCCTTGGGATGCATATCGGCTGCGCGTACGCCGGCACGCTGGCACTCGCGCCGATAAACCGGCCGATTCGGTACAAAATTTGGGCCGCGCGTTGAGTTGAAAATTCCGCTGGATTTGTGACGAAATGAACGAGCGTCACAGGAAAAGGTGGACCGATGTGGGGGGGCGCACGCGAAGTTTCCGCCTTCAAACGCTCGGACCCGAGATCGGCTTAGCTGTTGGGCGCGTCTTCAGCACATATCAGCATTGGCGGCGGGTTTAAAATATTTTGCTAGTCTAACTACTGCTCTCGCGCCCATCTCTCTGAGTTATGGACCCTGATCAATTTTCACGAAAAGTGCCAGCGCAATCTATGCGCGAGGCCTTCCCCGGATTTTCCTGGGCAGGGGTGATGTCCGAGCCGAGCCCCTGCCCTTGTGGACAATCCTACCTTGATGGGACCAGGGCGGGACCAGGGCTGCCTACAGCGTTCGAGCTGCCCCTAAGCTACCCTTGATTGCCGTGCGCGCGGGAGGCTCCCCTGACTTCACCAGCGGCATGGTGGTGGCGCCCTGACGCCCTCTGTCCCCTAGCCACAAGCGAAGCGCGTCTGATAAGCGCGGCAAAACGCACATGTGTGGCAAGCACAGGTCAAAACATAATCCGCATAGACTTATTTTCCGCCAGAACTCGAATTCAAGGCCTGGCATATCCGAAATACAACCATGGCACTGTAAGAGCAGCTTGAACTAATCTTTTTTTTGTTATTACCGTCACGACAAATCGAAATGGCGTACTCCAAGTAGTTTTGACGGTATCAGATCACTACCAGCACGTACTACATAGCGAACTTCTGAGAGATTCGAATTTTCCGAAGTCGTGCAGCTATGAACCTCATATCTCCGCGCGCCTGCTCATCTTTGAATCCCGCCCACAGGAAAACCTAGCATGTGCCTCAGTTTAACCATTGTTGTCAGACATAGGCCAACTAGCGGAGTACTTTGACACGATCTTGTTCAAAGCATTCTCGAGTTCTTGCCATAGAAATACTTTAACATCCTTTTCAATATTTCTTGGGCGAGGTACGTCGAAACTCATTATCTGGCGGAAGAACCGCTCCAAATTCGGTTTGGATTTTGTCACAGTGAGCGGTTTACTTCCTTCGAGATTGCGCCGGATCCGATTTTTCTCCTCGACGCTAAAGCGTTGATTAAAAATAAGCTCGAGAAGCGAAATACAATCTACCGAAGTGATAAAGTATTGTTGTGTTTCTCTCCGCCATATGCATGAGACAACATGCATATCTTCTCGATAATTGGCGCCATCCAACGCGTGGAATGATAAAATAACGGTCACACCTCGCTGACTTCGTATAAACCGAACGAGCCTTCGACCGCTTTTGGACTCTTGGGCGGTCCAGTCCCTAGTCATATCCCAAAGCTTCCCTTCAATCTCGAGCTGTGCCTCGAAATGACTGGATGGCTGCCCAACGATGGGCGGAAGTCCTGAGCTCTTGCCACTTTCGCCTCGACTTGAGCCAAGTTGAATTGGAGATTGCTGGTACTGACCGCTGCTGGTATACGGCGGGTTTACGGGCATCATTGCCATGCCGTGTAGAGGGACAGGGTAATATCCAATATGATCGTACTGGTTCTTCCAAGGTGGGGGTGGTGCAGGATGCAGAGGCGATCCGGCTACTATGGCAGATCGGCTTTGTGGAGGATTCGAAAAATCGCTACTCGGACCAACCTCACCTCTGTGCTGAGGTATATAGCCCATAGCTGGCGGATACTTTGGGATACCCCTATGGCCCCCAGCAGCTAAGTGTTCAGCATACCCCGCTTCTAAGTATGGATTCCAAGGACCTGGACCTTGCATAATTTGCCCCCCTCCAGAATGGGGGGGGTCCTCCGTTCTATTTAATCTCCGCTGAGCTTCTCTAGCTCGCGAACGTCTTCGCTTGTGTGCCTTCGTCTCTCTTCCCGTATCACTGGGCACTATTGATCGCTTTCCACCAGCTTTATGTCTAGACGCTGGTGTCCAGTCTACGCCGTATGATCCGCGGGATACATCAGGGCCTTCGAGGTTTTCAGTGTATGGTCTCGCGGCTCTTTCCGGCCTCTGAGCCTGTAACGGCATTCGAGGAATTGCCCCACGGTACACAATAGAAGCATTATCCATTAATGGCCCGGGGAATTCTCCTCCCGCAAATGCCGAGCCTGGAGTGGGATGACGTTGAAGAGGGTCCGAAGCATGACGGGGTACATCCTGTAACTGGTACTGCCTCCCATGCTGCTCAAAATAGTGTGCATTGATCATGGGGGGAGTTTCTAAATGGGTCGCGATCCTCCCAGAGTAATCGCGATCGTAGGAGCCAGCGCGTCCTGCGCTCATAGCTGCGTGCTGGTAAGGTTGCCCACCGAGCGGGCCTATGTCGGGAACTCGCGATGCAGGGTAACCATATCCGCCCTTTCTGTCTTGTACAATTGGGCTTATCACCCCCGATAGCATGTGGGGGGGTTGATTGCCTTTGTCCGTGAGCGGCGGTTCAGGGTCGTATGATAACTCAATGGAGTTATCCTCTTCCTCGACGTAATCTTCGTCCTTTTCATCATCATCATCAACGTCCTCAACATCCTCGATGTCATCCTCCTCACTGTCTGCATCATCTTCGTCAACTGTGGTAGCATTTCTATCGGCGTCTTGTATGATATTCTGAGCCTGAGGAGGCACTTCTCCGCCTCCGGAATGTATCGCTGTTTTGTGGGGTTCAGTGGCGACCGCAAGCTGATCACTACCGCTGTAGCTAGCCCGCGCTGATGATCGTGCTCCGGGTACCTGACCGAGGCCAACTTCGTCAGGTTGACTAGACGTAGAGAGGGACCGAAGCTTAGCGCTCTCACGGTGGCCAGCTTCACTTGGAGCGCTAGCAGAACTGTGACTTATTTCTGATGAAGCAACTAACGTAGGCCCAATGTCAACGCGGGATATGGAGCCTCTGTTCAATGCAGGCTCGGACTCAAGGTGATCGTCGGGGTCGTCAGTTGTTTCCTGGGTGTGTGGAGAGGCTGTCTCAGGTTTCGGTGGGTTAGATTTTGTTTTTTCTTCGCGCATACGTATAATTCTTGGCGCAGGGTGGGCCAGTGACAATGTTCCCAGCGTCCCTAGGCCAGTCTTCGCTGCAGATGACCTACTTCTTATCGTGAGTGACACTGGGGGGTCGTCCGACTCGATTATTCGCAGCTAGGTATATGCAGTGGCACAGTCCAATTGAATATACTTAGCAACTCGTAATAAATATGATTGCCTCTGAGCTGTGAAAGAATTTGTCCCATTGACTTGCACGAAGCTGTACGTGTGGCTAAAAAGTATTACCACGTTGTGCTGTTACCTCGAGGACCTCACACGCGACAAACGGTCGTCACCAAAATAATTGAGGCCGACTTAAACCACTCACCTATGCACAGGACGTCTATCTCGCTGCCTTATCCTTAATGACTTGGAGGCAGGAGTGCGGAAAAGCGGTGTAACGAAGCTGCTGCTAGTGCTTTTAATTCGATTCGAGTCCTGCAGGGACGTTTGGCTAAGCGAGCGCGGTCTGCTGGGTATATCTGCAGCAGAAGCGCAATACAGCAGCAAGTGAAACAGCTAGCGTGCAGAGATGATTGCGGCAACTACGTTTTGTGTCCCTCACCCTTAGTCTGTGAGAAGACGAGGATCCGACACGGGATGCGCAGGGTTATGGCAGGGAGCTGTGGGGGAAAAAGGGTCCAAGGATAGGGCCCTTTTTATCGACTTTGGTGTGCGTCCAGTGGCTTGACCCTGTTCTTGCCTGCGGCCCAGGAATTGCTGGGAAGGCCGGAGAGGCGAGAGCTTTTGGCACAGCCCCGACGGTGGAGGGAGTTGTTTAGTAGAAACACTTAACTTACTGCTATGACGTGTTGCAAATACGAGTATTGTTAGACATGCGTTGTGGTAACGCCCATGGTTCTCCCTGTTTCACAATGTATTATATTCATCTGTTTTCGATAACTGCGGCAAACACCGGATCCGTGAGAGACAACTCTGCAACGTAGTCGGCTTAAAAGGCAAAAATAGCATGAACTAGAGAGGGGCACCCAGGGTCGAACATGCGCAACAGGAGTCCGTAACCAAAACAAGCAAGGCAAGATGCGTGATGTCATTCCATCTGCATCGTTATAGGAGCCACCAAAGGCACAGTGCATAAGGGGAAATGGCACCTAGACTGCGCCTCGACAATGGGCCTTTGGCCGTGCTTGCAGCGGAAAGAAGTCTGCTGGAGGCATCTATCGGGCTCAGTGGCTCGGGGTAAGTCTAAGCTGTTAAAAAGTATGTATGGGTGGAGAAGAGTGCGAGTATGTGGCTATGCAGGCCTCGCAAAATGCCAATTTTGAGCCCATGCCAGTCTCGCCGGCAGATATTATTGTCATGCGTCCCGGCCTTTCTGGGCACCTACGCAATATGCGCCTCAAGCATCGAATGAAACGTTAGGGTTGAGGGATAAACCCTGCAGCTGTCTTGTCGCGCGATTGTTGCGTGTGCGGCTAGGGGACGGCTAGGGGACGGCCATCGAACAAAGCGTCGGAGCAGGTCACGATTCGACCTCCACTTATCTGCAGCCACGAGGCCTATTGCATAACTGTCTTGTATCTTCTCCTGCCTCAAGCGTCTTAGGAATGTAGATTCCGGGCACTCGTGTCGACTATGCACGAGAGGGTTAAAATGATAGGGGCAAGGTCTATATTTACCTAGCGATCGGGGACCTGCTAAATCAACATGGGGGCAAGGGCCATAAACCAGGAGAGCAGGAAGAACAGGCCTAGCAGAGACCTAGCGGAGGCATGGCTAAGTTGGAAGCAATTCCTGCGTCGCCTTTTGCCCTGCATTCTGAGGGCGGTGGGATATCGGGGTATGCGGACCAGCCAGAGAGCATAGACGCCCCCGTAATTAAAAGCCATGACATCTATGCGTTCAGGTAGGCGAGAGTTGCCGAGACTTACGCTAAGCCGCGGGTCAAGGGCACTGACATGCACACTCGTGGCCGCCTAAAATCTGAAACATCGCACGCCTAGGACTTTATGCACGCACTCTTCTGCATAAGCTGCTGTGTGCTCGCCGTCGCTTGTGGTTTCCATCACCGGGCTAGGTTTGACGGCACAGCGGTATAGCGGTGTGCCGTCTGTACGGCGCCAGTGCAGTCTGTACGGCGGCGCACCCAGGCTATGTGTGAGTGCAGTTGTGGGCGGTCGGGCTACAGCGAGGCTGTTTTTAGCCTTGTTTTGGCTGACGTTGCCCCATCAAGTAAACTACGTAAAGCCAGTAAAGTATTCATATGAGATGCCAGCTGCTAGGCGCACAATGCCTGAATAAACCGGACCTCTCGGGGTAACGCCTGGCAGACGGCGGCCTCATCAGAACGCCTAATCAAAACTCCTGATTAGAGCACCTAATTAGACTACCTAATCGGGCTAGTCAGATAGGCTGGTGGGACTGCCCGATTGTCCCGCGCTGAACCTCGTAGGTAGACAGTAGCGCCTGCCGGCCGATAAGGGCGCACGGCCGCGTCAGACCTCTGCGCAGACGACCACGTCTCAATATTGAGACCACGGCATAATTGTGTCTCCATGGCGCACACTGCCCCCACACTGATATGATTGCCAGAGGTTTAATGCGCACAAAGTTATGTATATGTATATGGATTAGATTACTCCCTTTTCGAGGCGACGAGACTCTACGACGACGTCGTTGAGTTATCCTTGCGGCGGAAGTAGGCCTTGACGGAGAAGTACTCCGCAAAGCTGAGAGCAACCACGCCAACAGCCACTCCGGCAGCAAGCAGGGGCGTGAGCTTGCCCTGCTTCTGCTGCTGCGTGAGGTAGGTGGAGGCGGCAGTGGCGGTGACCGCCGTGAAGAGAACGGTCGTGGACACAGCTGGGTCCTTGAGCTCATCGACAATGTGCTCTGAGTAGTTCTTGGAGGCGTCGAACGCCTCCTCAGACGCCTTGCCCAGCTCCTTTTTCGCCTTGGCAATCTCCTCGCGCGCTTCAACTGAGAGCTCGCCGGCACGCGTATGGAGTGTCTCTGCGGCGTGCGATGAGGCCTCCTTAATCGCGTCGACCGCCTGGTGCGCCTTCTCCACGGCGACCTGCGCGAAGTTCTCAGCTTCCTTCTGCACGTCCGCGGCCTGCTCCTTCACCTCGTCACCGGTCTTGTTGACCTCCTTTTTCGCGTCATTCGCGGCGCGCTGAATCTCTGCCTCACTCATGCTAGACTAGACAAGCGGCGGATGTTGTTGTTATGCTGTGGATCGATAGCCAATACCCGATATACGTTACGTTTTGGGGCTAGGGTATGTTGGATGCTTCCCGCCGCCTGTGCATTAGCCGGGCGGCGTGTGGCTGCTGGGACCCCCGGATCCGCGTGGTGCGGCTTGTGGACGCATTGGAAGGAACGGGGACAATATGCCGGTGGCACATTGCGATAAGCCCGGATCGCGAGCGTTAAAAGCCCGGATTTGCTGCTAGGACAATTTAGCCGGTCACTCCGCTCCAATACATACTCCCGCCGTATCTCCTGGGTGCGCTCGGGCCTGCTAGGCTCGTGTGCATATACGAGGGTACACCACCTTCGTGCGCCTCTCTCATAGGGCAAGGCAGGGGTGTCAGTATGGACTTACCACAGGTGGGCTAATGTGAAATAAGGGCAATATCGCAGAAGTTTTTATGATAGGAAGATGTAGTTGTACTCCAGCTGAGCTGGAGCACACCCGGAGCGATGCTTCGGCGAATCTAAATATAGGCCTAAAACTCTATTTGCTTGCGCTTTTTTTGATCTGTGAGATCTGAAGGGACCCCCTGCTGCATCGGCATATGGCGTCCGAGGTGACCCGCCCGCGGTAGGGATGCATGCACTCGGGCAGAGCGGTTGAACTGGCTCTCAAGATTGGAGCTTAATACCACTAGTACTAATAAAGAGATGGCTCCCAGAGGCACGGATGTGCACTGACTTTCATCCCAGCCGGTTGTTTGTAAGTTTATTGAGGCGATCTGATGGTAGCGAAGATAGACGACCGAATGGCGGCTAGGCAGGCACAGAGACACGATGCGACTACAAGTTAGGCCAACGAGGCGGCCATTGGCCCCGAAGCAGAGGTGCGTCCGCCACGCAGAAACACAGCATTCAATTCAGGAGGGCGTGGCGCCAAAAGTCCCATCTGGGCGCGTTTACGCCACCTCCGCAACGGCGTCCACCTGCGCCGCACCACAACCACCCCCACAACCACAACCTCCATCATCACCCCTGTGGCGCCCCGCTACGGCCACGCCGCGAGGGCGTCGACTGTCAGCTAGACTTAGGGCGTGTATTCGTCAGCACTCTCTAATTAGGGCTGGTACCAAGAGTCACAGAGGTGAAAAGTCCCAAGCGACGCTGGCGGGCTCCCTCGCGGTAGGGCGCGTGCACTTTCCGGCTCACAACTGAAAACCTGTAGTAGTACCGACCTATTCGATTTGATCCTCAGGAAAATGTCGTCGGACAACGTCACCCTGCGCATCCGCAAGTTCCAGCGCAACCCGCTTCTGGCGCGCTCCCAGTTCGTGATTGACGTGCTGCACCCGACGCGCGCGAACGTCCCGAAGGACGAGCTCCGCGAGCGCCTCGCGAAGCACTACAAGTCGGAGGTCGAGGCCGTCTCTGTGTTCGGCTTCAAGACCCAGTACGGTGGCAGCAGGAGCACCGGTTTCGGTCTTATCTACGACAGCCCGGAGTCGATGAAGAAGTTCGAGCCGCGCTACCGCCTTGTGCGTGCCGGCCTCGCCGAGAAGGTCGACAAGGTCTCGAAGCAGCAGCGTGCCCAGAAGAAGAACCGTGGCAAGAAGATCTTCGGTACTGGCCGCCGTCTTGCGAAGCGGAAGCGTGGAGACTAAGCGTAGTAGCCGCTGCGTTCACCTCCATGTGGTAAGAGAACCGTGCATAAGAGCCGTGTACGTGCTCTTGCATATAATATTATCTATTTGAACTGACTTAAAAACGAGAAGACGGATCCACGCCCTCTAGCCTGGTAAACCATTTAGCGTAGAAAATGTCAATGGCCATCTCCGAGCATTGGTGAGAAACTACAACATCTCGATTTTTATGCGCAGTGCTGCGTGGCTTCAGCAGCGGTGTTGTCTAGCGCTAAATCGGCACGCTATGGGGATTTCGCCCCGCTCCTGCCAGTCCGCCAGTGGTGGTTTCCCGCCTCTTCACGCCCGGGCGAGGACGTGCGGTGCTGTACTTACGTAAGGACATTATGGCCGGTCTGCACCAGCGCTGGTGACTTAGGGTTCGCGCGCGAGCAGCATGGAATCCTCCAGGTTACGACACACACCCAACGCGTTGGCCGAATCGCTTGCTTGGGACCGAAATGTCTTCGGATGAGAGCGGCGCGGGAGCTGCTGTGGCGCAACCGAGCCAGCTCGAGCAGATCCGCAATGAGGAGTATAAGATTTGGAAGAAGCAGTCGCCATTCCTCTACGACATCTGCGTTTCGCGCGCGGTCGTGAGCCCCAGCACCAGCGTGCAATGGTACCCCAGCGCGGCGCCGTGGTTCACGAAGAGCAGCGACTCGGTGTTCGACACTTACACGCTGCTCCTATCGACTTCTGAGGCGGCCGGCGACACAAACAGCGTCGTGCGCGCGAAGTGCGACCTGCCGCGCCCGTCTGCGTCGGCCGAGGAAATCGCACGCGGGAGCAGCGGCAGTGGCCGCGCCGGCGCTGGCGCCGCGGCGACTGGCGGGCTCGCCGTGATTGACACCGAGACGGTCTTTCCCCTGGGCGCGAGCCATTTTCCGTTCGCGAGCCGGTTCTCGACTCTGAATCCGAAGATCACGGCGAGCGCGTGCAAGGATGGGTACGTTGCCGTGTTCGGCACGGCCGCGGACCAGCCGACGCAGCCCATCGAGCTCAAGCACCACAAGCGCGATGTCTATACTCTGTCATGGAGCCCGCACACAGAAAGCAGCCTCGTGTCGGCCGGGGCAGAGGGCGCCGTCGCGTTATGGGATATCGCAAAGCCGGACGCACCTGTGCGTGTGTTCGCGGGGCATGATGCCATTGGTGATGCGGAGAGCCTGTCGCCGCCGCTGTACGGCCTGGAGTTTGCGCCGCTGAACGCGAACGAGCTCGCGACTGCCGGCGACGACCGCATGATCCGATTCTGGGACGTGCGCACACCGCTCACAAAGCCGGTGCGCTGCATCACCGACGCCCACGGCACTGGCATTACGTCCCTAAACTACTCGCCGCAGAACGAGATGTTGATCGCCACGGGCAGCGCCGACGGTGCCGTTTCGCTGTGGGACGTGCGCATGAGCAGCGCGAGTCTTGTTGGGCTACAAGCCAGTGCTGGGCCCGTGCACGCACTCCAGTGGTCGCCGCACGAGGAGTCCGTGTTTGCGACAGGTGGCGCCGACGCCCAGGTCAAGGTGTGGGATCTCAGCATGCACGGCCAGCCGCAAACGGCGGCCGAAGAGGAAGAGGGCCCGCCAGAGCTGATATTCATCCATGGCGGCCACCTTGCGTCGATCTCGGACCTTTCCTGGCACCCGACGCTGCCGTGGACCATCGCGTCTGTGTCGGAGGACTCGCTTGTCGACGTTTGGAAGATTGCGAGCGCCATTGTTGACGCCGAGGACGACAGCGAAGCCGAGGATGAGAAGTAGATGAGGCTCAGGAAGTGGAAGATCAGGAAAGCGGCGTCCCCAGCACTCGGGTAGACGGACCCATCCTGGATAGGAGGAACAAACTATGTTTGCCGGCAGCCAGGTCGAGTGGACATTTAATTTATTGTAACTTAAGTGAAAGAATAACTAATTATAGCGTAGGTGCTGCCCTGCTCGGCTGCGCACGCTCGCTGCTACCCACCTGTCCTGTACGACGTGTTTGTCGGCATTTATTTGTGTTAGGACCCCGAGGTCTGGTGTGGCTTGGTGAAGCGGTACGCCATCAAAATGCACACGCACAGCGATAAGCTGTGGCTCGCATGATGTTACGCGTATCATGTGCCTCTGGCGTAAGACGGCCGTCGCTGCCTGCCTGACATGTCCCGTTGCTTAGTGAGTCGGCCAGCGTGCAGTCGTCTGGCCCGTCGCTGATCTGGATAAGCAGCATGCTCGGAAGCGTCCTAGGGTGCGCCTTGTCCGCGCTGCTCGCGGCTCCGGCGCTTGCATTCAGCAACACCTCGCCGTATCTCCTCCTGTCCGACTCACGGGCGCTGCGCGTGCGCGAGTCGGATCTCGACGTCGAGTCTGCGGACCGACTGCTTTCGACTGCAACCTCCGATGCTGCAAAGCGATGCGAGTACGACGCTTACATCTTCGTGAAGCACCCGAATGTGTCGGAACGGGACATGACTCCGAAGTCAATGCCGTTCCTGGCCCACACAATTGATACTGTTGAGGGCAAGCTTATCGCGACGGCCGCGCTCGACGGCAACACCGCATCTGCGGACTCCGAGGCCGCTAGAGTCGAGTCTCACATTGAAGAACAATGCAAGGCGCTTCCTGTGCACGTTGACGTCAACTCGGACGACCTGCTCGCGGCTTACACGGACACAAAGCCCCGGCTTATAACCTTAGACTTTTCGGAGCGCGCCACGCTGCCGTCGCCGAGCGAGGCTGACGAGGTGCTGCGCAAGGTTGTGGGGCACCTTCCTTCGCGAAACTTCTTGTTGAGCTACCGGACAACGCCAAAGACTCAGGCCGGCGGCACGCCTGCCAGCCCTGCGGAGCCCTCTCCCTCCGCGTTCGCATCGTCGGCGTCAAACCCCGATGACATCCCGTATGAGTCGCTATTCAGGAACTACCAATTCTTCTCGCCGGCGCTGTTCATGGGCCTGCTAGCGTCGGGCTTGTTGCTGGCCATCCTCATCGTCGCGTTTAACTCTGTGAACTCGATAGAGATTACGACTGCTGCGTTCGAGCCGAAGCGTGCCGCACCACAGAAAAAGTAGGCTTGCTAGCATGCCAAGTACTGAGCGTGCACATGCCGCTATGCGTTGGCCGCGCTCGGGTGTGTGCCAGCGAGCATCCTCGGTGAGAGGACCGTGAATAATTATGTAGATACATGCGTTTGGTATATATCGATGTACACATCCTTTTCGTGAACATATGCAGCCACTAGCAGTGCGGCGATTACAGTGTGATTGGCCGGACTAGCTGTCGCTGGTGTGGTTGTGTTGGTAAAATGCAATTGTGTGTTCGGCGTCGGCGAGGCTGTTTACCATTGCGAGGTCGTTCGTCGGCGTGAGCTGACGGATGCTGTCGATGGCCTCGTCGAGAAGCTCGGGTATGCCGATATCCCGCGACGATGAGCACGTCTGAGCGAGGTCCTTGATCGCCTGCGACGCGCTTATCACGAGCTGTGGGTGTAGCTTTGGGCCCCGCATCACCTCGATCTGTGCTTTCATGATATCTGCAGTGTATCGCCGGAGCTTGCTGTGGCCCTCCCAGTTCGCCGCCCAGTTGTGGAAAACCTGTGCGGCGGCGAACTGGAGCTCAGCATGCGTTTTGTCGAGTTCACTGGCGATCAGCCGGCGCACAAACTCGTCAGTGCACTCCTGCTCAGTCCTGTCCCGCGACTCCGCGCTGAGCAGGCGTAGTAGCACGTCAATGCTGTTCGGTGCTTGGATATTGCCGAGCAACTGGTACGCGGGGAGCGCCGTCTCCGGGTCGTCGCTGAAGGCAATAGTGCTGAGCTGCTTGTACTCGTAAAGAAGCTCGCAAGTCATTATTTCGAATTTTTCGTTAGGCGTGCTCGAGTAGAGCGCGTTGCGCAGGCCGGAAAGCACGGCGCGCTTGATCGTCACCGAAGGCGTCGTGGACATCAGCTCGCACATCTTGCGGATCGCGCCGACCTCAATCATTGCTGCTTGCATCCAGCTGAACTCGAGAACGAGGTTGCTGATGATGCCTACGCCTTCCTCACAGAGTTCCGGCGACGACGTGGGGCTCAGCATGTCTACAAACGCCTGCGGCAGCTTCACGCCAACCGCTGGTGTCAGCAACGTCGGGTTAAATTGGACGCGTAGCGTGTACACGCTTCGCGAGTACGCGCGAATGAACTTGCACACTGCCACGCGTACAGCATCAGGATACGGATGCGGGTCGTCAACAACGATGCGGAACGCCTCTTCGAGCACGCGCCACAGCCGCTCGGCGATGTCGCGCCGACCCTGCATCGTCCTGACATTGATATACATCGACAGCACTAGAAATGTGTTAACAATCAGGCCTTGAAGCTTGGTTATTACTGGACTTGTCGTTACTTCGACGGCCTCATAGTTGCGCAGCGCCTGAAACAGGAGGCGCGAAGGCTGCTCGACGTCGACAAATCGCTTCTCGAAGACCGCGGGATCCATAAATGCAGATTTCCGGAGCGCGATTATAGCGCAAAGAGCGTCAAGGTCTGCCGAGGGCGATGTCGGCTGAGCTGTCCCAGATGCCGCATCACCAGTGTTATACGGATACATGAGCCCAGACAGTGCTGCCGGGTCCGCGCCGTATATGTAGTTTGCTGCGAGCCGGGTGTACTCATTCGCCGACCACTGCAGCTTTTCTATTGTCTCCTCCCCAATCTCGTTAGCAGGAAGCGTCTCGTCTGGAAAGTATAGTGACAAGATGAGCAGCAGTATGTCGACAGGCAAGGCGCTCTCCCAGTCCCTCAGAGCCACGTCTTCAAAAAGTGAGGAAGTGTGGGCAAACTGGGCTACCGTAACTATCTGGGCAACGGCGTTGAGTGCGAACGCGGGTTCAAGCCGGCCTTCATACGTGCGCAGACAGCGCAAAAAAAGCAAGAGCATGAACTTCCGGTCGCCTCCTAGTATTCTCAGCGAGACGATCTCGATAAGCTCAATGAGATCCCAGTAGATTTTGGAGGTCGGAAGAATGCTTTCCTCAAGAGGTTGCCACTCGCGCGCATACTGCAAGATGAGCCGGGCCGCACGCCGGTTCTCCGCCGCATAAAGGTGCAGAATTGAGACTGCGGCCGAAAACCCGCGGACTGGCAAGGCTGCTTCCGTGCGTTCGCCGAAGGCCTCGGTGGCGCCGCGGGCTGGTGTTTGCCTACTGGCATTGAATGATTCCCCAGCAAAATGTAAAATATCGCTCAGGCAGGGGACCTTCCCGGACTGATAGGACGATCCATTCCAGGTTACCGTGTGCGAAATCCACTCGCATACGTCCCGTACTTTCGAGAGATCGCCATTGAGAGTGCGCTCGCGCGGCAGCGCAAGGAGGCGCTGGAAGTCCTGGTCGAAAGAGTGCCCAGAGTCCTTACACCCCTGATGCGGTTGATCCAATTGGTCTTGGGAAGGCATTGTGCGGTAAGCAAGCACCAAATTGTGCTAAAATCTATGCTGGACCGCCGTAGATCGGCGTCTCCGTGACACACGCACCGCTGCACGCACACGTCCTCATATCCGAGCGGAAGACCCATTAGGTGAGCACTTCCCTACCCTGGCTAAGTGTATCAGCGCTCCCAGCGACGGCTAGCTTTCACGTTATGGACGACACAGCGGGGGGGGGCTGCCACCAGCTTTCGCACTCAAAGACCTGCTTGGCATCCGCAATGCTGTGCTAGGTTCCTACTTGGTTGATGGGAAACCATATGTAATCGCACTTGTCCGCAGAGTTAAGAAGGCCGGGTACGCCGCGACCTAGCGCCGCTAGGCGCCGACGCGCAGGTGCCCGCGTCATTGTACCCACCTATTGAGACAGAGAGCCTCGACGACGCATTTGATGACCTTACGCAAGCGCATAGGCCAGGAAAGGGCCTCATTACGGCCTGCAGGGCTTGTGCATTCCGCATTTACAGGCGCGCCTCATCCCTGATAGTGCTCATTGTCATCATAGGCCTGCTCTGGGAACCAGTATTCGAGGGATTGTTCGCTCTGAATCCTCCCTATCGCGAAAACTTGGAAATAAATTCCATCTACACATTCGGCGCCAAATGCCTCAGAGACACCGTACTACCATTTGGATATATCCCATTGCTTTATTGTTGGCAGGCCGTCGAACGCCCATTCACAGGCGCGGAAGCGACTCCACTCAGCGCAGTCGCTCAAGCAAGGCGTGTTTGGGGCAGATGGCCATTGTGGAAGCGAAAGGCCGCTATTGCATCGTACAAGTCGACGTTTTTGTTTTTAGGCTTCGGATTCTGCGTTAGCATGCTTCTCATATCTGCCCTTACTCACTTCTTGTGCTCAAAGTTGGGTGGAAGCTACAGTGACGGTGATGATGTAGGCGATGATGGAGGCGATGGTAGAGGCGGTGCGCCATGGCTTGCGTACGCCTCGAGGGTCTGGAGTTACTCCTGCTACGCGTTGATGATATTTTCCTCGAAATGGGCAATAACGCGCATAAGGGAAAAATCGAACGACCAAAACTCTGGAGCATAGCTTCTAGCTTTTGCCGAATGAGAAGGGATGTTTTCTACTTCATTGCACGTAGGCAATGCAAGGCTGTTCCATCATGATGTACTTTTTATGTACTTTAGTACTTTACGACGCGCTCTAATTTCTCACGCAAAACAGGGCCTTGATCAGGCCTCTAGCGAGAGAGGCGCGCGACCCGGCTGAGTATATCGCTTGATCCACCAGCCTTGATTAAGTTACACAGGTTCGCTACAGCTAAGATATTTTGGTAAGGGCAGGGCCTTAAGATTATTGCGGATAGAAATTTTGCCGGCCAGATTGATCACCAGCCCTTAACCGTTCCTCCTTGGCAAGAGGAGGACTGCGGCGTGGTTTCACTGCTGTCAATACTGTGTTCGCTCCATGCGCGGCTGCCCCACCCGCTGCTGATGTGTGTTGTTGCGTCGGTGCGGGCACAGAGATGGGACGGATGGTGAACGGGAATTCTATATTTACCCAGCCAATCGCACACCGCGGCGATGTCTGCATCGGTCATATGCAGCTGGACCTCGCGAACGGTGTCAATTCCCTGTCCCAGCCGCTTCTTGAACACTATGATGCCGCTCACAAAGCACGCACGCAGCATGGTGGGGTCAGGAGTGAATTCCTCAAGCTTCACTGCCCCGCGTGAAAGGACAACCACGGGCCCGGGTTTGGCGCGGCCCTCAGCGAGAAGCGATAAGCTCAGCCCGGACATGAGGCCGAGGTGGTGCCACAGCACTTTGTGGGACCACGAGCAGCTGTGCCTTTTCACCATCGCGAACGAGTAAGTCTCCACACCTAGGTACAAGTCTTGGTGCGCTTTTAGTCCACCATTCTCATCCATATCAGTCTTGGTATCAGTCAATGTCCCCGGTGTGCGAGCCACAGAGCGGCACTCGAGCTTTGGTGCTGTTAGTGGATTGCCTGGCCAGCTCGTTTCTGATCTCAGGCTAAGTCTGCTCTGAGACGGCGTGGCTCCGTCGATTAACGTTGCACAGTCCGGTGAATTCAAAGAATCGTGATACTCCTCTCTTTGTGTTTCGTTCGCGTGGACAAGAGTTGCTTGTGTGTTCAAGTTGAAACCGCTGGCCTGGCTAAAGTTACTGTCATCGTCATGAAGACCAAGCAGTTGTAGCTCCTCTAGGAGAGCCTCTAACTCAATTGCCTGAGGTCTTGATTTTAGGCTAATCTGGAACCGGGTTCTGCCGCGGCTCGTGGTCCATGAGAACGCAAACCACTGCCCGTGACATTGCGCTGCTAGCCTCCGGACTCGGCGTACTTTAACAGGTGCTGGAAGACTCTCGAGGAGGTGGGGGCCGAGATAAAGACCAATTGTACTATCGCCTAATGTGCTTTGCCGTACACATAAGTGTACATTAGGCGACGCAGGTAAGTGCTGCCACCTGAGCAGGTTTCGCCGACCCTTACGGACAATGACGTTACAGGGATGGCAGAACATGTAGTATTGGACTTCAAAGTTAATGATTTTCATTAGGAGACTGGAGTCTACCTCTTCTCTCGTTGGACTCTACTGTTTATTGTCCTGACTCTGTTGTGTGTTCTCCTGTCAACGGTGCCGTCCTCATCTTGCATGTTGTGGTTGGCCCTAGCCCTGTTTCTACCGGAGACGCGCACGCGAATGGATGGCAGCCCTCAAGCCTGTGGCAGCGTTTCTATCAGTCTAGTCCGAAATTAGAATGGGTCCTGGTTAGATCACGCGCCGTAGCTGTCTGCTCTTCTCAGGAAATTCATCCATATTACATATCTGCATAAAGCGGCAGCGGATAGTGCATCGTTTGCTGCCAAATTCACATCAAGGTGAGTCGTTCCCTGCTACTGCTCGTAATAAGCTCCACAACTTCGCTAGGGAATTCAATGCTAAAGTCATGCAAGACACACCGAACAACTGCATCTGTGCGACTGTGATCTCTTGCATCTTAACACGCCTAGTGTGCAGGCCTGCATTCAAGCGGCAGATGCGGTTCGATCTTCGAAGTGATCGAGAGTTGCCCAATCGAGTAATTTTGAGGGCATGTAGAGATGGTGGCTGCGGACTGCATGGTTGTCAAACGCCGATTTGCCCAAGTCGGGACAGCGATCTCCCGGCATGGAGACCTGCCTGCTGCATTATGATGGCATCTAACGAGTGTCATACCCACGAACCGGCGTATAAAGAGAGTGCGGTGCCCCGAGTGATCTAGCTCAACCAAGCTTACATCCTCAAAAAATATGCAGCTTTCTCTGTTGGTTGTCCTCTCTACTGTCTTCGCTGCGCCGCTGACGGGTGACTCTAGCAATGCAGACATTTCGTCCACGGCCCAGAACGCCGGGACAGGTGCATCCACGGCGACCACTGCCGCGTCTAATGGCGAGTCTCAGTTGACGCCTCTGATCTACACGAGGCCTGATGGAAGTCTGTGGCTTGGTGAGGGCGCCAAGGCGACACTGCTTGATGGCAATGCGATTCATGCTCTCATCCACCGCAGCAACCAGAAGCGCAGCGTAAGCGGTATCGGCAAGCGCAGCGCTGCAGAGCACACTGGCATCAACGGCGAACTCCAGCCGAAGGTGCACTTCTGCCTAGGAGGCAGGCACCACCACCCACGCCGCCCTGTCTACGCTAATGAAGGCTGCCGCGAAGTTCCTCAGCCATGCGACCCGTGTGACCCGTGCGATCCATGCGACCCATGCTACGACGACGGCTGTGACAACAACTGCGCTGATGAGCTCCGCGCTTCGTGCTACACGAAGTGGTTTTGCCCTGGAACGTACTGCGGCTGCGGCGAAGGCCTGTGCCCCGAGGATCCATGCCATCCGCGCGGTTATCACCCCGTGGTTGACTCGTTGCGCTCGTGCTGCGCAACGGGCTGGGCGTGCCCGAAGAACTACTGCCCGTCGAGCTGGGGTTGCGGCTGCGGCGACTGCGGCTGTGATGACCGCTACGATTCGTGCTATGATGACTCGTGCGGCGATGGCTGTGATAACTGGCTCTGCCCCGACAGCTGGGGATGCGGCGGGTCGCCTTGTGACGATCCATGCGCTCCGGAGATTGACCCGTGTGCGTGTTAAGCGCGCGGGTCCTCTACTCGGGTCAGCATTGGCTGCTGCTGCTGCTGCAATTGCAGCAATGGCATCAGTAGACCGGCTTGGGGGGCTCGTTTCTGGCCGCTCCCTGTGCAGGGTTGCCAAAATACGTAGGCAACCCGGCAGATTTCTCTCGCTTTTGGAAACGAGCACCAATTAAGTTCTAGATTTTCTTTAGATATATGAATGTTGCACCGAATCTATTCAGAGAGCGCCAACAATTGCGTCGCGCGACCGGTAAGGCAAAGTGCAGTGGGCCATCCATACCCCCCTCCTCTGCTCACCTATCTCGCTAACGCTGGGGCGTGTGCACGTACGCCGGGTGCATACATAAGAGCCGCTGGCCATATGTACGCCTGGAACGCTGGAGCGGAGAACATAAGGCGACCAAAAGCCGGCCAGCAGAAGCAGCGAACACAAAAACCAAAAAAATTAAAACAATATATGATAAATAAAACCCATAAACACATTATCCGACCTTTTAGGACGCGGGAAGAGCCGGGACCCACACTTTGATACTGGTCTAGATCTCTGTGCGCACACGCTTCGGGCGATACGCTAGGAAGTCATCCGACCCACGCAGATCACCCTCGTCCGACGACGGCGCGCAGCGCTTCTGACGATCGAGGTAGTCGCGAATTGTCATGAATAGATCATGGCCATAGATGTCAATCCACTTCCAGTAGAATGCGACGTTGTAGAGGTCGCCGATGGAGCGGATTTGATGGGCGTTTTCGGCGATTTTTTCGATAAAGATGTCATGCAGAACGATAGAATGGCGAGCGCAGTACTGCTCGTGCCCTGGAAGAAGGCCCAATTGGCTCGCCATACGCTCCCTCCAGGCGAGCAGCACCTGTCGTATCTTGTATTTCGAAGAGTCCTGCATAATCGATCGAGGTTGTGAATTTAGCCTCGAGCCCGCATCCACCATGAGCGCGGCTCGAGGAAATATATACTCTGCAGACGCGACCTGCGTCTGAGTTTTAATCGCAGCTGCCGCGCAGAGTCCCGATGAAATAAAAGTTCTACGGCGTATCATGGAGCTGCTGCAGGCAGCATATGCAGACGGAATAGGCCTCATTAGGTCATGGTTAGGTAATGACGCAATCTTGATACAGCCACCCGGATTTGCTCGCTTCCGTGGGTGCGCCTGCTGGCTAGGCTGCGGTGTCTAGATAGCCTTTGCAAATCACGTGTCGATGATCATTAGAACAAGGTGGTGGAAGATCAGCGGCCAAGGGCAGGGCGAAGTGCATCCAGGTATGATGCGCGGAGGGGAAGGGGACCCGCCATTCTATTCCCACTAGGAGCAAAAGGCAGCAAGAGGCCCGGCTATGCCGGGTCTACGTGCATCCCTCAACTCCCCGGCTGTGGCGGCAGGCTGCTATGGTAATGCTCCAGCGATGCAAGCCTGATCGTGAGAGAATTGATACAGGATGGCTAGCTATGAGTACGCATGTGCGCGTGTGTCTAGCCGTGTGGCTGTCGCAGTCTCTAGGAGGAGCCACCCTTTCATGGTTTTGAGTAAATGTATATAGCGCGAAAGCTACTGGCCAGAATGATATGGTTATGGTATCAATATCATTTAGGAAACAAAGATATTAAATGCAGATAAATAAATTGTTGGGAACAAAGTGTCCTTGCGAGTCAGTACCAGCTGGCTGCGGTCAACGCATTATCTTGCCGAAGAAGCTCTTGGACTTCTCACCGACCTTGCCGCTCACTTTGCCGAGTTTTTCCTTGGTGTTCGTGGCAGAGTTATGCATCACGTTCGTCACCATCGCTGTGGCTCCAACGTCGTGATACGCAGTGTTTGTGCTTGCGGGTGGGTTGCCGTTCACGTATATTTTTAGGCCTTGGGCCTCAGATCCATTCTCGGCACCACTCAGCGTCGTCGTGAGCCACGTCTCGAGGCCAGAAGAGTACTCAGCCTCGCGCACGCGGAGCAGCCGCAGCTGCTCACACCGCGACTCGCTCGATCCCGAGTTGTTGAACAGCGTCGAGAAGTCGACCTGGGGCGGACGCTTAACCTTAGCCATTATTGGCTGGGGCGCAGCCCCGCCAATGTCCTTCGTGTCTGCTGGCCCGCTGGCGCTCTCTGGCGCACTCTCTGCTGTCTCGGTCGTCTCCGGCGCACTCTCTGCCGTCGAGACGAGCTCGGACGTGTCAGGCGATTCCGGATTGCCTGGATCGGTAGCCGCACCAGATGTGACCCCTGTGGCCGCCGAGCCAGAGCTGAGATCTGAGCTCTGGCGGAGGTGGCTCGTGTCTTTGCTCGAGTCGCTCTCCCTCGATACACTGTTGTGCGACGCATGCTGGCTGCTGCGGTCGCTGTGTGCAGACATCGCAACCGAAGCGTTGTCTGCGCTAACAGCACTCGAGTGCGTTGAAATTGTCTGCAGCCGGTTGCGCTCGCTCGGGAGTACAAAAGGCTCCACGTCGGGCTTTGAGCCACGGTGCGCTGCGCCGCTTGTCGCATCGCTATCATCGCCTTCGTCATCGCTCATGTCACTATCAGAACCGGAGCCAGCCGAGCCTTCACCATCGCTGCCGCGCTGGTCAACGTAATCGTGGTCATTCTCAAAGCTTGACGCGCGGGCAGACGACGACGACTCGCCTGTCGCCACCGTCGTCTCCGAGCGATTGCCCCAACTGCGTGTGTCAGGTGCATCGCCTTGGGCCTTCGCTTGGTATGGCTCGTAGTGCGCCTCCTTAGAATCGTCATTCTCCGCCGCAATTTTTTCAGAGCGTAGCCGCTCAGGGCTCGCGGCCGTAACGAACAACGACGGAACCGCCGAGTCGTCTGAGGGTGGCAGAGGGTCAAACCCGCCTTGGGCAGCGCGAGGCGTGAGAAGCTCGCGGATACTCTGGTCGCTGATGTCCCGCACCGGCGGCAGCGCGTCATAGGTCGAGATCGGGCGGTTCAGAATTTCTGACGAGCCTTGATACAGCTCAGCAATGTCCTGGTCCACGACTTGGCTATACGGTCGTGCTGGAGACGGGTTCTCCGAGCGAGTACCTGCAAGCGGCGCCGTCGTATCATTGTGGAATTCGTGGGAGATATCAGATGCCCCAGACGCCTCGCGCGAGTGACCCGGTGTCCCCACTTTCCGTATCCTTAGCCCCTCAATCTGCTCTTGTGGGGCCTCACCACTCGCTCCAGCTGCATTGCGGTCTTGGGGAGTAGCAGGGTTAGCCTCGAAAGTAACTTCGGGTACTTGTCTGAGATCTGACTGATAATCGACGGAGCCACCCAATTCGCTACGGGGAGGATGCGTGGAGTCCACGCTGTATCGTCCTGTTGAAAGTGACGCCGTCGAGTTCGAGTCCGACAGATCGTTTGCTGATTCCCGGTGGCCTCCCGAGACAATGGCCGAGTATGGATGCTGGGAGTAGCGATTCTCATAAAATCCGTAGATATCCTGGATGCTTCCATCATCGGTCTCAAGCCGCGGGGAGGCATTTGATTCAGCATCCGCTGAGAGCGCTGGTGAGGCGGCAGCAACCGGAGTGGTTTCGCCCTCGATGTCTGAGCCGGCCGGCTCACGAGACGATTCGTGCGTAGACAGCTTGTGCGGCGCATCGTCGGCCTCCTGGGCTGAATGCGGGAGCGCAGCCGTTGCAGCATCTCCCCCACGAGAGCCCGTCACAGTGTTGGATCTCGCCAGTTCGGACTGTTCTTCAACGGGGCTACTTGCCGTTTGAACTGGCCGCCGCGTAGCCTT
Organism: Starmerella sirachaensis; assembly: GCA_030578495.1. Lineage (NCBI taxonomy): Eukaryota > Fungi > Ascomycota > Dipodascomycetes > Dipodascales > Trichomonascaceae > Starmerella > Starmerella sirachaensis. Next base: position 112,864 of record JAJMSC010000001.1, on the reverse strand, counting down.
ACGCTCACTGGCCGCAGGCCTCGCCTTTTCTTCCTTCTCTTCTTCAGTCGGAGCACTCTTGCCCTCCTCGGCTATGGTGTTCAACGCGTGCATAGCCTCATGGCGGGCCGGGGCCGCAGCAGACGGACTGGTCACCTCTTCCGCGTAGTCTGCGTAGTCGTCGTAGCCCTCGTACTCGTCATATTCATTTCCCCAGTCGTCACCATCATAGGAGGTTTGCGGCGCAACCCATCGTTTGGATTCTTTGCGCAACACCTTGCTGTCGACCATGCTCGCAACCGTACACGCGAGATGCGTCGTTCGTCGCGACTTCACGCTCCCTTTGTTTACTAAGCTAGTAGCTTGGTTACTCTACGTGGAGGTAATAGGGGGTGGATCTGGGTGATGCCTAAGGCTTAGCCCACCACGGCACCCCTCACCTCAACCCCCTTCCTTCCTTGCAGCGTATGTATGTATGTATGCTGCAGGGTTGAGCGAGGAAGGAGTATTACTCGAAGATTGTGAGGCAGAAAGCATAGATGAAGAGGCTAAGGGATTTCGATTAGACTTCTCAGTCCTTTTTGACGGGCGTTCCCAGTAGGTAAGCGTTCATCGCTCGACTTTGTTCGTAGGAGTTGTTTATATTTACAGATATCTTTCAATATCCAGGCCGTGTGCTCGAAGCAACATACCTCTAATGCCTGGAACGTTTAAGGGCTTAATAGTATTTTTAGTAGACTTCCAGGATGTAGCGTTCGTTCTCCTTGAGGTCTTCAATGAGCGTAGCTTCGTTGACTTCCTCGCCAGTCTGAGCTGCGCCAGTGACGACAATGTCCTGGAGCGCCGCCGAGATGTCCGGCACGGGCCATGTTGGCCCGCACAAGTAGAAGTTACCCTTGCGCAAAACAAATGCGTCAACAAGCTGCGTCTTCGCCTGCTCAATGCGGTGCTGGATGTAGATTTTCTCGGGCTGATCACGACTGAACGCGGCACCAATATGAGTGAGAACGCCAGCATGCTTGTATGCCTCGAACAGCTCACCGTATAGGTACTCCTGGCGCTGGTGACGCGAGCCGAGGAAGAGATAAACAGGTCCGATCTTCTCGCCGTGGTCACGCTGCCACATCTTTTCCTCGAGGAAGGCCTTGAACGGAGCGAGACCTGTGCCGAGCCCGGCCATGATCACGGGTGTCTCCGCCTTTGCAGGAAGCTTCATTACCGACGGCTTCACGCTAACAACCACCTCTGCGCCGTGCTCGAGGTCGGCAAGGAACTTCGAGCACTGCCCGTAGCGCTTTTCACCGCGCGAGTTCACCCAGTCCACGATTACGATGAGCAGATGTACCTCATTCGGATGGACCTTCTGCGAGGAAGCAATGGAGTATTCGCGACGCTTTAGGGGCGCGATCAGGTCAACCAGCTCTGTGGCAGTGGGCTTCGCAGAGCTAAACTCGGAGAGCACGTCCACGTAGTTCTCAAAGTCGACCTCGTTCCGCTTCTTGAGCTCCTCAGCACCGGCAGCACTACCCAGATGCTGCAGCTTCTTCTTCTGTGCGTCGTTGCTAGCGAAATTGGCCAAGGCCTCGTAAAACCGCTTCGGGACCTTGCCAAAGAGATCGAGCTTGTCACGGAAGATCTGGAAGGCAGTGTTGTAGGCCTGTGAGTCATTCAGCGGCAGGCTGATCACCTCTTCGGGATCGATGCCGTACGAGCCAAAGAACTCAAGTACTGCAGTGGCATTGTTCGGCGCGTGCACACCAAGAGCCTCACCGATAGCATACTTCAAGCCCGTTCCTGTAATGTCAAGCTCGAGCTGAAAAATGTGGCGGTCATAATCTTCTGGGGTGACACGCTGATTGCGCTTGACCTTCGCAACAAAATTTTGCGTTGGGACGTCGGGGCGCAGCTCGACGCGCTCATCAAACGCCTCCCTGAATAAAATGCGCTTCTTGATCCCGAGCGCGCCAACAGCATCAACATTGGCACCCGGCTCGGCGGCCTCTTCCTCAGCCCTGCTGAGGCTTGGACGGTCCACCGGGACGAAGCTCGTAGCGAGCGCCCGTTTTGCGTATTGCACATCCTTCTCCTTCTCCGGGATTTCAACCTTCGCCCAGTCGGCTGTGTTCACGGTCGAGATGCCCTGCTCTTTCAAGGTCGTGACGATTTTGTTCACAGTCGCGGCAACCAGCTCTGTGTCGCGGCCGTTCGCATGCACGATGCGAGATGTCGCGGTGTCGACATTAGCTCCGGTAAGAAGCCATATTACTGCTTGTGCGGCCATGCGGGCAGTACGTCCCATCGTGTTTGACGTGTCCACCTTCGAATAGTCGACGCGAAACACCTCAAGGCCCTTTGCCCGAATGTTGAGCTTGACTTGAGCAGGCACCTTTTTCTCGAGCTCCTCATCAGACGCTGCGGCGATAACGAGCTTTCCGCCCTCCTTCACACGGGCGCTGACATCAACTGCCTTTAGCACTCCGACGTCGTTCACAATACTGACATCGGCAGAGTTAATTGCCCAGTACTGGCCCTGGAAATCGAACCGGATGTCGGATGAAACGGCTCCGCCACTGATGAGATTGTCAAACTTGGTGTACAAATTCGCCTCTGCAATGGGCAACGAAAGTATTCCCGGCGCTGACGCCGTCGCATTCGAGTCGGAGTCCCACACTGTCACCGTTGGACCAGTCTCTGGGAAGTCCGCCGTCGAGTCGCTGAAGCCAGTGACGATGCTAGAGATCTCCGGGCCTGCAGTGAAGCCGTAGTGGAGTCTGAGGGCCGCACTGACCTCCTTGTAGAGGTCATTGGTCTTGCCAACTACCACGATACGGATCGCAGAATCAGGAACGGCGGCCAAGAACTTGTCCGCAAGGAATGGAGAGTACAAGCGCACGTTCACCACCCCAGTGCGATCGTCACGCTTCGCGAGCTTAAGGACCTCGGGGAGACCCATGGTGACGTAGACTGTGCTGGGCTCCTTTGCCCCGTAGTACTCGAACGGGGCCAGCGAGGTGCCAAGAGCCTTATTAGTCGCCTCAAATGCATCAAGTAGACCAGCTCCCTCGGGGAGCTCCGGGATTGCGGGACGTTTCGTGGGCGTGACGGCCTGGCGCGTGCCGCGAACACCGTCATAGACGTGAATGGCAGAGCCAACAGACTTCGCGACCACCGACGAGAGGAACGCCGTGTACAGCGCATCTTCAGGCAGAGCAAGGCTAGAGGCGAGCAGAGGAACGCCGAGATTCCGAGCAACCCGCGCTACAGTCGCGTCGTCCGTAATTAGCTCGCCCGAGCCGACGTCGTAATCTGCAGCTGCGACCTGGAAAGCGACGCCGCGCTCGACCCAGTGGGTGCGGTGCTGCGCGAGAAGGGACTCCATAGACCGGATCGTCGCGGTGGATGCAATCACGGATGTGATGCTGCTCACCGGCTCGGACTCGGACACGTAGCCGAGCACCGCGAGGGCAGCGCCCACCCGCGTATCGAGTGGAAAGAGCCGAGGTACAACACCGAAAGAATTCGGAGCGTCCTGAGCAGCCCAAAGTTTCAGGGCATTGTCAAGCTCAAATGTCTCCGGAGAGAAGTCAAACAGCGCATCGGAAACGTTGTAGGCGACTTTCTGCACGTCAAGACCCGCCGTCGTCTTCCCCGTGGCGCGTGTTTCGCCCACAGCCCCGATATCTGGCAGGCCTCCCAAGAGTGCTGCCTGCTTCTCGAGTCCAACCACCATCAACAGTGCGACGGTGAATAAAGGAAGTTAATTTGGAGGCGCTACTGAAATATTATATCTACCCAGTCGATAATTCGGTCTTTCCATTTCAGCCGAATGATGCAACATCACATGACCTGCAGGCCTGGGTCGGCCTTGAGAATGTGTCACCCGCCTGCCCGCGCTCACTACTGATGTGCGTGTGGAGCGATATCGCGGTCACGCATGCCCAAGACTGCATAATCACACCTTACACTACATGCAACCCACAACCGCGGTACTCTAACCACACAAGTCTGCAGATGCGCTTCCAAGCCACAGACGTGTCGAAGCGAGTCACGTAAAACTACTGCACACTGTGTGTATATTGGCGCGCCGCGAGAGCCAGAAACGCAAAACTAATTACGAGCTTACTATATGCAGGTAGGTACTTAACGAAATATATCCGTGGCAAATTAGCGAGTGCGGATAATGCCCGCCGCAGCAAGGAGATTGATCTTGCGGCGAACCTCCGGGTTCCTCATATGGTCTTGAAGCGCCGCTGGGTCAGATGCAGCCTGCTGCAGGATCGTGTTCATGATCGGGTCACGGCGGATCTCGTCAATCTCCGGATCATTCGCAAGACGTTCGGTGCGCTGGTCCTCGGTCTCGCCGGGCAGCGCGGCGAACCGGGCCTGCGACGCCTTGAAGTAAAGATCCTCGATCTCGCGCGAGTGCTTGTGGTCGACGTCGGCGGTGCGCGCCTCCTCGAGCGTGTCCATGGCTTTGCCGTACTGCTTCATGATGTTGTAGGCCGTCGCCTTGCGCGTGTAAGCCTTAACGAACTTCGGGTCGAGCTCAATGGCCTTGTCGCTGTCACGCACCACGTCTGGGTAGTTCATGAGCTTCAGGAACGACGCCGCACGATTGGCGTAGCCGCGCGGGTCGCTGGGATTGCGCTTGATAGCCTCAGTGTATGCCTTCACCGATTCAGGGAACTTACCCTCCTTGAACAAAGTGTTGCCTTCGTTACGAGCCTCCTCAGCCTTCTCCGGGTCGATGTACGCCTGCTCCTCGCGCGTGCGCAGCTCCTTCTGCGTCGACCGCAGCTTGTTCAGCACATCCGAAGAACGCTCCTCGGTGAGGCTCTTCTCGAAGTAGTCGATAGCCTCCTTCAGCTTGTCCTGCTTGAGGTAGCTCTGGCCGACGCGCGACAGAGCTTTAGCCACAACCTTGTAGTCGGAGCGCACCTCGTGCGACTCCTCGACGGCACGGAGACCCGTCTTTATCGCCGCGTCGTAGTCACCCTTTTCATACTCTGCCGTCGCGCGGTTGTTCAGGTATGTGATGTCCTTGTAAATACTCCAGGCCTTCTCGTAGTGCTCGATCGCAGCATCAAACTCGCGCTTCTTATACAGCGCATTGCCCTCTTGCTTCTCGGCATCCGCAGCAGCCTTCTCATCGCTCACCGGCTCCGCTGGCTTGGCAGGTTCTGGCTTTTTCGGCTCCGCCTTCGGCTTCTTTGTCTCTGGCTCGCTCGCGGTTGCGCCGGGCGTCTCCGGCGCCTGCTCCATTGAGATGCCTAGCATCACACCAATAGCCTCCTGGATCCTAGGGTCGCTAACTTGGCCAGTAAGCGCAGCTAGCGGATTCTTCATAGTCTGCTGCAAGTTTTCCATGAACTTGGGATCCTTCAGGTACTCCTTCGTCTTCGGGTTCTGGCTAAGCCGCATCAAAGTCTGAGGGTCGTTGAAAATCTGCGAGAACTGATCCTGGCCTCCGTTGAGACTGTGAGTGAGGGCATCATCCACGCTCTTCTTACCTGACTGCGCCTGCGCGTTAGACGGGTCGATCTTGAGCGCATCCTCATAAGCGTCAAGGGCCTTGGCAAGGTCACCAAGACCATGCAGCGCCGTGCCACGGCGGTTATATCCCTTCACCCAGTCCGGTTTGATCTCGATAGCCTTGTCCGCGTCGTCAAGAGCCTTCTGCCACTCCTTCAGCGACGCATATGCTCCAGATCGGTTCGAGTACAGAACTTGGTTCGGCGTGGGCGACGCATTGATCGCCTCCGTGAATAAGTCCACTGCCTTCTGAAAATCCTTGGCAGCGAAAGCCGCGTTTCCCTGACTTTTGAATTCGTCGGCGGTTGTCATCCTCTAAATATGAACCGGAGTTTACCACCCGTATTTATAGAGTGCTGCTGTGCGAGGTGGCTCTTATGCGGTGGGTACCTACTTATATACTGCTGACGTCAGAATGTTCGAGAACGCACACTGGGCTACTGTCGAGGCCACGGCAAAATGGCGAAATGATAGCACTTGTCAAGCACGTCCTGCGCGAAATTCGAGAGAAATCAATACGGGGCGAGTGAGAGGCATCGCTCTTGTACCAATTGCATAAATGCTGGCTCTCGCCTACAGTCGAACTGTAACATTTCACATAAATTGCTAAGCAGGAAAGGCCGGTAGTGTAGGGTATGGGTTTTCGCCACATGCAGTATAGTGTGTTTTGGCAACGCAACGGTGCAATGCGAGGCGCTATGTCGTGTTCCTATGCCGGCGTGAGCAATTTCATGGTCAAAGAGAGTGGCCAGTGGTTATATAGGTGATGAGTTCCGTAGCTTAAACCGGGACTAGATGAGAATGCGCTATCAATTAGAGCCAATAGTATATCTATCCTATTCTACTCTACTCGTCAAACCAGAACACATGGTGGCGGGGCCGGGAGCCATGACGGTGGTGTCCGTTATGGTGTCCCTGATGATGCCCGTGGTTCATGCGCTTCGGCCACGGGAAGTAGATCTCGCCAGCATCCGGCTCGTCAGAATCGGCGCGGTCGAAATCAGCGCGATCGAAATCACGGAGACGCTTGTTGCTAGAGCGGCCGGCTTCTGCAAGCTCTGCGAGTAGTCCGCGCTCGTCGAACTTGATATGCTTGCGCGCTGTTCGCCGAACCTGGTCGTGCGACGGGGAGTCTAGGGCGCCTGCCGGTAGGGCTTGGTGCGAGACGTTATCTGGCCTCTTGAGGTTCCAAATGGATGTCTCCTCCGCACTTTCGTCCGAGCTATCTGAGCCGAGCACGCCAGTAGAGTCGGAGTCGGAGTCGGAGTCATTCACGATCTTGCGCACGCCAAAAATGAAAGTCCCCTCCTCAGCATCGCTCTGGCCGCTATCGCCGAGCTCAATTGCAAGCCTGCTCGAGTCTGCCTCAGACTCCGAGCCCGTCTGGTGGTTCACAGCAGAGCTAATGCTAGCACTTGACTCTGACCCTGAACCGTCGTCACTCGCCAGCTTAACAATCTCGCAACAGGCATGCTCGCGCCCATCCTCATGCTTGGCCGAGCTATCCAACCTCTCGACCTCCAGACGCGGCGCGTGGGGCTCATATACGGTATCCCAGTTCTCAGGGTTGACAAATGATGGAATCGTGGTATTCGGGATGCGCTGGATAGAGTCGTACCTTGCATCCTCCTCTTCCTCATTTCGAGCCCTAGTTGCCAAAGCAGCTCCGCAATCGCAATCACGGCACCGTGAGTCAAGGTCCACTGCGGATGCATGGCGCACAGCGGCAATGGCCCAGCCGCTACCATCAGCGTCGCTGTCATTAGAGTCGGCCTGGCCATCGTCAGGACTATAGTTTTTAACCGCGCGCGAGACAGCATCATACACCGAATTGATCTCTGATTTCTGCGAGGAGCGCTCGACACTTGATGCTACACTGGCGAGCACGTCCTGCTCATCCTCGTCGGCCTCGATCGGGCCTACCTTCAAATTGGGGCTATATGACGGCTTGCTACCATCACCAGGATCCGAGCGCGGCTCGACCGAGTCGTCGCTCGAGCTTTCGCTCTCGGGGAACCGAGTTGCGAAGTCTAGCTGAGCATCCTGTGTGCTAATTGCAGAGCCGCTGGAGTTCGTGTCCTGTTTCAAAGTAGACGTAGAGGCGGAGCAAGCGCTAGGACTGCATTCGCGCCAGTGCTCAGCAACATCGTCGTCGTCGGTCGAGTCTAAGAGCAAAGACACTACGCCGCAGCACGACCCTCTGCAGTCGTTTGCGCTTGGGTGTTCGTCATCCTCTTCGTTGCGGGGCGTATGCGTGTCGAGCAAGTCGTGCTGGAGTTTGATCCCATCCTCGCTGTATGCAGGGGGGGAGCAAGATACCATAAAAGACGACTTGCTGCCCTGGGCACCTTGGGTAGCTTCTGCTTCCTCGCCATCCTCGCCACTATCTGTAAATGAGGACTCAGACTCAGAGGACACCCCAATATGAGGGTTGCCTTCAAGGAGTTCGTCGAGCTGGCAACTGTGGCTCCCTTGCGCAGACAATGGAAGCCTGTAATCCCGGTCTACAAGGTAGACTTCGTCGTCGCTCACGAAATCATCGCTAGCTGGCCCATCGGTATCACTTGCCGAACCGTTATCGCTGGCTAAGTCCTCGCTAGCTGAGGCACCACTGGCCAAATCATCACTTGAAGCAGAGTCACTAACTACTGATGCATCGCTGCTGGACAAGTCGCATTCAACTAAGTCGGATGGAGATGAATCGCTAGCAGAGGAAGACTCTTCTAGCTCGCTCAAGGACACGTCGCTATCGCCAGGTTGCTCGCCACGAGACGAAAGCGCATTGTCACCGCTTTCAACAATTATGAGGTCCGACGGCGACGACGGGCTCAGCGGAGCGGATGGCGTGCCTACAAACCGGACAGACTTCACAACCGCAGCACCCCGATCCTGCGACGCAGCGCTGGCGCCCGTTCTGAGAACAGAATGAGCTTGCCGAGAGGGCGCTGAGAGCTCGCTGTGCGTCGCAACTGACTTCTGTGCACGTTTACGGCTCAATGCGCGCTCGCGTAACCGGCGAGCACGTCCAGTGTTGAGTACCTCCACAGTCTTGCTCCACAGAATTCGTTGGGCTTGGGGCTCCTTCACACGTTGTAAGGTATCTAACAGTTCGCGCTTCAGCTCCTGCGTGAATCGCGTAGAGTCGTCTTCATTATCCGCCAGTGGTGGCGATTTTGCGGACGAACGCAGGCCGCTAAACAGACGGCGCAAGAAGGACATTCAGAGAAGATAAGGGAGCTTTATCACCTATCGCGGAAAAGAACAAACAATCAGAGGCGCTAAAGGACGAAATGCAGGTCAATTGGCTATCTACAAACGCAATGGCCGCACTGTAAGCTGTAAACCTTAGAGAGGCAAAGGAGGATCCCCTTCCCTTCCTCCCTCTGTCCTACCCCCCACAGCCGACTCTGATAACGTACGCACGTTAGCAATAATAGAGGTTAGGTTAATTACCCTGGGCCAAGCCGTAATGTCAGTCAGCGTTCACGCAACATAGACGCATTAGCCATTACGAACTGCTTTAGGCTGAGTCATTTCCTTAGACCCCCATCCAGTAGCGACGGGAATATCGGGAAAGTCGAACGCGTTTAGAAAGCGGAGCTCGGCGCCCCTTATTATTGTTCTTTTTAGCCTAATTTGAAGATATTAGAATCAGGTACAGGAGCTGCGCGTGTAATTCCAGCCTTAGCGCGGTTACGACTCAGACGCCGGACCACCCGTACCCCATAGCCAGAGAGCGGCGGGCGCTAACAGGGGGGTGTAAGAGGGAAAGCAGCAGCAGCGATATGTCAGCCTCGCGTAAGCAGGCCGGAGGCCAAAGGAACAGACAGTCATTGCCGGTGGTTTGTGGCCACTGACGGTTACACGTAACACGAGACCCACGCGAGCACGACGACAGCCTTACGTGCGCGCCGTGCTTGAGCTCTCTTTAGCATCGATCGGCAAGGCGCTCCAAGTTTAGAAGATAAAGCAAGCGCCACCCAGTGCCTTATTAATTCGAGTACGAGATGCGAAAAGCACTCAGGGGACCGGCGCTGCTTCAACCGCAGCGCATGCTGCGTGCGTCCATGCATTCACACGGAACAGCGCGCAGTAGATCGTTGCCCTCTAGGGACTTACGAGTAGTCGGACTGCGCCAGACTGCAATCGGTACCCGGGGAATTGTCATTCAACGCCGCTTTCTTCTAGGACCCATTTTCCGTGTCGCGCGATCCGGCGTCGCAGTTGCGACTGGCGCAGCGGCCGGCACCGTTGCCTATGCGCACCACAAGTTCGGTGAGGCGTCCAACGCGGTCAGCGATAAGCTAGACCGCGCCTCAGATTGGATCAGTGGCGTCTGGGACAAAGTACATCTGCCAGACGTGGATTTTTCGGCCGGGAAGTCGGGTTCGGACGCGGACGGCGGGGCCGCCCAGGCCAGCAATGGCAGCGGCGGCGCAAGTTCGAACGGCACGCGAGACTCGGGGAATGGTGGCTCTGACGGGTCCAGTGGCTCTGGAGGCTCGAACGGGTCTGGCGGGCCAGGCGGCGGTCAGGGCGATGCCGCAGCAGCCGGTGCTGTCGCAGCAGCCGTGCCCGCGTCGCTCGAGCCGACCTATGATGAACAGGTCGATGAAATGGATGACCAGATGATTAACCTGACGGGCAAAATGATCGAGATCCGCAACGTTCTGCAACAGATTGACGGCTCAGATAAGGTCCAGCTACCATCAATTGTAGTGATTGGCTCGCAATCGAGCGGGAAGTCCTCGGTTCTTGAGGCCATCGTTGGCCACGAGTTCCTGCCGAAAGGCTCCAACATGGTCACGAGGCGTCCCATCGAGATGACTCTCGTCCACACGAACTCGAACTCGGCGAGCGAGTACTGCGAGTTCCCCGCGCTGAGGCTTGGCCACATCACGAACTTCCGCGACGTGCAGAAGACACTGACCGACTTGAATCGTGCAGTTCCTGACTCGCAGGTTGTCAGCGACGAGCCCATCCAGCTGCGCGTGTACTCGCCGCACGTCCCGGACTTGACGCTCATCGACCTTCCTGGGTACATCCAGGTTGTTGCTGCAGACCAGCCAATTGAGCTGAAGCAGCGCATTGCCGAGCTCTGTGAGAAGTATATCCAACCGCCAAACGTCATTCTTGCTGTGTCGGCCGCCGACGTCGATCTCGCGAACTCGACGGCGCTGCGCGCGTCGCGCCGCGTTGACCCCGACGGCCAACGCACGATTGGCGTAATTACAAAGATGGATCTCGTCGACGCCGTGCGTGGCCGAAGTATTCTGACCACGCGAGAGTACCCGCTGCGCATGGGCTACGTCGGCGTCGTGACGCGGGCCCCGAGCAACATGTCGTCCTCCTTGTTCGGTTCCGGTGGTGGAAACTTAACGAAGACTGTTGCTGAGCATGAGCAGAAGTTCTTCGATGACCCTGAATACCGCGGTATCAATTGGGGCGTGATACAGCTTCGCCAGAAGCTCATGCGTGTGCTCGAGAAGAGCATGTCGGCAAGCCTCGAGCCCACGACGCGAGGAATCCGCAAGGAGCTCGAAGAGACCGCCTACGACTTCAAAGTCCAGTACAACGACCGCGTTTTGACCCCCCAGACCTTCCTGGCACAGAGTGCAGATGCGTTCAAGGTGAGCTTCCAGGGCATGAGCCAGCGGTTCGGCCGCGACCAGGTCCGGGAGCTCATCAAAGAGGCACTCGACCAGAAAGCTCTGGACCTGCTTGCTGAGAACTACTGGAACAGCCCACCCGGTTTGAGGCGCGATGCCGAATATCTCACCCCGCCCGCATCGCCCTCTCGCTCATCGACCTCCGCATCATCATCCCCATCACCATCGTCGTTATCGCCTGTGGCTGGTGTGGCGCCAGATATCAGGGACCTCAGCTCCTCGAAGCCTGACATGCTGTTCTGGAAGGGCAAGGTTGACCAGCTCTCGGCGTCCTTGACGAAGCTCGGGATCGGCCGTCTGTCCACGTCGCTGCTGGTTGATGCGATCACGGAGCGGATGCGTGACCTCGAGGCCGACTCGCCCTTCAGCGCCCAGCCGCTGGCCCTGCAGCAGATCGACGAGGCCACCGAGAAAATCTTGAGCAGCAAGTTCTACTCCACGGCAGACCAGATTGAGAACTCGATCAAGCCGTACAAGTACGAAGTGGACCTCGATGCCCGGGAGTGGTCGCAGTCCCGCGAGTACGCGTACAACCTGCTGAAGGAAGAGCTTCGCCAGTGCAACGCTGCATATGAGGCGATTAAGAATGAAGTCGGCGCGAAGAAGCTTAGCAAGCTCATCGACTCGCTAGGATCGTTGAACCCCTCAGAGAATCTCGACCACTTCAGCGCGTCGCTGATCTCCAAGGCGCGCGCGGCGTCGTTCCTGCGCGACCGCGCCGAGCTCCTCAAAGCGCGCTCCACGTTCATCCGGTCCTCGAAGTGTAAGTCGAGCAAGAACAAGGCGCTGTGCCCGGAGGTGTTCATGGACGTCGTGTCCAGCAAGCTCGCCAGCACAGCCGTGCTGTTCCTGAACTTCGAGCTACTCAGTGACTTCTACTACTCGTTCCCGCGGGAGTTCGACGCAAAACTGCAGTCGCTCACCGAGGAGGACGTCGAGAAGCTCGCGACGCAGGACCCCCAGGTGAAAAAGCATGTGGACCTCCAGCATCGCAAGGAGCTACTGCAGCTCGCGCTGTCGAAGCTGCAGACAATTAATGATATCCGCAATCTCGAGGAGAGACGGTTCCGGTAGCGAGTAATATTTATTGTTTATACCACATAATGGCTATTGTTGTGTGCAGTCCGTCTGACTCGGTATCGCCTCGGGCCCGCCGAGTTGACAAACAATCTATCCCTAGCTCGCAGACGCCCCTGCCCCTACAAACGCAATTGCTGCATTTGCGGCTGTGTATGACGGATCCGGCTTGTTGTTCTTCGCCTCGACGGAACGAAGCTGAGGCACTCGGCCTCCGTCGCAATCAATCACAGTCGAGGTCGACTAAGCACTGGCCGCGGCCCGAATCCTCCGCCCTATCCTGTGGAACGGGCCTGCCAGGTTTGTCATGGCGCACCCTTAATTCGCGCGGCCGACTCCTACCCAGCAACCGCGGTGCATACGCTGCTACGTTTAAGGTGGAGCACCCGCATGAGGAACGGCAAGTGCAGATCGGTATAGGGGCGCTGCTGGCTAGGGTTACGCAGCACAGCTATGCCCTAGAAATAAGGGCCAATCCATACACCTCGAGAAATTCGTGCGCTGCACACCGACTCGAAACTAGTCGTGTGGACTGTTTTCGAGCTCGCAGAGGAGAAAGGCGAGCGATAGCCGAGAAATCGCAGCCTGGTTGGAGTTCCTGGGTGCGGGAATCTCAGCATAGTCGCACTCAATTTGGCTCTGAAGTCCTTGCGCGTAAGGCTTTTGATAGTTGACGATTGGTTCTAAACGACCCAACGAAGAAGCGGCGTCGCGTGCAGGCACTCCTCCTCCGTTCGTCAGTGCGAAGGCACCCGAGACGTCTGAGGAACAGCCCGTACAGCGTGCAGCGCCGCGTTTGCAGCCCCAGCAGCAGCCGCCACACCTGTCCAACTCGCCCAGAGTAGGCGCCGGCGCCGCTGCGGACACTGGATCCCACGATTTGCGCTCTACCGACGTGAATGTGAATGTTGGTGGGCCGGGCGGGCCCTCTAGTGTGCCGGCGAGCGCCCGCCCCAGCGCTCACCCCAGTGTTGCTAGCACGAGCGTGACGCCGCCAATCCAAGTGAGCCCTGATTCCGATGACGCGGCCACAAGGGGGAAGAACCTGGCGGCAGCGCTCGGCGTGACAACGTGGACCCACGGCGAGGCCTCTCTCGCCGAGGCGCTGCGGCTGAAAACTGAGCAGGAGCGTACAAAACAAGAATTCTTTCGCCTCGAGACACACAAACGCATCCTCGGTGTGCTTGAACTGGCGGCGCAGATGGCAATTCCCGGCGCATCCGTGCCGCTCCTGTTTACAGGTGCAGATGAGACTGCCTCAGCGAACCTCGCGACACTCGCGGCTTCGAACCAGGCTGCCTCGGTCCGTGCCACCGCCACGGCCGCTGCGCAGGCTAGCGCCCAGGCCGCTGTCCGCGCAGCGTCGATGGACAGTAATCCGGCGGGTGCGCAGGCTGCCACTGCTGCTGCGGCCGGCGCGGCAGCTTCTGGGATGCCTCCACCCCCTCAGTTGGCGGTGAATCAGGCCCTGCAGCAGAACGCGTACTCGCCTCTTGTTCACCAGAGTCCGTCGGCTGGCCCATTGTCAGGCGCCGCGGGTCCGGCCTTGCGGAGCCCGACCACGCCAACGCAATTGACGTCCCAGGATTACCCGGGAAGCAACAGCAAGCCTGGAGACGGGTCCAGCCTCCACACTCCACTCTACGCCTCTTTGGGACTCGAGCAGCAGACGCAGCTTCTCCCGAGTGGCCGCTTCGACGTGCTGGCGTTCGGGCGCCGCCGCGCGTCGCCAGAACGATTCCGGCCGGGCCATCGAGCCACTGTGTCTGCCCTCCCTGCGTTCGGAGGCGGCGGCACTCCTGGCGCGCCGGGTCCGATGATGCTCGGTCCAGCTTCACCAGTGGGGCCCCCGCCTGGGGGCGTCATTCCTGCTACCTTCTATGCGCAGCACTTGTCGCCGCACACTCAGCACCATCCTGCCCCGCCTCAGCCTGGGGCGACCGCGACAGGGCCGCTTGGGTCACCCCAGGATGCCTCGTCGATCCAGCACCCACAGCCGTCGCACCAGCACCAGCCGCAGCCGCCGACACAGCCCCAGCTGCAGCCGCCTATTGGCATCCCTCTCCCTGCTTCGCGCCAGCCGCAGGGCAAAATCCCTGTCATGAGCACGACGCCGTCGCGTGGCACCCGGTCCAGGGGTCACTCCGGGTCGTCGGCTTCAGATTTGCAAATCCACCAATGGAAACCAAAACCGCCGGCCAAAGATAGCAAGTGGAAGGCGGTTACAAATGCCTTCACGCGGTCGCGAGATGGTACAAAGGACTCGGGCGGCGCCAGCGGTGCGAGGAACGACAGTACCGCGCCGCCCCCAACAAAGATACCCGCGAGCAGCTCGTCGCGTGCCCATACGCCCGACAATCAACTCGACAGAAACACAGTCGGCAGCCCTCCGCCACGGAGCACCGCATCCTCGGCTGCTGTCGTGGCGCAGCATAATAATAATCGCCGCAGCGCTGGCCATGCGCGACGCCGATCCGCTGCCGCGTTCTACCCGCAACCTCCGACGTCCACGTCACCCTCTCCGGGGCCCGCTGGTACGGGAAAGTCTCTCGGAGCTGCGTTTGATGCGGGCTCTGTATTGTCACCGCCCGAGAAAAATGACGAGAATCGCCGACTCGATGAAGGCGTTGCCGTGCTTGCTGGGCTCGCTTCCGAGCAAGACAAGCGCGACGCTGAAGCACAGTCTCAGAGTGGTGACGGCCACCATGGGACGTCGCAAAGACTACCTTCTTTTTTGCATATACTTGGCGGCAAGCCCGGGAGCACCGATGGGTCTGGCCCCCACTCTGGGGTCAGGAAGCCCGACCACGCCAGAAGCGCGTCGGTGCCGGGCAGCCCCACTAAAAATTGATATTACTCTTTAGTGTTAGTCCCTGAAAGTTGTGATGTACTTGTTCGTCTTTTGGGCCGCCTCAAGTTATTGCCTAAAAGTCGATACCGTTATGCACCCAGTAACTGCATACAACAGTAAATTAGACAGCACAGTGCAGAATCGCTTATATTGCGGACTAAAGAGTCGCAGGCGGCTACTGCAACAAAATAAAACCACAATGGTTTACAAAATGTGGATATATTGCAGCTCTAAGCAGAAACGGATTTTATTGAATATAAGTGCAACAAAAAAAGTACTCCGTGACGGAGAATCGAACTCCGATCTCCCGCGACCTGTTAGCGTAAGCATGACAGGCGGAAATTCTAACCATTAAACTATCACGGATGTTTCTGTCACAAGGTGCGCTTAGTGCTTACATGACACTGCTTGTCATTTGGATGATAGGCCTGCGCTCTGCCCTCCCTCTGCCCTCCTTACTCGGTGGTGTACTTACACCACAGCCTGTTCAAGACTCGGAGAGGAAGGACTTAGTACGCGCACTCCAGCTCGCACCAACTCGCCGCCACACACGTCCCTATAGTGCTGGCTCAGAGGAGGAAGTGCGGAGGCGTGGAGTAGACAGGATGGAGAATGTGGAGCTTGATGAGGTGCAATGGCGCTCGCCCGAATGGATCCAAGCGTTTGGGCTTCGCACCGACAACGTTCTAGATTATTTCGCCCTCTCGCCTTTCTACGATCGGTCTTCAAATAATCAGGTGCTGAAAATGCAGACAAACTTCAACGAGCAGCTGCAGAGTCGCGGCTCGGACCTGACCAAGGAACTTCAGAACATGAAGGGCATTGAGTTTCAGGTCGTCATTGCTCGGGAGCCCAATCTGTGGGTCATCCGCAAACAGGACCGCAAGAGCCCCACCGAGGTGGATGTAATTTCGGTGTACTTTGTGAGCGGCGAAAACGTCTACCAAAGCCCGTCCATACACAATGTTCTCGTGTCGAGGATTCTTGCCACAAGCCAGCATCTTGGCGAGGCACAACGGATCGCGGAGCAGCTCCCTCAGTTCACAGCCCTGGGCCATGAGTACAAGAAAGGGAGCAAGGACCCCGCCAACGTGAGTGGAGGTAACACAAAAGGCAACGGCACTCCTGCGACCGAAGCCGAGACAATCGAGGGCGAGATCAACGCCTCGGCAGATGCGAAAGCTCTGGATCAGTCGCTTAATATTGCGCTAGGGGTTTCCCATCTAAACAGAATACGGACCGCTCATCCACAGAGATAGCCTGTGTCGCATGGCGTGACCACTGGTTACAGCCAGCCGCGCTATAATGAAACTACCGTGCCGCACCCGCAGCAGACAACTTCAGAAAATGTCATGTAATATATATATTGTTATGGGGACCGATGGGGACCGGTGAACTGGCGGTCGACTGAGCTGAGCAGTGCTATGTCCAGCTTAATCGACATCACAGCCAAGCCAGATCAATAAGCCCGCCCTCTCATAGTTGTCAGTTCTACTGTGTGTATACGAGTGTCCATGGCGAAGCAACAACAACGCCCACGCATAAGCTAATATTAGCATATCACCTAGAATTACAAGCTACGGAACCCACCTCCGAGAAACCCTCGTTAATGAAGTTGCTCGCTGTATGCCCCTCGCGCTAACAATACCCTCGCTGAAACAGAACCGGCAACGCTTAGCGAAATGCTATTTCGGGAGGGCGACTAATCCCTATTCCATTAGCACTCAGCGAATTAAAAATTTCGGAGTAAGCAGATTCAAGTTTAAAAAGTAAGATATTAATGTCAACTCCAATTAAGAACAAAAATTACTTTCACGTGTATGGCATCAATACCATTAAAGTATCTACGTTAATAGGAATTATGGAATGTACTCCGTGATGTACTTGGTATGCTCCAGATGGCTCTTTAATCATCCATCTCCTCTGCGTTAGCAGTCTTATTGGTGATAACATAGCGCGAGGCACCAGACTCGTCGGTCTCGTGCTCGATAGCGAGACGAGAGAGACGGGCAATGAGGTTCTCGAGCTTAGCATCAGCGTGCGAGCGGACGTGGCGTCCGACATTGGCAAGACCAGGCGCACGGTTAAGAACGAAAGCGAACACAGCAATTACGATTGTAATGAGAATCGAGTACATCCAGACGACGATGACAGTGACGACCGAAGTCCAGCCATCAGCGGTCTCATCGTACAGATCACGCGGGTTGGTGTCGAAGGTGGAGCCCGGGCCAGACAGCCAGCCGAACAGGCAGAAGATGGTCGAGATGACATCGACACCAAGGATGGCGAACACAAGCTCCCAGCTCGGGTGAGTCTGGCCACCACGGGTGACGAAGATGAGCCAGTTCTCAGTGAGCGAGATCTCGAGGAAAAGCACCTCCTGGATCGAACCGTAGTTCTCAATGATACCACCGTTCGGCAGGTACATCGTAGCACGGAGGACCCAGGTACCAAGAGCGAGGAGCAGACCGAGGATCGAAGAGATGATCCAGATCTTCGGAAGCTGCCACTCGACAGGGCGCTGCTCGTAGTGAGCATTGTCGTAGGCAATGGCAATGGTGGCAAGATCGGCGAACAGGGCGAGGAACACAACCAACTCGACACGGACGGTCTCGTTGATGATGATCATAGCAGTGACAAGGTAAATCTCAAGGTGGAGACACAGGGCAATACGGTACTGAATGTAAGCCTTCATACGCTGGAAGATCTGACGAGCAACCTTGATAGAATCGACGATGGTCGAAAGACCCGGAGCGATGAACACGATATCAGCAGCGGCCTGCGCAGCCTCAGTAGCACCCTCAACAGCAATACCGCAGTCAGACTTCTTCAGAGACGGGGCGTCGTTGACACCATCACCAGTCATGGCAGTAAGGTGGCCACGTTCCTGGAGCATCTCGACAACCTGGTACTTGTGCTCGGGGAAGACCTCGGCGAAACCGTCGGCCTTCTCAACAAGGTCGTGCTGGAGAGCACCAGTAAGACCACCGTTGACAAGCTTGTCAGAGTTGTAGACCTTAGTACCAAGGGCAAGCATCTTGCACGTCTCCTTGGCAATGGCAATAGCGTCACCAGTAAGCATCTTGACCGAAAGACCAAGGTGCTGTGCCTCAATAATGGTCTGGGCGGTATCATCACGCGGCGGGTCGAAGAGCGAGATCATACCGAGCAGCTGCCAGTCCTCGTCACCCTTCTTGACGGCGACACCAAGCGAGCGGAAACCACGCGAGGCGAACTCACGGGCCTTCTCCTTGTAGATATCACCCTGCTCCGGGGTGCAGTTGGAGAGACGAAGGATAGCGTTCGGCGCACCCTTAGCGCACGTGTAAGTCTCGCCGTTAAGCTCGCAAACAGCAGTAATACGCTTCGACACCGGGTCGAACGGGGTGAACTGAATCGTGCGCCAGCCCTGCTGCATGATGTCGAGGGCCTTCGGGTAGCGCTTAAGAGTCAAAATGGTGATCTTGTCGATCGGGTCAAGCGCCTTAATGTTGTGCGAAGACGCAAGAGCGGCAACAGCCATCATCCAGTTGACGTCAACACCTTCGGCGACGAACGGCTCACGGATAGAGAGCTTGTTGGCAGTAAGGGTACCGGTCTTGTCAGAGCACAGAATGTCGACACCAGCGAGCGACTCGATGGCAGTGAGCTTCTGGACAATGGCCTTACGGTCAGCAAGGTACGCGGCACCGACGGCAAGGGTAGTCGTGGTAACGACGGGGAGACCGACCGGGACACCAACAATGAGAAGAATAAGCACATAGTGCAGCAGGTTGTTCGAGGAGTGCTCCGGAGTGGCAATCTTCAAGTGACGGAAGAACGCACCAATCCAGGCAGCCAGGATCCAGGCAACGACAAGAACAAGAAGCGAAGTTCCGATCGAGTCCATGACAGCCTTGAAGTGGCCCTGGTCGTTGGCGCCCTGCACCATCGAGGCAGTCTTACCGACGAAGGTGGAGGTACCAGTACCAGTGATAATAACGAACGCCTTACCGCGCTTGCAGCCAGTGGTGTAGTAGATGTAGTCAGCCATGTACTTGTCGACAGCGAGCGACTCACCAGTGATCGAGGACTGGTCAACAGCGAGAATGGGGTGGCCGTTCTTGCGGCCCTTGTCTCCATCCTCATCCTCATCGTCGTCATCGTGAGCGGCAGCACTGAGATCAGAGTTGATGTAGTCGAGGTACTCGGCGTAGCCCTGGGGGTTGTCGTAGTCAGAAATGATGCGGGCATCACCCGGAACGACGGTACCCTCCTCAACGACGGCAATATCACCCGGAACAATCTCGCGTGCAGGAATGGTCTCCTCATGGCCGTCACGGACAACAACAGCCTTCATAGCGATATCGGCCTTAAGCGAGGCGACGACATCAGCAGCCTTAGACTCCTGGTACCAACCGACAAATGCGTTAAGCATAAGAATACCGATAATGACACCGAAATCAACCCAGTCACGAAGACCAGCAGCGAACATGACACCAACTTCCATAACGTACAGAATCGGACCCTTGAAGTATCCGAGGAACTGAACGAAGAAGTTAGTGTGCTCACTCGTGAGCTCGTTGAAACCCGCCTTCTTCCGGCGCGCATCGATCTCAGAGCTCGGAAGACCGGTCTTCAGATCAGTCGACAGCCACGACTCTGGGACCTGGAAGTGGTTATCACCCTCCTCTTTCTTGGCCCAGAACTTCCACTTCGGCGGAGCCTTCTTCTCGCCATTGCCTTCCTCTTCGGTCTCCTCCTTCTCCGTGCCATCACGGTAGGTAGCGACGTAACGTACGAGGGCAGCATACTCGTCGAGGTTCTCGGCCGGGGCCGCTCCAGCCAACTTAGTCTCCTCCTCAGACATCTTGTATTTGAGGGATTTGGGTATTAGGGGGGGACCTCTTGATACAAGACTTGGAGTTCGTAACTAGAAAAAGACGTTCCTTAGATGCGGGTATTTGGCTTTTATCTATTCTTCTTAGGTTAGTCAGATATGCGAGTTTGTCATCGGGGCTAGGGAATGAAAACAAAGATCGGGCAGCACCCGCCGATAAATGTGCGACCACAACAAATAAACAAGCTTCGTGGTGCGGGTAGCTGGACTTCCACCATAGTCCTTGTCTCCATAGGTAGACTTGCTTCATTCGTATAGGAGTGGGTTATTATTTATCTGTGCAAAATTATCGCTAGTCACTTCTCCCGACTCCTCCGGGCTCCCCGGCTCTGCTACACCCAACAACGCCTGTACGCCTGTTCCTGCTAGGGAGGGGGTAAGGGGCGACTGGCTGCACGAATGAGCGGCGCCGGCGGCCCAGACGGTAGGGTGACGCTCACCTCCTCAAATGAACCTGCCGGATTACGCGCCCCTACCCTCACCTATCGTCCCGTTATGCGCTTAACTGCAGGAGCTGCACTCCAAATTCGGCTACTGCCAAACAGCCACCCTGGATGCTCCCGGCCGGCCCGCGATGCTTTCGTTGGAGCGGTGTCACGATTCGCTAGTAGGATTTCAGGAGCCGCAAAGAGATTCTCGAAAAAAACAGGTGGCCTTTAGAGCTTACAGCTAGGTTCGATGAACGGTTTAGTACCTTAATACACCTTACGATAAACCAGATTTTTTCTGTGATCCTTGAATTTTCGGCAACAAGCGTGAGTCAGCACATGCCGACTTTATTCGGCGAGCGACTTATGCGCCCGCTGATTTGCCGCTTCCCTACCTAACACCACGTGAGGTAATGCACCTTAGCCAGGAAGGGTATCGGAGGCAGGAGGGGTGCCGAGCGGCGATTCTAGAGTGGCACACTATCGGGAGGGGTGTAACATAGGCACGGGCGCTGACGGCGTCGGGATTCGAGATCGAACTCCGTCATCCTGCATCGGATAGTACGTTCCCCTGAAAGTTAACTGCATCCGGGTGACACTTTACACTTAGGCACAGGATCCCCGCCAGCGTCGAGAGGCCTGAGCTATCGAAAGAAGCGCTATCTGTACATAGGACGATCTAAGGTGTTAAAGAATACGAGTTTGTACCTAAAAGAAATACCTCAGGGGAACCGTAGCTTCTCCCTCAAGTAAACCACATTCTTTCCCAGGCAAAAGTTGATCTAGGCGCAGTTTTGAATCACAATAACAATCTGGAAAATGCTAGTGGATCTTCGATACGCCCGGATTGTTATGAGGAAAAAAAAGAAAATTGGCGCTGCGTAAGTCACTCCGTTTCTGTGCGAGGACGCAGTAGCAGTATGGAGTTCCGCATATCAAACCCGTACCCGCAAACGAGATTCTTATGCACGTACTTTGACGTAGTGAATGCATGTATGTGGAAAATGCCGCCCTATCAACGGCGCAAGATCTCGTTGCAACCCCGCTGTATGTGACGATATATACAGCATGTGAGTTCAGAATGTAACTGGTTGAATGCAAGAGTAGGTTAAAGCATGGTACATTAAGCTTTCTTAGGATTAAGATTTTGAAGTCACGAATTATTATTATTTGTACACATAGCCGCTGGCGCTTGTCTCAGGCAGCTGCAGAAGCAGTTTGATATTCTCAAGTTGCTCGGCGCGGCGCTCTTCTTCAGTAACTAGATTCGACAATGCCCGCTTCCGTTCTTGGATTTTGAGCATGCGTTCCTCAATCGATCCTTCGATGATGAATCTAGTGACTTTCACCGGGTCAGTTTGACCCATGCGGTGGATGCGATCTATCGCCTGCGATTCGACAGCAAAACTCCACCATGGGTCCATTATGTAGGCCTGCTTCGCAACGACAAGATTGAGTCCGACGCCGCCGGCTTTGAGGCTCAACAGGAATACGGCGTTTGAGTGCGGGTCGGACTTGAATCCGTCGACGGCGGCCGTGCGCTGCAACTGGGTCATAGACCCGTCGAACCGGAATACGGGGAACCCTGCCTCACGCAAATTCACTTCAATGAGGTCCAAGAAAGACGTAAACTGGGAGAAAACAACCGCTTTACCCACGTTCTGCGCCGAGGCTTGGCGCAGAGCGCTTACCAGCGCCCTCACCTTCGAGCTTTCCATAGCCCCGTTCAATGGTTGCAGTCGCTTCGCTTCTCGATTGACAATGAACAGTTTGCGCGAATCAATTGGGCTTCGACATATGTGGCACAGCGCCTGTTCTCCGCGACGCTTCAAGTAGTCGATGTGAGAGGTCATGCAATCGCGGCACGCAGAATGCAGGCACTCGGTCAGCACTGGCTCATCCTGATTGTCACTGCAGATAGCGCACTCCTCTTCCTCCAGGGGATGCTCTAAGAGGCGCTTTAGAGTCTCAGCCGTATACTCTATCGAGGGGGCGGACGAGAACTTCTCGAGAAGCGATTCTATGTCCGCCGTCAAGTCAAGTTTCAGATCGTCATCAAGGCCTAGTTGGAGGCCGTGTGCCTCGGTTTTAATCTTTTTAGATGGTGGGGGTACGCCAGGCAGTGTGTCGTCGTCCGTGGCGGCTATTTGCTTTTTGAGCAGTAGTGGGTGGCAGCATACCTGGCGAAGCCTCAGGAGCAGCGCGAGAATAGCGGTATATTTAGACGAGGCGACGCCCTGCATCACCTGGTCCTGAACCGACTCGCGCACTTGCGCATACAAATGCGAATATAGTGTGTGTTCGTCCTGGGTGAACGGAATCCGCTTCACCTCGATCATTTTGCTGGGCAGCTCGACGAGGGAGCGTCCTGTGGCTGGGTCCTTCATCGCCTTCGTGCGACGCAGACAGATCGGCGCCACGACTGCTTGCACCGTCTTCATGGCCCGTTCCCGGGTTTCCGGCTTCGCAAACTGCTCAGTGATGAAGGCGCGCCAAAACGTGAAATTATTCCACGGCTCGATGCCGATGAACCGCACCAAGCTATACAAATCCTCAAGCCGATTCACCACTGGGGTACCAGTCAGCACCCACCGGCGGTGCCCCTTTAGGTCGAAGCACGCCTTGGATGTCTGGGTTGCGCGGTTTTTTATAGTGTGGGCCTCGTCGAGAATTATTCGGTCGAATATAGTGTCAAAGAGACCGCCGCTACTGTTTCGAGTCAAGCTAGACTGCTTGTGCTCCGACGTGACCATGCCGTAGCTCGTAATGACCACCTTGTGCTGGTATGCCGCGGACCGCACAAACTCTGTGAGGGCTTGGCGGGCTTGACCAGATGCCGAGCCGTAATACACAAGACATCCGCAGCTTTGGGGTGTAGCTGCTGCTTTCTGGGTTTCGGCCTCCCACTGCGACAACAGAGACATTGGCGCAACCACGAGAGTGGCATGAGAGCTGGTTTCGTTTACGCCGGAGTGCACGAGCGCGAGGGTGGAGATCGTTTTTCCAAGACCCATTTCGTCGGCCAGGATTCCGCCGCGGCTCCGAGACTCCAGCGTGGGCCGAACCAAGCTCAGCTCACCGCTGTTCAGGTTGGCCCAGAATGGATCTCCGCCCTTCGGCCAATTCAGCTCCGTCCACAGAGGGTGCGTTTCAAGGCGCGCCTCCTCCTTTGCTAGGGCTTCCTTCGAGCCATTGCCGAATGTGCGCTCTCGCTGCAGCATCCAGCCGAGGCCTCGCTTCTGGTACGGGAAAAGCTCGAGGCCAAATGACGGCGCGGGGTCGACCTCCTCATGCTCCACATTACGTGGGGCAGATACGGCACTCTTATAGAATAGGTCGAGCTGGTCCTGGCTCATATCCTGCTCCTCATCATCGACTTCGATGCCGGCGGATTTATTCACGTCCCGTAAAGCCTGTGAAAAGTCCTGTCCGCTGTCACTGATGATACCAACGCGGCTGAACAGGTTGTTCAGTGCGACCTGGCGTAGCCGCACGAGGCGCTCTTCTTGGGTCTCCTTCGTCTCGTCAACAACCCCCCTCTTGAGATCCACACTGAACATGGACATCTCGCTGAACGCTGCGCGTTTTAGATAGCAGTCGACCTGCACATAGACAGTCGATCCGAGGCGCAGGTAGGAATCTGCAAAAATCACGGTGGCCTCGAATCGACAAACGTTGGCATCGAGGAGCACGGACATGAATCTCGCGTCCTCCTCGCGCGCGCGGGCGAAGTCCAGGCCGTCGCTATTGTAGAAGCGTACGATGATGTCCTCGCGCTGCTTCGTACTCCCAGTCGGTGCTGCGCACACGCGGTCGACCCGCAGGGTTTCGCCAAAATTCACCAGAGCGCGACCGGATCGCGTGCACCACGCGTCGGCCTGAATGCTTCCTATATACCGGGCATCGTCGATCCACTGATCCTCCTGTTCGCTACCGCCCGATTCAGGCTCCGCAGGATTTCCAGACTCCCTAGCTCCCGCAGAGTCATCAGCTTCACCTTCCTTGAAATATTTGGACAATTCTGGGGAAGCCGTCTCCGTTCGGGACTTAGGAGAGGCCGATGAAGAAGACTGCGGCGACGCCGACGCCGACGCCACGCCAGCGCGGTGCTGCCCTTGTGGGTCCGTGCTACTCTCATCGGCAGCTTGAAACTCAATTGGCGAATCAAGAAACTGAACAATTGCCTGCTCGAGACTCTGCTGTGCAATTGGCTTCAATGCAGCGTACACGGCATCGGGCTGAGGCCCGAGGACGTCCTCGAGGCGCTGGCGTAGTGCTGCATCAGCCTCAGCCTCGCTTACGGTCTCGAAAAATGGCTTGTTATTTGGTCCTGCAGGCTTGAATCGGCTGAATGGGTCTGGGACGTTACCCATCGCTTGCCACCAGGGAGGCGCCGTTCAAGTCGCGCTTAGATTCAGCCCACACGCGTGTATGGGTACGCTACTATACGCGCCGAGCCCATTCACGCCATCCTGAAACTTCGTAATTAGAGGGCAAGGGCACTACTCTATAGGGTCGGGGTGGAGGCCGCCGACGTGCAACAACAACAGGTCGGGCGGGCCGGGGAAGCGCTTGGCTACAGAAACGATATTAGAATCTAGAAGGTCTGCTTAGATACCGAATACAGTCTGTAACAACTAGGGTACTCGGTGATTTGGCTGGCGGAGCACGCTCTAGCTTACTATGGGAATAGGTATTTGGCGGTGCAAGCTGAGAGCTTGTCTAGGCTGATCCCGCGCAATTCCCTGGATTGAGCACCCCGCTCGAACTTGGAAACAATCCTAGCCAGCACAGATTGCCCCGTTTCGACTCATTGGGAAGCCGCAGCGGTCTGCGGTGCTGACGCACTCTGGCTCACCGGCTGCCCAGGGGGGGGGGCCGCGATGGTCCGCCATCCGCGCCTAGACAGTTGATGACTCAGGGGCTTAGGGCTTTGTTATGAACGGGTCGAGGAGGTTACTCAGCGATGGCCGCGATGGCTGAGGAAGCTGCGAATTTTCATGCTGTCAGCCATGGCTTGTAGCACACGTGACCGACTCACCCTGGCGTGGGAAGCGGTGGGCCTCTGCCCGTGCCCATCGAGAAAGTGATTTCAGAACTTTCCACAGGTCAAACCCAGAACAATGGTTGTTGGCAAGAACAAGCGTTTGAGCAAGGGCAAGAAGGGCACCAAGAAGAAGACGGTTGACCCGTTCACTCGCAAGGACTGGTACTCCATCAAGGCGCCTGCTCCGTTCGATGTCCGCGACGTCGGTAAGACGCTTGTGAACCGCTCGACCGGTCTCAAGAGCGCGAACGACGAGCTGAAGGGCCGCGTTCTTGACGTGTCGCTTGCCGACCTCAAGAACAGCGAGGACTACGCTGCTCGCCGCATCCGCCTGCGGGTTGATGAGGTTCAGGGCTCGAACGTGCTCACGAACTTCCACGGCCTCGACTTCGCGAGCGACAAGATGCGCTCGTTTGTCCGCAAGTGGCAGACCCTCATCGAGTGCAACGTCACCGTCAAGACCCAGGACGACTACCTCGTGCGCCTGTTCGCGATTGCGTTCACCAAGCGTGTGCCGAGCCAGATCAAGAAGACCACCTACGCGCAGTCTTCGCAAATCCGCCAGATCCGCAAGAAGATGAGCGAGATCATGATCCGCGAGGCGTCGACCGTCACGCTCAACCAGCTCGTGGCCAAGCTTGTGCCGGAGCTCATCGGCGATGAGATCTTGAAGTCGACGAAGTCGATCTTCCCGCTTCAGAACGTCCACGTCCGCAAGGTCAAGCTTCTTAAGCAGCCGAAGTTCGACCTCGGCGGCCTCCTTGCCCTCCACGGCGAGGCCTCGGTTGATGACACCGGCCGCAAGGTCGCTGGCGAGTTCAAGGAGCGTGTCCTTGAGACGGTCTAAATATTGCAATAAGTTAAACTATAATGGAGCACCCTGACAAAAGCACATAAGAAGCTGATGCGCTTGATCCGAGTTACTGCGCGTGCTTGGTTGTAGTGCGGATGCGCTGTAGGATGTTGGTACAGCGGTAGTGCGGCGGATGCTAGTGCGGATGCTAGCGCGAACGCTAGTGCGAACACCAGCGCAAACGCCAGCGCAAATGCCAGCGCAAATGCCATTACAATTAAGGGCCGGTCCTAATTTGTGCCCTGAGTAATGCCGTGCAGCACTGAACGCTCGTATTGCCAGCACTGCATGCTAGAATTGCCGGCACTCAAGCGTTAAAGCCAGTGCTGCCAGCTCGCGCTCGACTGGCGTGCCAGCGCAGAACGGCGCGGCCGACTGGGCAAGTATATTATTAGCCAAGCTATAGTATAAATTAGTCGGTCGCAGTCAATGCGGGGTCGTTGTCAACTAAGGACGTTGACTGCACCGTGCTTGATGGTGCTTTTGTGGCAGGATATTAGACGCCTCCGCAGTGCAACGAGCCAATGCAGCGAGGGAGGGCGGCTACACAGTGTGCGCCGGCAGGTGCGCGGAGATTTCCTGCGGGCCGGGTCCGACACGGGTCGAGATGACGCGCTCAATGCCGGCGCTGAGCACGCTCAACCACTTCGACTCCGGCAGCGGCGCCCCGCCCTGCGCGAGCGCCGCTGGGAAGCCCTGCACGCCGCCAAGCGACGCGCTGAGCGCGCCGACCACCTGCGGCGCGTCGTCCTCCAGATAGTAGATGACGCAGTTCGGGCCAGCGTCGAACGTGTAGGCCGCGACGGTCCTGCCTGCGGCCTCGTTGATCTGCTCGACGGAGCGGATGGCAGCGCGGCTCACGTCGTTCATGTAGAAAATGGGCGGCGCCGAGTCGAGGCACACGGCGTGGAACTGGTTCGAGTCCGCCATTGTCAGCGCGGCAAACGTTGCGAAGTCGCGGTTCACGATCGCCGCCTTCATCTCCTCGAACCGCTGCGGCACAACGTGCTTGATGCGCTCCTGGAACAGCGGCGACGTATGCACGGTGACCTGCATGCCCGCCGTCGACGACACGTCCTTCTTCTCGGCACTCACGACGAGGATCAGGGCGCGCATCTTCGGCCAGTGCTCGAGCGGCGCGATCTCGACAGCGCGCGAGTCGAGGCCGTCCGCGTGCGCCCCCATTTCCCAGGCGACGTAGCCGCCAAACAGCGAGCGGCACGCCGAGCCAGAGCCCTGGCGCGCAAGCACGCTGAGCTCGCTTGCCGACTGCGGGAGCTTGTACAGCAGCGCCGTGGCCTTGACGAGCGCGGCGAACCCGGCGGCGCTCGAGGCGAGACCGGCCGCCGTCGGGAAGTTGTTCTCGCTGACAATTTGCAGCGGCAGGTCGGCGAGCCGCGGCGCGCTCGCGTCGGCGGCCTCAACGCCGCGGCGGAGCTCACGAAGCGCCGCAAACACCTGTGCTGTGCGCTCCCCGATGGGCTCGAGCTTGCCGTTGAGCCACACCGCGTCAGCCTCGAACTGGGCGTCGGCGCGGGCCGTCGTCGTCGCGCGGAGGTCGTCCTGCGCCAGCGTCACGCTGATCGACGAGTTGGTCGGCAGGTTCAGCGTGACATCGCGCTTGCCCCAGTACTTGAGCGTTGCAATATTCACGGGCGCGGTTGCGGTCGCCTCGTGCATGTTGTCGAACTCGAGCTCGAAGTCGCGTGCAAACAAACAGCGCGCGGCCAGGGCCCCGCGTGACAAAGCGGAACCACCCTGAGGGTCGACGCGGCCCCAGCACCCACGGTGTGGACAAAGGGTAGGCGTGCACAGGTGCCCTAGCCGGAAATGGCAGGCGCGGTTTGGGGCAGTTACTCGTTTCGGCCTGGCGCTATTGACGCCGAGCCTCATTTTCCGCGATCCGAGCGGGTAAGACAGCCCCGGGTGCGGCGTGGCCGCGAGCGCGACTCGGCAGGTGAGCTGCTCACAGAGGACGCGTGATACCACGAACACTCATGCATGCCGCCGGCGCGCGCCATAGGCCACTGTAGGCAAGCCTATGCTAGAGGGCTTTAAATGAGCAAACTGCGATGATTTGTTTGAGTCAATCTGCGCTTCAACTGCTTGCATCCGGCATCCGCGGATCGCGCGGCCGCGGTCGAAAATCGTGAGCACCATCTGCCTGACATAACAGCCCACTTCTCAGTTGCGTGCGCCAGATGCTGCTCCGTCTGATCCGTCCGCGTGTTCTTGCGGCGCCGCGGCCGCTACACATGGCTGTGCGGTTTGCGCACAGCGAGAAGCCCGCACCTGCTGGAGCCAGCCCGGCCGCCGGGTCGACGCGCGAGGCGCTGCACAGCGTTGTGCACGAGGGCGTCGCGATATCGACGCCGCCCGAGCCAGCGGCCATAGAAGGGCCTTCGTCGCGGCCGACGCTGCCTGAGCGGTTTGTGAGCGCGCTGCCGCTGCGCTGGCAGCCTTACGCGCGCGTGAGCCGCATGGACAAGCCGATCGGGACGTGGCTGCTGTGGTCGCCGTGCACCTGGTCGCTGACGATGGCCGCGACAATGCAGATGGTGCCGGTGTCGCAGACGGCGTACATGCTCGGCGTGTTTCTTGTGGGCGCCTGGCTCACGCGTGGATTCGGGTGCACGATCAACGACATCTGGGACCGCGATCTCGACCGCGGCGTGCACCGCACGAAGTCGCGGCCGATCGCCGCGAACGAGATCTCCGTGAAGCAGGCTACCGGCTGGCTTGCTGCGCAAGGATTCGCTAGTCTCGGTGTGCTGGCGACGCTGCCGAAGGAGACGTGGCTTGTCGGCGCGGCGTCGATCGTGCCCGTCATCGTCTACCCGCTGTTCAAGCGGTTCACCTACTACCCACAGCTGTGGCTGTCGCTGTGGTTCTCGTGGGGCACCGTGATGGGGTTCCCTGCGCTGGGCGCGTCGCTCGCAGACCCGCAGGTCCTGACGACGAGCGCGCTGCTGCTGACGTCGGCGTCGACCTGGAGCGTGATCTACGACACCGTGTACGGCCACCAGGATAAGGCCGACGACATCAAGGTCGGCGTCAAGTCGACGGCGCTGAAGTGGGGCGAGCGCACAAAGCCGATTCTGTACCGACTGTGGGGCCTGCAGGCGGCATCTCTGCTTGGCGCCGGCGCCGTTGCCGGCATGGGCCCCGGGTTCTATACCGGATCGTTGATTGCGCTCACTAACCTCCTGCGCATGCTGCGCAGCGTCGATCTCGATAACCCTGCGTCGAGCGGCAAGTTCTTCAAGACGAACCTGCGCAACGGCCACCTCATCTGGCTCGGTCTGCTTGTCGACTACCTCGTCCTGATGGCAGTGCTTGGCTAAAAGCTAGCTGCTATACGATTTGGTAAATTGGTTGAGGCTCGACTTGCTCGACTTGCTCGACTGCGCTCCTTGATGATCCGACTAGGCAGCCGGGAGGTAGCAGCCTCAGCGAGACGACCGGCGAGGGCCGGCGCCTCGTAATCTATGTATCAGTGTATATAAAACGACCGGGTGCCGTGCGCCCGGGTCAGAGTACCTAACAAAGTCACCCGAGAAGATCATCAAAAGCGCTGCTTTGGGCGGGTGCTGCCTTCTTTTTGGTCTTGCCCTTCTTGTCTGTCTTGCGCTTCTTCTTCTGCGGCTCGCTCGCGGCCGCCGCAGCCGCGGCAAGGCCATCCTCGTCCCACACGCGGAGCAGCGCCATGCTCCCGGACACGAGCCGGTAGTCGAAGTCGTAGTCGAGAAACAGCACTTCGTCAGTGTCGTCGCGCGGGTTGTGCCGCGCCTTGTGCAGCACCTTCCCGCTCACAAGATCAACCTCCGCGACCCACCCGTCCGACGTGCCGGCGATTGCATGATCGTCCTGCTCGCCCGCGAGCGCCGCGTCCACGCTGCCGTCCTTCGTGAGCCGGATCCGCGACTGCTGGTCCATCAGCCCGCGGTTGTTCCACACCGTGAGCACGCCGTCGGTGAGGCCCCACGCGCTGCGGGACTCGCTCGTGACGCACCCGCACAGCACCTCGTCCTCCTGGTCCTCCGATATGGACGCCGGTGCGTCCTTGCGCAGATCGATGCGCAGCACGCGCGTCTCGGCCCCGACGGCAAAGTTGTGCTTGTTCACTCCGCTGAGCGCCACAATCGTCGTCACGCTGTCGATGTCCTCGAGATCGTAGCTGCGATGCGGCTTCAGATCGAGATCGAACGCATGTAGACCGCCGTCGTCGTCGCCAACGACAATGTAAGCCTCATTCACGGCCAGCGCCGTCGCGCCGGACGCAGCAACTGCAGCCTTCGCCTGGACCTTGCCCGTCTCTGCGTCGCACTTCTTGACCACGCCGTCGGAGCCTGCGCTCACGATGAACGAGCCTGACTCGTCGTAGGCGATGGCGCGGCAGCTGCCCTTGTGCCGCTTGGTAGACCACTTTTCTGTGGGCCCAGGTGCCTCCTGGCTTCCATGTTCGGCGCTGGCACGACGGCCGGCATCGCCGTCGTCGTCACTGCCGTCGTCGTCACCGTCACTGCCATTGCCGTCAGCCACATACTCGTAGCATTTGACGCGGCCCGTTGCAAATCCGAGCGCGAATTGCGGCTTCTCGGGGTGGAACGCAACGCAGAAAAGCGGGTCGTCGTCCGAAAACTCGAGACTGAACGACGGCATACCTAAGAGGGTCTTAGCGTTACGAATTAGGTATGCGTGAAAATTAGCGAGTGCACTTCACTCCAAGCCCAGTACCTCGAACCCGCGGAGCAACGACACGTAGTACGGAGTACGACAATTTTATACAGGAGTGCTAGAAAAATAATTATGATCAGGACCCCAAAAGCCTTTTTTCAATTAATTGGGCACTTCAGACTGGGCGCCAGGGCTCGGCCCTTTGCTCCGCGCTTGGCGGTGGAGACTGGAAAGGCGGAGCTGGGTGCTGGGCAGAGGGTGTGGGCCGGCGCTGAGAAGCACGCTGGGACCGATACCTACATGCAGTGGTCAGAGTACGCTGATGGAGGGTTGGACAATACCAGGACAACAGCGCGCCCCTGCGGCGCTACGCATTGCTAGTGCGAGCGTGCGCGGATCTGTAGCACGCAATTGCCAGCGTGCGCACTGTCTATACAATTTTCGTGCGGGGCCCGTGCCGCGAGACCGTGTAGCGAGACCGTGTAGCGCAACCGTGCGGGGGACTCGCCGCCCCACCCGACCGAACTTTGATCCTTCCATGCGGTGAAATTTCCTGTTTATTTACAGGGCTGCGCGCGCGTGTGGGACCCCCATTTTTGTCAGCAGGATTTTGTGGCACAGAGACAGACAATATCATGACCCTTTCTGTGCGGGTGGCTTCGGTGATCGACCGCGTCGTCCAGGAGCGCGCTGCCCCCGGCGGCGTCGAGGACTCGTTCTTCGTGATGGACCCGGACGCGCTTGCCGCCCAGCTCAAGCTGTGGCGGGAGCACTTGCCGGGTATCACGCCGCACTACGCGGTCAAGTGCAACAATCATCGCGAAATCGTGAGTCGCCTCCACGAGTGGGGCGTGCACTTCGACTGTGCGTCGCAGAATGAGATCCAGAGCGTGCTCGAGCTCGGCGCCGCGCCATCAGACATCGTCTACGCGAACCCCGTCAAGGCGCCGAGCCAGCTACGGTTTGCCGCCGGCGCTGGCGTCAAACGCATGACGTTCGACAACATCGACGAGCTGCACAAGATCAGCAAGCATGCGCCGGGCAGCGAGCTGCTTCTCCGCATCAAAACAGACGACAGCGGCGCGGTGTGCTCGCTGAGCTGCAAGTTTGGCGCTTCGCCGCAGCAGGCCCAGGAATTGCTGTCAACAGCCAAGCTGCTCGGCCTGAACGTTGTCGGCGTGGCGTACCACGTCGGCAGTGGCGGCGGCACGGGCCCGGCCGCGCATGCGCAGGCGCTGCGCGACGCCCGCGAGCTGTTTGACGTCGCGCGCACGGCCGGCTTCTCGTTCTCTGTGCTCGACATTGGCGGTGGTTTCGAGCCCCGCCCCGAGGATTTCGTGCCTGTGGCGGCCCAGATCCGCAAGAGCCTTGTCGAGCTGCAGTTTCCGAGCGGTGTCGAGATCATGGGCGAGCCGGGCCGGTTCTTCGTGGCCCCGGTGCTCACGCTCGTGGCCAGCGTCATTGGCGTGCGCCGTGCGCCGAGCACAGCTCAGGACGGCGAGCACGACATGGTGTACATCACCGACGGCGTCTACGGGAACCTGAACTCGATTATTTACGACCACCAGCTCCCGCAGGCTCACATTGTTGGCGGCGACGCTACCGGCGCAACGGAGACCGCGAGCCTGTGGGGCCCGACGTGTGACGGGCTCGACAATATTGCCGAGGCCGCGAAGCTGAGTCGGCGCCCGGAGATCGGGGACTGGCTCTACTTCCCAGACAGCGGCGCCTACACGCTGGTTGGCGAGTCGGCGTTCAATGGATTCAACACAAACACGCAGCTCTACGTCGCGTGATCCTGTTCCCGTCTGCTGGGCAACAATATATACAGACCCTGCCCGATCAGGCATGCGTGCCTAACGGCGCGGCCTCGCAGCACACATAGATCGGCCCTAACGTAGAGGCAATTAGAGCATGTTTAATACTACGGCGCCACACCGGACCGAACCGGCGACAGACGCGCCATATTCGCGGGAGAGTGCTGCCGCCGTGCTAGCAATCCACCCAGCAATGATTAGCCGGGCACAGCGAGCCCGCAGAGACCCAGCAATTTGACCAGCACACAGCAGCACGGCGGTATTGGGTTCTGTGACGTATTCCGTTAGAGACTAAGCTAAGCAGATTTAGTTAGAAAGTGTCCTTCTTCGGCGCCTTGTTCGTGATGGTGGTCACGTCAAGGTTCGGCGGAAGCGACTGAACGAGCTTCGTGGCGCGGCTCTGGTCCTCCTCGGTGAGGGTGTAGAGCGAGCGCGAGCCCCGCAGCTTGACCTTGGTGACGCGGCCGTTCTTCTTGACGGTGGCGCTGGTGATGTCCTTGCGGTTGGCAAGAGCAACAAACTCACGAATATCCTTGACAGTGCGGGCCATTTTTCCTTATGTGGTTGTGGTTGCGAGACTTGGCTCGGTGACAAATTTCACTGCCTCGCTGCCCGCCGCCTGCCAGCGCGCCAGCCGTACCTGGGATCCAAGCCTGGATGCGGCTACACGATACTGCGTAACCCCGTCGAGATCCTTGCCTGGCGGCGCTTCCGCTCGGCGGGACGCAAGAGCCCTAAGTCCTAAGCACGGGCAGAGGTCAGCGCGTCTGCTAGGGTCATGGAGCCATGCCGAGGAGGAGGCAGCAGCTCTAATGTGATGTCATACAGGGGTGGGCTTCATTCCTTCCCGAAACTATCTTTTTACAATGCCGCTACACAACGTAGTGTCCACAGGTAAATAGTACGCACTCATTATCTAGCTCTAACCACTTTCGGAA
The DNA here is from genome assembly GCA_030578495.1 of Starmerella sirachaensis. Lineage (NCBI taxonomy): Eukaryota > Fungi > Ascomycota > Dipodascomycetes > Dipodascales > Trichomonascaceae > Starmerella > Starmerella sirachaensis. The sequence continues at coordinate 79,117 of JAJMSC010000001.1, read as the reverse complement.
GACGAGATGGCGAGGTGCAGACAGAGATTCGACGAATGGAGCTGGAAATGAACAACCACGCTTATCTGCTCCATCTGTAGGTTATCGCCCTTGCTTCCGCGGGCCAGTAAAATAACGGCCTAGCAGGCGGTGCACAAGGCCCCTTTAGGCATGAACCCCACTATGCATGTGAGTCCCCCACATCAGGAAACGTCTCTGCAGGGTAATTACTAACATACTCGAGCGTTAAGCGCCGGGGCCCAAACAAGAATTTAGTGAACATACTTACCAGAATTTGAGTTGAAATCCAGGGAAAAAAATCTCACAAGGACTCTGGATTGAAAATATGGATAGGGCCGATTTTGAGCCTCGTATGTTTAGTGTAAGGCTAAGCCAAACCTCACCCAACATTCCACGAGAATGCAAGGTATGCACACGTGCATTAACCCTCCATGCACACATGCACTATTTATAGTCATATCAAACCCTAATCATATCTAGCTTGCGAAAGTCTCATGTACGTACGCGCCGGGAGGCTTGCTTCCCTTGAAGTGCTGTATTACCTTTTAGAGAGGGAGCTACTTAGACCACAAAGCCCGCTGCTGCTATATTCACTACTGCCTCGCTTGTGACTGCACAGTAAAATGTCTCTCTCGCGCTGAGAGCCCGATTGACTGGTGCACCCAGCACCACACGAGAACGCGAGGTATGTGCGCTAACCCTTCATGTACATATGCACTATTTATAGTCATACTTAAACCCTAATCATATCTTGCCTGAGAAAGTCTCAAGTACTTAAAACGAGGGCTTGCCCATTCTGTATTTTCTTTCTAGAAAGCCACTTAGAACATGAAGGCTGCTGCTGTTACTCTCGCTACTGCTGCTTCGCTTGCGGCTGCGCAAAAGAGCGTCACCCTCGTCACCGAGAGCTCGAACGAGGCTCTCGCAAAGAAGGGTCTCACCTCCATCCACGAGGGTGCTGGTATCAACGGTGTCTTCCTTTCGGATACCGGCGTTGACTACGTGCTGAACTCGACTGACTCAACGCTTTCTCAATCCATTCAGTCCGGCAATGGGGCTATCCCTATGGTTCTCGGCCAGCTTGGTGAGACTCTCAGTGCTGGTGTTGCTGGTATCCCGGCGAAGCTTGAGAAGAACTATGTTACTGTCAATGGTAGCAGCGATGTCTTCTACGCCTGCAAGCCGCTGCCGTCTGGTGACCCGTACCGGTACTCGCAGGACAGGTACGGTGTTGCCGTTATCGCTAAGGGTGGCGATGTCCCGTCCTCGTGCGAGTCGATCAAGATCACTGTTCAGGGCGCAGCAGCCGCTGGCAATGGCACTGCTCCTGCTGGCAACCACACCGCCCCTGGTGGCAACAAGACTGTGACGTCGAAGACCACTAAATACACCACGATCCCGTGCGATACCCCGACGACCTTGGCCTACAACGGCAAGACGTACACTGTCACCTCGGCGACCACCCTCACCGTCGAGGACTGCGGCTGCACCGAGTCCCCGTCTCCGGTCGGACCAAGCCCCGCCAAGCCGACGAAGACTGGCGGCCAGCCAGCCCCGGTTAACGGCGGCGCCGTCGAGAAGATTGGCACTGGTGCGGCTGTGGTCGCCGCCGCGGCTCTTCTTCTTTAGGAATTCTCGATTGGTCTGATATGATCGGATTCCGTTTTAATGACTGTATAATTTGATTTGTTCGTAACCAGAAAGATGCCGTAAACGTAGCATGCTTATTATCACAGAGTGCGTAACATGTATTGGACTGCTAGAGTCTTAAGAAGCTTTCGGCGCCAGCATTCTTGTGAGCCAGAACTATCAGGTCAGCTGAGTCCTCCTGGCCGCGCGTCTGGGAGAGAGGTCACGATCAGGGTCGAGCCTGTGCCATCTACGAGTCCCTCGGTGCTTCACGCGGGGATTGATGGTAAGCTTGTATGACTATTCCTTTTTGTTTTCCTTTTTCTTTCTTTATTTTAGGCCGTGTGATTGAAATGTACGCACAATGGAGATCACCCCTGGTGCCCATAGATCCGCCTTCTCTCTGACTACAGCTTGGCCCCCTGCTCACGAGGTCTAGGGTAATGCACGAAGACCGTTAGATATGCAGGTCGCGAGTCTCGCTAGAGATAGCGAGGGCCAAGACTCAGATTTGAGCGCAGCATCCAACGCTCGAAACCAAGTGGACAACTATATAATGGTACACATGCTGTGGCACATGGTCTTATGGTCGGCGATCTATTACAACTCAATGCCGACAACATAATGGGACGGTCAACGCCAGTAATGCAACAACCACGCAAGTGGGGATATGATGCACAGCACTACTTCTTCTGATTGTAGATGTGGACAGGGAGCCCGGCCCCGCCGATCATCAACGTCAAGAAGGTGCGGTCTGGCCGCGTCTCTGGAAAGGCCGCACCCTTCTCGATAGTGTCGAACGCGCGCACAAGCTTCGCCAGCGTGAGGCTGATCTCAGTGAGCGCAAACTGCTGCCCGAGGCAGATTCGCGGGCCACCATTAAACGGGATGTATCCCCACGACGACATCGGGCTGCCGGCCACCCTGTTCTCGGGGAGCCAGCGCTCGGGCCGGAACTCGGCCGCATCGGCACCATATATGGACGTCTCGTGGTGCAGCAGATAGCTCGAGTAGTTGATTACGGACCCCGCAGGTATGAGAACGGGCTCGTCACCGCTCCTGCCGCCGCCGCGCGGCAGCACTGTGTCGCGCACGGCAGTGCGCATGTTGAGCGGCACAACCGGCGCGACGCGCAGCACCTCCTTGACAAACATCTGCAGGGTCCTGAGCCTGCGCAGACTCTCGTAGGTGATGTCATCCTCGCCGTTCGGAAGCTGCTCTAGAACCTCCGCCCGGATACGCGCCCAGTACTCCGGGTACTTGGCAAGGTAGTACACAGAGAACGACAGCGTCGAGGCCGTGGTGTCGCGGCCCGCAATCAGAATGTTGAAGATCTGGTCGCGGATCACGATGGGGTCCCGCGTCTCGTGCGCTAGTGCGTGGCTGAATATATATTCGCTGTCAGCACCGCCCTTGTCTTCGCGTGTCGCGTCTAGAGCCTGCTGGACGTAGTGGTCAATGAACGTGTGCGCGCGGTACTGGTGCTGCTCGAAGCCCGGGTCCACGTACTTCAGAATCCACGACAGGCTGTTCAACATGAGGCGCTTGAAGGCGAACACGTTCAACCACGTATAGGACTCGACGAAGTCGGCAGAGAATACCGAGGCGCCGGTACGCGGGTCGCAAACGCTGGCACCCCGGCTCTGCGGGCTGAAATCCAGAGAGCTCACGGACTCGCCAAACAGGAACTCGGTTGCCGTGTCCATAGTAAATAGGTGGAAGTAGTGTTGCAGCTCCATTACCTCGCTGCCATGCTGGGAAACTTTGCTGATGAGCTTGTCGACGTGTTTTGCAACGCTAGTGAGCCTGCTGATCTGCTCCTTGCTGAACTGCGGGCGCAGCATTGCGCGCGAGTGCTTCCATGCAGCGCCGTCCTGGGTGAATATCCCGGATCCGAACACGTAGCCGAGCTGCGCGTTGCGCACGCCTAGCGAGTAGTCGCTGAAATTTGTGGCGAGAATCGTCTTGATGTTCTCGGGATCGCGCGTGACGAAGTTCTTCCATAAGAACAGGCTCTGGCGCATAAACGTGGTCGTGCTCGGGTCTCCGTAGAGCTCGCGCTCGGCAAGCACCGACAAGAGGCGCTCCTTCTTGGCTGCGCCACCGAACAGCCGCACCTGGGATATCCCTAGCGGCCAGTAGCGCACTACCTTGACCATGCCGTAGCCACGACACCTCACCGTCAGGGCATACCATAGCGGATAGCCATATTCTTTATACAGATACCAACAGACTAATGCCAGCAGGAAGAGCGCCCAAATCATTGTGATTCCCTCGAGCTTGTATTTGCGTACAATGCGAGCCCACTACCGTGCTCTGACGCTGCAAGACTCGCGCTGCACGACACGCACGTCGCGCCTCTAGCTATAGATAGACGCTCGGATATTCAGTGCTAGGGCACTCATCTGACCAGTACGCGCGCTGCGAGATCCGCCAGGTTGAAATAGCGAGCCGGTGACAGGCGCATGGGGCCCGAGTGGGTACAAGCTGGGAGGTATATGGCGTGCAAGGCCGGCCTAGTTTTTACCCGAGAGTGAGTCAAGTATGCAAGAGGATATAATGATAAACGCCTGCATGATGGGATGTAAGTAGAGATACCAGCAAGCTAACACAGAAAGAACAGTTTTTCAAGATATGGACAGTAGATCGTGAATACGACAGGTTGCCCTCGGACCCAGTATACATGTATATGACAGGGTTCGGGGGACATGCATTTCTGGTGGTTACCTGGGCCATCGTCCCAGGTATCGACTGAACAGCGGGGCGCGAATTGCAATTCCTCGCTATGTACAGGGCAATAATGATATGTGCTAGGCGCTTGTTGTCAGATCATGAGTGCGCGAATCAGGCCGAATGGCCGGCTAGTTATTGTAAATAAATAGTGCTACTCAGCGCTTTTCTCGAGCGCCTTCAGTGCCACAATCAGCGCGTCGAGGCCACGAAGGCTGTCTTCGTCCGGAGCAGATGCATGCTTTGAGTGTGCGAAGTCAATAAGGGAGACACTTGCGATCTTTGTGGGCGCGTCATCGTCATCATCGTCATCATCATAGTCGTCGTCGCAGTCGTCATCAGTATTCATTGTCATAGTATTGCTGGTCTCAGTACTCAGGGATCCCATGATCTTGGCTTCTACATCAACAGGTTCAGCTTCGGTATCAATGGTCTCAGCACTAGCCTCTTCTGCCGTATGATGCGTCGTATGACTGGGCCCGGTCTTGCCGACGTGCTCAATTGGCTCACCACGGACTTTCTGTTCGAGTGTGACGCAATCGCCTTCGTAAACCAGCAGCACGCTCGCAGAGTGCATCTCCACCGGCTCGACGGCAAGCACTCTGCGCAGCGCCTCGAGTTCACGCACAAACCCTGAAAGCACGCTGAGTATTAGATCGTCAGTGTGCAGAGCCGGAAAGAATGCAGCAAGGTGCTCCACAATCGTCTCTGCTGTTGCATTGCGGCCAAACTCCTTGCCGTAGGCGCGGCGCTCGCCTGTTGGCTGCACAACCGTCATTCCGGCTATGCGGAACCCAAGAGTTGACGAGGTTGTCGAGCTGGCGACACTTTGCAGGCGCGCACGCTTCTCGGGCGTAGCGTGCTCGTCCCACAGCACGCTGCCCAACTTCACGTCGAGAATCGACGGCTGCGTGAAGTAGGCACACAGGTCCTCGAGCACAATGACTGGCTGGTGATCAATTGTCGGATCGCTTGGCTTCCCAGAGTCGGGCTGCACCTGCAGAGTGCCGATATGCTGGGGTATGTACTCGACGAGCGGGCTTGACACGCTGTTCATCGCGACATAGAAGTCGATTTCCTGCTGCAGCGTCGGCTTGATGAACAGGCCGCTGCCCTGCTGCGCGCCGTCGTGCCCAGCAGCAACAAGCGCCGCCGGCAGGTCTGCTGGAAATTCCGCCATGCTCTGGCGTCGCACAGCGCGTATGCAAGTCGTGAATGGGGCGCACCCTGGTTTTTCAACGGCGCCGCTTAAGTGAGCGTCAGCACAGGCGGTGGGACGTTCGGCTAGCGCAGCGAGCGAGCGAGCCAGCGCCAGGGCTGGGGCTTTCTGGCGGAACTCGCAGGCCTGGGCGCGACGTCTGGCCCGGGGTAAGCCAGGGAAGGGTGGGACGAGAGGACGGCCTGAGTCAAACCCAAGTCCAGACAGTGCAAAGAAGAACATCAAAGTCATTATACTAAACTACTAGTGAAGCCGTGTCGGATCAGATCGGGCAGACCTCCTTGACGGCGGTCTCGAAGATCTCGATCATGGCCCTATAGTGATAATAAATACCCGCGACGACGAAGCCGTGCCAAATGTTGTGGGACATGCCGCAGTAGTCGAACATGCCCGTGAAGATGCGCTCTGGGAACAGCGTGGCGTAGAAGAGGACGCCGGTGCCGTAGCACGCCAGGCTTTTTAGTACGGGGGTGTAGTAAGTGAGTGTCTCGGCGATGCCGCGGTAGAACATGGCGTGGACGCCGCCGAGGCCGCCGAACACGGCGAAGCAGCAGAAGAACAGCGCGCGCATCGGCCGCGCGCCGGTGGTGTCGAAGCGCGGGTGCCAGTTCAGCATGATGCCAACGCCGCCGGTCAGCAGCGTGATTGTCATGTAGAACGCCTGGGCCAGCGGGTGGCAGTTGAGCACGCTGTACTCGGTGGTGAGGATCGACGCGCAGATGCAAATGGTGATGCCCGTGTAGTCGACGCAGGCCATGCGCCGCTTCGTGCAGATGTCGCTGATGCTGCAGAAGGAGTGCCAGGTCACCGAGCACAGCAGGCACTTCAGCGCCGCGAGCACAAACACGATCATCGGCGCGCGGTCGATCCATGTGCCTTGTGTCCACGACTCAGTGTTGGGGAGATGGAACAGCGCGAGGCCGACGAACATGATGGCGCCGGCGAGATGCGTCCAGATGTTCGTTGTCTCGTTGTGCACGTCGAAGATCGACTTCACGCAGTCCCACGGGTCGGCGCTGAACCGGTACCCGCGCACGATGTACGGGTTCTCGCGCCACGGCTCGGGAATCTCGTCGATCGTGAGCAGGCGGTCGCACGCAGAGGCGAGGGCTGTCTGCACCGCCCGCGACAGCCGCGACTCCTCGATTGACGTCTCCAGGTAGCTGATCCCGTGCGCCATTTTCTCCATGAGCTCCATGTCCTTCAGCTCGTGGCCAATTGACGTCGACTCGAGGTAATTGACCATGGCGTCGGCCTTCGCCCGCGATCCGCGCACAAACCCGGTCTGGACCTCGGTAATGAACGAGCTGAGCGCAGAGCTCGGCTTGTCGAGCATCTCATGCCCGTACTTCTCCCAGGCGAGCATGGTCGCCTCGAGGCGCTCCACCAGGCTCTCCACCGTCACGGGGGTGTCGGTTCCCGACCCGGACAGCGAGCCGTCGCCTGCTCCGCACTGCGCCGAAGACTCGGAGCTCGCGTGCGCGCCGGCAGCAGCCGCGCCGTCCTTCCCGGCGGCACCAGCTTTCGATTTGCCGCGCTGCGACCGCTTTGTGACGACCTCGGTAACCGATACGACGCCGCCGGCGCTGCCATTGAGCGACGAGGACGTCGATGCTGACGCCGAGCTGCACGACCGTGGGCCGGCGCCAGGCCGGCAGTCCACGAGGTCGCGGGCGGCGCCCCTGGCGTTGGCCTGGCCAGCAGGCCCTCCCCTTCCCGGCGGGGACGTCTCAGCGTAGTGTTGTCTGATCTCGTAGCGAGGTTCCAAGCGGCTCATGAGACAATGTAAAGGTTGGCTAAAAAAGAAGAATGCACAGTCCTGCTGGCAATAATGTGGGCGAGAGCAAGAGCTTCAAAAACGCTTTGACTAGCAATGCACGGCCCCGATATGATTTCCTGCGAAGTCCTCGCAAAGGATTTTTCGTCGCTTTTTGAGACCTGGCGCACAAGGGTAGTGACCCCCGATTAGCTCCTCACAAACCCTAACCGGGGCTCGTGCCACCGACCGCGTGCAGCAGGACCATACCTCCCACTGGCTGAGGCATACCGCGAAAGGGGTAGCGTGGAGGAGGTGCAGCAGGTTGAGGGCTTGGGGATGTTGGGCCATAGTGGCCGGCGGCGCACGATAAGGGTATCTTTTCGAGCAAGAGTAACGAGTGGCGCCGTACGCATGCCTTAGTGGGGCACTGAACCCTGCCGCCGTGTTATCACGCTTATCCTGAAAATGCGCGCGAAGGACCGCACTAGCGCGCTGTTCTGACAGACTCCCGCGCCCCGCCTGTCTCAATGACGTGACCGTGCAGTGGTCCCCTAATACGGGAGCATGATGCCGCCGGGGGTTGCGCAGGTCGTAGCAACGCTGTTGTCCAGCGCGCAGGCTCGCCGCAATTCTCATTTTGAGGCTTGCCAACATGGATGCGCCCTAACGAAGAAGGTACCACTCAAACGAGCGCCCGCCCAGCGCAGCGACATCACGGTGCTGTCCAATCTCGGATTCGTCAGGGTGCGAGTGAGGCGCTGAGCTGACATTAGTGTGTGCGTGGAAAACAAAACCCTACGTATGCAGGGTGTGCACATGTCCTGTGAAAGAGCACAACAATATGCGCGGGTCACACAGCCACACCCCGCAGATCCAGCTTCGGTCCCCAACAAATCAAAGCGCACGACAAAACCGCCCACGATCTCGTAGCGGCTTCGCCGTGAGGCCTCGTGAGCGTATCTGCGCACCAATCTGCCAACAGAGAATTTAGACTAAGTGGGCGCAGTTTTGTAATACGGCTGGGCCGCGCGTCATTTCTGAAGGCGGCGTCGTCGTTTCCGGCGTACAGCATGCTTAATGTCAAGCAGAGGGTTGCTGCTTACCGCCAGTACTTTCCTCGCTCACGAGACCCAGGGTTCGCTTAGGTTGCTTAAGCGTAAGACTTGGCGAAGCACGCTAAGCAGCGCTCGCAACTCCGCTTGGGGCCTAGGCTAGCCTGGCTGTCTAGTCTTGGCCGTACCGTGTAAGCCGGAGACGCGATGCCCTCAGTACTGGGTTCGGGCTTTCGCTAGCGAGGGTCCAGTGGGTGGATTGGAAAAAGCGGCGTGAAAGTTCGCAGGTGCACTACTCTGGAGGTCGACTTCCGTGCCCGCGTGCTATGGCGTCGAACCCGATGGTCGCGCTGCTCGACACGACTGCTCGGGAGGGCGAGCGATTCAGCACAAAGTTCTTCGAGCTGCTTGACGCGCGCGAGACGCCCGCGTCGATTCTGCCGACGACGACGCTGGTGTGGAATGGGACGCCGCTGGCCGGGCCCCAGGCGTTTGGCCAGATGATCGCGGCCTCGCCAATCACCAAGCACGAAATTAGCGGCTACGATGCGCAGCCGTTTCCGAACGGCGACACGAATGCCATCAACATGCTCGTGAACACTTCGGGGAGGGTCCAGCTTGGCATGAACCGCAGCGATGCGTTTGCGTTTTCGGCGCAGCTTGTTGTGCGCCGCATCCAGCCCGGGGCGCCGCTGATTCTGCAGACTATGGCGTACCGGCTTGTGCACAGGCCGAAGCAGTCCACAATCCAGACGTAGGCGGACTAAGTCGCAACCCTGGACCTGCGGGCAGCCTGGCGCGCCCGGTGCAAATGTGCAAATACTAGAATTCAGCCTCTCGGCTGACTTGCATGGTCGCCGTCGTGGCTATTGCGAACAGCATCTGCTGTCGCCGCGGCTTTTCCGGTGTCACTGCAGTTTAGACTGTCGCTGAGCACTGCTTATTAGTGATACTATTTAACTGAACGTCTGCGTTCTTAATCTGTTGTAACATACCTCACCATACCTTGGTGCCAGATCGGCTAAGAATCATACCGTGCCACATTCTGTTTAGCCGACTAATGCCAGCGTGGCGTGCTAACTGTATTCTAGGATAAATAGACGTAAAAGCCCCATTTTGATATGTAACGAGCGTGGAAGCGGTCCAGCATACGGCACAATGCTGAGCGCGCGAGATATACGACATCCTACAGCTGCGTGCTGAGGTATTTCTTGAGAAGGGCGCAGTGCCAGGACAGTGACGGCCGCGATCTGCTTTCTTTAGCTGTCCCCGTTTTTGCTTATGTTCGAGGACGATGAGCTCGCCGGAAGCGCTCATGTCATGTATGTCACCGATCCAGATCAAGTAGCAATTGGCCGCGTGGTCATAGCCACACAGGTCGCTTGTCCTCGGTCGCGAGCTCATAAAAAGGGCCATTCGCGAGATAGACCGGCTGCAGCTGGCGCGCCCACGCCGCGCTGTGACTTACGACGCCTGCGTCAGTGGTACGCTAGACTGCGCGACCGCGGCAGGGAGCACGAGAAGGGCGGGGTGCCTTATTATAGTTTTAGGAAGCGCACTTAGCCGTGCGTGCAAACTCCAAATGACATTCAGCCGCGGTTTAGTGGATGGGTACATCTGAACACACATATGCGCCCGAGCCACAAACAGCTGCATAACTCCCAGACGCACCCGCATACGCACTCTCGCTGTCCGCAGGCAAGCTGCAGTAGTGAAGGTCGTCAACGAACTCCTCTCGATAGCTCAGTTGGTAGAGCGAAGGACTGTAATGGTATCCTGTCATCCTTAGGCCGTGTGTTCGAATCACACTCGGGAGAGTTATTTTTTGGAGATTATCCTCATTTTTATTGAAAAGCAGGAATGCCATTGCTATCTTATATTTGAACATAGAAGCTCTTCTATGTCGGCATTTGGAAGTGTACACCGCGCGATATAACTACGGTTGGAGGGGCCCGCGGCTGCCCTCAGGCGGATCCTCAACCCTGACTGGTGTGCGCTCATACCACACGCGGGGTCTTGTGGAGATGATTCCTCATGGCCACCTCACGTCGACGGGGATCGCAATTACGCGCGACGACGACGAGCCGGGCTTCGCAGCGTCGTGTGTGTCGTGCGTGACGGGCGGGGGCCGCACGCGACGCGAGATCGCGTACCGCGACATTCTCGCCGCGACAGAAAAACAGCCACAGCATTTCGCGCTGCGGTACCTTGACCGGTCGTCGCGGCCGTTCCACGTGAAAAATGAGATTGTGCGCATCCACGAGCGCGCGGGCGCATCGCCATCGCTCGGCTCGCGCGGCGCGGCGGCACCCACGATGGGAGGGTCTGCCGACGACACTGACTCTGAGACCACCGCGGACATTGCCGCACTCATCGTCGAGCGCGCGTACGCGCACGTCCTGCCGCCGAGCAAGCGCGCGCCGCTGCTCGTGATCGTGAATCCGCACAGCGGCCCGGGGCACGCGCGGCACCACTACGAGACGCGGGCCGCGCCCGTGTTTGCCGCGGCGAAGCTGCGCACGAAGGTGGTGGAGACAAAGTACGCCGGCGAGGCGCGCGAGATCGCGCACACCGTGAGCCGCGAGGAGTACGGCGGCATTGTGTGCGTGAGCGGCGACGGGCTGCCGCACGAGGTGCTGAACGGGCTGGCCGAGCGCGAGCACGACGCTGCCGAGGCGCTCGGCCACTTCGAGATCGCGCAATTGCCCGGCGGCAGCGGCAACGGCATGGCGCTGAGCCTGAACGACGGCGAGATGGACTGGGGCGCCGTGGCACTGGGGATCGTGAAGGGCGCCGGCGAGCCGACAGACCTCATGATAGTGAGCCAGGGCCGCGACGTGTTCTACTCGTTCTTGAGCCAGTCGTTCGGCATTGTTGCTGACTGCGACCTCGGCACAGAGGACTGGCGCTGGATGGGCGGCGCGCGCTTCACTGTGGGGATTGTGCTGAAGTGCCTCGCGCACAACGCGTACCCGTGCGACATCGCCTACAAGGAGGTGACGCCGTCGACGCAGCTCAGTGCGCATCGGCCCGGGAGCGCGAGCGGCAGCCGCGGTGCCAATGGTGGCGCAGACGGTAGCTCCGGTGCGAATGGTAAGACAGGCGCCAATAGCTACGCGGGCGCGAATAGCTACGCGGGAGCCAATGGCAACGCAGGTCCCAATGGCAACGCAGCCACCACTGACAACACCGGCGCTAATGGCCACGGGCGCAGCGACACAGACCCGCGGGCGGGTTTGCTGCCCGCATTCAGCCTCGCCGACCCCGTGCCGCCCGACTGGACCGTCGAGAAGCACGACTCCCTGTCAATGTTCTACGTCGGCAAGATGCCGTGGATGGCCAGCGACGCACAGGTGTTCCCGCGGTCCGAGCCGCTGGACGGCGCCATGGACATGCTGGTGTGGGACACGTCGTACGGCGCCGTGCACGCGCTCACGGCCCTGGCGAAGTTCGAGAGCGGCCAGCACTCAGGCATGGTGCCGTTCTACAAAAAGGTCAGCGCGTACCGCCTCACGCCGCTCGTCGACGACCAGTACCTCAGCATCGACGGCGAGCCGTACCCGTGCGAGCCGCTGCAGGTCGAGGTCGCGCGCGGGGCGGCCCGATTCATAACGCCAGACGTATAAGTTATGGGTTTTAACAATAAAATTATGCACTTCCAATGGAGCGACGAACGGTTTATAGCTTTTGAGACACGAAGTGCGCAGCGCGCGCAGCTTAGTTCTTCTCGGCCTCGGCCGCCTCGCGAGCCTTCTTCTCGCGCTTGCCGGCGTGGCGCTTGTCGGAGAACGCCTTGCGGAGGGTGCGGAACGCATCTGTGGTCTCGACCTCGGCGACGGCCTTCGTCTCGACGGCGGGCTTGCCGTTGGAGATCGGGAGCGTCGCGGCGACGGACACGACCTGGGTCGCCTCCGGGGCGTCGCCCTTGCGCGGGAACACAATGAGGCGGCTGAGGTACTCCTTCAGGCGCTGGACGTTGATCTCGAAGCCCTCAACGCTGCGGTTGACGCGGCGGTGGTCGACGGCGATGCCCACGGTGCGGGCGTACTTCGGGCTGACGCCCGCGGCCTTGAGCTCCTCGAAGGTGAAGCCGCGGCCGGCGCGGACGCGGCGGTTGTAGCGCTGCGTCGGGCAGCGCACGACGGGCCTGAGCTGGTCAAGCGGGCGCGGCGCGACGGCGGCGGCCTTCGCGGCGCGGGCCGTCCGGCGGCTCTTCTTCTTGCCAGCCTGGTCGAGGTGCACGCGCACGCGCTCCTGCCAGTGCTTCCGGAAGTGGTTCTTCTGGATCGGGTTGTTCTTGCTGATGGCCATCTCACAAAAAGTTTACGCGGAGAACCTGCTAAAGCGGAACTTTCACTCAAAGACCTCACAAGGGTTTCACAGCCGTACCCAGTGACAAACCTCCCAGCGCTGTGCGTGCTGGGCGACAAGTGAAAAAACCTGAGTGTCAATCCCTAGCCCCAATAAGCTGGGACCGGCCTGCCATTTGCGAGACGAGACCCTGAGCCCTCGGCTTAGGTAACGCGACCGGGGAGCGGCCGGTTTGGCACAGCGGCGACGCGTAGCAACGCGCTGGTGAGGGCGCGCGGCGGAGAACGTGACGAATTGGGCCGCATGGCGCTGGGGTAGGCCCCGGATCGAGTCTCTGCAGTATAGAGCTTGTAGCGAGACAGACGCTCGATCTGCACGCCGCGCCGATGGGCAGCGGTCAATTGCTCCTACCGTGTGTTTTCCCCGTGTGTTTCCCTCTGCTGTGCGGTTCCCTCTGCTGCCGGTGCTGGCCCAATGGGTTTTCGCGTGCTATTCATTGGCTAGGCATGCCCGTCCAGCTTCCTGCCGTGCTACGGCGGGTGCCGGGTTGTCTGCGACGCACTGCCAGTACCGCGTATCTATTCACAAGACACGGCGAGGGTAGGCGACACTGCACCCGCTTGGGACGAGGGCAGAGAAACGCAGGCAGCCAGCCCGGGACGCAGGCGCCCGTCACACCCGCCAGGCGTTATCACCCACCGTCGCCTCACTATCGCGGCGTCCCCACCCCGACACAAAAACCGGCGCCGCGATATCGGTAAACCCGGCGCTGGAGAGGAGGGAGAAGCAGGCTGGAGATCAGGCACCGATTCACAGCGACGAGATTGTGTGCGAATCACATCTTCCGATTATCAGCGCTACACGATCGAGATGTCGCGGCCTACTATGTCGGGCACCGTGGCCGGTCCACGGTCGTGGGATAACGGGACGTGGTCAATTGCCACGAACAAGGCGCCGATTCTCGACACGGCCGGGCTCGAGGAGCTCGAGCAGCGCCTCAAGATCCCAATGCCGGAGATGATGTTCGGCAACAACTATCTCGAGGTCGCGCACGCGTCCGGCTGGCGCATCCACTTCGACGCAGCGCAGGCGCTCGACGAGGTTGACAAGGTCGGCAAGACGAAGCTGCTGCAGGTCGCGCACTCCGCCGAGTGGAAGGCGAGCAAGCTGAAGCACCACCGCGAGTCGCCGCCGGCGCCGGGCCAGATCGACTACGACGTCAACAAGGTCCACCGCCGGTTCGACTGGACGTACTCCACGCCGTTCCGGGGCACGATCGCGACGCCGGCCGGCGCGTCGGTGCCGCGGCTGCCGTCGCCTCACGGCATTCCCTACGAGGAGCTGAAGAAGCAGGTCCCCATCCAGTTTTTCGACGATGTGCAGCTTTACGAGGACGAGCTCGGCGATTTTGGCCTGACCACGTACTCGGTGAAGGTCCGCGCCATGGAGACGAACATGCTCGTGCTCGCGCGCATGTACATGCGCGTGGACGACGTGGCGTTCCGCATCCGCGACACGCGCGTCTACGTGGACTTTCTCACCGACACGGTGGTGCACGGCTACACGGAGAAGGAGAGCGAGTTTGGCGCTGTGCGCAGGCGCGTGCCGATCTGGGCCGAGGACGACTATACGCAATTGCTGCGCGACCCGAACTGGATCAGCACTGTGCTTGACACGCAGAAGGACGAGGTGTGTGAGTACCATCTTGCCGATGCGCCTGGCGAGCGCCAAAGATAGCGATGGTCGGAGGCCAGCCAAACGGTGCTGGCAAACTAGCGCAGCCAAACGAGTGCAGGAAATAGGGCCAGCCGAATTAGGCCCAGTTGTTGCTAGCCAAGCCTAGCATCGATCCAATGTGTCCCCGGTGCCAGCCAAGTTTAGCGTCAATCATTCCTAATCTCGACCACACTTAGTGTCGAGCCCGAGCATTGACGCCGACCCCCGCATTGACGCCGACCGTCGGCCATCCCAGCGGCTCACGCCTGAACGCGCTGAACTAACCGACTATAAGGACTACACAAGCACATATCGAACAGGGTGAAAGTTACGCCATAAAATATATATACAGAGGACCGCAAACGGCCTCGATAAATGCCACCATAGATTGGGAGCCAATAAATATTGAATGCGAGTACACGCAGCGCAGTATGCAGCCACTGCCCGCTGGGCAGCGCTGGCTGATGCTGATGGGTGCTGAGCTGTCTGCAGGCCTTACGACAGCTGCGCAATGATCCGCCCCGCAGTGCGGCCGATGTCGCCTCCCTCTTTCGCCGCCGTCTCAAGCCCGCGTCGCAGCGCATCGTCGTAGCGCCCGAGCGCCTCGCGCCGCGCCTCGACGTCGTCGGTCATGTCCGTCGCAAACGGGTTCCCCACGGCCGGGATCATGAACTTCGCCGTATCCGGATGGTACCGGATCGGCTCGCCGGACGTTTCCTCGCGCAATCCGGCATCAAGAAGCGTGTGGAGCGAGTTGAGCTGCGCGGCCCGCGCCTTGCCCGCCAGCTTGCCGAGCGCCAGCGTCGACGACACGGAGCCCGCCTGCGTCGTGCCCTCCAGCGGCCAGCCGAGGAGGGGAAAGTACAGCTCGAGCGTCTTGACGAAGCCGACGCGCACGAACTCCGCCGCCGTCTTGCTCAGCAGCACGTCGAGGAACTGCGTGCTGTCGGCACGGATCCCCGGCGTTATGTGGGTCATCGCGGCGTGCACATGCACAATGAGCAGCATTACGTGCGGCGCAAGCACACGCGAGCCAATACGGCCGAGGAAGTGGCGCACAGCGACGCGCACCTGGTGTTCGGCGTCGACAATGAGCGGTGCGACGGACCGCAGAATCTCGCTCGCCTCCTGCTCGTGCAGGTGCATGACGTCACCAATGTTTGCGAGCGCCTGCCGCCGGATCGGAGCTTGGTGATGCCGCAGCAGCGCCAGGTTCGTCTGCAGGCTGGGGCCCTTCATCTGCGACGGCAGCACCAGCGTCTTCGTCTGGAACGCCGTGCTCGTCGCATTCGACTTCTCCGGCTTCCGCTTGCCGACCTTCAGCTTTTGCTTCTCGAAATCCTTTTTCTTGGCCTTCGCCATTGTCGACAATTCCTTGTTAACTGGGGTTGACGACAGGTGCCATGGATATCTTTCGCTATGATTACTACTATGCTAGACAAATTTTGGGTGCGCACCGTTTTATTTACCCTAGCCACATGGGTTAGGAATTCTCGATGCTCGTCGTGGTGCTCGTCGCGGTGCTCGTCGTCGCGGTGTTCGTCGCCGCGGTGATCGCAGTCACATTCGCATAGAATGAGCATTCGTGAATTGGGCCGCAAGATCTAATGTACTGTGTCACAATTGAGTCCGCGGGTGGGGTTTATTGGTGGTAGGAACGGAGCCAGGAACGGAGCCAGGAATGGTAGCCATAAACGTTAGCATGCAAAGCGCGGTCAAAGGATGAATAGAACGGCGGCCACGAATTATAGTCCCGGCAGGATCATGGCAATAGCGACCGCCATGGTTAAGCGCCTTACATGAGCCACCCGCGGCAATTCTCTGCGCCGCACGCGCACCGCACGCGGCCGTCCTCGTCCTGCGACATGACAAAATTGTAGTCGAACGTCAGCTCCTCGTCCGGGCTGATCTCGCGCAGCGAAAACAGCACAACACGCTGAAACCCGTCGTAGTCGAACACCTGCGCGGTGCAGTTCGGCGCGCAGCTGTGGTTGATGAACCGCGCGCCGTTGCCGCGCTTCGTCGCGTCGATCACCGTGCCGTTGTCGAGGCGGAACAGGTACGTCGACTCGATGCCCTCGATCGCGTAATTGCGCTCGCGCACCTCGGCGTACTCGTCGCGCAGAATGTCGCCCACGTACTCGATCACAAACTCGTTTGCCGGGATGTGCTCGTTCGCATACAGGCCCCAGTCGTGGATCGCCGACCGCGCAAGCCGCGTGTCCTTCGCGTTCTTGCTCAAGTTGTCGTCGGCAAACAGCTCCGAGTTCAGGCCAAACGCCGACCGCGACATATTGATCACTCGCGACTCGACGCGGCTCTCGTGCTCCTCCTCCTCGTCCACGCCCTCGAACAGCGGCCGCTTCGCGTAGTTCTGCACGATCTCGTTGGGCACGCCGGGCCCGAGGTTCGGCAAGTACGTCCTGCGCTCGTCGTCCGACCGCGCGCGGTACGGCGCTGCGCGGAACGGCACCGCCTGCGCCGCCGGTGGCCAGTTCGCAGGGACGTCGACCAGCGTGGGCTTGGTGCCCCGCTTGAAGGCGTTGATCACCTCCTCCTCGTCGACTCCAACTGGGCTAGGCGCGCTATCGACAATTGTCTTCAGCATCGCGAAGTCGTCGTCCGTCTTCACGAGCCGCTGCACCTCGGCCACGCCCAGCTGCGCATGCAGCGGCGACGCCGGCGTGGGCGGCAGGTCCATGCCGTGCGTCTCATCGTCGGACACGGCCTCGCCGTCGCTGTCGACATCCATTGCGTCCGAGCTCGGCTCGGACTGCGGCGAGCCCATGTGCGACTCCATCTCCGTGAACGGCGACTCCGACTTGCGCGCCTCGGGCATGTCTTCCAGCACGGCACGCACAAAGCTATTTGGCGCCGGCACCGCGACCTGGAGCTTGCGCTTCTTCAGCGTCGGCGGCTGCGCCATGGCTGAGAAGATGCCACCTGCGGACGACGACGATGTCGCCGACGCTGCCGAGTCCGGTGCAAGGTTGCGCTTGCGGATCCGCATGAGCGAGGCCGCCTGAGACTTCGGGCGCGCACCGCCGTAGCTGCTGCCCATTTTGCCAAAGCCAACGCTGCTGGTGAACCCAAAGCTAGTGGGCGTGCCTGCCGGCGACAGCAGCCCGCCATTCTCCTTCGACTCATCGTCGCCAGACGCCGCCTCCTTGCCGTCTCCGCTGCCATCGCTATCGCTCGTGCCGCCCGCCTTCCGCAGCGCTGCGAGCTCGCGATTCGTGACTTTCGCAACGAACCCCGCAATCATCGCCGACCACACGCCGGCCTTTAGGTCCCGCTTCAGGTCCGCAGTGATGGACTCAGCAGCAGTGGCCAGCACTGCAGCAGTAGGTCGGAGCCCAGCCCGCGAGTCGGCGGCGGCGCCTGCGCGCTCGCCGGGTCGCAGCGTCTTCGAGGCTGCTGCATTCGGCGCAGCCCGCCCTCGCTGGGATGGCGACGAGGTCTCAGCCGCGCACACCTTGCGGGCATACTCGTACTTCTCGCGGCGGCCGCCTAGCGTGAGACACAGGCGCGGATCTCGGCCGCGAAGAGGCCGTCGCGCCTTCCCGATGTAGCACCGGCACGCCTCGACTTCAGATTCGAACACAACAAACGCGCCAGTCAAGTTCATTGCGATGTGCTTGAATTTATACTCGCTGAACCATCTCTCGAGCTCGCCGTGCGTCACCTCTTTGAGCAGGCTGCGGTCCGTCAAAATGACATACGTCGGCTTCGGGCCGATGTACAGACGATACCATTCGTCAACTTGGTGTTTATTCAGGATCCGGACATCGACAAGCTGCGGCTTTTCGTTACTGCGGACGGCAGCCGCCCCTGCTGTCGTCGACGCCGTTGCCGCGGCGCTGACTACGGGCGAGTCGACTGCCGCGGCTGCCCCCGCGGCATTACTCGCTCCGAGCTTCTGCGAGGCGGGCGAGGGGCCAAGTGGCGGCAGCCGCTGCATCTCCTCGAGCTTCTTGACTCTACGCGCAAGTATTGCGCCGTCGGCATCGGCGGACACGCTCACGGCTGCCGCTGTCGCGGTCCCTCCGATGTGCAATTGGCCATTGCGCGCAGCAGCAACGACTCTTGAGACGGCCTGCGTCTCTGAAGGGGCAAAAAGGGCCCAGGCAACCCCGAGCGAGGCGCCTGTGAGCTGTGATGTCGCGACCTGGCAGTCCTCTATGAGGCCGAACGCCTGCATGGCATCGACCACCTGCGTGCGCGTTGTGAGGGGATCCAGGCCCCCAATCAGGCACCGCTTCGGGGCAGCGGCCACGAGCTTCCGCGCAAACTCAGGAAGCTTGGGCGGGCCTTGCGGAACGCGCCGCTTGCCGTGGGTTGCGGGCTCACGCGTCGTGCGCGGGTCGGTGGCGCGCTCACCGACCCGCGGCTTGCGAATTATTGGTTTCGACCCTTGTGATCGTGAGCCGCTCAGCGCCGGGTCGTAGACGCAGCGAAACGGTTTGGGATCCATTTCGAGCGGGTACTCACCAGGCCGATCAGGTCGCGAGCCTCTCCAACTTGGACTTCCAATTACTACGCACACCTCCTCCCATTGTTTTTCTGCTCCCCTCGCGCCACAGCGACGTCCCACCGTTTCGTGGCTCCCTTCCTCCCAACGGTCCCGTGCCTCGCTCAGCCATCAGGTGGGAGCGGGAACCCGAGCGGGTAGTGCCGTGCAGTAGAGCCAGGAAGGCCAGGGATGCGGTCAGGGAAAACGCGTCCGTAATTTACGCTTCCATTGAATATCTATAGAGTTGTGGAAACCGGTCTAATTAATTCAGTGCAGCCCAGCAATTAGCCTGGGATGTAATGTTACAGTATGTACGAAATACCTTGTTGAAGGGCCATACCTGCTAATAGGTGTACCTGGCGGTGTACCTGGCGATGTACCTGGTGGCTTACCTGCGAACGTGCCTGGGAATTTACCTGGGAGTGCACCTGGTGACGTGCGTGGGTCGCACCTGGTGATGAACCTGGGCTGTCACAAAGCGTAGCTAGAAGCGACAGGCCTGTTGGCTAGCTTGCGACAGGTCCCAGTTAGCTAGCGGTAGGACCCGGTATGCCTAACGTGATGGAGAAGGGGGCTAGATCAGTCCCAGCCAAAGTCCATAGCAGAGTCGAGGTCGGCGAGATCCATCGGCTGGCTGTTGACAAAATCGTTATCGTAGTCGTTGAAGCCAAACTCCTGGCCAATGTTCTGACCAAGGGCGTCGCCAGCCATCACGTCCTGCGTTGGATCGGCTGACGTATCGTCAACTAGGAAAGACTCGACGCCGGCGGCGGCAGTGCCGAGGGGCGGCTCCTCGGGCAGAGCCTCGTTGCGCGGGCTAGGCTCCACTGGAGCAGCCGCTGGCGTGTTTGTCGTCGCGGCGGGGCCTTGCGGAGGCAGGCGCGCAACCTGTTCCTTCTGCTCCGTGAGCTGAGCCGCCGCCTTGGCGTCGCGCTCGGACACTATGTGCTCAAGCTTTGCTACTGCCTCGCGCGCGGACCGCGTGAGGTGCCGCTCGCCAACAGGGGCATCAACGAGCACTGACACACCGGGCCGCACCCACAGAGCATCCGTCACCAGCAGCGCCACGACGGTCTCTGGCGACTGCGACAGCACGGTCTCTTCTATGAGACGACGCGTAGCCGAAGGCCCCATTACGGCCTTTGCATCGGCGAGGACCTGCGCGGCCACCGGTGGAACTCCCTGCGGGCGGGCCTGCCACCCAGCAAGTTGGCTCGACATCGCGCTCAACGAGTCGGCGATGCTTGAGGACGCCGATTCCTTGGTCGTGCCTGGAGATGGCCCGCTGACGGCTGCGCCGCTGATCCGCTCAGCGTCACCACCGGGGCCGGGGCGACCACCAGAGGCGTCCGTGCCTGCCGTTGCCTGCTTCGATCCGCTCGATAGCGGGAACGGCGACGACGCGGTCGCCGCGGCCTCGCCCGCGCTAATCTGCGCCGCGAGCTCCGCAAGCAGCGGGGCAAACTCGGCGAGCAGCTTCGGCATCTGCGAGGACGCAGTACCCTGCGCCGAGTTGATACCTGACGCAGCGTCATCGGCAATCTTCCGCGCCAGCGGCAGGACGCATACCTTCGCGAGCTCGAAGTCGGGCCCGCGCTTACGAAGGAGGCCTGACACGAAGTAGAGCATGCACTTGACCGTTGTGGCTTGATGCAGGCCCTCGAACAGGTCGGCGTAGAGCACGCGGCACAGCAGCGGCGCAAACAGCGACGCCGAGAACTGCTGGGCAAAGTAGTCGAGTCCATTCTTCAACGTCTCACGGTCGATGACCGCAGACCAGTATGCGCGAACAGCTTGCTGCAGTAGGGCCGGGAGCACCACGCCAAGCTCAGCAAACGGCCGCAGCAGCTCGTCGGCAATCCCGCTCGACCCAGAAAACAGCGCGCCAATCCACTGGCCCATGAGCTGCTGCTCAGCAGGCGTGAGCTCGCTCGCGCTAACAAACATGCGCCGCTGCAGGAACTGGCTGGCCCAGCTACCGTCGGGGAGCCGCACGCGGTAGCGCTGCGCAAGCATGTCTGCGGCGGCAAGCAGCACACCAAGGTCTGAGTACACCAGCGCAGCACCGCCATCGTCATCAGGAAGCTGCGCGGCAGCGTCGGCATGCGCAATAACAACGTCGAGGAACGCGCGCACGCTCGTGTGCACGAACAGCTCGTCAGTGGCAATGGGGTCCGCATGCAGCGCAGCGCAGAGCCGCGCCAGCGCGTGCCTGTCGAGCTCATAATGGTCAGCGAGCGCGCCCTGAGCTATGCGCACGACCTCGGAAGCCAGGCGGGCCTGCTCAGCAATGCCGAGCGCGCGGAACTTGGCGAGGTCCCAGGTCGTAATGAACTGGTCGATCTTCGGCGGCTCATGCTCGGGGCGCGGTGTGTATGCGCGGTGCAAAGTGTGCAGTACCGTCGGGTCGCAGAGCCCGAGCTCAATGCAGGCCGAGCCGAACTCAGCGCGTATCCCGCGCTGCCTCGCCTCGACGGCCTCGACCACCTCCTTGTCCATGGTCGTGAAGATGCGCGAGATGACGCTGTCGAGCAGCTCACCGGCGTCCGTGGCGAGGCCCTGAAGAATGAGCGGC
This sequence comes from Starmerella sirachaensis, assembly GCA_030578495.1. Taxonomy (NCBI): domain Eukaryota; kingdom Fungi; phylum Ascomycota; class Dipodascomycetes; order Dipodascales; family Trichomonascaceae; genus Starmerella; species Starmerella sirachaensis. The sequence goes on along the minus strand of JAJMSC010000001.1, from coordinate 57,613 downwards.
AAGCGTCGCCGCAAGAATGCGGCGGCGTACCCGCTACCAGTGGCGGCAAATACGTCAAAAGCCGTGACGCACAGCTCGTAGCTTACGACCGAGACGCGATCGCCCGGCCACATGAGATCGATCTGCCGCCGCATGCTGGCAAAATCGAGCGGCTGCGCCGTCCGCAGCTGCCAGTCTAGCCATTCCAGACGCAGCACTACACTGGGTGCGGCAATATCGCCCTGAGATGAAAGAAGTGCCGACGTAGACACAGATCCTGAGCTGGAAGCGCCACCAGCTGTACCATTGGCAATCGAGCCATTGCCAGCTGAGCCATTAGTTTGAGCAGCTGCACCACTGCTCTCTGCACCGGCCTCGGTGCTATTGGCTGTAGCACTAGGACCTTCGGCATTACTGGCCTCTACGTCGGCTTGTATACCGGCCTGGGCACCGGATTCGAGGCCGTCATGTTCAGACCCACGAGCGTCTGGGGCCGCAGAGCCATTCACCGGCCCGGTAGCCGCCTCGCTTGCGGCAGGACCGACCTTAACGTCCTCGCCAGGCTCCTCCGCATCATCACCTCTGCCACTACTTGCAAGTAGATGCGATACAGCGACGACAAGCGTGCGTGACTCGGCGCAGCCCTCGTCAGCCTGCTGGGCCAGCGCCGCTATCGACTGCGCGATGGCAGCCCTGTCCGCGTCAACAGGAAGTACCCAGGCGTCGGCGCCGCGCGCAATGTAGCCGATGAGATCACTGATAGAGGACGGCCGCTCACGCCAGTTTCCAGAACTAAAATGAGAGAGCAGAGAAGGGAAAAACAGCGGGCTGTGTGGGTCCATCGACAGCACGAGAATGTACTCGCACAACAGCGGGTTTGGCGCGCGGTCCACGAGGAGGCGCTTGTACACATCCAGAACCTCCGATGCATCGCTTGGCTCCGAGCTGTCCCGCAGCTGCGATACAAGCCGCTGGTAGACCGGCGGCGGCCACCCTCGGACGAGAGCCGTCGTCGTTAGAGCGGCTAGCATAGCTTCGCTGCTGCTGACACACCGCGTGATCCTCCCTTATAGTTTAGGCCCGCATGTAGATGCCATGACATATCAGGACCACATGCGCGGGGCAGGCAGCTGAAATACATAGCTATATATCAAGCTTGCTCTAGCTTGAGACACCCTAACTCGAATATATATGTGCAGGCTGAACTTAAAAAGTGTTTTTTTGGTGATGGCGGGTTATGCAACTGGATCGCGAATCGTGAGCACAAGCTCCCGTGTGTCTGGGTTCCAGGATTTCAAGCCGACGTGGGTCAGATCGGGAATGACAATATCGGCACCGCTGGCTTTGACGCGCTCGGCATCGTAGGTCGTGGCCATGCCAATGACGGTAGCGCCCGCATCCTTGCCGGCCTTGATGCCAGCCGGTGCGTCTTCGAACACAAGGAACCGCTCAAGCAGTCCGAGCTCCTTGTGGCCTTTCAAGTACCCCTCCGGATTCGGTTTGCCCTCCTTGATCCGCTCGGCCGTAATGAATACTTTGGGCAGCTCAATACCCAAGAAGTCCTGCAGCCACCCCGAGGCGAGCGGATAGGTCCCCGACGTCACGATGCCCCACTGCGATGCCGGCAGCGATGCAAGAAAGTCGTGAACCCCCGGGATCTGCTTCGCAAGGTGCTTGTAGTTTGCGGGAATCCTCGCCTCCCACTTGGCTGCGTTCTCAGTCGTGGCCAGCTCCGGCTTCCACTGTTCGAGGATATCGGTTGTGCGGCGCCCGTGCGACGTTTTCAGGATCTCATCGCCGTCGATGCCGTTCTGTCTGCCGAAATCCCTCCAAAACTCGACGACGCAGTCTGTGGACTCGACGAGTGTGCCGTCGAGATCAAATAAACAGCCGGACGTGGTTATGTCGATGAGCTTATGGCCCGCCTCAGTCCGTTCAGTACTACTCGAGCCAGCACCATGCTGTGCTGCGGTGTGACTAGACATGGCGGCCGATTTCGATCTCAAGTGTTTGCGTGGCCCTTCGCTTGAATGGCCTCCGCATGGCATGCGTATGCGCCGTTAGATCAGCGAACCCTGCGCTTCCCCAGCCCTCTGCGCGCCGGGGTGGGATTTCGCGCGTATATGTTTACGGTGGTCCCTGTGCATCTAGTGCGGAGCTACGGCCCAATTCAGGCTACTCGGCTGCGAGACCACCGGCAATGGAACCTCATCCTCGATCCGCGAATCGCAGTTCTGACAATCGTAGAAAATGCTGCTCGGAGTCGAAGAGCGTGAAACTTGAGGCTACGTCTTTGTCTATGATTGGACCCGTATATGTACTTTATCCATTAGGCAAGCTCATACTTTGCCGTTTGCACACACAACACCGTGGCTAGAAATTAATTCTTGCATGAATAAATAGCTATGCACTGCGTGTCCCTTCTCCTCCCCACACAGCATGTCGCAGCGTGCACAGATAACATAAGCTAACAGGTACACTGCCTGGGTATCGCACGCCCAGGGTAGAGGGAGAGCAGGCTGAAAGACAAGCTGAGAAGCCTAGAAGGGAGGGATACGAAAACCCGGCCAATCGACGACAGAACATCAGCAATGCTGGTGGGCATCCCATCACAGATTGAGTGTAATTGAGGAGTGTAATTGAGGGTGTGATTGAGGAGTGTGACTGAGGAGTGTGGTTGAGGCTTGTTGCGCTAACCAGGGAAACTCACAGACACGTTTCTGCACCACACTGAACCAACCTGCTCCTTGAAGCCCGAGCGAACGCAGCTGCACCACAATGGCTCCTCACCAGCAGTTTCGACTGCTGGCTGCAGTCGCGCTCCTACATATCTCTGCACGTGACCGTGCAGCGTTCGTGGAAGAAAATTTATTTCGCCCTTTTCGCGGGATACCTTACTCCTCCTCTCCACCCCTCTCTAGTTCGCGCAATGCTGATTTACACGGACGTTATCACTGGTGACGAGCTTCTCTCGAGCGCCTTCGACATCAAGGAGGTCGACGGCGTCGTCTACGAGGTCGATGCCAACATGATCAAGGTCAAGCCGGGCGCCGATGTCGACATTGGCGCGAACCCGAGCGCCGAGGGCGGCGACGATGGCGCTGACGACAGCGAGGTCATCCAGGTCAACAACGTCGTGTACAACTCGCGTCTCCAGGAGACCTCGTTCGACAAGAAGTCGTACCTGACCTACCTCAAGGACTACATGAAGAAGGTGAAGGCTTACCTCCAGGACAACGACCCGAGCCAGGTCGAGGCGTTCGAGAAGGGTGCCCAGGCCTACGCCAAGAAGATCATCGGCTCGTTCAAGGACTACGAGTTCTTCACCGGCGAGTCCATGGACCCGGATGGAATGGTCCCGCTCGTCAACTGGCGCGAGGACGGCCAGACGCCGTACGTCGTGTTCTGGAAGCACGGTCTCAAGTCTACCAAGATCTAAAATAAATATTCACCAAAATTTAATCCAAACTATCTACACTCCCGAGGAACATTCGGCTCCGACTCGGCTTCGGCCACGATCTTGGCAACACCGGAACCGGCTTCGCTGTCGCGATATCGTGCGCGAGTCTGTGCGTGCATAGGCGGGTGGGGTGCATGATGGACGCCAAAAAGCCTCATTATGTTATCGTGGTTCCGCAATTGCAAGAGCGATCTACGTGTGGGCACAAAATAGGTGCTGCATCCAGCGGGGCAAATAAAAAATAAACCTAGCTTATTTCATGGGAAAAAATGCAAAAAGTGGACGATACCGGACTCGAACCGGTGACCTCGCGCATGCTAAGCGCACGTGATAACCATCTACACTAACCGCCCTGTTATCTGTTAATGTTGACCAGGACTCCCTAGATCAGCCTCCGCCGCGCGTAGGCATCGCGGGTCATAGCGTAATTTAACATTTAGATAGATTCGTAAAGGAGAAGGAAGTATGGTACGTAGACGGCATGCATTAGAAGAAAAGGACAAGCTATATAAGCTCGCTCACCTTTATACGTTTTACCTGCGGCGCCGGCGCAGCCGAGGCCATGGGCTCAACCGGTTTTGGCAGGTCCTGCTGCCCCCGGTTCTGCTTCTGCGTGGACGCAGATTGCGTAGGGGATGCCGTCGCCGGGTGCGGGGTGGCCGACGAGGACGAGGGGGTCTGGGTCGCTGCTTGCGGAGCCGGCTCTCTTTCTCGTGCGAGCTGAAGCTTCAGCCCGTCGATGATACTGCGCGACTCAGACTCCGAGGTCTCAAGGTCCTGCACGCGCCTCCGCAGCAGGTCGTTGACCAGCTCGAGCTCGCTAACCCGGGTCAGCAAGGCGAGGCGCGACGGCTGCGGTTCCTCCTGGGAGGTGTTGGCGTCGCGGTCGCTGCTCCATGGTACCTCGCGCCTGGACTCTGGGCTCTGGGACGGCCGCTGCGACTGCTGCGGCTGCTGTTGCTGAAGCTGGGTTTTTTGTTGGAACTGAGCCACTGGAACCTGCGGGAGCTGCGGAATGCGCTCGACGCTCTCTGGCGACCGCGGCAGCAGCTGCTCGCTCATGGCGCCACGCGCCGACCCTGGCGTCGCCTGCTGTCCGAGTTGCGCTGCGATCTGCGGGCTCATTGGCGCGGCCACGCGGCCGGGCATCACGGCGCTGCCGAGCGGCGCTAGCACCGGCGAGTTGAGGATCATGCCCCCAGGCGTGCCTGAGACGTACGGGCTCAGCGCCGGGCTGGTCGGGTACATTACCTGCATTGGCTGCATCGGGCCCATGCCAGGGATGCCGAGGTGGAGTCCCTGCGGCAGCGGCACGCCCTGCTGGCTGAGCTGCGATGTTGGCAGCTGCGCTCCGGGAAGCTGCGCCTGGATCTGCTGCTGAACCTGGTTCTGGATGTGGGGTGTCATCTGCGCCGGCAGCATCTGCGGGCGCGACGCCGAGCCTTGCGGCGGCTGCGGCGTGTGCGAGGAGGCCTTGCGAGCCTGGTCTTTCGTCGACGCAGGCTGGGTATGTACATGATGGGACTGTGCGTTCTGATCTTGCTGCTGCCCAGCCTGGCCCTTGAGCGACTGCGAGTGCACCTGCTGTGTCTGCGGGTGCTTGTACTGCACATAGTCCCCATCCGGCTGGCCGTCCGTGGTCGAAACGCCCATCATCTGCACGTTGCGGCGTTTCGGGGCCGGGCGCTGGTTCTGGCGGTTCTGGCGGTTGCTGCGGTTCCGCGACTTGATCATGTCCGTTTTGAGGCTGATCGGTCGCCTGCGTCCGTGGAGCTTCAGGAACAGACCACACGCGTTGCACATGATCTGGCCGTTCTCGTCTCTTCGCCAAAGCGGCGTCGTTGTTGTCAGGCAGTTCTGGCACACAGTGACGCCAGGGCGCACTTGGATCTGTGCCGGCCCTGGCTTCTGCCGCTGCGGCGACGTGTCGCCTGTCTCAGATCCTTCACTCTCAGCGCTACCGTTAGCACCGTTCGCCGTGGTGGCTGCCGCCTTTCCTAGGGCTTCGCCACCAGCGCCTGGTATGGTAGACGCTCCAGGCGCTGGTCGTGGTGCAACCGGGGCTGGCTGGGGCGCGATGGCAGTCTGCGGCTGGCGCGCAGACTGCGGCAGCGGCGGCTGGTCTGGCGGAGGGGCCGGTTGTGGGCCCTGCTGCGTTTGTGGCTGGGACTGGGCCTGGGACGAGCTATCCACAGGCGGAGTAGCGATGGCGGTGTGTGCCCTCGGGATCCCACCCGGCGTGTACGCCGCGATCGGATGGGTGATACTGGGCTGCGTAGCTGGAAGTTGGGTAGATCCTGGCTGGGTGATGGTGGGCAGCGCGGTCACAGGCTGGATCATATGCTGCTGCGCGCTAGGCTGGGTGATGGTTGGCGGTAGAGGCGCGGGTCCTGCGGGCTGGGTCACGACCGGCGGACCAGGCTGTGCTGCATTCGCAGGCGCCTGCGGCTGCGGCGGCTGCTGCTGCTGCTGCTGCTGCTGCTGCTGGCGGGTTGGCCCCTCTGCGTTAGTGTCATTTGCAGATGAAGATCGTCGGCTCTGCGTAGTTGGGGTGGCAACCTCGCTCACGCCCTCAGACGCGGGCTGCTGAGCACTGTGCGATGGCTGCGGACTTGGAGCGGCCGTAGATGGCGGCGATGGCTTTACGCTTATGCCCGAGGGCGCCACCTCGGAATCGGCACCAGTGTGGCTATCAGCCGGACTGGGCATGACCATCTCACTACCGGCTCCGGAAGGGCTGGTCACGGATGTCGGCATCTTTCCTTTGGATTTGACGCCGATTAAGAAAAATGCGATGACCGAGCCTTGCTTTCACCTACGTGTTATCAGATAAAAAAAATTCTGGGAAGTGATAAGGTCGTGGATGATATGAGTCAGCAGCGTTTCCCTTCGGCTGCGAGGTTGATAAGGGTGATACTGCATGCCAACCGGTAAGGCGAGGTTTGGGCATCTCCGCAATGACGATATGACAATGATGCGGTGCGAGGGGGGCGATGGGGGCTTAGAATACCGCGAGTTTGAAAAGCTCGGTCGAGTGTTCGTGTAATCCTAGATTTTCGTAGTTCGGGGGCCGTCATCATCCGGGTCACCCCTGTAACGTCCCAATTTGCTCGCACGCGCACTATTCGTGGAGCGTCGGCTTGGCTTGTGCAGGCTCCCCTCCTAGCTTTCCCATCGCTTCCGTCTACTCTTCAAGGTACCGCCGGAAGCGGCGGTGCTTATCCAAGCAGGCGGAAGGGCCTATCGCGGTGCATGTCAGAATGTTATACCCAACCCTATCGGGTTATTCTATTCGTGACCTAGCCCCACGTTTTCCCAGCGCCCTGCATGGAAATTGATAATCAGCCCACTCCCGATGAGGTAGGGGCTTCCTCACAGGCACGCCAGCTAGCATGGGCCGCGGGGCTGTCAGGCGATAGCGACGGCGAAGCTAAGACGCAGCTGGGCACGCCACGCCTTAGGGACCCATGGTTATCGGGCCAGGCGCACATGCCCCTGCCGCGGCTTTCGCTAGCGTCGCGCCATCTTGCGTCATTGTGCACGTAGCATAAGCGACAACGGCGGTGTGTACAAATTGTGCTGCCCATTATGAAAGTGACGACAGTACCAGGTGTAAGTTTTGTATTAGTGGATTGGTCATTAGCTAGTTTTGCATTAACATAGACGGCTGTTTCGTGGCTGATGCGCAAAGCACTGCTGCTTGCCTGCTGCTCGCCTGCTGCGCTGCTTATCTTTGTTATCTATATCGACCTACATGCTGCATAATCGCGGCGTGACGCGAGCGAAGGCTACGCTCGCGTTGGGCTTGTCGTGGGGAGTATTGCTTGTGCACGCGCCTGTGACCCGGGGTTGGTGTCGCGCCTACCCAGAGGCAATTTTCCGGAGCCGGGCAGTGCCTCATGCCTCATGACTGTCCACTAAATATCGTGCGACCAGCCTGCTAGGCGAGGCATCGGCGGCCATTGCCCGTTATTTCCGCCCATGATTGCAATTAGCATGGCCCAGAGCTGGGCGAAGACGCATGGTGTAGGAGCCGATAAGGCTAATAGTCCGTACTGCTAAATCAGATGGGCCGCACGTCGTTGCAGATCAGTGCGTATGCCTCGAGTGCGTGGTGGGGCACAGGCGTCGAGCACCCGATACTAGCGCGGGCGCGCAACGCCTGCCAGTTTTATCCTTGAAATAGCGCCGAATCACCAGATAATAATGACGATAGAGGGAAGGAGACCGGCGAGAAAGGGCACCGAATGCCAATAGGCATTTCACTCTTCAGTCTCCTGGCTCTCATGCCTAGATTATGATCAGATGCTACATAAATTAGCGCCAGCTGTTAGGCCGGCTGCCTTATTTTCGCTTTCTTTTTCGTGTTTCGCGGCGGCAGCGCATTGGCATTAGACTCTTATATACTCTGGAGTATGAGCCATGCGAGTTTGGCTACACTCTGGAGTTTGAGCATTTGAGGGGCGCCACCGCCCTCTAGAACGAGACAAAAGAGAAGGTGATGCTACATTGAATTGCCGCACTGGCGTTGCCGCGGGGTGCATAACCGCAACTACGCAGACGCCGCAGGCTTCGCGCGGTTGTGAGCCATGTGGCTCTTCACGAGGTGACCCGCCGCCAGTGCGGAGTTCAGCGAGAGCTCGCCAGCCAGAACGGCGGTGGCCACGATGCGGGCAAGCTTGCGCGCATTCTCGCCAGGTGTAGTGAGGTGCGGGCCGCGGACGCCGAGCATGTTGAGCATTGCCGACTGTGGCTCGAGAATCGTGCCTCCCCCAATGGTGCCGACTTCCAGCGACGGCATCGTGACGGAGATCTGCAAGTCTCCCTCGACGTTGCTCATGAGAGTGATGCAGTTAGAGCCCTCGACAACCTGGGCCGGGTCCTGGCCAGTGGCCAGAAACAAAGCAGCGACAAGGTTAGCCGCGTGCGCGTTGAAACCACCGAGCGCACCCGCGACCGCGGACCCGACGAGGTTCTTGGCCATGTTCATCTCCACGAGCTCGTCGACGCTCGTCTTGAGCACGCGCTCGACAACATCGCGGGGGACCATGCCCTCGGCGACGACGCTCTTGCCGCGGCCCTCAATCCAGTTCACGGCCGCGGCCTTCTTATCAGTGCAGTAGTTGCCGCTGACGGTGACGATGGTCATGTCGTCGAAGCCAAAGTCCTCGGCGAGCGCCTGCAGCGCGTGCTCCGTGCCCTTCGAAATCATGTTCATGCCCATGGCGTCACCTGTCTGAGCGCGGAAGCGGATGTACAGAAACACGCCGGCCTGGGCCGTTTTCAGGCTCGTGAGGCGCGCGAATCGCGACGTCGAGTTAAACGCGCGCTCCATCGCGCGCAGACCCTCGTCGCTGTCGAGGAACAGCTTGCACTTTGCGGCGCGCGCCGCCGTGCCAAACGTTACGCACGGGCCGCGCGTCATACCGTCGCCGATGATTTCGGTGGTAACTCCACCGCCCGCGTTGAGTGCCTTGCAGCCGCGCATCGTCGAGGCGACCAGCACGCCCTCCGTTGTCGCCATCGGCAGGTAAAACTCCTCACCGTCAATGACCACAGGTCCGGCCACGCCGAGCGGCAGCGGCAGGTACCCCACAACATTTTCGCAGCATGCGCCAAGCACACGGTCGTAATTGTAGTCCTGCCACGGAAGCTCGCTCGCCTCCAAAGTCTGCGTACGGCTCAGTCGCGACACGGCGGCGCGGCGGATCTGCACGGCGCGCGTCGTGTCCTTCAGCTGCTTTTCCAGTGCATAGAGAGGGAGGTGGCCCGTGGTACCGAGCTCAATGAGCTCTTCGTTAGTGAGACTCGGCGCATGGCCAGCTTTCATGATAGCGATAGTCTCTTCGAGCGTGCGCTTGCTGCTGCCGTCACTGTCGCTGCCAGCGCTGACGATGAGCGCAGAGCCGGCGTCGTCGGTCGCGAAGGCACTGCCGCTGCTGCCGTCGTGCAGGCCCTTGCCATTGCGGACCGAGCCAATGCTATTCGTGCTGCCCGTGCGCAGGTGTCGGCGCGCGGCTGCGTCACTGCCGCGCGACACGGGCACCTCCACGACCACAGGCACGCGCGACTGGACTACAGCGCTTTCCTGGCGCATCACCAGGCTCACAAGGTAGCCGTTGAACGCGATGGACAGCACAAGCATGGCGATAGCGCCGCGCGCCGCATGCACAGAATGCAGAAACTTCGCTGCCTGCCCAACAACAATTGACCAGCGGCTCGAGCGCGAGAACCGCAGCGCTGGGTCGAGCTTGAGAACGCAGGGCATCGGCAGGCGGCGCAGGTCGTACTCGCTGAGAGCAACCGGCGCGAAGTCAGCGCGGTTCATGCTCAACGAGACCGGGAAATCAACTACCTGCATGAGATTCGCGCCAAGGAACAAAAACGCGGTGATGAGGCGCGCCGAGCCACCGAGCCAGCGGAAGTGCGTGTACTTCGCGGCGCGCGCGTTGGCGGACGAGCGGAGAACCTCGTCGGCGTAGGCATCAGCCACATCCTTGGCAACTCCATCCTCCTGGAGGGTGCGGCGCACGGCATCGTTGCGCTCGACGCGGACCATGGCCAGCTTCAGCGACACATTCGCGGCGAAGAAGGTGACGAGGAATACGAGATCGAGGCCGAGCACGAGCGACGCGAGCGTGGCAAACTCGGATAGCCCCGGGAGCTTTGTTGCCCAGCCGGCGAGCGAGATACAGGCCATCTCGAGCAACGTTTCGCGGAGGATGCCGGGGAACTGCGTACGCACGGCCTCGCGCACGGCGTCGGCGGCACCAATCTGCGCCTGCGGCGCGTGACTGAGCAGCAGATGCATAGACTCGCGCATGAGCTCGACCTTGTTGTTGAAGCCGATAACGAGCACGAAGAACGGCAGGCCTTGCACGAGCGACACCTTCGGCACATTCACGCCGAGCACAATCGTCAGCACGTACGCGGCAGCGAAAGCGAGGCCCGACGAAAACAGGGTGGCGATGAACAAATACGTGCGCGAACCGAGGCTGCGGAACTGACGGTACACGCGGAAGAACGTGTAATACATACCGAGCCACCCCGTGGACACGACTGCGAGGTCGCCCCACGACGCATCGCGCATGAGCTCGGCGGTACGCGCACAGTAGAACCGGAAATAGGCGAGCCAGCTCGGCGAGCTGTGGAGCTCCCACGTCTCTCCGTCGACGTCAAACATACGGAGGTCCTGGAGCACGCGCCCAAATTGGGCCGACGGCAGCACTACGTGGGTCAGCGCGTCGTCGAGCGCTTCGGCTCCGGCAAGCCCGTTGCGGATGGTAGCGCGTACGGCGGCCGGCGCGTCGGTGGGGAGAGCGATTTTAGCCGCGTCGAACCGGGGCAGGTCGCTGTGGGTACCGTCGAACGACGCGAGCGGCTCGAGGTGGCTGTCGCTGGACACGACGAACCGGCGCGTGAGCGGCGTCGGCAGGGCGCCAACCTTGAGCTCAACCACAGCAACAAACAGCACAAACACGGCCACAGCCATGGCGGCCAGCGTCTGGACGGGCCAGCGTCCGGCACGGAAAGCTACCTGCGCCACACCGTCTATTGGGCTGCGCATGCCAGACGTATAGAATTTTCTGCAGTGAGTACTCCTCTTGCACAAGGAGAGGACAGTAGAAGGGGGAAGACGGGAAAGCGGTAATAAACGCTTTTTAGCTTGCACCCCTGAGGCCGGTCGCTGCGCTCAGTAAAATTACGAGTGGAGTGGTCCCAAGGCGAGGAAGTGCTCACTGCACTACTAACGCAGCAGGTCGCGAAAAAATCCGTACACCCTAGCCCTTACATTACCAGGCTTACCCATCTCGACGCGTCGAGGCATCGCCGCTTCGAGTAGGTAGCGAGCGCTGGCAAATGTCTTTGCGTATAGCGTCCCTAGAGGCCGCAGTGGCTCGAATCATAGTAATTAGCTTTTAGCATACGTTCGTTGAGTAATCTATAGTGCAGTCCCATGCAAGTAATCATGTAGCCTCGGTTGAGTGCAAGCGATGCGCATGTGGGGGTGGGGAGGGAGGATGCGTTCTCGTTTGCGCATGCTGGCCTCGCTAACTGATTCTCATTGGTCTGTCGAGATGGGTATATATCGGAGTAACACCAACCGTTGCATGGCAAACTAACAGCCTCACAGAAGACAGGAAAAGAGACAATTAGGTATTGCCTCACTTCGGATAATGCGCGGTATGATAAATGCGTTGTGATCTCCAGCACTGACTTAAATCTACGTTTTAGGCGAGAAGATTGAGAAACCTAAGTCGTTACGAGATTTGCTCAAGCCGGCCTCGACCTGGAATCTCACTCTCCCGGCACACGTCCTCTTCGTCATGTGAAGCAAATGATTATCGGCCGGTTTTCATTTCCACCCAACGATGAGCCTTGAATAAGATAAGAGTTAAGCTAAATAGGATTGCAGCTACAACAGGAAGGCGATACTATCGTTAAGCAGGCAGAGATCCCTTTCGCGGCCCAAAGTAACCGTCAGGGGCATCAAGAGTTGCATTAAGACGAGGGGTGCCGCCTCCTAGACTGATACCAGTATCGTTGCCCCACCAGTCAATAGACGCAATGTGGTTATAGGATGTTGCGAAAAACAGGATAAGCCCTCCGTATCCATACCCAACCGTGATGGCTCCATATAGTAAGTAGTTGTACTTCTTCCACCACTTCGGATAATAGCGTGGCAAGAATCCCTGGAAAAAGAGTCCAATATACACCGTCGGTATTGTGTACATCAGGCTATAGCCACCAAAGTTGAGACATCCCATAATCATTACGAGCTCGTTGATGGAGTTGACCCACTCCAGGCCGAGAAATCCTCTTACGAACCAGCTGTTCCTTATCGCAGATCCTCCATTCTTGACTCCTCCCCAATGATTTCTACGCGCGACGTGTATGAGGAATTTCCTTATCACCCAAAACGGGATAGGGTACACTGCTCCGATTAGGAATGCCCATTTCATGCTGGGATACAAGCCCTTGAACACACGAGCCGGGCCAATTGTGCCCCATAACACTGCTGCGTTGAAGTAAGTACGAATATTCTGGCATGTGAACTTGGTCGTGGTTTGAGTCTCTAGTGAGCACATGTCGGGTATTGAACCTCCAGCCTGCCACACAACCAGGCCGGCCTGTGCGAACGAGTTGCAGATCATACTAACGATCTGAATGAAAAACATCGGACGTTGAGCGATATTCCCGTAATGAGCAGTCTTCATATTCGTAATTAGGTCTTCGCCTTGAATCGAGAAATTTGTACCATATGCCTTAGCCACCATGAGCGCCATAGCATTGCCTTTGTTGGTCAATCCAATAATAAGCTCGAAAAGCACATTCATTGTGAGCTGAGTGTTGGTCGTCGCATAAAGAGCTCCCATAGGAATCATGAACACCAGAGTGAGTCCCATGGCGAAGAAAATAGTCCATACTGGTGTCTCGGTAAACTTATAGTGCTCTACAGTGGCGATTCCGAGACCAAGGCAGATAGCCAGCGTGAGCAAATACCACCACTCTGGGACTTCCTTGTATTTACGTTGATTTCTCGTGAATCTGTCATCAAAGCTAGCGAGGGACCTCCCAGGATTGATGAAAGTTTTCATGAAAATCTTTGTCGAATAAACCATAATGTCAGCGTAGTTCAGAATAGCGTACATTATCATCGCCGGATAGAACATGAAGAAGGCACCGTAGTCTACGACGTTTCCAGCAGACCAATATGGCAGTGAGTATTTCTGATACTTTTCCGGATCAAGCAAGGCTCGCTGACTCTCATTCTTTGCATCGTCCAGATAAAGCACATTGCGAACCTCATACTCTTGACCCTGGTTATCATAAATCAGGTTCGAATTAATCGGAAAGTAGCCGGTGTGAACCACGTTTGTATACCAGATTATGATCATCGCAACCGCACCGATTAGGGCTCCCACAACATAGAGCAGCGTCGCATATAAAGGCGTCACCATATTCCCCACTCCAAACATAGAGAAGTCTAGGCTCGGGAAGGGATTGATACCTAGTCCATTATTCATGATGCCGCAGACTGACTGAAGATCATTATTGGTAGGGTCAATCCAGGCAACCCAGTCCATGAAACCAAGGAACTTAAACACAAAATCTGTTATCCAAAACCAGCCAAATTCCAGGAAGGCGAACAACCAAAAGAATTCTGCAGTTTTGAGCCTCCAACCGTTGACAGTCTCACGCTGCTCACTCGCAACTAACATCCTAGACACTTTCATGGACGGCAAAACAGAGTACCACACCATCCGAACAGGGTAGACAAGAAAGACACGGAATATGCCCGCAATCCCGAATCCCATCATGTTGGTTGACAGCGTCAACAAAATCGTGAAACCGAAAGAGCTCGCGTCGGAGAAGTTGAAGAAGTATTTGTTTGCCATAGTGAGAACGACGTCCTGAGAATATGGGTAGTTGTTCCCTACTTGCATTCCACAGGTTGCAAGCATTTGCTCCTTGAAAGTCCAAGGGCCTTTTCCCCAGTTGATTCTGTATCCAAATCCCAGTGGAATAGACCATGAAGGGATGTAAGCTAACGCTTTGCCAGTTCCGGCTAAGATGACCTGTAGCGCTACACTATTGATCTGGATAGCGGGCTGGCGCACAGAGAAGAAGGTTGTAAGAACGGAACCAGCGCACGACCAAAAAATACCGGCGATATATGCACGCAACGTATTATAGTCCTCGCCATCTTCAGGCTCAATCGGTGTGGTAACGGCACGAATCTCCGGGTAGATAGACCAATCCTTGATAAGGAATGCGTCGAACTTGACCAGGGCTTCCCATTCCTCCTCAGACTGCGAGGGGCTTGGTCCTTCCACAATGGTCTGCATATGCGTATAATAGGTGTTGCTAAGACATGGGTCACCAAAATGATAGTGAATAGCCTCTCTAATAATGTCAAGGCTCTCACTCACGGTGTGGTCGTCGATGTGAGCGGCGATAGCTTCAATCTCTTCCGACTCGAGACTACCATCTGCGAAGTGTTCTACTTCACTCAAGAGGCCAATATCAGTAAATTTCTCCCCTTCAGTTACTCTTCCTGACTTTTTGAGCGCATCATTAACCGGAGACAGCTCAAGAGAACGCTCGGAGGCACTATCTGAAAGAGACATTGCAGCTGGGGGGACCTTTACAGGCTGCCAGGGAGCTAGTGGATACTACTTCGTTAACTTAGCTTCCAAATAGTTTCAGTTTGCCCTTTTAAGCACCAGTTCTACCCACTATTTCGCTATCTGGGGAGGCGGCCCCCCCTTCTCCATGATCGATCTATAAGGACCTCTAGGGTTTTATCGACGCTGCAAGATCAAGCAAGTAAAATTTCTGCCAATGTCAATACTCTGAAAGTCACAAAAGAACTATGAAAGCTGCATACATAGTTGGCTCCGAAAACCCACGTTGCCAAAGGCTTTTACCGCTACGTAACGTTTCTTGTTTTCGGATTAACCGAAAAGACTCGAGGGAGAGAATAGGGTTTGTTATCTTTCTCGACATGCCTGGAGAACAGTAAGGGTTTGGGCTACTTGATAAAGGAAGTTTTTGGCTTGACCACGTCTGCGCGAGGGAGTAGGACCTCAGGCTACAGGGTTCCAATTCAGTGATCCTTAGATAGTTATCTACACAGTAATGCTAATTCGGTGTATATCGGCATTTTCATAACATTTGTTCGCTTTGTTCGCTTTTTGCTCATCCTCACTGGCAGGCAGGTGTGCCCAGTCAGACTCAATCACATGGAGACATGGCTCGACATGGCACACATTCCTTACCCAAATATGATGTGCAGCATCCTTCGATCTCGATATAGGTGAACTTACCGGACCTAGGCAAGTCGAGGGACAAGCTTAAAGCCGGGATACAGGGATTGTACATCCGTGCTTGGATGACCGGGTGCCAGAAAACCTTCGTATCACAAGATCTGTTCTTGATTCTCCTGCTTTTATCAGCGCCCGTGGGCCCTGTGCAATCTTATCATAACGACATGGGGGTCCATGCCCACCCTACTCGAGCCCAACAAAAGACGGAGTTGGATTTATGAGAAGAGCTTTGATTGAATCTAGTCATGTAGCTTGAGTAAGAGGTTCCCTTTCCTGGGGCCCAGATATCTATCAGAAACTGAGGGAATCGCACCAATGCGGGCTTAGAGTTGTTCGAAAGAGTTCAGCTCTGGGTAAAACCACTAAAGCCTCATTGGAAAATAGGTCGGCATATACAGTGTTGGTTCAGAACAAAATAACCTTTAGAAGTCAAATAGCAGCATACGGCGAAAGCTGATCGCGCTAACTCATTACACGCCTAGAGATCCCTAGACAAAAGAAGCTATGTGAATTTCTCCGGAGGGGGAAACGAGGCCCGCATTCCCCTGCGCGGCTGCGGCGATGCGCCCGCGCATCGGGTTGGTGAACGCAGATTAGTGCAAGTTCGTCTTGCGGAAGTTGGCCTGAGAGAACTCCGCGGGATCAGATTCACCGCCTACTTCGGCAAACGCCTGCGTTGCCGTGTTCAGTACGCCCGTTGGCAGCGCCACGTACGGGGCCGCGATGTCGAGCGGCCCCGCCGGCAAGTCGACGACTTCCTCGACGGCAAGCTCTGGGAAGCTCGCCTTCACGAGCTTCGATACACCCTCAACGGCGAGCCACGCCTTGCCATCGGCATCGATGTGTGTAGAGATGACGTCAATTGGCGCGTCACGACCAACAGCGGCAGCGACGTCGAGACGCGCGAGCTCCTCTCCCGTCGTCCAGTCCCACGCAATGACGAATGGATCGCCTCCGGCAGACAGAAGCTGCGAGCCAGAGAGAGCAAGATGAGACACATATGACTCGTGGCCAAGGAGGAAACGGTCGATATTGTATGCGGCTGGCAGCTCGCTGACCCGGATATGCTCGTCGCGGTCGCTGGACAGAACCTTCGTCGGGGTAGCCGCGACAGCGAGGACCATCGAGACATGACCAAGGATTGGCTCAAGTAGCTGCTTCTGCTCCGCGCCGTCCTGGCGCAGGCGTTGAGGGACGAGGAGATCAACGGCAAACACGTCGCCAAACTTGTCTGCGACAATCAGCGTCGAGCCCGTCGTGGCCCACGCCGATGGCCGCTTCGGGAACTCGTGCACGGCGACCTCGACGAGCGTCTCGGCGTCAAGCACAACCACCGTCTTCGCCTCGGCCCCCAAACCAACAACATGCTTACCGTCGCTCGCGAGGCCGAGCCGCAGTAGCTTGCCCGGTGCGCGCGCCTCAATTCGGCCATCCTGCAGCCGCACGACCTCTGAGCCAAGGGCAGCCCACACCCGCTCCCCGATGCCCGAGATTGCGTGCACCATTTGCCGGAAAAGTACGTATGTGCGTTTAGGCTGTTGTTGTGCTAACGGTCGCGAAATTTTGTGGATCACGTGCGAACCACAAACGAGAGGCAGCCTAAACAACGTGGGAACCACAGGTAGCATCCAATCTGCCTGACGAGCGTGATTTTGGCGCTGCAACGCAGTTTGGGCGAGTCTCTGGCTTCCTTGGTAGGCCTTCGTGCCAGCCTTAGTGCGTGCTACGGCCGGCATTGGGCCGCGCACGCTGGTGCGACCCTAACCGTGTGCCCGCATATATTTCGCCTGGGTGGTTTCTTCGCTGTGAAGTGTAATCACGTGGTAGAGAAGCCTGGGGCACGAAGACCATGGCCAGGTCGACGCCGGTACTGGTGGGGGGGGGGGAATGATCTCAGGAGGGTCGGGGCTGGATGTCAGATAGAGTGTGGTTAAGCGAAAAAACCCAAACCAACCTCGTGCCGGCGGACTGCTTTTTGCCGCGACCGAATAAAAAGTGAGGCAATGGGGATCCGTGATGGCTGGTTTTATGAGGAAAGCGACCTGTGGCCGGGCCAGGCGTTTGGGATCCGCGTGAAGCGCGTGCTGTACGAGGGCCGCACCATGTTCCAGTCTGTGCTCGTGTTCGAAAGCACAGACTACGGAAACGTGCTTGTGCTCGACGGCGTCGTCCAGGTGACGGAGCGTGATGAGTGCGCCTACCAGGAGATGATCACCCATGTCCCGCTCATGGCGCACCCGGCGCCGAAGCGCGTGCTTGTTGTTGGCGGCGGCGACGGAGGCTGCGTGCGCGAAGCCCTGAAACACCGGGGGGTCGAGCACGTAGACCTTGTCGAGATCGACAATACAGTGATAGAGCTGGCAAAGAAGTACCTGCGGACCATGGCGAGAGTGCTCGAGCCGGGCGCCGACAGCCGCGTCACCGTGCACGTCGCCGACGGCTTCAAGTTTCTTGCCGAGAACCAGAACCAGTACGACGTTATTATTTCCGACACCAGCGATCCCGAGGGCCCCGCCGTGCAGCTGTTTGGCAAGAGCTACTTCGAGCTGCTGTATAATTCGCTCACCCCGAACGGGATCGTCGCTATGCAGGCGAGCGAGAACGTGTGGCTGAAGCTCGACGTTTTGAAGAAATTGCAGGCGACGTGTCGCGAGGTGTTTCCCGTCGTGAACTACTGCACGGCGTGCGTGCCCAGCTACACGTCGGGCCAGCTCGGGCTTATGGTGTGCGCGAAGAGCGCCGATGCCGCGCTGCAGGCGCCGCGCCGGACGTGGGCGGCTGCATCTGATGTCGAGAATGAGTACTACACCGAGGAAATCCACGCCGCGAGCTTTGTGCTGCCCACGTTCGCCCAGCGATTCATAGATAATAAATAAATAATAGGTCGCGTTCTCGCGACACGGCTGCATCTACCCAAAAATATCGTCAATGGCCTGCTTTGACTTCGATTTGCTCTTTGATTTCGGTCTTGGTTTTGTATCCGACTCGGGCCTGGATTTGGATTTGGATTTCGGCTTCGACTTCGAAGTTGAGCCGAAGATATCGTCGAGCGACTCTGAGTGTTTGCTTTGCTTTGCCTTTCTCGACTTCTTGCGCTCTCCGGCGTCAATGGCAAGCCTGTCCATGTCCGGGGTGCCTATGTTGGTGCCGAAGCCGCCGGCGCCAGCACCCGCATCGGTATCAAGGATCTCACCTATATCCTCAGCCTCATCCTCTGCCAAGGTCTTAGATGCAGGTACACGCACACTTTGGCGCGCCTTCGACGGTCGCGGCCCAACAATCTCTTCGAGCAGCGTGCGCACACGCGCGAGCAGCGCGAGTAGCGCAAACCCCAGCGTGATGAACGCGCCCTGCGCAAGAATCGCGTGGAAGGCGTACGCAGCCGGCGGGGTCAACTTGTCTAGGATGAACCGCGCCGAGTCGGGCTCGACGCGGTTGTGCTGCACAAACCGCAGCAGGCGCCGGTGCAAGATCGCGAAGAACTTCCACCACCGCTGCGTGCGCTGCTGGGGGCGGTACTTGTTATATACTAAATGCACGAGCTCAATCTCGCTCGCCAGCCGCGGGTCGAGCATGATTTTACCTTCCTTGTAAGGCACTATGCTTCTCACGACTTCCCACTGCTGCCACCAGGTTTACCCATATCATAGCCATTACATAGTCCTCCCAGCTATTAGCCATTACACACGGCGATTACACAGCCATTAGAGATATTACTGTCAGTACATTACTGCCACGGAACAAGCCATAACGCAAGTCATAGCATAAAGCGTCTTTTCAAGCACTTCCGCTGGCTCACTTTCACCTCCCACATTATCATCAGGGACTGTGGGCCTGACTCGCCTTTAGTATATAGGGCAGTGACTTGTTGCGCGCGCAGGTCCTAGCAGCGCGACGCACGCCATTTGCGGACTTAGTTAAAAGCTGATAGGACACGACATAGTTTACTGCTCAGATAGCATGCGGATCGCCTCTACGGCCCGACCTGTATCCTCCAATGCTACAAAAATATGATCGTGGTAAAACCCAGCGGCTACGTTGCAGCTGACCCCACTCCTGGCCAGCGCAGCGGAAAAAGCGGCAGTTAGTCCAACAGCAGAAAGAGAAGAGTGCACCTCTAACGTGATCCAGCCGGCAACATACTCATAGGCAATGCCTCGGGCATCGGCAACTGCTTGCGGTAGCACCATTGTGATTCCTTCGCGTTCGCGCACAGTCACCACCGAGAGGCCCAGAAGGTCTGTCTCAGGCTCTGGAAGGCTGCAGAACACGTATGCGCCCTCATTAACCACTGGCGAGGCAGAACGCAACAGGACCCGAAGATTATTCTCGCCTGGCATCCGTATGCAAATTGGGCTGAGCGCAGTTAGTAAACGCCAGGCGAGCTCTTCTCAGAAATATGAAAGAAACTATCAGCGTTTAAGCACCGCCCCCGTTGCCTCCGCCGGCACTTCACCAATAGGCGTTACACAAAAGTCCTCCCAGCTATATTCATTACTCACTGCCGTAGCTCAAACCATAATACCAGCCTTGCTTCCAAGCATTCCCGCCACTTCGCTAATTTCCAACTACTTGAGGTCAAATTTTTAGAGCCGAAATGCGTACATACTGCGTGGGGGCCAATTCCCTAGTCGCGCCAAGTCTTAGGTTCGCACGCCACTTGTAAACTCAGCCATCGACCAGGCACATGACAGAGTCGGATGCAGCGACGGACGCGGCGGATGCGATCGCCGCGCTGGCTCTAGCCGAGCCCTCGGCTGCAAACGACGCCAATGACACCAGTGATAACTCCGAAGACGAGACAAAGCCATCGTTGGTGTCGCGCCTGCCGTTCGAGGTGCTCGCTGCGATCCTCGCGCAGATCGCCATCGACTCGCCGCCGCGGTTTGTGAAAACCCTGCTTATAGGCCGCGATTTTTGGATCCCTTTTGACAGCGCCCTACTATGGGAGCCCATCTGTCGGTGGACTTACCCGGACGTCGAGCGTGGCGTTGTGTCGGCCGACGACTATGGCGGGTACTACCGCCTCTTCCGTGAGCGGCCCGTAATCCGTCACAATGGCGTGTACATCTGCGTATCGCGGTACTACCGCGATGGTGAGCCGAACGGCATCTCGTTCTATCGCCCGCGGCTTGAGGTGAAGTACTATCGCTATTTTTGGCTGCGCGCAGACGGGTCCGCGCGAAGCCTGCTAAGCAATTTCCCGCCCCGGCAGGTTCTGAGTGCCGTACCAACGGCACCAATGATACAGGATGCCATGGAGGGAGCATGGACACTCGATCCGCTCACGAAAGCGCTGGACGTAATCGTGGACGGCGGCAAGCGCCATCGTGACTTCCACTTCGAAATGGAGGTCGCTTCCTCGGGCGGCAAGGTGCATAATAAGCTAAAATGGCGTCAGTACTCGAGCTCACCGCGCGGAGCCGAGCTATCCCACCACAACGACTCGCACAGGGCCGCGCTGGGGCGTGCCGTGCCCGAAGCACCCGAGTCTAAGGAATCATACCCCCTCGATAACGAGGGATCATTCTATTTCTGTAAACTTCCGCTCCCCGAACCGAAATAGAGTCACCGGTACGGGTGAGGCGCAGCAGAGTTGATCCCAATTGACCCCTCTGAACAGGTGCCTTCACTATCAGGCTATGAGCACCACGCTGGGACGTGGAACTTTATGCCCAGTTGGCTTGTTTAACCGAGATCCTAGCTACGGTTTTATGGTGGCCCTGCTTGCTGAATTTCCTCTTCTGAAGAGGCCAAAATCTATACGTTGGTGCCTGTATGCTATTTGTGGCTGGGTAGAGGCTGCCATGGGGTCTATGCGAACTTCTCATCGGTTCGTTCAGCTTGGGCTTTCTTGTGTCACAGCGAACTATTCGCGTCGACTCTGCATCTGTCTGTGAAGGCATTGGCATTTTGCTACTTGTTGGACGCGGGCTACCCCCCTCATTCTGGAGCTAACTCATTTATGCATACGTATCAGCGCGTTTTTGACTCTAAGCACATATTTCAATATCTTTTAATATCTAAGTAGCGGATCACTGTGCTTGGCTCGCGCCCGTCTCCGATCAGGGACAGGGTACGGCACCATTTGGCCAGATGTGTGCGAAGGCGGTTGGATGCCATCGGCCCTCGGCCCGATCGATCGCACCGCTGAGGAGTTAGGTCAATGCGGCCCATAATGCAGCTTCTGTTCGGTATTTCAGTTCGTTCAAGGAGTGTTGTTGAGTAGAATTATGTTCAGCCGCAGGTGAGAGGCTTCTAGTATCATGAAGAGGATGTGCCACATCACGACGGCCTCCCGAGAAATGTGCGCGCTGCGGGATTATACGTAACACAAGTATTGTTGGTACATAACGAGTATGTTCAGTTCTGAGTTGCTCTCAGATGTCGTCTTCACGAGTGTTGCAATGCTCGCGTGCCGTGGCAGGACTCCGATGGGCAGTTTTGGACGATTGAAGAGAAAAGATTTATTTACTTATGGGCGTATCCATGATTGGTTTTATATATCTAGAATATGCTTTGGCTAAGAAGCGGCGATCTGGCACGAACATTGATCTTGCACGAGCGCTGATCTTGCGACTGTGTCATTCGGAGCCATAACCGTGTCACCGTATGATTTAATTGGGACGATGACTGCGTCGTGCATATAGTCTGCTCTATCCACCCTGCCACTTACCACCTTAGCGGGCGGACGTGCGCGTGCATGTGTGGGCTGGCTGCCAGTGAGTCGGGTATGAAGTAAGCGGTTGGGATAAAGGGCGAAATTTCAAGGTGGATGCGTGACGACGGAAGAATGTGCAGCCCAAGCCGCAGAGCTCGGGTTTTTGTTGTAGCCAGAGTGTATATGCCTCACCTAGCTATGTACACCGAATTAGCTTTTGACCTCTAATGCCGCAATTATAATCGGGAATGGGCCAAGGCAGACCGACAATAGTGGACGCGTGCTTACCAATTGACAAGAGGGTTTGACTGTGCCTGGGGCCACGCGAGATGCTCCTCATGCAAGCTTACGGTAATCTGCACGCCTGCGGTACGGGTTATCCTCCGGTCCTCATGGGATACCACCAACCTAACAACAACCTTGGCAATGTACCGATCTCTATTTAACTATTGTCGGGTTCGGGGAACCCCGGACTCTCGGAAACCATACAATGGTCTGGATCGTTGGCCTGGCCGTCCTCGTAGTTTGGATTGCCTGCCACGGTTGGGGCTATCCCTTATGGTATAATGTGAGAGCGCGTAAACACGGGTTCGGAAGCCTAAAAGCAGTCCGCAGTACGCCATTTGGCATTCCCCAAATGCGCGCGGCCATAACTGCGGCTCGCGACGACAAGATACTCGAGGAGATTAAGGAAGCTATGCTGAAAAGACACGCAGACTCGCCGACGTTCCTTCGAGAAGGCTTGTTCGCGTGGAACATTGTCACCCGCGACCCAAGAAACGTGAAAGTAAATCTGTCTACTCGGTTCCACGATTACTCGGTGGGCCATCGCTCGAACCATCTTCGCGCGGTTTTCGGCTCTGGCATCTTTACGCAAGACGGCACCGAGTGGAAGCACTCTCGGGCACTGCTGAAGCCGCAATTCGCTAAGGAGCAGAATGTGCGGCTAACAACCATCTCGAAGCACGTTGACAAGGTAATTGGCCTGATACATTCCCGCAATGGAGGCGTGATTGAGCTCCAGCACTATCTGCATCTCTTGACGCTGGATACGGCTACCGAGCTCTTGCTAGGCGAGTCCGTGAACTCTCTGGAGGATGCTAAAGGGGTTGAAATCCGCAACCCGAAGACCTGTGAAGTGGTGACGTCCGCCGATTTTGTAGAATCGTATCAATGGCTCAGTAAGTTTGGTCTTGTCCGCGTTGTATTGAACCACCTATCCTGGATGACGACGCTTGGAGCTCGACTGACCCGCAGAGGCGTGCATTTTCACAAACGCCGTGTCCACACTTTCATAGAGCACTTTGTCGAGAGTGCGCTACGTGCCACGAGCGATAGCACAAAGCCGGCACCTGAGGATGAGTATATTTTCAGCCACTCGCTGTCCCGAGAGACTCGGGACCCGACTGAAATTCGCGATCAGATATTCAACATCCTTGTCGCTGGCCGCGATCCGACGGCGGCGACCCTGTCATTCGCACTGTACTATTTAGCTCTTTATCCAGAGTACTGGCAGACTCTCCGGACCGAGATATTGGAGAACATACCAACGAGCGACAACTCTGACTTCACTTACTCAAGCCTGCGGCAGCTAAGATGGATGCGCCTGTTTCTCACCGAAGTTCTTCGAGTAGCGCCGGTGATCCCGCTGAACATGCGGACCGCAGTGCGCGACACAATTCTGCCTGCGGGAGGCGGTGACAGCGGTAATGAGCCAGTATTCGTCCCAAAAGGTACGGTTATCCAATACTCGCCCTACGTTATTCACCGCGACCCGGACATGTATGGCCCGGATGCTGATGAGTTCAGGCCTGAAAGGTGGCAGGATTCGAGCGCAGCGTCAGCAAGCATGCGGTCGTCGTGGGGATACATTCCATTTAATGGAGGCCCGCGTATCTGCATCGGCCAGCAATTTGCACTTACAGAAATCACGCTTACCCTATCCAAGCTTATTCGCGCGTTTGATACAATTGAACGAGGTCCTGGATTTCCTGAGGGCCGACGCCGCGACCGAACGATGCTGACGCTGTCGTTAGGCGCCCCAAGACTTCCTATTTGCATTTACAACCGATCCGACAAGGTTTAGTTCGCCAGCACTTACCCGCCGACTTGCCCTACTTCTCCCCCTTCCTCTTTCTGAAGGGAGTAATTGTGCCAAGTCGAAATCTGGGACAGATCCGGCTTATATTGAGCTTTCTGCCCATGTACATAGCTAACCGTTTGCCCTATATTTATTGTTTTCTTATTCTACTGCGGACCCCCTCACCAATTTCAAGCCATTGACTCTCTCATAGTGCAAGGGCCCGACAGCTCGGTATGTCAACTGATGTTGAGCCGGCCATCTTGCGCACAGCGTTTGGATAAGCCTAACGTTATTATCGTGACGATAAGTGGCGGCTGCCCTGCAGGGGGAAGCTTCCCAAAGGGTTCGAAGTTCGTGTGAGGGTAGGGGCACGTGCGTGTGTACCCCGCGAGCCCTGCGTGTCCGAAAGCCGTTGCGACGAATGACCGTCGATCTAACTGCATAATGCTCATCATAGCTAGCTACTAACTTCTCCTTATTACTTCTGGTTTCGATTGATGATTTGGTTATACTTATTAACTGTAGTTGTGGCATGGCTTTGCTTGAAGGACTTCGGCTACCCCATTCTGTACTGGATAGGAGCGAAGCGACGCGGCTGTGGCTCGTTACAGAAGCAATGGTACTGGCCACTTGGAATTCCGCAGGTGAGTTTGATCGCCGACGCAGTTAAGAAGGACAAGCTTCTAGCCACGCTAGCGTCGCTCGAGCTCTACGCGCGTCCAACAACACCTACGTTTTTACGCCAGAGCCTCTTCATGTGGATCCTCGTCACGCGCGATCCAGAGAACATCAAGACAGTGTTAGCGACAAAGTTCAATGACTACTCGTTGGGAACCCGCAATCCGCAGCTAGGCTACGTGTTTGGGTCTGGCATATTTACGCAGGACGGCAGCCAGTGGAAGCACTCGCGCGCGATGCTGCGCCCGCAGTTCAGCAAGGAGCAGATGCGCAGGCTCACCAGTGTTGCTAAACACATTGACAAGCTTATTCGCAAGGTTGCGGAACATGGCAGCGACGTGGTGGAATTGCAGAGCTACTTTCATATGCTTACTATGGATACGGCGACAGAGTTCCTGTTTGGCGAGTCCGTTGACTCGCTAGATTTCGGCCCGCACAGCAAGGGCGCGGAAGTGCACGACCCTCGCACCGGCGAGTCTGTGTTCTCGGCCGACTTCGTCGAGTCGTACACGTGGATGAACCACTTCGCATTCAAGCGCGTGATCATGAACGAGCTGTCGTGGCTCGCAGGCTTCATTTACCCCGGGTTCAAGAAGCACAAGTACCGCGCACATATGTTTATTGACCACTACGTCGACAAGGCGCTTCAGGAGACGCGCGACGCGAAGCCTGACGACGACACCAGCGACGAGTACGTGTTCAGCTATGCGCTCGCGCGCGAGACGCGGGACCCCATTGTGATCCGCGACCAGATTTTCAATATTTTGATTGCTGGCCGCGATACCACGGCATCGACGCTGTCGTTCACCGTGTACTATCTCGCGAAGTACCCACAGTATTGGGCGCGCATCCGTGACGAGGTGATTGAGCAGATGCCAAACGGCGACGACGACGTCACGTACGAGAGCCTGCGCAAGCTGCACACGCTGCAGATATTCGTGAAAGAGGTACTGCGCCTCGCTCCTGTGGTGCCGCTGAACATGCGCACGGCTGTGCGCGACACCATGCTCCCCCGCGGCGGCGGCAAGGATGGCAGCGAGCCTGTGTTCGTGCCGAAGGGAATGGTCATCAACTACTCGAGCTACAATATGCATCGAGACCCGGAGACGTACGGCCCCGATGCGAGCGACTTCCGCCCCGAGCGCTGGCTTCCCGAGAACAAGCTGCCTGGCAGCGCCATGTCGGCATGGGGCTACATCCCGTTCAACGGCGGACCGCGCATCTGTCTCGGCCAGCAATTCGCGCTCACTGAAATCAGTCTAACGATCTCCAAGCTCACACGCGCGTTCGACACAATTGAGAAGGGCCCCGGCTTCCCCGAGGCGGAGAGGCCCGACCGCACGTTCCTCACGCTCATGCTCGGTGGCAGTGGGCTACCCGTGCGCATCTACAACAAACACACCCGAACAGCATAGACGCTCGCGGCTGGAATTTATTAGATCTGGTAGCGCCATTGTGCGCGAGCACCAAATAAGGACATTAGAACTGATTATATACTGCTTGGTGATTGAAGGCCATGCACATCTATAACATACCTAGACAGTAGAACTCTCACAACTGGAAAATTATAGCATTAGGACTTCAGAATCGATTGTGGGCAGGGCCCAATTACCGCTCCCAGAATCGATTGAGGCCATTGGGACCAATTGCACCCACAAAAGGTGACCATACCCGCATTTAGATTATGGTTGGTTCTGTAACCGCCATAGTGTCCTTGTTGTGTCCAGGCACTGGGTTCCCCCTATGCGGGTCACCCGTATTCCCGGTAGCCTGCTGTCACTAGCACAGAGCCCACCGGCGCATGTGGTGCTGCCATGTTAGGGTTATGTCAGGACAAGTGTGCGGGGTAAATGTAATACGGGTAATAAGTCTCTGTAGATTGGACGCGCGGACAGCTGGCGTCTCCACCAAAATCTGCCCCGAGGATGGGAACTGGGATTGTGGTGCTGCAGCCCAATGCGCGGAAATTATCCGCGCAGTAGCGCGCTGTTTACCATGAGCTGCGGCGGCAGCACTCTGCATTGGTGCTGCGCGCGTATTGGTGCTGCGCGCGTGGTTTCATAGATCGCGCGCCGCACAACTATTTTTCATTATGGTGCAGAAGTGGGGCAAGGCCCGTATCAGAGCTTACGCCTCCTAGCGTATATAGGTTTTAATAGTGCATAGATCGACTGTGGTGACGTGAATAGCTTTGGTGGGCAGCTGTCCGCGTTCCCTGGCTTGTCCAGCTGATACACAGTGCTTGTCATGCGCATTCGTGGCCTCACGAGCCCGACACGTCCAGTGTGGGCCCACGAGTTACGATTCCAGGGTAGGGGCGCGTCTGGCGGCTAGCGGCCCGCCGCCGAGGTTGTGGAACGGCGTGCGTCCGCAGATGTATATCCCGAGTCGGAATGGCCAGACTTCCGTGACGCTTATTATCAAGGGAACCGACCTTTATTGCAAACGATGATGAATTGGCTGTTGGCAGTAGTCGGTATTGTGTTGGCGTACTGGGTGTACCTGGACTTCGGCTACCTTGTGGTGTACTGGGTCAAGGTGCGCAGCCGCGGGTACAAGATGCCCAAGGTGAAGACGCAGCGGCCGCTAGGCATCCCTTTTCTGCGGCTGGTGATCGAGGCAGTGAAGGAGGAGCGGCTGCTGGCGACGCTGTCGGAGCTGGAGCACGGGCGGAACCGCGACATGCCAACGAGCCTGCGGCAGGCGCTGATGCAGTGGAACGTGATGACGCGCGAGCCGGAGAACATCAAGACGGTGCTCGCGACGAAGTTCAACGACTACTCTCTTGGGCTGCGCAACAACCAGATCGGGTACGTGTTTGGGTCGGGGATCTTCACGCAGGACGGCGGCCAATGGAAGCACTCGCGCGCAATGCTGCGCCCGCAGTTCAGCAAGGAGCAGATCAGCAGGCTCACCAGTCTGTCGCAGCACATTGACGTACTTGTCGAAAAGATCCGCGGCCACGGCAGCGACGCCATGGAGCTGCAGAAGTACTTCCACATGCTTACCATGGACACGGCGACGGAGTTCCTGTTCGGCGAGTCCGTTGACTCGCTGAAGTTCAGCCCGCAGAGCAAGGGCGCGCAGATCTACGACCCGCGCACCGGCGAGTCGGTGTTCTCGGCCGACTTCGTCGAGTCGTACACGTGGCTGAACCAGTTTGCATTCAAGCGGCTGATGATGAACAACCTGTCGTGGGCGGCGCGGTACATCGACCCCGGCTTCGAGTTCCACCAGCACCGCGCGCACATGTTCATCGACCACTACGTGGAGCAGGCGCTCGCGGCGACGCGCGACACGAAGCCCGACGATGCTGCTAACGACGAGTACGTTTTCAGCTACGCGCTCGCGCGCGAGACGCGCGACCCTGTCGTGATCCGCGACCAGATCTTCAACATCCTGATCGCCGGCCGCGACACGACGGCCTCGACGCTTGCGTTCTCGCTGTACTACCTCGCGAAGTATCCTGAGTCCTACGAGCGCATCCGCGCCGAGGTGTTCGAGCACATGCCGAATGGCGACGACGACATCACCTACGAGAGCCTGCGCAAGCTGAGGTACATGCAGCTGTTCATCAAGGAGGTTCTGCGGCTCGCGCCCGTCGTGCCGCTGAATATGCGCACGGCCGTGCGCGACACTATTCTACCACGTGGCGCCGGGCCGAACGGCGACGAGCCCGTTTTCGTACCGAAGGGCACCGTCGTGAACTACTCGACCTACGTGTTGCAGCGCGACCCAGAGATCTATGGCCCCGACGCCAACGAGTTCCGTCCTGAGCGCTGGCTGCCCGAGAACAAGCTCCCGGGCAGCCAGATGTTCTCGTGGGGCTACATCCCGTTCAACGGCGGGCCACGCATCTGTCTCGGCCAGCAATTTGCGCTCACCGAAATCAGCCTGACACTGGCAAAGCTGACACGCACATTTAACACTATCGAGAAGGGGCCAGACTTCCCCACGAAACGCCTCGATCGCACCTTCCTCACCCTCATGATCGGCGGCGGCGGGCTGCCCGTGCGCCTCTACAACGACCCGGCAAAGGAGTGAACATGCATGCATAACACAGGTGGATAAAGCGAATATTTAACCTACTTGAATATTTAGCCAACCTCAATATTTAACGAGCTTGAGCATTTAGCCAGCTTGAATATTTAACCAGCATAAGTTGTTACCAGCATAATTTGTTACCAGCATAATTTGTTAATCCGCTCAAATATTTAACCAGCTGAATATTTAACCAGCTGAATTGTTAACCAGCTAAATTGCTAACCAGCTATATTGTTACCAGCTAAATTGTTACCAACTATGTTGTTACCAGCTAAATTGTTACCAGCTATGTTGTTACCAGCTCGTTTCGCGCGCAGACCGGCGCTATCAGGCCGCCGAGGACGCACGCGCGTTATCAGTGCGTGCGGCCCCTGAGGTGGGGTTTGGCAGGTCACGAGACACGGGCGCACAGGCGTGCGCGGGCGCGGCCACACACCTCACCTCCGCCAGCGGTAGAGCCGGATTCATCCTTCGAACGACGCAGCGAGACGCGCGCGGGGAGCGACACGCCGGCAATGGAGTTTGCGCAGTTTATGGATGAGCACCCGACGGTGTTCCACTTCACCCGAGGCGTTGCCGCACAACTGTCGGACGCAGGGTACGTCGAAATCAGCGAGCGCGACCCGCCCCGGGTGGAGCGGGGCGGGAAATACTTCGTGCGCCGCAACGACTCGAACCTGATAGCGTTCTCCGTCGGCCAGAACTTCGTCGCCGGCGAGGACGGCTTCGCCATTGTTGCGAGCCACATTGACGCCAACCGCATTGCCGTGAAGCCGACCTCGATCGAGGCCGACGCTCTGGGGTTCGTGCGCGTTGGTGCCGCCGCGTACGGCGACGGCATGAACCACACGTGGTGGAACCGAGACCTCGGCCTCGGCGGGCGCGTGGTTGTGCGCACGAAGTCCGGCGTGTCGTCTCGGCTCGTGCGGCTGCCCGGCGTCGTGGGATCCGTCCCAAGCCTGGCGCCGCACTTTGGTGCCATTGCCGCGCCGGCGCGTGCAAACGCAGAGACGAACATGGTGCCAATTGTGGGCGCCGACGCCGACGCGGGCCACACCGGCACGGTGCCGAGCCCTGCGCCGCTGGCCAGCAAGCATCCGCCGCAGCTGCTGCGCGCCGTCGCGCGCGAGGCCGGCTGCAGCGTGGAGAACCTGCTCGAGGTCGAGCTCGAGTTCTTCAGCGCCGAGAAGGCGGCGATAGGCGGTCTCGACGGCGACCTGCTGTACTGCGGCCGCCTCGACGACAAGCTGTGTTCGTACACCGCAATCCAGGGGCTGCTTGCGTCGGACGACGACGACGCCGAGCGCCGGCGCCAGGGCGTGGACGCCGCGAGCGACCACGTCGTGCGCATGGTGGCGCTGTACGACGACGAAGAGATCGGCAGCCTGTCGCGCACCGGCGGGTACAACAAGCTGATGGAGGTGACGATGGGGCTTATCTTCGAGAGTCTCGGGGCGACGCGCGACGAGCGGGCGCAGTCGGCGGCAAACAGCATTGCCCTGAGTGCCGACGTCACGCACGCGGCGAACCCGAACTACCTGGATGCCTACTCCGAGGGCCACATGCCGCTGCTGAACACGGGAATGGCCGTCAAGCAGCTGGGCCGGTTCACGTCGAACTCCGTGGACGCCGCGATCTGCGGACTCGTGTCCGAGCGTGCGCGCCTGCCGCTGCAGCGGTTTGCGCCGCGCAACGACACCGCGTCCGGCGGCACCATCGGGCCCATGCGCGCGGCCTCGCTCGGGATCCGCACCATCGACGTCGGTATTCCGGTGCTTGCCATGCACTCCGTGCGCGAGATCACTGGCGCGCGCGACATCGCGCTCGGCTCGCGCTGGTTCACGACCTTTTTCAATATGGGCAACAAGCTCACCCATGGCGACGACGTCTATCTGTAGCGGCCTTTCTAGATCATGTAGAACCAACCGTTTGGTTAACATACGGCGTGGGCCTTGTTTGGGGGCTGGGGCCGTCTGTCGGCCCATGCGTCTTTAGTTCCCTAACTGCGCACCTTCTTCGCTGAGACAACAATGCCTGGATTCTGCTCGTTCTACTTAATGACAAGCTACGTATTATATACTAATGACAGCGCAGCCGGCAAAGCAGCGAATGCGCCGACAGGCAAGGGAGAACAAAGTCTCTCGTGCTGCGCGAGCATGCATAGACTAGCATGGCATCTGCATGCACGGGTGCTTGCGTTCCCATGCGCCTTATATGACATTCCTGCCACAGAGTGATCAGGCATCCTTCAGGCGCGCTGTGGATGTTGAGACTTGCAGGCATGCCACGACTTGCAACATTCCGAGACTTGCATAGTGAGAGCTGCAGGCGCGAGCTGCAGCCTTGTAGGTGCGACTACAATCTTGCAGGCATGACCTGCGGCCCTACATTAAGCTAAGTTGAGGTGCATTGAGCCACACAACTGTATCCGCCGCGCTCACTTTCCCTCTAAGTTTTTCACACTTCACTCCTAGGCTACACCTGCGTCTTCTCGTCCTTGACGCTGAGCTTGGCGGCGGCAGCAGCAAGCACAGCCTCCGTATCGGGGTCACCCGTGGAAAACTTCCGCTCAAGTGGCGGCCTCTGGTCAAATTCTGGCTCGTTCGGTGGAGTGTGCGGGCCCGGGACGGCTTTCGCAGCCGCCGACGCCCTCGCGCTGTCGCTAGCCTCGCTGTCGTCATCGTCGTCGTCGTCGTCGTCGTCGTGGCCAAGCCCAAACGCAGGCCGCGGCTTCGACGACAGCGGACCGAGACCGCCTGTGAGCTGCTGCAGTCGCGCACGGCGCACTGCCTCAGCCGCCTCCTTGTCGTGGAACTTGTTCCCCTTGATGAGATAGCGGACGTCATGAATCACGTCTTTGAAGCGGTCGTACGGGATATAGGGAATCTCGTGCTCAATGCAGTACTTCTCGAGCGCGAGTCCGTGGCGCGCAAACAAAATGTCGGCGTGTCGCGCCGCAGCAAGGTCGCTCACACCATCGCCAATGAACACAATGCGCGGCGGCGGCCGCTTCGACGTGTCGATCCCAGCACGCCAATCCTTCAGCGCAAGCGACTTATCGATGCCAAGCGGCGAGTCGTGCAGCCACAGCGGCGTCCAGTGGCCGTCCGCAGAGATCTCGCCGTTGTTGGAAATGATGTTAATCTTGGCGCTGCGTTCAGGGCCGACAAACTCGTCAAGCGCCGCGCGCAGTAGCGGCTTCATACCGGCGCTGATCACCGTGAACGGAACGTCGTGCTCCTGCAGATAGTCGAAGAACTTTATGAAGTCCGGATCTATTACGAGCTCCTTCTTTAGCTCGTCCACGGCGTTGTCGAGCGGCACGTTGAGCGAGCCCC
This sequence comes from Starmerella sirachaensis, assembly GCA_030578495.1. Taxonomy (NCBI): domain Eukaryota; kingdom Fungi; phylum Ascomycota; class Dipodascomycetes; order Dipodascales; family Trichomonascaceae; genus Starmerella; species Starmerella sirachaensis. Next base: position 25,539 of record JAJMSC010000001.1, on the reverse strand, counting down.
ACAGCTCCTCGCTGGCATCGCGGAACGTCGCCGTTTTGCCAATAGACTCGTCAATTTCCTGCCGCCGGACAGGCCCGCACCCGAACTTGTCAAAGAGCACATGGCCGGTGTCCTGCAAAAAGATCGTGCCGTCGAAGTCGCTGAACACAGCAATCGGGCGGTCCGCCTCGCCAAGCGCAGCAAGGTGGCCGCTGCTTGGACGCGGCACCGCAAGCTTTTTCAGGAACTCTGGTGTACCTTGGCTCGCAGACATTGTTGTGGTAGAAGGTGTGGTGGCTTGCTCAGGGTTTATGAGTTGCGTTGTGCTCCATAGCTGGGCGGCCACCCGCATGGATTTAATGGCCGTAGAGGGGGGCGGGAAGGGTTGGCCTGGGCATGGGCCTGCGCATGCGTGTGGAGAAAGTTCGCTGCTGCTGCTGCTTAGATGTGCGAACACATGGGCTCGCTGCCGCTGGCCTAGCCCTCTTGCGGTTTCATTCATCTGGGGCACGGGTGGCTGCGGAGAAACTCCAGCCAAGCTTCGAGCGCGCTCGTGAGTAAACGGGGCTTCGTTGGTGCATTCACAAGCACACTGGCGTCAACCCGTCTTCCATCTGCACGATAGGACTCTCACACTCGAAGCTCGGCTGCTTGCCGTTGTGACGCCGTCAGGGTTCACCTGCAGCATCGAATCATCTTATGCAAGCGCAGCATAGCGCCCGTCAACCAACGATCGCGCTGTGCTGCGTCTAGGCGCTTAGGCAGGGCTTGAAGAAGGCCAGCACATATTTTATATGAGGCTGGAGCAGCGCTTGCGAAATATGGCGCGTCCATTTCTCCTGTTTCCTCGACATAGTGCTAACGCTGACGGATCCGCAACACTCTCCTTTGCGCTTGCAGCGATCTGGCTCTACTTATTTGTGCGAACCCTACTTCCCAAGCCCACTATGACCCGCCGATTCCACCTCAACTTCGGCGGCCTTTTAACCATGTGGCTCTCGAATCGCCTGGTTGAAAGTCTGGTACGGGCAGAAACCACCTAGCACTAGCTTCTAATCCTTCAAAGGTCGCCATAGACACCGTCTCCGTATAAGTCACCACCAGCACGCTTCACTGGCTCTCGCACCAGCAGCCCCATAAAGAGAGGCGATACCCTTCCTAGCACAGCAGCTGGGTGGGTTTCGATCTGTTAGCGCTGGCACGCACATTACTCCTGCTTCCGACGCATGTGCTTCTTCTCCTTACCTCTCTCCTACACTTTTTGTTACCCTTGGCCCATAGAATTTTGGTCTGGTGCAGTCAGTCCCCGTCTAGACCAGTCCACCTTATTAAGGCTTCGCGCGACACCGTCGTTGGGTAGGGAGAATATCCTGCGTAGCTCTCGAGCGCATATTGACGTGGAATATAAGCTCACGTGGACGGGGCGCGATACAGGAACGCGAAGACGCGGCCTATGTCTTGCATAGTTAAGCCTCTACGTTAAATGGCTCTGTTTACGTCCTTGCCCTATTGAGGCAGGAGAGCCTCAAAACCGCTGAGCCACAAAAACTCATTCTTCCTGAGACCATGGGCAACGACGCAGCACAGATTGTATTCAGTCAGTTGCGAGACTCACTCAGTGGCACGCAGTATTCTGCTGCCGCCGTTTGTGCTGCGTTGGTTACCACGTTCGCTGGGTCGCTAGCCGTTGTGCTGCTCGTCCTTGCGCTTTGGCACCAGCTCCCGGGCTTGTACGCGTCAAAGCCGCTGCTTGCCTCACGCATTGCGCTCTTGCAATCGTCTCCGATGCAAAATGCCAAGGGTGAGAGTGAAACTAGCGAATTGGCGCCCAGCCTTCGAGCGTGCCTCCGCGACACCTGGCACACGACCGAGCAAGAGATGTTCGAGAGAGCAGGTTTCGACGCAGTGGTATTCCTCCGAGCAGTCCGCATGATGCGGAACATTTTCTTGGGGTTGACTATTGTTCTCCTGGGCTGCGCTGCCCCAGTCAACATCGTGTTTAATATACGGTCGCCTCTTGGTCGCACGTTGACACGACGCGATGTGCTTGTGCTCTTGACGCCTACGCTGCTCAGCGGTGTTCAACTTGTGCCCCATGTAGTGCTTGGCTGGGTCACGAACTTGTTTGTTTTTGCCCTGCTTTGGCATAACTACAAGCGCGTGATAGCTCTGCGGCGGGCCGCATTGCTACGGAACGAGGCGGTCATGCGTGTGGTTCTCCTCATGAACTTGCCACCCTCGAAAAGATCGCTATTGGGGCTGGCGCGCGTTTTGGCCCAGGCGGACCCGCGAGCGCGGCCCCTGCTTATCACCGCGGGCAAGCAGCCACCCCAGGGCCTCCCTCGCCTCATCGAGCAATACAACGCGCAGGTTCGCAGAGTTGAGCTCACAAACGGTGAGGACAAGGCTCAACTGGCGAAACTAGCAGACTTATCTCGTGAGGTCTCGACTCTGCGTACGCAGCAAAAACTCACTGAGTTAAGCTACGGTTTTGCTCAGTTCAGCTCTCACCAAGAGGCGTGTGAGGTAGTGCAACACTCTAAACGGGCCAGTGCCAGTCTCATGCTTGCGCCCCCGCCCGACCAGCTTTTGTGGCGTAATCTTAGACTTGGCGCCGCAGAGCGCCGCGCAAAGCAATCGGGTATGAACATGCTGTACTTCCTGCTTATGATATTCTGGATTGGCCCGAATGCATTCATTGGCTGCTTCATCTCAAACCTGAGCAGGCTCGTAGTAGTTTGGCCGGCGTTTGGTGCTGCAATGGACAGAAGCCGAGTTGGCTTCGCCATTCTTCAGGGCTTTTTGGCGCCGTCATTGACCATTGCAGTGTTTGCACTGCTTCCTTTGCTGTTTCGCCGCATGTCTCACTTGCAGGGTAAAGTGACACGCATCGATCGCGAACACGAAGTGTTCCGCAAGCTCTATGCGTTTTTCTTTCTGGATAACCTTTTTATCATGTCTCTGATTGGTGTGATCTGGGACGTTGTGGCGCAGGTCTTTCAAATAACGGGGGCAGCCTCGAGGAAACATCAGCATCTCACATTTGTAGAAGTCTGGAACTCACTCCGCGTTGCCGAGCGAATCGCTACGGCCATTGTGAACGTCTCTAGCTTTTGGGTTATTTATCTACTGCGGGCTATTCTAGGCGAGGTGGCTGGAGCAGCGCAGCCGATCTCGCTTTGCCGTCGCTTATGTACCGCGATCAGGCTGTGGGGACGACGCAGCCGAACCAAGACGCATCGCGAAAAAGTGGACGACACCTTGCCTCAACCATTTCAATACGCCGTTCAGTTCCTTGCTGTCACCTTTAACGCTACCATCGCTCTAGCCTTCACTTCAATCCAGCCCCTCGTGCTTCCGGTCTCCCTGACTCTGTTCGCAATAGCATTGCCAGTCAAAAAGTACGAGCTGCTCCAAGTAAACACGACCAAGTATGAGTCAAATGGACTTTATTGGCCCTTGGTATGTGATGTGGCTCTGTTTGCTCTGGCATTCGGCAACCTCACTCTCTTATGCATTGTCTGGGTTCAAGCTGGCTGGAAGGTGGCCGCTGCAGCCATTCCACTATTTGCCACAGTGATCGCGTTTAAGGTGATCATGCAAAAGGCTCTATATCATCAGTTTCTGCAGCCGGAAGGAAGCATCTCCAAGGCGGACATGCTTTTTGACCAAGTGGAGGATAAGGACACAACGCTACATGACTATGAAGATCCAGCTTTAATAGCTCCCTTGAGCAAGCCTGTGCTATCTCGGCAAGACACGATTGCATACTACAAACAAAACTTTAAAAACCAGTGGTATCCTGACTCTAACTTATTTTCGTTAGAATCAGAACAGCAGCACGAGATGGCCCCCCTCGGTGGTGCTCCCCCTGCGTCCGCGGTTGGCAACGATAGCAACACTCATCTTGACTACATGCGCCTATGCTCTCATAAGCAGCCATATCAGTCTCTCACCTGTGAGAGTGATTCTGACACACCCTCGATATCAGGCACCAGTTGGTCGGCAATGCATCCAGCAGTGGTAAGGCCGGACCTTCACACCGATGAAGACGCATTGCTTCCCTTTGACACTCAATATAGGGAGTGATCGGGTTCAAAAAGACTCACTTTGTCTCATCGCTTTCATATTCGCTCTCCCGTTTTTGTGACTTTCCCCAGGGGCTTGCAGTCTCAAACCAAAAAAACTAATAAAAGAAACTTACTTACGCATTCATTATATATCTTGACTCACCTATATGACTCCATCCCGTTCGTTGATATTTTGGACAGTGGGAATCCACCGCTCTGCCAAGCGTCCATGAATATACACAGGCGCCGGTGCCTCGCCAGGGGCATTGTTTACTTTGCTCTTGCCGAACAAGCGGCCCTTTTCCACGTCCCACTTCTCGTAGGTTATACGCTCCCAACCAGCTGGACTGCTGATATTGAGACGCTTAAGTCGCGGCGAGTCCAGGGCTTCCGGGTCGATTATGGAGCTTGGTGACGGCTTGCAGAAGTAGATAATACTGTGACGAACGTGGTTCTGTTGACTCGGGAACGGATTAACAACTCGGTGAATAGTGCTGCGGAAGTAACCTCCAGTGATAAACTCCACGCCGTCGCCGATGTTCACCACAAGAGCCCCGGGAACATGTTTGACGTAGCCCCACTGCTTTGTCTCGTAATCGCGAACTTGCAGAGAGACCATCGGTTGACTCGCAATGAAGGTAAAACCCGTACTGTCACTGTGCCCACGAAGCCATGTGTTATCCGTGAGTTTATTCTGCTCGTCGTCAAAACCATAATACATCATGAGACGGCCAAAGCCTCCTCCAGATACATTTGCGTCACCTTGCACAACCTTGAAGTATCTGTCGAAAATAGTGCCCTCCGCCAGCTCGAGTATGATGTCACAAAGAATTGTAAGACGTCGAAGTACTGAGTTGTGAATGAAGCGAAAGTAGCTCGCTACTTCGTTGAGATAAGCCTGCATGACCTCGGGGTGATTCTGGCTACGCAAAACTTCATCCTGTACAATATTGACAAGATTGTAAAATTCAATATTGTCCCTCACTCCATTAGCCATTCCCCAGTATCTACGAGGTTTGAAGCCGGCTCCGCGCTCAGCACCTACTGAGTTTACATCCTCGTCTGATGTCATGCCTCCAGACTTGTACTTCAACTTTTCCTCTTGATCCAACTGATGAAGGGCTTGTGAAATAGAATCCACGCGGGCAATGGTTTCCTCGCTGATTCCATGGTTGGTAACGTAAAAGAATCCGAATGTTCTCAGACTTTTGTCAAGCTGAGAGGCAAGCCTCTTTCGCGATTCTACAGCGCGTGCACTTGAGCCTTCCTCGAACTTACCGAGATCAATTGCCTGTAGGTCAACGTAGTCGATGTGCTCTGTAGGTTTGCCAACATGAACAAATGGTTTGAGTCCATATTCCCTGTCAACCGCGTCACGATGCGGCGTGCGTACTGAGCCGGGGCTATCAGAGAGAGGTGAAGACTGAACCACCATCGATTTCAATTGCTAATATTCACTCAGCGCAGCCTTGGCACTTCAATTGTCGTATATAAATGAAGCCCTCGCTGCGAAGCATAAGACTCAATCGCACGTGTATATTCGTGCTCCAAAATATTAACCCTATCCCTAAGCCACTTGGACCTGCATATTTCACGGCGACATCACGGCTTGATAGGTAGAAAGTGCTGGCTGTTATAACTGAGATACGCAGGGATTCTGAGGATGCAAAAGATAACTAGCGTCACAAGGAGTCACATGCCACAAAAATCCGGTCGGCCAAGGGCAACCTCAGCCCGGATGCTCATAGCCGTCCACCGTTTTTACTTACCTGGCTTGAGGGAAGAGACGAATAAATAATGGTGTGTGTGTATGAGAAGTAACTGATGATGATACGACATCATTACAATTTCTGAAGGCCACAAAAACCACATTGAAAAGGTTTTTTACTCAAATCTCACTTCTATGGAGAATTATTTGAAAAGTTTTTGACGTTCTCAACACCTTTCCATATGGCATACGTTTACCATGGATTGGAGAAAAGCGGTAAAAAAACATATATAAGCTAGAATCGATAATAAGTATCTAGAGGGTGGTTGCGCTCGTTCACAAAACTGCAATTATCAATCCGGCAAGCAAAGCTCCCGAACCTATAGACCTCTTGCTTCCTTTGTTAGCCACGGGCACGCTTGTGGCGCCAGCAGCCGAGCCAGATTGAATCGGAATTGCAGCTGACGAAGCGAATGTTCCGGCGCCTGACTGGGTCGAAACTGCTCCACCTAACTCATGTGCTGATCCCGTACTCGAGGCTGGAGAGGTTACTCGTGGTGTCACTGACTCTTCCGAAGCATGGCTAGCCGGAGATGATTCCGTTCTAATTGAATTGGTCGTCGGGGTTTCAACCACTGTAGTCCCACTAGGTGTTCCGTGACCAGACGGTGCCTCACCACCAGTGTTTATAGATGTCGTATGAGGTGTAGATTCCGGCGTTGCGTTACCAGACGACGCCCCACCAGTTGCTTTGTTTGGCAATGATGACAATGGCTGGTTATTAGTGACTGTGGCTGTATGAACCTCCGTCTGAGTGGAGCCTACCCTATCAGTGATCGGGACGGACAGTGTCGAGATGCCACTAATGCTTCCTTCTCCACTGTCTGTGATTATAGAAGGCGTTGATTGTGGCTGAGTGACTGTCTCCGTGTCTACCTCCGTCTTGGTTACACCTGTGCTAGAAACTCCACGAGAAATATGCTGCGTCGAGCTAGGTTGCGTACTTGGATGTATGCTATCCGTGGATGCTGAGGATGATAATGATTGGCTCCTGACAATCGAGTCAGTGCGGATAGAAGTTTTCGTGAACCCTATGCTATCACTATTCTGGCGTGATTGACTTGTAGTCTGGCGCGAGGTGGTGAGCGATGTGTTCGCATAAGGGCCATTCGTCGGCGTCTCGACAACGACAATAGTTTCCGTGCCACTTACGCTACCGGACGTAAAGCCTGTGTGTGAAGTGAAGGTGGACACGAATGAGCCTGTCCATGGGACGGTTTTAGTGGTCAAATGGGCTGAAGTCTTCGTCTCGACGACAACCTTACTAGTTGACGTTCGGATGCTACCAGATATGTACGGAATCACGGACGTAAACGTAGTATCGATCGAGCCAGGTATAGTCGTCGTCGAAAGAACAACCGGAGTGGTCTTGCTCTCGACCACAATCTCACTGGTAGACGACGTAATATTGCCAGAGGTATACGGGATCACAGACGTGAAGGTAGTATCAATGGATCCTGGGACGGTCGTCGTCGACAGAGCAACCGGAGTAGTTTCTGTCTCAACAACCACCTCTGTAGTTGAGGTTATCGTACCTCCGGAAGTATATGGGATCACAGACGTAAACGTGGTATCAATAGATCCTGGGATGGTCGTTGTCGTAAGAACAGCCGGGGTAGTCTTGCTCTCGACCACAACCTCGCTCGTAGACGACGTAATGTTACCGGAGGTATACGGGATTACCGAAGTAAACGTGGTGTCAGTGGATCCCGGAACAGTCGTCGTCGAGAGAACGACTGGGGTAGTCTTCGTCTCGACGACAACCTCGCTAGTTGAGGTTGTCGTGCCTCCGGAGGTGTATGGGAATACCGACGTAAACGTCGTATCGATAGATCCTGGGATGGTCGTCGTCGAAAGGACGACTGGAGTAGTTCCTGTTTCAACGACAACCTCGCTCGTCGAAGACGTAATGTTACCGGAAGTGAACGGGATCACAGACGTGAAGGTAGTATCAGTGGATCCTGGGACAGTTGTCGTCGAGAGGACCACCGGAGTCGTCTTGCTCTCGACTACAACCTCGCTTGTCGTAGACGTAATGTTGCCAGAAGTGAACGGGATCACAGACGTGAAAGTAGTATCAGTGGATCCTGGGACAGTTGTCGTCGAGAGAACCACCGGAGTAGTCTTGCTCTCGACTACAACCTCGCTTGTCGTAGACGTAATATTCCCCGAGGTATACGGGATCACAGACGTGAAGGTAGTATCAGTGGATCCCGGAACAGTCGTCGTCGATAGAGGAGTCGTCTTGCTCTCAACTACAACCTCGCTTGTCGTAGACGTGATGTTGCCGGAAGTGAACGGGATCACAGATGTGAAGGTAGTATCAGTGGATCCCGGAACAGTCGTCGTCGATAGAGGAGTCGTCTTGCTCTCAACTACAACCTCGCTTGTCGTAGACGTGATGTTGCCGGAAGTGAACGGGATCACAGATGTGAAGGTAGTATCAGTGGATCCCGGAACAGTCGTCGTCGATAGAGGAGTCGTCTTGCTCTCAACTACAACCTCGCTTGTCGTAGACGTAATGTTACCGGAAGTGAACGGGATCACAGACGTGAAGGTAGTATCAGTAGATCCCGGAATAGTTGTAGTCGATAGAGGAGTCGTCGGGGTCTCTACAATAACACTGCTCTCAGTACCTGTGTAGTTGCCACTGGTATATGGACCCTCCGTAGTGTACGTCGAAGGTCCGGTGCCGGTCCAGGGTGTGGTTACGGTGGTGAGTGGACTCGTTGGAGTCTCAACTACCACTGTTGTCTCAGTACCTGTGTAGTTGCCACTAGTGTACGGACCCTCCGTAGTGTAAGTCGAAGGTCCAGTCCCGGTCCAGGGTGTAGTGACAGTAGTCAGTGGACTCGTCGGGGTCTCAATTACCACTGTTGTCTCAGTACCTGTGTAGTTACCACTAGTGTACGGACCTTCCGTAGTGTAAGTCGAAATTCCAGTTCCGGTCCAAGGCGTAGTCACTGTGGTGAGGGGACTGGTTGGAGTCTCAACAATAACACTCGTCTCGGTACCTGTGTAGTTACCACTAGTGTACGGACCTTCCGTAGTGTACGTCGAAGTTCCGGTGCCGGTCCAGGGCCTAGTCACTGTGGTGAGGGGACTCGTTGGGGTCTCCACAATCACCGTTGTCTCAGTCCCTGTGTAACTTCCAGAAGTATAAGGGCCTTCGGTAGTATAGGTCGATATGCCGACACCGCTCCATGGTGTCGTAACTGTGGTGATCGGACTGGTTGGAGTCTCAACAATAACACTCGTCTCGGTGCCTGTGTAACTACCACTAGTATACGGACCTTCCGTAGTGTACGTCGAAGTTCCGGTGCCGGTCCAGGGTGTGGTTACTGTGGTGAGGGGACTAGTTGGAGTCTCGACGACCACCGTTGTTTCAGTCCCTGTGTAACTTCCAGAAGTATAAGGGCCTTCGGTAGTATAGGTCGATGTGCCGACACCGCTCCATGGTGTCGTAACTGTGGTGATTGGACTTGTAGGCGTCTCAACAACTACTGTGGATTCTATGCCTGTGTACGACCCAGAGGTAAAAGGACCCGTGGTAGTATATGTTGAGGTACCAACGCCAGTCCACGGCACCGTAACGGTAGTGATAGGTGTGCTTGGTGTGAGAACTACTTCTGCTGTACTTGTCACAGTTGTGGTTGAAGAAGTGTAAACCAGTTCCGTTGTATAATCAGTTGTAATGGATCCAAAGTAACCACTAGTAGTAATAATAGGACAATTTGAAACAGTATCAACCTGATATATGCTTCCTTCAAAACCAGAATTGACAGTTCCATCCGGCTGTGTAATCGAGATGTCGAGAGTATATGCTCCAATAGAGTTGTAATATACCATTCTGATCGGATAATATGCCCCGGCATTCATGTGAAACGTATAAGTGCTCTCACCTAGCGGTACAAATGCATCTCCACTGATCACACTACCCGGATCGTCAAAACTGCCGCAACATGACGCACCTCTACCGAACTCTATCGCGATACCGTCATCAGCATAAATCTTGAACTGATAATCACCGGTCTGCGGAGCCTTATAAAAGCCTGTGTAAACAACTGTGAAGTTTGTTCCAGTAGCCCGCACGCCGTAGATGTCAGTATAAATGATTCTACGAGTGTTGTACAATCCGTGCATATTCACGTTATCAACGCCAGTCTGAACCGCATATGCAGGTCCTTGCGCGTCGTAGTTGTAGAACACCGAAGTCGGAGTGTATGGATCATTGGTTTGATAAGGATCCTGGTTCTTGAGCGGATAGAACGCAACGTTAAAACCTTTACCTGTGATATGTGGGGCTGGACAGCCTGGAACATATCCCTTAGATACAGTGCTCAACTGAATGGCACTCTCATGTGTCGTACTGCTAAATGCTGTGGTCTGTGCATATACGCCTTGGGTGAGAGCTAGTGCTCCAGCCAATGCTAGCCCTGTTAGTTTCATCCCTGTAACGCTCGGTGGTCAAGGCAAAGGAGTGTTTTACCTGTTTTTTAACTGTCCACCGAGATCTATATCCAAAGGGCGATATGCAAAGTTTGAGATCCCTCCATGCTTGTTCTGCATGAATCTGCATCCCGCCGATCACAGCTCAAGCTCGGACCGGGAATAAGACATGACGCCACTATAACTTTGGGTGAGAACCAAGGAGCATTGTTCGGGTTTGCGGGAAAAACTACCAAGGACTTAGGTTTGGCATTTTGACCAACGTTCGTGGATATACATGCCAAAACCTTAATCAACCGCTATGCTGGACGCTACCCTGCGTGTTTTTGGGCCTGCACGTTCCCTCCCTTTGCTCAGACTTGACCGCTGATGCGCATATGTGTGTGAGCCTATGCTGCTGTACGGCTGTGGCATGCAAACATCCAAGCATTACGATATAATGCACGCGGCGGCATAGCGGTTAGGACATTATATGCTGAGTCATGAGACAGTATAGTTTGGTATCAATGCACCCTAATGTTGCCAACAAACACCTGCATCACTATTGTCGAATAACTCTGGTGCTTTGCACCATCCGTGTTCAAAGTTGTGACCAGCACCACAGGCATTCCGGCGTCAACGTATGTCGAAACGGAAAATGCATGACTAATGCAGAATAATTATAAACATGCATGAAAACTTGGGCCTGCAGGCTTTGCATTGCATGAGGTCATACCTCAAAACCCCCTCTGCGCTACGACGCTTGTGCATGTATGTTCATGTCATCTCAGCAATCGGGGCCGCCCTAGGCATATGTGTCAGCTGAACTACGTTGGCAAAAACCACCCAGGCTCCTCCTCGTCATACCGATTAGTGAGGCCACGATCACTGCTGAACGACGATGATGCTCTGAAACATAGTGTTTTTCTATCTGTCCATTATACTTCAGTGATGTAATTTGTGGGGAAAATCCCGCCATTCAAGCGTGGGTGCATGGGTCTCAGCCTACAATGAAGCGGCTATTGGTACCCCTACCCTGGAGAATGCCAGCCTTTCCGAGGTCCTTGATTAATTCTTGGCGTCTGGGCTGGCACTAGCTGCAGCTCATTAAACCGTGCGGCATCTACCTTCAGGGTGCGCTGTAATTGACTTAATGGTATTAATGCTAGGAGCAGTACCTTACTGCTATCACATCTTTTCTTATCGTTGTATTTGAAGCCATCAATACTACAGATCTCTAGAAGATCTCCTATGCAAGATCATCCCCGTGTATGTGTGTGCCTGTCGCATTATTCGTCTAGGATGCGGGGTCTGAACATTAATGGGCTATACGACGGCTTTTGCGCATATGTTTAGACCCTTGCGAACACGCCTTGTCCCTCCATACCATATCCTTACCCTGTGATTTTTCAGCTCCAGACCCTCTTGCACAGTCTTTTAAACCATAATAGCCGACATATGTTCAACAACGGCATTCATGTGATCCCATCAGATAGCTGACAATTCTATACGAATAGTGGGCCGTTACGTATAGCGGCGTATTACCCAGCGCTGGCTCATTCCGAAGATTTAGACTCCGAGACGCGAAGCATGGTTTCAGTAAGAATATTGATACTTAAATGATCGGATTCTACGTTGATAGGTACCTGACATAGCGTACCGGTAGGAGCGGGCGCAGAGCCGGATTTGCGTGATAGGTGGCAGAAGGGGCATACGGTTCCTTGTGCGAGCGGAGTCTACGCGCCACAGCTGGTCCATTCAATGTCTACAGCCTTAATACTGCTAATAGTTTCCGTGTTAAGACGTAACAGTGCTTCTTTTCCTTTGCCACCAACACAATTCTGCCTTCATGTCGGCCTGGGCCCAGAGGCTGATTGTCTATGACAAACCGACTGTAGTATATGGGCGCAGGGTTATCTACGGCCGCGATCTAGTATTTGCGCGTTTAAAGAAGAAGTTAATTGAGAACAGTGATGCTCGACAATGGATTTAAAGCTACTTTGGCAGAACCCGTTCGATTATGCATGGCTTCCCCGTTGGGCATTTGCGATCTAGTTTGAAAGATGTGGATAACTGCGTTGCTTAATTACGCTACATAATTATACTCGTAATTATAAAAGGATCCGTTGTAAAACGGTACACTACAATGAACCTGGTTAGTCAAAACGCCCCATAGGCCTAATGAAAGTCGTTTTCACCCAGTGTCAAAAATTGCAGGTCGGCGTTGTCGGTAGACGCCGAGCTTTCACTGGCAAGCATCATATATAGGGAGGCGGCAGATAAACTGCAGAGACTGTTCTTTTACCAGCAGCCGAACAAGATCCAACACTCCTGTGAACGACCCTTATAGCTACCAAGTCTGACAAGATGGAATCATACAATGAGCAGGCTCCCTGGCAAACCCAAAAAATGCACTGGCCCGGAATCGAACCGGGGTCGAGTCGAAGTTTACTGGCAACGACTCAGTATACCACTAACCCACCAGTGCTATTATTGATTCCGGGTGCTATTCAAATCCGAAGAACACAACGAGGATTTATGACGGTGAGAGCGTGCAGGGGGATGCATATTACCTCAAAACGTAACCCTAAGGGTACAGGAGCACTCAAACACGACCCCTGGAAGTCACAGAGCTAGAAATATGCCCAATTTCCTCGATTACACGATCTTACTTCTTCATCAAATAGCAGACGCCAGCGCTTTACCAGTTATTCCCACTCTTAACACTAATAACGAGAGTTCATACGCCGCACTCTATGTAGTTTTCACTCAACATTGCATATGCAGCCCCATTCGAAGCAAAGAAACGTATTCATTGGTGAAAAATGCCCCTGATAAAGGATAGGCTAGGTATGAAGAACAGGACGGTCGGGCACACGAGAGCGAGATTTTAATCCTGTGTGGATGATAACGCGTATAAGGCCGATCTATTGATATGTTTGATACTATTAGAGCTTGTGACATACCACTGTGTTTCTAAGCGGCAAATAACCTATCTAGCTAAGCCTACTCGTATGTCTGCCCTCAACACTGGTTGGCGGTAAGTTGTAGTCACTCGGTATGAGCCAGCTGTTAGGCTGCATCCATGTGCATGACACGAGTCTACCAATCGATGCACAGCTCATACATAGACGTAAGATTGCAAGGGCCTACCATATCAATCTCCTACGATGAGTAACACACTGAGATAGGTTCAAGTCAAAGAAAGATGTTTTTGCAGACGAGCAGGACGTACCGCGGCAGCGAGCCATGGTTGACGTTGAAGATAACAATGTCTTGTTACGCGATGCAATATACAACACAACTTTACTGATTCGTTCAGGCTCCGAAAAACGCTAGCTGGACACACGTTGCATTATACTGATGCAGCGATTTCGTCAAATAAGGCTCATAGGAACGTAATATGGCATATAGGAACGCGGAAGAGACTAGGCATCACCATGAGAGTTGTCATTATAGGAACGTGATATCGCATCTACTCTCACTTAAGCATATGCACTTATTAAGTGCCAAAAAGGGTACTAGTGGCATGGTCAGATAGTAAGCAGCTAGGATGGCTGGATGACAGCAATGCCGCTAGCGGGCAACCCTTCTCTCTAATTTTGAACCACGACGTTCAAGAACTAAAATGATAAGGAAAAAGCAACAGTGCTAAATAGGAATAAAATGCAATATGCAATTGACCCTGATACCACCCGCTTTCGCGGGTTGCTACAAACCTATTGCCCACCAGGTTTATGACTTGTGCTTAAGAGTATCACGGAAGCAATCGGCTTGAACCGTGCATACATAGCACTCCCTTATCTGACATGGCAGCTAACGGTGGCAAAGACTAGAAGACATAGAGCAGCAAAAGGAAAGTGTATAAAAGGTTAAATACATGAGCCAATTACGAAACTAGAACCACAAATATTCGCAACTTCACGCTATGAGCCACCTTCGGCTTTCGTAGCTGGGGCACAGGCGGCTTCACCATCCCTTGCAAACCATCAGACGTCAGGCTAGTTTGCAACTCTACAACCAATGAACCAAAGTCAGTGGCCTCGCTAAAACCGCTGTCTTACGCTTGAAAGTAACAACTACCATGTGACCTAAATACGAAACACGGCAGGACCCGCATATCTGCGCTTGGATAGATTGAGATGCGTATCATTATATAAGGCCATCTATTTGTTGGAAGTCGGATCGTTACCGGGTGCAAGTACACCAGAAGTACTAAAAATACTCACAATAACGTGCTGTGTTATAGATGTTCAATCGATATTTCTGTCTTATCACGAGTATTCATTGCGAAGGTGACTTTCACAAGGGGCTTAAGATGAATCACATATTGTAGGAGACAGTCTAATGTGCTACTTATAGAACCGAGGAAGAGGGACTAATGGAGTTTCACTAAGCTACACTCAGTATCTTTTAAGTGAGCCCACCTAAAGGTTAATGCTTCGCACTTAGCGGAGCCATCTTATAGTTTTTCTTTAGCCCCACCGGAGCTGAAGCTCAAAGAAACCAATCAGAATCAGTAATGAATCAATCAAAACGTTAAACGTGCACTCTCGTGACTGCAAGTTTCTGACCCAGATGACGATCTGCTATCAAACGCACGATCAACGTTGACATAAGATATGGTGCCTAAGTGGATTGCCTCAGGGTCGGTCGCCCGCATCAGCGCATCCGCCTGGCCATGGGCAATGCTGGGATGAATGATAATAAGCGCAATCATAGCTAAAAATACCATGAAACCGTCAAGAGTTAAAAACAAAGGCTCTATCTCAACGTGTGAGCGTCTTGCAGATGCAGCAACGCGGTAAGCCATCCTAATTAATAATAAAGCGCTGGAAATTCCAGCTGCTGGAAGCCAAAACTTGAAAAGTCGTCTTTGCCTCAATCTCTCAAAACGTATGTCCCAGTCGCTTCTTCCATTAATGACATGCCATCCGCTAATGACTAATAATATCAAGAACAAGATCATCGTACCCATTTGTGCACATACAGCTACCAGCCTTATGATAAACCCTGTGTTATCCTCGTCTTCCAAGAAACTTTTTGTTCCTAGAGCCTGAAACACCAACACAGGGATATTGAACAAAGCCAAAAACACGAGAGCCCCTGTGACAGAGCCGCTGATTAGCTTGTGCCCAAATATTTCTCGAGCCACGGCTAATTGATTCATCAGAGCCAGAAATATAAAGGTTGGAGCGATCATTGAACAAACACCTTGGCCAAGGAAAGGCCCTAAAGCAGCACTATTTGACGATCCAATGATCCTGCAAGTATATGTAGCAATTTCCAACCCTGCAGCTGTACTCCAAAGGAGGAACATCCACGTATCCATCGCGCGGAGACAGAGTATAATGTTAGCCACCAATACTGCCGAGAACGCTGCACATCCAACGGCATTAGCTGCTCTCGTAGGTTCATATCCGTAAAGAGATTTGCTAGCTTCCATAAGGAGTCTTGTTGCGTTATACGCATATATTTATATACATGCATGTGCCTCAACACGTAGATGCAGTTATGACTAATAATGGCATCATCTACCTGCAGGTAGATGCGAATAGGTAAGGGTTATGCCGTTCGGTTAGGAATGTAGGAGGGGCCGCAGGGCGAGACGTCCGAGAGAATCTGTCACAATAAAGACGCTACTTTCAAGGACTCCTATTAGAAGAAAAGTTACGAAGTAATCCACACTTATACGACTCTGACGATTCCCCTCTTACAGCCTGAATTGCACGGTTCCAGAAGCAATAGCAGATAAGATAAGATCACTTGACATTTTCGGGCGTGACTCATTGGCGATTCGCCCAACTTAACATTTGGACAGGCTGCTAATTCGATACAATATTGTGCTTACGTTTTTCGCAATAAGCGACGTAATACTGATGCATCTGTTTATCAGCTACGCGGAGTCATATTTCTAAGGTCCCTTCAATTGCGTGATGCTTGTAGGTTTCCGACCCCGAATACAGGGAGGTGTGGCCTTAGAATGTGACATCAGCTTGAAATCCGTTGAGATATTGAGTTGATGAAGGTCATGATCCTGTATACAACAAGCTGAAGCGGAAATGAGACTCCTTCATTCTCTGCATCGCAATTGCTTGAAAAACGTAACAAAATTCCATGGATTTTTGGTGCTGCCAGGTAAGCTTCCTTATTCATAATTTTTTTGGTTGAAATTGCTCTCTTTAGCTTTCTATACATAAGGGAAGCGACCATATCGGAGATGTGTGACACTATGGTGTGATGTAGGGGACTTTTGAGAGGAGCAGTAGCCACCTACGATAAATGGCAGTCGTGCATGATATGGTGCTATATACACAGCAGCAGAAATTCTTCCATTACTACGGTGTAAAGTTTCCGATGTGTTCACGACTTGCCAGATGCACTGGCGCGAGCGCCAGTTGGGAGTTGGTTTGAGCCATAGAACCCCTCACATGAGAATTGCAAGTACTATTATCACCATTGCCATGGAATTGTTGACCTTCGCATTTGCAAAACTCGCGGAGTCGCGTAATATAGTGCCGTTATAAGTGACGTCTGGGTTTATAGTCTCGTTGCGGAGAATTCGGGCTCGGGAACAACTCCCATTCACAGAGACACCAGTCTTGTTTGCGAGATCGCTGCCAAAACTATAGTTTCCAATCGACGTTATGATCGTGTAAACACCATCACGATAGTAAGACTCGACACATGTCCCGTTGACCAGCTTCACCCGGGTGAAGTTATAGCCCAGATAGGTATCATTGACATAAACCACGGTACCATTCATGTACAGATTTTTGACTGTTGCATTGTACCGGGACCCGTTCGCCGCGACCAAGTCCGAATACGGTCCATAGAATCCAAACGGGCCAGCAAGAAAAAGAGGGGCCGCTGCCGCCGCGACTGGGACGGAGCTTCTATATCCGTAATAGGAGTACGGATAGTACTGCCCATTCCAATAGGAACTAGAAGGCCCTCGCTGGCCGTACGTGCCAGGGTGGTAAGGCGGTGGCGGGTCTGACTTATCTCGGTGAGCGGGATATGGTGGGGGTGGGTCTTCCGTATTCGAGTAGCCTGTTTTCTTGTCCGGCTTTGCTTTGCCATCGCCTTTGCCGCCACCTTTACTGCCACCTTTACCGCCGCTACTGCTGCCATCTCTGCCGCCTCTGCTGCCACCCCCGCTTCCACCACTACTGCCCCCTCTGCCGCCGCTACTACCCCTTCCACCGCTACTACTGCCTCCACCGCCTCTCCCTCCGCCGCTGCTTCCACTGCCGCTGCGGCCACCACCCTTCTTTTCCGATATACCATTTAGGTATTCATCAGCCCGGAGGGATATACCAGCACAAGCTTCGCTGATTGCGTAGCTATCACTCCAAGACGCAGGCATAGGATCCGAACCTTGCGCCTCAGGGATAAACACTGATAACACGGCTTTAAGTAGTCCGCAAAGAGCCAAAGCTCGCATTCTAGAGTGTTTTTTGCATTTTGCGAACCATGCCAACCAACGTTTTTTTTATCGGCTTGGCCCACCCGATGCAAGGTTATGACGAGACTTCTTGCAGACTGGATGCGCGTGACCTGCATACAGTCCCCGCGAAATAGCTACTTGCAGACGGTGAATAAGGGAGATATGTAGCGTCACCTCTACAGATTATTGATTAAGCGGCTCTATCTAGCCTTGCCGACATTTCTACATAACAATGTGCGACAAAACGAGGACAGCGTCGTTCACAAGTACCCGGAAAGATTATCCGCCCAGGGCAAGGCCAGGAGTATGTACTTTATAGGAACGGGAGCCCTGTTACTAAGAGAAACATGCGACGTCATATGAATTGTGTAGCTGTATGATAGTCGTGTTATGTCATTGATGTGTCACGTGTGTGTCTAGAAGTGCTACCTAATCTAACATTGATAGGATGATGCAGAGGTGTCTGCTCGGTCATTTTTCCGCCTTAGCGTCCACTGGTCAGCGAGATTATCAAGCGTTCACAAGTGTTCACCTTTTTTCTTCTGGATCATTTAAACTCGATTTTAATTAATAGGGGCTCATCGTTCTCATCCAGTGTAGACGGTGGACCTTTCTTCGAGAAGTCAGCATAAGGACTCGCGGTCATTTTTAGTCTTCCATGCCCCGCACGCCACTTCAACCACCACTCTTCTTGTCGGTTATGCAATGCAAGTATTCAGCACCACGAGGAGACATGTCAACAAAAGCCCCGCTGGTCGCGAGGTCACCGCCCCAAAGTGCAGGTGTCAGATCGGAATCTCGCACCTCGGGGATAAACGCACATCCCACGCCGGTTAGGACCCCGTAGAGAGCCAACTAGTCGACTCAGCGAGGTCCTATGATCTATCTTTGATTTTAGCTACGGCAAACACCATAGTTGGAACGGTATCGATATGGGCTGGCTTGTACAATATACTTCATCGAAAATCTTTATGGAAAAGAGCAGACATATTTATTTCTTCTAAATCATTCAAACTTAATTCCAATCAATAGGGACGAAAGGCTCATAGCTTTCATCCAGTGTTGATGATGGACCTTCTTTTGAGAAGTCAGCATAAGGTCGGGAGGTCATTTTTAGTCTTCCATGTGCCACACCTGGAGGGACAACAATTAAGGTCGCCATGCTTACCGCGGTTGTAAAACCATCGAGCATAAAGAATACGACTTCCGGGCCCGTGTCAATCAGACTGGCAAGAACAAGGCGGTATACAACAGATATGGTTAGAAAAATAAGGGAAACGAGAACTGAGGGTATCCAAAATCGAAATAGCGGCTTACGCCTCCTTTCCTCATATTCCTTATCTTCTCTCGACGTGTCTTTGAACACGTAGATGTAATTCACGCCTAGAAGTAGGAGAAACCCAACTTGTATGCCAATTTGAATACCAAGTCCTCCCAGAAGAACCGAGGAGCGCGTTTTATCAGGACCGTGCTTGCTGGTACCTGCGCCGATGGCCTCAAGAATGAGGCTTGGAAGGGTTAATATACCAAGGAGAATCATTAGAATCGGTTCAGCTCTCGAAAAGCTGCCCTCGCCAAAGATTATCCGAGCTTTAACTCCTTGGTTGAGCAATGCAAGAAATATGAACAAGGGAGCAATTGTGATACATACTTCCTGCGCAGTATAGGCGCCAAGGGAATCGTCTAGAACGGCATTCAAGGTTCGACAAATATATCCTGCAAGTTCAAGGCCACCGCCTAGTCCGAATAAGATAAGCAGCCAGATATCCCTCGTCCACAAGGAAAAAGCAGTGCTTAAAATGAGAATCACGGCAAATACCGCACATCCAACAACGTTACCGGGAATGCTTGGGTGATAATGGTACCAAGTAAGAGGATTATTGCTATAGTAATAGTATTGCCCGCGAATCTCACTCATACGCGAGCACGATTAGTATGTTTTCATCTTATACGCCTGAGGAAGGGGCTGATTAAGCCTCACTTCGCCCAAGACAACAAGGGCTAGCGCATGCATACCTAAGACTCACCTTGCTGCAGATGTTACGTAGGCCAAAAATGTGGTTGTAACAAGACAAAAATTAAGTTGACAGGGCACTAGTGTGAGACGAACCCGCAAAATACGTATACATGGTTGCTGCTTTAATATTAGAGACACATTTCCTGGAATCGCAAGGGTGCTGAAAAGCCGACGCTGCCTATAAATCATATATCGCGCTCCTGTAAGGCACTCTGCCCCACTGGCGTCATACATAATAGACGCAAAGGGTACCTTGAGTCAGGTGAGCCATGGTGCCTGATGGTGCGCTTATCCTATGGTTACACACCAAGCCTACCCGAAATTGTGAGATATGTCGTTTTCGCACTTATCTTAGACACATTCCTCGAGAGATCAGAAACCAGGTTATTACTATGCCAGTAACCTTCAGTCTCACAATTGCGCTTGAAATGGCTAGGTACGTTTGATCTTCCGTATATTTGGTGATAGACGGGGCGTGCCGCGCGCATTTGAACCACAGTGCTTTCTGTTGTGGGTCCGACTGTTGCTTGGCCTCTTCCATAAGCTCAATGTGATGAACCGGGGAGTATCGAGGCTTGTATTCATGAGCTTGCCATCTTAACCCTCATTAATATCTGCCGCGCCCTAGAATAGGGCAACGGATGTGTAATTATCTCAGCTCATATATTTAAATAAGCATTATTTTATTCAATTATTAACCTTTAGATTTTATAAAATCTATATAAAAAAAATTATTTATTTCAAATATTCTATATATTTTCTTTTTATATAATGACTTTCTTTTATAAATATATATATACGAACATGACAAGATTCGAACTTGTGAACCCCATAAGGGTTTAAAACAACTCAAGTGAGTAGCTGGGTTGGTGTTGCGTCCAGGCGCTAACCCTGCTTGTGTTCTGGGTTCCTATGATATGTATTTCGTACAGATAGGGCAGAAGTCTCAATAGACATATTAACAGATCGGCAAAGGACTTTGTTTCTGGGGTACGTCCATGCATATGTATTAGTGTAGGGTTGCGCACTCCCCAGTCCCTGCGCAGCGCGGGTATTGGGTAGTAATGTCTAACGAGCTCATAAAAGTTTTTCGCGAATGTCAAAAAGTGGAAAATTAAAAGCCTATGGTGCAATCAGCATATACCTCTCATGATGTGATATTTAGAGCTAATAAGGTTGGAGCGAAAAGCCTTGTCTCTAAGCCTTTTGATTTCAGGAGGCAATTTTGTTTACCTCAATGGCGATAGCAGTACATGCGACGCGAAGATAGGCCCAGAAGCTCGCGTGAACCGAGACCTACGTGAAGTGCCGTGTATCAGGCTACATGACTATAAGAAAGGCTACGGCCTTATTCATTGAATCTGGCACGTGTATCAAGAATTGTCGCTAAAGCTGGCTTTTAATAGGCACTGTTGTCGGTATCCAGCGAGTTACAGAGTGTGAGATCCCTATTTAAAGCTTCGTGTGCCGGTGGGACGTTCGAGCACGCGCCTGGCAAGGCCTCGCGAAGTCGATTATGGGAAGTAATGGGATGACACATGTATTGCACCTAACAGTACGACGGCTCGGTGTCGGCCTGACTCAGCTGAAATGCAAGCACTTGTAGGCATGGCGTCCTCGGAAGTTACGCTACTGTTAGGGTAAGCTGTGTTGCGTGCAGGTACTTGAGACTATAGATGCAAGCCTTATGCGTGCTTTTCGTGACTAATGTTCTCTATATGGGTAAAGAGTCACAAAGGTGCATAAGTAGCTGACGCAGGCGACATAGGACTAGTACCATGAGATAGGTGAAAGACCTAGCGTACTGGTGTCTTGGATGTATAAGGTGTGTTCTGCATGCTACGTAGCTCTTCGCAGCGAGGCATCATTCGAGGGGTGAAATGAAGCCATAAGAGTAGACAGCATAAGGCCATGTCGTCTTCTAGTAATGATATACATGTTTACAATACAGCACAACCTCGGGCCACGCATTTTTAATAGGACGTCAGCTTCCTAGTTCGCCAATCCGTGCTTATAGATCGAACCGGGCTCCCTAGCTGCGTATGCTCCGTGATACTGCTATTGGGATTACGTTGCGCATCTTAATTTACCAGCGCAAGAGGGCTATGTCCCACACACACACAGCGTAAATGTGGTAGATGAAGGATATTACTGGTAAAGCATTAAATAGAACCCCGAAACGGCCATACAAGGTAGGACGTAAGTATTGAAGCAGTAGAAACCGATTCCAAATCATAGTCTACTTCAGTCAGTCTCAAGTGAATGTATTATTATTCAGCAGCGTTGGCGTCGAGCTGCTCAGCTTGACCTCTCTATCATAAAGATTCAGAACTGTGTAATGAGCGGTGATATTGATGAGGGTTACCACTGGCATGCATTAGACTTGAAGCACAGAGGTAGCTGCCGATCTCATGTGAGTAGAGCAAAGTATCGCGAAAGGCATATCAAGCATAGCTGGTGGCAACTGAAAGCAAACAGGGCAGCTTTTTTTTTTTCGATCGGAAAAAAATAGACACGCCTCTTTTTGATTAATCTTGCGAATTAGGAAGAATTTCCAAGGACCATGAACGTCATAACACGTGGGTTGTTCCCGTCGGTCCTCTCACGCATGACCTCCTCCCCACAGATTTGACAGGGTCGCACTCGGGAGTGACCGGGGCACATATGTATCGCTTTTCATCCCGCAAAAACTGACCGATTGCAGGTGAGACTCAGGTTGAATGGTCTGGTAAGCTCTGATCAGCCTTATCATATTGTGGTGGGCGTACTTCGAGGTTGAAATCCCATAATTTGGCGAATCAGAGCATGGTTAGTGTGATGAATTAGGTGTCAAATATGGCAAGAGCTTACTCATATCAGCTAAGAGACCGCATCGTGAGGCGGGTGCAGTCTTCATAGCATGAAAGGCATAGAAGACCCTTCTACTCAAACGTGGTATAGCTACTAACAGTGAACTGAATCATACGAAGGCCGTGCCGGCAGGATACTAACATGACCCTCCACAAAAGAGATACGAGCTAGTAGATATCTTCTTAGTAGGGGCATCATAGCTTTGGAGAATTTCTGGTCACTAAATATAACGAGTACAGCGAATTGGAGAGTTGCGGAAAGGTCATCGAATTTCATATCAATTAGGCAACCTATCTTGCTCAAGGCCAGTGACCGGCTACTTGGTGAGACGCTCCAGCTCACGCAGCCGGTCAACTGGAAGCGGGTGGCTTCGGTGAAGCATCGCGTAAAGAGGATCCATTTCGATCGCATTAAGATCGGCTCGATAGTCTATCTCTAACGACTCTAGCAAGCCTCGCCCATGTCCCGCTCTCACAGCATATCTATCAGCCTCAGCTTCGTAATGACGAGACAAACGATTTCTTGCAATCTGAATAATTGTGTTCAATGGTGCTGCAGCGTACTCGTACACTATATATGCGGCAAACAAGGGAGATCCGTGCGAGAAACCTAGATTCTCATAGACTGAAGGAGACCGAGCAAACAATGGCAGCAATAGGGTGGTAATGCAGCGAAGCATGCCGTATGCCAATGTCTGCTTCAACATGTCCATGTTTTTCCAATGTGCTACTTCGTGGGCGAGAGTGCCCGCGAGTTGTGGCACAGTGCAGTTCTGAATCAAAGTGTCGAAGAGAACGATATGAGGGGTCCAGGGTGAACCTGCGAAAAAAGCATTCCGGTGGGTCGTGCGTGAGCTTGTGTTCATGACACGGATTGTGCTAAAGGGAACATCCAGATCGTGTGCGACCTGTATGATTGCTTCACGGAGGTCCCCACTCTCGATTGGAGTGAGAGTGTAGAACAGAGGCAGGAAAATGATAGGGTAAAGTACCTGGAATGCAGTGACTGCCACAATCATGAAAAGTTGGATGGTTAGAGGAGCCCAGGTTCCCGTATTAAGGAGGAGGCAAATGATTCCTGCATTCACTGCGGCAAGAACGATCAAAGCCACGGCCCAGGTTTTCAATTTGTTCAGAAGCCAGCTCCACGGTGTCTCGCGGTTGAAATCAAACGCCTGCTCGATTTGGAACGTGTTATACCAGTCAATTGGAGCGTAGGTGAGCGAGTCAATGGCAGCGAGAGAGAGAGCTACGGTAACGCCTAAGCATACGTCCCCAGACGTGTTCAGGATCCGTTGCCACATTGAGTACAAGCGCGGGATTATGTTGAGCTGCAAAACGAGGAGGTTCAAAACCGCGAGCCGTGATCCTCCCATGGATTTACTTACGATCTTTGACCGTTGATACTCGGTGGTCTCTTTTAGTTTTGATATATCCATGAAGCGTTTCGCACGTGCAGATGGGGGCCGGCCCAGAAACTCATATTGGCGCCAGTCAACGTAGCGGCGAAAGAAAAAGTCAGCCAGGATACAGGTTGATGCGATATATTTGATGGGAATGTCCATTATGAGCCAAATCCAATGTGAGCCACCAGCATCATGGTGGGGTTAACAGATCAGTTAAGTAAGTGCGTTAAGCGAGCTGGGGTGTGGGTAGAAGCCACGTTGCATCTGGGCTCGATGAATTTCCCGTTATCTTCAGGTAAAGGGTTATAGTGTAGACTATATCACGTGATCGTCCTTTTATGCCTACGTGTCATGCTGACAATAAACTGCGGATGAATCGTGCGGAGGATCGCCATGTACTCTGGATTCAAGCAATTATAAGACTTTCAATAGGCGCGCACAATTTGGGCGAGGTTCCTTACAGTATAACAGGGACGCTCGCGGACAATTAGTGTATATAAGCTACGTGGTGGCACGTTTGCGATGGAGAGTTGCCCATTATTTCTCGGTAGATACGAGGTAGGATAGGCTACGCATGCGGTATGGCGTTCGTATAACCCTAGCCCTGTACGTGTCATGTTGACGTTAGCACTGCAGATGGATCATCGTCCTATAAGTGTGTGGGTGTAACTATAGAAGGAGGGCTGTGGTCGCTCTAATGACACCACTAGCGGTTTGTTTATCAAATGGGGTTTCCTCTTCTGTCGACTATATTCAGCCTTGGCCACAGTAATTAAACCGGACAGTAGAGATCATTGCGTTCAATATTTGCCAGAGCTGGGTCCACAGAAGGGGTGTCATATTCGCCATATTAGCTTCGTATGGAGCATGATTGCGAAAACAACACCAGTTCAGACTAGTTAGAGGATCAGCATTTGCAATGACCATATGTATGTGGTGATGAAGGTTGATCATGAATATGTTAGGCGATGTGGGCAGTGAGGAGGAAGGAAGCGAAAGCGAGATTTCAGGAGAGCAGTGGCTTCTTTCTGCAGAGCACAGATGTGGTAGGTGCAAAGCCAAGCCATATATGCACTTGATGCACCGCACCGTTTTGGTTGAACGCCAGTTGTGTCTTCTAGTTTGCATTCGTAACTGCAGCAGCGGCCCTATTGGGCAGCGCGAGTAGTAATAGACGAACGCATATGAAACAACTGAAAGATATAGAGGCGGAAGCAAAAGGTGAAGGCATACATATATAGGAGTAGTATGAGGGAGATGGAAGGAGTATGCTTGGGTGATGAGGAGAGCGAGAGAAGGACGGGTCAACCCAGGCAGGTAGAGGAGAAGACACATGGAAGGACATGGCATGTATATTTGATAGAGTGAACTGGATAAGATTCATGGAACGGAATGGAGCAGATTGAATTGGAAAGCCCTTAAAGAGGGAATGGGGATGTTGAAGCGGCAGTGAAAGGGGAATGAGAGCAATTCACGTTCCTATAAGCCATATCACGTTCCTATAAGCCATATCACGTTCCTATAAGCCATATCACGTTCCTATAAGCCATATCACGTTCCTATAAGCCATAT